>QXEO01000555.1:3761644-4983496 GCA_007115705.1 Dactylis glomerata
GAGGAGAAAGTTCGCATGATTCGTGACTATCTCAAGGCAGCCCAGTCAAGACAAAAGAGTTATGCCGACAAGAGACGGAGAGAATTAACTTTCAAAAGTGGAGATTTTGTGTACCTCAGAGTATCACCCCTCAAGGGAATGCAAAGATTCCAAGTAAAAGGAAAGCTTGCGCCAAGATATATTGGACCCTTCAAGATACTAGACCGCCGAGGAGAAGTGTCTTATCAGTTAGAAATGCCCCCGGAATTGTCCGAAGTGCACGATGTCTTCCACGTGTCGTTACTTCGGAAATGTCTTGAAGTGCCGGAGAAGCCAGAAATCTTCAAGAACATTGATCACCGTTTGGTGGACATCAACAAGGATTTGACCTATCGTGAGATGCCTATTCGTATCCTCGAGGAAGCATATCGAACCACTCGAACCCGAAGTATCAAGTTTCTGAAAGTTCAGTGGAGTAATCACACCGAGGATGAAGCTACTTGGGAACGAGAAGATTACCTTCAGAAAGAGTTTCCAAATCTTTTCAGTTCTTAATTAGTGAATCTCGGGGATGAGATTCTTTTTAAGGGGGGAAGGTTGTAACAACTCAGAAATTGTAATCCACTTCTTAATAAATAAAGTGCCAAATTTTGGACCCAAATAAAACTTTTTATCTATTATTGTATGCATACATGTATTTTCTACTATATGTATTCTATGATTTTATGTGTGTGATTTTTGATTGAGCATTGGTTAGATAATTCTAAGTGAACCAACAGAATCAATTGAGAAGATTTTTAGGAAGCAAAGAAACCAGAAGTTAAAATAAGAAAGAAAGAGATAAAGTTAATAAGATCTAGAAACTGTTATTGACTACACCACTTTGAGCACTTAGATTAAACATTCTACAGCTCACCTTCAGGTTTGGCCAGCAAGTTGAGTTTAACCAAGTTGTATACTAACTCAACCAACAAACATTTACCCAAATTTCAAACTGGAGCCTCACTCAAACTTGAGCCAAAGTTTGAATCTGAAACATGAACTATACCAAAATTTGAAATATAAATTTTTGCAAAACTCATCCTTTCACTGCAACAAAAATATGACTGGGTACCTTATCCAATATGATGAGCACCCAAAGTGGAAAATTTTGAAAATTCAAATTTTGAGTTCTTGCGAGCATTTCGTCGAACACTGGCAGAAGAAAAATCAAATGAAATCAAAATCACTGGTGCTGCACTGTTCGAGCTCGCCCAGGCACTGCTGCCATGCTGCTGGACGGTGCCTCGATCGACTCCAGCTTCCCCAGCCCCGACCCAAGCCGTGAGAAGAGGAGGAAGGAGGAGAAACGCACCCAGGTCCCCCTCCCAGCAACCCTCTTCCCTGCACGATGCCGACCAGCTTGGAGGCGCCAGAGGAGACCCACAGCACCCCGCGGCCGAACCAGCACCCTTCCAGCACGCGAGCATGGCCGCCGTGGCCGGAGAGACCTTCGAACGCAACCAGGACCCCTGAGCCGGCGAGCTTCTGGTCGCCTTGCTCCCGGCCTCCTGAGACTATAAATACCCCCTCCGATCAAACGAAGCGACTCACCTCACTCCCAGCTACCTCCCAGACATAGTCGCTTAGCCCCGCTTGCCCTAGCTCGCCGTCGCCAGCCTCGCCGGAGTGGTACTGGACACGCGGAGCGCCGCCGCGTTCGACCACTTGGGGGCAAGCTGCTGCTGGGAATCGGAGGAGGAGACGAACCACCGCCGATCCCGTACGTCGCCGACGAGTTCTGCATCCCCTACGCCTCGCCCTCGCCGTCGAACGATCTTCACTGCAACGCAGGTGAGCTCCCGCCGTGCTGAGGAAGACGATGATCGTGAGCCGTCCGATCTTGATCCAACGATAACTTACCGATTCGGGATTTGTTAAGTGAGCTGACATCGCGACCCCACCTGTCAGCTCCCATTTTATTTCTTTTTCCCCCACGCGAAATGGTATGGGCCGGCCCGTTCGGGTTTGTTCTGAATTGGGCCCGGCTCGTTTCGAATTCGGTCCGTTCGTTTTTATTCTTTTTCCCGCCCGTTTTATTTATTTCAAATAACTTTCAGATGCTATTTTCAAACTTAAATTCCTAGAGTTTTACAAATCCAAATCTAGCAAATGAATATGCATTGGAAAGCTTATGAAATACTCTACACAATAGAACTGGTTAGAATTCAAAATAAGTTAAGAATTAAATCAGTTATGAATAGTGTGACCATAGCTTGTTTAATAATGAAAGATTTCTAGAAAATTATTTAAGCCATCAAAAATCATGAAAATTAAAATGTAAACTTACTAATGACCCCTCTTACTGTTAGTCAACACTAATCTACCCCAAACCCTATTAGTGTGATCAATTAGACCCTAACCCAATCCTATTTTGTAGCATAAAATGATAGATCACTATTGCACACTTAGATTTAATTGCCCTCAATACCAATTCACTTAGTGGATCCATCCCACTTAAACTTGTCTTAGTAACCCTAAATCAATACCAATGCTGCACAAGTGAACCACCTATGCCACTTAGTAAAGACTCTAGCTTGCACACTTGAAGAAAAACTTAGAAGAAAGACTTACCATCCAACACCATAAAAATGCAACATGAATGCTTTGGTTAGCAAACAAAGATGTGTGCTTGGTGTGTTGTTAGCTTGGTGAAGTGATGGTGTGCTTTGTGTTTATTCGTTATTAGACGCTAGTGTTGCCGAGGAGGATATTGGAGGGGATTATTATTATCAAGAAGAAGAAGAAAACCCCGGACACTTTGCCAACCAAGGCAAGCCATCTTTTGATTCATACTCCCACTACCTAGTTTTTATACTGCATTCTACTTGTTTTAAGTAAATTGCATGATTGAATTGCTAGAGTAGCATGATAGAAGTGTATTGATGTCTTGATTATCAAGAGCATCAAGCTGAGTTTATCCAACCCTATTTAGTAGTACTATCACTCAATGTAGTTGCTTAGTCGCTAATAAAAGTTGATGCTATCTCTGGAGGAACCCCATTTGAAAGGTGGTGACATAAACTTGAAACTTGAATGGGAGATTGCTCCTACATGATGGTTATAAAAGAAATTAATCTTGACTAAGAACTATGAAATATATTTCTCAAAAGACAACGAGTGATGTACTATGGGAGCCAATTATACCGTACGACCACATTACCCCTATATGGGAAGGGGCTTAATCCGTAGCTTGTTTATCTTAGTATGGGAGGCCTTGTATCAAATCTTCATGGAAGGACACCGTGAGCGGTTACTTCTGGACCAAGTGGATTCCACTAACCCGGCCTCCGGGATGGGCAGAACTAGAGGCGCCGGAGCGGGGTTCCGTATCCCGGGCTCTAGGGAAGGATCCTATACTAGGATGAGCAAGTGAAAGGTTTTGTTGGATTATCTGAACCTCGCATACTTTGTGTATGTCGAACCGTGGATTTCTCCCGGCAGATGTATCAAATCTTGTGGGTAAAGTGTACCCCTCTGCAGAGGTTTTGAAACTATTCGAATAGCCGCGTCCGCGGTCATGGACGGTTGGCAAGCTGTACTTGACTTTTGTCAGGATTAAAAGTGACAAGGGTGACTGGGTGAATGACTTGACTTGAAATGTTGTTGACACACTTGAAGCCCTCTTGAGATGGAACTTAGAGAACTAAATCTCTTTCCTATAAATGAACATTCTTGGGAAATAAAACTAGCTTTTGCAAAACAACTTAGTGCTTAGTCCACCATACCAACCTTGCATTTCTACTTCATCATTTCAATTATAAGATGGTTTGCGAGTGCATCCAATGTACTCACGGCTGTGTCCCTGGCTATCAACTTGGCCAGACTATGGGGAGGAATACCAGGAGGATGGGTATGAAGAAGAGTACCAGAACTAAGCTCGTCTCCGTGAGTCGCCATTGCCTGTAGGGAGAAGGCATGGGCCGAAGACGTTATTTCCGCTGCTATTTTGTGTTGTAATATGACTTGGTCTATATGGCCATTGTATTTGAATCATCGTATTGTAATGTCTATGGAACTGAGTACCAACTACGTTATGTATATCGCAACAATGGTTCTGGGATTGCGGTGGAATACATAACGGGCACTTCGAATTTGTATCAAATTTGAGGTCGTCACAGTGCCGGGAAGAGCTTCTGGACCCTCCCGATCTTCGGGTCGACGGCGGCGGCGGATCGCGATGTATTCTGGAAAACTGATCGGGCCCTTAGGTTTTTCTCGTCAGGGGGTATATATAGGCGAAGGGGCGATGTCAGAGGAGGGACCACGCCCCCTCACACGGGGCTGGCGTGGCCAGGGGGGTGGCCGCGCCGCCCCTGTGTCTGGGGCCCACGTGGCCCCACTCCGTCAGGTCTTCGGATGTTTGGGAGCTTCCCCGTGAAATATGACTTCAGGAACTTGTTTCGTCCAATTCCGAGAATATTTCCTGTGTATCACTTCTGAAACACAAAAATAGCAGAAAACAGGAAACTGGCACTGTGGCACTTCGTTAATAGGTTAGTTCCGGAAAATGTATAAAAATGCCACTAAGTGTAACGAAACAATAGGCAAATGGTGTAAAAACAAGCATGGAGCATCAAAAATTATAGATACGTTTGAGACGTATCAGTACGCAAAATAGCCCCACGGCCCCGAAGCTTGTGAAGAAGGCCCACACGCGTTGCCTCTTCCAAAATTTGAGAAATAGGGTCGATTGCAAGCACAAAAAGAAGCGGGGATAGGGGGTCGCCTTGACGGAGCCCTCTACCGTGGGCGATGGGTGGGCCCGCGATGCCGTTGAGAAGCACGCGAGAGGTCGCGGTGGAGAACAAAGCGGCAATCCAATTCCGGAACCGATGGGGGAACCCCCTTCTTTGCAAAAGATCGAGGATATACTCCCAACTCACGGAGTCGAAAGCCTTTCTAATGTCAAGCTTTAGGAGTAGAGCCGGGGTCTTAGCTTTGTTGAATCTAGTGGCAAGGTTCTTCACATAGAGGAAGTTATCGTGGATGCTTCTCTTCTTGATGAAGGCGCTTTGGGCATTGGAAACAAGCTCATTCATGAATGGGGCGAGCCGTAAGGCGAGCAACTTACTAGTTCTTACGGCGAACATGAGTGTGAGGATTGAATAAGTTAAGGTGAATAAACAGGAGAAGATTGATCACGCCCAACATTTATGCCGTTTTTGGTTCAAAGGTGCAATTTGTAGGATTTCATTACTTATTTTTTCGGCGCTTTATTACCTAAAAGTTTTAAACCATACACCCGGCCTCTGCATAGCAAGTGAAATTACATATATTTAAAAATTATAAAAAAGGTCTAATGCACAAGTTATGCGGCCACCCATGTCAGAAGAAACTATCCCTTGTCGTATCCTCCAAATAAACGAAGAATATCGGTCGATAAATAACATGCAACATAGAAAAGTTTTTATCGTTAAACTGTTATGACCGGGCTGGTATACAGCCGGAAGAAGCCCAGCAGTGGGTCGACTTAAGGGCTTGGCCCAATTTATCTAAGATTTTTATTAGCTGGACTATTATATAAACACTTGTAATGCTACGTATTGAGACAAGCAATAAACATATTTGTTGCCGACTCCCTCAGGAGTCGGAGTTCCCAAACCCTAGCCGCCTTCCTGCGCCACCGCCTCCTTCTCCTCCGCGTGACCACGGCGCCAGTACGCCGGCGGACGCGCCCAGCTCCTCGCTCCTCCTCCTTCCACCCATATAATCTACGCCCTAGACCTGGTAGGATCCCAGTTCCTATCAATCTGGTATCAGCTGTCTCGGGATCGATCATGTCTTCATCCGCGCCTACCACCACTGTGTCGCCGGTGACCTCCGCAGGAACCGCGCCGGCCGCCTCCGGGCCGTTCTCCTCCGCCAACGTGATAGCGCCCCTTGCTCCCTCCGCCGTCCTCACCCCGGAGGAGATGTCATTGGCCATCCGCGACCTCACCCAGGCAGTCGCGGGCATCCGCGCCTTCCTCGTGAGCCCTTACGGGCCACAACCGCTGGTGTCTTTTGCCCCGGCTCTGCCACCACCGCCCCCGCCTACATCCTAGGGCCCCGCATCGACGACCCAAGGGGTGCCGATCACCCAGATCAGGTTCCTCTCGTCGCCATCACCGCTCCCGGATTGGCTCGCTGCGCCGGTCTACACGACCGCCTCGGGCCAATCGACCTTGCTGCAACCACCAGCGCCGTCCGTGGTATTTCCCTTCGGCGGACTCGCGGGCTACGTCGCACCCCACGCCGGCGTCGACGGACACCTATTCCAGGGCGGGCCGCTGATGCCCACCTACTCGGCGCCCACATCATCGCCACTTCGTCATGAGGGGCTTACAACATTGCTCCTCCCGGCCAGCAGCCGCCTCGCTTCACCAAGCTGGAGTTCGCCACATACGACGCACCATCGACCCCCTGAACTGGCTCAACCAGTGTGACCAGATTTTCCAGGGGCAGCGTACACTGGCGTCCGACCGCACGTGGATCGCCTCCTATCACCTCCGTGGTGCCGCACAGACGTGGTATTACGCCCTTGAGCAGGACGAGGGCGGCATGCCCCCTTGGGAGCGATTCTGCGACCTCTGCCTCCTCCAATTCGGCCCCCCGATACGCGGGAGCCGGCTGGCCGAGTTGGGGCGCCTACCCTTCACCTCCTCGGTGTAGGACTTCGCCGACCGTTTCCAGACCTTGGCGTGCCATGCGCCCGGCATCACGGCTCGCCAGCGTGCCGAGCTGTTCGTGGGCGGTCTTCCGGATCATATCCGTGTGGACGTGGAGATGCGGGAACCCCTGGACCTGCAGTCGGCCATGTACTACGCCCGCGCCTTCGAACAGCGAGCGCTAGCCATGCAGCAGGCTTTCCCGGCAAGAGACGTGCGGCCTCCCCCCCGCCCGACACTGCCGGCCCCGGGCCAGGCGCGCCTGGCTCTGCCACCTGCAGGGCCCTCCACCACGGCCGCGACGCGGCCGTTCCGCCGGCTGACCGCAGCCGAGCAGCTTGAGCGCCGCCGTAAAGGACTGTGCTTCAACTGCGATGAGCCCTTCGCACCGGGTCACGTGTGCCCACACCTGTTCTACATGGAGACCGTCGACGACGCGGACGTTGATGCCGTCGCAGCGGAGCTCGAGGCCGCGACCCTCTCCGAGGACAACGCCACTGCCCAAGGGCCAGTCTAGGCCAAAGCCTTCGTCGTCTCCCTCCATGCGCTCGCTAGCATCCGGCGGGAGGAGACCATGTTGCTGCCGGTGACGATCAACGGCGTGCGAATCATCGCGCTCCTGGACTCGGGCTCCACGCATAACTTTCTGTCCATGGCCACCATGCGCCGCCTAGGGCTACAACCGTCCGGCGCAGAGCAGCTCAGCGTGACCATCGCCAACGGTGACCGCCTGGCCTGTCAGGGCATGGCTCGGCAGGTCCCCATCCTCATCGGCGATGAGCACTTCTTCGTCAACTGCATCGGCATCGACTTGGGCTGCTTCGACTTCATCCTCGGCGTCGTTTTTCTGTGCACTCTAGGGCCCATCCTTTGGGATTTCGATGCCCGGGCACTGATCTTCTGGCGACTGGGCTGCCGTATCCGGTGGGAAGGCGTTGGCAGTGCGTCCCCGGCGGCTCCTCAGCTCCAGCTGGCGGCCGCCCTCGAGGGAGAGCATCCCCTCCTGGCCGCCCTCTTGCAGCAGCACAGCGACCTCTTCGACGAGCCGCATGGCCTACCGCCAGCACGGCCCTGTGACCATCACATCCACCTGCTGCCTGACACCACTCCTGTGGTCGTCCAGCCGTACCGCTACCCCCAGCTACAGAAGGACGAGCTCGAACGCCAAGTTGCGGTCATGCTCGCTCAGGGCATCATTCGGCTTTCGACTTTGCCCTTCTCTGCACCGGTGCTCCTCGTATGCAAGACCGACAGGACATGGCGTTTCTGCATCGACTACCGCGCCCTCAACACCAGGACGTCCAAGGACATTCTTATCTACAGTTCATCTTGGGCGGAGCACCTGCAGCACGTGGCCATCATCTTCAACGAGCTTCGAGCGCATCATCTACACCTCAAACGCTCGAAGTGCTCGTTCGGCATGACCTCCGTCGCGTATCTGGGACACGTCATCTCAACGGAGGGCATCGCGATGGATGCTGACAAGGTCGTGGCGGTCGCGGCATGGCCAACGCCGCAGTCGCCTCGGGCCCTATGCAGTTTCCTAGGTCTCGCCAGCTACTACCAGAAATTCATCCGAGAATTCGGCCTCATCGCCGCGCCCCTGACACGCCTTCTGCACCGTGACACTTTCTCTTGGGACACGGAGGCGACCGAGGCATTCCAGACCCTCAAGCAGGCCCTTACGACAGGGCCAGTCCTCTAGATGTCGGACTTTGACAAGCTATTCGTCGTGGACTACGATGCCTCGGGAATGGGGTTTGGCGCAGTCCTTCACCAGGGCGATGGGCCACTGGCCTTCTTCAGCCGCCCGTTTGTCGCCCGTCATCACAAACTCGCGGCGTACGAGCATGAACTCATCGGGTTGGTCCAAGCCGTGCACCACTGGCGGCCCTATCTATGGGGGCGAGCCTTCCACATTCGCACGGATCACTACAGCCTCAAGTTCTTGTTGGACCAGCGCCTCTCCACCGTACCGCAGCACCAGTGGATCAGCAAGCTCTTTGGCTTCGACTTCACCATCGAGTATCGTCCAGGCCATCTCAACACGGTCGCTGATGCCCGGTCACGCCGCGACACTGAGGCCGTCGCGGAGGACGCAGCCCCCGCGGGCGCGGTCCTTTGCATCCACTCCGGGCCGACCTTCGCCTTCATCGACGACATCCGCCGCGCCACCGCGACAGCCGCGGACGCCCAGACTCTACGGCAGCGGGTTGAGGCCGGCGAGCTGGAGGCGCCCTGGCGCCTGGATGATGGCCTACTCTTGCACGGCCGACTACTCTTCGTGCCGGACCATGACGACCTACGCCATCAGGCCATGCTCCTAGCACACTCAGCGGGTCACGAGGGAGTGCAGAGACCCTCCACCATCTCTGTGTTGATTTCTACATCCCCGGCGACCGTGCGCTCGTGCGAGACTGGGTAAGGTCTTGCGTGACGTGCCAGCGCAACAAGACGGAGACACTGCGGCTAGCAGGACTGCTACAGCCCCTCGACGTGCCCTCTCATGTGTGGGTTGATATCTCCATGGACTTCATTGAGGGCCTTCCCAAGGTGGGCGGCAAGTCCGTCATCCTCACGGTGGTCGACCGCTTCTCCAAGTATGCGCACTTTATCGCGCTCGGCCATCCGTATACAGCCGCATCCGTGGCGCGGGCTTTCTTCGATGGCATCGTCCGCCTCCACGGGTTTCCTTCTTCGATCGTCAGCGACCATGATCCGGTGTTCACTGGTCATGTCTGGCGTGATCTCTTTCGGCTGGCAGGAGTGAAGCTGCGCATGAGCATGGCATTCCATCCTCAGACGGACGGTCAGTCCGAGGTGGTTAACAAGGTGATTGCTATGTATTTGCGCTGTGTTACAGGTGACCGTCCCCGTGCTTGGGTGGATTGGCTGGCGTGGGCGGAGTACTGCTACAACACCTCCTATCACTCTGCCCTGCGCACCTCTCCCTTTGAGGTGGTCTATGGGCGTTCCCCTCCACCTATGCTGCCCTTCGAGCCCAGGACCACTCGGACCGAGGCAGCCGGCGACCTTCTCCACACCAGAGATGAGATCCTAGCGGAGGTGCGTCAGCGTCTTCTCCAAGCCCAGCAGATGTCCAAGAAATACTATGACGCCCATCACCGTGAGGCGGAGTTTGCGGTGGGCGATTGGGTGTGGATGCGCCTCCTGCATAGGACTACACAATCCCTGGACCCGCGCGCCAAACGCAAGCTGGGTCCTCGCTACGCGGGCCCCTTTCTGGTGCTGGAGCGCATCGGCACGCTCGCATACCGTCTTCAGCTGCCAGCGGGCACTCGCATTCACGACGTCTTTCATGTGGGCTTGATGAAGCCGTACCGTGGTGAGCCACCGGCAGCGCCGCTGGCACTGCCTCCGACCTCTGATGGACGTCTTCTTCTCGTCCCTGCCAAGGTATTGAAGGCACAGCAACGCAGGAGCGTTTGGCACCTACTGGTCCAGTGGGACGGCCTTCCTTTGGAGGACGCCATCTGGGAGAAGCTCGATGACTTCCGCCAGCAGTTTCTAGTATTCCAGCTCGAGGACGAGCTATTTGCGCAGGCGGGGAGAGATGTTATGACCGGGCTGGTATACAGCCGGAAGAGGCCCAGCAGTGGGTCGACTTAAGGGCTTGGCCCAATTTATCTAGGGTTTTTATTAGCTAGACTATTATATAAACACTTGTAATGCTACGTATTGAGACAAGCAATAAACATATTTGTTGCCGACTCCCTCAGGAGTCGGAGTTCCCAAACCCTAGCCGCCTCCCTGCGCCATCGCCTCCTTCTCCTCCACGCGACCACGGCGCCAATATGCCGGCGGACGCGCCCAGCTCCTCGCTCCTCCTCCTTCCACCCATATAATCTACGCCCTAGACCTGGTAGGATCCCAGTTCCTATCATAAACACTTTATTATTTTAACATAGCCATAGTAACCAAATGACAACAATCGCTCTTACCCTAATATGCATTTTGAACTGGCGGATACAATGCCGAAGCTAATTGGATGATTGACTATATAGATTAGCAAAACGATATTGGAAGAATAAATTTTTTATTGTCTTGTCTTGATGACAAAAAACTTATTTTTTACGATCTTGCTAGTTTCACTTTGTAAGGCTATCTTTGGTAAGAATTACTCCCTTTTAGAGGTACCATTTGAATACCTTGATTTTTAAAGGGATGTTCAACTTTTAAAGTTTATTATTATTATTGAATGGAACATCTGGTTGGATTAACTCGTTATACATGGAGTCGACATAGAATTTGCCATTCTCGTGAAAATTTCAACAAAATTCATCGGATCCATCTTGTAGTTGGACATTGGCCAAACGTTGAAGTAAGAAATTCCAAGATACAAGCCTAAGACCTGATAAATCTCTTATGAATGTCACATTTGGAGGAGAAGACTCCATAACAGCAGCGATATTATCGCTTTTTGTAACGAATAATATTATACAACGTGGGATGCTGTTCTCGAAGAGTTGTATTACCTAGCCACCTATCCTCTTAGAACCGAATCTCCAAATCATCTTTGACAGAACATGTACCAAGGTAGAAGTATTTCTTCGTTTCCATAAGTCCGGCTCAAAAATGCGATTCTAGTGAACCTATGATAATGCCTTTGAGCCTATATATTTTCTTTTCAGAATGGTTTGCTAAGTCCCTTCCTCAGTAAGTAGCTTAAAAAACTATTTACCCAATAGAGTCGTATTTGTGACCTTTAGGTTGTGACAAGGGTATAGATAATAGCGCCTATTACTTGAGTACCCCTAAGGCCCGTTAAGCTAGGCCCAAGTGTAATCCTAGTCGAGATACGAGTTCAAGTCGTATACCGATGTTGTAATACGTATCGGACCCCTCCCGTTCCTTGAGACCTGGCCACCTATATATAGGGGCCAGGAGAGGATGGTGAGGGCCAGATTGAAAGCAAGCCAAGTTCGCAACCATGTTTACTTTCGATACACACCTTGTTTGACTGACTTTACCTTCGAGTTCATCCGACGCCCTATTCCCCCAATCCTAAGTCCTTAATATTGGACATTTGTCGAGTTAACCCTCATCAATTGGCGCCGACCGTGGGGAGCTTGGGCGTTGGAATCATGAATTCGACGGCTTTTTTGCTTTTAGCCAACAGCAATCTAGAAGTCGATGAAAATCAAAAAAAGGAATTGACGATCGGAAGTCTGAGCTTCTATGTCGGACCTTTGGGTTCAACTCGCCTTTCGGATCCAGCAAAATCGGGTCCGTCGGCAAGCAAAACCAAGACAATCACAATGTCTGGATCATATGTGGGCTCTTCCAGCGAGGTAAACTCACCGGTCAGTTTCGCAGCAACAGAAAATACGCAAAAGAAACTCAAGGAATTCGACGGAACTCGGGAAGAACCCGATGTGGAAGTAACAGTGGACAAATCACACGACAGTCAAAGGGACTTCGCCACCAGAAGTAGTGGCGTCTCCAAAAGCATACACCAGTTATGCGTCATTATCACTGAAATAGCAGAAGAGAATGATCACGCAGATAATGGGGAAGTCGATATGCAAGTCGACAAACTCAGGAGCAACGGTAAGAAGGAGAAGGAAAAAATTCACGTCTCCACTGGGGAGTGGAGAATAATCATGTCAGCCATCAATCACGGCACAGAAGTACCCGCCGATTCAAGAAGAGAAGTTCTGATGGGTTATCAATACGCACTGCACCAACGCAGAAAGAAATTGAGGGAGGAAAAAGAAAAGTTTATGAGAAGCCAAGAAAACAACAGCGTATCAAGTGGAGCATATTGGGATGAATACAGTTATGCATCAGAGTCCAGCATAGAAAGGCACAGAGACCCGAAGCAGCAGGAGAACAACAGCATGGGCACGAGAAGAAAGCCGCGTAAAAAGTATAAGTGCACATCAATCAGATGATGAAGAGGATTTCATGCAAGAAACGCCAGAGGCAGCATTGGTAGTGATACGTCTCAAACGTATCTATAATTTTTGATGCTCCATGATTGTTCTGACACCATTTGCTTAGTGTTTTGTTACACTTCGTGGTGTTTTTATGCATTTTCTAGAACTAACCTATTAACAAGATGCCACAGTGCCAGTTCCCTGTTTTCTGCTGTTTTTGTGTTTCAGAAAAGTTACACAGGAAATATTTTCAGAATTGGACGAAACAAAAGCCGAACCTCCTAATATTTACCGAATCTTCCAGAAGTCCGAAGAGGAGACGGAGAGGGGCCAGGGGCTAGCCTCACCACCAGGGGCGTGGCCCAGCCCCTGGCCACGCTGCCCTATGGTGAGGGTGCCCTGGTCTACCTCTAACGCTGCCCCTTCGCCTATAAAGACCCTCCGACAGGAAAAACCTAAAGACCCGATCAATTTTCCAGAAACACATCGCGATCCGCCTCCGTCGTCGACCCGAGATCGGGAGGGTCCAGAAGCTCTTCCCGGCACCCTGCCGGAGAGGGGAATCGCCACCGGAGGTATTCTTCATCGCCATGCTTGCCTCCAGCGCGATGAGTAAGTAGTCTACCTTGGACTATGGGTCCATAGCAGTAGCTAGATGGTTGTCTTCTCCACCATGTGCTTCATGTTTAGATCTCGTGAGCTGCCTTACATGATCGAGATCATCTTTATGTAATTCTACATGTTGTGTTTATTGGGATCCGATGAATATTGGTGTTATGTTAAGTTGATGTTCTGAATATTATCTTATGTTATCTCTATGTTGTTTATGATCTTGCATTCTCTTC
Source organism: Dactylis glomerata (assembly GCA_007115705.1). Taxonomy (NCBI): domain Eukaryota; kingdom Viridiplantae; phylum Streptophyta; class Magnoliopsida; order Poales; family Poaceae; genus Dactylis; species Dactylis glomerata. The sequence goes on from QXEO01000555.1 coordinate 3,775,058, forward strand.
GTTGTTAGTAGCTATCTTGGCCAAGTAGATACTAGTGACTCCATAGTTGGGTTCATGCCTCTATTTAATCTAGGGGAGTGACAGAAACCTCTAAGGTTGTAGATGTGCTGTTGCCACTAGGGAGGAAACAACATTCTTGTGTCCAAGGACATTTGTTTTGTTTACATTACACACTTTGCTTAATGCAGTTATGTGTTGTTCGCAACTTAATACTCGAGGGGTGTTCGGACGATATCCCCGCGAGTGTATTATTAGTCATAGATGCAATTGGATGGCGGTCTATGTATTTTGTTGTAATGCCCAGAGTAAATCTCATAGTGATCCTCGTGACATATGCACGTTATCTTTATTCTATCAATTGCCCAACTGTAATTTGTTTACCCAGCATGTTGTTATTTATCTTTTGGAGAGACACCACTAGTGAACTGTGGACCCTGGTCCAATTTCCTTTACATTGCTATTACTATTTACTTTTACTCGCACTGTTTACTTTCTTGCATACTACTATTGCTTTCCACTCGATACGCTCAATCCTTTGTTTATAGCAAACCGGTGAGATTGACAACCTCATCGTAAGTTGGGAGCAAAGTTCTTGGTTGTGTTGTGTGCAGGTTCCACATTGCTGCTGGTGCAAAGCAAAGCCCTGGACGGGGCGCCTTATAAATTGTCCGGAGCTGTCGCGAAGCTAGCAGGCATCACCTTCTGAAGTTTGGCTTTTTCCTACTAGTTCGATAAACCTCGGTTTCTTACTGCGGGAATACTTGCGGCTGTGCTCATCACACCTTCTCTTGGGGTTCCCAACTGGTCGGTCATCTACATCAACACCGCACAGCAATCAAGCTTTTCTGGCGCCGTTGCCAGAGAAAAAGAAGATTTCTGCAAGGGGAGTTTCGCACGACATCCTTTACTTTGTTTTAGTTTTGCTTTACTTTATTTTTGCTTGCATTTTTTATCAAAAATACAAAAAAATTTAGTTTCCTATTAGTTGTTATTTTTACTTGTCTGCTTTTAGCTTTGCTAGAATGGGTACTCATGTGAACACCAAGTTGTGTGATTTTACTAGCACTAATAATAGTGATTTTATCTGCACTCCTATTGCGCCACCTGCTCCTGCTGCCAATTTTTATGAGATTAAACCTGTTTTATTGAACCTTGTTATGAAAGAGCAATTTTCTGGTGCTAGTACTGATGATGCTGCAGCTCATCTCAACAATTTTTTTAAGCTATGTGAGATGCAGAAATATAAGGATGTAGAAGGTGATATTATTAAGCTTAAGTTGTTTCCTTTTTCTTTGAGAGGAAAAGCTAAGGATTGGTTGCTATCTTTGCCTAGAAATAGTATTGATTCTTGGGCTAAGTGTAAGGATGCTTTTATTGGAAAATACTATCCTCCTGCTAAGATTATAGCTTTGCGTAGTGATATCATGAAGTTTAGATAGTTTGATAATGAGCATGTTGCTCAAGCTTGGGAGAGAATGAAATCTATGATCAAGAATTGCCCTACTCATGGACTGACTACTTGGATGATTGTCCAAACTTTTTATGCAGGACTGATTTTTTCTTCAAGAAACCTATTGGATTCAGCTGCTGGAGGCACTTTTATGTCCCTTACCTTGGGCGCCGCAACCAAGCATCTTGACAACATGATGGTAAATTATTCCGAGTGGCACACCGAGAGAGCTCCACAAGGTAAGAAGGTAAATTCTGTTGAGGAAACCTCTTCCTTGAGTGATAAGATTGATGCTATAATGCTTATGCTTTGTAATGATAGAACTCATGTTGATCCTAATAATGTTCCTTTGGCCTCTTTGGTTGCTCAAGAAGAGCATGTTGATGTAAACTTCATTAGAAATAATAATTTTAACAACAATGCTTATAGGAACAATTTTGCTAGTAACAATTATAGGCCGTATCCTTCTACCAATGGTAATGGTTATGGTAACTCTTATGGTAATTCCTCCAACAACACTAGGGCCGCGCCCTCTGAGCTTGAAGTCATGCTCAAGGACTTCATCGGTAAGCAAACTGCTTTTAACAAGTCTGTTGAGGAAAAGTTAGGAAAAATTGATATTCTTGCTTCTAAAGTTGATAGCCTTGCTCTTGATGTTGAACTTATGAAACTGAAAGTGTTTCCTAATGAGGTTAAGGAGAACAATACTTTTGCCACTGCTAATGCTATCCAAGTTAGAATTGATGAAAATGTTAGGATGTTAGCAGAATTGCATGCCAGGTGGGAAAGAGAAGATGAGATGGCTAGGAAGATGAAGGTATGTACCATTACTACCTCTAATGATGTTGTTCCAAATGCTAGCAATCCTCTTACTTTGATTGGTGTAGAGAAAACTCCTACTCCTTGTACTAAAAAGCCCAAAACTGCAAAAACTTTTTCTCAAAAGAGTGCTGAAATTTTTTGGAGTGTAGGAGATAATAGCTCTATTGCTTTCAATGATTTTGATGTTGATTGCTGCAATATATCTGAAGTCATTTTGTTCTTGCAAAAGCTTGCTTTGAGTCCCAATGCTAGTTCTATAAATGTTGCTTTTACTAAGTATATTACCAATGCTCTCATGAAAATTAGGGATGAAAAGTTGAAGCAAAAAGCTTCTATTCCCAAGAAGTTAGAAGATGGTTGGGAACCCATCATTGATATGCATGTTAATGGTTTTGATTGCCATGCTTTATGTGATCTAGGTGCTAGTATTTCTATTATGCCTAGAAAAATTTATGATATGCTTGATTTACCACCGCTTGAAAAGTGTTATTATGATGTTCCTATTGCTGATGTTGCTAAGAAGAAGCCTTTGGGAAAGATTAATTATGTTCTAATTATGGTTAACAATAACCTTGTTCCCGTTGATTTTCTTGTTATGGATGTTGAATGCAATGCTTCATGTCCTATTATTTTGGGAAGACCTTTTCTTCGAACTGTAGGTGCCATCATTGATATGAGGGAAGGCACCATCAAATATCAATTCCCACTCAAGAAAGGTATGGAACACTTCCCTATAAAGAGGAAGAAATTACTTTTTGACTCTATTCTTAGAGCAAATTATGAACTTGATGCTTCATCGCTTGATATTACTTGATTCGCACCTTTCCGCGCTCTTGGGAGATAACCCATTGTTTTATTTTCAGTTCTTTTTATTTTATTTGAGTCTTAGAAGTTATTACTACTGTAATAACCTGTCCTTATCATTTTTATTTCGTTGTTGTGCCAAGAAAAACCTATAATTTGAGTGAGGTAAGATTTGGGGATGTTGCTGTCCTGAAACAGATTTTGGTGCTGCACAGTAAAAATTTGTGAAAATTTTCAGAATATCTTTTTGACCTGCGATTTCTTCTGCATATGCCCCAGGTTATATCCAAACTTTCATTAGTTTTACACTTTTTGATTTGAGCAACAGAAAACCCTCGAAAAAATCGATCTTTGTCAGCTGTTCTGTTTTGACAGATTTCTGACACTATTTGTGTTTGTCTCTCGATCGCTTTCTTTTTTAGTTCTTTTGATCACGGAACTTTTGGGGAAGTTGCTACAGGAGTATATACTTTATATGTGATGGTTTTGAGTTGAAATCTGAACCAAAAAGGGTTGATTCATTATTATGCTTACACTAATGTTGCTAATAGAATTGTGTTGAGTTTTGTATGAAGGAAGTTTTTAAGTGTAGGGATTGGAGAATGATGAGATGAGTTGAAGAATGGACAAAGGCTCAAGATTGGGGATGCCCATGCACCCCAATAAATATCCAAGAGGTACAAGTGTCAAAGCTTGGGGATGCCCCCGAGGCACCCCTTCTTCATCGGCAAAAATCAGGTCACCTTTCAACACACTATATTTTTATTGCTTCATGCACTATGCATTTTTCTTGGAGCGTCTTTACTTTCGTTTTCAGTTTTCTTTTGTTTTGTTTGCTGCAATAAATGGTTGGACCCCAACAAATTTCTTTTGGAAAAGATTTACTCGTTTTCATTTGCCAAGAACACTCCGTTTTTTCACTCTTATCGTTCAACGAGTGTTCTCTTTTTCTAGAACTGCGTTTAGCTTTCGTTCTTCGCCTTGATTTTTGTTCAGATCTTGTTTTATCTTTGCATCAAGGTATATTTTGACCTCTGGTCCATGTTGGTTTTCATCAAATGAGTTGTTTTAAAAAGGTTCGAATGGTGTTGGAAAGGAGAAAAAGTTTCATGCAAAAAAGTGGTACAAAAAGGAGCTTGTTTAGACTGCGGCTTAGACTTTCGTATGTCGTGCTTGATGTCATTTTGATAGTATGCTTAGTGGTTTTGCTGTAGCATGACTTGTCTCAAATGATTGAGATTGCTTAATGAGCCTTTGAAAAAATCATGCGTTGTTTTTATTATTTGGAAGCATTAATTTGGTTTTCTCCTTGATGCTTTATTTGGGTTGACTTGGCGCATGCTTACAACATGTTTGACTCCTACAAAGTCGCCATAAGCCTCTATGATCATTTAGTTTTTGACTTTTGATGCCATTTTATGCTTCTCTTAATGTTGCTTTGTCGCTTTGCATGATTATGGCCGTTATTGCTCTTTAGTTGGTCCCTCCCAGTCTTTTGCTAGCCCTCATTTTGTACTGAGTATGAGCTCTACTCGTGCATCCAACTCCCAAAAACCAAGTTATTCCAATGTGTCCACCATACATACCTATTAGCAATTTGCTATTCCAAAGTACATTTGACTTGCTTTTATCTATCCTTCAAATTAAACTCTTTTTGGTGTTATGCGAAAATTGGTCAGTAAAGCTCTCACGAACCTGATGGCACACTTTACTTTTCTCGTTCTTAAAATTTTGACATTGTGGCTCTCTTATGTTGAGTTGTTATGCTTGCAAGTTGTAAGTTGGAAATTAGGCAAACCATGCCGTCATGGGGTAAGCTTTCAACATTGCACTTCTTATTTGAGTTGATATCGTGATCTTTTGTTTATAGATACTCGCGATATGAAATAAGTTGGGAATCTTGAGGGATCATGGAGTTTGTATACGTGTTAGAGAAATGCCTGGGCCGCTAATCTAAGCCATGCATAATTCATGGTGGAAATTTACAGCATGCCCATAGTGAACATTCGACGACGCATCTCAAAATAAAAAGCTATACCAATGGTAAATAAAGGAGATGCCGAGGTGTTCATTGTCTGTTTGTCCTGTCATTTTGATGTGGGCTTGTTCCATGGCATCGGGAACAGAGGTACCCCGTTGGCGGTTCTCGATGATACGTGTATACTTACAATGACAAGAGCTTTCTTGGGACTCTAACTCGAGTAGCATGAGGTTTGGGTATTCGTACTTCATGGGACACAAGGTTTTCAACTTATGATTTGTCAAGCATATGCTTCATAATTGTACTCGCATTAACTTTAACCATTCAAGATGCCTATGATGGGGGTAATGAGAGCTCAAAGCTAGTAAGTACCATAATTTTTGAAGGTTTATAAAACTTGCAATCACTGCTTCGCTCTGCGAAGGGCCTTTCTTTTACTTTTATGTTGAGTCACCACCTTCTACCTTTATGCACCGTCTAAGAGGGCATAGTTGTCATTCTGAGTTTAATGTGCATAGTCCCAAAGTTTATCATTGATTGATTCATGATTTTGGTTTCACTTGTTCTTAAATTATTTGTATCTAGTCGCCCTCTTAAACTTGAAGGTGTCCTATGCATTTATGTTTTGCTATTCCATGAAGGACAAGCTGAAAACCATTTGCTATGTTTTTCCATATGATTTGAACACACGTTTGACTTTCATTGTTTCATTTTTCATGATCTTTCGTTTGTGTTTTTTTTTCATGTTATAACATGGTTTCCAAGTTTCTTCTATCAAGATTACGTCTTTCATGCCCATGTTTTAAGTTATTTTGATCCCAGCACTCAATGCTTACATAGATGATCAAGATTGTGTTGGTGCATGTCACCTCAAAAATTATTCTTTGTTATCACTTACCTACTCGAGGACGAGCAGGAGTTAAGCTTGGGGATGCTTGATATGTCTCAAACGTATCTATAATTTTTGATGCTCCATGCTTGTTCTTACACCATTTGCTTAGTGTTTTGTTACACTTCGTGGCGTTATTATGCATTTTCCGGAACTAACCTATTAACAAGATGCCACAGTGCCAGTTCTCTGTTTTCTGCTGTTTTTGTGTTTCAGAAAAGTTACACAGGAAATATTCTCGGAATTGGACGAAACAAAAGCCGAACCTCCTAATATTTACCGAAGCTTCCAGAAGTCCAAAGAGGAGATGGAGAGGGGCCAAGGGCCAGCCTCACCTCCAGGGGCGCGGCCCAGCCCCTGGCCGCGCCGCCCTATGGTGAGGGCGCCCTGGTCCACCTCTGACGCTGCCCCTTCGCCTATAAAGACCCCCCGACAGGAAAAACCTAAAGACCCAATCAATTTTCTAGAAACACATCGCGATCCGCCGCCGTCGTCGACCCAAGATCGGGAGGGTCCAGAAGCTCTTCCCGGCACCCTACCGGAGAGGGGAATCGCCACCGGAGATCTTCTTCATCGCCATGCTTGCCTCCGGCGCGATGAGTGAGTTGTCTACCTTGGACTATGGGTCCATAGCAGTAGCTAGATGGTTTACTTCTCCACCGTGTGCTTCATGTTTAGATCTCGTGAGCTGCCTTACATGATCGAGATCATCTTTATGTAATTCTACATGTTGTGTTTGTTGGGATCCGATGAATATTGGTGTTATGTTAAGTTGATGTTCTGAATATTATCTTATGTTATCTCTATGTTGTTTATGATCTTGCATGCTCTCCGTTGTTAGTAGCTATCTTGGCCAAGTAGATACTAGTGACTCCAAGAGGGGGTATTTATGCTCGATAGTTGGGTTCATGCCTCTATTCAATCTGGGGGAGTGACAGAAACCTCTAAGGTTGTAGATGTGCTATTACCACTAGGGAGAAAACAACATTCTTGTGTCCAAGGACATTTGTTTTGTTTACATTACACACTTTGCTTAATGCAGTTATCTGTTGTTCGCAACTTAATACTCGAGGGGTGTTTGGACGATATCCCCGCGAGTGGATTATTAGTCATAGATGCAGTTGGATGGCGGTCTATGTATTTTGTTGTAATGCCCAGAGTAAATCTCATAGTGATCCTCGTGACATATGCACGTTATCTTTATTCTATCAATTGCCCAACTGTAATTTGTTTACCCAGCATGTTGTTATTTATCTTTTGGAGAGACACCACTAGTGAACTGTGGACCCCGGTCCAATTTCCTTTACATTGCTATTACTGTTTACTTTTACTCGCACTGTTTACTTTCTTGCATACTACTATTGATTTCCATTCGATATGCTCAATCCTTTGTTTACAACAAACCGGTGAGATTGACAACCTCATCGTAAGTTGGGAGAAAAGTTCTTGGTTGTGTTGTGTGCAGGTTCCACATTGCTGCTGGTGCAAAGCAAAGCCCTGGACGAGGCGCCTTATAAATTGTCCAGAGCTGTCGCAAAGCTAGCAGGCATCACCTTCTGAAGTTTGCCTTTTTCCTACTGGTTCGATAAACCTCGGTTTCTTACTGAGGGAATACTTGCTGATGTGCTCATCACACCTTCTCTTGGGGTTCCCAACTGGTCGGTCATCTACATCAACACCGCACAACAATCAGGTAGCAGCACAGGCATACCTACTAACTATGCAACCAAATCCTAGAGACCCGCAGGAGCACATGCATCAAGCCGCGATACGAAGCCTCGGGTTGGTAGAAGACAGGCTAAGGAAACATCTTCCTGAGAAAAAGGCGACATATCATGAGGAGAAGCGAAAGGAAGGATTTAAGCACCAACCTTTGCAAAACGAAACAAGCGAATCATCAGGCGACGAAAAGCGTAAAACACGAAAGGAAGACGCAAGGAATATTATAGCGCAAGCAAGAGTAAATAATGCGCGCTACGTGTGGAAAGAAGAAAATTATGAAGACGACAAAAAGAGATGGGCACGCTATGCTTTACCCGAAGGGTTCGCAGAACGCGGGTACCCAAAGGATTCAAGCAGCCACACGATCAACAAAAGTATGATGGATCACAAGAACTCAGGCTATGGTTATCAGACTACCTGCAAGCAGTACAAATACTCGGAGGAACGAGAGCAACGACAATGCAAAGTCTATAGTTACACCTCACCGACGTAGCGCGGTCCTGGTTAAACACTCTACCCAACGATTCTATCGGGAGTTGGGGAGAACTAGAGAGTCAATTCGCAAGAAATTTTCGCTCAACATACAAACGCCCAGCGTCACTAGAAGAAATCAAGTCATGCAGACAAAAGAAAGACGAAACTCTGCGCTCCTACATACAGCGGTGGAGTGTAATCAAAAATTCTACAGAAGACGTCTCCGACGAGCGGGCAATAGATGCTTTTTTGGCTGGCCTTCGCCGTTCGGACCTCGTGTAAGAGTTAGGAATAACAAAGCCTAGGACAGTATCGGAATTAATGGAAGTAGCCAACAAATTCGCCGATGGAGAGGATGCATATAACAATAAAAGGGGACATTCACCAGAAGTCGACAGAGCAAGCAGGCAAAGGCGAAGATACCGCAATGAAGACAGCCGCGCAAGGCAAAACCAGATAGCCGCAGGATACAAAAGAAGGGACGAGGAAGGTTATGAAAGTAGAGAGTTTCAGGCAAGAGGTAATCGTGGAGTAGAAAAGCCAAAGTACTCCGGCCCGTCGGCGGAGGACATGCTCCATGGCCCCTGTCGCATCCACTATGCGTACCTAGATGGGAAGAGAGTTTCTAATCATCAGATGAAGAATTGCAGAACTTTCCTAAAGTTGCAAAGTGCCATGGACCCGAACCAAGGAGCACGTCAAGGAGGAAAGAGTACAAGTCAGGGATATCAAGTACAACGTCTAGCAAAACACCTGGAGTCGAAAGTATATATATCTGCAATGATCCAACCGGTGCCAAAATCCAAGAAAGAACGGAAGAGCATATCTAGAAAAGTAAATCTAGCAATATCATCACCACCAGCTACTACAGAGTACTTGAGATGGTCCGATCAACCAGTCAGGTTCAGCAGAACAGACCACCCGAGGAAAGTGCCTAGGCCAGGGCGCGCGCCAATGGTGTTAAAGGCGCAAATAGGGGGGTACGATGTCGGGCGAGTATTCATGGACGCAGGAAGCGGCATAAACCTAATATACGCAAGAACCCTGAAGGCAATGTGCATCTCATTAGAAAGCCTAAAGCCGACAGATTGCTCCTTCCACGGAATAGTACCAGGAGGCGCAAATTACCCCCTCGGGAAAATAGAACTCGACGTTTGCTTCGGCAATAGCAGCAATTATCGTAGAGAAAATTTAGAGTTTGAAGTCATGGACTGGCCTTCACAGTATCATGCAATCCCGGGGCGCCCAGCATTTGCAAAGTTCATGGCAGTACCTCACTACGCATATCTCACACTCAAAATTCCAGGACCCAAAGGAACAATCACGGTGCAAGGCAGCTTCGAAGTATCCAACACTTGTGACAAAGAATTCAACAGGCTGGCACAAACTTTCAACATGACAGCGGAATACGCAAGGCTGAAGGGCGAAACTGACCACAACGTGCTACCCGACGTCGGACGATCCCTCCTAGATCAGGCTTTTGATGCGACCCAAGACTCGAAGAAAATCCAGGTCCACCCTACGGACCCGAACAAGACCACCTCCATAGAAGTAAACTTGGATCCTGCATAGGAAAGCGCGCTCGTCGAGTTCCTTCATGAGCGCTGGGAAATCTTCGCCTGGTGTCCTTCAGACATGCCAGGTGTTATATTCTGATCCAAATTCAAGTACTGGTGCACTGAACAAAGGCTAACTTCGGACGAAGTGGAGCGAGGCCCGTCGCCGGAGGCTTGGACCCACATGTGTCATCAGGGTCAACTTTAGCCCAATGTCAGTCATACTAGACCCACAAATGCCAAAGTGTCCCACAAGCACCAATGCAAGTGAAAGTGGGCCCATATGTGTCAGCAGAGTCAACTTTTGCTAGATCTTAGTCAACCTGGACCCATAGATGTCATTTGGTCCCACAGGCACCTATGCTAGTGTAACTGGACCCACATGTGCCATCAGGGTCAACTTTATCTCAATGTCAGTCATATTGGACCCACAAATGCCAAAGGGTCCCACAAGCACCAATGCTAGTGAAAGTGGGCCCATATATGTCAGCAGAGTCAACTTTTGCCAGATCTTAGTCAACCTGGACCCATAGATGTCATTTGGTCCCACATGCACCTATGCTAGTGTAACTGGACCCACATGTGTCATCAGGGTCAACTTTAGCCCAATGTCAGTCATACTGGACCCAAAATGCCAAAGGGTCCCACAAGCACCAATGCTAGTGAAAGTGGGCCCATATGTGTTAGCAAAGTCAACTTTTGCCAGATCTTAGTCAACCTGGACCCATAGATGGCATTTGGTCCAACAAGCACCTATGCTAGTGTAACTGGACCCACATGTGTCATCAGGGTCAACTTTAGCCCAATGTCAGTCATACTGGACCCACAAATACCAAAGGGTCCCACATGCACCAATGCTAGTGAAAGTGGGCCCATATGTGTCAGTAGAGTCAACTTTTGCCAGATCTTAGTCAACCTAGACCCATAGATGTCATTTGGTCCCACAAGCACCTATGCTAGTGTAACTGGACCCACATGTGTCATCAGGGTCAACTTTAGCCCAATGTCAGTCATACTGGACCCACAAATGCCAAAGGGTCCCACATGCACCAATGCTAGTGAAAGTGGGCCCATATGTGTCAGCAGAGTCAACTTTTGCCAGATCTTAGTCAACCTGGATCCATAAATGTCATTTGGTCCCACAAGCACCTATGCTAGTGTAACTGGACCCACATGTGTTATCAGGGTCAACTTTAGCCCAATGTCAGTCATACTGGACCCACAAATGCCAAAGGGTCCCACATGCACCAATGCTAGTGAAAGTGGGCCCAGATGTGCCCTAGGTCATTTGCTGCGGCTGGAGGACCTTTGGTCCCGGTTTGTAACACGGACCGGGACTAAAGGTCTATTCGGAATAAAAATTTGTATTTTCTTTTTCGGAATTTTTATTTTTTTATTTTCTTTATTTCTCTAATATCTAATCATCTCTATTCTCATATCAAATTAGATACTTATGGCTCTCACTCCATTCTCATGTTAAATTACAAGTACTTGTGGTCCTCACTTCCCGGTCGGTCAACCATCCTCACGCTGCTCCACCCTTAGCACGCTTAACTTCTCCATTCCTTTTTTACTAGCTTCCAAGACTATGCTCGCGACTGGTATGCTACCAATCCTATTAACCTATACACTTTGGTAATATATAATATTACTTTTTTAAATTCCAAATAAATTCACAAAATAAGCAATAATGATTAAGTAATAATAAGCACCAATGAATTTCAAATAATCTTTATGCATAATTTAATTATTAATTTTTAATACTCCCTCCATCCCTGATATTGCTCTCTAATTTTTCATTTATTAGGGCCCTTACCTAGAGAGCTAGAAAAAATGTACATGCATTGGCTATTTGCATGAGATATGTTTCTATTAATGGCCATGCATTGGCGCATGCACATTGAAACTAGGAAAGAGAGAGGATTTATAGGAATAATTAAACATGTTTAATGCTAATATGCCTTGGAGGTGGAGGTGTTTTGGGATTGCATGATTTTTGATATCCATAATACTGGGATGGAGGGAGTAATTAAATTATTCGAAAAAACCAAAATACTTGAAAAATCACAAATTCGAAAATTAATAGACTTTGTTAACCGAAACAAAGGGAGTACATTTTCCAAACATTTTACTCATCTAATAGAATAACAATAAGACTCACACAACCACATCTACGATCATCCACCTAATAAACATTAAGGTTAAGACGATCAACATGGCTATTGTAGCCTTTTAGCTTCTAGTAGCTCCTAGCAATCTCAAAGCCTAGGCGAGCATCTAAAGCGGCATATAACAATTGGTTGAAGCTCAATGGAACTTTGGCCCAACCAAATATTAGTTCTTCTTCTTCTTCTTCTTCTTCTCCCTTCTTCTTGTACTTCTTCTTGTCCTTCTTCTTGTCCCTCTTCTTGTTCTCAAGATGTGTCCCAATAGTAGAATTGGCCAAATCATAGAGACTCGACGTTAGTTCATTGGTGGGGTTTGGGACAATATTTTGAAGATCGTACGCAGACGGAACAACAATTCTGTATGTCCTCAGCATGCGCAGATCATTGGCGATAGCCGCACCACAGAATTTGATGGTGGTGTCCTTCAAGAATTCCTTGAGCAGTTGCGGCACGCGATTGGCCTTACATATCTGGAAGATCAATATCGCAGACACCACCGAGAGTTGAAGGACGGCGGCACGCTGAGGGACCTCGTGGGTGGTGAACTCACAGTCAAAGCCCACGCACTTGATCGGTGCGGCGTCGAGGAACCGTCGCTTGATGGCGCGGATCCACTTCTCCACCCTTGATGCACAGAGAGTTTCTGTGATGGTGAAGTTCATCTCTTCAATGATGACATAGTATAGCCGAGATCGAGGTAGATCTTTGAACGGATCGTATGGGCACCTAGAGGGGGGGGTGAATAGGTGCTACTCAAATTTTAATTCTTTTTCAATTTAGGCTTGACACAAAGGTAAATTCTCTAGATATGCAACTAAGGTGAATTAACCTATATGTCAACTAGCAAGCAAAGCAAGATACAATAAGTAAAGGCAATAAAGGATAGAGGTAACCGAGAGTGGAGCAAACGGAGACACGGATGTAATTCCCATAGTTCCTTCCTTTTTAGGGGAAGTACGTCTACGTTGGAGGGGTGTGGTTGCCACAAAGGCCTAACCAACGCCACAAAGGCTCACCCTATTCTCCGGTGCAAGCTTCTGCCACAAAGGCCTAGCTCACTTTCCACTAAGGGATTCCTCAAGGCGGAACTGGCCTTTACAAACTTGGGGCACAACTCCACAACTGAATTGGAGGCTCCCAAGCACCACAAAGCAATCAATCAACAAGTATCAAGATATCAATCACACAACTCAAGGTCAAGGGACACTAGGGAACCCAAGACACAAGGGCCCTCAAGCAAAATAGAGGGGAAATCAAATCGCTTCGGTGAGGATGTAGATCAAGGCCTTCTCCTTTGATTCTCCAAAGATCAAGAGCTTTGGTGGGTTGAGGGAGGAGATCTTGTGGATTTGGTGGCTCCAAATGGGGTGTTCTTCTTGTGCAGGACGAGCAGCTTGAGGTTGAAGAAGGGGAGGGGTATTTATAGCCCCTCCCAAAATGTAGCCGTTGCTGAGTTGGAAGGGCGGATTATCCAGCCAAAGTATGGCCGGATTATCCGGCTGGATGGATTATCCGGCCCCCTGGCCGGAATATCCGCCCCGGTTACTGGTTGACGCCGAGCTTGGTCCTTAGCCGTTTTTCTGAAATCTTGGGGGGGGGGGGGGGGGGCGGATTATCCGCCCCCCTGGCCGGAATATCCGGCCCCGTATCTGGTTGACACCGACGCAAGTCCTTAGCCATTTTCGAGCACTCGTGGGAGGGGGCGGATTATCCGCCCCCTGGCCGGAATATCCGGCCCCATATCTGGTTGACGCCGAGCTAAAGACTTAGCCGATTTTGAAGCCTCGCAGGGAGGGCGGAATATCCGGCCCCTGGCCGAATAATCCGGCCTGGAACAGGGAGACGCCCTCCTACAGACTTAGACATTATTTTGAGCTGAAAAACCTGCAACACTTAACACACACTTAAAATTCCTAATGTTGTTATCTAACACACAAAACACGAGGGATACAAAGTATGCACTTTCAATCTCCCCCTTTTTGGTGTTAGATGACAACACTAGGATTTGCAAGAGAGACCAAATATTTCAAACACAAATATATGAGCAAGTACTAAGGCTCCCCCTACATGTGTGCATCTATACAATTAAGATCAAAGGAGAACCACAAGAGTTTGTGTCGGGGGGATGACCCCCGGTAGGGTCAAAGAGACTAGAAAGACACAAGGTCTATGGTTGACTTGGGCCGGGTTATCAAGGAAGGGCCTGGCCGGAATATGAGAGCATCGGCCAGGCCGGCATATATGTATATCCCGGCTGGTGTCTGGATATGCCGGAGCAGGGGAGGCCGGATTACCCGACCCTCGTAGGTCGTTGGTCCGGCATATAAGTCCTGGGTACGGCCAACGGTCATATCCGGGATACTTAAGTCAACCAAGGTGTCACATCCCTACAATCAAGGAAGAAAACATCCAAGCATGGTAGCAGAGTAAGATGGCAGGGTGCACAGTGGAGGTTACCTACCCTCACTGTGCACAAGTACGAGCTTACCGCACAGAGGTAAGGCCACAGTCCTGGAAGTACAAGGTACAGCAAGGGGAGTCCCATCGAGAGCAATCAGGGAGAAAGTCGTGGGCGTCTGCCCTCGACAGCAAGTCCTATTTGGAGTGTAGTTGGTGTCTCCTGGTCTTCTATGACCGTTGTAACCCTGGCCACCACTATATAAGGTGGCACAGGGAGTTCTAGCAAAGGGGTTAGAAGGTTGAAGGTTGGTTGGTCACTCTGTGTTCCTACACTTAGCAGTTCATCTTCCTTCTCTAGCAGAGAGCTTGGAAGCACCATTGTTGTGTACTACATCAACCCAAATATACCATCAGTAGAGCAGGAGTAGGGGTGTTATCTCCTTACGAGAGCCCCAAACCTGGGTAGATCAGTGTCTCTTTCTGTCGTGCTTTTTAGCCCGTTCCCCTCTCCCGAATCCTCCAGCATCTAGTTCGGCCCCCATTTAAGCCATCCTATGGCATATGTTGTTTCACCACGACGACATTTGGCGCCCACCGTGGGGCTGATCGATATGCTGGGCGGAGTGTTCATTCGGACGGGGTCTGTGATAGCAGCTTCGGGAGTGCGCGTGGTCTCTAGCCTCGTCCAGAGGCTAGGCTCGCTCAGTTTCGTCAGTGACAACGCCGGTTGTCTCGGTGGCCGGCCGTTCCCCAGGGATGGCCGGATTATGTCTTTCGGTTCCCACGAGGTGTACGTGGGGACTGAGAGAATTTGCAGGAAGGAGGTGCTGGTGGCGTCGGATCCTCCGTCACATCGGCTGGCTCACGCTGGGCGTAGCGCTCGCTCAGTAGAGCCGGCTGAGGTGATGATGGCCGGCACATCCGTGCCGCCGGCGGAAGATGCCGACAAAGCAGCAGCGGCCGGAGCTTCTCCTCCGGAGCCGCCGAAGGTCAAGAGGTCGGCGCGTCCTCCGTTGGAGCGTGCGGAGAACCTGGCCGGCACTTCCGGTGTGCCGGCTAGGGGCGAGGTTCTTCTTCCCATCATCGACCGGCTTCTCGAGCCGGTGCGATCCGGCGTTGATCCGGAGCAGACAAGGGAGGTCCTGGAGGGATCTCGTCAGGCCCTCGTCGACGAGGCCCTGGCTATGAACCAGGAGCGCGAACGGTTTAACCGGCAACTCCGTGAGTATGAGGCAGCCCATGGTTTTACTCCTGTAGTAATCCGGCCTAGCCGGATAGAAGAGGTTAAAACTAGAGGCAGAAATCTTAATGCTGAGATAGGAAAAGATGCTAGAGATAAGAGTCATACCGCAACTAGTACTGTGCCTAAGGTAGTCTATAGTTCGCCAGTAAAGAACCTTAGAGCGGCGGCCGAGGTAGCTAAGGATTTATCTTGTTTATCCGGCGAAGCACTGCGTGAGCAGCAAGCCCGGCTTAACCAACTTTTGTCTGAAGCTACAAAGCAGCAGGAGGCCTTTAAGAAGGCAAACCCGGGTGCCGGGGCGTCCCAGTACATTGTGTCGGCGGGAGGTGCCGGTGCGAGGTCGAGGGGCCAAGCCTCGTCCCCGCATCCTAGCGCCCGGCGTGCCGGAAGTGTGACCTCTGGCCGCCGGGACAAGCAGATCCAGGTGTACGATCCGGCTGCCGCCGGAAAGCAGGCGGTGGTGCAGAAGAATGTCGGCCAAGCTGACAAGTATGTCGGCAGCAAGAAGCCCGGCCAGAGTGTGCCGGCCGGGCATGAAGCAGGCGCGGCCGGTGGTGGCCGGAGTAACAGTGCAGCCCGGCGTCAGCAACAGGGCGTCGGAGGTGCAGCGCAGCAGCAGGGTGCAGCTCATCCGGGACATCGAGAGGATGACGGCAATTCCGCCCTTGCCAGGGCGGGATATCAGCAGCAGCACCAGCAAGGCCGGCATAGTGAGCAGCATCAGCCGGAGCAGCAGCAGCAGATGATCGCAGGCCCAATAGCATCCCGGCTTGGACCTCGGTCCTTGGAAGCCAATGATGCACGTTTCAAGCTGGACAAGATCCACCAATCAGAGTTGGTGGAGAGACAAGGAGCTCCGGGCCCTATGTGTTTCGGACCCCGGATTATGGGGGAGCCGGTGCCTTACTTCTTCCAGCTCGCGCGTGGCGCGAGGACATATAATGGCAGTACGAAGCCGGAAGATTGGTTGGAGGATTACTCCACAGCGGTGAACATCGCCGGAGGAAACCTCAGATGGGCGGTACGATATGTGCCGCAGATGTTGGAAGGTCCAGCCAGGATATGGCTGAATAATTTGCCGGCCGGGAGTATCAACGGCTGGATTGATTTCGAAGAGCAGTTTGTGTCGAACTTTACCAGTACATACAAGAGGCCCAACCGTCCGCAGCAGCTGGCTAACTGCCGGCAAGGAGTGAATGAGACTGACCGTGACTATCTGACCAGGTGGTGCACGTTGCGCAATTCCTGCGAAGGAATCAATGAGCAGCAGGCCATCATGTGGTTCGCTCATGGGTGCCAACATGGCACCATGCTGTGGCAAAAGCTTCAGAGGCAAATGCCGGCCACGCTGGCCGAAACAATCAAGATCGCTGATAGTTATGCTCTGGGAGATCCCAAGCAGCCCAGTCTCGATTCACAAGGACAGGGGCAAACCCAGGGGAACACCAGCAATGCCGGGAGATCAGGGCAATATTATCGCACTGATAACCGGAACAAGAGAAGAGAGGAAAGGCCGGATCACCGGTATGGGGCAGCACAAGTTGCAGCTGTGGAGGAAGAGCAAGGGGGCGCCGGCAGTAGCCAGCGTCCGAGATATGAGAACTATCAGCAGCCTCAGCAGCAGCCGCAGCAGCAAGCACAGACGTTCCAGAAGAAGAATGTCTGGACCAACAAGAATGCCGGCGGAGCCGCCGGCCAGAAGAAGCAGTGGCCGAAGTATACAGTGGGTCTTGCCATGGACAAGCCTTGTGTGTTCCACACATTCCAGCCGGGAAAGCCGG
Source organism: Dactylis glomerata (assembly GCA_007115705.1). NCBI lineage: Eukaryota > Viridiplantae > Streptophyta > Magnoliopsida > Poales > Poaceae > Dactylis > Dactylis glomerata. The sequence goes on from QXEO01000555.1 coordinate 3,792,348, forward strand.
CAAACCATTTGACAAGGAACTGTTCGTGGCTGGACGACATATTAGCAGGTCGTGCAGGTCCCTGGGGACCGGCTAGACCCTCTGTCCCGGCAGCTCCATCGCCGTTGACAGGGGCCAATACGATTGCAGTCCCACCTAGGCCGGTTAATCCTGGGAATCAGAGCAACGCCGGAAATGCCGGCGTAAATCAAGTTGACCAGAGCTATAATCCGGAACATAACGCCGGAGGCCCAGGAGCGGGCCGGAATGAGTACAAGGAGTATGATCAGAGCTATATGGTCTTTGAGACCGAGAGGACAGACAAGCAGAGCTTGTACCGCCGGAGTCTGGAGGTGAATGCCGTTATGTCGGCTGTGCCAAAGCTGATGTACTGGTCTGACCAGGCTGTTGGTTGGGACAGGGCAGATCATCCCCGGATCATGCCAAATCCCGGCGGATATGCTCTGGTGATGGATCCGACATTCGTCGGGCCGGCTAATAACGTAAGATTCAGCAAGGTCCTCATTGATAATGGAAGCAGCATCAACATCATGTATCGGGATACGATGGAGAAGCTGGGAATCAAGGAAAATATGCTGGAACCGAGCAAGACCACGTTCCACGGCATTGTGCCGGGACTTTCGTGTGCGCCGATGGGCAAGATCAGGATGGATGTGATGTTTGGCAGCCGGGATAACTGCAGGGTGGAAAACCTCATGTTCGAGGTGGTTGATCTGGAGAGCCCCTACCATGCTTTGCTGGGTAGACCGGCACTGGCAAAATTCATGGCCTCTACGCATGTGGCGTATCTGAAGATGAAGATGCCGGGACCCAAAGGAGTGATCACCATCATTGGTGATTACAAGCGTTCGATGGCATGTGCCACCGCCGGATCCAATCTGGCCGAGACTCTGATCATTGCAGAGGAGAGAAAGAGGCTCAAGCGAGCAGTGGAGATTGCTGAGACGGTCGTGGCCGGTAAATATATGCCGGGCATGACAAATCCCGGTGGCAGCGTTTCTTTTCAAGTGAGTAAGGAAGTCAAAAAGGTGCCTCTGGATGAAGCTTTCCCGGAGCGCCATGCCCTGGTTGGGGCAAGTTTGGATCCCAAATAGGAAAGCGAGCTCATCAGCTTCCTCCGTGAGAATCGGGATATCTTTGCATGGTCTACTTCGGACCTGCAAGGTGTGCCGAGGGAGCTGGCTGAGCACGCATTGCACGTGAGACCCGATGCTAAGCCAGTGAAGCAGCCGCTCCGGCGGAATGCCGGCGATAGAAGGAAAGCCATATGGGAGGAAGTGGCCAGGCTCTTAGCCTCTGGCTTTATCAAGGAAGTACTTCATCCGGATTGGGTGTCTAATCCGGTTTTGGTGGAAAAGAAGAAAGACGAGCCCGCCATAGTGAAAGTATGGCGGATGTGTGTTGATTACACCAACTTGAATAAGGCATGTCCTAAAGATCCATTCCCGCTGCCTCGGATCGATCAAGTGATTGATTCCACAGCCGGATGTGAACTGTTATCATTCGTAGATGCCTATTCTGGTTTCCACCAGATCCCCTTGTTTGAGCCAGATCAAATAAAGACATCCTTTATTACCCCGTACGGGGCTTATTGCTATCTCACTATGCCGTTCGGTTTAAGAAATGCCGGCGCAACTTACCAAAGGTGCATGCAAAAGTGTTTGCACGATCAGATAGATAAAAATGTGCAGGTATATGTCGATGATATCGTCATAAAAACCAAGGAGAGCAAGACTCTCATAGATGATCTCCGGGAAACCTTTGGGAACCTGAGGAGATTCCGGATGAAGTTGAATCCGGCTAAGTGCACCTTTGGTGTGCCGGCGGGCAAGTTGCTCGGTTTCCTTGTTTCCAGCCGGGGTATTGAGGTGAATCCCGGCAAGATTCGTGCCATAGAAAGGATGAAGCCGCCGACAGATTTGAGGGAAGTACAGAAGTTCACTGGGTGCCTCGCATCCCTGAGCCGCTTCATAAGCCGGCTGGGAGAGAAAGCTCTGCCGTTATATCAGTTGATGAAAAAGTCCGACACATTTGTCTGGACAACGCAAGCAGATGCAGCTTTCAAGGAATTGAAACAGTTGTTGTCGACAGCGCCGGTATTAGCGTCTCCGATGCCCCGGGAGCCAATGTTGCTCTATATAGCGGCAACCAACCGAGTTGTCAGTGCTGTGGTGGTAGTAGAGCGAGAGGAAGGAGGCAAAACCGTGCAGCGGCCGGTATATTATCTGAGTGAAGTCCTCTCCACCTCAAAACAAAACTACCCCCACTATCAGAAGATGACCTATGGTGTCTATATGGCGGCCAAGAAGCTCAAGCATTACTTCCAAGAGCATCCAATCCGGGTAGTGGCCGAGGCCCCTATCTCGGAAATTATAGGCAACAAAGATGCCAGCGGCCGGATAGCAAAGTGGGCAATAGAGCTTTCACCATATACACCGCAGTACGATAAGAGGGATACAATCAAGTCCCAGGTCTTGGCTGATTTCTTTATTGACTGGGCCGAGATACAGTATGAGCCACCATTGCCAGATGCCAATTATTGGAGGATGCATTTCGATGGGTCCAAGACAATCCATGGCTTGGGTGCCGGCATAGTTCTCAGTTCACCAAAGAATGACCAGCTGAGATACGTCCTGCAGATTCACTTTGCAGCATCAAATAATGTGGCGGAATATGAGGCACTTGTGCATGGCCTGAAGGTGTCTAAGGACATAGGAATTCGCCGGATTATGTGCTTCGGGGATTCTAACTTAGTGATTCAGCAGTGTTCCGGCATATGGGACGCGCATGATGCTAACATGGCATCATACCGTTTCCTAGTGCAGCAGTTAAGTGGTTACTTTGAAGGTTGTGAGTTCCGGCACGTTCTCCGGGCTCAGAACGATGCAGCCGATGCATTATCCAAGCTGGGGTCTTCCCGAGATTCAATCCCGCCCGGCATTTCGCTGGAGCATCTGAGGAAGCCATCGATCAAACCCTCGCCGGAGTCATCCTCCATTTATGTCCCGCCAGGTCCAGACGAAGCAGTTCCAATGGAGATAGATGCCGGAGCCAGGACGGATAACCCGGGGACTGTTTCCTCAGTCCCGGGGACTGGGCCGGCATATGCTGTTAGTACAGTATTCCGGAGCAAAACTAAAGGCAAGGGTAAAATGTGCCAAGAGGTTGTGCCGGTATACCCGGGGACTGCTCCGGCATACCCGGGGACTGATTCTTCAGTCCCGGGGACTTCGCAGCCCATGGAGATCGATTATGTGTCGGTCGAGATGATGGAAATAGATCAGGCAGTGTTCACTGTCAGGGAAGTGCCCTCATGGGCACGTCCTATCATGAACTTCATGGTGGATGGTCAAGTGCCGGCGGATGAAACCGAGGCCCGCCGGGTTATAAGGAGATCCAAAGCGTATACCATCATCAACAAAGAAATATACAAGAGAAGTACCACCGGAGTATTGCAGAGATGTGTCGAATCTGCGGAGGGTCTGGAGATGCTCCGGGAAATTCACCAGGGGGAGTGTGGTCACCATGCTTCGTCCAGGGCATTGGTGGCAAAGGTATTCCGGCATGGCTTCTATTGGCCAACGGCACTGCAAGAGGCAGAAAACTTGGTCCGGAAATGTAATGGCTGTCAAAGATATGCCCACCAGATTCATCAGCCGGCATCTGCCCTGAAAACTATCCCAATAACCTGGCCCTTTGCAGTTTGGGGCCTGGATATGGTCGGGGCTTTTAAGCCGGCCAGAGGGAAAATGACCCATGTCCTGGTCATGGTGGACAAGTTCACCAAGTGGATTGAAGTGAAGCCCATAAGCAAGTGTGATGGTCACACAGCAGTGAAATTCTTAAAGGATATAATCTTGAGATATGGTGTTCCTCATAGCATCATCACTGACAATGGGTCAAACTTTGCCCAAGGGCCATTTGCCAGATTTTGTGAGGAGGTGGGAATCCGGCTGGACGTTGCGTCGGTTGCCCACCCTTGTGCCAATGGCCAAGTAGAGAGATCGAATGGGCTAGTATTATCCGGCATAAAACCCCGGCTGATAGAGCCCCTGGAGAAAACTCCAGGATGTTGGCTAGATGAGCTGCCAGCAGTGCTGTGGAGTTTAAGAACAACTCCGAATAGATCAACAGGCTACACACCATTTTTCCTGGTGTATGGAGCAGAAGCGGTGCTTCCAACAGATGTAATACATGATGCACCAAGAATAGTGCTATATACTGAGGACGAGGCTAAAGAAGCCAGAGAAAATGATGTTGATCTGCTAGAGGAAGCAAGGGAAATAACTCTGTCAAGAACAGCAGTATATCAGCAGAACCTCAGACGCTATCATGCGCAGAAGGTAAATCCAAGGAGATTTCAAGAGGGAGATCTAGTACTCCGGCTAAAGCAAGGAACAGAAGGCCGGCATAAGTTAACTCCTCCATGGGAGGGGCCATTCATTGTGAGCAGAGCTCTGCACAATGATGCCTATTATCTTATAGATGCGCAGGACCCCAAGAAGAATAAGGTGGACAGGTCCGGAGAAGAAACCAAGAGGCCATGGAACATAGCTCTACTGCGCCCCTTTTACTCCTGAGCAACACAATGTATGTATTTCCATATTTTCCTTTGTATGCCGGCACAAGACTAATGAATGAAATACCGGCATCCCGAAGAAGCCGGGTAACTAGCTCCGAGGTATATTTGTTGTTCATTTACAATTTTTTGTTATATGCCGGCTGGCTTTATTTGAGTGTTTCCTAGGTCGGCCTAGTAATGTGTCGGCATCAAAGGCCACTCTTCGACTCAGCTGCTGTCCGAAACCCGGCTTCATGGCTAGCAAGAGTAGATGCCGGAGATTGTCTACACATGGAAAACGGCTAAGGAAATACAAAGCAAGCGAACCGACATTTTCGTTAAAGCTAAAGTTAAAATTTAAAGTGTCGGATGATTTGAAGTCTAAGTCTCAAAGTTAAAGTACTGTATGTTCGAGGAAGCAACCTTGAGACTCATACGTCGAAAGCCAATTAAGGTAGACAAGTAGCCAAGGTTGTGAAATTGAGGAAACAGGAAAACAACTCGGTGACTTAGCCAAAAGATGATCCGGCATTAGTAACAAGCAAACCAAGATAAAACTTGTTCAGGAAGCAAACCAAAGGAAATTAAATGTGTATATTACATCTGCACCCGGCATACCAGGGATCTGATAAAACTTAAAGTTTTTATGCTCCAAAGTCAAGGAGCAGTGGCAGAAGCAGAGCCGCCGGCAGGTGGAGCGGTAGCAGTGGAAGTGGCGGCTTCAGGTGTGCCGGACCCAGCAGATGGAATGGAGCCATCACCTCCGCCCGGGGCAGATGCCTGTTCCGGGACATCAGTGTCGGCCTCTTCAGCTTCATCTTCATCCTGGCTGGAGTCGGAGCCCTCAGCAGCGGCGGATGTCCCGGCATCGTCCTTCTTCTCTGGCTCACGGATATCCCGAACGAAGGCGTCGGTGTCGGCATAGTCCACATAGCTGTGGGCCAGCTCCCGTCGGCGCCGGATATGTTCCAGATCCGTGGTCCAGATGGATCCTTCGCGCACAGTGCGCAAAGTCTCCAAGTCAGCCTTTTCATACCAGGACAAGAAGTAGGTGAGAGCTTCGTCAGCTCCAACCCTCGCGCCGGAATCTCGCCACTCCCGGAGGCGAACCTTGGCCAGCTGCAGATCGTTGCCGAGGTCGACGGGATCAGTGGGAGTCCTTTGTCCCGGCCAGAGGGCAGAGAATGCCTCCTGGGCGCCGTAGAAGAGCTCTTCAGTGTAAAGGGTCATGGCCTCCTTCCGGGACTGCAGGGCCAGCAGCTGCTCCGACATGTCCCAGTTGGGCGAGTCAACCGGAACACCCCGGTTTTCTCGGTCCAACTGCAAAGCCCTCTGAACGTCAGCGACGGAAGCGGGAAACATGCCTGCAGAATAGAAACAATGTTAGCAAAAGGAAAATATGTCGGCATAGATGCTATGCCGAAAAAGATTACACTATGTCGGGAAGGATAAAAGGGGAAAGGATTTGAAGCTTACGGGCAAGGTCGGCATTCAGCTGTGCAACTGTAACCTCCCATTTGGTGGCCTGCTCCTTCAGGCTATCCAGTTCAGCATGGGCGTTGGCGGCATCAGTCTCGGAGGTAACAAGCAGGGTCTGGGTTTTCTTCAGTAGGCCCTCCCTCTGTTCCTTTTCGTCCAGAAGCTCGGTGATCTGGCCCTTCAGCTGCTCAACCTCGGCCTTGTGACCGGCATCCCGGTCGTCCAGTTGCTTGGCTACATCCACTGAGGACACACAGTCCTGGTGGCGTGCCTCCAGTGCAGCTTTCTCGTCTGAAAAGATTTGAAGTCAAAACAAGGATTTGAAGAAAGAAAACAGTGAAAAGATTAAAGGATTTGAAGTACAGAAGGATTAGTTCAAGGTTAAGAGGATCCGGCATACCAGTAAGCTCCTTCACTCTCTTGGCAAGCTCGGTGACTTGGGCTTCGGCACCAGCTGCCAAATGTCAGACAAAGATTAGGTGTCGGCATATTAAGATGTGCCGGCCAGAGGACTATTGAGAAGGGCAAGGTATGTCGGCTGAAATTACCTTTCTGGGACAGTTCCAGCTGGAGCTTGCTGTGTGCGTCGGAAAGCTTCCGATGCTTGCACACCAAGTCATGGAACATGTCGGCACGGGCGTTATTCATGCGCTGCAAAAATGCCGGGATTTGAAATGTCAGCAGAGAAATTTGACATGATAATTAAAGTGAAGATTTTATCAAGTGATCATTCTTTTAAAGACCCGGCACAGGTGCTGCGCACCTATCCCGGCCCTCGGTGACTAGGATTTGAAGCTCGGATCGAGCTCATATGTCGGCAGTTAATTCAAAAGAAGCTAGCTAAAGGACTATGAGAAAATCCCGGATGTCCATATCCCGGACAGCCGACATTTTCGGGGACTGGGGATATGTGTGTAAATAGAGAGGACTTACGTTGGTGGCAGAGGCCAACTTGTGAAGTCTTTGCTGGATGCTGAGGAGCTCGCTGGCGATCGGTATGGGCTTCGCTGCCAGGAAGTCGCTTGGGTCGCCACTGGTCTTGGCTTCGGCCAGCTTCTTGCTCCTTGAGTCCGCAGTGTCCATGTTGCTGGCGTCGTTCCACTTGGTGCACTGCTCCTTAAGAGAGCCGAGGCTCTGATCACTTTTCGTCGCAAGAGGGACGAGGCCCTCGAGTTCTGGGGTGTCGAAGAAGCTGGTCCGGTACCCCGGCCGGGCTGCTGCCCTGCCAAGATGCAGGGCCAGAGCAGAGCTGGTCCGGGACGCTGCCTTAGGAGGAGCAGTTGCGGCAGATGGTGTGCCGGACTTGGCCGGCTGAATCTTCAACGTGCCGGTCTGGGCCGGTGCAGTGGTCTTGGCCAGGGCAGTGGACTTGGCCGGTGCAGTGGTCTTGGCCGGTGCAGTGGTCTTGGCCGGTGCTGGGGTCTTGTCAGCTGAAGGAGTCTCGGGTGCGGGCTGTTCCGGCGTGGCCGGTGCTTCTTGGCCAGCGGGAGCAGGATCCGGAAAAGTCCGGACTTCCAGCACTAAAGGGCCTTTGCCCTTGATGTCTGTGCCGGCGCTCTTGTCGCTTGCGCCGGCGTCGTCAGTTGTGCCGGCGTCGCTGGTGGGCGCGCCGGAGTCTGGGGCTTCTTGGTGGGCTCCTGTGTCCATGTGGACATCAGGAGCCGGAGGTTCCTGTTGAGCCCCCGAGTCCATGTGGACGTCGGGGGCAGAGGTGTCTTGTGCCGGCGGAGGGACGTCCTTCGCCGGGGAGGTGGTCTTGTCGGGCGCAGGTGAAGATGCCGGCGCCGGGGAGGTCGTGTGACTGGCAGAGGGAATGTCGGAGGTAGCAGGGGCAGCGGGCTTGGTAACCTTCGGGTCGCCACTCAAGCCAGAAGCTTGTTCCGGCGCAAGAGGAGCTCTGAAAGAGAGAAAACATCAAGTCAGTAGTACAAGCAAGAGATATGTCGGAGGAAATGCAAAGAAAAGGAAACTTACCCCGAGGCAACAGGCCTCTGTTTCTTCGGTATGGGCATGCTGACCTTCTGCCTCTTCGACTTCTGAGGTATGTCGGACTGGGGCTTCACCCCTCGCTTCCGGCCGGCACGTCCGCCGGTGGAAGGAGGTCCCTGGTTCAGAGGGGCGGCGTCGATAACCATATCGTCCGGGATAGCTGAGGACGGCATTGCAAACTCGTAAGCAATAGGTGTTTCTGGAAAGGCGTACGCAAGTGGCATCGGGTCATAGTACAGCAGGATCTCCTCGTCAGAATCAATCTCACTCCGGTCTTGAGTATAATGCCGGGATGAAGAGCCCTTACCCATGGCAGCTGCAGCACGGGTGCTCCTGGGAAGCTTATCCCAATGATCCGGATCTTCAACATCCGCAACAGTGCGGTCCGCCGCGATCTTGATCCGGGAGTTCTCCATGGTTTGGAAGCTGAATTTCTGTATAAACAGCAAAGTCAAGTATTCAGACAAGGAAATATGCCGGTGGTAGAGGTATGTCGGATCAATATGATATGTGTCGGCAAACAGACATATGTCGGCTTAAGTATCTATGTGCCGGACATGGACTTTATGTATCGGATAAGATGGTTTACCGTTGGGGCGGGCCTATCCCGGCTGTATGGTTCTAGCCCCCAGGCAAAAGTGGCCTGAGAGGACTTGCAGACATCCTTAATCCGGCGCAGAATGTCGGCCGGAGTCAGCTCGTGTGTGGAGTGCCGGTTGGGGTCCATTGGCCCGCTCATCTGGCAGATCTTGTGCGACCGGCGCTGCAGAGGGGAGACGCGCCGGCTTATATAGCAGGCCACCAGGTCTTGAGGAGTAAGACCGGCATCCAGGAGCTCGCCCTTAACCCGGTGAAGCGCATTCACCGGCATCACCGAGTTCTTCGGGTTGTAGGTCCAGTTCGTCATAGCCAAGGGTGGCTCGTCCACAAATGGCGGCAGGTTGAGCAGATCCTCGTCGGTGGTGTTCTTGACGTAGAAGAAGCTTTTCTGCCACTTCTTGCAAGATTCCAGGAGTTCCACCTTGGGGAAGTCCGAGCCCTTTCGGGACATGATGGTGGCCGCGCCGCAGAGGGTCATGGGGCGGTCCTTCTTTTCCTGGGCCGTCTCCGGCGGGTCGTCCTTGCTCCGGGGCGGCTCTTGGACGACTTGCTTCCGCAGTTGGAAGTACTTCGCCCAGCCTTGAGTAAGGGGCACTATGCCGGCATAGCCCTCGCAAAAAGCAGCGAAGGCGGAGAGGATCATCACGGCATTGGCCGGGATATGATGAGGTTGTAGGTCGTAGGTGTTCAGGAAGTCCCGAAAGAAATCCGATGCCGGCAGGCCGAAGCCACGCTCGAAGTGGGCGATGAAGATGACGCGTTCGCCAGGTTCAGGTGCCGGCACAGTTTCTCCTGCTGGTAGCCGGCATGCTACGCCCTCCGGGACTCTCCTGGTGGAGGTGACCCAGGATATCTCGGCCGGAGTAACCTCCGACCCCTCCCAGCCGGAGCGTCCCTGGGTTTGGGCCGAGGTATCTTCCTCAGAGGCCGAGGTACCCGTCATGCTTGAAGATGCCATCTTACTGGCCGGGATAAGGCGTGAGAGCCGGAGTCCCGTGGTGATATTCCTATCAAGGCCGGAGAAAAGAGGAAGGTTAGTCTCTCCGACATACCGCCCTCACCAATGTTAGCAGAGATAAAAAGATCTACCGAGGCAGTTAAAATAGGAAACAAATAAGGGTAAAACTTCTAAGGAAGAACACTCGAGAACGTTGTTAGGCAACGCTAATCGAATCCAAAGAATAACAAGCAGAGGAACTGAAGCGGATCTATGCAAGCGTGGTTACCAATGAGAAGCTATGAAGAAGCATCAAAGAGGAAGAACAGAGGGAGGTCTCACCGGAGCTTGGCCGGCGACGATGGAGCGGCGGCGAGCGTGCAGGAAGAGATCCAATCTCCCTGCAATGTCGCGGAGAAGAGGCGGCGGCGGCGGCGTCGTCAATGGTGATGCCGTGCGTCGTCGGGCGTCGGCGTCGGCGGGGAGCAGGACGGCTGCGGCGGAGATGCTGCTCTTCGGACCGGCGGTGGAGCGCAGGAGGCAAAGGAGCAGGCGAGGAAGACGATGGTGGGGGTAAAAAGATAAGTCTACCCCCGCCGCCCTATTTATATGTTGCCAGGTCAGGGTCGTGGGGATCGTGGGAGTGTTCCACTCCCCCGACCGTTCCTGCAGAGAGTCGCCACGTGGCGGCACGGAGTGGGGCGGCGGTTCCTGTAACCGTGCCATGACGCAATGATGGCAAGAAGTAACTGCTGCACTGTGAACCGTCACATCGTGGGTGACCGTTCGAGGTGGCAGGGCAGTTACAAGTTTCGATGCAAAGCTGTCAGGCATGGCTTCTCGAGGAAGACTCGTCTATATGTCGGATTAATTGCCCGATGTATATGTTCCGTCCGGAATACCCTCGGGACCGGCCGGAATAAGTTTTGGAACAGGAACAGAGGCCGGGATATGTGCAGATGTGCCGGCATACAAATCTGATCACCGGGGCATAATGAAGAAAGGTATGTTGAACCTGTCAAGGCTCCACAGTTATGACTGGGGAACCTCGGCAGCTTCGGGGACTAGTGTCGGGGGGATGACCCCCGGTAGGGTCAAAGAGACTAGAAAGACACAAGGTCTATGGTTGACTTGGGCCGGGTTATCAAGGAAGGGCCTGGCCAGAATATGAGAGCATCGGCCAGGCCGGCATATATGTATATCCCGGCTGGTGTCTGGATATGCCGGAGCAGGGGAGGCCGGATTACCCGACCCTCGTAGGTCGTTGGTCCGGCATATAAGTCCTGGGTATGGCCAACGGTCATATCCGGGATACTTAAGTCAACCAAGGTGTCACATCCCTACAATCAAGGAAGAAAACATCCAAGCATGGTAGCAGAGTAAGATGGCAGGGTGCACAGTGGAGGTTACCTACCCTCACTGTGCACAAGTACGAGCTTACCGCACAGAGGTAAGGCCACAGTCCTGGAAGTACAAGGTACAGCAAGGGGAGTCCCATCGAGAGCAATCAGGGAGAAAGTCGTGGGCGTCTGCCCTCGACAGCAAGTCCTATTTGGAGTGTAGTTGGTGTCTCCTGGTCTTCTATGACCGTTGTAACCCTGGCCACCACTATATAAGGTGGCACAGGGAGTTCTAGCAAAGGGGTTAGAAGGTTGAAGGTTGGTTGGTCACTCTGTGTTCCTACACTTAGCAGTTCATCTTCCTTCTCTAGCAGAGAGCTTGGAAGCACCATTGTTGTGTACTACATCAACCCAAATATACCATCAGTAGAGCAGGAGTAGGGGTGTTATCTCCTTACGAGAGCCCCGAACCTGGGTAGATCAGTGTCTCTTTCTGTCGTGCTTTTTAGCCCGTTCCCCTCTCCCGAATCCTCCAGCATCTAGTTCGGCCCCCATTTAAGCCATCCTATGGCATATGTTGTTTCACCACGACGACAGTTTGTAGGAATCATACCTCTTCATAGAAAATTCAAACAATATGGAATTCCAAATATGATAATAACGAGAAACCGGACCAAATTCCATAGCCATCTCACAATAATACCATGAGCTCACAATAATGTTCCACAGAGCACATATAAAACATATGACATAGTCTCATACACATCATGGTAGCAAATAAACCACACACACATTGTTCCAAACTTAAAGCAAGTAAAATAAGAAGAAACACAAGCGCCAAAGGAATGATAAACGCGCAAGCTTGTGTTCCCACCCGTGCAAATCCCATGAGACTCCTAATAGAACTACTTGCTAATAGAACTACTTCTCCCCCTTTGGCATCAAGACACCAAAAAGGGAGAAGAGCGATGCTACACGCCCCGAGGAATCAATCCTCCCAATCACCGATGTCGTCGGAGTCCTCAGCATAGTCATCTCCGCCATCATCATCATCTCCTCCAGCATCTTCATCGCCTGCAGCATCTTCATCCTCCACGTCCTCCTCAGCCTCTGCATGAGTATCTCCTGTGGGAGCATCTGGAGCACCAAAGAGATGCTTCTGCATATCAACCCAGTTGTAGCGATCGGTGTTCCAAGCTTCATAGGACGTAGGTGCAGTAGGAGTGGGATCGGCGGTCTGAGCACCACTGAGACGGTGAAGGATCAGCTGCTGAGTGTCCTGAATGTTCTTCCTCTCAACATAGGCCTGGTAGTTCTCACGGTGGATCTCAACCTTCATGCAGAGAACGTTCCTCTCAAACCAACTGAGCTTCCTCACTTCCCTGGACATAGCAGATGCAGCAGCCCTCTGATCATGAGTAGAAGCACTCGACCTCGCATCAGCCATGAAGGTGCTAGGATATGCAGCTGATGGAGCAGGAGTCTTCTTCTTCTTGACATACATCTTCTTGACTGGATGATCCACATAGTCATCATGGATATCATAATCTCCAAGGGCATTCTTGATTAGGAGCATGATATAGGGAGCATAGGGCATGGTGTTCCTTTGAACGATAGCATCCTTAATCTCATAAAAGATGAAGTCCATCACATCAAGAGTAAAGTCCTCATCCGGGTCGGTCGAAGTAGCACACTCATGAGCAAAAGCGAGGAGGTCAACAAGTGAGGTGCGAATGGCATCATTGTTACCACCACTAGGAGCAATGTTCTCTCTGAAAATGCAGACAAGCTGATCATAAAGTGGATGTAGGCCATTGATAAAGCCCACAACGCCTGTGGAGTCATAGAGGTCATATAGCTTATCCTTGTCAGGCTTGGTCCCCGGATTGTGAATACGGCGACCCACTGGAGTGTCTCCATTATACGCATACCCCAAGAGAGAGGCAAACGTAGAGAGGTCTGATGTACACTCATGCTCTCCAGTCATCCACTTCATAGACTTCTGAGCATTGGGCAAGATCACAAGAGTGGCATAAAACTGCTTGATGAGGCCGGGGTTATAGTTGCACTGAATGGTAGCCAATCCCATCAATCCCATCTTCTCAACCACAGAAACTGCTTCATCAAAATAGGTCTTGCTGCGGAGATGATCAAAGTCAATAGGATGCATCGGTCGACATGGATTCTTGAGAGGCTCATAGACATCACAGAAAATACCCCACTGCTCTTCATTCCAAAATCCACGGTCCTCAATGTCTTCATCTCTGGGTGTGGCGTACCAATTGTTCCGCCGCACAAGAATGTATTCGGCCTCTGGCATGCTCTTATAGTTGGGATGAGTCGCTTTGCCTTTGCGACGACGGGCTTGAGCCTTGGCAGCCTTTTCTTTCTCAGCTTTCCTAGCAGCCTCCCTCTGTTGCTGACGAATGGCAACCTTATCAACTAGAACTCCTTCCTCATTCCGAATCAACCGGCACTTGCGCTTCGGCAAACTCGAATCACCTGTGAAGTAGAGATGCATGGATAGCATGGGGGTAAGCATATGCACATGAGTTACGGAAAGGATAAAAAATCATGCAGTATGAACAAACAAACTTCACCCAAAGAATCAAATTGACGGCAGCAATATAGAAAAAAAATAACAGAGAAATCCCAGGCCGGATTATCCGGCCAGGGGGGCGGATAATCCGCCCCCCTTGAAATTTTCTTCTACCACTTGCTGCAGCATACAGTTTGATAGATCGGGGGAAGGAAGTCATACAACATGATTCATGAGAGTTAAGAACAACTAGTGGAGGACTAAACACCAAGCAAAAGACATGGGTAAATTCATACAAGGCCCTAGAGAGGGGAGATGAGCAATACCCGGGTCCATTGCGAAATCGGCTTGGTGAAAGCCCTCCCAAGGTGGAGGAGAGCAACCTCCGGCGAAATCCGGCCAAGGGGATGGCCGGAGCTCCGGTGGCGGCGGCGGAGAGGCGGCGGCGGCAGAAGAGACCAGGGGGGTTAGGGTTGGAACTGCCCGGAGGGCAGCCCGGCACGCCCCCTTTTATACCTGGCCGTCACTCCGGCCGGATTATCCGGCCAAGACGACCCGAATAATCCGGCCTGGGAGCCAGAAAACAGACCACTCAAAGTTTTCAAAAACCGAAGTTATTTTTTACGAAAGAATGAACTCATGTGCATAGATTAGATGTCTTGAGATAGGATGGATTAGGTGAGAGAGGAAGCATGGAGTGGTTCTCGGCACTTGATATTGCAAGAACAAATCAACGAAAAATCCAATGCAAGTGCCTTCCCATATCAAATTAAGAAACAACACCAAGAGAGAACACCAAGACCTCAAATAAGATATGAAAGGAATCAACTCTTCTAAAAGAAGAGGTCGGTGGCCGAAGCCACCATGTTTGAGTGTTATGGCATTGGACCGCGAAGATGTATCTTGGGTCCATAGCCACTACTCGTCATTGAAGCTCATATATCACAAAAATGATATTAAGAGAATGATATGATTACTATCGGCATTATGGGGGGAGGGATAGCCCAATTAATTAGGACCGCACTCCCCCTATCTCCATGCCCACACCTAAACCAAACAAGTATTGAAATATAGGTGTATTTGCAAGATGCTCAAGCCACACTCATTGAATCAATGATATTTAGCTCATTCCTCAAATATCCAAATCTTGCTTCATCAAGAGGCTTCGTGAATATATCGGCAAGTTGATCCTTGGTGCAAACATAAGCAAGCTCAATATCACCACGGGCAACATGATCTCTAATAAAATGATTCCGGATCTCAATATGCTTGGTTCTTGAATGTTGCACCGGATTATAGGCGATCTTGATAGCACTCTCATTGTCACATAAAAGAGGCACTTTGTCACAATTGACACCGTATTCCTTTAAAGTTTGCCTCATCCATAACAATTGAGTGCATCCACTTGCGGCGGCAATGTATTCGGCTTCGGCGGTGGAGAGGGATATACAATTTTGCTTCTTAGAAGACCAACACACCAAAGACCTACCAAGAAATTGGCAAGCTCCGGAGGTTGATTTCCTATCATCCTTGTCACCGGCCCAATCCGAATCCGTGAAGCCACAAAGAGAGAAATCCGAGCCTTTGGGATACCAAAGCCCATAAGTTGGGGTATGAACCAAATATCGAAAGATCCTCTTAACTGCCATAAGGTGGCTTTCTTTAGGAGCGGCTTGATACCTTGCACACACACCTACACTCAACACAATATCGGGTCTAGATGCACAAAGGTAAAGCAACGAACCGATCATAGAACGGTATACCTTTTGATCCACGTTTTTACCATCGGGATCTAGTTCAAGATGACATTTAGTGGCCATTGGTGTGGCGGCCCCATTTAGTTCCTTCATCTTGAACCTCTTGAGCATGTCTTGGACATATTTGGCTTGATTAATGAAAGTCCCTTCTTTCAATTGCTTGATTTCAAAACCAAGAAAGAACTTCATTTCGCCCATCATAGACATCTCGAACCTATCGGTCATAAGCTTTGAGAATTCATCATTAAAAGCTTTGTTAGTAGAGCCAAAAATAATATCATCAACATATAGTTGGCATACGAAAAGCTACCCATTGACCCTCTTAGTAAAAAGAGTGGGATCGATTTGCCCAACTTCAAACCCACGGTCTAGCAACAACTCCCTAAGGTGCTCGTACCACGCACGTGGGGCTTGCTTAAGGCCATAGAGTGCCTTATGGAGTTTGTAGACATGGTTAGGGAAGTTGAGGTCCTCAAACCCCGGGGGTTGCTTAACATACACTTCCTCTTTCAATGGACCATTTATAAAAGCACTTTTAACATCCATTTGTTGCAACTTAAAGTTATGATGAGTGGCATATGAAAGAAGGATACTGATGGACTCAAGGCGAGCCACGGGAGCATAAGTTTCTCCAAAGTCAATCCCTTCAACTTGAGAGAAACCTTGAGCAACCAATCTTGCCTTGTTCCTCACAACAATTCCATGCTCATCTTGCTTGTTCTTGAATATCCACTTTGTGCCAATCACATTGCGGCACTCCTTTGGCTTCTCCACTAACACCCACACATTGTTGCACTTGAAGTTATTGAGTTCTTCATGCATAGCATCCAACCAATCCGGATCTTCAAGAGCTTCAAATACTTTCTTGGGTTCAACCATGGAGATATAGGCATGATGATTGCTAAATTGTGCCAATTGACGCCGGGTTGACACTTTGCTCCTTAAATCTCCAATAACCCTCTCAAGGGTATGACCTTTAAGTTCCAAGTCCCTTTCAACTCTTCTCTTGCGACGGGCTTCGATCTCCTCATTTGACCTCGGAGGAATCACTTGATCATCTTGATCATTTTGGTCCGCGTCTTGACCATCAACTTGACCTTGATCATCATTATGCACATCATCACTCTCTTCATGAGTAGGTTGATCTTGGTCTTGTGAAGAATTAGGGGCGGTTGAAATAACCGGAGAGGATGGGGGTGCCCCTTCTTCTTCTTCATGAAGGTCCTTGTCTTGCTCTTCGGTTGGTGCATTAGTTGCTTCTTTGGGAGAGGCTTGTTGAGCTTGCGTAGATGAGGGCTCCACTTGAGTAGAGCATAGTCCTTCTCGGTCCGCCACAAGGTGTCCCTCAATGGGGCGGAAAAATCCCACGCCCATTCTTCTTATGGCATCTTGAGGTATTTCATCATCTACATCACAAGCAACATCTCGCCCCCCTTGGGAGCCATCATTTTCTTCGAATACCACACTACAAGATTCTTCAACACGTCCGGTGGACTTGTTGAAGACTCTATAAGTGTGGGATTCGGCACCATAACCAACAAAAATACCTTCTATAGCTTTCGGATCAAATTTACCTAAACGAACTCCTTTTCTTTGAAAGAAACACTTACACCCGAAAACCCGGTAGTAGGAGATGTTGGGCTTGCCTCCGGTGAGTATTTCATATGGAGTCTTGTTTAAGCCTTTGCGGAGGAAGAGCCGGTTCGATGAGTGACAAGCCGTAGAGATAGCTTCGGCCCAAAAGTTGTATGGAGACTTAAACTCCGCCAACATGGACCTAGCCATATCCATAAGAGTCCGGTTCTTCCTCTCGGCTACACCATTTTGTTGAGGGGTGTATGCAGCAGAATATTGATGACGAATCCCCTCATCACTTAGAAATCTATTTAAGGTGTAGTTCTTGAATTCGGAGCCATTGTCACTTCTTATTGCCAATATAGTTTGCCCATGTTGACGTTCTACTTCTTTGGCAAAGTCGATGACGGTTTGTTGAGTCTCACTCTTGTGCTTGAAGAAATAGACCCAAGTATATCTTGAATAGTCATCAACAATCACCAAACAACATTTCTTCCCACTAAGACTTGCATGAGAGGGAGGACCAAAGAGATCCACATGAAGGAGCTCCAAAATCCTCTTGGAAGAAATGATAGTCTTGCTTGTATGGGGAGAGTCATGCATTTTTTCTAGAATGCAAGCCCTACAAACATGATCTTTGGCAAAAGAAACATTCTCTTTTAGTCCGAGTATGTGGCCACCCTTGTGAAGACTTTGCAAAGTTCTCATATTGACATGGGCTAGTTGGCGATGCCAAAGCCACCCCACATCGGTCTTTCCAAATAAACACATTGCACTTATAGTGGTTTTCCCCAAGAAGTCCACCACATACAAGTTATTTTCAACGTGCCCAACGAAAGTGACCTTTAGAGACTTGCTCCACAAGAGTACCACAATATCATTATCAATGAAGACGGCAAAGCCCATCTTTCCAAGTGCACGAACTGAAAGTAAATTGTAACCAAGGGTCTCAACAAGCATGATGTCCACAAGGGAAATATCCGGTGCGACCACCACCTTGCCAAGACCCAATACCTCGGATTGTGACATGTCTCCATAAGTGACGGTTATATTGTTGACGTTAGGCCTCATCTCCTTCATGATATTCTTGCTTTCGGTCATATGACTTGTGCATCCACTATCAAGCACCCATTTTGAACCACCGGAAGCATAGTCCTACAAGAGATCATTGCTTGGTTTTAGGTCTCCATTTCTCAATGGGTCCTCTTTTGTTAGTAACAAGGGTCTTTGGAACCCAAATGGACCAAGCAACATAACCATCATTTGGACCAACATATTTTGCATAAACATCACCATAATAATCACGAAATAAAACATAGTGAGGGTTAGCAATTCCCGCATGATCATCATGAGTGGCTTTGCCACCCACAGTAGGATCCTTCTTTTCTTGTGCGGGCTTGGCCTTCTTTTTCTTGTTGTTCTTCTTCTTCTTCTTCTTCTTCTTCTTTGAGACATAGCCAATCCCCGTTTTATTATTAAATGTCTTTTGCTTACTCAAAAGGTCATTCAAATTTTTCTCACCTATGGGAATGGTGGACTTGGCTAGCTCATCTTTCAACCTAACATTTTCTTCAATAACATTTGCATGATCACAAGTAGAAGTAGAAGAACTAGGCACATTATTCTTAGTCAATTGAATTTGAAGTTGTTCATGTGACTTGGTAAGAATAGAGTGTTCACTCTTCAAGGCCTTGTGAGCCTTGTCAAGATCTTCTAAATCCTTAACAAGTATATCATGACCAACACCAAATTCAACCTTTTCCTTTTTAAGCATTTTTACTTTAGCACGAGCATGGTCTCGCTCTTTAATGAGTTTGGAAACAACTTCATTATTAGATTCCTCAATGGAATCGAGCTTCTCTTCGAGAGTTGCTCATTCCTCTTGCTCTTCTTCAAGAGACTCGTTTAGTGAGGCAATATCTTGAGCATATTCTTTTTCAAGCCTCATTTGTTCATCTAGTTTTTCAAGAGTTTTACCATATTGGCTCAATAGACGTTCAAAGTGTAGCTTGTGAACGCCATCTACACTAGACACATAATCATCAAAAGCAACAATTTCTTCCTTTACTCTAAGACTAGTAAGATCATTCAAGGGAGCATCATTTGTCTTAGAGAAGGAGAAATGTGTGGGTGATACCTCGGAAGACTTGGCCATAAGGCACTTGACGTTCTTGACGAGAGAGTCCTCATTGGGGGATTCAAAGAGTGATGTGGAGGAAGTGGAGGTGGTTGCCATTGCGGCCATCTCACTAGTTGAGGTTTCTTCTTCATCACTCTCACTTGCGGAGTACTCTTCTTGAGTCAAGAACACAAACTTTGGTTGCTTCTTCTTTGGTCCACCCTTCTTCACAAATGGCTTCTTTGATGGTGACTTGGTCTTGCTTTTGAGGATGAGCTTTCCACCATGATCTTCTCTCTTCTCATAAGGGCACTCGGCAACAAAGTGGAATCTATCATTGCAATTGTAGCATGTCCTCACCCTTTGACCATTGTTGTCATTCCTTTGATAGCTACTTGACTTGCTTCTTCTTTGATTGTCTTCTTTAGCCTTGTGTGGATCAACCCAAAAGGTTTTTTCATAGAAGGCCATGTGCTCATTGTACTCATGTCTTATGTCCTCGGGACACATCTCTAGTCTTGCTTCAATGCTTGCTTGAAGAGGAACCTCTTTCTCAACCACACTAGCTTTTAATGCAAGATTGGAGCTTCTTTGCATTCCTATGGCACGAGCACGAGCATCTTCCGCATTTTGTGCGGCTACCTTGTAGGCTTGAATCTCTTGCATCACTTGATTGGAGGTCATCTCATTGAAGTTGTGCTTTCCTTGAACACTCTTCACATCCGCGGGCTCATATGGAGTAAGAGCAAGAATGTACTTCATCTTGATCCACTCATCATCAATATGGTGAGCACCGAGATTCTTGAAGGTGGTAGCGATAGCCTTGAGTCTTCTATACATCTCTTGATGGTCCTCACCATCCATCATGAAGAACCCCTCCGCTTGATTTGAGAAGGCCACATATCTTGTTTTCTTCATGCTCTCATTGCCAACAAAGACGTCGGAGAGTCCTTGCCAAGCTTCTTTGGCGGTGAAGAAGTGTTGGATGTGAGGCAAGTCCTTGGACCCAACGGCGACTTGAATCATGTGAAGAGCGGTAGCATTGAGTTGACTATCGACCATCTCTCTTCTTGTCATGTTCTTGGGATCCACGGCCTTGAATCCTTCCTCAACGATCCTCCAAAGTTCGATGCAAGAACTGCGCATATGAGAGATCATTTGATATTGCCATTGACCAAAGTGTAATGCATCAAGCTTAGGTGGATCTCCTCTATGGTTAATATGAGGATGAGGAACCGGCGGGTCGGGTGAATACCAATGTGGGAATTCACCTTTCCCGTCGCCCTTGGTGCAAGACTTAGCATCGGTACCTTTGTCGGCACCCTCCTCATCTACCCCCACATTCTCCACTTGTGGAGTAGCGGGTTTTTCTAGAGGTGGAGAAGCATTAGCAGTTTTAGCTTGCATGAGTTGTCATGGAAGTCATGGATGATTCCAAAGATTTGAACTCACCCATGGAAACTTGACCTGAGCCCTCACTCGGAGAGGTGTCCATACTCTTAGGCGGTTAAGCCCGAATAAAGAGCCGAGGCTCTGATACCAATTGAACAGATCGTATGGGCACCTAGAGGGGGGGATGAATAGGTGCTACTCAAATTTTAATTCTTTTTCAATTTAGGCTTGACACAAAGGTAAATTCTCTAGATATGCAACTAAGGTGAATTAACCTATATGTCAACTAGCAAGCAAAGCAAGATACAATAAGTAAAGGCAATAAAGGATAGAGGTAACCGAGAGTGGAGCACACGGAGACACAGATGTAATTCCCGTAGTTCCTTCCTTTTTAGGGGAAGTACGTCTACGTTGGAGGGGTGTGGTTGCCACAAAGGCCTAACCAACGCCACAAAGGCTCACCCTATTCTCCGGTGCAAGCTTCCGCCACAAAGGCCTAGCTCACTTTCCACTAAGGGATTCCTCAAGGCGGAACCGGCCTTTACAAACTTGGGGCACAACTCCACAACTGAATTGGAGGCTCCCAAGCACCACAAAGCAATCAATCAACAAGTATCAAGATATCAATCACACAACTCAAGGTCAAGGGACACTAGGGAACCCAAGACACAAGGGCCCTCAAGCAAAACAGAGGGGAAATCAAATCGCTTCGGTGAGGATGTAGATCAAGGCCTTCTCCTTCGATTCTCCAAAGATCAAGAGCTTTGGTGGGTTGAGGGAGGAGATCTTGTGGATTTGGTGGCTCCAAATGGGGTGTTCTTCTTGTGCAGGACGAGCAGCTTGAGGTTGAAGAAGGGGAAGGGTATTTATAGCCCCTCCCAAAATGTAGCCGTTGCTGAGTTGGAAGGGCGGATTATCCGGCCAAAGTATGGCCGGATTATCCGGCCCCCTGGCCGGAATATCCGCCCCGGTTACTGGTTGACGCCGAGCTTGGTCCTTAGCCGTTTTTCTGAAATCTTCGGGGGGGGGGGGGGGGATTATCCGGCCCCCTGGCCGGAATATCCGGCCCCGTATCTGGTTGACGCCGACGCAAGTCCTTAGCCGTTTTCGAGCACTCGTGGGAGGGGGCGGATTATCCGGCCCCTGGCCGGAATATCCGGCCCCATATCTGGTTGACGCCGAGCTAAAGACTTAGCCGATTTTGAAGCCTCGCAGGGAGGGCGGAATATCCGGCCCCTGGCCGGATAATCCGGCCTAGAACAGGGAGACGCCCTCCTACAGACTTAGACATTATTTTGAGCTGAAAAACCTGCAACACTTAACACACACTTAAAATTCCTAATGTTGTTATCTAACACACAAAACACGAGGGATACAAAGTATGCACTTTCAATCTTGCTCCGCCATTGAGAGGGAGAGAGCGGGCGCCGGTGGTGGTGAGATGATGCTATGCGCGTGTGGGACATGTGTTTTTGGGAGAAGATGGATGAGAAGATGTGCTTAAGATGAAAATATGAGTGGTCTTAGATAGTAGAGAGAGGGAGATGAAGAGGCTGCAGCCGCCGGCGGTGATCAAGGCTGGCCGTCGACGCGTTTTCCCAAAGCGACGACGCCATAATGGTCGATTTCCGAAGCCTCGTCCTCTTTCCGTTGCATGTGTTAGGATTTCTTTAATTATTGCAGTACGTAATTTGAGGTAATCCCCGCTTGTAAACCTCCCGTTCCGTTCCCTCCTCTTTTTTCCCATCAAATTTACAATAAATGTTTTTCGTTCCCTCCACGTCTGTACAGAAAACTTTCGTTCCCACCTCTTTTTTTCCACCCTCCCGCCCATTTTCGCGCTAACAATTTGCCGCCCCCACAACACTTTAAAAATGGCGTGCCCCCACCTCCCGCCTACCCATCCCCTAATTGCGTTCCTTCGTTCACCGCCCACCTCGAACCCCATCGTCACTTCCTTGACCCCAGATCCGTCAAGCAAGGCGTTGGTTGCCGGCGGATTTCCCCTCTGCGGTGGGCGACATGTCCGGCACTCTTCGAAGTGGCACACCACGCCGGAATGTGCTACCACTGACACCGAAGCAAAAACGTAAACGCCCAGGTCATTTTTCCGCCGCCCTAGGTCTCTGCCTCTTTATAGATCAGTCAAGCATGCGTTCTAGTACATCTACATGTGTAGATCGTTGTTCAAGATGCAGCAGCTTATGTGCTAGATCTAGGTTTTTGATCATAGACATGGTTCGAGATTCCTAGCACGTGTTGAACGTGACACCCTATGATCCAAATCCTTTGACAATGTGCTTGTTTTGGGTTGTAATTTCATAGATCATGGTTCTAGATGGCATGAATGTGTTGAGCATGACACCCTATGATCCGATCTTATAACTATGTGTTAGATTTAGGTTTGTGTTCCTACATAATGGTTCA
This sequence comes from Dactylis glomerata, assembly GCA_007115705.1. Taxonomy (NCBI): domain Eukaryota; kingdom Viridiplantae; phylum Streptophyta; class Magnoliopsida; order Poales; family Poaceae; genus Dactylis; species Dactylis glomerata. The sequence continues at coordinate 3,815,063 of QXEO01000555.1, forward strand.
GGTAATAGGGCAGAACTTGTTCGATAAACCCTGCTGTTGTTCTAGGTTCAGGTTTGACAGTTTCGACAGTTTTGTCAGTCTTAGACTTAGTCGTTTTTAAGTATGTTTACGTTGTCAGTTCTGTTAGAGTTTTGGCTCTAGTTTGTTAGGGAAACTAGAGCGCGTCACGTGGTGCACGATCCGCTCGTGGGATGGCACGAGCACCACGTATCATGGGCCACGTTTTCCCTTTTTGTAACCACAATAAAAGGAGGAGATAATAGACAGAAAAGCTGTGGCATTGTGAGCAGCACAAAACACGTGAGTTCATCGTGTTCATCACAGTAATCTCGATTTCCAAAACACCCGATCCTAGTTAGGGTATACAAAACTCACGCTTGGCGTCTAAACTTACGCAACTGAACAACTTGATACCTAAACACTGAACCTGACACTTAACTGAACTTGTTGACACTAGGGTTTAGACAGTTAACTGAACTTGTTGACACTAGGGTTTAGACAGTTAACTGAATGACGATATGATATTTGGAGGCAATAGCATAATGTTTTGTGAGCATGTTAGTTTTACAGTATGGATCACATAATTCTTGCTTTAATGATCTTGTCTACTCTATTTGTACTAGTGAGTATGATCATGATCTGCACTTCTCAATCTTTTGTTTTCAGTTACTCAAGGCAAAACAGCAAATGCATATGAAAATGTTAGGAAACAAGTGATGGAGGAGAACGTGTCTCGTATGTCTGAAGTACTAAAGCAGAAAGCTATTGAAAATGGCAAGCCACTCCAGGATTTCACGATGATAGCGCGTGAATTAGTGTTTGGTGCTACTACTAGAAAATCGGTGGCAGTGACAAAAGGGAAAGAGGCACAGCCGAAGGAGAAGGATATCACCGAGGACCCTAATTATGAACCTGATCCTGCAGACAAGCACACTGCTGATGATGTGTTTGTTCCGGATGAAGAGGAGCATGATGTTGTTAAATCTTCCTCTAAGTTGAAGAAATGTAGCATTCTCCTGCCTTCATATGTAGGATATGTACAAATTGCTTTAATATTTATGGCATGATCTATTAAAATGCAGGTACTAGAAGTTTCTACAAAAGAAAAGAAGCACAAGCGCTCTAAACCCTTTGTGCCTCCAAATGTTGTAACAAGGTCAGCAGCAAATGCAGAGACTGAAGATGATGGTGAAACAGAGAGCCCTACCCAGAAAGCAGGGGAAGGGGGTACTAATGGAAATGAATCCTCACCCATGCTGATTTAAACCTCTAGAGGCAGTAACTCAACTGAGGAGAATGTACTTGTCCTCAGCGAACGAGAAGGTATTGACAGTACGTCTTACAATTTATTCACTGGTTTAGTTCCAAAATTTTCGATTGAAGTCTTGACTCTCATTTTTTCACTGGTTTCAGTTGCAATTGTAGACAAGGGTGCTCTAAAGGAAAAGCGTAATGCACGCAAACCTACTATGGGTCATGGGGTACACGAGTGGTCTAGAAGGAATGGAGGGGCTAAGATGCCGATCGACTTCACTCCTGGCATGAGGAGACCCACTGATCCTGTGCAAGCAGCAAAACTGAGTTCAGAGTGTGGCATTCAAATACACACCAAGATGCCACTGGCAACCCACTGGAAGCAGTATGGTGACAAGGAAAGCCGTCTGAAAGATACTATTCCGGAAACCATTAAGTCTATAACTGTGAGTCCGTTAACCTCTTATTCATTTTCCATAGAAAATGTCTCATTGCTGGATGATTTTTTTACAGTTCTTTCAGTCGATGCTGATATGAATTTGTGTTCATGTTCTTTGCAGGGAAAATTTGCAATGGACACCAGTGGTGACCTTGGCAAAGAAATTTGCACCAAAATTTTACAGAAAGGTATTCGCCAACAGCGTTGGAGGCTGAAAAAGTTATATTGGAAAGATGTTTCAGGACTACCCCGCGAGCAAGCTTTATTGTTGAAACCAAAAGAGGTAGAGACGACCAAAGCTGGGCAGACCTTCTCGATATATGGCATGATGAGCACTACAAGGTACACGATTCCTATTGTTTCAGCTACATCTATCGCAGACATACTACTGTACTGTGGAATACTAAATTCATGCATCTATACATAGGCAATCTGCGAGACTAACAAAAAGAACAGGGATGTTGTGACGAAGACACACACCACTGGCTCAAGAAGCTTTGTTGCACATTACCAAGCACTTGTGAGTATTCGAACTATTCAGATGGAACACCTACTTCTATTTGTGAGCATGCCATACACACTTATAATTCATCGTGTCATAATTCTTGTAGAAATCTCAGCAGACCGAGGACGTCGATACCTCCCCGATTGCTTTCTTTAAAGCAAGCCACACTAACAAGGATCGTATGATGTCCGAGAAATCAGCAGAAGCTTATGTAAGTAAATTATTTTATGTGCTACGCATTTCTCATTAGTTTGTCTAATTATTTCATTTCTTCTAACTCTAGACTTGCTATTTTTTTATCCTATTGTGTAGACTGAGATGGTGCTTCAGAAAATGGGACCACACCCAGAAGATTGGATTCCCAAAACTGATCTAGAAATTGTTGAAGAAGTCCTGAGAGACCGAGTAAATTACATAAAACTACCACATTTCGGGCATATATGACAGGTCAGTACCACTTTTTTAATTTTTTGCTAAAATCTACCAGTTTTGGGGCGTGACGTTACAAATTGGACTAATTCTCGTCTAACCGCGTTCTAACAGCTGTTCTGACCATTGGGGCCTGTTTGTAAGCATTGAGTTAGTGGCACACGTGGAGAAGAGGATGAGATGGCAGTAGGGCCCACCTGTCAGCCCACTAAAAATAAAAATAAAGATGAAAAAAAATTATTTTTTATGGCACGAATGGGGCTAAAATATTTTTCCACAAACTTAAATACCTAATTTTTACAAAACTATTTAATTTACATAATACATTTACATGATCAGCATGCACGTGCACATTTTCCGCAAAAAACTCATTTTATTTTGGGCTATAAAAAGAAGAAGATCTAATAGTTTATTGAACTAAAATATTTATTAATTGTCAGAAATTTGTCTTTTTTATCTCACAAAATACATGATATGTTGAAGCAAAATTTCTAGCGTACGTTCCTCACATAGATATCTAAGTGTGTATTGTATGGCAAAAAATTCTGAGACTCAAAATATGTATTTTTGGGACTTTCAAAAAATGAGTTCGTGCTCGTGCTCGGTGCAAAAACAATTTTTTGCTACATATTGGAAAAACATTTCCAAATAATTTCAACATAATCTTGCAAGATATAAATAAAAGAAAAAATAACTGCCGAACCTTATCTTATTTACGTATGTTCTACGGGATAAAATAAAAGTCCGCACCATGTATTCACATATAAAGTGTATCTTAATTATATATTTACGTATGCTCTATGTGATAATATATTTTGTGAAATTTTGGTATCTTTTCTGTGGAAAATTTGCACGTGCATACTGATCATGTATATGTATTATCTAAATTAAATATTTTTCGTGAAAATTAGGTATTCAAGTTTGTGGAAAAATATTTTAGTCCCAGTCATGCCATAAAAATAACTTTTCTTCTTTATTTTTTATTTTTAAATGGGCTGACAGGTGGGCCCCACTGCCATCTCATCCTCTTCTCCACATTTGCAGCCAACTCACCACTTACAAATGGACCCCAATAGTCAGAACTGCTGTTAAAACGTGATTAGACGAGAATCGGTCTAATTTGTAACGCCACGCCCCAAAACTGGTAGATTTTAGCAAAAAATTAAAAAAGTGTTATTGACCTGTAATGTCTGCCCCAAATGTGGTAGTTTTATGTAATTTACTCTGAGAGACCAGAACAAATCAAGATCAATTACTTTCCTTTCCAGCATCAGAGTTTCATCTGCTTCCAAGAGGTCTACCGTCTCAGCTGGGCGCATCCGTGAGTTAGAAGATAAGATATCAACTCAGGAGCAAGATTCGTTGAATGCAGCTGACGAGGGTTAACTCGACAAATGTCCTAGGTGAAGGACTTAGGATCGGGGAGATAGGGCGTCGGATGAATTCGAAGGTAAAGTTAGTCGAAATAGGTGTATATCGAAAGTAAACTTGGGTGCTGAACCTGGCTTGCTTTTAACATGGCCTACACCGTCCCCTCCTGGCCCCTATATATAGGTGGCCAGGTCTCGAGGATCGGGTAGGGTCCGATACAGATTACAAATATCGACATACGGTAAGAACTCGTATCTCGACTATCATTACAATTGGGCCTAGCTTAACGGGCCTCAGGGGCACTCAACTAGCGAGCTCTATTAGCTATACCCTTGTCAGTAGCCCCTGAGATTCTACCAGAATTGCAGATTCGGGTTGAATCTCTAATCTTTGAATCTTCGACTTGATCAACTCTTCGATTTCTTCACATCTTCAAATCTTTGACTTGGTCTTTCGACTTATTTTCATGATAATATCTCGCAAGGGGTTTTGATGAACAAGCCTGACAACTCTGACGGATCAAGAGGTCAGTTAACTGTCGGAACAGATACTTGCCACCTACTTCAAATTCAATCCCTTTGACCTGAATTCGGGATACCGGTCAAACCCACTGTTTCGCCGTATTTAGGACTTACAAAGAATGAATCCCAGTGCTTCTCAGGGTACCCAGTGCGTCCACCGGGATTTTCTTCGCATCGTAGACACGGATACATACCAGCAGAGCGCATCCATGTGCGTATACCAGGCCACACAGGACGGATCCCGGGGTCTTACCTTCATGATAAATCACGGCATTCAAGTTTCGTTGCGATAACGTAACTCGAGAATCACATGTCGCAGTCAAATTTTGACTGATGCAATATCCAAAATCTTTTGAATTCACATTGACTTCTCATGAGTATCTCCCGATGGGAGTAATCGCCCTATATTTCGTCGACTATGTAGTCGAAGTTTCATTGTTATCGAAATGATGGCGACTCATACTGTATCATAGCTTCTTCATCTTCATTGCGGCTTCTCTGTTTTCTATCAGGTGCGCGCTCAGCGCTCCCGATGGGAGTAACCCCTGAGGCTATAGCCGAGAAATTTTTCTCGGGTATAGGCTCAAAGGATATGAATTTTTGTTAGTACACTCATTATCTTTTTTTTCCCTTGAAGTCATAAGCCCCCGAGCCCAAGGCGAGGTTTCCCGTACTTTCCTTGATATTCTTTTTTATTATCATCTGCTATGTGCATAATTTAACTCCTCTGCAAATATTTTATGGGCCTTGTTTTCGCGGAGGCCCGTAACTATGTGCTTATAAATAAGCACCCTTGACGAGGGTAAAAAACCCTAAACAGATTTCCTCCTCCGCCGCATCATCTTCTTCTTCATCTAGGGTTTCTTTTCTACCATCTTGTTTCCATGGCTGACGCAGATGGGTCTCGTCTGAGCCTCGGCTCCCCGACGGCGCCGCGGGGTCGCGGCCGCCCTCGTGGCAGCAAGAATAAGATAGCACCCGCTGCTGTAGGACCTTCATCGTCTACTCCGATGAAGCGGCGTCCCGGCCGTCTGGTCGGGAGTAAGAATAAACCAAAGGTGCCTTGTGCTATCCCAGGCCCAAGCGCACCTCCTGGTAACACTTCTTCCCCTCAGCCAAGGATATACTCATTTTTCTGTATCGCTGGCGCGCAGTGCCGTGAAATTCAACGGCTGTCGCTAAAGTTCACCCAATTCATGGATGGGCGTGAATTCGTGAAGCAATCCTGCATGAACATTCTGGGGGAAGCATTCCCTACGAGGTGGAAGTCTGGTATGACGGCGCTGGCGAACAGTACTTCAAGGGCGGCTGGTCACAGTTTGTGGATGATCACGACATCCAGCGAGGTTTCTTCATGACCTTTGACTTTCATGTTGGCACGTCCAAGTTTGACGTGAGGATATACAACGTTACTGAATGCCAAAAGGAGTACGAGGCTGAAGTACACTTCCATTAGAATCTTCTTTATGTAATCTCCTTTTCGGGTTGCCTCGTTGTCGTGCTATCTGTAATAATCGTATTTGATTTTGATGCTTTTAATAGACCATGGGAACAAATCATTGTTCCGAGGCATGCTTTTTTTATATATTATCGGGTTCTTTTGAACCAATTATATTGCTTGAAGAATATCGGGTTGTTGCACAACCTAGTAGTATGAAAGATCTCCATATTGTGATAAACTTTCTTTCGTACGACCCGAGGGTTGAAGCCCCCGAGTGGAGAAGTAAACTATTTGTACAATTTGTCGAGTTCAACCCAAGGAACCCGACCTATGGCCTCATGTTCTGGGTTCAGAGGGTTAACTCGAAGTTACTGATGTCACTAGATTTCTTCTATGCGTAAAAATGCCGTAGCTGCTCCGCATTCCATGAGTTGCTTTCGTCTTTTCCTGTTTTCTTGTCTTGTAGTCGATAAGCTCCTCCTTGTATTACTTCTGTGACGATGTAAGGTCCCACCCAAGGGGACTCTAACTTGCCGTGGCTGTCCTGCCTGAGTCGTAAGACTAAATCTCCCACCACAAAGGATCGCGGACAAACTCGACTACTATGGTAGTTCTGCAGGCTCGGTTGATACTGCGTGGCTCTTTCCAGTGCTTTATCTCTTGCTTCATCCAGTGCATCGACGTCGTTTTGTAACGCTTCTGTTGAGGTTACTTCGTCGTATGCCGTCACTCTTGGAGCTTCGTGTGTAACTTCGACTGGAAGCATGGCTTCTGCGCCATGAACCAGGAAGAAGGGAGTTTCTTGAGTAGCTGTGTTAGGCGTGGCTCTTAAACTCCAAAGAATGGAGGGCAGTTCATCTACCCAAGTGCTCTTGGCTTTCTCGAGAGGTGCTAAGAGCCTCTTTTTTATCCCGTTGCATATTAGGCCATTGGCTTTTTTGACTTGCCCGTTTGTCTTCGGGTGTGCTACGGATGCGAACTTGAGCTTGATTCCCAAACCTTCGCAGTAACTCTTGAATTCCTTTGAAGTGAAGTTTGTCCCGTTGTCCGTGATGATGTTGTACGGTACACCGAAGCGAAACACTATTGACTTAATGAAATTGATTGCTGCTGTCGAGTCTTGAGTTGTTACCGGGGCCGCTTCCACCCACTTGGTAAATTTGTCGACTGCCACTAGCATGTAGACATGCCCTCCTGGCCAAGATTTGTGTAATTTCCCTACCATATCGAGGCCCCATTGTGCAAAGGGCCAGGACAATGGTATTGGCTGTAACTCTGCTACTGGCGCGTGTGGTCGAGATGCGAATCGTTGACAGGCTTCACACTTTCGAACTATATCCTTCGCATCTTCGATGGTTGTTAGCCAATAGAATCCTGCTCGGAATGCTTTTGCCACGATTGCCCTGCTGCTAGCATGATGGCCACATACTCCGCCGTGTATATCTTTTAATATTACTTGTCCTTCTTGGGGCGTTACGCAACGCTGCAGAACGCCAGTTATGCTCTTTTTGTACAATTTCCCCTGCAACACGACAAATGCTTTCGATCGTCGAGTTATTCTCTTGGCTTCCACTACGTCTTCTGGTAACTTCTTATTTATCATGTATGCAAGATATGGCTGCATCCAGGTTTCTTCTATCATCATGATTTCTTCGGGTTCTGGCGCACTCTCGCCACTTTTCGCACCAGCCCCCGAGCCTGCTGCAGTAGTCGAACTTTTGACGCTTTTTATCGATCTTTCCACTATTTCTTCCCAGAAGACTCCAGATGGCACGGGCAGGCACTGTGACCCGATATTTGCTAAATTGTCGGCTTCTTCGTTGTTGTTTCTGCTGATGTGCGAGACTTTGCATCCATCGAATGTTCCTTCGAGATAGTGATATAAGTTCTTGTAGGCCATCATGTTATCATTAATTGTGTCGCATCTGTTCATAACTTGTTGGATGACAAGGTTTGAATCTCCGAATATTTTTAGACGAGTTGCTCCACACGCCTTGGCCATCTTCATTCCTTGCAGTAAAGCCTCATATTCTGCTTCATTATTAGAGGCCTGCGGAAAACTCATCCTTAAAACGTACTTCAGTTTATCGCCGTGTGGCGATATCAAGACTACTCCTGCGCCTCCGCCTTGGACTCTCTTAGAACCGTCGAAGTACATTGTCCAGACACTCGATAAATCTGGCGGTCCCGTGCTTTGCAACTCCAACCACTCTGCTGTGAAATCTGGCAAGATTTGCGACTTGATAGCCTTTCTTTTTTCATACGTGATGTCCATGGGAGATAATTCGATTCCCCACAAAGAGACACATCCTGTTGCTGAAGGATTATTCAATATATTCGATAGTGGTACTTCATTGACCACTATAATTGGGTGCACCGCAAAGTACTGTCGCAATTTTTGTGTTGTTGTAAAGACACTATATGCAAGTTTTTGATAGTGCAGATACCTCTATTTTGTCGGAGAGAGTACTTCACTGATGAAATATACCGGCCTCTGGACGCCGTGGGCTTTTCCTTCTTCACCTCTTTCGACTACTAATACTGTACTCACCACCTGATGGGTCGCGGCGATGTAGAGTAGTAGTGGCTCTTTTTCTTTTGGTGCGACCAGCACTGGTGGCGTGGAGAGCACTTTTTTCAGCTGCGCAAAAGCTGCGTCTACTTCTTCTGTCCATTCAAATTTATCATCTGACTTCTTCATAAGTGCATAGAAAGGGAGTGCCTTCTCTCCCAATCGAGCAACGAAACGACTTAGTGCCGCGATGCGTCCTGCGAGTTTCTGTACGTCGTGTAGTTTCGTGGGTTTCCCCATTGTTAAAATTGCTTGGATCTTCTCTGGGTTCGTGTCGATGGATTTCGTGTCGCAAGAACATGGGGTACCACACGACGGACCCAAAGATTCGAACGCAGGGGGCTGAACGTGTGAGATCTAGGATCGCAGCGAAGCATGGTGACGGAAGCCTCGAGTCGTCGAACGCACTACGCACTGCAGAGAGAGACGCCGAGCTTTACCCAGGTTCAGGGCCCTCATGGTGAGGTAAAACCCCTACTTCCTGCCTTCTTGTATTGCAACGCGACACCTCGCGAGGAGTACAAGGTCTTGGTTACAAAGCTCTAACTGGCCAGAGGTTGAAGAACCTGCGTGCCCAGCTAGCAGCCTCTAGAAGATCAAGATCCGATCCCCCTAAGGGGTGGCCTCCCCCCTCCTTTTATAGCGCCAAGGTCCTCCTTCCCCTTATCTTCTTGGGGAAGGGGTTGCCACACACGGCCAAGGAGGGTGGACAGCTGTAGACTACACTCTTCTGTAGACATGGTCTTCGTAGGGTAGTGGCGCCGGTCCACAGGAGTGGGTGGAGGAGGCTGACGTCCTCCTCTGGCGCCCTGCACCGTCCACGCTATTTTTAGGGGGGTGTCCAACAACCACTGTGCCGCTTTGGGCAGGCACAGCGAAAGTTGGTCTCCTCCCTGTCGGGGGTAGCGTGGGTGGTACGCGGTCTTCCGTCCGTTATCTTCTTGCTCTGCACGCAAACATGCCGAGCTGACGTGGGCGTGCTTCCTCTCTCTCCTCACCAGCGGGGGCTCGTGAGGAGGTCTTCTGGTCCTTAGCGTTTTCCTCCGTCGTTCTCCTCACGAGGCGCCTCCTCGTGAGGGTCTTCTCCGTAGTTTGGATCGTTGATTCTGAAGATGGGCCGATGACGTGGCCCAGGAGCAGGTGGACCGGGATACCCCGGTATCCAGAACACCGACAGTAGCCCCCGGGAGCCCGGCCCGCGAACGCGTCCTCTTGAGGAAGCGAAGGGCCGGGGGCCCCCGAAGCTGCTGGGCCCTCCAACGGCACGCGTCAACCGCGCGGTCAGAGGACCATGTGAAGAGGCAGTGGATGCGGACGCGTGGCGCGGCCGCAGCTGGCGAGATGAAATGGCGGGCGACGCTGCAGTCTCCGAGGCGTCAAACCATCATAATGATGCATCGCTTGACTGCGGAGCGCTGCGCCAACGCTTCGATTCCCGCGCTGGGATTTGACGCATTGACGCCGGATGCCCCCTTTAAATAGATCCTCCTCAAGACCTCCGGCACTTCACCTCCTTCCTCCAGTGCCATTTCTGCTTCCACGCCCAATGGACGCCTGGCGCCGGCGGTCCCCTCCGCATCGGCGCGCCGAGGCAAGATGAGGCGAGCCGCGCCGCCTCGGGGACCTCCAGCGCCATGACCCTCCGGGGTCCCGCGCGCGGAGGCGCACTGAACTCGTCATCGCCGCTGGCGGCGGCGCCTGCTCCCCGCGCCTCGGGGAGCGTCGACCGAGTCCTCCGGGAGGTGGAGGCCGCCCTGGGCCCCCCTCCCCCTGCTGCAGATCCTCCGGCCCCGCCGGCGAACGGAGTGGTTGCCACTCCGCGCCACCTGGCGGCGGCGATGCTGGGACCCCTCACCGGCCCGGGGTACCGCTTCTTAGAGCTCCTCGTCGTCGTCGACGCCCCGGGCTTCAACTCCCTCCGGCTGCCCGACGCCGTCCGGAGGGTGGTTTACGCCCCCGGCGCGGCCGTCGGGGAGATCGCCCTGGGGGAGCAGAGCAGGCCAGATCTCCTCTGGCCTGTGGACATCCTTCTCGGGGTGGGCGGCAACGCCGTCCTCTCCGGCCGCTGGAGGGCCTTCGCCCTCGGCCATTGCCTCCGCGTCAGCGACCACCTCGTCTTCCGCTTCAAGCTGGGGACGCTGGAGGCCTCGGTGCGGATCTTCACCGCCGGTGGCGTCCGCCGCACCTATCCCCCGCCCGCGGCGCAGTGAAGAGGAGGCCCTGACGCGGTAGTCTTCTGGGGAGGGGAGCTAGTCTCCTCCCCTCTTTTGTCGTGTAGTCCTCGCCGGCGGGGTATGCCCCGCCGTGCTTTTGCTCCTCCCTGTGATGGGATTATATCAACGAAGTCCACTTTTTAGCTGTTCTGCGTTTCGCTTCTCATTGCTCTTCATAGTCCCGGTCATTCGCACGCTCGAGAGCCCTGATGAGCTGTTGGCGTCGATGGGAGGCCTCCCTTCGCCTCAGAGCTCGAGACAGGGTCGGCGCCGATGACACATTGGACGATTCCTGAGACAAGAAGTTGAAGAAAGAGTTGGAAAAGAAAAAACCCCAAATCCCCGAAAACGGAAAAACAAGTCGATAAAACAAACGAAAAAAGAAGGCGAATAAGATGCCCCTGTGACCGGCACAGGGACCTTCTCCGTCGTGGAGGAGCGCGGCACTATCTGTGCCTGCAGCTAAGAGCAAATTGCCGCGCGTGGCGATTCACGGGGCCTTCCTCGTCGTTGAGGGAAGCTAGACCCTCACGGACGTGAAAACGTCGACGCTTAAGAGAGCCCAGAGACCGTCGACACCTCGCAAGGGTTGCTCACGAGGTGAAGGGCCTGGCGTGGACCTCCGGATCTGCGTCTCCTTCGCAAGATGATCGGAACGGCCTTGGTCTTCAATAATCCTGCCATGTTAGGCCTTCCTCGATAGATGGAATCTTCCTGCGGATGCTTGTCGCATCGACGCATTCTTGCCTCCTCGTGAGGGTTGCTCACGAGGGGTAGGTCCTTAGCGGGTGCCTTGGGGCACACCTTGGACTTTTACTCGAAGATTTTTTATTTTCCGATGTACTTCGCGAGGAACTAAGCACCATGGGTATTTAGAGGTGATCGATAACAGGGCCATCGCCCCCGACCAGAGCTCATTCCCTTCGGGTTTTTCGGGCTCGCTATTTTCCGGGCGAAGGCCCCAGCATAGACACCGTGCCTAGCCCCCTTCCGCATGGAGTACAACAGAAAATAAATGGACTTCATGCCATTTTGATGTCATGCCGAAGCAGAGGCGCTATACTGCGCTTTAACTTAATATCAGTGCTTGAGAGCAGTTTGATCTGATACAAGTGCCGTGAAAACGGTCTTTTTCTCTTCGTGAGGAACCTAAGGGTAGAACTTTCGCAAATGAGCTATGTTCCACGGGTTCCCCACCGGCACACCTTCTGCGGTTTCCAGCCGCGCCGAGCCTGGTCTAGCGATGTGCGTCACCTTGAAGGGTCCTTCCCACATTGGAGATAGCTTGTGCAGGCCCTCGCGAGAGAGTATTCTCCTCAGCACCAGGTCGCCGACCTCCAGAGTCCTTGCTCGAACATGGCGGCTATGGTAGCGGCGTAGTCCTTGCTGGTACCTCGCGGCGCGGAGCGTGGCTTGGCACCGAGCTTCTTCGAGCAGGAGGAGACGATCCTTGATGAGGTCCTCTTGGCGAATTTCGTCGAAGGCGAGCACTCTCGGCGATCCGAACTTGACGTCGGTGGGAAGGACAGCCTCCGCCCCATAGACCAGGAAGAAAGGGGTCTCTCCAGTGGGTTTGGTGGCGGTAGTCCTGATGGACCACAAGATGGATTGGAGGTTGTCTAACCATTTTTTGCCGCAGGCTTCGAGCTTGGCGTTGAAGCTTTTCGTCTTGAGTCCCTTGAGGACCTCGGCATTAGCACGCTCGGCTTGGCCATTGCTCCGGGGGTAGGCGACAGAGGCGAAGCAGATCTTGATGCCGACCGATGCACAGTACTCCCGGAACAGTCCGCTGGTGAACTGGCTGCCGTTGTCGGTGATTATGCGGTTAGGCACACCAAAACGACAGACCAGCCCACGGATGAACTTGACTGCGGACCTGGCCGGGATGGTGCACACCGGTTCCACCTCCACACACTTGGTGAATTTGTCGAGGGCGACGTAGAGGTAGCGGTAGCCCCCTTGCGCTCTGGGGAATGGACCAAGGATGTCCAGCCCCCAAACTGCAAAGGGCCAAGTGAGTGGGATGGTTCGCAGCTCCTGTGCCGGCTGGTGGATCTGCTTGGCATGGAACTGGCACGCCTCGCACCTCTTGACCATTTCCGTCGCATCACCCAGCGCCGAGGGCCAGTAGAAGCCGCTTCGATATGCCTTCGCGGCTAGAGTTGCCGCAGAAGCATGATGGCCACACTCGCCGGCGTGGATGTCCCTGAGAAGCTCTTGGCCTTGGTGAGTAGATATGCACTTCAGAGCGACGCCGTTTGGGCGACGCCGGTACAAGTCACCGTCCTTGACGCAGTAGCCCGAAGCTTGGCGTACGATCCTTTCGGCCTCTTCTTCATCCTCGGGAAGCCTGCTGCTGGTGAGGAAGGCCTTGAGCTCGAGAATCCAATCCACTCCCTCCTACCGTGCCAATGCCAAAAGGACGCGGTCACCCGAAGGAGGCCCGCAGTCTGGAGCCCCCTGCTCCGGCGGTGGTGGTAGGGCAGGTGGAGGGTCGGATCCAGATGGCGGTGGAGAAGCGGACGGCTTGAAGAGACGCTCCTCAAAGACGCCAGCGGGTTGCGCCAGGCGGTGAGAGGCGCGCTTGGCGATCTCGTCGGCTTCCACATTTTCTCCTCTCGGGATGTGCTTCAGCTCCAAACCTTGGAAGCGCTTTTCCATCTTTCGATGTTCCTCGAGATAAGCCGCCATGTGCTCATCCTTTGGAGTGTAGCTCTTGTTCGAGAAGTTCACAACCAGCTGTGAATCTCCCTTGACGATGAGGCGCTTGACGCCCAAAGCGTTCGCCGCCCTCAAGCCGGCGAGTAGTCCTTCGTATTCCGCGATGTTGTTGGAGACCTTGCTCTCAGGCTTGAAGCAGAGCTGCACGGCATAGAAGAGCTTGTCTCCAGAGGGAGAGGTTAGGACAGCACCAGCTCCCGCGCCGGGAAGGTTGAAGGCGCCGTCGAAGTGCATGACCCAGAGGCCTAGCGCCTCCTCTCCTGGGAGAGTTGACTCCACCTCTGGAGGCTCGTCGGCGAACGGATCAGTCCACTCCACAGTGAACTCGGCCAAAGCCTTGCTCTTGATTACCTTTGTAGTTTCGAAGGAGATCTCGAAGGGTTGAAGCTCCACGGCCCATTCCGCCACCCGCCCGGTGACGTTGGGATTGCGTAGAATAGTCTCCAGGGGACGATCGGTTACCACCTTGATCGGGTGACCCTGGAAGTAGTGGCGCAGCTTCCGCGAAGCGATGAGCAGGGTGTAGAGCAGCTTTTGCTGCATGGTGTAGCGTTCCCGCGCGTCGCGCAGTACCGTGCTGACGAAGTACACAGGCTTTTGCACCTTGACGACACCCTCGGGAGGCTCTTCCTCAGGAGGCTTTTGAGCGTTGCTCTGAGAGAGCGGCTCGGTCGACGAAGATGCCGCGGGCGGTTCCTCTCGAGGGTCGGGAGATGGAGCGGCCTTTTCCTCGCGAGGAGCCCCCGAGCTTGGAGAGTTGACCTCCTCTTTGGTGATCACCTTGGCGTCTCGCTCCGCGATGAGGACGGCACTTGCAGTCCTTGGAGTTGCCGCGATGTAGAGTAGCAAGGGCTCGCGGGTGGTTGGGGCAACCATGATCGGTGGGCTCGTGAGGTACCTTTTCAACTCGGCGAAGGCCTTGTCGGCTTCCGGAGTCCACTCAAACTTCCCAGCGCGCTTCATGAGCTTGAAGAAGGGCAAAGCTTTCTCCCCGATCCTCACGATGAAGCGCCCCAGGGCTGCCATGCACCCCGCGAGGCGTTGCATCTCCTTGAGACTGCGCGGTGGACGCATTTCTTTGATGGCCTTGACCTTGTCAGGGTTCGCCTCTATCCCGCGATGGGACACGAGGAATCCCAACAGTTTTCCCGATGGTACGCCGAAGGCGCACTTGGCGGGGTTGAGCTTGATGTTTACCTTTCTCAGGTTGACGAATGTTTCCTCCAGATCCTCGATGAAGGTGTGACCCTCGCGAGTTTTGACGACAATGTCGTCGACGTAGGCCTCCGCGTTCCTTCCCATCTGAGCCCCCAAGGCCTTGCGCATGAGCCTTTGGAAGGTGGCTCCTGCGTTCTTCAGACCGAAGGGCATGCAGACGTAGCAGTACACACCACAAGACGTGATGAAGGCGGTCTTCTCCTCGTCCTCCTTTGCCATCTTGATCTGATGATAGCCGGAGAAAGCATCCAAGAAGCAAAGGAGGTCACAGCCGGCGGTGGAGTCGACGATTTGATCTATCCTTGGGAGCGGATAAGGATCCTTGGGGCAGGCCTTGTTGAGACTTGTGAAGTCCACGCAGAGGCGCCCACTGCCGTTTGCCTTTGGGAAAACCACCGGATTTGCAATCCAGGTGGGGTGGGCTACCTTGCGTATCAGCTTGGCCTTCTTCAGCTTCTCTATCTCCTTGACAATGAAGTCTTACTTCTCTTGCGCTTGCTTCCTAGTCTTCTGCTTCACGGGGTGTGCCTGAGGGCACACGGCTAAGTGGTGCTCAATCACCTCCCTGGGAACGCCGGGCATATCTGACGGAGTCCAAGCGAACATGTCAGAGTTTGCCTGCAGGAAGGTGACGAGCGCGCTTTCCTATTTGGGGGAAAGCCCTGCCCTGATGGTGACGAAGTTGTCGCAGCCCCCAGCCTGAAGCGGGAGCTTCTTGGTTGCAGAGCGCTCTTGGGTGAACTGGGGCCTCCTTCCTGAGGGTACCGCAGCTTCCCCAATGCACATGTCCAGCATTGGATGGACCAGGTCCTCGCTTGGAGTAGGCGATGCCGAGGCGGCGAACTTCTTCCCTGTCGAACCCACCGGATGGGGCTCGAGAGAGGCCTTCTTCGCTGCAGCCCGTTCTTGGGATACGAGCTGCCTCTTCCTCGCGAGGTCGCCGGAGTGTTCCAGCAGATCTTCGTCGGTGGGGAACATGGTGGCGGCCTCACGGTAGACGTGCTCCACTGACCGGAGAGCATCCTTCTCGTTGCAGCGCACGGTGATCGTGCCGTTAGCGCCCAGGATCTTGAGAACGTTGAAGCCGTGGTGCGTCGCTACCATAAACCTTGCTAGGGCTGGGTAGCCGAGGATGACATTGTACGGCAGGGCGATGTAGGCGATGTCGAAGTCGAGGCTTTCCGTCCTATAGTTGTCCCGGGTGCCGAAGGTGACGGGCAGGCTTACCTGCCCAATTGGTGTTGTAGAACCTTCGGTTACCCCGAAGAATGGCCGAGTTGGCATGAGCCGGTGGTACGGCACCTGCATCTTTTCGAAGATCTCGACCGAGATGATGTTGAGGCCCGCCCCTCCGTCGATGAGAGTGCGATTGACGGCGACGTTGTTGATGGTTGGCATGCACAAGAGAGGAATTGTGCCCACGCCCCTGGTGGAAGCCGGATGATCCTCCTCGTCGAAGCCGATCTTGCACGTTGACCACTTCATTAGGCGGTTGCCGACGTTGGGCTGTGCTGCCGTGATCTCTCGCGATAGCTGCTTGAAGTGTCGGTTAGACAAAGGAGCCTGAGCTCCACCCAGGAGGCAAGCGGCGAAGTCTCGCGGCTCTTGATAGCCCCCCTGGTTCTCCTCCTGACGATCGTTTGCTGGTGGGGGCAGCGGCAGCGGCTCGGGATCTGCTCGAGACAGACCCTCGCGGCGGCAACCTTCCTCGCGGTCGTCGTCGCGGCGATCGCCCCGGGATCCACTCTTGCCGTAGCTGCGGCCACCCCCGTGGCGCTTGGAGATGCCATTTTCTTCATGAAACTTCCGGACAAACCAACAATCATCGGTATTGTGGGTGTCCTTCTTGTGGAGAATGCAATAGCGGCGACGTCGTCCCTTGTCGCGCTCGGAGCGGTCCCCGCGGCGTTGCTTATGATCTGGCTCCGCTGCGAGGACAGCAGCCTCCTTTCGCTTGGGGTCCTTGGACTTTGGCTTTGGGGGAGGCGCCTCCTACAGGTTATGCACAAAGAGCCTCCCTTCCTCGGCCTTGGCGCAGCGGTCGGCGATCTCGAAGAGCCTGACGACGGAAGTCAACTCATCATTCACGGACAGCTTCTCCCTCATCTTGATGTCGGAGATGCCCGTGGAGAACGCGGAGATGACCTCCTCGTTGGAGATCCTGGGGATCTTGTTCCTCATCTGGCTGAAGCGCTGGATGTACTGACGAAGCGTCTCGCCCTTGTACTGACGCACCGCCTTAAGATCGTTCTTGGTAGCGGGGCGCTCGTACGTGGGCATGAAGTTGGCCACGAACTGGCGGCATAAATCCTTCCATGAAGTCACAGATTCGTGAGGAAGATTCATGAGCCAAGTTCGCGGACCGTCTTTGAGGGCCATGGGGAACCAATTTGCCATGGCACGCTGATCCCCACGCGCAGCCTGGACGGCGACGACGTAGAGCTGGAGGAATTCGACGGGGTTGGTGGTCCCGTCGTAACGCGCACCGATGTCCGGCTTGAACTTGTCAGGCCAGACGACGTAGCGTTGCTGGCGAGTGAGAGCGAGACACCCGGGGTTGTAGATCGGGTCGCCGGGGGTCCTGACGTTCTTGCCAGCTTCGCCGATGTCATCGATGGCGCGATCATGATTTTCGCGGCGGCGCTCGAGGGAGACATGTGCGTCTTCCAGAGCGCGTTGGACGATTTGGCAGCTGGGCTCCCCGCGCGGCGAAGATGCGGCGCGGGAAACCACCTTCTTGGCCTTGTTGGCCCTCCCATCTCCGGCGCCCGGGGCGCGACGCCCCGCCGCCGGATCTGGGTCTCCCGCGCCCTGGGCTCCTCCCTGGGCCGGGTCTTCGTTGGCGATGGCAACGAGCTCGGCGATTCGAGCGCGCCACCCCTCACGCCCGTCATCGGTGGGTTGATAGCGCAGCAGCTCCTGCGCCATGGCGAGAGCCTGCGCAGGAGACAGCTGACTCTCAGAACGAGCGCGAGAAGTGGCGGTGGCGGTGAAGGAGAGCGAAGGCTCTGTACGCCCGGACGGGAGGTAGGAGGACTCCAGATCTTCCTCCTCTTCCTCCTCGGCCGAAGCTTCACGACGACGGAAGATGGGCTCGATTTGCCCCCGAGCAGCGTTGCGACGGCGAAGACGCTCGAGCCTTGCGTTGGCGTCGGCCATGTCGAAGCAGATCTAGGAGAAAACACACCACAACCCCCTACCTGGCGCGCCAAATGTCGATGGATTTCGTGTCGCAAGAACACGGGGTACCACGCGACGGACCCAAAGATTCGAACGCAGGGGGCTGAACGTGTGAGATCTAGGATCGCAGCGAAGCACGGTGATGGAAGCCTCGAGTCGTCGAACGCACTACGCACTGCAGAGAGAGACGCCGAGCTTTACCCAGGTTCAGGGCCCTCGTGGTGAGGTAAAACCCCTACTTCCTGCCTTCTTGTATTGCAACGCGACACCTCGCAAGGAGTACAAGGTCTTGGTTACAAAGCTCTAACTGGCCAGAGGTTGAAGAACCTGCGTGCCCAGCTAGCAGCCTCCAAAAGATCAAGATCCGATCCCCCTAAGGGGTGGCCTCCCCCCTCCTTTTATAGCGCCAAGGTCCTCCTTCCCCTTATCTTCTTGGGGAAGGGGTTGCCACACACGGCCAAGGAGGGTGGACAACTGTAGACTACACTCTTCTGTAGACATGGTCTTTGTAGGGTAGTGGCGCCGGTCCACAGGAGTGGGTGGAGGAGGCTGACGTCCTCCTCTAGCGCCCTGCACCGTCCACGCTATTTTTAGGGGGGTGGCCAACAACCACTGTGCCGCTTTGGGCAGGCACAACGAAAGTTGGTCTCCTCCCTGTCGGGGGTAGCGTGGGCGGTACGCGGTCTTCCGTCCGTTATCTTCTTGCTCTGCACGCAAACATGCCGAGCTGACGTGGGCGTGCTTCCTCTCTCTCCTCACCAGCGGGGGCTCGTGAGGAGGTCTTCTGGTCCTTAGCGTTTTCCTCCGTCGTTCTCCTCACGAGGCGCCTCCTCGTGAGGGTCTTCTCCGTAGTTTGGATCGTTGATTCTGAAGATGGGCCGATGACGTGGCCCAGGAGCAGGTGGACCGGGATACCCCGGTATCCAGAACACTGACAGTTCGCCTCTATTCCTCGTGCTGACACCAGGAACCTTAAAAGTTGTCCTGCCGATACACCGAAGGAACACTTTGTCGGGTTAAGCTTAAGCTTGTACCTGCTCAGGTTGTCGAAGGTTTCTGCCAAGTCGCTGATTAGGGTTTCCTCCTCTCTTGTGGTAATGACTACATCATCAATGTAGACTTGGATGTTGCGTCCTATTTGGCTCCCAAGGCAGTTTTGCATCATCCGTTGATAAGTTGCTCCTGCATTTTTTAGGCCGAAAGGCATTACTTGATAGCAAAACACCCCATATGGTGTGATGAAAGCTGTCTTTTCTTTGTCTTATTTTTTCAACTTGATCTGGTTGTAACCAGAATATGCGTCCAAAAAGGAAAGCCTTGCATATCCCGTTGTTGAATCAATTATCTGATCGATGCGCGGTAGAGGGAAAGGATCCTTTGGACAGTGCTTATTGAGAGATGTGTAATCGACGCATACTCTTTGTACGTCTGTGTTTTTCTTGGGTACGATGACTGGATTGGATACCCAACTCGAAGTTTTTATTTCTCTGATAAATCCGGCATTTTCTAGCCTGTGCAATTCTGATGCTATTGCCTTCCTTTTGGGTTCATCAAATCGTCGCAATGGTTGCTTGACTGGCTTTGCTTTAGGATCTACATTTAATGCGTGCTCGACGAGTTCCCTGGGAACCCCTGGCATGTCTGAAGGACACCAGGCGAAGATTTCCCAGCGCTCACGGAGGAACTCGACGAGCGCGCTTTCCTATGCGGGATCTAGGTTTACCGCAATTGATGTTGTCTTGTTTGGGTCCGTAGGGTGGACCTGGATTTTCTTCGAGTCCTGAGTTGTGTCGAAAGCCTGATCTGGCAGGGATCTTCCAACGTCGGGTAGCACATTATGATAGGTTTCTCCTTTCAGCCTCTCATATTCTGCTATCATGCCGAAGGTTTGCGCCATTCTATTGAATTCTCTATCGCAAGTGTTGGCTACTTCGAAGCTCCCTTGCACTGTAATCGTTCCTTTGGGTCCTGGAATTTTTAGCGTTAGATACGCGTAGTGAGGTACTGCCATAAACTTTGCAAATGCTGGGCGCCCTAGGATTGTGTGGTACTGTGATGGCCAGTCCATAACTTCAAATTCCAACTTCTCCCTGCGATAGTTGCTGCTACTGCCGAAGCAGACGTCAAGTTCTATTTTCCCAGAGGGTAATTTGCGGCTCCTGGTACTATTCCATAGAAAGAACAATCTGTTGGCTTCAAGCTTGACAGCGAGATACACATTGCCTTCAGGGTTCTAGCATATATTAGGTTTATGCCACTTCCTGCATCCATAAACACTCTCCCGATGTCGTACCCTCCTATTTGCGCTTTTAACACCATTGGTGAGTGGCCCGGCCTGGGAACTTTCCTTGGGTGGTCTGCCCTGCTGAACTTAATTGGTTGATCTGACCACCGCAAGTACTCCATAGTGGCTGGTGGCGATGATATTGCTAGGTTTACTTGTCTGGATATGTTCTTTCGCTCTTTCTTTGACTTGGGCACCGGTTGAATCATTGCCAATATGTAAACTTTCGACTCTAGGTGCCTCGCTAGCCTTTGTACTTGATATCCTTGACTTGTGTACTTTTCTCCTTTCCATCCCCCTTGACCTGAACCCATGGTGCTTTGTAACCTCAGGAAAGTCCTACAATCCTTCATCTGGTGGTTTGAGACTCTCTTTCCATCAAGATATGCATAGTGGATTCGACAAGGTCCATATAGCATGTCTTCGGCCGAAGGGCCGGAGTATCTTGGTTTTTCTGCTCCTTTTGCTTGAAACTTCCTATTTTCATAACCTTCCTCTTCCTTTGCTTCGTATCCCGCGGCTACCTGATTTCGCCTTCCTTGGTTATCCCTGCTGCGGTGTCATCTCCTCTGTCTACTTGTTCTATCGACTTCTGGTGAACGTCCTCTTTTGTTGTTATATGCGTCCTCTCCGTCAGCGAATCTGTTGGCTTCTTCCATTAACTCGGCTACTGTTGTTGGCCTTGTTCTTCCTATCTCTTCCACGAGGTCTGAGCGACGAAGGCCAGCCGAAAAAGCGTCTATTGCTCTTTCGTCGGAGACGTCCTCTGCTGAGTTTTTGATTACACTCCATCGTTGTATATAAGAACGTGGAGTTTCGCCTTTCCTTTGCACACACACCTTGACTTCCTCCAGTGATGCTGGGCGCTTGTATGTCGAGCGGAAATTTCTTACGAATTGGCTTTCGCGTTCTCCCCAGCTTCCGATGGATTCATTGGGTAGGGTATTCAACCAGGACTGTGCTGCGCCAGTGAGGTGTAATTGCAAACTTTGCATTGCTGTTGCTTTTGTTCCCCCTAATATCTGTACTGCCTGCAGGTAATCCGATAACCATAGGGTAGGTTCTTGTGACCCATCATATTTTTGCTGGTTGTGCGGTAACTTGAATCCTTTGGGTACCCGCGTTTTGCGAACCCTGCGGGTAAAGCACAACGCGCCCATCTCTTTTTCGTCGTCCTCATAGTTTTCTTCCCTCCAGGCGTGGCGCGATTTATTTACTCGAGCCTGTGCTATTATATTTCTTGCGTCCTCCTTCCTTTTTTGTCGCCTTTCTTCTTCTGATGACTCACTGGATTTGTTTCGTGTTATTTTGTGCTTGAATTTCTCCTTTCGCCTTTCTTTGTAGCTTGTCGACTTTGCCTCTGGACCTTTTCCCCTGATCTTGTCTTCCACTATCCCGAGGCTTCGTATTGCGGCTTGGTGCATGTCTTCCCGCGGGTCTCCGGGTTCTGGCCACGTGGTTAGTAGGTATGCCTGTGCTGCTATCAGCGCTGCTTCCGGTGTTCCTTGCACGAAATCTTCTTCCTCCTCCTCTGGCTGTGGAGTAATACTTCTCGAGTACCTTTCCTCTCTACTCTGCGCCATTGTCCCTCTATTGTGTTTTGGGTCTCCGCGCCTTTCCCTACTGTACTCTGAATCATCACTATAATCATCCCAATACTCTTCCCTTGACATACTATTATTATCTTGACTTCTCAAAAACATGTCTCTTTCCTCTCTCAGTTTCTTCTTGTGCTGGTGTAATGCATATTGATATCCCATTAGAACTTCTCTTCTTGAGCCTTCGGGTACTTCTGTGCCATGATTGATAGCTGACATGATGATCCTCCACTCTCCGGCTGAGACGCGAATTTTCTCCTTCTCCTTTTTATTGCGTTCCCTTATCTTGTCAACTTGCTTGTCGACCCCTTCGTTTCTCTCGTTATTGTTTTCTTCTTCTGCTTCAGTGATGATGACGCATAACTGGTGTACTCTTTTGGAGACGCCACTACTTCCAGCGGCAAAGTCCCTTGTATTATTGTGCGTTTTAAACGCTTCTACTTCCAAGTCGAGTTTTTCCCGAATTTCATCGCCTTCTGCGATTTGTGCTTCTCCTAAGGTGACCGGCGAGTTTACCTCGCTGGAAGAGCCTTCTGACGATTCCACCATTGCTACTGTCTTGGGTTCACTTGCTGACGGATTTGGCTTCGTCGAATCCGAGAGGCGGGTCGAACCCGAGGGTCTGATTAAGATGCTTAGACTTTCGATCGTCAACTCTGTCTCTTGACTTTCATTGATTCCTGCACTGCTGTTGGCTAAAAGCAAAAAAGCCGTCGAATTAATGATTCCAACACCCAGAGTCCCCATGGTCGGCGCCAATTGACGAGGGTTAACTCGACAAATGTCCTAGATGAAGGACTTAGGATCGGGGAGATAGGGCGTCGGATGAATTTGAATGTAAAGTTAGTCAAAATAGGTGTATATCGAAAGTAAACTTGGGTACTGAACCTGGCTTGCTTTCAATCTGGCTTACACCGTCCCCTCCTGGCCCCTATATATAGGTGGCCAGGTCTCGAGGATCGGGTAGGGTCCGATACAGATTACAAATATCGACATACGGTAAGAACTCATATCTCGACTATCATTACAATTGGGCCTAGCTTAACGGGCCTCAGGGGCACTGAACTAGCGGGCTCTATTAGCTATACCCTTGTCAGCAGCTGAAAGGGTTCAACGTGAGATGGAGGAACGGATGCAAGAGCAGGAAAGGAAATTTGAAGAGAAGAGAAAGAAGCAGAATGATGAACTTGAAGCAATGAAAAAGTCTAGCGAAGCGAATCGTCTGACATTTGAGAAGAGGCAGAAGGAAATGGATGGCATGCTTAGTTACCTGTTGAGGATGTCACAGAACTCCCAGTCCCAGTCCCCGTGACTTGGGCCAAAAATCTGGGCGTGCTAATGGGCCGGGTGGGCCAAAACATTGTTGCGCGCTAATGGGCCGAGTGGGCCAAAACATTGTTTATTAATTCCTCTAGTCATTCGAGTTTGATACAGCAGTTTTAGTCTACCCGAATTTTAAAGTTTGTGTGTGATACAATTCATATATATAAATTTCCTGCCATTTCAAATATTGGCTTCCATTTAATTTTGTTTTGTAATTTGCGTGGAATTTCAATTTTCTTCAAATTTGTCTGTGCAAAAATTTGGTGACGGCGTCACATTCCTCCCGGCCCACAAGGCAGTTCCGAATTGGCCCGCCCGAAAAATGAGACATCATCATCGCGAGCCCCACATGCAGACACCACGTCATCGTTGATGGCCCCACCTACATACTGCCACGTCGGCATTGCTAGACCCACCTGCCAGATGCCACGTCATCTCTGCCGGCCCCACACGAAGGTGACAGGTCATCGCCTTGGGCCCCACCTATCAGATGCCACATCATCATTCTGGGTCCTACCTGTCAGCTACCACGTCAGCATCGTTGGACCCACCTGCAAGCTCCCACGTCAGCATCGTTGGACCCACCTGCCAGCTGCCATGTCAGCATCGTTGGACCCACCTGCCAGCTGCCACATTAGCATTGCTGGACCCACCTGTCAGAATCCACGTGACGCCATAAATTTTTCGTGACGGCATATTCCATCAACGAATATGCTAAACGGTGACAGATTTGCCTATTTTAGGTGACGTAGAAGGTCTGTCACAGATAACCCATCTTAGGTGACGCTGTAAGGATCGTCACCGAAGCTCACTCTTGTGTGACGAAGATTTGTATTCCGTCACTATAAAAAATCTGTGACGGAGCTTCCGTGATGACCCTGGTGACGCCATATTTTCGTCACGAGAGAGTAATAGGTGACGGAAATGGCATTTTTGGTGGCGAAAGTGATTTGTCACAAATAATCTTTTCTCTTGTAGTGTATGCTCATGTTGATAATGGAAAGTTAGAGCCAAGGGCTGTTAAGTGTATCTTCCTTGGTTATGGTTCAGGAGTTAAGGCATATAAATTATGGAATCCTGAAACCAAGAAAGTTTTGTTGAGCAGGAATGTCATTTTTAATGAGGCAGTTATGTTTTATGATAGTCCGTCTACTGATATTTCTGATGCTATTGATTCTCCTAATGTTTCTGATGATGACCAACAGAGAATTGGCGTGCAGGTGGAGCACGCAAAGGAGAACGAAAATGTGGTTCCTGAAACCAATAATGATGATGTTTATGTTCCACCTTCACCGCCTATTGTTCAGCAGCCATCACGGTCTATTGCAGCTGGCCGTCATAAGAGAAATATTGCACCTCCTAATCGTTTAATTGAAGAGTGTGATATTGTTCATTATGCTTTGAGTTGTGCTGAACAGGTGGAGCATGATGCTGAACCAGCTACATACACTGAAGCCATTGCTTCGGTTGATAAGGAAAAGTGGCTAGGTGCGATGCAAGAAGAGATGCAATCGCTTGAGAAAAATGGCACATGGGATGTTGTGCGCTTGCCTAAACAAAAGAAGGTTGTCCGCTGCAAGTGGATATTTAAAAGAAAGGAAGGTTTATCTCCTAATGAGCCTCCAAGGTTTAAGGCAAGGTTAGTAGCAAAAGGTTTCAGTCAGATTCCAGGTGTTGATTATACTGATGTTTTCTCCCTAGTTGTTAAGCATACTTCTATTCGTGCTTTCTTTGGTATTGTTGCTATGCATGATCTTGAGCTTGAGCAGCTAGATGTTAAGATTGCTTTTCTGCATGGCGAGTTGGAGGAGGAGATATACATAGACCAACCTGAAGGTTTCGTTGTGCCTGGTAAGGAAGATCTTGTTTGCAAGTTGAAGAGGTCCCTTTATGGTCTGAAATAGTCACCACGACAATGGTATAAAATGTTTGATTCATTTATGCTAGCACATGGTTTTGAGAGGTCTCAGTATGATAGCTGTGTGTACATCAAGTTTGTTAATGGATCACCTATTTATTTGCTGCTATATGTTGATGATATGTTGATTGCTGCCAAGAGCATGAAAGAGATCACTACTTTAAAGGCTCAATTAAGTAGTGAGTTTGAGATGAAGGATCTTGGTCCTGCTAAGAAAATACTAGGCATGGAAATTAAGAGGGACAGAAAGTCTAGTTTGCTATTGCTTAGTCAAGAAAAATACATTGAGAAAGTTCTTCATCGTTTTAATATGCATTATGCAAAGTTTGTTAGTACGCCTATTGCTTCTCACTTCATGTTGTCAGCTTTGCAATTTCCTACTTGTAAAGATGATATTGAGTACATGTCATGAGTTCCTTATTCTAGTGCTGTTGGTTCCTTAATGTATGCCATGGTTTGTTCCCGGCCTGATCTGTCACATGCTATGAGTTTGGTCAGTCGATACATGGCTAATCCTGGTAAAGAGCATTGGAATGCTATTCAGTGGATTTTCAGATACCTTCGCAGCACATCTAAAGCTTGCTTGAAGTTTGGCAGGACTGGTGGGGGACTCGTAGGCTATGTGGATTCAGATTATGCTGCCGACTTGGATAAGAGGAGGTCCCTCACAGGTTATGTGTTTACTGTTGGTGGATGTGCTGTTAGCTGGAAGACTACCTTGCAGGATGTTCCAGCACAATCTACAACTGAGGCTGAGTACATGGCTATCAATGAAGCATGTAAAGAGGCTGTTTGGCTGAAAGGTCTGTTTGCTGAGCTTTGTGGAGATGATTCTTGCATTAAGTTATTTTGTGACAGTCAAAGTGCTATTTATCTTACTAAAGATCAGATGTTCCATGAGAGGACAAAGCACATTGATATTAAGTACCACTATGTTCGCGACATGGTTGCACGAGGTAAACTCCAGGTATGCAAGATTAGTACTCATGAAAATCCTGCTGATATGATGACAAAGCCTATTCTTGTTGCTAAGTTTGAGCTTTGCTCAAGCTTAGTTGGTATAACTGTTTAGCCCAAGTGGCTGTTTGGCGCCAGCAAGTGTTTTTTTTGTTTGTTCAGGAGATTGTTGAAGTTCATGCTACAAGGAATTTGTCTCAAGGTGGAGTTTGTTATATTCTGATCCAAATTCAAGTATTGGTGCACTGAAGAAAGGCTAACTTCGAACGAAGTGGAGCGAGGCCCGTCGCCGGAGGCTTGGGCCGAAGCGAAGCGTAGACCAAAGTTAGCCCACACCGTTTCCGAACTAGGGACGCCTGGGGGTGCGGGGGGGGGGGGGGGGGGAGGGCGGTAGCCCCCCTGCGGTATGGATCATTACCGCCACCTATATATGTTCTTTGTAAGCCGCCGGCTAGGGTTTATCGCATCATAAGATAACCCACGATGTTTGTAAACACACTCCCGATATAGTGAAGTTTTGCTGGCTGGTGTCGTGGGGATGACTTCTGGGGATACGCCAAGGGTGGTGCTATCTGCCGGCTGGCGTCCCAGGAATCTCCACGGCGCTAAGTCAAGAAGACCGGCTCTGTCCAGAGGGCCGGCTGCGCCAGTAGCCGGCTGGCTACTCCACCGAGGAGAGCCAGAGCCGGGCGAAGAAGACAAGATTCCTCCAACGGCTGTTTCACCGAAAGTGGCCTGGCCCCGACAAGATCGACAGCGGCGAAGGACGGGCATGACGCCAGCCACGCCCGGACTCCACCAACCAGCGAGCAGGAGCCTTCCCCACGAAAGGATTCGAGGCAAAAGGGAGGGCATATGCCTCCCAGATGCCGGTCCAAGGGGGGAAAGGCGCTTTATAAAGCGCCATCGTCAGCGAGGACCAGAAGATCACGCCGAAGACGCAGCCACGGAGGAGCCGACAGCCGAGCAACCTGCCACCTAACCTGTAACCAGACCCCCACCTATATAAGGGAGTTTGGATCCTTAGACTAGGGAGATCCGATCTTCTTCTTCCTCCTCTAGACCGAACAGCTCAAGGAGCGTTGTAACCACTGTGAAGATAATATGAAACAAGGCAGGAAGTAGGGGTTTTACCTCCGGCGTGGAGGGCCCTGAACCTGGGTAAACCATGGTGTCTCAGTTGGCACAATCCCGAGCCAGACCCATCGTCACACACCGTCAAGCCCCTTTGTTAAGCCATCCCCATGGCTACTATCTCTAAATTCCCACGACAGTTGGCGCCCACCGTGGGGCAACGCGCGGCAGCGACCGGAGTCAAGTTCCGACCGGGATCCCCGTCGACTCTCGGTTAGAAGGTCGCCTCTGGCCTTGTCTGGAGGTTTGGCACCCTCGACTGCATCAGCGATAATCTAGCCTGAGGACGGCTTCGGTAACAGCGGCTCCTTCCTCAACGTCGGCAGCCACCGCTTCTACGTCGCCAAGCCCTTCCCGGAGGAGGTAACCGATGTGCTTGACCCTCTCTGTGACACAGATTCAGACTGCAGTGAAAGCAGTGACCTTTGTGCCATGGTCGAAGTGCTGGCCCTGGAGGAAGATGGTGGCGGCGACCTACCGCGCACCGTGCGCCCGCCGCTCGAATGCCCACCTCTACGGGAGCAAGATCTTCCACCTCCAGACCGGGACATGTTGGATTCTGCCATCACGGACCTGCGCGCTCCACTCGACATCGCCGCCGATCCAGCCAAGCTCACCGAGAATCTGGAGCGGACACGCCTCACCCTCCTCAAGGAGGCGATCGGCGTCGAAGACACCCGTCAGCGCGTCCTCTCCACGCTCCACGAGTACAACACCGCCTAGGGCTACACACCGGCTGGAGACGGCCCTAGCCGGCGGGACAAGTTCATCAGCGAGGTCGCGAGCTGGGCGCGGAGCTAAACCAGGCGGCGCCTTCGGCGAAGCTGCCTCCGATCATCGCCAAGCCTACGTACAGCACGCCCACGAAGAACCTCCGCGCCGCGCACTACATCACCTCTGAACTAGCTGGTCTGCAAGGCGAGGACCTGCGGGAGAAGCAAGCCCGGCTCCAGGAACTCCTGGATGTCGCCGATCTGCAGCAGCAGGCGATGGAGCCGAACGGAGAGGTGAGCAGTACACGACACGACAACCGCGTCGTCGTAGCTGGCCAAAACAAGTCACAAGCTCAGGCTTCGTCACCCAATCAAGGTCCGGCGGAGCACAGCCGGAGCAACAGAGCTCCTGGAAAGAGCGGTGGAAACCACCGCACCCAGCATTCTGGCCACCACAGCCGGCAACCCCGAGATCCGGCTGCGGTCACCAGCAAGCCGCGCCATCCTCCCCAGACAGACGCAGCGGAGCTGGCACGCGGCAAGTCTGTGGCGCAAGCCGCACCGGCTCAAGGAGCCGGCCAAGGCGCTCAAGGTCATCAGCCAGCCCACTCGCATATGAGTCTGAGGATCGGGGAATGCGTCGACCCGCCAAAGGATGACGCTCGCCATCGGCTCAACCAGTTGGCAGATTCCAAGTTCGACGAGGAGGAATCCTCAGCAGGGCCGGTCTGTTTCGGTCCTCGCATCCGCAACGAGCCATTCCCGGCCAAGTTCGCGCTCCCACGCGACATGCCCAAGTACACTGGGCCGGTGAAGCCGGAAGACTGGCTGTCAGACTACGTCACCGCCGTCGACATCGCGGGTGGCAACAAGAGGATAGCGGTGCTCTACGCACCGCTCATGCTCACAGGATCTGCTCGGACGTGGCTCAATAGCCTGCCGGCTCTGCAGATCAACTCCTGGCATGACTTCATGGAGGCGTTCATTAAAAACTTCACCGGCACCTACAAGCGACCTCCCCGCCCACGACAGCTGGCCCTCTGCAAGCAAGGCCTAGATGAGTCGGATTGTGACTACCTCACGAGATGGTCGGAGCTATGCAACTCATGCGAAGGAGTGGGTGAGGAGCAGGCCATTGGCTACTTCACGGACGGATGCAGAGAAGGAACCCTGCTGAAGCATAACCTCCACAGGACTGAGCCGAAGACAATGGCTGACTTCATGGCGATAGCGGACAAGTACGCTTCAGCTGACTCCGCTGCAAGAGTGTAGTATCTCGAGCCGGCGCCGACCGGAGGCCAGTCTCAGCCGGCATCCGGCCAGGGCGGACATCACAATCATGACCGCCACGGCAAGAGGAAAGACGAGCGTCATGACAACAAGTACGGCTCCAAGCAGGTGGTAGCTGTCCAAGGAAGCCCGGGGGCTGCGGGTGGAAGCCAGAAGAGCAAGGGAGACAAGTTCAGCAAGGACAAGTACACCATCGAGGTGATGCTGGACCAACCTTGTAAGTTCCACAGCGTCTTAGGCAAGCCAGCGGCACACACTACTCGCCAGTGCTGTTTCACCAGAGACCTAGAGCAAGGCAACCATCAACTGCCCGGCCCTCCGCCAGGCCTGCCGGCTGAAGCGCAAGGGAACAAGAACCGGTAGCCGGCCAAGGCGGCTGGGGACTACCCTGAGGAGGCTAATGTGGAGCAATGTCATGTGTTCACTACCCAGATGGAAGACCCAAAGGATGAACCTTGGTTTGGTGTCAAGGTGAACGCAGTCATGCAAGTTGGACCGCAGTACATGCACTGGTCTGAGGCATCCATCACTTGGGGGCGTGAAGATCACCCGCCACTCATGCCTAGACCCGGGGGCTACGCGCTGGTCTTGAACCCAATTGTGTTCTCAGAGACGCGTACCTGTCGGTTCTCGCGCGTGCTCATCGATGGAGGCAGCAGCATCAACCTGCTCTATCGTACCTCGATGGAGAAGCTCGGGATCCCTGCAATCCAGCTGAAGCCTACGAAACTAACCTTTCATGGGATCGTGCCGAGACACTCTTGTACACCAATGGGGAGGATCCAGTTGGAAGTGTTGTTCGGGGAGAAGGACAATCATCACCGTGAACCAATCTGGTTCGAGGTGGTAGACCTTAATAGCCCCTATCACGCGCTGCTCGGTCGACCCGCCCTGGCCAAGTTCATGGCGGTCCCGCACTATGCCTACCTAAAGATGAAGCTTCCTGGCCCTCGTGGGGTAATTACCGTCACCAGGTGCTACAAGAAATCGATAGAGTGCACGAGAGCCAGCTCTAAACTGGCAGAGGCCTTGGTCATTGCTAAGGAGAAGTGTCAGCTGCTTCAGCGGGTGGCGGCGACCCTGCCAGGCCGTCCAGCTCCGAGCCAGCCGGCTCCTCACCTCAAGCCGGCAAGCGGCGCCAAGGAAGTCCCACCCGAAGTGGGCAAGGAGGCTGAAGCCTTTGTCTCGGGGGCTGGCCCTTCCTCGAGGTAGGAGGGTGCACCTCACGGCCTCGCTCGAGACAAGTCAAGATGTCGATTGCTTAAGACCTTTGGCTAGCCAAGGCAAAAACCTTGTATCCCAAAAAAGTGTCGATGAATAAAAGAAAGTTGGGCGGCATACAGCTGATCCCAGGAAAGAATGCTTTAAGTGTTTTTTACCTTTCTATCGCTATTCATGGGGCTGAAAACCGGCTTCGAGCGGGAGCCGGCAGCCCCGAACCGTCGAACCTCTCACCAGACGAACGAGTACTGCGTACGGATCGGACCTCGAGCCTAACCTCCATCCCAGGCTCGGAATAGGCCGCAGGGAACGGAGCCGGTAGGTCACCCACCTAGGAAAATCGCTAAGAGGAAACGCCCAGAACCTGACGAATCGAGCCTCTTGTCAGACAAACGAGTACTGCGTGTGGATTGGACCCCGAGCCTAACCTCCATCCCGGGCTCGAGTTTAGCCACGGGAGACAGAGCCAACAGGTCACCCACTAAGCAAAATTGCTAAGAGGACAGGACACAAAGACGTCAAAAGCGTTACTATTCACCTAAGAACTACGTGCATCAGTCAATAGTTGCACGTGGGTTGGACCAAGCCAGATCTTTTGTGCACCGAAGTACTACTCCTCATCCCGCGGCACGCTCCCGCCCTAGACTGGCATTCGGCTGCCAGTCCAAGGGAGACCAACCAGCACCAGGCTGCCGGTTGGGGGTAGAAGGGCCGAAGGATGGGGAGATAAAGGAAAAAGTCGAAAGAGGTCAGGTGAAATCCGGTTCACAAACAACTAGAAACCAATGCGTAAGGGACTTAGGATGGAACGTTGATACGTCTCAAACGTATCTATAATTTTTGATGCTCCATGCTTGTTTTTACACCATTTGCCTATTGTTTCGTTACACTTAGTGGCATTTTTATACATTTTCCGGAACTAACCTATTAACGAAGTGCCACAGTGCCAGTTTCCTGTTTTCTGCTGTTTTTGTGTTTCAAGTGATACACAGGAAATATTCTCGGAATTGGACGAAACAAGTTCCTGAAGTCATATTTCACGGGGAAGCTCCCAAACATCCGAAGACCTGACGGAGTGGGGCCACGTGGGCCCCAGACACAGGGGCGGCGCGGCCACCCCCCTGGCCGCGCCAGCCCCGTGTGAGGGGGCGTGGTCCCTCCTCTGACATCGCCCCTTCGCCTATATATACCCCCTGACGAGAAAAACCTAAGGGCCCGATCAGTTTTCCAGAATACATCGCGATCCGCCGCCGCCGTCAACCCGAAGATCGGGAGGGTCCAGAAGCTCTTCCCGGCACCCTGCCGGAGAGGGGAATCGCCACCGGAGGTCTTCTTCATCGCCATGTTTGCCTCCGGAGCGATGAGTGAGTAGTCTACCTTGGACTATGGGTCCATAGCAGTAGCTAGATGGTTGTCTTCTCCACCATGTGCTTCATGTTTAGATCTCATGAGCTGCCCTACATGATTGAGATCACCGTTATGTAATTCTATGATGTTGGTTTGTTGAGATCCGATGAATATTGGTGTTTATGATTAAGTTGCTGTACTGAATTATATCTTTTGTTATCTCTATGTTGTTTATGATCTTGCATGCTCTCCGTTGTTAGTAGCTATCTTGGCCGAGTAGTTGCTAGTGACTCCAAGAGGGGGTATTTATGCTCGATAGTGGGTTCATGTCTCTATTTCACCTGGGGGAGTGACAGAAACCTCTAAGGTGGTAGATGTGCTGTTGCTACTAGGGAGAAAACAACATTCATATGCTCAAGGGCATATGCTTTGTTTACATTACACACTTTGCTTAATGCAATTATCTGTTGTTCGCAACTTAATACTTCTAGGGTGTTCGGATGATATCCCCGGGGGTGGATTATTAGTCATAGATGCAGTTGGATGGCGGTCTATGTATTTTGTTGTAATGCCCAGAGTAAATCTCATAGTGATCTTCTTGACATATCACGTTATTTTTATTCTATCAATTGCCCAACTGTAATTTGTTTACCCAGCATGTTATTTTATCTATGGAGAGACACCACTAGTGAACTGTGGACCCCGGTCCTATTTTAATCATATTGCAATCACCTGTTTACTTTTCCTGCACTGTTTACTTTACTCGCATATTACTACTGTTTTCCACTCGATACACTCATAACCTTTGTTTCAAGCAAACCGGTGAGATTGACAACCTCATCGCAAGTTGGGGACAAAGTATTTGTTTGTGTGTGTGCAGGTTCCACAAACACCTTCAGTCATCATCGTCTCTCTTCTCCTGATCGATAAACCTTGGTTTCTTAACTGAGGGAAAACTAGCCGCTACACTCATCATACCTACCTCTTGGGGTTCCCAACGGGCTGGTCATCACCACGCACAAGGACTTACTGCTCCCACGTCAACTAAACGCCACAGTCTTTTCTGGCATCATCACACGAGTAGCAGCTTCTTTTCTGGCGCCGTTGCCGGGGAAGAGAGAAGACTTCTGCGAGGGGAGTTCTTCGCACACACATTCTTTACTTTGTTATTTGTTTTGCTTTACTTTATTTTATTTTACCTGCATTGCTTTTTATATCAAAAACCCAAAAAATTAGAATCCTTGGTAGTTGTTATTTCTTTACTTTAGTTTATCATGTTGTTCCCTGAGTTCGTTCTGGAGGACCTCTCTGTAGGGAGTGGTTCGATTATTGGCAAAAGTAACATTGAGGAGTTCTTTAATCACATTAGTATGCATGAGGAAGTTGAGGAAAAATCTTGGATTGAGCTTGCTCCTAGTATTGAAGTTGCTTCTGTTTGTTTAATTGATATGTTGGAAACTAGGTTTGCTAGTCTTAATCCATATATGCAATACATGTTCCTCAAGCTTCATGAAATTAAGGATCCCGAAAAGAAAGCTTTTATCTTGGAAACTCTGCGCCTAGAATTTAAGGATGTCGTTGTTGAAGCTAGGAGGGTTCTTAAACGTTTTAATAAACTCGGTTCTCCTATAAATGTTATTAGTACAGATGATAAAGAGCCCGAAATACCTATTCCTTGCAAGCTTTTGGGATTGAGTGAAGCTTTTGAAAACAATTTTGACTGGATTTGTCCTGAAAATCTTTTTGATGAGAATAGTGTGCCAAAGAATGATCACAAAGAGTCTTCTAAAACTTATGTGGATGAAATACAATGCTTTATTGATAAGACCTCTGCTGTTGATCTTAATGCTTCTTCTGAAAATACTTGATTCGCAATTTTCTGCGCCTAGCTCAAAGGCGTTAAAGAAAAACACTCTTGGGAGATAACCCATTGTTTACTTTTCAGTACTTTTTCTTTTATTTGAGTCTTGGAAGTCATTACTACTGTAATGACTGCTCCTTATCTTGTTTATTTCGTTTTTGTGCCAAGAGAAGCCTCTAATTTGAGTGAGGTAAAGATTTGGGGTTATTGCTGTCCTGAAACTGTTTGCGGTGCTGCACCGTAAAAATTTGTAAAAATTCTCTGTTTATCTTTTGGACCTGCGATTTCTTGTGCATATGCCCCAGGTTATATCCAAACTTTTCTTAGTTGAACACTTTTTGATTTGAGCAACGGAAAATCCCTCAAAAATTCGTCCTTTGTCAGCTGTCCAGTTCTGACAGATTTCTGCCAATATTTGTTTTTGCCACTTTATCGCTTTCTTTTGAGTTCTTTTTGATCATGGAACTCTTGTGGAAGTTGCTACAGTAGTATATACTTTACTAGCACACTGCCCGCACCTTGCAGCGGATTATAAATACTTTCTTTGTTCACTAATATAATAACTGATGGAAAACTAATATAATTTAACAAAATGTCTTCCATTAGTGAGTGGAGGGAGTAGTAACCATAACATCTAAATGATATGTGTCCTTCCATTCACTTTTATCAGTTCTTGGTATTGGGTCCCTTTTCAAGGACATCTCTTCTCCACTTGTATTATTGATACAATACTATTGTAAATATATCTTAAAAAACTGTGGTAAATATACCATGACAACATCTAACTAAAGATTTAGCTTTATTTAGGTGCTTTCTGTATTTTTCAGTGGGCTCCACATCTAACTATTTGTATGCTAAGCCCTGTGGGCTAAGAATGTTTAAAGGCACAAATCAGAACATAGCGAAAACTGAAAAAAAAAGCCACGTGAACCACCGATTCAGTTAAAAACAACATGAGTTTAGTACCTGGGGCACAACTAACAAAGAAATTGGTGGCCACCAATTTATCCCATGGGACAAAATCGAAGAAGTCAAGACTTTGATCGGTTGGTTTTGACACTGCACATGATATAATCGAGCATATCTGAGCTTGAACATCAACAATGGGCATGAAAATTCAACTTCAGCCAGTACAGATCGGGTGGTATCCAACAACTCAAGCCTCTTCAAAGGAATATACACTGTATATCCTGAACTTGCTCGAGACCAACAGAGACAAAAGAGGAACACATATTTTCATACTAACATGAAGTACTGCTTCCATAACTCTGTGTTTGATCTGTTTTTGATCCGTGTTTGATCTGACAAAAAATTCAGAAGCTTCCTGCACGCACGTGATGCAACCATAGAGGGCTTGCCCTAGATGGACCTCTGCTATTCGATTCAATTAGCAACTCTCCAAATCTACTTCACCGCTCTCTCCGAATTTTTTCTATAATCTTCTTCCCAAAATACAGCCGCATCCCCATTGGCCATAGTCATGGACTGTAGGGGTTGTAGCTATCCGCCCCACAAATTCACACATCTCTCTTACCCCTCATGGCCACCTATCGTCAAACTCCTCAAAAAACACTTAGTGAATCACTAATCTCTCTTTGACCCATGGCGGGAAGTTGTCCCCAGGACACATTCAACTTTGTCCTACACAGAGCAAAGTTGTGTACTTTTGGTAAGCTAACAAATAATAAAAAAGTGTATTTCCAGTGATTATTTAAGTAAACTACCAGAAATGAATAATTATATTTTCGTCAGACATTTTGATTTTACATGGAAGTGTACCGTCCCATTAGCTTTTCCGTCGCATCTCACTATTTCTCCACCGCATCTGCCTCCATGAACTACAAGCATCGCGTTGCATCATCAACAAATTTTTAGGCGGCAGCTTCTCTCTACCTCTTCTATGGCCTGGAGTTGACTATTTTTTCCATAAACCAGTGATATATTCCTCTCTGTTATCAGTGAACTCCCAAAATTAATTTGATTTAGCGATTAGTTTTTGAAATTGATCTTCTAGCATAATTTGCACCGCATTGTGAAACCAATTTATCCATGTGCAACTTGTATTGGTTCTGACCCACAAAATCGAGCTGACTCTGCCATGTCGCCTCGGGAAGTTATCGCCAGCTTCTGGCAACAACAACGAATGGCCGCAGTCAGGGAAAAGCCTCTCGCCACTGCCCATTCCTTCTCCGCATAGGCTCGCCTCCTCTCGTGCGTAGACCCTCGATAACTACAGCCGACTGCTGCTAGCCCTGGCGCGGGACGGAGGTGGACGGATGGCAGCGCGGCGCGACTCCTGCTGCACATCTCAAGGATCATTAGAAAACTGTTCGAAGAGGAACTCTGACGACGCGAAAACGGATCGAGGTGGGTCAGACGAAAACGACGCGAAAATCGACATGTCGTCCATCCTCTCCTCCCACTGCTCTGCCGAGGACGAGGTCGTCGGCTGCTCCGCCGCGCTGTCCGTCCGACCGCTCCCATCGCGCAGCATTGACCACGAACAGCTCCAGGTTGAAGATGCACTAAGGCGCGCCCTGCAGAGATCGAGGTCTCAGATTCATCGAGGCTCGGATCCGTCCTCGAGTCCGACCTCGCCTGCCCCCACACCGGCAGCCGCTGCGACTCTCATGGAAGTCGCCGCCACCGCTCGAGGAGGGAGTCTGGTGGAGTCAGAAGGATAAGTCTGGGACTGTGGAGTAATTTCAACATCCGTAGGGGTCTTTTGCAAAACCGCCACGACGCACCTACGTACGTACGAACCAGTCGGATCGCCGTATTATTTGTAGAGATATGTGGTGGTTTTGGGTTGAAACCTGAAGCTAAAAGAGGTTGAATATATTTTATGCTTACACTAATGTTGCTAATAGAATTGTGTTTAGTTTTGTATGAAGGAAGTTTTCAAGTGTAGGGATTGGAGAATGATGAGATGAGTTGAACAATGGACAAAAGCTCAAGCTTGGGGATGCCCATGCATCACCCCAAGAAATATCCAAGAAGTACAAGCGTCAAAGCTTGGGGATGCCCCCGAGGCACCCCTTCTTCATCGGCAAAAATCAGGTCACCTTTCAAAACACTATATTTTTATTGCTTCATGCACTATGTGTTTTTCTTGGAG
This sequence comes from Dactylis glomerata, assembly GCA_007115705.1. Taxonomy (NCBI): domain Eukaryota; kingdom Viridiplantae; phylum Streptophyta; class Magnoliopsida; order Poales; family Poaceae; genus Dactylis; species Dactylis glomerata. Next base: position 3,851,691 of record QXEO01000555.1, read on the forward strand.
CGTCAGTTGCTTTAGTTTTCTTAGGTTGTTTAGTTTGTTTGTTTGCTGCAATAAATGGTTGGACCCCAACAAATTTCCTTTGGAGGAGATGTACTCGTTTTCATTTGCAAAGAATGCTCTAGTTTTCACTCTTATTCAAAATCGAGCATTCTTCTTTTTCTGCTACTGCTTTTGGTTTTCGTTTTCGCCTTGATTTGCGTTCAGACCTTGTCATATCTTTTCATCAAGGTGTATTTTTGCCTCTGATCTTTATTGGTTTTCATCAAAAGAGGTGTTTATAAAAGTTTCAAATGGTGTTGGAAAAGAGAAAAAGCTTTGTGCAAAATAGTGGTACAAGAAGGAGCTTGTGTAGACTGCGGCTTAGGCTTTTTCATGTCATGCTTGATGTCTTTTTGATAGTATGCTTAGTGGTTTTGCTGTAGCATGACTTGTCTCAAATAACTGAGATTGCTTAATGAGCCTTTGAAAAATCATGCGTTGTTTTTATTGTATGGAAGCATTATTTTGGTTTTCTCCTTGATGCTTTATTTGGGTTGACTTGGCGCATGCTCACACATGTTAGACTCTTACAAAATCGCCATTAGCCTTCATGATCATTTAATTTTTGACTTTTGATGCCATCGTATGCTTCTTTTAATGTCGCTTTGTCGCTTTGCATGATTATGGCCATTATTGCTCTCTTAGTTGGTCGGTCCCAGTCTTTTGCTAGCCCTCGCCTTGTACTGAGTATGAGCTCTACTCGTGCATCCAACTCCTAAAAGCCAAAGTTTGCCATTGTGTCCACTATAAATTCCTATGCATGGTATTTGTAAGCCATTCCAAAGTAAAATTTTCGTGTGCTACCTTTCAAAAACCTTCAAAATACTTCTCGTTTTGTGACACTGTTTTCAGCTCATGGGGACGTAGTGGTCGGATTTGCTATCTTCCATATTGCTTATTCCAAAAAAGAAAAAAAAGGAAAAAAAAAGAAAGAAAAAAAGGCACTCCTCCAAAGAATGTGAATGTTGGTGGGCACCCGATGGAATCGGTTAGCCATGGTATGTGAAAGGAAAAGGTGGGGAGGAGTGCCAAGTTTTATAAAAAGAGCACAAGAGTGCCAATCTCTCTCTCAAAAACTTGCTTTATTTTTGAATGGAAGATAGTAAGAACCCCATTGCCAGTCGTTGACAAAGACAACCACCTCTCAAAATCAAGTTTTATCTCTGTTTTACAAATGAAAAGCTCTAGCACATGTTTAAATCACTGCTTCCCTCTGCGAAGGGCCTTTCTGTTACTTTTATGTTGAGTCACCACCTTCTTTCTTTATGCACCATTAAGAGAGCATAGTTGTCATTCTTAGTGTGATATGCATTGTCCCAAAGTTCATTGATTGACTCATATTGTTGGTTTCACTTGTTCTTAAATTATTTGTATCTAGTCGCCCTCTTAAACTTTGAGGTATCCTATGCATTTATGTTTTGCTCTCTTTGAAGGACAAGCTGAAAACCACTTGTATGTTTTTCCTTATGATTTGAACACACGTTTGACTTTCATTGTTTCATTATCATGATCTTTTGTTTGTGTTCATTTACATGTTTACAACATGGTTGCTAAGTTCTTATTGTCATGATTATATCTTTCATGCCCATGTTTTAAGTTCTATTGATCCCAGCTCACAAATGCTTACATATATGATCAAGATTGTGTAGGTGCATGTCACCTCAAAAATTATTCTTTGTTATCACTTACCTACTCGAGGACGAGCAGGAGTTAAGCTTGGGGATGCTTGATACGTCTCAAACGTATCTATAATTTTTGATGCTCCATGCTTGTTTTTACACCATTTGCCTATTGTTTTGTTACACTTAGTGGCATTTTTATACATTTTCCGGAACTAACCTATTAACGAAGTGCCACAGTGCCAGTTTCCTGTTTTCTGCTGTTTTTGTGTTTCAAGTGATACACAGGAAATATTCTCGGAATTGGACGAAACAAGTTCCTGAAGTCATATTTCACGGGGAAGCTCCCAAACATCCGAAGACCTGACAGAGTGGGGCCACGTGGGCCCCAGACACAGGGGCGGCGCGGCCACCCCCCTGGCCGCGCCAGCCCCGTGTGAGGGGGCGTGGTCCCTCCTCTGACATCGCCCCTTTGCCTATATATACCCCCTGACGAGAAAAACCTAAGGGCCCGATCAGTTTTCCAGAATACATCGCGATCCGCCGCCGCCGTCGACCCGAAGATCGGGAGGGTCCAGAAGCTCTTCCCGGCACCCTGCCGGAGAGGGGAATCGCCACCAGAGGTCTTCTTCATCGCCATGTTTGCCTCCGGAGCGATGAGTGAGTAGTCTACCTTGGACTATGGGTCCATAGCAGTAGCTAGATGGTTGTCTTCTCCACCATGTGCTTCATGTTTAGATCTCATGAGCTGCCCTACATGATTGAGATCACCGTTATGTAATTCTATGATGTTGGTTTGTTGGGATCCGATGAATATTGGTGTTTATGATTAAGTTGCTGTACTGAATTATATCTTTTGTTATCTCTATGTTGTTTATGATCTTGCATGCTCTCCGTTGTTAGTAGCTATCTTGGCCGAGTAGTTGCTAGTGACTCCAAGAGGGGGTATTTATGCTCGATAGTGGGTTCATGTCTCTATTTCACCTGGGGGAGTGACAGAAACCTCTAAGGTGGTAGATGTGTTGTTGCTACTAGGGAGAAAACAACATTCATATGCTCAAGGGCATATGCTTTGTTTACATTACACACTTTGCTTAATGCAATTATCTGTTGTTCGCAACTTAATACTTCTAGGGTGTTCGGATGATATCCCCGGGGGTGGATTATTAGTCATAGATGCAGTTGGATGGCAGTCTATGTATTTTGTTGTAATGCCCAGAGTAAATCTCATAGTGATCTTCTTGACATATCACGTTATCTTTATTCTATCAATTGCCCAACTGTAATTTGTTTACCCAGCATGTTATTTTATCTATGGAGAGACACCACTAGTGAACTGTGGACCCCGGTCCTATTTTAATCATATTGCAATCACCTGTTTACTTTTCCCGCACTGTTTACTTTACTCGCATATTACTACTGTTTTCCACTCGATACACTCATAACCTTTGTTTCAAGCAAACCGGTGAGATTGACAACCTCATCGCAAGTTGGGGACAAAGTATTTGTTTGTGTGTGTGCAGGTTCCACAAACACCTTCAGTCGTCATCGTCTCTCTTCTCCTGATCGATAAACCTTGGTTTCTTAACTGAGGGAAAACTAGCCGCTACACTCATCATACCTTCCTCTTGGGGTTCCCAACGGGCTGGTCATCACCACGCACAAGGACTTACTGCTCCCACGTCAACTAAACGCCACAGTCTTTTCTGGCGTCATCACACGAGTAGCAAACGTCATCGGTGTACATGAGCAAAATTTCATTGGGCATGGCATAAGTTCAACACACATGCAAACGAGCAAGGGAACCTTGACACAGTCAGGGGGCGCTCGGTGAGCCGGCCGGCGCCAGCGGGGCAGCGTCGCCAGTCCTAGCTGCCAAAACAAAGTCATCGCCGCTGGGGGACGGAGGGATGGAGTTGTCAGTGGGATCCTCAGAGGTTTTCTGAGGAGCCTCTGCAGAGCTGGGCTCCTCGGAATCCACATCGTCTAAAGACTCGTCACTTTCCCAGTGTCGAAGAGCATGCTGGTATTGGCACACTCTGCAATGGCGCGGGCACGCTGGCGAAGCTTGGCCTCGTCGAGGCCAGCATTTCCACCCTCGTGAAGGTGCTCTAGTTGGTCCAGGTTAACACCTGAGTACCACGAGAGCACGAACTCCAAGGCTTGCGTAGCGCCGGCTCGGGCCGTAGACTGCTTCCAGACATCGACCCGGTTGGACATGAGCAGGATCCATTTGAGGAGCGTCTGGATATCGTCAGGCACCGTTCGCCTAGGCCACAAAGCTTTGAACACAGAGACAACAGCTTGGCGAAGTTCGCCCCCAGCTCAGCTACTGGGTGGAGTCGGCCTTTGACCAATGCCATCAGCTCTCCGGAGGTAAAGTTGGCCTTGGGGTCGTTGCGAGGGATGATCTTTCGCTCTGCCCGATACTTCTCCAGCGCGGCTGTCACGGCCCCGTCAGAGTCAGGAAAGGCCACTGCAAGAGCGGCCAGAAAATGAGGAAACGGCTTGAAAGAGCAGAGGCTGGGAAGCAGAGGGAGAAGCGTATCGTGAAGAGCATCCTCTAGTCCTAGGAGGCCAGAGTGGAGCTTGTGATCCTGAGCGCGCCAAACGCTGAGATCGTTGCCATGCTACTTGCTGTCAAGCTCCCGAAGAGATTCTAGCTCGTTGATCTTAGCATCGCGGCTCTCGACTTTAGTTTCCAGCGACGCGCGAAGCTCGTCTACCTCACTATCATACTTCGCGGAGAGGATTTCTTGCTCTTTGGCCAACTGGTGGTCAAACTCCAGCCGCAGCTTCGATTCCGCCTCTCGAGCCTTTGTCAGCTCCATTTCCAACTCCTGGGCTCGGGTGGCCTGGGACCGCAAACCTTGGAGCTCCTCCGCATGCTCCTGCTTGAGTAGCTCAACCGTGTCGGCCGACATCAAGTTGGCCAGCCGGGACTCAAGCGAGGAGATGAGCGAGGCAGCATCTGAGAATGGAAATGTGAAGACAGAGAGGGCAGCAGCAGCATTTCGAGGCAAAGGATCCTGGGCCTACCTGATAGCTTCTCCAGCTCCTTTTTTAGAGCTTGGTATTGAGATTTGTCGGCACGATACTTTGCCAACAGCTTCTGGAAGACGCTAGCTCGGAGCGTATTCAGATCCTGCGGAAAATAGAAAGGCAATGTTTCTTAGTGAGATTCATTTTCAAGTCAGCTGTCACCACAGCTACCTCAAAACTCGGGGGCTAGGGTGAAGGGAGAAATTGGTCATAGAGCTACAGGCCTTGCCCCCCAGCTCAAAGAAGAAGTTGAAGGCTGAGAGCACGATACTCACGTCGGTGGTCCGCGATGCCTCAAGGAACTAGAGGTTTACGTTCCTCAGCGACTCCTTGATGGCAGAAAGCTGCCTGCTCAGCTCTGCCAGGGTCAAGCTGTTGCCCTGTGCCTTGAGGTTTCCGCTAGTCTCGACGCTGAAGGCAGTATCGGCCCATTCCTGCTGAAGTTGGCTGGCGGAGCTTAAACTCCCAACGCCAGACCCGGCTGCGGCAACGAGGATCCTCTCCCCTGAAGCGCCCTTGGTTGCAGCGTCGGGAGCCGGGGAAGCTTCGCCACATTCACTCCCCACCGCCCGGGCGATGAGGGATACTTCAGAAGCTTTGCCAGAATCGGAAGCAGCCCCAAAGAGAATGGGACCAGCGGCCACGCCAATCCCCGTCCCGAATGTGGACATAACAGTCCGCGCGCTCGGGGCAGCCAGCTCCGAGGATTCTGGTGCTTCCACGCGCACCGGAGTTTCTCCTGTCGCTTTCACCGCGGCCTCGCAAGTGTCTTCCTGACTAAGCGGGTCAGAGGATGCGTCAGCGGCGGTGGCTTCTCCCACTGCAGCCTCTCCGACGGCAGGAGGAGGCACGACGACTTCTGTCAAGATAGTCTCCCCGGCTCGCGTAAGCCCGGCCTCGGCCGCCACAGCCGAGCCGGAGACGATGCTCGCCGGCACCTCCGGGCGGACAAGCTCCTCCGTCCTACCCTCACCCTCGACAACTTCCAACCACGAGGAATGGCGGTCCTCTCCAGTGCAACCCAGATCACCGTCGGCGTCTTCCCTGCGCACCCTCTTGCTGCACGAGAGGTCGGGGGTCGAAGTTTCGGTTTCCCCCGACACCCTCATAGGCAGGTCGACGGAAATGGGAGACCTACAAAAAAAGCACCCCATAATCGAGCTAATCAGAAATGCGATGGCCAAACACGGTGAGAAGTACGAAGGCGGAAGACTTGCCCGGCCACTGCGGTAGCTCGCCGTTTGATCACCTTCTTTGTCCTGGGAGGGAGCAGGCTCTTTGCCACCGGCTCCGTTATCTTTCGTTTCTCAGCCGGCTCTGTCAGAGCCAGCTGGATCCCTCTCTTGGCGCCAGTCGCCCGGCTTCCGGCCCCCTCTGGGTCTTCCGGATTCGAAGCGGCCGGCTCTGGAGCAACAGGAGGTTGATCCGGAGATTCTGGCAGGTCCACGATCCGGGTGGCCTGAGCTCCAGCGGCGGCCGCGGCGGCTACATGAAGGGCTGCACCCCCGAGGGCGACAGCCGACCCTGGTTCATCATCATCATCATCCTCGGACCAGTCTCTTAAGGAGGAGGGACCAGGGAACTTACTGGAGTGGCTGAGGGGCTCGCCCGAGTCTTCGAGCTCCTCACTTCCATCATCGCCATGGGTGGCGCTAGAACCCTCGGCGGCGGCGTTGGAGCCGGCATCATCATCCTCCTCATTGTCATCCCAGACAACCTCGTCATCCGAATGTTCCTTGTCAGCGGCGAAGCCAGCTTGGTGCGTGGCCAAATTCTCCGCAGTCTACAGAGCAAATAAGTTCTGCCCAAGCCGAACAGGCGATGGTCAGGTTATCAACGATTCAAGGGAAGAGAAACAGAATCTAAGCCTAATAGACATACCTCTGCGATTGGGTTGCTGCGGTCATGAGGCCTCAGACCCCACGCCCATGAGGCCGGAAGTTTAACTTCGGTGATTCTGTTCGCCTTCTGCGCCACCTCTACCGCTGCCAGCGTCCTAGAAGAATAGCGAGTGGGATCCGAAAGGCGAGTTGAACCCGAAGGTCCGATGTAGAAGCTTAGACTTCTGAACGTCAATTCCATCTCTTGATTTTCGTCGACTTCTGGATTGCTATTGGCTAAAAGCGAAAAAGCCGTCGAATTCATGATTCCAACGCCCAGAGTCCCTACGGTCGGCGCCAATTGACGAGGGTTAACTCGACAAATGTCCTAGATGAAGGACTTAGGATCGGGGAGATAGGGCGTCGGATGAATTTGAATGTAAAGTTAGTCAAAATAGGTGTATATCGAAAGTAAACTTGGGTACTGAACCTGGCTTGCTTTCAATCTGGCTTACACCGTCCCCTCCTGGCCCCTATATATAGGTGGCCAGGTCTCGAGGATCGGGTAGGGTCCGATACAGATTACAAATATCGACATACGGTAAGAACTCGTATCTCGACTATCATTACAATTGGGCCTAGCTTAACGGGCCTCAGGGGCACTGAACTAGCGGGCTCTATTAGCTATACCCTTGTCAGCAGCTGAAAGGGTTCAACGTGAGATGGAGGAACGGATGCAAGAGCAGGAAAGGAAATTTGAAGAGAAGAGAAAGAAGCAGGATGATGAACTTGAAGCAGTGAAAAAGTCTAGCGAAGCGAATCGTCTGACATTTGAGAAGAGGCAGAAGGAAATGGATGGCATGCTTAGTTACCTGTTGAGGATGTCGCAGAACTCCCAGTCCTAGTCCCCGTGACTTGGGCCAAAAATCTGGGCGTGCTAATGGGCCGGGTGGGCCAAAACATTGTTGCGCGCTAATGGGCCGAGTGGGCCAAAACATTGTTTTTTAATTCCTCTAGTCATTCGAGTTTGATACAGCAGTTTTAGTCTACCCGAATTTTAAAGTTTGCGTGTGATACAATTCATATATATAAATTTCCTGCCATTTCAAATATTGGCTTCCATTTAATTTTGTTTTGTAATTTGCGTGGAATTTCAATTTTCTTCAAATTTGTCTGTGCAAAAATTTGGTGACGGCGTCACATTCCTCCCGGCCCACAAGGCAGTTCCGAATGGGCCCGCCCGAAAAATGAGACATCATCATCGCGAGCCCCACATGCAGACACCACGTCATCGTTGATGGCCCCACCTACATACTGCCACGTCAGCGTTGCTAGACCCACCTGCCAGACGCCACGTCATCTCTGCCGGCCCCACACGAAGGTGACAGGTCATCGCCTTGGGCCCCACCTATCAGATGCCACATCATCATTCTGGGTCCTACCTGTCAGCTACCACGTCAGCATCGTTGGACCCACCTGCAAGCTCCCACGTCAGCATCGTTGGACCCACCTGCCAGCTGCCATGTCAGCATCGTTGGACCCACCTGCCAGCTGCCACATTAGCATTGCTGGACCCACCTGTCAGAATCCACGTGACGCCATAAATTTTCCGTGACGGCATATTCCATCAACGAATATGCTAAACGGTGACAGATTTGCCTATTTTAGGTGACGTAGAAGGTCTGTCACAGATAACCCATCTTAGGTGACGCTATAAGGATCGTCACCGAAGCTCACTCTTGCGTGACGAAGATTTGTATTCCGTCACTATAAAAAATCTATGACAGAGCTTCCGTGACGACCCTGGTGACGCCATATTTTCGTCACGAGAGAGTAATAGGTGACGGAAATGGCATTTTTGGTGACGAAAGTGATTTGTCACAAATAATCTTTTCTCTTGTAGTGTATGCTCATGTTGATAATGGAAAGTTAGAGCCAAGGGCTGTTAAGTGTATCTTCCTTGGTTATGGTTCAGGAGTTAAGGCATATAAATTATGGAATCCTGAAACCAAGAAAGTTTTGTTGAGCAGGAATGTCATTTTTAATGAGGCGGTTATGTTTTATGATAGTCCGTCTACTGATATTTCTGATGCTATTGATTCTCCTAATGTTTCTGATGATGAGCAACAGAGAATTGGCGTGCAGGTGGAGCACGCAAAGGAGAACAAAAATGTGGTTCCTGAAACCAATAATGATGATGTTTATGTTCCACCTTCACCGCCTATTGTTCAGCAGCCATCACGGTCTATTGCAGCTGGCCGTCATAAGAGAAATATTGCACCTCCTAATCGTTTAATTGAAGAGTGTGATATTGTTCATTATGCTTTGAGTTGTGCTGAACAGGTGGAGCATGATGCTGAACCAGCTACATACACTGAAGCCATTGCTTCGGTTGATAAGGAAAAGTGGCTAGGTGCGATGCAAGAAGAGATGCAATCGCTTGAGAAAAATGGCACATGGGATGTTGTGCGCTTGCCTAAACAAAAGAAGGTTGTCCGCTGCAAGTGGATATTTAAAAGAAAGGAAGGTTTATCTCCTAATGAGCCTCCAAGGTTTAAGGCAAGGTTAGTAGCAAAAGGTTTCAGTCAGATTCCAGGTGTTGATTATACTGATGTTTTCTCCCTAGTTGTGAAGCATACTTCTATTCGTGCTTTCTTTGGTATTGTTGCTATGCATGATCTTGAGCTTGAGCAGCTAGATGTTAAGATTCCTTTTCTGCATGGCGAGTTGGAGGAGGAGATATACATAGACCAACCTGAAGGTTTCGTTGTGCCTGGTAAGGAGGATCTTGTTTGCAAGTTGAAGAGGTCCCTTTATGGTCTGAAATAGTCACCACGACAATGGTATAAAATGTTTGATTCATTTATGCTAGCACATGGTTTTGAGAGGTCTCAGTATGATAGCTGTGTGTACATCAAGTTTGTTAATGGATCACCTATTTATTTGCTGCTATATGTTGATGATATGTTGATTGCTGCCAAGAGCATGAAAGAGATCACTACTTTAAAGGCTCAATTAAGTAGTGAGTTTGAGATGAAGGATCTTGGTCCTGCTAAGAAAATACTAGGCATGGGAATTAAGAGGGGCAGAAAGTCTAGTTTGCTATTTCTTAGTCAAGAAAAATACATTGAGAAAGTTCTTCATCGTTTTAATATGCATGATGCAAAGTTTGTTAGTACGCCTATTGCTTCTCACTTCAAGTTGTCAGCTTTGCAATGTCCTACTTGTAAAGATGATATTGAGTACATGTCATGAGTTCCTTATTCTAGTGCTGTTGGTTCCTTGATGTATGCCATGGTTTGTTCCCGGCCTGATCTGTCACATGCTATGAGTTTGGTCAGTCGATACATGGCTAATCCTGGTAAAGAGCATTGGAATGCTATTCAGTGGATTTTCAGATACCTTCGCAGCACATCTAAAGCTTGCTTGAAGTTTGGCAGGACTGGTGGGGGACTCGTAGGCTATGTGGATTCAGATTATGCTGCCGACTTGGATAAGAGGAGGTCCCTCACAGGTTATGTGTTTACTGTTGGTGGATGTGCTGTTAGCTGGAAGACTACCTTGCAGGATGTTCCAGCACAATCTACAACTGAGGCTGAGTACATGGCTATCAATGAAGCATGTAAAGAGGCTGTTTGGCTGAAAGGTCTGTTTGCTGAGCTTTGTGGAGATGATTCTTGCATTAAGTTATTTTGTGACAGTCAAAGTGCTATTTATCTTACTAAAGATCAGATGTTCCATGAGAGGACAAAGCACATTGATATTAAGTACCACTATGTTCGCGACATGGTTGCACGAGGTAAACTCCAGGTATGCAAGATTAGTACTCATGAAAATCCTGCTGATATGATGACAAAGCATGTTCTTGTTGCTAAGTTTGAGCTTTGCTCAAGCTTAGTTGGTATAACTGTTTAGCCCAGGTGGCTGTTTGGCGCTAGCAAGTGTTTTTTTTGTTTGTTCAGGAGATTGTTGAAGTTCATGCTACAAGGAATTTGTCTCAAGGTGGAGTTTGTTATATTCTGATCCAAATTCAAGTATTGGTGCACTGAAGAAAGGCTAACTTCGGACGAAGTGGAGCGAGGCCCGTCGCCGGAGGCTTGGGCCGAAGCGAAGCGTAGACCAAAGTTAGCCCACACCGTTTCCGAACCAGGGACGCCTGGGGGTGCGGGGGGGGAGGGAGGGAGGGCGGCAGCCCCCTTGCGGTATGGATCATTACCGCCACCTATATATGTTCTTTGTAAGCCGCCGGCTAGGGTTTATCGCATCATAAGATAACCCACGATGTTTGTAAACACACTCCTGATATAGTGAAGTTTTGCTGGCTGGTGTCGTGGGGATGACTTCTGGGGTACGCCAAGGGTGGTGCTATCTGCCGGCTGGCGTCCCAGGAATCTCCACGGCGCTAAGTCAAGAAGACCGGCTCTGTCCAGAGGGCCGGCTGCGCCAGCAGCCGGCTGGCTACTCCACCGAGGAGAGCCAGAGCCGGGCGAAGAAGACAAGATTCCTCCAATGGCTGTTTCACCGAAAGTGGCCTGGCCCCGACAAGATCGACAGCGGCGAAGGACGGGCATGACGCCAGCCACGCCCGGACTCCACCAACCAGCGAGCAGGAGCCTTCCCCACGAAAGGATTCGAGGCAAAAGGGAGGGCATATGCCTCCCAGATGCCGGTCCAAGGGGGGAAAGGCGCTTTATAAAGCGCCATCAACAGCGAGGGCCGGAAGATCACGCCGAAGACGCAGCCACGGAGGAGCCGACAGCCGAGCAACCTGCCACCTAACCTGTAACCAGAGCCCCACCTATATAAGGGAGTTTGGATCCTTAGACTAGGGAGATCCGATCTTCTTCTTCCTCCTCTAGACCGAACAGCTCAAGGAGCGTTGTAACCACTGTGAAGATAATATGAAACAAGGCAGGAAGTAGGGGTTTTACCTCCGGCGTGGAGGGCCCTGAACCTGGGTAAACCGTGGTGTCTCAGTTGGCACAATCCCGAGCCGGACCCATCGTCACACACCGTCAAGCCCCTTTGTTAAGCCATCCCCATGGCTACTATCTCTAAATTCCCACGACAGTTGGCGCCCACCGTGGGGCAACGCGCGGCAGCGACCGGAGTCAAGTTCCGACCGGGATCCCTGTCGACTCTTGGTTAGAAGGTCGCCTCTGGCCTTGTCTGGAGGTTTGGCACCCTCGACTGCATCAGCGATAATCTAGCCTGAGGACGGCTTCGGTAACAGCGGCTCCTTCCTCAACGTCGGCAGCCACCGCTTCTACGTCGCCAAGCCCTTCCCGGAGGAGGTAACCGATGTGCTTGACCCTCTCTGTGACACAGATTCAGACTGCAGTGAAAGCAGTGACCTTTGTGCCATGGTCAAAGTGCTGGCCCTGGAGGAAGATGGTGGCGGCGACCTACCGCGCACTGTGCGCCCGCCGCTCGAATGCCCACCTCTACGGGAGCAAGATCGTCCACCTCCAGAGCGGGACGTGTTGGATTCTGCCATCACGGACCTGCGCGCTCCACTCGACATCGCCGCCGATCCAGCCAAGCTCACCGAGAATCTGGAGCGGACACGCCTCACCCTCCTCAAGGAGGCGATCGGCGTCGAAGACACCCGTCGGCGTGTCCTCTCCACGCTCCACGAGTACAATACCGCCCAGGGCTACACACCGGCCGGAGACGGCCCCAGCCGGCGGGACAAGTTCGTCAGCGAGGTCGCGAGCTGGGCGCGGAGCTGAACCAGGCGGCGCCTTCGGCGAAGCTGCCTCCGATCATCGCCAAGCCTACGTACAGCACGCCCACGAAGAACCTCCGCGCCGCGCACTACATCACCTCTGAACTAGCTGGTCTGCAAGGCGAGGACCTGCGGGAGAAGCAAGCCCGGCTCCAGGAACTCCTGGATGTCGCCGATCTGCAGCAGCAGGCGATGGAGTCGAACGGGGAGGTGAGCAGTACACGACACGACAACCGCGTCGTCGTAGCTGGCCAAAACAAGTCACAAGCTCAGGCTTCGTCACCCATTCAAGGTCCGGCGGAGCACAGCCGGAGCAACAGAGCTCCTGGAAAGAGCAGTGGAAACCACCGCACCCAGCATTCTGGCCACCATAGCCGGCAACCCTGAGATCCGGCTACGGTCACCAGCAAGCCGCGCCATCCTCCCCGGACAGACGCAGCGGAGCTGGCACGCGGCAAGTCTGTGGCGCAAGCCGCACCGGCTCAAGGAGCCGGCCAAGGCGCTCAAGGTCATCAGCCAGCCCACTCGCATATGAGTCTGAGGATCGGGGAACGCGTCGACCCGCCAAAGGATGACGCTCGCCATCGGCTCAACCAGTTGGCAGATTCCAAGTTCGACGAGGAGGAATTCTCAGCGGGGCCGGTCTGTTTCGGTCCTCGCATCCGCAACGAGCCATTCCCGGCGATGTTCGCGCTCCCACGCGACATGCCCAAGTACACTGGGGCGGTGAAGCCGGAAGACTGGCTGTCAGACTACGTCACCGCCGTCGACATCGCGGGTGGCAACAAGAGGATAGCGGTGCGCTACGCACCGCTCATGCTCACAGGATCTGCTCGGACGTGGCTCAATAGCCTGCCGGCTCTGCAGATCAACTCCTGGCATGAGTTCATGGAGGCGTTCATTAAAAACTTCACCGGCACCTACAAGCGACCTCCCCGCCCACGACAGCTGGCCCTCTGCAAGCAAGGCCTAGACGAGCCGGATTGTGACTACCTCACGAGATGGTCGGAGCTACGCAACTTATGCGAAGGAGTGGGCGAGGAGCAGGCCATTGGCTACTTCATGGACGGATGCAGAGAAGGAACCCTGCTGAAGCATAACCTCCACAGGACTAAGCCGAAGACAATGGCTGACTTCATGGCGATAGCGGACAAGTACGCTTCAGCTGACTCCGCTGCAAGAGTGTAGTATCTCGAGCCGGTGCCGACCGGAGGCCAGTCTCAGCCGGCATCCGGCCAGGGCGGACATCACAATCATGACCGCCACGGCAAGAGGAAAGACGAGCGTCATGACAACAAGTACGGCTCCAAGCAGGTGGCAGCTGTCCAAGGAAGCCCGGGGGCTGCGGGTGGAAGCCAGAAGTGCAAGGGAGACAAGTTCAGCAAGGACAAGTACACCATCAAGGTGATGCTGGACCAACCTTGTAAGTTCCATAGCGTCTTAGGCAAGCCAGCGGCACACACTACTCACCAGTGCAGTTTCACCAGAGACCTAGAGCAAGGCAACCATCAACTGCCCGGCCCTCCGCCAGGCCTGCCGGCTGAAGCGCAAGGGAACAAGAACCGGTAGCCGGCCAAGGCGGCTGGGGACTACCCTGAGGAGGCTAATGTGGAGCAATGTCATGTGTTCACTACCCAGATGGAAGACCCAAAGGATGAACCTTGGTTTGGTGTCAAGCTGAATGCAGTCATGCAAGTTGGACCACAGTACATGCACTGGTCTGAGGCATCCATCACTTGGGGGCGTGAAGATTACCCGCCACTCATGCCTAGACCCGGGGGCTACGCGCTGGTCTTGAACCCAATTGTGTTCTCAGAGACGCGTACCTGTCGGTTCTCGCGCATGCTCATCGATGGAGGCAGCAGCATCAACCTGCTCTATCGTACCTCGATGGAGAAGCTCGGGATCCCTGCAATCTAGGAGAAGCCTACGAAACTAACCTTTCATGGGATCGTGCCGAGACACTCTTGTACACCAATGGGGAGGATCCAGTTGGAAGTGCTGTTCAGGGAGAAGGACAATCATCACCGTGAACCAATCTGGTTCGAGGTGGTAGACCTTAATAGCCCCTATCACGCGCTGCTCGGTCGACCCGCCCTGGCCAAGTTCATGGCGGTCCCGCACTATGCCTACCTGAAGATGAAGCTTCCTGGCCCTCGTGGGGTAATTACCGTCACCAGGTGCTACAAGAAATCGATAGAGTGCACGAGAGCCAGCTCTAAACTGGCAGAGGCCTTGGTCATTGCTAAGGAGAAGTGTCAGCTGCTTCAGCGGGTGGCGGCGACCCTGCCAGGCCGTCCGGCTCCGAGCCAGCCGGCTCCTCACCTCAAGCCGGTAAGCGGCGCCAAGGAAGTCCCACCCGAAGTGGGCAAGGAGGCTGAAGCCTTTGTCTCGGGGGCTGGCCCTTCCTCGAGGTAGGAGGGTGCACCTCACGGCCTCGCTTGAGACAAGTCAAGATGTCGATTGCTTAAGACCTTTGCCTAGCCAAGGCAAAAACCTTGTATCCCGAACAAGTGTGGATGAATAAAAGAAAGTTGGGCGGCATACAGCTGATCCCAGGAAAGAATGCTTTAAGTGTTTTTTACCTTTCTATCGCTATTCATGGGGCTGAAAACCGGCTTCGAGCGGGAGCCGGCAGCCCCGAACCATCGAACCTCTCGCCAGACGAACGAGTACTGCGTACGGATCGGACCTCGAGCCTAACCTCCATCCCAGGCCCGGAATAGGCTGCAGGGAACGGAGCCGGTAGGTCACCCACCTAGGAAAATTGCTAAAAGGAAACGCCCAGAACCCGACGAATCGAGCCTCTTGTCAGACAAACGAGTACTGCGTGCGGATTGGACCCCGAGCCTAACCTCCATCCCGGGCTCGAGTTTAGCCGCGGGAGACAGAGCCAGCAGGTCACCCACTAAGGAAAATCGCTAAGAGGACAGGACACAAAGACGTCAAAAGCGTTACTATTCACCTAAGAACTACGTGCATTAGTCAATAGTTGCACATGGGTTGGACCAAGCCAGATCTTTTGTGCACCGAAGTACTACTCCTCATCCCGCGGCATGCTCCCGCCCTAGACTGGCATTCGGCTGCCAGTCCAAGGAAGACCAACCAGCACCAGGCTGCCAGTTGGGGGTAGAAGGGCCGAAGGATGGGGAGATAAAGGAAAAAGTCAAAAGAGGTCAGGTTAAATCCGGTTCACAAACAACTAGAAACCAATGCGTAAGGGACTTAGGATGGAACGTCATCGGTGTACATGAGCGAAATTTCATTGGGCATGGCATAAGTTCAACACACATGCAAATGAGCAAGGGAACCTTGACACAGTCAGGGGGCGCTCGGTGAGCCGGCCGGTGCCAGCGGGGCAGCGTCGCCAGTCCTAGCTGCCAAAACAAAGTCATCGCCGCTGGGGGACGGAGGGATGGAGTTGTCAGTGGGATCCTCAGAGGTTTTCTGAGGAGCCTCTGCAGAGCTGGGCTCCTCGAAATCCACATCGTCTAAAGACTCATCACTTTCCCAGTGTCGAAGAGGATGCTGGTAATGGCACACTCTGCAATGGTGCGGGCACGCTGGCGAAGCTTGGCCTCGTCGAGGCCAACATTTCCACCCTCGTGAAGGTGCTCTAGTTGGTCCAGGTTAACACCTGAGTACCACGAGAGCACGAACTCCAAGGCTTGCGTAGCGCCGGCTCAGGCCGTAGACTCCTTCCAGACATCGACCCGGTTGGACATGAGCGGGATCCATTTGAGGAGCGTCTCGATATCGTCAGGCACCGCTCGCCTAGGCCACAAAGCTTTGAACACAGAGACAACAACTTGGCGAAGTTCGCCCCCAGCTCAGCTACTGGGTGGAGTCGGCCTTTGACCAATGCCATCAGCTCTCCGGAGGTAAAGTTGGCAATGGGGTCGTTGCGAGGGATGATCTTTCGCTCTGCACGATACTTCTCCAGCGCGGCTGTCGCGGCCCCATCAGAGTCGGGAAAGGCCACTGCAAGAGCGGCCCGAAAATGAGGAAACGGCTTGAAAGAGCAAAGGCTGGGAAGCGGAGGGAGAAGCGTATCGTGAAGAGCATCCTCTAGTCCCAGGAGGCCGGAGTGGAGCTTGCGATCCTGAGCGCGCCAAACGCTGAGATCGTTGTCATGCTACTTGCTGTCAAGCTCCCGAAGAGATTCTAGCTCGTTGATCTTAGCATCGCGGCTCTCGACTTTAGTTTCCAGCGACGCGCGAAGCTCGTCTACCTCGCTATCATACTTCGCGGAGAGGATTTCTTGCTCTTTGGCCAACTGGTGGTCAAACTCTAGCCGCAGCTTCTATTCCGCCTCTCTAGCCTTTGTCAGCTCCATTTCCAACTCCTGGGCTCGGGTGGCCTGGGACCGCAAACCTTGGAGCTCCTCCGCATGCTCCTGCTTGAGTAGCTCAACCGTGTCGGCCGACATCGAGTTGGCCAGCCGGGACTCAAGCGAGGAGATGAGCGAGGCAGCATCTGAGAATGGAAATGTGAAGACAGAGAGGGCAGCAGCAGCATTTCGAGGCAAAGGATCCTGGGCCTACCTGATAGCTTCTCCAGCTCCTTTTTTAGAGCTTGGTATTGAGATTTGCCGGCACGATACTTTGCCAACAGCTTCTGGAAGACGCTAGCTCGGAGCGTATTCAGATCCTGCGGAAAATAGAAAGGCAATGTTTCTTAGTGAGATTCATTTTCAAGTCAGCTGTCACCACAGCTACCTCAAAACTCGGGGGCTAGGGTGAAGGGAGAAATTGGTCATAGAGCTACAGGCCTTGCCCCCTAGCTCAAAGAAGAAGTTGAAGGCTGAGAGCACGATACTCACGTCGGTGGTCCGCGATGCCTCAAGGAACTGGAGGTTTACGTTCCTCAGCGACTCCTTGATGGCACAAAGCTGCCTGCTCAGCTCTGCCAGGGTCAAGTTGTTGCCCTGTGCCTTGAGGTTTCCGCCAGTCTCGACGCTGGAGGCAGTATCGGCCCATTCCTGCTGAAGTTGGCTGGCGGAGCTTAAACTCCCAACGCCAGACCCGGCTACGGCAACGAGGATCCTCTCCCCTGAAGCGCCCTTGGTTGCAGCGTCGGGAGCCGGGGAAGCTTCGCCACATTCACTCCCCACCGCCCGAGCGGTGAGGGATCCTTCAGGAGCTTTGCCAGAATCGGAAGCAGCCCCAAAGAGAATGGGACTAGCGGCCACACCAATCCCCGTCCCGAATGTGGACATAACAGTCCGCGCGCTCGGGGCAGCCAGCTCCGAGGATTCTGGTGCTTCCACGCGCACCGGAGTTTCTCCTGTCGCTTTCACCGCGGCCTCGCAAGTGTCTTCCTGACTAAGCGGGTCAGAGGATGCGTCAGCGGCGGTGGCTTCTCCCACTGCAGCCTCTCCGACGGCAGGAGGAGGCACGACGACTTCTGTCAAGATAGCCTCCCCGGCTCGCGTAAGCCCGGCCTCGGCCGCCATAGCCGAGCCGGAAACGATGCTCGCCGGCACCTCCGGGCGGACAAGCTCCTCCGTCCTACCCTCACCCTCAACAACTTCCAACCACGAGGAATGGCGGTCCTCTCCAGTGCAACCCAGATCACCGTCGGTGTCTTCCCTGCGCACCCTCTTGCTGCACGAGAGGTCGGGGGTCGAAGTTTCGGTTTCCCCCGACGCCACTGTAGGAGGAGGCCTCATAGGCAGGTCGACGGAAATGGGAGACCTACAAAGAAAGCACCCCATAATCGAGCTGATCAGAAATGCGATGGCCAAACGCGGTGAGAAGTACGAAGGCGGAAGACTTACCCGGCCACTGCGGTAGCTCGCTGTTTGATCACCTTCTTCGTCCTGGGAGGGAGCAGGCTCTTTGCCACCGGCTCCGTTTTCTTTCGTTTCTCAGCCGGCTCTGTCAGAGTCAGCTGGATCCCTCTCTTGGCGCTAGTCGCCCGGCTTCTGGCCCCCTCCGGGTCTTCCGGATTCGAAGCGGCCGGCTCTGGAGCAACAGGAGGTTGATCCGGAGATTCCGGCAGGTCCACGATCCGGGTGGCCTGAGCTCCAGCGGCGGCCGCGGCGGCTACATGAAGGGCTGCACCCCCGAGGGCGACAGCCGACCCTGGTTCATCATCATCATCCTCGGACCAGTCTCTTAAGGAGGAGGGACCTGGGAACTTACTGGAGTGGCTGAGGGGCTCGCCCGAGTCTTCGAGCTCCTCACTTCCATCATCGCCATGGGTGGCGCTAGAACCCTCGGTGGCGGCGTTGGAGCCGGCATCATCATCCTCCTCACTGTCATCCCAGACAACCTCGTCATCCGAATGTTCCTTGTCAGCGGCGAAGCCAGCTTGGTGCGTGGCCAAATTCTCCGCAGTCTACAGAGCAAATAAGTTCTGCCCAAGCCAAACAGGCAATGGTCAGGTTATCAACGATTCAAGGGAAGAGAAACAGAATCTAAGCCTGATAGACATACCTCTGCGATTGGGTTGCTGCGGTCATGAGGCCTCAGACCCCACGCCCATGAGGCCGGAAGTTTAACATCGGTGATTCTGTTCGCCTTCTGCGCCACCTCTACTGCCGCCAGCGTCCTAGAAGAATAGCGAGTGGGATCTCTGGCAGATCCCAGGAAGCACATCTTGTGTGAGCGGTGCTGGAGGGGCGACACGCGGGCATCCAGGAAAGCGAGTAGGAGGTCAGATGGCTTCAGGTTACCATCCTTCTGCAGAGCGGTGATTCGCTGGAGTATCTTCATTATGTCCGGCGAAGGACGAGGGAGTGGGGCACTCCAACTATCTCGCTCGCCAGGACCGCTGGCATCGAAGGGAGGCAGGTTGATATGGTCAGCCCCCTCCTTCAGATTCTTTACATAGAAGAAGTAGTGCTGCCACTTTTTGCAAGACACCTTCCCCTTCAATCCAGGGAAGTCCGTGGTCTTGCGCGCGTAGAAGGAAGCTGTTCCGCACACCACCGGGATTGTGCCCGCCGTCTGGGTCTTGAAGTAGATCAGCCGCCGGAACAGCTCGACGTTAGGCCAGATGCCTAAGTACGCCTCGCAGAGGGTCGCGAATGCGGCCAAGGTCATCATCGCATTTGCCCCAATATGGTGCGGCTGCAAATGGAAATGATCCATGAACTGACGCAGGAAGTTGCTGGCGGGCAGCGCGAAGCCCCTGGGGAAATGGTCGTAGAAGACCACCGTCTCCCCAGGTTGAGGAGCGGGCACTCGCTCGCCGCTGGCCGTGCGGCAGCCCACCAAGTCCGCGGGCGGCAGCACTCGACCCTGGCGCAGCAGCTCGATTCGCCTCTCCTTCACCCAGGAACCTTCCCAGGACCCCTTGGGCAGATTTGATGGGACGCCGTCCTCGTCCGAGGTCGCCCCCTTTCCCTTCTGCCGAGAAGCTTTGGGAGCCATCCGGGTGCGGATCTGAATGAACGGAATGGCGGCGGAAGGAGCTTGGAACCCTAAATCTATGGGGGTGAACCTCGGGAGCAGAGGATTTTGGGGCGAGCGAGCGCTGAAGGAAGAAGAGAAGCGGGCGACCGGTGATTTGCCTCAGGAACGGTCCCCGGTTTAAAAGAGGGAGGGCGGATCAGTTGCGCATTTCGCCTACAATGAGCTGGCAACTGCTCCCTCCGTCATGTGCCACGACCACGTGAAGATCGGGCAACCGCGTAGGTTGCCGCGAGAGATGGTGGGACCGGGGCTGATTGGACGTGACGCTGCGGCACACGGACAAGTGGCGACTGATACGTCTCCAACGTATCTATAATTTTTGATGCTCCATGCTTGTTTTTACACCATTTGCCTAATGTTTTGTTACACTTCGTGGCACTTTTATGCATTTTCCAGAACTAACCTACTAACAAGTCGCCACAGTGCCAGTTCCCTTTTTCTGCTGTTTTTGTGTTTCAGAAAAGTTACACAAGAAATATTCTCGGAATTGGACGAAACAAAAGCCAAACATCCAGAAATCCACCAAAGCTTCCAGAAAACCGAAGAGGAGACAGAGTGGGGCCATGAGGGCCCCACACACCAGGGCGGCGCGGCCCAGCCCCTGGCCGCGCCCCCTATGTGTGAGACCACCTCGGTCCACTTCTGACGATGCCCCTTCGCCTATAAAGACCCCCCGACGGGAAAAACCTAAGTACCCGATCAATTTTCCAGAAACACATCGCGATCCGCCGTCGTCATCGACCCGAGATCGGGAGGGTCCAGAAGCTCTTCCCGGCACCCTGCCGGAGAGGGGAATCGCCACCAAAGGTCTTCTTCATTGCCATTCTTGCCTCCGGAGCGATGAGTGAGTAGTCTACCTTGGACTATGGGTCCATAGCAGTAGCTAGATGGTTGTCTTATCCACCATGTGCTTCATGTTTAGATCTCATGAGCTGCCCTACATGATTGAGATCACCGTTATGTAATTCTACATGTTGTGTTTGTTGGGATCCGATGAATATTGGTGTTATAATTGAGTTGCTATACTGAAATATATCTTATGTTATCTCTATGTTGTTTATGATCTTGCATGCTCTCCGTTGTTAGTAGCTATTGATACGTCTCCAACGTATCTATAATTTTAGATGCTCCATGCTTGTTTTTACACCATTTGCCTACTGTTTCGTTACACTTCATGGCACTTTTATGCATTTTCCGGAACTAACCTATTAACAAGTCGCCACGGTGCCAGTTCCCTGTTTTCTGCTGTTTTTGTGTTTCAGAAAAGCTACACAGGAAATATTCTCGGAATTGGACAAAACAAGTTCCTGAAGTCTTATTTTTCCCGAAAGCTTCTAGAGATCCAAAGAGGAGACGGAGGGGGGCCACGAGGGCCCCACACACTAGGGCAGCGCGGCCCAGCCCCTGGTCGCGCCCCCTATGTGTGAGGGCACCTCGGTCCACCTCTGACGATGCCCCTTCGACTATAAAGACCCCCCGACGGGAAAAACCTAAGGACCCGATCAATTTTTCCAGAACACATCGTGATCCGCCGGCGCCATCGACCCGAAGATCGGGAGGGTCCAGAAGCTCTTCTCGGCACCCTGCCGGAGAGGGGAATCGCCACCGGAGGTCTTCTTCATCGCCATGCTTGCCTCCGGAGCGATGAGTGAGTAGTCTACCTTGGACTATGGGTCCATAGCAGTAGCTAGATGGTTGTCTCCTCCACCATGTGCTTCATGTTTAGATCTCATGAGCTGCCCTACATGATTGAGATCACCGTTATGTAATTCTACATGTTTGGTTTGTTGGGATCCGATTAATATTGGTGTTATGATTGAGTTGCTATACTGAAATATATCTTATGTTATCTCTATGTTGTTTATGATCTTGCATGCTCTCCGTTGTTAGTAGCTATCTTGGCCGAGTAGTTGCTAGTGACTCCAAGAGGGGGTATTTCTGGTCGATAGTGGGTTCATGCCTCTATTTAATCTTGGGGAGTGACAGAAACCTCTAAGGTTGTAGATGTGCTGTTTCTACTAGGGAGAAAACAACATTCATATGCTTGAGGGCATATGCTTTGTTTACATTACACACTTTGCTTAATGCAATTATCTGTTGTTCGCAATTCAATACTCATGGGGTGTTCGGATGATATCCCCGTGAGTGGATTATTAGTCATAGATGCAGTTGGATGGTGGTCTATGTATTTTGTTGTAATGCCCAGAGTAAATCGCATAGTGATCTTCTTGACATATCACGTTTATCTTTATTCTATCAATTGCCCAACTGTAATTTATTTACCCAGCATGTGTTATTTATCTTATGGAGAGACACCACTAGTGAACTGTGGACCCCGGTCCTATTTCCATCATATTGCTATCACCTGTTTACTTTACTCGCACTGTTTACTTTACTCGCATACTATTATCACTTTCCACTCGATACGCTCATACCCTTTGTTTCAAGCAAACCGGTGAGATTGACAACCTCATCGCAAGTTGGGAACAAAGTACTTGGTTGTGTGTGTGCAGTTTCCACGTTGCTACTCGCAAAGCAAAACTTGGACGAGGCGCCATATATAAATTGTCCGGAGCTGTCGTGAAGCTTGCAGGCATCACCTTCAGTCGTATTGTCTGTTCTTCTCCTGATCGACATACCTTGGTTTCTTAACTGAGGGAAAACTTGCTGCTATATTCATCAAAACCTTCTCTTGGGGTTTTCCAACTGGCCGGTCATTTACTACAAGCCAACAAGTTTTCTGGCACCATCATCACCTCGCCATCAACAAGTTTTCTGGCGCCGTTGCCGGGGAAGATGTGGAAGACTTCTGCAAGGGGAGTTTTTTGCACGCACATCCTTTACTTTGTTTTATTGTTTTGCTTTACTTTATTTTTACTTGCATCGTTTTATATAAAAAACAAAAAAAAATAGTTTACTTTATAGTTGCTTTTATCTACTTGTTTTTAGTTCATCATGTTGTTCCCTAAGTATGTTTTGGAGGACCTCTCAGTAGGTAGTGGTTCAATTATTGGGAAAGATAACATTGAGGAGTTCTTTAATCACATTAGTATGCATAAAGAAGTTGAGGAAAAGTCTTTGGTTGAGCTAGCTCCTAGTTATGAAATTGCTTCTGCTTATTTAGTTCACATGTTAGAAGCTAGGTTTGCTAGCCTTAATCCTTTTATGCAATACATGTTCCTTAAGCTTCATGAAATTGAGGATCCCGAAAAGAAAGCTATTATCTTGGAAACTTTGCGCTTAGAATTTAAAGATGTTGCTATTGAAGCTAGGAAAGTTCTTAAGCATTTTAATAAACTCATTTCACCTATAAAGGTTATTAGTACAAACGATGAAGGAACCGAAATACCTATACCTAGCAAGCTCTTTGGATTGTATGAAGCTTTCAAAAATAATTTTGAC
Source organism: Dactylis glomerata (assembly GCA_007115705.1). Taxonomy (NCBI): domain Eukaryota; kingdom Viridiplantae; phylum Streptophyta; class Magnoliopsida; order Poales; family Poaceae; genus Dactylis; species Dactylis glomerata. The sequence goes on from QXEO01000555.1 coordinate 3,874,762, forward strand.
TGGATTTGTCCCAAAAATCTTTTTAGTGATTTGAGTGAACCAAAGCGTGATCACAAAGGGTCTTAAAAAACTTATGTGGATGAAATACAATGCCTTATTGACAAGACCTCTGCAGTTGATCTTAATGCTCCTTCCAATGTTACTTGATTCGCAAATTTTCTGCGCCTAGCTCAAAGGCGTTAAAGAAAAGCACTCTTGGGAGATAACCCAATGTTTTATTTTCAGTAATTTTTCTTTTATTTGAGTCTTGGAAGTCATTACTACTGTAATGACCTCTCCTTATCATTTTTATTTCATTATTGTGCCAAGAGAAGCCTCTAACTCGAGTGAGGTAAAGATTTGGGGATGTTGCTATCCTGAAACTGTTTTCGGTGCTGCACCGCAAAAATTCGTGAAAAATATCTGTATATCTTTTGGACCTAAAATTTATTGTGCATATGCCCCAGGTTATATACAAACTTTCGTTAGTTTAACACTTTTTGATTTGAGCAACAGAAAACCCCTCAAAAATTCGACCTTTGTCAGCTGTTCTGTTTTGACAGATTTCTGCCACTATTCGTTTTTGCCGCTTTATCGCTTTCTTTTTGAGTTCTTTTGATCACGGAACTTTTGGGGAAGTTGCTACAGTAGTATATACTTTATATGTGGTGGTTTTGGATTGAAACCTGAAGCAAAAAGAGGTTGATTATATGATATGCTTACACTAATGTTGCTAATAGATTTGTGTTTAGTTTTGTATGAAGGAAGTTTTCAAGTGTAGGGATTGGAGAATGATGAGATGAGTTGAAGAATCGACAAAAGATCAAGCTTGGGGATGCCCATGCATCACCCCAAGAAATATCCAAGAAGTACAAGCGTCAAAGCTTGGGGATGCCCCCGAGGCACCCCTTCTTCATCGGCAAAAATCAGGTCACCTTTCAAAACACTATATTTTTAGGGATTTCTATTTTCGTGCCCTCGGGTCCTTAGTTGTGCTCAGTTTTCCCCAGCCGCTTAACTTTTCCTCAGTTTTCCCCTCGCTCTAGTTTGAAATCCCTCGCAGACGCTCGGACGGGAGGGTTCCGGTCTGGTCAGAGGCCTTGACTGTTACCGGTGACGGCTAGGGAGCCGCGGTTGTTGTGAATTGACCGATGCTTTTGAATGGTGCTGACGGGTAGGGTCAGGAGACATGTCGGAGCAGCCATCCATCTATCGCTGATGTGTGGGCCGTTTTATTTCCTGATTGTATACGCGGTGCTGCCAATGACAAATGGGGCCGCTCTATAGGGCTGCCGCAGCCAATGACCAGTGGGGTCGTGTAATTTTCAGGAAAAGACATATATTACCGCTCTGTGGGGCTGCCGCAGCCAATGACCAGTGGGGTCGTCAATTTATTTAGAGAAAATCATATATTGCCGCTCTATGGGGCCTCCGCAGCCAATGACCGCTGGGGTCGTCTATTTATTTAGAGAAAATCATATAGAGCCGCTCTGTGGGGCCGCCTCAGCCAATGACCGCTGGGGTCGCCCTTAGTGAAAAGGCATATATCCCTGCTTTTAGTTAGAGAGAAGCAACAAGTTCGCTAATTAATTTTTCTTAAGCTAGACACATCAGGTGACTATTTTTGCAGCTTAATCTAAAGTGAATCTTGTGCTAAACATGGCTGGAACCTAGTGTTGTGCATCTCATTAGTCATCGGAGAACCGCTGGCAGCTCGTTCCCCACCCTCGGACGGAGCAGCCATCGCCGGCGCCTCGTCGCGCCGCCGGCTCTGTTCCCCAGCGGCGTCGGACGGACTGCGGCGCTGCACGCCAACCACGGCTCCAGCACTTGTTTCGTCTGCACGCATTGTACCCACCGCAGGAAAGTCCGCTGCAAGCAGATCCGCCGCCCACGACGACCGGGATTTGCTCCGCCGCAAGCAGATCCGCCGCCCACGACGACCTCCGCTTCCGCCTCCCCCGCCCCCTAATTGATTCGGTTCCCGTAATTTATTTGGAGTTTGCAGGTGTGAAATAGTCCTCAATGTCTGGTCGTAGCGGGTACACCGGCGAGGGTGGGGATTCGATCATGTCGTGGCCACGTTCTACTTCTCCTACCTCGTCGGAAGTGCAGGTATCTAGCTTCTGCTCTCTGTACTACCGTTGAATTTGAAGTGCCGCCATGGCCTGTTGGAGTGATTTCAGTTGTTCTTTTTTCCATTATTGTTACAGTTCGCCAGGCAAGCCGATGATCCATGGTACATTGCATACCAAGATGAATCGACCCAGTGGTGTAGCCAGAGGATGGATTTGGAGGAGAAGGTGGCCAATTTAGGTGATGAATTGGCCCGTAAAAACCTGATGATATTTGAGCTGAAGCGTACTGTGGAGGAAGAAAAGAAGAATTCAGAGCTTACTCGCAAGGTGAAGTTGATACTTGAGACAGATCTTGCCGTATCTGATCAAGTGGTAGAAAATCTAGAACATGAACTTCAAGTGATGGGAGAGGGGAAAAGTAGATTCATCTGGGCAGTTTTATTAGGTGTCATCCCTGTCCTAGCAGTTATGTGGTTGTGGTAGATGATTTAGATAGTATAGAATTGTTATTCAGTAGATGGCTCTAACCACTGTATTTTGGTGTGGCTCTAACCACTGTATTTTGTCGTGCAATTTCCTAGTTGTGCTAAGTAATGCGCGCGATAATTTTCATGCATGAACATCTTATAAAAGTGAAGGGATCCCAAAAGTGAAAGCATGTACCAGCCTCTCGGATCAAATACATATCAATCTTCCCAATCAAGTTGGGATAGAATTCAAATCATACATTCGGATGTACTGGGACACATCGAGAAAGTGGAGAAGCTTTTTTTGACACGGAGGTAGTAGTTCGAACAATTTTATCCCAAATTGAAATTGAAAAATACAAATTTATCATAATTTATCCCAATTTGCGGCGTCGAACACGGCCGCGCACCGATGGGCTAGAAGGGCCTGGACGACGGGCGGCTGAGGGGGCTGGATCTGCGCCATCCGCAAACTCGGACATGGAGGAGGGCTGGATCTGCGCCATCGCAGCGATGTTGTGGATGATGGCTTCAATCGTCTTGTCATCGATGAACACTATTGACACGGCCACCGTCTTGGTGTCCATCAGCAACAGATCTGAGGAGGGTAACGGAAGTGAGACATCGGCAGGCTCCGACATTGAAGGCTGGATCTGCGCCGTCGCAGCGATGTTGTAGGTCGCAGCGATATTGTAGGCGATGGCTTCAAAACGATCGATGAGCACTGTCGACACGGCCGCCGTCTTGGTGTCCATCAGCAACAAATCTGAGGAGGGTAACGGAAGTGAGACATCGGCAGGCTCCGACATTGAAGGCTGGATCTGCGCCATCGCAGCAATGTTGTAGGCGATGGCTTCAATCGTCTTGGCATCGGTGAGCACTGTCGGCACGGCCACCGTCTTGGTGTTCTTCATCATCAACAGATCTGAGAAGATAAACGAAAGTGAGAAAGAGAGAAACATTTCAACTATTTTTGAGGGTTAGATCCTCACCGGCACTCTTAGATCCACGCCGCCGCACGGTTAGATCCGCGCCGCCGCACGCACGGTTAGATCCGCGCCACCGCACGCACGCACGCACGCTGCAGATCCGCGCCGCCGCGACCGCCAGAGTAAGAAAGGAAGATGCGACTGGAATATGCGACTGCCAGGGTTGGTAGGTATGTGCTCTGCAGATCCGCGCCGCCGCGACCGCCAGGGTTGACAGGCCATCCGATCATAAATGATCCAACGGTGCAAGCATGCGTTGAGCTATCAACCAACCAAGATTCGTGTGAAATACATCTCGACCAATCAGAGATCAGCCAGTGAGTATAAGGGAGGAAAACTGAGTAGAACTAAGAGGGGAAAAAGTGAGGAAATGTTTATCGGAAGGGCAAAACTGAGTAGGACTGAATAAAACAATTGGACCCGGAGGGGGAAAACTGAGTAAAACTAAGTAAAACAGGGGCACCCAAATAATAAAGGGAGTAAGGGAAATTGAAGCTTTTGGCATAAAAATTGTTAGATTGTGTTATTTGAACAATATAGTACATTTTGGCCGACGTGATATTGTTTGCAATTCAAAGATACACAAGTGTGATGAATTTGGACTCATTTGGACAAAGTTTGTAAGCATTGTGGGCATTTGGGAGGTGTGTTGAGTAGAAAGCCCTGCATCTTCATAGCTAGTAGCTCATGGACTAGGAAGTGGTTTTGGGAAAGGGAAACTTCATATCTCTATATTTCCTTTTCCATTATTATTTCTCTAGGTTGTAGGTAACATAACAAGACTCCATGGGAAGGTTCCACCATGTTTTGAATTATTATGAATTAAAATAAACCCAAAACTATATTTTTTGAGTTTAGTCACTAAGAGGGGGAAAAGTGAGGAAAACTCAAGCGGTGAACTATAGCTAGTAGCTCATGGACTCGGAACTTATTCAAGCAAATAACACATACATTATTGTGATTATTCAACATACAAACTTGGGAATGTCACACTAGTTCGAATTCAATACAAAGGGATCCCCAATACAAATTGTTCATACAAATTCAAATTAATTGTTTAAAATACAATCTTTCTCTTGCTCCTGGTGTGACTCGCTGGGTCCACCACCTTACTCCGGGTAACCCTACCAGGGATATTACCGATGTCTACCTTCCTTTTGCCATCTTTCTTGTTCTTCTTCTCTTCGGGTTGTGCCAAGACCGAGACAACCATATCATGCGAAGCTTGTGCTCTTTCTTCTAATGCATTTTCTTCAAATGCTTCAGGCAGCTCTCGATCCATTGCTTCAAAGGCCTCTCAATCCATCTGTTCCCTCTGCTCTCGATCCATCGGTTCAAGCAGCTCTCGGTCCATCTGTTCCCTCTGCTCTCGATCCATCAGTTCAAGTAGCTCTTGATCCATCGGTTCAAGCAGCTCTTGATCCATCGGTTCAATCTGCTCTGGATCCATCGGTTCAAGCAGCTCATGATCCATTGCTTCAATCTCCTCATGATCCATTGCTTCAATCTCCTCATGTTGAATTGATGCTTCATTCTCCTCTGCATTTGCTGCTCCCGCCTGATCTTCCATTCCAAAAGCTGGGTCAACTAGATTTTTACAAAGCCTAGCAATGTGTCCAGGGATTCCACAACCTTTGCACTTACGTCATCGAATCGGTGGACCACCCTCTGCACTAGCTCTGATCATATTCTTCCTCGGCCTACCTGCCGGTCTAGTCAAAACTGGAGAGTACAGTTTGAAGCCTGGATCGACTTTCATCCATTGGTCTTTTCCCAACAAGGTAGGAACATTCATAGCATATGCAGCCCTAAATTTGGCAACAGAGAAATACTCTGACACATACTGATTAACTTCACCTTCTGCACCCGCTATAACACTCATGAAAAATAATGCGTGTATGCAGGGTATCCCACGGATCTGCCATCGCCTACAATGGCATGTCCTATCAACCAAACTCACTGGATACCTCCACTTCCTATTTTTACTGTCAGTGTAGGTTACCTCAGCCTCCATTCCTTTTCTGATGCATTTCATCTTCAATTGTTTTGCCCTGGCATGCAAAGACTTAATCAAAGATGGGAGCATGAGATGGCGAACATATTTTGTGGCTGCAATTCTTTGACGCAGATCGATTTTTATCATGATCATCTGCCTAATCTTATCAAATATTTGCCACAGCATAAGCCCTTTCAATGACTTGACCTTTGCATTGAAACTCTCCGCAAGGTTACTTGTTACATAGTCTACCTTGCAAATTTCATTGAATTGGCTTCTTGACCACACCCTACCATGATGTTCATCCAAGTACTCCTTCACCCCAGTTTTTTGTTTATACAACACTTCCAAATGAAACAGATGCTTCCTAATGCTGCATGTGTATGCAGCTGGCCATAGGTTGGCAGTATAAACTTTGCCCTTGAATTTCTTTGTAAAATTCTGTACCAAGTGTCGCATACATTCCCTATGCTCCACTCCAGGGAATACTGCTTCTACTGCACTCTCCAAACCTTTGCAAGTGTCTGTGTCGATAGTAAGTCCTGGTGGATGACCTATAAGGTCGCGCCAATTCTGTAGAAACCAAGTCCAACTTTCCTCTGACTCAACCTCCAAAACTCCATAAGCAACAGGGAACATCCAATTGTGTCCATCAATTGCAGTAGCAGCAACTAGCTGTCCTTTAAACCTGCCATGAAGAGCTGTTGCATCCATAGCCAAATAAGGCCTGCAACTGTCCAGAAAGCCTTTCCAGCAAGCTTTGAAACAAACAAAAGCCCTTCTAAAACATTCCTTCTGCATCATCCTCCCGCTTTTCAATTTGTAGGGAACTGTATGCTTGTCTATCGCTACAACACTGCCTGGACTAGCCATCTCCACTTCATCTTTGAAAGTGTAAAGCAACTGAAAGCTTTCATTCCATGGACCATTTATCCTGTCAAGAGCCATTTCCTTTGCATAGAACATCCTCATGTAAGGTATGTTTATAGTAAACTTATCAGATATCAATTTTATGAGTGCTGTTGGACCAAGTGTTGGAGTTTCTCTCAGCCAATCTATGATTGCATCTGCCAACCACCTAGTCTTCGCTAGCTTTGATTTCTCCTCTGGCGCTCCCGCTCGAGGTGGACAAGTATGGTCGATCGAGTTCTTCTTTATCTGAAACATAATTATAAGGGATGTCAGTAACAGTTAACAAATTTTACACCGTGATCTAAAATACACAACTGGTTCGCGTAGTACCTGAACCACGGTGCTTCTGAGCATTGTGGATGCATGCAGCCTCCACCTACACCTCTTGTATGGGCACTTAACTGTGAACCTACCTGGCTCACTTTTAATAACCTCATAATCATTCTTGGTGAGAATGCAATATGTAGTAATTGCATTACGACAGTCCATCATCGTTTGAAATACGGTGCCTTCTGCAAGCTGAGGATCCTCCCTGTTCCACTCAATTGTTGGCAAGTCATCATCTTCGTAATCGGCTAAAACAAGGCTGTCATTGTTCTCATCCTTCTCTTCATCATTAGTGTCATCAAATCTGGCACCTTGTGCAATATCTTCCATGTATTGATCCTCCATTGCCTGCTTACTGCATCGATCTACCAATTCAGGAAACATCAACTCATCCTCATCATCTTGAGGAGATGGATCCTCAATCTCTGCATCGTCCTCCACATCGACCGCAGGAACAATCTGGCTACCACTAGCACTGGGGACAGATGGTGCTGCTGTGGACCTACAAGGAGCGGGGTGGCGCACATGATTAGCAGAGGCAGCAACACTAGAGAGACATGATGCCCGACCACCTGATGATGCCCCAACACCAGATGATGCCTGGACCCTGTCCACATGGATTTGAATTTTACCGACACGACAAGAATCATTTAAAGCAAAAAGAATTCCCAGATCGTCGTCGGAAATTAGTGGAACAAATCTTCCCTCCGTGCTGTTGAAATATTGGAAATCAACTGAATCGCCAGCGCCCCAGGTGTCCCGAGCGCAGATGTTATCTTTTAAATCCCTCAACGAGATGGTAGTTGCAACCACCGCTGGGATGTAAAATCCGCTCACATTGCGCTCAGAATCACGCAAAAAGCTAGTATCCAGCCTAACCACCAGCCGAAAAGCCAGCGCTGGATCAATCCTATTCGAAAAGCAACGCAGTTAGTTGAGCAACAACGATTCGCGCTCAAAAACTGCGTACTCTTAATTCACATAGGCAGACGATGCTTACCCAGATGGAATCCATGTGTTAGATCTCTCCAATTCCCAATCTTCTCCGCTGTTGAGGGGCATAATCGGCACATTAGACGGATGTACAAACTCTACCGCCATAGGGGTAGATCTAGATCTAGTGGAGGCGGAGCCCTCTCCGCCTCCCGGGGGTGGTGGTGGGGGCGGGGGCGGCTCGGTGGCGGACGACGCCATAAGGTAGGAGGGCAGGACGGCGTGGCGGCGGCGGGGCGGTGTGTGAGCTCTTCCAGTCTCGGGCGGAGGGGAAAGCTTTGGGTGAGTGACAGACCGCCAGTCCGACGTGTCTCATTGGGTCAACAGTCAACACAATTCAAAAGCAACGGTCCATTCACAACCACCGCGGCTCCCTGGCCGTCACCGGTAACGGTCTAAGGCCTCTGACCAGACCGCAACCCTCCCGTCCGAGCGTCTGCGAGGGGTTTCAAACTAGAGCGAGGGGAAAACTGAGGAAAAGTTAAGCGGCTGGGGAAAACTGAGTACAACTAACGAACCAGGGGCACGAAAATAGAAATCCCATATTTTTATTGCTTCATGCACTATGTGTTTTTCTTGGAGCGTCAGTTGTTTTAGTTTTCTTTATTAGTTTAGTTTTGTTTGCTGCAATAAATGGTTGGACCCCAACAAATTTCCTTTGGAGAAGTTGCTTTGCTTTTCATTTGCCAAGAACGCTATAGTTTTCACTCTTATAAAAAAATCCGAGTGTTCTTCTTTTTCTGCTACTGCTTTTGGTTTTCGTTTTCGCCTTGATTTGCGTTCCGACCTTGTCATATCTTTTCATCAAGGTGTATTTTTGCCTCTGATCTTTATTGGTTTTCATCAAAAGAGGTGTCTTAAAAAATTTCAAATGGTGTTGGAAGAGAAAAAGCTTTATGCAAAAAAGAGGTACAAGAAGGAGCTTGTGTAGACTGCGGCTTAGGCTTTTTCATGTCATGCTTGATGTCTTTTTAATAGTATGCTTAGTGGTTTTGCTGTAGCATGACTTGTCTCAAATAACTGAGATTGCTTAATGAGCCTTTGAAAAAATCATGCGTTGTTTTAATTATGTGGAAGCATTATTTTTGTTTTCTCCTTGATGCTTTATTTGGGTTGACTTGGCGCATGCTCACACATGTTAGACTCTTACAAAGTCGCCAATAGCCTCTATGATCATTTAGTTTTTGACTTTTGATGCCAACTTATGCTTCTTTTAATGTCGCTTTGTCGCTTTGCATGATTATGGCCATTATTGCTCTCTTAGTTGGTCGCTCCCAGTCTTTTCCTAGCCCTCGCCTTGTACTGAGTATGAGCTCTACTCGTGCATCCAACTCCTAAAAACCAAGTTTGCCAAAGTGTCCACCATACATACCTATTAGCAATTTGCTATTCCAAGTAAATTTGACTTGCTTTTATTTTCTCTTCAAATTAAACTCTTACCAGTGTTATGCGAAAATTGGTCAGTAAAGCTCTCACGAACCGGAAGGCACACTTTACTTTTTCTTGTTCTTAAAAATTTGACATTGTGGTCTCTTATGTTGAGTTGTTATGCTTGCAAGTTGTAAGTTGGATACTAGCCCAACCATGCCGTCATGGGGCAAGCTTTCAACATTGCACTTCTTACTTGAGTTGATATCGTGATCTTTTGTTTATGGATGCCCGCGGTGTTAAATGAATTGGGAATCTTGCGGGGATCATGGAGTTTGTATATGTGTTAGGAAAATGCCTAGGCCGCCAATCTAAGCCATGCATAATTCATGGTGGAAATTTGCAGCATACCCATAGTGGACATTCGACGACGCATCTCAAAATAAAAAAGCTAAACAAATGGCAAATAAAAGAGATGTTGAGGTGTTCATTGTCTGCTTGTACTGTCATTTTGATGTGGGATTGTTCCATGTCATCGGGCACGGAGGTACCCCGTTGGCGGTTCTCGATGATACATATATACTTACAATGACAAGAGCCTTGCTTGGGACTCTAAGTAAAGTAGCATGAGGTTTGGGTACTCATATTCACGGGGCACGAGGTTTTCGACTTATGATTTGTCAAGCATATGCATCATAATTGTTCTCGCATTAACTCTAACCATTCAAGATGCTTATGATGGGGGCAATGAGAGCTCAAAGCCGGTAAGTAACATAATTTTTGAAGGTCTATAAAACTTGCAATCACTGCTTCCCTCCGCGAAGGGCCTTTCTTTTACTTTTATGTTGAGTCACCACCTTCTATCTTTATGCACCATTAAGAGAGCATAGTTGTCATTCTTAGTATAATGTGCATTGTCCCAAAGTTTTCATTGATTGACTCATATTGTTGGTTTCACTTGTTCTCAAATTATTTGTATCTAGTCGCCCTCTTAAACTTGAAGGTGTCCTATGCATTTATGTTTTGCTCTCTATGAAGGATAAGCTGAAAACCATTTGTATGTTTTTCCTTATGATTTGAACACACGTTTGACTTTCATTGTTTCATTTCCATGATCTTTTGTTTGTGTTCACTTTCATGTTTATAACATGGTTGCTAGTAACTCCAAGAGGGGGTATTTATGCTCGATAGTTGGGTTCATGCCTCTATTTAATCTGGGGGAGTGACAGCAACCTTTAAGGTTGTAGATGTGCTGTTGCCACTAGGGAGAAAACAACATTCATATGCTCAAGGGCATATGCTTTGTTTACATTACACACTTTGCTTAATGCAATTATCTATTGTTCGCAACTTAATACTCATGGGGTGTTCGGATGATATCTCCGTGAGTGGATTATTAGTCATAGATGCAGTTGGATGGCGGTCTATGTATTTTGTTGTAATGCCCAGAGTAAATCGCATAGTGATCTTCTTGACATATCACGTTATCTTTATTCTATCAATTGCCCAATTGTAATTTGTTTACCCAGCATGTGTTATTTATCTTATGGAGAGACACCACTAGTGAACTGTGGACCCCGGTCCTATTTCCATCATATTGCTATCACCTGTTTACTTTACTCGCACTGTTTACTTTACTAGCATACTTCTACTGTTTTCCACTCGATACGCTCATACCCTTTGTTTCAAGCAAACCGGTGAGATTGACAACCTCATCGTAAGTTGGGAACAAAGTACTTGGTTGTGTTGTGTGCAGGTTCCACGTTGCTGCTCGCAAAGCAAAGCTTGGACGAGGTGCCATATAAATTGTCCAGAGCTGTCGCGAAGCTTGCAAGTATCACCTTCAGTCGTATTGGCTTTTTCTTCTTCGATCAATAAACCTTGGTTTCTAACTGAGGGAAAAACTTGCTGTTGTGCTCATCACACCTTCCGCTTGGGGTTCCCAGCTGACTGGTTATAATCATCATCATCAACTACATGCCAGCCATCAGCGACCTGGTCCAAACCCCGAGGGAGCAAGTCCCAAGGAGCAGGACACCAGCGGGCGGATCGGTCTTGGAGCCGGTACGTCCCGAGACGGCCGGTGACGCTCCGCGAGACTTTACCTCAAGGGCGACGACCTCCAAGCCAAACGAAGAATCCTGGGACTTCGACGGAAGCGTGCAAACTTCAGCGAGGAATAGAACCCGTCGAAGCCCCATGCTAAGCCATGAGACTTCGCCAGTTTCGGGGGCTAGTGTCGTGGGGATGACTTCTGGGGTACGCCAAGGGCGGTGCTATCTGTCGGCTGGCGTCCCAGGAATCTCCACGGCGCTAAGTCAAGAAGACTGGCTCCATCCAGAAAGCCGGCTGCGCCAGCAGCCGGCTGGCTACTCCACCGAGGAGAGCCAGAGCCAGGCGAAGAAGACAAGATTCCTCCAACGGCTGTTTCGCCAAAAGTGGCCTGGCCCCGAGAAGATCGACAGAGGCGAAGGACGGGCATGACGCCAGCCATGCCCGGACTCCACCAACCAGCGAGCAGGAGCCTTCCCCACGAAAGGATCCGAGGCAAAAGGGAGGGCATATGCCTCCCAGATGCCGGTCCAAGGGGGGAAAGGCGCTTTATAAAGTGCCATCATCAGAGAGGGCCAGAAGATCACGCCGAAGACGTAGCCACGGAGGAGCCGGCAGCCGAGCAACCTGCCACCTAACCTGTAACCAGACCCCCACATATATAAGGGGGTCTAGACCCTTAGACTAGGGAGATCCGATCTTCTTCTTCCTCCTCTAGACCGAACAGCTCAAGGAGCATTGTAACCACTGTGAAGATAATACAAAACAAGGCAGGAAGTAGGGGTTTTACCTCCGGCGTGGAGGGCCCTGAACCTGGGTAAACCGTGGTGTCTCAGTTGGCACAATCCCGAGCCGGACCCATCGTCGCACACCGCCGAGCATCTTCGTTAAGCCATCCCCATGGCTACTGTCTCTAAATTCCCACGACAGCTGGCGCTAGTGGTTTTTACCTCTCTTTGTTGGAGAGGGTTTTCCACGTTAAATCTTGTGTCTCTGTGCTGTGATTTCTTTTTCGTTCTTTGTTATTGCCTATCGCTTTTATAATACCAGGGGTCCCAGGGAACTCGTTGAGCACACACTAATGTGGATCCTAAAGCAAAGCTAGTCAAGCAACCGCTGCGATGATTTGACAAACCCAAAAGGAAAGCAATAGCATCTGAGTTACACAGGCTAGAAAATGCAGGATTCATCCGAGAAATCAAAGCATCGACTTGGGTGTTGATGGTGCGGTGATGAATAGTGCCAGAGCACTTGTTGGCGTGTAGTTGATGAAGTAAATGACCGGCCAGTTGGGAACCCCAAGAGAAGGTTTGATGAATATAGCAGCAAGTTTTCCCTCAGTACGAAACCAAGGTATGTCAATCCAGTAGGAAAAAGCCAATACTCCAGAAGGTCATGCTTGCTAGCTTCGCGATAGCTCCAGACAATTTATAGGGCGCCTCGTCCAGTGCTTAGCTTTGCCAGCTGCAACGCGGAACCTGCACACAACACAACCAAGTACTTTGTTCCCAACTTACGATGAGGTTGTCAATCTCACCGGTTTGCTGTAAACAAAGGAATGAGCGTATCGAGTGGAAAGCAATAGTAGTATGCGAGTAAAGTAAACAGTGCGAGTAAAGTAAACAGGTGATAGAAATGTAAAGGAAATAGGACCGGGGTCCACAGTTCACTAGTGGTGTCTCTCCATAAGATAAAATAACACATGCTGGGTAAACAAATTATAGTTGGGCAATTGATAGAATAAAGACAACGTGCATATGTCAAGAGGATCACTATGAGATTTACTCTGGGCATTACAACAAGATACATAGACCGCCATCCAACTGCATCTATGACTAATAATCCACTTGTGGCGAATCAATCTGAGAACTCCACAAGTATTAAGTTGCGAACAACAGATAACTGCATTAAGCAAAGTATGTAATGTAAACAAAGCATATGCCCTTGGACATATGAATGTTGTTTTCCCCCTAGTGGCAACAGCACATCTACAACCTTAGAGGTTTCTGTCACTCCCCCAGATTAAATAGAGGCATGAACCCAACTATCGAGCATAAATACCCCCTCTTGAAGTCACTAGTATCTACTCGGCCAAGATAGCTACTAACAACGGAGAGCATGCAAGATCATAAACAACATAGAGATAACATAAGATAATATTCAGCACATCAACTCAATCATAACACAAATATTCATTGGTTCCCAACAAACACAACATGTAGAATTACATAACAGTGATCTCGATCATGTAAGGCAGCTCACGAGATCTAAACATGAAGCACATGCTAGAGAAGACAACCATCTAGCTACTGCTATGGACCCATAGTCCAAGGTAGACTACTCACTCATCGCGCCAAAGGCAAGCATGGCGATGAAGAAGACCTCCGGTGGCGATTTCCCTCTCCGGCTGGGTGCCGGGAAGAGCTTCTGGACCCTCCCGATCTCGGGTCGACGACGGCAGCGGATCGCGATATGTTTCTGGAAAAGTGATCGGGTGTTTAGGTTTTTCCCGTCGGGGGGTCTTTATAGGCGAAGGGGCAGCGTCAGAAGTGGACCAGGGGGCCCTCACCATAGGGCGGCGCGGCTAGGCCCTGGGCCGCGCCCCCCTGGTGGTGAGGCCACCTCCTGGCCGCTTTCCGTCTCCTCTTCGGTTCTTTGGAAGCTTCGGTAAATTTCTGGATGTTCGGTTTTTGTTTCGTCCAATTCCGAGAATATTTCCTGTGTAACTTTTTTGAAACACGAAAATAGCAGAAAACAGGGAACTGGCACTGTGGCATCTCGTTAATAGGTTAGTTCCAGAAAATGCATAAAAACGCCACGAAGTGTAACGAAACACTAAACAAATGGTGTAAAAACAAGCATGGAGCATCAAAAATTATAGATACGTTTGAGACGTATCAGCATCCCCAAGCTTAACTCCTGCTCGTCCTCGAGTAGGTAAGTGATAACAAAAGAAATAATTTTTGAGGTGACATACACATACACAATCTTGACCACATATGTAAGCGTTGTGCGCTGGGATCAAAATAACTTAAAACATGGGCATGAAAGATATAATCTTGATAGAAGAAACTTAGCAACCATGTTATAACATGAAAAAGAACACAAACAAAAGATCATGAAAATGAAACAATAAAAGTCAAATGTGTGTTCAAATCATATGGAAAAACATACAAATGGTTTTCAGCTTGTCCTTCATGAGAGAGCAAAATATAAATGCATAGGACACCTTCAAGTTTAAGAACAAGTGAAACCAACATCATGAATCAATCAATGAAAACTTTGGGATAATGCACATTATACTAAGAATGACAACTATGCTCTCTTAGACGGTGCATAAAGATAGAAGGTGCAGACTCAACATATAAGTAAAAGAAAGGCCCTTCACGGAGGGAAGCAGTGATTAAACATGTGCTAGGGCTTTTCATTTGTAAAACAGAGAGATAAAAATTGGGTTTTGAGCGGTGGTTGCTTTTGTCAACGACTGGCAATGGGGTTCTTACTATCTTCCATACAAAAATGAAGCAAGTTTTTGAGAGAGATTGGCACTTTTTGTGCTCTTTTATAAAGCTTGGCACTCCTCCCCACCTTTTTTCCTTTCACAAACCATGGCTAACCGATTCCATCGGGTGTCCACCAACATTCACATACCATGGAGGAGTGCCTTTTTTCTTTCTTTTTTGGAATAAAACAATATGGAAGATAGCAAATCCGACCACTACGTCCCCATGAGCTAAAAACAGTGTCACAAAACGAGAAGTGTTTTGAAGGTTTTTTCAAAGGTAGCACATGAAAATTTACTTGGAATGGCTTACAAATACCATGCATAGGAATTTATAGTGGAAACAATGGAATAACTTGGTTTTTAGGAGTTGGATGCACGAGTAGAGCTCATACTCAGTACAAAATGAGGGCTAGCAAAAGACTGGGAGCGACCAACTAAGAGAGCAATAATGGCCATAATCATGCAAAGCCACAAAGAGACATTAAAAGAAGCATAAGATGGCATCAAAAGTCAAAAACTAAATGATCATAGAGGAAATGGCGACTTTGTATGAGTCTAACATGTGTGAGCATGCGCCAAGTCAACCCAAATAAAGCATCAAGGAGAAAACCAAAATAATGCTTCTAAATAATTAAAACAACGCATGATCTTTTGAAAGGCTCATTAAGCAATCTCAGTCATTTGAGACAAGTCATGCTACAGCAAAACCACTAAGCATACTATCAAAAAGACATCAAGCACGACATGCAAAAGCCTAGGCCGCAGTCTACACAAGCTCCTTCTTGTACCACTTTTTTGCATAGAGCTTTTTTTCTTTTCCAACACCATTTGAACTTTTTTTAAAACAACTCTTTTGATGAAAACCAACATGGACCAGAGGTCAAAATACACCTTGATGCAAAGATATAGCAAGATCTGAACACAAATCAAGGCGAAAATCGAAAACTAAACGCAGTAGCAGAAAAAGAGAACACTCGTTGAAACGATAAGAGTGAAAAACGGAGTGTTCTTGGCAAATAAAAAGCAAGGCAACTTCTCCAAAATAAATTTGTTGGGGTACAACCATTTATTGCAGCAAACAAAACTAAAGAAAACTGAAAACTAAAACAACTGACACTCCAAGAAAAATGCATAGTGTATTAAGCAATAAAAATATAGTGTGTTGAAAGGTGACCTGATTTTTGCCGATGAAGAAGGGGTGCCTCGGGGGCATCCCCAAGCTTTGATGCTTGTACTTCTTGGATATTTCTTGGGGTGCGTGGGCATCCCCAAGCTTGAGCTTTGTTCCATTCTTCAACTCATCTCATCATTCTCCGATCCCTACACTTGAAAACTTCCTTCATACAAAACTCAACACAATTCTATTAGCAACATTAGTGTAAGAATAACAATGAATCAACCCTTTTTGCTTCAGGTTTCAACTCAAAACCACCACATATAAAGTATATACAACTGTAGAAACTTCCTCAAAAGTTCCGTGATCAAAAGAACTCAAAAAGAAAGCGATCGAGCGGCAAACACAAATATTGGCAGAAATCTGTCAAAACAGAACAACTAACAAAGGTCGAATTTTTAGAGGGTTTTTTGTTGCTCAAATAAAAAAGTGTTAAACTAATGAAAGTTTGGATATAACCTGGGGCATATGCACAAGAAATCTCAGGTCCAAAAGATATACAGAGAATTTTCACGAATTTTTACGGTGCAGCACCAAAAAATGTTTCAGGACAGCAATATCCCCAAATCTTACCTCACTCAAATTAGAGGCTTCTCTTGGCACAAAAACCAAATAAAAATGATAAGGAGAGGTTATTACAGTAGTAATAACTTCCAAGACTCAAATAAAATAAAAATAACTGAAAGTAAAAACATTGGGTTATCTCCCAAGAGTGCTTTTCTTTAACGCCTTTGAGCTAGGCGCAGAAAGTGCGAATCAAGTATTTTCAAAAGAAGCATTAGGGTCAACGGGTGCCTTACGTCTTCCTTTCTTACCTTTGCTCTTGACTCAAGGAAAGACATGACTATTGCAAGGTGGAGAGATGAATCTTATATTGCCTTTTCCCACATCTATAACGGCGCCCAGGAGCTTCAGTAAAGACCTCCCAATTGTGATTTGTCCTTTTCCTACACATTCAATAACAAGATAATCAGTAGATACCATTCTTCCTAGGACTTTTGTATAAACTCCTTCAGCTATTCCAATGGGAAATATGGTGGCATTATTTGTAAGAGAAATTTCTTCTCCCCCCTCAGAAAGTTTCCAAAGACCCAAAGATTCATAAACATCCTTTGGCTTAAGACAAAATTCAGACATAATATCACAATGAGCATGAAAAGTTTCACCATTAATGGTGATTTTTACCGTTGGGTACCAACTCGAAGGCTCAGAATTTGTTGGGACATAATCAAAATGCTGAGGCAAAGTACTATAGCAAGCATTCAAACTAGCAGTGTGAGTCTCAAGAGTATTAAGTCTATTAAAAATGCTCACAAGAGAGGAATCAAAATCAGTTGGCATGCTATAAATTGTAATCAACTTTTTTATAATATTGAAAGCTTGATCTCCATCACAATGAAGGAAATCTCCTTCTACAGTAGCATCCAAAGCATATCTATAACGAAGAGCAAGTCCAAAGTAAAAGCAACTAAGAAGCAAACTCAAAGTCATTTTCGGTTTAGTTTTTCCATGCCAATCATAAATTCTAGACCAAGCTTCCTTGAAACTTTCCTCACTCTTTTGCTTGAAAGTGAAAATCATATCCTCGGGCGACATAGTAGTAGCAACTAAACTAGACATAATAAACAACTATAAAGGAAACTAATTTTTATTTTTTTTATAAAATGAAACAAGTAAAAATAAAGTAAAAGCAAAACTTAAAACAAAGTAAAGGATGTGTGTGCGGAACTCCCCTTGCAGAAGTCTTTTTTTCCTCCCCGGCAACGGCGCCAGAAAACTTGTTGATGGCGCGGTGATGAATAGTGCCAAAGAACTTGTTGGCGTGTAGTTGATGAAGTAAATGATCGGCCAGTTGGGAACCCCAAGAGAAGGTTTGATTAATATAGCAGCAAGTTTTCCCTCAGTACGAAACCAAGGTATGTCAATCCAGTAGGAAAAAGCCAATACTCTAGAAGGTGATGCTTGCTAGCTTCACGACAGCTCCGGACAATTTATAGGGCGCCTCGTCCAGTGCTTTGCTTTGCCAGCTGCAACGTGGAACCTGCACACAACACAACCAAGTACTTTGTTCCCAACTTACGATGAGGTTGTCAATCTCACCAGTTTGCTGTAAACAAAGGAATGAGCGTATCAAGTGGAAAGCAATAGTAGTATGTGAGTAAAGTAAACAGTGCGAGTAAAGTAAACAGGTGATAGCAATGTAAAGGAAATAGGACCGGGGTCCACAGTTCACTAGTGGTGTCTCTCCATAAGATAAAATAACACATGCTGGGTAAACAAATTACAGTTGGACAATTGATAGAATAAAGACAACGTGCATATGTCGAGAGGATCACTATGAGATTTACTCTGGGCATTACAACAAGATACATAGACCGCCATCCAACTGCATCTATGACTAATAATCCACTTGTGGCGAATCAATCCGAGAACTCCACAAGTATTAAGTTGCGAACAACAGATAACTGCATTAAGCAAAGTGTGTAATGTAAACAAAGCATATGCCCTTGGACATATGAATGTTGTTTTCCCCTAGTGGCAACAGCACATCTACAACCTTAGAGGTTTCTGTCACTCCCCCAGATTAAATAGAGGCATGAACCCAACTATCGAGCATAAATACCCCCTCTTGAAGTCACTAGTATCTACTCGGCCAAGATAGCTACTAACAACGGAGAGCATGCAAGATCATAAACAACATAGAGATAACATAAGATAATATTCAGCACATCAACTCAATCATAACACCAATATTCATCGGATCCCAACAAACACAACATGTAGAATTTCATAACGATGATCTCGATCATGTAAGGCAGCTCACGAGATCTAAACATGAAGCACATGGTGGAGAAGACAACCATCTAGCTACTGCTATGGACCCATAGTCCAAGGTAGACTACTCACTCATCGCGCCGGAGGAAAGCATGGCGATGAAGAAGACATCCGGTGGTGACTCCCCTCTCCGGCAGGTTGCCGGGAAGAGCTTCTGGACCCTCCCAATCTCGGGTCGACGATGGCGGCGGATCGCAATATGTTTCTGGAAAAGTGATTGGGTGTTTAGGTTTTTCCTGTCGGGGGGTCTTTATAGGCGAAGGGGCAGCGTCAGAAGTGGACCAGGGGGCCCTCACCATAGGGCGGCGCGGCCAGGCCCTGGGCCGCGCCCCCTGGTGGTGAGGCCGCCTCCTGGCTGCTTTCCATCTCCTCTTCAGTTCTCTGGAAGCTTCGAAAAATTTCTGGATGTTCGGCTTTTGTTTCGTCCAATTCCGAGAATATTTCCCGTGTAACTTTTCTGAAAGACAAAAACAACAGAAAATAGGGAACTAACACTGTGGCATCTCATTAATAGGTTAGTTCCAGAAAATGCATAAAAATGCCACGAAGTGTAACGAAACACTAATCAAATGGTGTAAAAACAAGCATGGAGCATCAAAAATTATAGATACATTTGAGACGTATGAGGTGTCTAATCCAGTCATTGTCCCCAAGAAAAAAACTGATGTACAAAGAGTGTGTGTCGACTACATATCTCTGAACAAGCACTGTCCAAAGGACCGCTTCCCTCTACCTCGCATTGATCAGATAATAGACTCAACAGCGGGGTGCGCAAGGCTTTCCTTCCTGGACGCATATTCTGGTTACAACCAGATCAAGCTAAAGAGAGAAGACGAGGAGAAAACAGCTTTGATCACACCATATGGCGTGTTCTGCTATCAAGTCATGCCTTTTGGCTTAAAAAACACAGGAGCAACCTACCAGCGGATGATGCAAAACTGCCTCGGAAGTCAAATAGGACGCAACATTCAAGTCTACATCGACGACGTGGTCATCACCACAAGAAATGAAGAGTCCTTAATCAGTGATTTGGGAACAAACCTTCGACAACCTAAACAGGTACAAGCTCAAGCTTAACCCAACAAAATGTTCTTTTGGCATGTCAGCAGGACAACTTCTGGGAATGCTGGTATCAGCAAGAGGAATAGAAGCAAACCCAGAAAATATCTAAGCAATACTAACGATGGGGAAACCAACAAAACTGCACGACATACAGAAGCTCACAGGGCGCGTCGCGGCACTAAGTCGATTCGTCGCACGATTGGGGGAAAAGCACTTCCTTTCTATGCACTCATGAAAAAATCAGATGACAAATTCGAGTGGACAGAAGAAGCGGATACAGCTTTCGCACAATTGAAAAAAGTGCTTTCCACACCGCCGGTGTTGGTCGCACCAAATGAAAAAGAGCCGCTACTACTGTATATTACAGCAACACATCAAGTGGTGAGCATAGTATTAGTAGTCGAAAGAAGCAAATAGGGAAAAGCTCATGGAGTCCAGAGGCCAGTATATTTCCTCAGCAAAGTACTATCTCCAACAAAACAGAGGTACCCGCATTATCAAAAACTTGCATACAGTGTATTCACAACAGCACGAAAGCTAGGGCAATATTTTGTGGTGCATCCAATCATAGTAGTCAACGAAGCACCACTATCCAACATATTGAACAACCCTTCAGCAACAGGACGTGTCTCCTTATGGGGAATCGAATTGTCACCCCTGGACATCACATACAAAAAGCGAAAGGCAATCAAATCCCAAGTGCTGCCGGATTTCACAGCAGAGTGGCTAGAGTTACAAAACACAGGACCGCCAGATCTATCAAGTGTGTGGACAATGTACTTCGATGGATCAAAAAGAGTCCAAGGCGCAGGAGTAGGAGTAGTCCTGATATCACCGCAAGGCAACAAGTTAAAATATGTTTTAAGGATGAGTTTTCCTCAAGCTTCTAATAATAAAGCCGAATATGAGGCTCTGCTCCACGGAATGAAAATGGCCAAAGCGTGCGGAGCAACTTGACTGAAAATATTTGGGGACTCGAATCTAGTCGTCCAACAAGTGATGAACAGGTGTGACGCCATCAGTGACAATATGACAGCATACAAAAACTTATACTACTATCTAGAAGGAACGTTCGATGGATGCGAAGTTTCGCATGTCAGCAGGGCCAGCAACAAGGAAGCCGAAAATTTAGCAAATATCGGGTCCCAATACCTGCATACCGCCAGGAGTCTTTTGGGAAGAAATCATAGAGAGATCAATAAAGAATAACAAAACTTTGACTATAGAAGAACAAGGCCAGCACCAAACAACAGGCTCGGGGGTTGGCAAGCCTGGCAAAGAAAGCACAGCAGAACCAGAAGAAGTTATGATGATCGAAGAAACCTGGATGCAGCCATACTTGGCGTACATGATAAACAAGGCACTACCCGAAGACACAGTAGAAGCAAGAAGGATAATATGACAATCCAAGGCTTTCGTCGTGTTACAAGGGAAGCTGTACAAGAAAAGTATAACGGGCGTTTTACAACGATGTGTCACTCCTCAAGAAGGACAAGAAATACTAAAAGACATCCACGCAGGAGTATGTGGGCATCACGCTAGCAGCAGAACTATTGCAGCTAAATCTTTTCATGCAGGGTTCTACTGGTTAACAGCCATTGAAGATGCGAAAGATATAGTCAGAAAATACGAGCCTTGTCAATGGTTCGCATCTCGACCACACGCACCAGTAGCAGAATTACAGCTGATACCATTATCTTGGCCTTTTGCGCAATGGGGTCTCGATATGGTAGGAAAATTGCACAAATCTTGGCCAGGAGGACATGTCTACATGTTAGTGGCAGTCGACAAATTTACCAAATGGGTAGAGGCAGCCCCCGTAACAACCCAAGATTCCACAGCAGCAATCAACTTCATCAAGTCTATAGTGTTCCACTTCGGAGTACCACACAGCATCATCACAGACAATGGGACAAACTTCACATCAAAAGAGTTCAAGAGCTACTGTGAAAGTATGGGAATCAAACTGAAATTCGCATCTGTAGCACATCCGAAGACAAATGGACAAGTCGAGAAAGCTAATGGCTTAATATGCAACGGGATAAAAAAGAGGTTGTTAGCACCCCTGGAGAAAGCTAAACACGCCTGGGTAGAGGAGCCACCCTCCATGCTCTGGAGTCTCAGAACTACACCCAATGCGGCTACCCAAGAAACCCCTTTCTTCCTGGTCCACGGTGCAGAAGCCGTGCTTCCAGTCAAAATCACCCATGAAGCCCCAAGAATCACGGCTTACGACGAGACAACTTCCACAGAAGCACTTCAGGACGATGTCGATGCACTCGATGAAGCAAGAGATGTAGCGCTCGCCAGAGCTACGCAATACTGGCAAAACCTATGAAACTACCATAGTAGTCGAGTTCATCCACGATCTTTCATGGTAGGAGATTTGGTCTTACGACTCAAGCAGGACGGTCATGGCAAATTAGAGTCCCCATGGGTAGGACCCTACATCGTAACAGAAGTAATACCAGGAGGAGCTTATCGACTACAAGACAAGAAAATAAGGAAACATGAGAGCAACCAATGGAATGCAGAACAACTACGGCGGTTCTACGCATAGAAGGAGTATGGCGACAGGAACTTTCGAGTCATGACCCTCTGAACCCAGAACATGAGGCCACAGGTCGGGTTCTTTGGGTCAACTCGACAATATGTATAAGCATGTTTCTACTTTTCCACTCGGGGGCTCCAACCCTCGAGTCGTATGAAATATAATTAAGCAATTATCGAGATCCCGTATCCATGATTATTTGAGAAATCTTACAAGGTTGTTCACAACCCGATATTCGACAAAAAAGTAAGCATAGTTCAAGATAACTCGATGGTAAATCAAAAGCATACCTCGGAACATTGATTAGTTCCCATGGTCTCTTAATAGATAAACAAGGTGACACAAAATGAAGATCATCACGAGTACTTATTACATCAAGAACTAAAAAGGAAAGATTACATCGAGGGAGCATCTAATGAAAGTGTACTTCAGCCTCATACTTCTTCTGGCACTGAGTACCATCATAGATCTTCACATCAAACTTCGATGTACCGCAATGGTAATCGAAGATCATGAAAAACCCTTGGTGGAGGTCATGGTCTTCTACAAAATGGGACCAGCCACCCCTGAAGTACATCTCGCCGTCTCCATCGTACCACACCTCTACCTCGTAGGGAGTTCCTCCTCTAGAGTGTTCGCGAAGGAATGCTTCACGAAGTTCCCGACCATCCATGAACTCAGTAAATTTCAGCGGCACCCACTGAATCTCACGGCATTGAGCGCCGGCGATGCAGAAGAAGGAATAAATTTTGGGAGAAGGAGGAGGAGAAGCATTACACGGCGGAGCGCTAGGACCTGGTGCAGCAGCAGCAGAAAACTTGGGCTTGTTTTTACTCCCCACAGGGCGGCCAGGGCGCCGTTTCACAGGCACGGACGGTGAGGCCACCATAGCGGGGTCCTTGGATTTATTTTTATTGCCGCGAGGACGGCCGTGACCCCGTTTCTCCACCTGTGCACCGATGTTCAGGTACGAACCACCAGCATCGGCCATGGGAGGCAAGCGCTTGGAGAGGAAACCCTAGATGAGATGCGGGAGACGAAGACGATGTGGCGGAGGAAGATAGTAATGAAAGAGTTAGGTTTTTTTTCCCTAGCCAACGTGCTTTATTTATAACTAAACTATCATGGGCCTTAGCAAATTAAAGGTCCAAATACATCTATGGGCTTTTATATTTTGTCCTGAGCAGAAGATAAGGCAGCGATAGTATATCAAAGACAAGACACATGTATAGTTATAAAGGAGAAAATTGCAATATAGATGAACAAGTATACGTCAAGGAGCACAACGCACCTCGTCATGAACTCGGGGGCTCATATCATCAGAACAGAAGGAAGAAAAATTAAGCACAATCATGCCAAAACTATCACAGGAGAAAATTTATTAGGCAGGCGTATTTATATTTTGAGCCTATACCCAAAAAATTTCGGCTATAGCCTCAGGGGCTACTCCCATCGGGAGCGCTGGCCGTGCACCCGATAAAAAGGCAGTTTTGAGAAAGAATTTGACAGAAAAGAGAAGAAGAAATTGGAGCCTATGATCGGCTACAAGTACCCGTCCATAGCCTCGGGGGCTACTTACATCAGGAGCACTGGTTGTGCACCCAATGATAATGGACCAACTTGATGACAAATAAATTAGGTGCAATCAACTACCTTTTGTCGACAACAAAACTTCGACTTTATTGTCGACAAGAAAAAGATTGATTACTCCCATCGGGAGCTGTTTATGAGATCCTGAAAGAACAACTCAGATATTTTGTATATTTCAACAGTCAAACAAGGCTGCAACATATGATTCTCGAGTTGCGTCATCGCGACAAAACTCGAATGCCATGATTGAAACATATCGTGAAGGTAAGACCCTAGGATCTGTCCTGTGTGGCCTGGTATACGCGCATGAATGTGCTCTGCTAGTACTTATCCGTGTCTACGACGTGAAGAAAATCCTGGTGGATGCACTGGGTACCCTGAGAACCACTGGGACTCGTTCTTTGTAAGTCCTAAATGCAGCAAAAGAATGGGTTTGACCAGTTTCCCAGATTCAAGTCCAAGGGGATTGAATTTGAAGTAGGTGATAAGTATGTGCTCTGGCAGTTAACTGGCATCTTGATCCGTCAGAGTTGTCAGGCTTGTTCATCAAAACCCCTTGTGAGGTGATATAATGAAAGATGTTTATTTTTTAGTACAGGAAGAAGAAGTCGAAAGATTGATCAAGTCGAAGAAGTGAAGATTTGAGATTCAACCCGAATCTACAATTCTGGTAGAATCTTGGGGGCTACTGACAAGGGTATAGATAGTAGAGCCCGTTACTTGAGTACCCCTGAGGCCCGTTAAGCTAGGCCCAAGTGTAATCCTAGTCGAGATACGAGTTCAGGTCGTATACCGATGTTGTAATATGTATCGGACCCCTCCCATTCCTTGAGACCTGGCCACCTATATATAGGGCCAGGAGAGGACGGTGAGGGCCAGATTGAAAGCAAGCCAAGTTCGCAACCACGTTTACTTTCGATACACACCTTGTTTGACTGACTTTACCTTCGAGTTCATCTGACGCCCTATTCCCCCGATCCTAAGTCCTTAATATTGGATATTTGTCGAGTTAACCCTCATCAGGTTGTGAATACCAAGCCCACCCTAATCTTTGGGACGGCAAACCACACCCCATTTAGCCAAGCGATATTTCTTTCTCTTGATGCCCCCTTGCCAAAAGAATCTAGACTACTAATAATTCAGATTATGTAAGACTCCTTTTGGTAACTAGAAGAATGAAATCATGTGCAGTACCATATTAGTTAGTACTGAGTTTTGGGTATTAATATTCCTTCTAGGGACAATAATTTACCTTTCCAACTACTTAAACGCTTTTGTAGTCTTTCCTCGACTAGTTTTCATTTAGCTATTGTGAGTCTCCGATAATGAATCAGAATGCCCAAATACCTTATAGGAAACTGGCCCTGCCTACAGCCAAAAAAGTCGGCGTAAGTATTGACCTCGTCTTGAGCCTCGCCAAAACAAAACAACTCACTTTATGGAAATTAATTTTAAGACCTGACAATTGCTCGAAAGATGAAAGTATCAATTTCAGATTTCTTTCTTCTGTCTCATTCATGTTCCATGAAAAGAATTGTATCATAAACGTATTGAAGTATAGAGAGTCCACCATCCATGAGATGTGGGACTACCCCTTCAATGAGACCATCAACCTTTGCATGTTCGATCATAATGGCGAGCATATCAACCACTATATTAAATAGCATTGGTGATAAAGAATTGCCCTGTCGAAGACCATGAAAGAATTAATCAAAGCACGCCACTTGTCAAAAAAACCTTAAATTTGGAGTGTTTGTTGGAGAAAACACCACTTCACTTTGTCATGGTTCTCGAAATCTAATTTTAAAGTAACTCTGTTCAACTTTTTAGAACGTAGCTCATGAACTGGTTCATGCAAGGTTACAACCCCATCCAGGGTGTTTATAAGTTCTAAGACTAGAAACTGACAACATGGAAATTCATTGAGTACAACCTCATATTAAAATTCAATAGAATATAAATATATCATTATTCATTTTTAGAAATCCACTTTGAAAGGCATTGTAATAAGAAGCGTTGACCAACAGGGAATGATTTCTCCTTGGCTATACGTTATTAGACAGATGAGACCTCTCCATCGATATTTTCACAGATAGCACTTCTGAGTGCTTCACATGCGACTAAAACCTAGTGGGATGGCTCAACACCCTGAGCTCTAGCCACCAAGACAAAGCTTGGTTCTCAAAGGTCTAGACTAAGGAAATAGGGCCAGTTTGAACCTTAAGCAATGAAAATGGACATGATAAACCTAGAATGTAAAAACAACCCCTTGCGCCTAGGGGCGATTAGGGTTTTCACCTAGATACGCCACCACCAGTCTCGCCTCGCAGTCTCAGAGGTGGCCTCCCTTCTAGTTGCACTGGTGGAAAAAGGCCCTATGGTCCCAGTTCGTGTGGGCCATTGGTCCCGGTTGCTGAACCGGGATCAATTACTCGGGACCAATGCCGGTCCCGGTTCCAGCACGAACCGGGACCGATAGGTCTCCACGTGGGCGCGCGCCAGCGAGGAGGGCGTGGATCATTGGTCCCGGTTCGTAGCACGAACCGGGATCGTTGATCTCTGCATTTTGGGCTATTTTTGTACAGCGGCAGGGTTTTGTGTTTTTTTTCATTTATTTATTTGGTGTGTTTTGTATTCAATTTAATGGTACTACATATATACAGCAATAATGAAGGAACCACACTATATATATATTACACATCATGGTCACGAATATATTATTCACCGTCTCATCCGTCGTGCTTGGTCGCTATTACAAACGGTAACTCACACAAATTTGATTTTACATCTTATTTTTTACACTTCACCCTTCTAAATGAACCAGGTAATAGTATTCTCCTTTCGGATCTATGACATGTTCTAATAAGAATCCGGCAATTTCCTCTTGAATTGCTTGCACACGTTCTTGTGGTAGAAGACCGTCCCGCATCCGTTCGATCTAATTTAAAGAATGGGATCAATATATATGAATGAAACTAAACAAAGTTGATGGTAATAAAATAAAGTTGTGATTATTGTTTATCGTACTTCAAAAAATAATAAAAATTCAAAAAATCAGATTTAGTTATGTTATGTGATCTAGTAAGTAATAAAAATAATAAAAATAAATTTTGATATTTTTTACAAAAAAATTTTATGTCTCGGTAAAACGGCCATAACTTTTGCATACGAAGTCAGATTAAAAAGTTTTTTATATGAAAAAGTATCAGAACGAAAAGTTACATCCGAATTTCGACAAATTTTAGAATCTCAAAATTCAAAAGGGAAAATAGACTTTTTCGCACTTTTATATTTTCAAATTTTTATTTTTATTTTTAGATCAAAATTTATATTGGATTAAACTTTTGGATTAATTAGTTATATACACACATATAGCACACATGCAGATATATACACATATACACATACATATACACATACATATACACAGATACACACATATATACGTATACATACACACACATATACACACATATACGCACACATACACGCACACATACACACATAAATACACACATAGACACGCATATACGCACATACACACACATATAAGCACATACACACACATATACGTACATACATATACACACATGCATACATATACACACATATACACATATACACATACATATACGCACACATATACACACATATACGCCCATATATATGCACACATGCACACATATACGCACATATACACGGACGTACATACACATATACGCACATATACGCGGACATACATACACATATACACACATATACATAATACATATACACATATACGCACATATACACACATATACGTGGACATACATACACATATACACATATATACATAATATATATACACATATACAAACATATACACACATACACACACATATACACATATATATGCACATACACATATATATACACACAAGCACACATAGGCTTTAAGAGGATTGATATGATAGTAATATCAATAAGAACTTGGGTAGGTTAGGGACAGCTCATGCAAATAGAATGAAGAAGTTAAGCGTGCTCAGCCCGGAGTAGTCTAAGGATGGGTGACCTACCGGGAAGTCAAGAAATTCGGTGTGATTTGAAAATGTTCCTCATGTGATAAAATCCTCAAAAAATTAAAATACAATATTTTTTTCACATTATTTCGATTTTTATGGTTTTCAAAAAAAAATTAGTTTTTTTTCAATTTTAAATTTTTTTTTTGAAATTTTTGAATTTTCAAAGGCTACTAGTGGCGCATATAGCAATATGCGCCACGCATAGGCAAATTATGCGTGGCGCATATGGCAAATGCGCCACCAATAAACTGTTACTAGTGGCGTGGCATTGGTGGCGCATCCCATATGCGCCACGCATAGCCAAAATGGTGCGCCACCAATAGCCCTTTTTCCACTAGTGTTGGTAAAACTGAAATAATTCTAGAAATTCAATCAGTAAGAAGCCATCTCCATGACCGTAATGGTGGTGTTTATATCCAGCATAGATCCAGTTTGTGGATTCAGCACAGGCTTGCATGTACCACTTATGCAATCTCTGCATTTTTGTTGGTAGATCTTTGACTAACTCGGGTTTGACGAGAGGAGCCCCGTACCGGTATATGTACGCTATTTGCTGGTACCCCTCGAACTCATCCAGATGGCTCATGTACTCAGCAATAGACAGTCCATATAACTTGGCCTTTTCTCCGTAGAGTTGAATAAACTCCGGATCAATGTTCGGATCATGCCGCTCCTGGGCTCTCCACTCATTGGTATCGTACACTTTGAGTGGTTCGATCGATTAATTTTTCTGTTGTCCGAGCTGGGCAACTTCTTTCCCGACTCTCCGCTCTTTTGCCTCAGCCGACTTGGTAATAGAGCGATTATAGTCTGGTGTGAGCGCTATGGGTTGGTGAAGCTGAATCTTAAGCGCGGCTGCTTTGACTTTATCTTCTGCGGTGACCAGGAAGATCAATGGCTCCATCGTCTTTGGCTTTTTCTTGTTAGCCATGTCAGTCTTCCACTTTTCATAATGGGCATCTGCGGCCGCAGCAATTTCCTCATCTGTCTTCTCGCAAGGAAGCTTCTTCATATTCTGATGAGGTACTCTTGGGAGGGGTGATAGCTTACGTTTCGGTGATCGGAACGTGCTCTTGCTACTGGTGGTGGTCCTGCCCCTCTTAGTATACTTCCGCTTTAGTCTCTGAGGCTCAGGGGATGGAGACGGCTAACACGACGGCGGAGACGGCTGAGGCGGCGGTGGAGATGGCTGCGCTGAGTGGTGAGGCGGTGAAGGCGACGGTTGCGCTGGAGAATGGTGAGGTGGTGGCGAAGGTGGATTGCTGCTCTGAGGAGTGGGTGGCCTTGGCGGCACATAATTTGGAAGCACGATGTGCTCCTTTGGCCATACAACAGTCCCCCCTTTGGCTTCTCCTAGTTCAGTCAGGTCCCTATCTTCCCCTGCAGGGTGGTCCAGCTTCAGCTCCACAAAATCTTGCTTCACATCATCCACCGTGACGACAGCGTACCCTTTTGGAATCGGTCTGCAATGCCAAGTTGCGTTAGGCGCAATTGGTACGGCCATGCTGACCGCCGCCGTCACCCTTAATTTTATAACTTGCACCTTTAGCTCACAAGCTGTGCTCTCCGTGATATCATCCACTGGGTAGCGGTTAGGAGGAGCCATCGTCAGTGCATCATCATCACCATCCTAGAGCTGGGTGGAAGCGACGCTGCTTTTCTTATTCGATAGGGCGCCAGTACCATCGAATGCAGCTTCTACCATGTGCCGCTGAGATTGGCCGCTAATACCTTGCTGGCTAAGTCTGTCGAGTTGATCCTGCTGCCGCTTTAATGCTTCTTCTACATTATGCAGCTGGTCTGCAGCTGCCGCTTTCTCAGCTGCCTCCCTTTTCTTTCTCCTCTGATGACTTTTATCAGGATATCTCTTCATTTCCGCGGGGAAGGCAACATTCCACGGCTTGGAGCCTGGTGTGCCTCGTGCTCGTCCGGTGTGTTCATCATTTTTAAGGGCGTGTGTGAGCTCGTCGTTCTCTCTATCGGGAACGAACCGTCCCGCTTCAACATCTTGTACTGCACTTCTAATATCTTCGATGGGCAGTAGGGGATGATCTTTGTGTTTCTGGGTATATATTGCCCTCCCTTCTTCGTCCAACGTGCCCCATGGCCGTAAAACCAGTTTCTCGCCCATGGTGTCCATGTTGTGGGCTCTGGTCTGATCCCGGCAGCAATATACTTGACCTCAAGTGCATCCCACTTAGGCAGGCAACCGGCGTAGCCAGCAGACCCCATATTATGGTGGTACACTTTCTTAGCAGCGTTCTCCTTATTTATTCTCGACCTTTCCAAAGCTTTCTGCGATGTCTTGTACTTCACAAAATCAGCCCACTGGTGTCTTAACTTAGCATAGCCGGCTTGATTGAAATCTGGAGTCTTGTCTAACTTGACAAACTTAAGGTACAGTTTCTTCTTCCAGTTCTTGAATGCCTCGGCCATCTTGATCAGAGCAAACTTCTTGACTCTTTGCATGAGCTCCTCATTTGCTCTCTCCTCCTCATCTGGATTCACATCTGGCCTCGGCAGGAGGAAATTAATCATGAGCCTATCAAAAAGCTTATCTTTGGCAACGTCGCCGACATACGGGACTCCACCGCTGCTTGGCCGATTCCATTCTTGAACGGTGATCGGGATGTAGTCCCTCACAAGAACTCCGCATTGCTTGGCAATTTTTTTTGCGACATCGTCAGGAGCTATCGGTTCGCCGTCTACACCGACCACTTCGATCCTATATCTCACAGTGTTATCCAACTTTTTTGTTGGGCCTCGTTTCGTTCTGACAGAAGAAGTGCTCGATCCGGAGGGCTAAAAGAAGAAAGAGTGTTAATATATGCATGTATATATATAGACAATAGCATTACAAAAATACATATATACACCTCGCCGGTGTTTCCGAGATTTAAGGTTCGGCCGGAGCCGTCGCCTTCTCCCTCGTCGGCTTCTCCCTTATCGGCTTCTCCCTCACCGGCTTCTCCCCCGTCCCAGGCTTCGGCTTCTACCTCACCGGAGCCATCTCCTCGTTTGAGAGATTCATTTCCCTCACCGGAATCGTTCAGAAATGTCCTGGTGACATCGATATCTTCATTTTCTTAGATCATTCCTTGGAGGAAGTATTCATCATCTTGAGTTTTGCCATGTGCTGGAGTCATAGTATCTGCAAATTAAGAATTGCAAGTTATTATAATGCAAATAATCAAGAATTGCAAGTTATTATAATTGCATCAAACTTTACACCGGTAAGTCAATAATGTTGAATTGTTCCGGTAGTTGCATTTGTCAAGGCATTAGCGATGGATTTATAAATCACAAATCTTTATTATAATTCACCATGATTTATAAATCACAATACAAAATATAAATACACATGACATAATTTTGCACACTATTCATTTCCATTATAATTTAGACATTGATCTAATATCGCCGGTGCACATGCTCGAAGTTCACCGGTGCGCGAAGTTTCTATTTACACATGCTCGAAGTTCACCGGTGCTCGAAGTTTCTATTTACACATGCTCGAAGTTCACCGGTGCTCAAAGTTTGTATTTATAAAATACATATATTTCTATTTACACATGCTCGAAGTTTCTATTTCTAAAATACATATATAAAATACATATATTCCTATTTATACATATATGATATATATCTAAAATACATATCTAAAATACATAACTATTTATATATTTCTATTTATACATACATGATACATATGTTTATATTTTTGTTTCTATTTCTATAATACATATCTAAAATACATATATAAACCGGTGCTAAAATTCGTTTTTAATCCTGAAATTTCATTTTTGTGCCCCAAATTCGTTTCTATTTCAATTCGTTTTCCCAAAATTTGTAACACCCACAGAGGTTCACCGGAAGGTTCACCGGCGCAGGGGGGCGCATCTCCGGGGCGGCCGGTGCAGGGGGGCGTCGCAGGGGGCGTCGGCCGGCGCAGGGGGGCGGCGCAGGCGGGCGCGGCGCAGGGGGCGTCTCCGGGGCGGCGCAGGCGTCTCGGCCGGGGCGGAAGGGCGTCGGTGGCGCCTACAGAGAGAAGCAATCGTGAGCGAGCGGCGGGGGAAGAGGGAGAGGTCGCGGCGGCGAGCTTCTCTGCGGCGGGGACGAGCAGCCTGCCAGCGTCAATTTCGTTCCACGTGCAAAGTCCTTAGCAGTTCGGCGATTTGGGGGGGGGGAAGTGGGGGAGGAAGAAAGGCTCCAGTTATATATCGGGGGGTCATTGGTCCCGGTTCATCGCATCAATCGGGACCAATGGATCAACGGTCCCGGTTGATGCGATGAACCGGGACCAATGACGTGGGTGGGGGGAGCTGTTGAGCCGCCACGTGCCTAGGATCATTGGTCCCGGTTCATCGCATCAATCGGGACCATTGATCCATTGGTCCCGGTTGATGCAATGAACCGGGACCAATGACCTGACTTTTTTGTTTCCCATTTTAACTTTCTGTTTTCATTTTAACAGGAAAAAACTTTCTTTTATTTGAAATTTGACAAAACTTTGAACAGGAAAAGTGCTTCAATTTAAATAACTAATCCAAAACCATTTTTTTTCAAAATTATTTATTCTAACTAAACAACTTTACTATTTTTAATTAAAAATGCATTAACATATATTTATTGCATAATTTGGAATTTGGAAAAACTTTCAGGAGGAAAAGTGCTTCAATTTAAATAACTAATCCAAAACAATTTTTTGTTTTCAAAAATATTTATTCTAACTATACAAACTATTAACAATTTTACCATTTTCAATTATAAATGCACTAACGCGTTTGAAACGGGCATAAGAAATTCAAAAATGATCCAAACAATGTGAAACCTTCGCGTGGTGTCATATTATGTGTCATAGTTGCAAGGAAAAATATTGAACTTTGAAAATTGCATCATAAAAAATCTTTCACAAAATGACCTATCATATTCGAGGTTTCATGGCATTTAGGTCAAACCACCAATATTATGGCTAGAATTAGGGCATAGTTTGTGATAATATGCCCATATTGTGCACACATGTGCATCTTGGGATGGCTTACGATGTTGCAGGAGGAAGTTTTCCTTTTCGACGCACGAAATAGCCAATTTCCATTTTTGAGGTGCCGAAATCGGGGTGTTCTATGAAGGAACCACCAAATTAAAGTTTGGCATTGGTACCAACCCATTTTTCAAAAATACTAGACCACCTTAGATGGACAAATTCCCAACCGGTGTATCAGGAACCTTTCCGTCCATCCCTCATGAAAAAGACAAATTCCTGCCGAATTGATAGGAGGGTGCCCAGATTTGAACTACAAGTACAAGATATAATGCTTGTGCATTTTTTTTAAATCATTTATAGGTTCACAACATGCTATTTCATCAGAGATCCACTTCAAGTTTAGCGAGGCTCAGCCCCGGGCTAAGAAGCTTCATGCCCGCCGTTTTGAATATAGTTTGAAATGGGCATAAGAAATTCAAAAATGACCCAAACAATGTGAAACCTTCGCGTGGTGTCATAGTTGCAAGGAAAAATATTAAACTTGAAAAATTGCAAACATCATAAAAAATCCTTCACAAAATGACCTATCATGTTCGAGGTTTCATGGCATTTAGGTCAAACCATCAATGTTATGGCTAGAATCAGGGCATAGTTTGTGATAATGTGCCCATATTATGCACACATGTGCATCTTGGGATGGCTTACGTAGGGCGTGAGCACCAACGACATCTTCGAGAAGCTCCGCCATGGGAGATTTCCCAACCCTTTACCCAACACTGTTAGAGGAGATGGAGTCTTTCACGGGCTTGCAGGGAAATTTTTCTGAAGCGGAGCTTTTGAAGATGCCGTAGAGCGTGAGCACCAACGACATCTTCGAGAAGCTCCACCACGGGAGATTTCCCAACCCTTTACCCAACACTGTTAGAGGAGATGGAGTCTTTCACGGGCTTGCAGGGAAATTTTTCCGAGGCGGAGCTTCCGAAGATGCCGTAGGGCGTGAGCACCAACGACATCTTCGAGAAGCTCCGCCACGGGAGATTTCCCAACCCTGTCCTCCATCCATGGGGATGAAACTCTCCCTACCTTCTAGGTTGGCTTGTTGAGCTGCTTGCCATGGCGTATTGATGCTCCTTTTATAGGCACGGCGCCGCTTCTACTTTGTCTTGTTCCTCCAACAGGGGCGTCGTGCGCTACATGCTTTGTCTCATCGAGCAGTGCATCCACCCACGCGTCCTTATCCTGCCGACCAAGGTTTAAAATAGTGCGCTATTTTATTTAGCGTGACCCTTCTCCAGATGCTATGCATGCTATAGCGTGATAATAGCGTGCTATATTTTAAAATAGCGTTTTCAAATTTTAGTAAAAATTAAAGGATTTTAGTAAAAACAAAGTATATAGTAAAGCAGATAGATGTTTTTGCACGATTATTTATGGTTAACAATTAAGATTTGCATCATACGTTCACTTACTTAACATCTTTATCATATGATTGCTTACTCCATACCAGTACAACGAAAAAATAGCGCTATATTTAAAATTGCGCTGACGCTATGATGTTTTAGCGCAATATATCATGCTATTTTGCAAATAGCGCTATAGCGAGCAAAGTTATAAAAATTTAGCATGGACACTCAAAATACGCTATAGTGCGCTACATAGCGGGAAATAGCGCGCTATTTTTTTCCTTGCTGCCGGCAGCTTTAGTCTCGGTTGCACCCACCAGCCGGGACTAAAGGTTACCCACACGTCCTTATCTCACCGACAGCTTTAGTCTTTGAAACGGGCATAAGAAATTCAAAAATGATCCAAACAATGTAAAACCTTCGCGTGGTGTCATATTATGTGTCATAGCTGCAAGGAAAAATATTGAACTTGGAAAATTGCAAACATCATAAAAAATCCTTCACAAAATGACGTGTCATAGTTTTCATACATTACATTGATTTACATAGGGTTTAGGGTTTAGGGTAAGAATCCTTCGTCGCGTATTTCGATCCCTTGCCTATGATCGCTTCTTAGGCCGTAACCATGGAGCATCTTCATTATTTAACGGGATGCAAGGGTCAGTTTTCACGGTGAAGGGCAGAATTTCTTGAAACTTATGATAATCTGCTGACATGTCTGTCTTGTCCTCGAATCCAGCGATGTTTCTTTTCCCTAAAAGAACTATGTGACGCCTGGGCTCATCGTCTGATGTATTCGTTTCCTTATTTTTTCTTTTTTCGGTCTGGAGGACATGTCCTTCACATAGAAAACCTGAGCCACATCATTGGCTAGGACGAATGGTTCGTCTCTGTAAACCAAGATTCTTGAGATCCACTGTTGTCATTTCGTACAGCTGGTCTACCTTTACCCCTTCTCCATTCATGTTGACCCAACTGCACCGAAACAAAGAGACCTTTAAAGTAGGTCCATAGTCAAGTTCCCATATCTCCTCTATGTAACCATAGTATGTGTCCTTTTTCCCATTCTCACATGTTGCATCAAAGCGGACACCACTGTTTTGGTTAGTGCTCTTTTTATCTTGGGAGATCGTGTAAAATGTATTCCCATTTATCTCGTACCCTTGGAAAGTCAATACAGTCGTAGATGGTGTCGCGGCCAACAAGTAGAGCTGATCTCCAATAGTGGTGTCATTCATGAGATGTAATTGCAACCAAGTGCCGAAAGTCTCCATGTGATTTTCTTTAATCCAGTAGTCATCCTTCCCCGGGAACTTGGAGCGTACAACATTCATGTGTTCCTTGATATACGGAGCCATGAAGGTAGAACTTTGTAGAACTGTGTAGTGTGCTTGATTCAAAGAATGCCCGTCCCTAAATATCATTGCTTTCTTTCCTAGCGTGCCTTTTCCACTCAGTCTCCCCTCATACCGTGATTCAGGAACACCAATCGGCTTAAGGTCAGGAAGAAAGTCAACACAGAACCCAATGACCTCCTCTGTTCCATAGCCCTTGGAGATGCTTCCTTCTGGCCTAGCACGGTTACGAACATATTTCTTTAAGACTCCCATGAACCTCTCGAAGGGGAACATATTGTGCAGAAATATAGGACCGAGAATGGAAATCTCTTCGACTAGGTGAACTAAGAGATGCATCATAATATTGAAGAAGGACGGGGGGAACACCAACTCAAAACTGACAAGACATTGGACCACATCCTTTTGTAGCCTTTCCAGACTTTCTCGATCGATCACCTTCTGAGATATTGCATTGAGGAATGCACATAGTTTCACAATGGATACTCGAACATTTTCCGGTAGAAGCCCCCTCAATGCAACCGGAAGCAACTGCGTCATTATCACGTGACAATCATGAGACTTCAGGTTCTGGAATTTTTTCTCTGCCATATTTATTATTCCCTTTATATTTGACGAGAACCCAGCCGGGACCTTGATACTGCTCAGGCATTCAAAAAATATTTCCTTCTCTGCTTTGGTAAGAGCGTAGCTGCTTAAGTATTGACGGCCTTTATCGGTATGCTTGTTGTATGGGTCTTTGATACGTTGCTGGTCCTCCCGTGCTTCTGGTGTATCTTTTGTCTTCCCATACACGCCTAGGAAGCCTAGCAGGTTCAGGCAAAGATTCTTTGTCACGTGCATCATGTCGATTGAAGAACGGACCTCTAGGTCTTTCCAATACTCAAGCTCCCAAAATATAGATTTCTTCTTCCACATGGCCGTGTGTCCGGTAATGGGGTCTTTCGGAACAGATTGACCGCTAGGACCCTTTCCAAAGATTACTTCTAGGTCCTTCACCATACCAAATACATCAACACCTTTAGGGAGCTTAGGCTTCTTCCGGTGATCTGCCTCACCGTTGAAATGCTTGCCTTTTTTTCTTACTTGATGATTGGTCGGAAGAAATTTACGACACTCTAGGTACACAACCTTCTTACATTTATCCAAATATGTACCTTTAGTTTTATCTAAACAGTGCGTGCATGCATTGTATCCCTTGTTTGACTGTCCTGAAATGTTACTAAGAGCATGCCAATCATTGATGGTTACGAACAACAACGCTCGTAGGTCAAATGGCTCCTGTTTGTGCTCATCCCACACCTTTACACCTGGTTCTGCCCACAGCTGCAAAAGTTCATCGACTAATGGCCTTAGGTACACATCAATGTCGTTGCCGGGTTGCTTCGGTCCTTGGATGAGCACTGGCATCATAATGAGCTTTCGCTTCATGCACAACCAAGGAGGAAGGTTGTAGATACATAGAGTCACGGGCCAGGTGCTGTGACTGCAGCTCTGCTCCCCAAAAGGATTCATGCCGTCTGTACTTAGACCAAACCATAAGTTCCTCGCGCCACCTACAAAGTTCGAGTACTTTTTCTCGATGTTTCTCCACTGCGACCCATCGGCGGGGTGTCTCAGTTTCCCGTCTTTCTTGCGCTCTTCTTTGTGCCATCGCAACAACCTGGTATGCTCTTTGTTTCTGAACAGACATTTCAACCGTGGTATTATAGGAGCATACCACATAACCTTAGCAGGAACCTTCTTCCTGGGGGGCTCGTCATCGCCCTCAACATCACTAGGGTCATCTTGTCTGATCTTGTACCGACATGCAGTGCATACTAGACATTTATCCATATTCTCGTACTTCTCACCGCGGTACAGGATGCAGTCATTAATGCATGCATGTATCTTCTCCACATCTAATCCTAGAGGGCAGATAGTCTTCTTTGCTTCGTACGTTGTCTCGGGCAGCTCGTTATCCTTTGGAAGCTTCGGCTTCATTATTTTCAGTAACTTCTCAAATCCCTTGTCAGATAAATCAGCCTCTGCCTTCCATTTCAGCAGTTCAAGTGTGGTACCGAGCTTTGTGCTGCCATCTTTGTAATTTGGGTACAACAACTTTTTGTGATCCTTTTGCATGGCCTCCAACTTCAGCTTCTCCCTTTCTGTATCGCATTGTTGCTTTGCATCAGAAACGACCAGACCAAGACCATCAGTGGGCTCATCCGATGCCCGTTGTTCTTCTTCATTGCCGCCTCCCTCTTCTTCATTGTCTTCCATTGCAGTATCACCGTATTCTTCAGGCGACATAGGATAGCTGTCATCATCCTCTTCTTCATTTTCTTCCAGCCTAACCCCTCTTTCTCTGTGCATGGCCCAACAATAATATCCGGGCATGAAACCTCTCCGAAGCAGATGGCTTTGAAGGATTCTCGGGGCATAGTGCTCCGTCACATTCCGACAGTCGACGCAGGGACAAGGCATAAAATTATCCACTTTGTTTGCCTTAGCCACATCGATAAATTTATGCAGGCCTACAATAAAATCGGAATCGCGTCGGTCGCCGTACATCCATCGCATCCGCGCATCGATCTGCGTTATAATAATTAACTATTACAATAACATCGTGAATAGTGAAATGACCACCCTACATGGACACATGCAATATTTTTGTATCAGTTACATATGAAGAAGATAAGGTTGCTAACCTCGGCCGAGGATACCGTGTTGTGCGAACTTAAATGTGGCATGGACATTTCGTCGAACACCTTGTGTGCAATCAAAGGAAAAAAAGCTAGCACCCACACCTCACACACAATCTAACAAAATTTTGTGGCAAAGGGCAAAGGGCTGGGTATCAATTTATAGCCAGGGGAGGGTCTTTGATCCCGGTTCATGGCATGAACCGGGACCAATGCTCTGCAGAGAGCCACGTGCCACGATGGGGGGGCATTGGTCCCAGTTTATGCCACAAACCGGGACCGATTCTCCGAAATGAACCGGGACCGACCACCAAACGGCACGAACCGGGACCAATGCCTGTCATTGGTCCCCATTGACAAACCCAACCGGGATAGATGTGATTTTGGTGCTAGACCAAAGACCCATTTTCTACTAGTGTTGGTGGCAACGGGGCCACTCCTTTGGTCCGCACTAGTGTCTTTCCTTCGTTGACCTATTGGTCATGTGAAGTGGAGACATGGCATTGGGGGCAAACGATCCTAGGTGGTGTTGAGCTTTCATATCATGGGACTCCATGATCGTGAGGATCTAAAGGTGGACACAGTTCAGTCACTTCGGGTGTGGGCATGTCGTGTGTCGGCCAGTTCCTTCTAGTTTACTTGCAATCTTGGGCATCTCATCTTGAGGTCCTTTGACGAGCCATTTTGGTCGTCACTCAGGCATCAACCAGGACAGTGAAGGAGCAAGACACGTCTTCGTGGTCAAGTCACTGACTAGATCCAACCATGGTTGCATATTGATGGTTAACTTGGCAGCTATCATGTACCGGCTATCCTCGGTGAAATCCTAGGTCTGGCTATCTAGACCAGGCGCTGAAGAGTTTTACGGAATTACGGTCTTCCCTTCTGA
This sequence comes from Dactylis glomerata, assembly GCA_007115705.1. NCBI lineage: Eukaryota > Viridiplantae > Streptophyta > Magnoliopsida > Poales > Poaceae > Dactylis > Dactylis glomerata. The sequence continues at coordinate 3,914,019 of QXEO01000555.1, forward strand.
ACGTGTTGTGGGATGCCGATACATGCAGCCACACTACCACTGGAAGTATGCCATTTGGGGTGGAGCAAGTTGTGGTCGTGGCGTCAAAGCTGATGATGGGCCTCCCAATGGCTCAAAGGTTGTAGAATAGATAGGACCATGAAACAGACAGTGCTAGAGCTCTAAACAACCGCCATTGAGCCATAGAAGTCAGCGGTACACCATGCCATGACTTGATCCAAGAAGCAAACATGCTTATTGAAGGGGATCTCGTGCCCTCCAACTCGGACCTCCACCATGGAGCTCCGTTGGACAGGGTGATGTCGACCCTCTAGTGTCGCACAAGAGCACCAAGATGCCCAACCCGCGTAGCATAGTGCCAGCCGCGATAAACGCAAACAATAACAAGACCCTAGACCTAATCCTATTTCTACTATGGACATAGTGCGACGGACTACTTGTCATGTCACCTCGGCGGAAGGCATGCGGGGGGGGGCAACAAGAAAGGTTTAAGAGAGAGAAGAGGGGAGGAAATGAGCTGACCCTTCTGTTCAAGTCAAGTGTGTGGCGCATCCTAGATGATGAAGATGATGTGGGTAATTAAGCATCCATTTTCAATATATTAACCCTAGCCTTATTTTTGTTAGTTCTTTAGCTCTTTTTGGTTTTAGTGTAAAAATGTATATTTAGGGAATGTTATTTATAACTTGCAAAGTTTCATTGTAAAATAAGAATATTCGATCATGTGCAAAAATTACAATAGGTAAATAGACCGCTATAACTTGTGTATGGTATTTTAGTTTTCCAATCCCTAGCATCCTTGTGTTCAAAAATTTTCTTATTTTTTAAAAACTTTGGACATGTAAAACCGCCAAAAATAATACAAAGTATATAGTTTGAGGTTTTTTTTGTCTTCCAAGTTTCTTGAAAAAAGTGAAACGATTTATGGTTGTGTCCTATGGATAATGCTACAAAGTCATAAACCAATGTGATCTTCCTAGTCCAACAAAAAAAAACTCTTTTCATTTTGCATCGGGCATACGTAGTGATACCATTTATGATTTTTGTGCTTTATCATTTCGTAGCATTCCCTACATCTAAAAATTTCTTTTCACATTTTGTGGAAGGCCATAGATACAAAACCACTTTCCAAAACTGACTTGGTTCATTTGAGACATTTATTAAGACCATGGTTTAGTAGATGACGATGGCTTCATAAGTTCATAGTCATACCAAGACAAATAGTTCAGGGCTAGGATGAACCTTTTTTTTGTTTTTTTCGAGTCATACCAGGACCACTTTTTTCTTTGTAGTTCTTTATTTTTGTTTATTATTGCATTTTTTGAATCCTAGGAATCAATGTGTGGCCCTTAACTCTCTAGTAGAGTCTATACACAGCAAGGCCAATAAAGATCTGTGAAGCACAACTTGCAAGCCAGTCAAAATGAATAGATAATGTATGTAATAAAAAACAACTCATCATAATGAGAATCTTTTAGGACTATAAAAATTAGAAACGCCCATTATAGTTCATATATGAGTGGTAAAAGGCCTTGCAATTTACAATCTCGAGATGAGAGAAAAACAGACATGAGGTATGGCTTGTCCCGGGAGTTTCTTGTCATAATCCAAGTAACCCAAATTACAAACGATTTCTGTCAAAAAACAGAGGCGCATTACATCATAATCCGTAGCTTAATTTCTGACTTTATCCCACACTTCTATATATATAGCATAACACTGTGGACGCTAGCTTTCCAAGATCTTTGGAACCTGCACAATGAATATAATCAATCAAATTTGCCAGAATAGCCCTCAAAACTAAGGATCAGGATTGAGTTGTGCTGAAGTTGAGAATAAAGATACACACCTGGCCTCAAAGAACAAATGTACTCCCCCATCTTTACATTTCAAGCACAATAACTGCAAAGAAGAAAAATACAATACCGAGTTACTTCAAAGGAAGCAGTGCATAAAGCGATGTTCCGTGCACAGTAACATTGCTTATTTGGTATCAAAGTTTGCAACTTACAGTCTGAATCAGTTTTGTCCCATTTTGCGCCATCATCATCTAGGTCACTGAGTGCATCTTCAAGGCATTCGTTGATTTCTTTCTCATCTGGCCTCCAGTCCAAATGTCTCTTAGGTGGTAGTGGTGAAGAATTTTGTGGGTGTATTTTCGTCTGTAGTATTGCCTTGAGCAGCTGAAATGGAAAACAAAATCACATATAAAATGCAATTTGAGAAGGTGTAATCAGCTAAATATTTACATATGAATGTAAGTAAGCGTACCTTCTCCATTCTTGATTGTGGGAAAGAGTTCCTTGGATCTGGAACCGCAGTGGCAAAGCCACCCTTACAGACGAGTAGTTTGAGCAGTGCAGCAACTGATTTCGGCTTAAGTGTTTTTCCTTTCTTCTGCAGTGAATCTTTCGATCTACTTCTGATTATTTTCTTGTTCGTCGAGTGGTCCATCTGCTTCTCGTAGACGTTCTCATCATGAGAATCATAAGCTTCCGTTTGGTCTTTGCTTGCTAGTATCATTGCAAATTCCTTCTGTATCCTGTCTACTTCCTCCTCTGTAAACTTGACGGCATCTTGCATGGGCTGCACATCCTCGGAAGAGTTCTGCACTTGTGCTACTTCTTCTACCTGCTTATTTCCAAATGTCCCAATAGCAAGCAATGATTGGGGCCAATCGCTGAACTCGTCGTTTCGACAATCCGACACATTAGCACCTGCACATTAGAACTAAATTAAGTTTCTGATTCCACGAAGAAACATAAGTTATGGTCCTAAGTTCGTATTAGCATAACTTGAGTGTCTGGAGCATGGACCACTAAATTTTAAATCCTTAAACTCATGTGGTTCTCATCAATTTATCACTAGATATATGTTTGCCCATGCTTACTCCACATCCTGATGTTCTCTTTCCGTTTTCGTATGTCGGCAATCACTTCATCATGTTTGTAGAAGCTAAAGAATGCTTTCATCCTCACATAAACCACCTTCTCCAAAAGAATGACCAGATTTTACAGGAAAAAAATTAATGATACTAGTATTCTTATGTGTTTTTGACAGAATGACAGTTGTTGTGTCGACAGATTAATTGACTTCAGATCACTAGAACAAAACCATCCAAGATCAGGGTTCTGTCCCAGTATATCCATTCCGAAATAGTTGAACTTTGAGGATGACTTAACTGCATAAATTTCTTCAGTTTTGTCCAGATAGAGAAAGATAAAATAAACAAGTACAGTTTGTTCAAAGAAAAACGAGAAAAAGCATATTCACAAGGGACAAGTCAGAGAATGTCACTACATGCCTACACGGTTAGTTCGGAAGAAAATAAGAATGTCACTACCGTGCAATTTTTCCTAAGTTTTTTATACCATCATAAAAGTCTATTTACTTAACAGATCACTAGATCTAAAGACGAACTGAGTGCAGGAAAACTCAGAGCAGAAGTGTTGGTATATGTGCAGTGATACGGATGGATGACCAACATATGAAATACTAGCGCCCTCCAGAAAACAAATCTGAAACCGATTTTTTGTGAACATCACAAAGCAACAGGTCAGATAATCGCCTGTTCGAAAAGCAAATGGATAGCTTGTCAGCAAAATAGCTTCTTATTTTTGCGAGAAATCTAAGATAACTTCATAACTTAAGCTTAACTGCACAAATGACACATAGCAGCAAACAACTTCAAAAACCAAATGTTATCGTCTTCGATCTTCCTCTAGAATCTAGAACAGACACTCTGCTCAACAACACTACTTGATGATAGCAAGTAAGTGAGAGTTCCCAGGTACACTCACGAGAAGAACCGGATGAACTGGATGGGATCCGGCTCGCCTCTTGCTTCCCGCCGATCTTGTTCGCCACCCAGCTGAAAATCTGCAGCAGAAACAGAGGTTCCATCACCGAAACATAGATTCCATATATCATCACCAATTCACCATACCAAACACCTTAATTCAATGCCAACATAAAGATCATAGTATCATACTACTGTCGGGCATGAGCCTACCTTCATATTCCCGTTCTGACTTCTCTGGGAGTTTAGAGAAGTGAGGCGGGGTGAGCTGATGCAGGAACCAAGAGGTCCAAGACTGCGAGAGATAGTAAAGAAAGATGGCAAGAGGTATGAGCGGGTTACTGGGAGAGATGCAGCAAGGCGAGAGAGGCTTTGTACTTGAAGAGTGGCGCTGGTGATGGATGCTACTGTCGATGGAAGAACTGCTGGCGCATAGTGAGTGGCAATGCAGCACTACTAGTAGTAGCTAGTTGCTCATTGGACTGATTTGAAGGGGTTTGGTTCAAGTTCCAATGCTCTGGAGCGTGGCTGAGATGAGGTGCTGCTACCTATACATACTTCATCTGGCATGTCACTTCCAAACCTTTTTCTTTCTTGCGATGGTGACATTCCCTTTTGGGAGGAGCATTATGAGATGGCGCCAGCCAAGCTAGACTTGGGTTTACCAACTCAAAAGAATCTCCCCTGTTTGAAATATGATTTAGTATGAGATAGTGTTTCTCGAGCAAAATTTACAGTCCCCAGCCGGGGCAGTTGAATGATCTGTCCACTCTGCTGGCCGTCAAGTGCAAAGTCATTTGTACTCGCGTGAGGAAAGTGCAGAGTAACTCCAGTGTCTGCAGCTAAAACTTAAAATTGTCACCGAACCAGCGTAACTGCAGAGCGACCCCGGTGGCACTGAAGGTAATCAAGGCTGTATGTGCAGTTTAATCCAATTTCAAACATCATAAATTGACGTGTTTGTACCTAGTTAGTAGTAGTAACATCCATTATTTCCTGGGTTGTGAGGTGAGGTCTGGTAAATTTTGTTGAGCGTCCTTCAATCCCAGGATATATACAGACGAGTTTGCCGTAGATAGTAACCTCTGTAATGAACTGAAATAGCAAGTATTTTGCTCAATCCCACTGTCTGGACTTTTCGACGACTGCAATTTGCAGTCACGCCAATTATTGATATAGAAAATCACACGTACAGACGCACGACAATTTGCAAGCACACCAATTGATGACATAGGAGACTTCGAAACAACTTTTGTTCGAAACAGAGGGCGCAGCCGTATAGCCGCAATTACAAGTAAAAAGGCCGTTAAAATGTTGTAATAGAGTTTCCACTCACTTGGGTTGTGTTTGAGTTGAGTCCAAGATTTCCCAAGCAAATATTTGGCTAGCCAAAATTTTGACCAAGACTTCGTATGCCCATGATCAGTTTGCCAAGTCTACTATATACTAAAAGCACAATACGGGGGTCTAAAATAGAGCCACCACGTTAACCCACATCATCTAAATTAATTTTAGTAGTTAGATGTAAAATAAGTGGCTAGGATTTAAAAATAACAAAGGTTACGTAAAACATGTAGTTGGTACAAACAGTTACCAATGACACGTTATTGTCCAATAAGTTGACATATTATTTAAATCCGTACAATTTACCAACATCAATCTAACCACGTCCTAGGAAAAAAACCAAACCATGTCTATCCGTGATGTTCACGTGAGAAAAGAAAACATCCAAAAACAAGTCAACTACTGTCACGTTTGTCACGTTTGGTATTGCAAGGATGTAACTGCTACGGCTAAAATACTCAATTGAGTTTATAAAGAACAGTCGTGTATGTACAAAACTGCTAGGTACTTGGTAAACCTAATCTCCAAGCAGGAAAAAAAAATACTAGCTGAAACGCTGGTGGTAAACGGCTATTATTAGACAGTTTAGAAATATTTCTCCAAAAAAAAGATAGTTTAAAAATAAATATAATGAACTGCAGACTGATCGATACATATTCCTTTGCTTTTATTTATGATCTTTCTAAGTTTAGTAAAATTCGTTCCGTTTTGATTTTATATTTTAGATGGTGATATTTTTTTCTATACATTTTATCAAACTTTGTAAATTTTGATATTGACTAAATCTAGAACACATGATAATTATGAACGGAGGGAGTACATTGTTTCTATGAATGACTACTCATAAATGAAAATTTTATTTGGCTATCATCAAACCAACATACACACAAAACACCTTGAAGAAGTTCAGAATCATGGAATGTTAAAATTAATGAGGTCACCACATTAGACGCCCTACATCTACGTGTTTTTATAATTGAGTACACGAAAAAATGAATAATATTCAACTAATAGTCCAACACACTAACAAAACGTCTGGGAAATTCGGAGTCATGGAGTTTTAATTTAAAGTCAAGGCATTAGTTGCATTATATATATTGTTTCTATCATTAAAACATAAAGATGACAAATTTATTCAATTTCCATCAGATCAACGCTCTCACAAAACATCATTGATGAGAACATCCCTCGGATTATACAATATTTTGGATTAGTGATACAACAGAGCTAAGTCATGATAGATATTCATATTTAGTATCCACAGAGTGTGTCAATACTATTAAGACCTAGAAATCATGCACTTAATTCTCATAAATTGTTTGTGTGAATACTGTATGGCAGACATTTTGGAATATTGTATGTGTCTTTCTCTCATGTAACAAAATCTACATATGAGCACATATCATTTTAATGGCTCAGTAAAATTGATGAGTGATTAAGGGACTTGATCTATGTTATCAAAAACGTATATTCGTTTTGCGTAGCACATAAAATACATGTGATTGGATGTGTAGAACCATTAAACCAAGATCGGCATAAATTAAGAGTATGAAAAGGTTAGATTCATACTTCTCGAACTTTGATTATTGATGTGTAAATGATTACGCCTAGAAGAAAATAATTTAGCTTATAACAGTAATTCCCCAAGTACCACTGCAGTCATGTTTCTAAAACGTTGCACACTGCAACATGGAATGAGAAAATTGCGAGGAGGAAACAACAGAAAAAGGTAATTCTCACTATTTAATTTAACCTACCTATTAATAAAGATATATAATGTTCTATCTTAATTCAATAATTTATTATCAAAGACAACAAACGTCGCGTACTAATTTAACATTATGTAAGAACTATAGTTTTCTTTACAGATTCGATATCACTTACATGGATGTTTCAACATATGGGATGCTTATCATTTGCTCACAAATCTGATTGCTAAAAGATATTACTCGCAATGTTATATTTTGTTTCCCAAAAACATTTGTGGTAGTTGCAAAACAGTTTTGTTTATTGTCTTATAATGGATAAAAATTGTTATATCAATGAAACTATTTATTTCTCCAGCACTTTGAACCAACTATAGATGATGCCCTCAGATATGCGAGGGCCACCGTGCTAGTTTAGCTAAAACATGAAGTAAAGCTGATAAGAAGCCATTGGTATGCCAAAAATTGCAACCATCCAAACAAGGACCAAAAGTATTGGTGATAGCCAAAATATTGAAAAACTGCGTTTTGGCAACAAACCAAAATGCAGCCTTGGCATCAAGATTTTGCGCTGGGATCCCAACAAGAAAAAAAAATCCAAATTCCTTGCGAACTCCAGTTCGTCTCCTAAAAAGGAGCTGCTATAGTAAACCAAGTTGAGAAAACTAACCCAAATTAGGGTGATGCAGTTGGAATCCCAACCCAGAAAGGGCACCAAGTGTCACGACCGCACAGCAACGGATCCCATCGCGCCTGGTCGGACCCGACGCGTGTTGTCTTCGACTTGCCCGAAACGATGCACTTATTCTTTAATCCCGGCGATTAGTCTGTAAGTAAAGGCGCCCCCATACACGAGGTCACTAGCACCGATGCTAATCACGTTTCAGTGCCTTAATCACGCCCCCACTTGCTTACAAAGAGGATCCTGGATCCTAATTAACTGTGTAGAGAAGTCACCGAGAGGCTTAGACTACTCATAATGGGAGTAACATAGCTAGTAGTAACATGGATGTCATCTACTCCCTCCAGTCCGGTTTAATGGGCCAATTTGGATTAGCAGCGAGACCAAGGCGAAAGGAGATTGGAGGAGCTATTTTCAGTTTTAGCGATTAAATGCCTTTCCTTTAAAAGATTGATGCGATAATTATGCAGGGAAGCCGAACGAGCCCACGCAAGAGTAACTTTCTCCTTTGCATGCAAAACTGATTGGAGCTTAGTAGGGGAAAGGAAACGGTGGGGAGGGAGTTTAGGAGTCTTAGGCCTTTCACAATGCAATGGCTCTTAACATGTTATCCTAGGTTATTGTTTATTTTAAAAGACAGCCATCACAATGCATTGTATCTTAAGAGAGTATCTAAATTTAATGATTTTAGCCCATGCATACATGGTGATTGGACTAGTAATACTTTTTGCCTATGACTCCGTGCAAAGGTTGTAGCTTAGCTAAGATACAATAATCTTCTCTTTCATCAATTAATAAGGTGCCACATCACCACTTTGCCTATGATATCGTGCTAAGAAACTTGCATTGTGAAAGGCCTTAGACCACGTGGTGGAGTACTTGTAGGGTGTTAATGATCCGAATCAGCCCAGTTTTTCGGTATCCTTCTAAAATCCATATTAGCCCATTAAACCGGACCGGAGGGAGTAGGCAAAAAAGATGATATGTTAAATAATTAAGGAGGAGAGAGACAAATAAAGTAACATAATATGTTACCATCACATAGCGGTTCCCAATGTAAAATGGGTCTATAGAGCAATAAATGATGGTTTCTATATTATCATATATAGTACTATCCACTATGAAGGTAGTAACATAGACTAGTAACATATGCATGTTACTACTCTAAGTTACTCCCCACTATGACCAGCCTTATTGGCTAGCAGCCTAGCACCAAGGATGGTGGACTATGCAGTTTGGGTTCTAACCCCAACTCTCTTGATAAAAGATACTACCGATTGCCTTTTTTTAATTATCTGTATACATTCACTGATTTTGGCTGTTATGCACGTATGGTAGTTTATGACAAGTGATCCTCGAAAAGGAAAAAAATACGAGGTCCCTCCTTCGAAACACTCAACCCTATTCCACACATAGTGGCTCTCTTTCGTGGTTTCTTCCTCGATGTCGCTTCTCCCAAGTATTTTACTATTTTTAAACCATATCTCATCATCGCCGGTAGAAAGCAGCTACTCTACTTGTTGGTGCACTTGAAGGAAAATATTGAGGGACCAAGCAGACATATAATTGTAAGCTCGGCTATGGGACATGCAACCTCTTTGTAGAGGCGAGGCATATCAACCATTCCCTTGCGCTCAAACTTGCCTTCTATGTTATGTTTTTTTTATGAAACCTCCGCCTTGCGGAAGAAGGATTGGTTGGTGGAGACATCAGTAGCGAGTAGTGCAATGTGATTTGGCATGGCGGGTTGCCTCCAATGTCATTGGTTGGATGCAAGGAGGGTGTGTATGACATGTATGATGTTATGTTGCTACAACATCGGCGGTGGTCCGACCAACTCTGAGTGATCATATAGGTTCATCCGCTCCCTCGGTAATCTCATATGATGTTACCATAGCGATTACAACCTCCTTATGATGAATAGAGACCATGTTTTTACAATGGCGCTCCCATTTTGCAACTAGAACCCTTGTTGGACCTTCCCAATTAGACAAGATAACATCAACGTAGAATTTATTTATTGCTTTTGAAGGCCTATTGTCAAAAAATAAGAATCTAGCCGGTCACAACTATGGCCCAAATCTCGACCACTAGGTCAATCCCCTCTCAAAATTCATGTGACAATGGAAAAAACAAAACTACCTCTCATCATGTTATAAACCTAGCTGAAAAAACATTTGGGAATTTTAAAATTAGGAAATATTAGTACACACAAACATAATATTACCATATGGTTTGTTTTATAAAAAAAATGAAGAAATCGGAATGCTATCGTTTAAGTTTTAAAACTTGCGGTGTAGTTCTCTTTTCTTTTTGCTAAGTTATACAAGTGGGTTTCAGTGTAACTATTCTCTAAAATATGTTCTCCCAAAATGCAATGTGTTACTGTGGCTAAGATCTTATGAATTGCATGGCTCGGTTCAAAACTCGCTCTATCGAGTCTTAAGGAGATGCAATATCAATTTGTTCTTTGTATCGTCTTGTCGTTGGACCACTCATACATAACAATAGTGTTTTGGTAGTTTATTTTTAGAGCTAAAAAATGAGTGTAGTTATTAGAGAAGTTGATTGTCAAAATATTGATATTATTTTATGGGTAAATTCTAGTTTTTACCTTCTACTTACATTTTTTATATAAACTACCCCATTTGTTAGCTTTTCATCTCGATTATCTCTTTTAGTGAAATTTTGTCACTTTTACCCTTCCTATTATTTTTTGGGAGTCTACCTTGTGGGTATCAGTTGCTCGATACACATGACAATGCAACTAGGATGTTTCTCCTCATTTGACTGTTCTTTCACACGGTTTCATCTGACGGTTTATGATAGGGGGTGAATTGGTCCAGCCAAGAGACAATAAAGGCATGCCAAAAATGTGGCGGGGCACGCCAAGTGTACACGACGAATCAAGTCCACCAGAAATTTTAATCTGTTATCTTAGATAGGTGAAAACTAGCAAAACCTCAGGAGGTTTGCTAAATGAGAGTAGTTCGTGTTAATTCTTAAGCTTGTGAATATACATTGTCATTGCTGACCTCAGAAGGTTTTTCGTTTGTAACTCAAGGTATATATGTGATTGGTTAACCATTGATACATCTCCAACGTATCCATAATTTTTGATGCTCCATGCTTGTTTTTACACCATTTGCCTAATGTTTCATTACACTTCGTGGCACTTTTATGCATTTTCCGGAACTAACCTATTAACAAGTCGCCACAGTGTCAGTTCCCTGTTTTCTGCTGTTTTTGTGTTTCAGAAAAGCTACACAGGAAATATTCTCAGAATTGGACGAAACAAGTTCCTAAAGTCTTATTTTTCCCGGAAGCTTCCAGAGATCCGAAGAGGAGACGGAGTGGGGACACGAGGGCCCCACACACCAGGGCGGCGCGGCCCAGCCCCTGGCTGCGCCCCCTATGTGTGAGGGAGCCTCGGTCCACTCCTGACGATGCCCCTTCGCCTATAAAGACCCCCCGACGGGAAAAACCTAAGTACCCGATCAATTTTCCAGAAACACATCGCGATCCGCCGCCGTCATCGACCCGAGATCGGGAGGGTCCAGAAGCTCTTCCCGGCACCCTGCCGGAGAGGGGAATCGCCACCGGAGGTCTTCTTCATCGCCATGCTTGCCTCCGGAGCGATGAGTGAGTAGTCTACCTTGGACTATGGGTCCATAGCAGTAGCTAGATGGTTGTCCTCTCCACCATGTGCTTCATGTTTAGATCTCATGAGCTGCCCTACATGATTGAGATCACCGTTATGTAATTCTACATATTTGGTTTGTTGGGATCCGATGAATATTGGTGTTATGATTGAGTTGCTATACTAAAATATATCTTATGTTATCTCTATGTTGTTTATGATCTTGCATGCTCTCCGTTGTTAGTAGCTATCTTGGTCGAGTAGTTGCTAGTGACTCCAAGAGGGGGTATTTATGCTCGATAGTGGGTTCATGCTTCTATTTAATCTGGGGGAGTGACAGAAACCTCTAAGGTTGTAGATGTGTTGTTGCTACTAGGGAGAAAACAACATTCATATGCTCGAGGGCATATGCTTTGTTTACATTACACACTTTGTTTAATGCAGTTATCTGTTGTTCGCAACTTAATACTCATGGAGTGTTCGGATGATATCCCCGCGAGTGGATTATTAGTCATAGATGCAGTTGGATGGCGGTCTATGTATTTTGTTGTAATGCCCAGAGTAAATCGCATAGTGATCTTCTTGACATATCACGTTATCTTTATTCTATCAATTGCCCAACTGTAATTTGTTTACCCAGCATGTGTTATTTGTCTTATGGAGAGACACCACTAGTGAACTGTGGACCCCGGTCCTATTTCCATCATATTGCTATCACCTGTTTACTTTACTCGCATACTTCTACTGTTTTCCACTCGATACGCTCATACCCTTTGTTTCAAGCAAACCGGTGAGATTGACAACCTCATCGCAAGTTGGGAACAAAGTATTTGGTTGTGTTGTGTGCAGATTCCACGTTGCTGCTCGCAAAGCAAAGCTTGGACGAGGCGCCATATAAATTGTCCGGAGCTGTCGCGAAGCTTGCAAGCATCACCTTCAGTCGTATTGTCTGCTCTTCTCCTGATCGACAAACCTTGGTTTCTTACTGAGGGAAAAGACTTGCCGCTGTGCTCATCATACTTTCCGCTTGGAGTATCCCAGCTGCCTGGCCATAATCATCATCAACTACAAGCCAGCCATCAACCATCTATGAGTCTGAAAAGCTCCTCTTAGGATGTGTTTGGTAATTGAATGAGGTGGAATGCAATGGAATCGTTTTGTTTGGTAATGATACGTTTCCATTCTAGTGTTTGGTTTGGACGAAAGGATTGAATGGAATGGTTCCGTTTTGTGTTTTGTTGGGACAAAAAAAGGTGGAATGGAATTGGCTAGAGTTGGGTTCAGCTCACCTTTTTCATAGCAGTTGTGAGATTACCTCCCACATGTAACATCATACCGATAAAAAACTTTGTAGTATTTTGCTTGTATTTCTAGCAATAAGCATTAAAAAATATACACCCATGATGGCACGGTGATGATGGTGTGAAAGCTTCTTCTTTAATACACGGCAACGGCGACAGAAAACTTCTGTGCCAAGTTGACATGGGAATATGCAGTAAATGACCGGCCAGTTGGAAAACCCCAAGAGAAGGTTTGATGAATATAGCAGCAAGTTTTACCTCAGTTATGAAACTAAGGTTATCAATCCAGTAGGAGGATGAATACGACTGAAGGTGATGCCCGCTAGCTTCGCGACAGCTTCAGACAATTTATAGGGCGCCTCGTCCAAGCTTTGCTTTGCGAGCGGCAACGTGGAACCTACACACAACACAACCAAATACTTTGTTCCCAACTTACGATGAGGTTGTCAATCTCACCGGTTTGCTTTAAACAAAGGGTATGACCATATCGAGTGGAAAGCAATAGTAATATGCGAGTAAAGTAAACAGTGCGAGTAAAGTAAACAAGTGATAGCAATATAAAGGAAATAGGACCGGGATCCATAGTTCACTAGTGGTGTCTCTCCATAAGATAAAATAACACATGCTGGGTAAACAAATTATAGTTGGGCAATTGATAGAATAAAGACAACATGCATGTCGAGAGGATCACTATGAGATTTACTCTGGGCATTACAACAAGATACATAGACCGCCATCCAACTGCATCTATGACTAATAATCCACTTGTGGCGAATCAATCCGAGAACTCCACAAGTATTAAGTTGCGAACAACAGATAATTGCATTAAGCAAAGTGTGTAATGTAAACAAAGCATATGCCCTTGCGCATATGAATGTTGTTTTCCCCCGAGTAGCAACAGCACATCTACAACCTTAGAGGTTTCTGTCACTCCCCCAGATTAAATAGAGGCATGAACCCACTATCGAGCATAAATACCCCCTCTTGGAGTCACTAGCAACTACTCGGCCAAGATAGCTACTAACAACGGAGAGCATGCAAGATCATAAACAACATAGAGATAACATAAGATAATATTCAGCACATCAACTCAATCATAACACCAATATTCATCGGATCCAACAAACGCAACATGTAGAATTACATAACGGTGATCTCGATCATGTAAGGCAGCTCACGAGATCTAAACATGAAGCACATGGTGGAGAAGACAACCATCTAGCTACTGTTATGGACCCATAGTCCAAGGTAGACTACTCACTCATCGCGCAGGAGGCAAGCATGGCGATGAAGAAGACCTCCAGTGGTGATTCCCCTCTCCGGCAGGGTGCCGGGAAGAGCTTCTGGACCCTCCCGATCTTCGGGTCGATGGCGGCGGCGGATCGCGATGTGTTCTGGAAAAGTAATCGGGTATTTAGGTTTTTCCCGTCGAGGGGTCTTTATAGGCGAAGGGGCGTCGTCAGAAGTGGACCAGGGGGCCCACACCACAGGCCGGCGTGGGCCAGGGGTGGGCCGCGCCCCCTGGTGGTGTGGCCACCCTCTGGTCCGACTCCGTCTCCTCTTCGGTGTTCTGGAAGCTCCGTGAAATATCTGGACGTCTGGCTTTGGTTTCGTCCAATTCTGAGAATATTTCCTGTGTAACTTTTCTGAAAAACAAAAACAGCAGAAAACAATGAACTGGCACTGTGGCATCTCGTTAATAGGTTAGTTCCGGAAAATGCATAAAAATGCCACGAAATGTAACGAAACACTAAGCAAATGGTGTAAAAACAAGCATGGAGCATCAAAAATTATGGATACGTTGGAGACGTATCAGCATAACCAAGCTTAACTCCTGCTCGTCCTCGAGTAGGTAAGTGATAACAAAAGAAATAATTTTTGAGGTGACATGCACCTACACAATCTTGCTCATCTATGTAAGCGTTGTGCGCTGGGATCAAAAGAACTTAAAACATGGGCATGAAAGATATAATCTTGATAGAAGAAACTTAGCAACCATGTTATAACATGAAAATGAACACAAACAAAAGATCATGAAAATAAAACAATGAAAGTCAAACGTCTGTTCAAATCATAAGGAAAAACATACAAATGGTTTTCAGCTTGTCCCTCATGGAGAGCAAAACATAAATGCATAGGACACCTTCAAGTTTAAGAGGGCGACTAGATACAAGTAATTTGAGAACAAGTGAAACCAACAATATGAATCAATCAATGAAAACTTTGGGACAATGCACATTATACTCAGAATGACAACTATGCTCTCTTAATGGTGCATAAAGGTAGAAGGTGGAGACTCAACATAAAAGTAAAAGAAAGGCCCTTCGCGGAGGGAAGCAGTGATTGCAAGTTTTATAAACCTTCAAAAATTATGGTACTTACCGGCTTTGAGCTCTCATTGCCCACATCATAAGCATCTTGAATGGTTAAAGTTAATGCGAGTACACTTATGCTGGATATGCTTGACAAATCATAAGTTGAAAACCTCGTGTCCCGTGAAATACGAATACCCAAACCTCATGCTACTCGACTTAGAGTCCCAAGCAAGCTCTTGTCATTGTAATTATATGTGTATCATCGAGAACCGCCAACGGGGTACCTCCTGCCCGATGACATGGAACAAGCCCATATCAAAATGACAAGACAAACAGACAATGAACACCTCGACATCTCTTTTATTTACCATTGGTATAGCTTTTTATTTTGAGATGCGTCGTTGAATGTCCACTATGGGCATGCTGTAAATTTCCACCATGAATGATGCATGGCTTAGATTAGTGGCCCAGGCGTTTCCCTAACACATATAAAAACTCCAAAATAATTCTTCCAAATAATTAAAACAACGCATGATTTTTTCAAAGGCTCATTAACCAATCTCAGTCATTTGAGACAAGTCATGCTACAGCAAAACCACTAAGCATACTATCAAAAAGATATCAAGCACGACATGCAAAAGCCTAGGCCGCAGTCTACACAAGCTCCTTCTTGTACCACTTTTTTGCATAAAGCTTTTTCTCTTTTCCAACACCATTCAAACTTTTTATAACCAACTCTTTTGATGAAAACCAACATGGACCAGAGGCCAAAATACACCTTGATGAAAATATATAACAAGATCTGAACACAAATCAAGGCGAAAATCGAAAGCTAAACGCAGTTCTAGAAAAAGAGAACACTCGTTGAAATTATCAGAATGAAAAACGGAGTGTTCTTGGAAAATGAAAAGCAAGGCAACTTCTCCAAAAGGAATTTGTTGGGGTCCAACCATTTATTGCAGAAAACAAAACTAAACAATCTGAAAACTAAAAACAACAGACGCTCCAAGAAAAATGCATAATGCATGAAGCAATAAAAATATAGTGCGTTGAAAAGTGACCTGATTTTTGCCGATGAAGAAGGGGTGCCTCGGGGGCATCCCCAAGCTTTGACGCTTGTACTTCTTGGATATTTCTTGGGGTGACATGGGAATCCCCAAGCTTGAGCTTTTGTCCATTCTTCAACTCATCTCATCATTTTCCAATCCCTACACTTGAAAACTTCCTTCATACAAAACTAAACACAAATCTATTAGCAACATTAGTGTAAGCATAACATTGAATCAACCCTTTTTGCTTCAGGTTTCAACTCAAAACCACCACATATAAATCATATACTACTGTAGCAACTTCCCCAAAAGTCCCGTGATCAAAAGAACTAAAAAAGAAAGCGATAAAGCGGCAAACACAAATATTGGCAGAAATCTGTCAAAATAGAACAGCTGACAAAGGTCGAATTTTTAGAGGGTTTTATGTTACTCAAATCAAAAAGTGTTCAACTAATGAAAGTTTGGATAAAACCTGGGGCATATGCACAAGAAATCGCAGGTCCAAAAGATATACAGAGAATTTTCACAAATTTTTACGGTGCACCACCGAAAACAGTTTCAGGACAGCAACATCCCCAAATCTTACCTCACTCAAACTAGAGGTTTCTCTTGGCACAAAAACGAAATAAAAAGGATAAGGAGAGGTCATTACAGTAATAATAACTTCCAAGACTTAAATAAAAGAAAAAGAACTGAATGTAAAAACATTGGGTTATCTCCCAAGA
Source organism: Dactylis glomerata (assembly GCA_007115705.1). Taxonomy (NCBI): domain Eukaryota; kingdom Viridiplantae; phylum Streptophyta; class Magnoliopsida; order Poales; family Poaceae; genus Dactylis; species Dactylis glomerata. The sequence goes on from QXEO01000555.1 coordinate 3,930,580, forward strand.
GTGCTTTTTTTTAACGCCTTTGAGCTAGGCGCAGAAAATGCGAATCAAGTAATATCAAGTGAATCATTAAGATCAACTGCAGAAGTCTTTTCAATAAGGCATTGTATTTCATCCACATAAGTTTTTGAAGACCCCTTGTGATCATGCTTTGGTTCACTCAAATCACTAAAAAGATTTTTGGGACAGATCCAATCAAAATTATTTGCAAAGGCTTCATACAATCCCAAGAGCTTGCTAGGTATAGGTATCTCGGTTCCCTCATTGTTTCTACTAACAACCTTTATAGGGGAACCAAGCTTAGTAAAACGCTTAAGAACTTTCCTAGCTTCAATGGCAACATCTCTAAATTCTATGCGCAAAGTTTCAAGGATAAAAGCTTTCTTTTCGGGATCCTCAATATCATGAAGCTTAAGGAACATGTATTGCATAAAAGGATTAATGCTAGCAAACCTAGCTTCTAACATGTGAACCAAATAAGCAGAAGCAACTTCATAACTAGGAGCAAGCTCAGCCAAAGACTTTTCCTCAACATCTTTATGCATACTAATATGATTAAAGAACTCCTCGATGTTACTTTTTCCAATAATTGAACCACTACCTACTGAGAGGTCCTCCAAAACGTACTTAGGGAACAACATAATGAACTAGAGTAAAGAAATAACAACTATAAAGGATACTAATTTTTTGTGTGTTTTTGATAAAACGATGCAAGTAAAAATAAAGTAAAGCAAAACTTAAAACAAAGTGAAGGATGTGCATGCGAAACTCCCCTTGCAGAAGTCTTCTTTCCTCCCCGGCAACGGCGCCACAAAACTTGTTGATGGCGTGGTGATGATGGTGTGAAAGCTTCTTCTTTAATACACGGCAACGGCGATAGAAAACTTCTGTGCCAAGTTGACGTGAGAATATGTAGTAAATGACCGGCCAGTTGGAAAACCCCAAGAGAAGGTTTGATGAATATAGCAGCAAGTTTTCCCTCAATTATGAAACCAAGGTTATCAATCCAGTAGGAGGATGAATACGACTGAAGGTGATACCCGCTAGCTTCGCGATAGCTTCAGACAATTTATAGGGCGCCTCGTCCAAGCTTTGCTTTGCGAGCGGCAACGTGGAACCTGCACACAACACAACCAAATACTTTGTTCCCAACTTACGATGAGGTTGTCAATCTTACCGGTTTGCTTTAAACAAAGGGTATGAGCGTATCGAGTGGAAAGCAATAGTAATATGCGAGTAAAGTAAACAGTGCGAGTAAAGTAAATATGTGATAGCAATATAAAGGAAATAGGACCGGGATCCACAGTTCACTAGTGGTGTCTCTCCATAAGATAAAATAACACATGCTAGGTAAACAAATTACAGTTGGGCAATTGATAGAATAAAGACAACGTGCATGTCGAGAGGATCACTATGAGATTTACTCTGGGCATTACAACAAGATACATAGACCGCCATCCAACTACATCTATGACTAATAATCCACTTGTGGGGAATCAATCCGAGAACTCCACAAGTATTAAGTTGCAAACAACAGATAATTGCATTAAGCAAAGTGTGTAATGTAAACAAAGCATATGCCCTTGAGCATATGAATGTTGTTTTCCCCCTAGTAGCAATAGCACATCTACAACCTTAGAGGTTTCTGTCACTCCCCTAGATTAAATAGAGGCATGAACCCACTATCGAGCATAAATACCCCCTCTTGGAGTCACTAGCAACTACTCGGCCAAGATAGCTACTAACAACGGAGAGCATGCAAGATCATAAACAACATAGAGATAACATAAGATAATATTCAGCACATCAACTCAATCATAACACCAATATTCATCGGATCCCAACAAACACAACATTTAGAATTACATAACGGTGATCTCGATCATGTAAGGCAGCTCACGAGATCTAAACATGAAGCACATGGTGGAGAAGACAACCATCTAGCTACTGCTATGGACCCATAGTCCAAGGTAGACTACTCACTCATCGCGCCGGAGGCAAGCATGGCGATGAAGAAGACCTCCGGTGGCGATTCCCCTCTCCGGCAGGGTGCCGGGAAGAGCTTCTGGACCCTCCCAATCTTCGGGTCGACGGCGGCGGCGGATCGCGATGTGTTCTGGAAAAGTGATCTGGTATTTAGGTTTTTCCTATCGGGGGGTCTTTATAGGCGAAGGGGCGTCGTCAGAAGTGGGCCAGGGGGCCCACACCACAGGCCGGCGCGGGCCAGGGGTGGGCCACGCCCCCTGGTGGTGTGGCCACCCTCTGGTCTGGCTCCGTTTCCTCTTCGGTGTTCTGGAAGCTCCGTGAAATATCTGGACGTCTGGCTTTGATTTTGTCCAATTCCGAGAATATTTCCTGTGTAACTTTTCTGAAACAGAAAAACAGCAGAAAACAAGGAACTGGCACTGTGGCATCTCGTTAATAGGTTAGTTCCAAAAAATGCATAAAAATGCCACGAAGTGTAACGAAACACTAAGCAAATGGTGTAAAAACAAGCATGGAGCATCAAAAATTATGGATACGTTGGAGACGTATCAACCCACAATCCTAAAAAATAGATGGCATCAAACATAACACATATTTCAATCTATATAACCATAGAAGTCAACAAAATAGACCAAGTTCATTACAATCCATTCAACATGGTCTAGTCATGGAATAGTGTAGCCATCGAAAAGCATATTTAATGGGAATTACAGTCAATTGAATCGCGATCAAGTTCGTATCGCATACTAGTAATAATAGTCATACAACACCTAATTGAAGTTCATACAATCAGTTCAAATTATAGAGCACTCCAAAGGTCTTATCCACATAACTACTCACCCAAACCAACTTGTTGGCAAGGCTAAACATCCTGAACGGATTTGCAATCTTTTGTATTGTCAACAAGTTGATCATAGTAGTCAGATATATGTCCCTCATAAAAATTCTAAATGGCCACCAAAGCATCAAACAAGTCATTCGGGGTATAGCATCATTGTCTCCACCAGACTTTGCAAGAGCACCAGCCATCGTTCTAAACTCATTTTTGGGAGTGGTGACTAATGCATCATCTTCAATGTTCATAACCTTGGCCTTATTTTTTGGTGTGTTTTCGCAGAAGACTCGCCTACATTTTATCTCACTTTCATCTTCAACATCAATAGACAAGGGGTCATTCCCAAACTTGCAATAATTCCTCGTGGCCCTAGTTGACCAAAAAAATGTCTTCATGGCATGATAATGTTTGGTTGGGGTATTCAACAAGGGGATATCATAATTGTTGTTCTACAAAAAATGCGCAAGTGAGTAGCATAAAGTAGACAAAAACGTACAAGTGATTAGCATAAAGTACACATATGTTCATGTAACAAACTTTACAATGCAATGACTACATAGTGTGCTTAGTGTTCACATCTGAGCCTAGTAGTGCAAGTATCCTCATCCCATAGATCTCCACTCGTTTTTTCAGTTGGACTGCTGCCCCAAATCTTCATCCACCTTTTTAGGTATGACACTAATCTCCATTTAAGGATAGCTAGAAGTTTTAGAACCATTAGCCACAAGGTATAATGGTCTATATTCACTCTTAGAGATGGATGCCTAAGGTTGAATAGCTCCTGGATGTTTTAGACATGATTGTTTCCCCCTCGTTCAAATGGCATCTAACATTACGAAATGTTTGCAAGAATCTGGGCTTGGCTCCATATCAGGCAACAACTAGGTAGTATTTGTCTAAAAATAAAACATAAATTGGTGATAACAGTTTGGAAATATGTGGACAATTATATCTTATGTAGTTTGTTACCTTGTGGGACTTGTAAGGCTCACGTGCTAATGCATCATATGTTGTCCCCTCCCATCTAGAGAACACACACAGGAGATGATGCTAAAATCTATTTTTTCCATCACATTTTTCAGTAACAACAACATTCCTACCACAAAAAGAATGTTCCACATCTTTGGTGCTCACACATATGTATCATCGATAGCTCTAATGAAGTATATCCTAATTAGCCAAGGAAAGTTTCAGCAAACACATATGTACCATCTTTGGTTTCCTGCAATTATTTCTGGGATCTCTGTAGAAGGTTGTCTATATATTCATTATGTAGCTCACCAACGGGCATGAAGCACACGCCTTAAATATATGCTAATTGCTAAAAATTATCTACCAAATTCATTGGAACAACCATATTCATAAGGTTATCTCCAGTGGTATGCAAGAACATTGACACTTGTCACTAGTGGACAAATGGCTACTAGCGGCTTGTTAAAATGGAGTTAGTGATGTGCTATTGGCGCGATGTTAATATGTCACCATTGGTATATGTTACTAGTGACGTGTCAGCCCATGCCTTCACTACTAATGTATATACTGGTGGCATGCATGTACGCCACACCAGAAGTTAGTATGGTTAACAAACCAATGATAACATCTGACATAACATAAATAGCATATAAAGGTTTGAACCTAGTACCATATAACACCAAAGAACACTAGTACCACACAACTTACTATAGTAGTTAGTTTAGCACTTCAACAACACTAGTACCATATTCCACTAAATAACACTAGTACCACATAATTTACTAGTAGCTAGTTTAGCACTTAAACAACACTAATACCATATAGCTAGTAGCCCGTGTTGTAGTGCACCAAGATCCGATTAGCATGTAGGTGAAGATATAGCCAAAACCTCTCCCCGTGGCCACCTTGAAACCCTTCCACTTCTGCCAGTTGTCTCCACCGAGGGCCCTCAAAATAGCTTTGTTCTGCTTTGTTTGTGACAAGAATCGTTCTAGACCAAGCCATGATGTGGTCAGTTTTGCCACAACTGTGGTCTCCTCATCGTGCCAAGTTGAGCTTCTTCGGGACTTCACGCCTTGCCATCCAGCGGATGCACTGAGAAAAAACAATTAGACATTTCTAACTGGGAGCAACTATGAACAACTCAGCCACAACGTGTTGAAATAGAATTTACATATTGTCTTAGATAGAAAGTTTTATGGAAGGCCTATGTGGAAGCTCCTAGATCTGCCCCTTAGGCATGTAAACTCGGGGTATTGAACCACCTGGGAGCATGCACTTAGCCCCCCGTTGCCACACTTCGTACAAACATGATCCATTTGTTGCATTCATGTTAACAAATTAAACAAAGAAACATGAAGTTTTTAAACAGTAGCACGATCCCTTGCATATTAAACATAAGACATTTAAAGTCTAGCACAATTGGTTGCATATTAATCATAAGACATTCTAAACTCTAGTATGATAAGTTACATATTAAACATAAAACATACTAAAATTAAACTCTAGCGCGATTAGTTGCATGCATATTAAACATAAACATATATCAACTTAAACACTCCAGTCACTCCCATAGTCATAGCTAGCCTCTGAATCCTTGTCATAGAGCTTATCCCAGTCTAAACCATCATCAGAGACCCAGTCGTCCTCCAAGAGGGCCAACCTCCTGCTAGCGCGCATGGAGGGGGTCCCACCACGGGATCCAAACACTCGGTGGTTATATGCATCCACACTTGGATCATTGTTGATGATATGCGCTACCTAGGGCTCGTTTATCTGTGCCTCGATTTTGGCGGTGCTCCTTCTCCTAAGCCTTGGTGGCTATCATGATTGCCTCTCGCTTTAGAATTCCACATGCTTTTTTATCATCAAGGAAGGTGGGCTACGCCGATCACCCAGACTACTGTACCGCTAGGTTGACATAGACGCACGTCGCCTTCTTGGTGGTGTCCCATGTTCCACGATAGTTCTTCTGGTGTCTCCAGTTGATATCTACTCTAATGACTTCTTATCCTTATCCTCACACCACGAAAACACAACGGCGCCATGTCACGACAATGAAAGTTAACAGGTAATAAGTAAAAACATATTATTAGAATTTACAAAAATATATGTTGGCTTCTGAGTGTTAGAAACAAATGTTTTGGCACTCATTTTTAATACCTGCAGATGTTATTTTTTTATACATCACTACTCTACACCTATACACATCTTCACCCTACACCTAAATACATCTTTTGATTTATGCATCTAAACACTGCACTATACACATCTACACACTACATTTGCTAACTCCACATTTACGAACTAAATCAACTACACATTTACTAGATTAACTACAAAAGAGGACAACGGGATGGAGACGAGGAGGCCGCCGACATGGCGGGAGCGACGAGCAAGATGGGGATGAGGTGGGGAGAAGAATGGGAAGGAGATGGGAATAAGGATGGGAGGAGGAGTGGGGTGTGGTGGCGGGGCCGGTAGGGAAATGTGGTTAGGACGATGCACGTCCATTTTGAGCGCGGTGACATGCTCTTTTTTTTCTTTTTTTAGCCAAAACACAAAATTAGTGGCGTGGAAAATACATGTCACGCCACTAGTATTGCAACTACTAGTTGTGTGCCCAGATAAACCACACCGCCAATAATATATTAAGTCGTCGCTGGGGAAAACCAAAATGGTCGTAAGCTCGTCGCCCCCATCACATTAACTCCCTACGGCTAACAACAAAACACATGATCTAGCCTGCATCCGCATAGCCAAAAGGCCTCGAGCTCCCTGTTGTTGCCATCTTTGGCATTCAACAGACAAAGGAAGAGCTCCACCCTTAGTCCGATGCGCCCGCTCCATCACCATGACAACTCCACTGGTACCCTAACCTATCTAAACTAACACTATGTACACCACACGGCAGAGGAGTCGGGGTTCTCCCAACCTCCATGTGCCATAGCAGCCGCTAGAGGTGGAGAGAGCCACCGGTTTCTCTGGCGGGATGCAAAAATCGGCTAGAACTCTCCCTCTTTACTGTAGCAGGAGAGGACGAGTCGAAAACAAACATAACCTTTCGCTAATCCGACCTATTTCATTCATTGGCCCATAGGTTATCTATGATCTTCTCTTCCTTTTTCTAGATGAATAGAGACAAGAATTGAGACAAAAAAATCTCTTAATCATATTTTTTCCTTTTATTAATCCTCCTGCCCATCTACAATGCATTCATTCTATTATAAATAACTGCAATACACATATGATCCAAACAATTTATATGCCTAATGAAAAAGAAATCACAACCCGTCATGGATTTTGTCAAGAAAACATATGTGTGTGATGTCTGATTTTTCTAATCAAATCCATGACATATCTTAGCATTATGTGTCATGGACAAGAAAAACAAGTTGTTTCGTTTATGTGTCATGGATTTGATTGAAAAACTTGTTTTTCTTGTTAAAATTGGAGTGGACGGGGGGACATAAACGAGACAGTGCAGCAAAATCAAAATCATACCTCACGGAAGGAGATCAAAGCTGATCTCGCCGCCTTGCCTGCTTCCTATGCCGCGCCACTACAGCCTGCTACTGACCACTGCTGCCCCGGATGCTACCGACTACCGCAAAGCCTGACTCACCGTGTGTCTTTAGTGGCGCCACCAAAAATGAGAGGAGAGTGAAAGACGGGAGAGGAAGGGAGGGCATAGGGTTTAGGTCGGGTGGGCGTTGGGTAAGAATAGGTTAGGCCTATTTTTGGGTGAGTGATAGTTTTCGATGATGGTTACAGTCCCCATTTCACCAGATCTCACCGATTGGGTGGAACTAATGAATTCCCCATCTGAGGGGTATGTTCTCTTAGGAGGAACCAGTTGATTCCATTTGTTCTCCACCATTCCAGCGCATTCCATTACTAAAATTACACTCTTATATAGAAAACTACATTCCTTTTGTCAACACATTTTTTACCCTGTTGGTACGGTACGTACATTTGGATACGTATCATATGCATGGAGTATATCCATGTGCGCTCAGTTGCCCAATGTGGCCAGAAAATTCAGAAATGTCAAGTTCCTAGGTGTACGTACGTACAACAAACTACTTTCAGCTAGCTAGCTTGCAGCGTTGAAGATTCTTCCCCGGCATATGAAGAGAATTTTCTGGCAGCCCGTACAGACGTACGTTCCAATGTAGTAGTATCACAAGCATCTAGCATCGTCGTTGAACATTCTTGGGCGCACTACAGCCACAGGACCGGCCGGGACTTCGGGACTTCACCGGCCGGCGTACGCATCACCACCTCGCCGACACTTTGCACGCTTGTCCAGTTCGCTACTGTCTCCGGTATAGTTCCCGACCTCACCGCTTCCCTGTTCATCGCTTCGATTATTTGCGCTGGGCACGCGTGTACAACATAGATCCGACAATGAACATCTCTCTGTTGAAACCTGTTGATGGACCATGCGTATGAAGACGTATCGTCTCCGCTCAGAGTTCATCAGCAGCCAAGTGTGTGAGGACAACGGCGCGACGGATCCCGTCGCGCATGGTCGGGGCCGATCGACGCGTGTTTGTCCCAAATCATGGGCTTACTCTTAGTTTAATCCCCGCATTGACCACTAACACCGATGCTAATCACGCCCCCAGCTGCCCAAGAGGGTACTGAATCGTCTCCAGCTGCAATCTTTTCACACAACTCGTGCTCACAGGCTCACTTGCTCACCATATATGAGCAGAAGATTCAGATTTTCCATTTCCCAAGGTGTACTACATGCACATATATTGCACAGTAGATCATGGAACTAATATTGGAAGCAACTAGCTTAATTAGTCGTTTGCAGCGTTGAGATTCTTCCCCGCCGGCCGGCCGGAGAGATATTTCTGGCAACTCGTGCACTGTCCTGTACAGAAGTAGTAGCACTCGTGCAACTGCCGCACGGACCCTCTTCACCTACGACACGGATGCATCATCGTCCTTGTGATCGTGTTGAGTTCCATACAGTGTCCACCCTTATCCGGTACAGCGCTTCCCCTTATCGCCCTCCTGTTCATCAGCGTGTGTGCGTGCGAGCTCCGACAATGGACAGCTCGTCGGAGAGACCTCCCGTGGACGTGGCCTACCGACGTTCTTCAGTTCCGCCTTGCGTGCGCGGTTTGCGGATAACGGTCTGTCGGGAGAAGCTTCCGTCGATGCGTTACGCTAGTGTATGTCCAGCCGATCACGGACAAGATCCATGGTGAAGTACAGCAGCGATTGTGGAGAATATATATCTCAAAAGATCGATCGATCTATCAGAGCCTGCACTGTTTGCTTGACAGGGACAGACCTATCTATGGTCGCGATCTTTCGTTCGCACTGTTCGCCAGACAGACCACGCGCGCTGCATATATCTATACAAGAACTTTCTCTTTTTCAGGAAATTAAGGGGAAATTGTATTCATCTCCTTCACGATCTTTCTGCCGAGCTCCACTGGCGCATGCAATCTCGAGAATAAAGAAAGCACCGGCTCGGCGCTCTCTGGAACGCTAGCTACTGCCAGTGCAAGCAAAGGAGCCAATCAATTAACAGCCTCGTACACACAAACAGTAGTGTGCTCCGATCCCAAAGGCAGAGGGGCCAATCAGTTAACGAGGCGATACGATAATGTATGAAATGTGCCTGGCCTTGGCTTTCAGGGCATTTCCCGGCCGGATCGAGGCCATCGATGCGTACATTGTGTGTTTTGCCGGGCTTGGCGACGAAGGGATAGCTATTGGGCGTCACAGATATTCATTGTTTCGAGATGCATGATCGATCGATCGATCAAAGCAGCGACGGCTTATTTCCCGCTGCCTCAAACACGAGAAGCTAGCATACTATACTAGATATATGGAATAGATCACATAAGGGAAGAACCTCGAACATAGCCCACACGTGATCCTCGACATATCCTGAAAACGGAAGCCTGTGATCGAGGGAGGTGAAGATGTCAACGATCCATGGAGGACCATGTTTACGTGATTGGGTAAGTCTGGTATACCTGAGTCGCTCAGTGGGAATAGTAATGTAGTATCGGCGAGAAGCCGGCCGTTCACAAACTGATGGTCCCGTGGCTAGATGTAGAGGGCTAGACTAGCTATCTTTTGTAACCAAGCATAGTAAGTAAAACTTTGGAAGTGCAGTAGCTTGACTCGTGTCTCAAATTCTCAAAGGACATCTGTCTGGTGGTCCTCAAGGAATGTTCACCACTAAGAGCATTTAGTATGACTGATGATTAGATAAACAAGTATTTATTTATTTGTATATTGTTCATCTTGCCTATACCATTTTTGCCATTGTGGATGGGTTGTTGTGATACAAGAATTAAGATACTAGAAAACAAACAAGAGACCAGACACGAATTAAAAGAGTTGTTAGCATAGAATCGCGACATTTTAACTCAAAATTTGAAAAATCACGAACTTTACGTTTGAATCGCATAAACCGTGACATTTTTTGAAATTGCTAGTAATTCGCACTGATCACAGATTGACAACGAATTGACAGTGGAACTGATAGGTGGAACCACCTGTCAGCGCTGATGTGGCAAAAAAAGGAGAGTTATTAGCATAGAACCGCGACATTTCAACTCAAATTCCGGAAAACCACTACTTTACGTTTGAATCGCGTAAAACTGCGACATTTTATTTTTCATTTTTTCATTTCAAATTCCGGAAATTGCATTGTATTTTGAACTATGGAAAAAGAGAAATTTGTGATTGTGTATAGGGATAAACTTTTGTAGAAATTTGTTTTTTTTTGTGTAGCTCAAAATAGAACATATTTTTCTCCAAAATTTCTACCGTGCCCTTCGAATGCCTATATGTATGTGCAAATATAATATCAATTTTTGAAATCCTAGAAGTATATTTTTCAAAAACCATTGGTGCTCATGATTTAAATGCACTTTTCATTATTTCATTTGCTCAATCCGACGTAGTCTACTTAGAACACGTATAATGGAGGTGACATCAGCCTTCCTTTAATTTAGTGGTGCCATGTAGGATATTTTCTTAGTTGGAGGATAGGGAAATAAGAAAGAAAAGACAGTCTTCTTAGATAAGGGATGATATCTTAACAAATAATGAAATGTTGTTTCAAAAACTCGCGGTTTTATGCGATTCAAACGTAAAGTCATGGTTTTCTAGAATTTGAGTTGAAATGCCGCGGTTTTATGCTAACAACTTTCATTTTTTACCACATCAGCGCTGACTGGTGGGCCCCACCTATCAGTGCCGGTGTCAATTCGTTGTCAATCTGTAATTAGTGTGAATTGCTAGCAACTTGTCGCGGTTTTATGCGATTCAAACGTAAAGTCATGGTTTTCCAGAATTTGAATTGAAATGTCATGGTTCTATGCTAACAACTCCGAATTAAAATGTTCTTGTATGTCAAAAAATGTTCATGCCCCTCTTCGTCCTGTGCGGGAGGCTCTGCTGCGGCAGGTGGCGGCCATTTGACTCAGCCACGACGGCGGTGCAAGGGGTGGGTCCTCTGCCCCTCTTTGTCCTTGGTGGCTGGGTGATCCTGGGCTTGATCCGCAGGAGGAGGTAGTCTGGGGCGGCGGTCCTAGGCTTGGTGGTGGTGCCCTTCTTCTCTGTCAAAGTTGGTCGGCCGACGACGGGTTTCCAGGCGACAACTGGTTCAGGCGACATGGCATCCGGTGAAAACTGAGCCTCAACGTCAGTCGTGGCAGACAATGGGAGCGTCTTTGGATGTTGTTACCTTAATGGAGGCATCGTCTATGGTTCAAGGTGGCAACGAGGATGGGGATGACCGGGGATGACTCCACCGTCCCCGCCCCGACCCCCGCCAGTCCCCGACCCCCGCCAGTCCCCGTCCCCGCCAGTACCCTCTAGAGTCTCGGGGAAAATTGCCATCTTGATCCATGGAGCCTAGGTATCCATGGAGCCTCCACGGGTCGAATTTGCCCCCCATCCCCGCCCCGCCAGCCTATCGGGTACCCGCCCCGCTATCCCCACGGGGCCAATTTGCCCCCATCCCCGGTTCTTAGTGGGTAATTACCCGTGGATACCCGCCCCCGCGGGAAAATTGCCATCTTGATCTATGGTGTTATCGTTGGTTGACTCGGACTGCTTCAGGGGAAGACCTAGATCTGGGGCTCCCGGATCGAATGATGGTGGCGCCCGGCATCGTTACCCATGTGGGCATCATTTTTGGAGCAGATGTCAGCTGGAGATGGTGTTGCTCCGGGGGAAATCTCAGATCTGGGTCTCCCTGATCCGACGATGGTGACGCACGACGCCGCTCTCCCTGCTGGGGGCATCGTTTTTGGAGCAGGCCTTGGCTAGAGATGGCTCTCGGGTGGAGTGGCGTGTCGCTTCCCGTGTTGACAATGGTGTGTCTCGGCAGCTTGGTGCGGCGGAGTCTCGACGGAGAACATGGGCTGAGGTGCGTGCGCAGAGAGGAGGTGCCGTCTAGCGCCATGGTGGCGTCATCGGCAGGATCGACAAAGTTTATGCGGATCTTAACTATGAAGATTGCTTGGAGGTTCGATGGCGGTGACGATTTCTATAGTGTGTATATTGTTAGAATCGGTCACGGTCTCGTACAAGTTGTACCGTACGTGACTTGTATTGTAATTGTATCTGTCTTTGATCTAATATAAATAGAGGTGTGGTGGAGGGTCTAGACCACCACGAAAGCCCAAAACACTACAATCTTATTTTGGTATCAGAGCCTTTTACCGAGCCGCCGTCGCTCTCCTCTTACGACGCACTTGAGTTCGATCGATCCGATCCCGTCGCGCGATGTCGACGAGCCAGCTCCAACTCTCCACCGTCGGTCCTCTCGCCGCCTCTTCATCCTCGATGGTGCCTGCAGGGATCGCGGAGTCCATCCCCGTCCGTCTGGACCGAGGGAATTTCATGCTATGGAAAGGCCTCACCTTGCCCAACCTCTCCGGAGCAGATCTTCATGGCCACCTCGACGAGTCGGTGGTCACGCCGGAGAAGACCATCACTGAGGGCGAAGGTGACAAAGCTGTGGCCATCCCCAACCCCGCGTATCATCGCTGGTGGATCCAGGACCAAAAGGTCCTTGGCCTGCTACTTTCCTCAATGGAACCTGAGATCGCATGCCAGTTAATCGGCTGCAAGACCGCCGCGGACGTGTGGACGTCAGTCCATACGTTGTTCGGCGCCCAGAGCCGCGCCAACGTCCGACACATCCGCCGTCAACTCCAGACGCTGCGGAAGGAAGAGCTGACTGCTGGAGAGTATATGCACAAGATGAAGGCCCTCGCCGACATCATGGCCGCAGCCGGCGCTCCCGTCTCCAACGACGAGCTCGTTGACTACATCATCACCGGGCTCGGCTCTGCGTACAGGGCGATCGCCGCCTCGATCACCCTGAACAATCGTTCTGTTCCCTACGCTGAGTTCTATTCCAGCGTTCTCTCCTTTGAGGCCCTGGAGGCACAACAAGCTCAGGCTGAGGAGTGGTCATCCTCGGCCAACGCCGCTTCACGTCCTGCGTCCTATGGCAACCCTAGTCGCCCGCATATGCAAGAGTATAACCCTGCACCTCAAGGCGGCTATCAGGGTGGAAACCGCACCTATGGCAATGGTGGCCAGCAAGGGCACAACCGCACTGGCGGTAATGGCGGCTATGGCCGCAATGGAGGCTATGGAAGCAATGGTGGCAACGGTCGCAACAACGGCAACAATGGCCGTAACGGTGGTAGCAGGCGACGATGGCGTCCACGCTGTCAGCTATGTGGAAATTGGGGTCATGAGGCGATAGACTGCCGCAATCGTTTTGACCCTGATTATCGTCCGGACAACTATCGTTCTGGAAATTTGGCCTCGACAAGCTCCAACAACAACAACCACCACAATCCACCATGGTACTTGGATACTGGAGCCACGGATCATCTGACAAGTGACCTCGAACGTCTTCATGTTCATGAGCGCTACGGAGGGAAAGATCAAGTTCAAGTGGCAAATGGTTCAGGTTTGTCAATTTCGCACATTGGTCATTCTAATTTAGCCGGTTCATCCCTTCATCTAAAAGATATTCTTCATGTTCCACATATTCGCAAAGATCTTCTATCTGTTTATCGCCTTGTTTCTGATAATGACGTGTTTGTTGAATTTCACCGTCATTTTTTCTGTGTTAAGGACAAGGCCACGAACAAAATACTTCTTCACGGTAGAAGCCGTGGTGGACTCTACCCTATCCCTTTCGACAAGGCGTCCTCATCAATCTCTCGTCAAGCCTCCGCTAGTGTCAAAGTCTCGTCGTCGCAGTGGCATCAACGTCTTGGTCATCCATCTAATAATGTAGTGCACAATATTGTTAAAACACATGAGCTTTCGTGTTCCCCAAATAGTTTATCTTTAGTTTGTGATGCTTGTCAGCGTGCTAAAAGTCATCAATTGTCCTATAATGCTTCCTCTCGTGTCAGCACTGTGCCTCTTGAGTTAATTCATTCAGATGTTTGGGGTCCTGCACGTGTTTCCTCGGGAGGGTACAAGTATTATGTTAGCTTTGTGGATGACTACTCTCGTTTTTGTTGGATTTATCTCGTAAAACACAAGTCTGATGTTGAGCAAGTTTTCTATGCCTTTCAAGCTCATGTCGAGCGTCTTTTGAACACAAAAATAAAGGCCTTTCAGTCTGATTGGGGAGGTGAATATCATAAATTGCATCGCTATTTTCAGCGCACGGGAATTTCTCACCGTGTGTCATGTCCTCACACCTCCCAACAAAATGGGATCGCCGAGCGCAAGCATCGCCACTTGGTAGAAACAGGTCTAGCTCTTCTTGCTCACTCATCTCTTCCGCTTTGTTATTGGGATGAGGCTTTTCTCACGGCATGTTACCTTATCAACCGTATGCCTACGCCTGTTATTAATAAGGAAACACCCCTTTTTCGTCTTCTTCGGGTTCAACCAAACTACTCTTTTCTTTGCATTTTTGGATGCGCGTGCTGGCCTAGTCTTCGCAAATACAATTCTCATAAGTTAGAATTTCGCTCAAAGGCTTGCGTTTTTCTTGGCTATAGTCCTATGCATAAGGGATACAAGTGTTTGGATCGCTCAACGGGACGAATCTTTATCTCCCGTGACGTAGTCTTTGATGAAGCAGTGTTTCCGTTTTCCAATCCAGGCGTTTCAGTTAACGTGTCCACCCTTGAACAAGCCATTACTTTTCCTTCGGATGAACCGGTTACGAGTGAGCCAATGCGAAATTATGACCTGTTCTATTTGACTGCTAATCCGCCTGGTTTAGGCACTGTTTTTCCGTCTCAGGTACCTGATGTTGTCGCAGATGCTACTCCTGTCCGCTCATTGCATGATAACAATCCTGGCCAGTGCGTGGTTGATGTGCATGGGGGCTCCATGCATAGTAAGTCCATGCACAACACGTCCATGCACAACACGTCACCCGAGGCAGCTTCTCCTAAGGAGGCATGTTCCAACGCAGATTCTAGCTCAGCTTCGGTCATGTCGTCCGGGTCGGCACCTCTTGGGATGGCCTGTCCAAGCCAAGTCGTCCCAGCCGCGATACTTCACCTCGAGCTGGAACAGCCCTCGTCGCCCACGCCTTCAGTTGCTTCTCCTGCTGATGATCCTGTTCCAACACACCCTATGGTGACTCGTCATCGTGATCATACTCGGAAAGACAAGGTATACACTGACGGTACAGTGCGCTATGATTCTCGACGGCGAGCTTTCTTTGCCGCTCCAGTTTCTCATCATGATGCTTTGCGTGAGCCGGAGTGGTATGCGGCCATGTCTGCCGAGTTCGACGCTCTTTCTCAGACCAAGACATGGACACTGGTTCCACGACCGCCTGGCGTCAATATTGTTGGTAGTAAGTGGATTTTTAAAACCAAGCATCGCCCCGACGGTTCAATCGACAAGCATAAAGCTCGTTTGGTTGCTCGTGGTTTTACTCAGCAGCATGGGATTGATTATGGTGATACTTTCAGTCCGGTTGTGAAGCCTGAGACTGTTCGGCTGGTGTTGTCGCTTGCAGTTTCTCGCGGATGGAGCCTTCGACAGGTAGATGTCAGTAATGCCTTTTTGCATGGTTTTTTGTCTGAAAATGTTTATATGCAACAGCCGCCCGGTTTTGAGGATTCTCGCTACCCGTCTCATGTTTGCAAGCTTCAACGATCTATTTATGGGTTGAAGCAGTCGCCTCGTGCTTGGTATGCTCGTCTGAGTGAGCGTCTCTTTCAGCTTGGATTTGTTTCTTCCAAGGCCAACACGTCCTTGTTCATCTTCTCTCAAGGTGATATTCGCATTTACATGCTGGTATATGTTGATGATATTGTCATTGCTGGGTCTACTACCGCTGTGGTTGATCGCTTGGTACAATCCCTTTCGGAGAGTTTTCCAATTAAGGACATGGGTAAGCTGGACTATTTTCTTGGCCTTGAAGCGGCTTACACTTCTGGGGGCATGACGTTGACACAAAGAAAGTATGCTCTTGATCTTCTTCATCGAGTCAACATGGAGAATTGCAACCCTACTTCAACTCCATTGTGTGCAACTGAACAGTTGGCACGTGATACAGGTACACTACTAGGTGCTGATGATTCTTTCCGGTACCGTAGTGTAGTTGGAGGATTACAATATTTGACGCTCACCCGTCCAGACATTTCCTTTGCTGTAAACAAAGTGTGTCAGTTTCTCTCTCAGCCTACGGATGTCCATTGGGAAGCTGTCAAGCGAATACTGCGATATGTTAAAGGAACTTTGCAGACAGGCTTGCAAATTCGTAAGTCCTCTTCTACAGGAATTAGTATTTTCACCGATGCTGATTGGGCTGGATGCGTGGATGACCGTAGATCCACAGGAGGTTTTGCTATTTTTGTTGGACCAAATCTTATCTCATGAAGTTCAAAGAAACAGCCCACAGTCTCGAGATCTAGTACCGAGGCTGAGTATAAGGCATTGGCTAATGGCGCTGCTGAAGCTATTTGGATAGAGTCTTTACTTAAAGAACTTGGCGTGGCACGGCAGCGAACGCCCATTATATGGTGCGATAATCTTGGGGCTACATATCTGACAACGAATCTAGTCTTTCATGCTCGAACTAAGCATATTGAGATCGACTTCCATTTTGTGCGTGAGCGTGTAGCAGCAGGTGAACTGGATGTCAGGTTTATCTCTTCTAATGATCAACTGGCTGACGTGTTTACTAAACCAGCCACTCGACAGATGTTAGACCGATTTAAGACCAATCTAAATCTTGTATGTGACAGTTTAGATTGAGGGGGTATGTTAGAATCGGTCACGGTCTCGTACAAGTTGTACCGTACGTGACTTGTATTGTAATTGTATCTGTCTTTGATCTAATATAAATAGAGGTGTGGTGGAGGGTCTAGACCACCACGAAAGCCCAAAACACTACAATCTTATTTTATATGAGGTACTTGCTAAGAGTCTGTTAAACCAGATGAGCGCTCTTGTTTCGCCTAGAGGGCGTCTCAGGGTATGCGATATGTTCCTGGTTAGAGGGATTTTGTTGTCTTCCAAGCACAAGGCTCTGTTGACATGATCTTCTCCCATTGTTAGGTTTGTAGGTGTTGTGTGGAGGCTTCGGGTTATTTTATGTATGCTCTTTGTTCAGCCTTTGTTGAATAAACTAATAAAGAAGGCCGCATGCATCATTTTCCATACAGAAGCGGGGGGTAATCCTCTCATATAAAAAAATGTTCATGCAACTTCTAGTAATTGTTTTGACAGCTTAGAATTATGTTCCGTCTCCATCTGTGTTGTTAGTTTGGGTTGAAAAATAGTTCGCAAAATTCTAAAAACTGATTGCAGATTAAAAACTACATCTATATATGAACCTTCTCTGGAAACTTATTTACGGCACGTAAAGCATGGTCATTTTTTATTTAAAATCGTGTATGTATGAAAAATCCCCCGGCTCATTAAAATGTTTCATATTTCACAAATAAAAATGATAATATCACATAAGTTAGCCATCCATATATTATTAATACAGAAAAAGTATCACACCTAATTATATAGCAAGACGAGTGAACACAAAAAATCAATTGAGTGACCATTTTTCCCGGTCACATCACTCGATTAAGTATTTGTGAAATAAATAACTAAAATGAAAAGGTAATAAAAGCAAAAGAAAAACGAAAATGTATAGCACTAATAGAAATTATAAAATAAGATAATTATGTAAGACTAGAGAGAAGTCAAATGAACAAAAAGTTATACAAAAAAGTAAGAACAAACTAGCCAATCTTTTCAGGAAGGAGGGTTCCATATTCAGGCAAACCCTATTTGCCGCATATTTCGTAAAGTAGAGAGTGGCCACAACAAGGAACCCAACGTTCTTTTTATCATTTTCTAGTTATTTTTCTTGTTTCCTTTTCTTTCTCTAATTATTTATGCTCATATTCCAGATTTGTTTTTTATTTTAAATTTATTTGGCTAACAAAATTTCATTTTTATTTTTGCCCCTTTTGCACAAATGGATTTGCATTTTAAATACTTAAAGGTTTCCTTTTGTATGCATGCACATTTATTTTCATATACATGAACATTATTTTTATTATACATGAACATTTCCTGTGATACATGACACGCCATTTGACTCCCTGTGTGTGTGCAGAATAGTTATTCTACACCTACCCCATTTCGTTGCAACTGTATATGATTTTTACGTCACGTAAATTTTGTATTACATGGAAGTTGAGAAGAACATAAGAAATTATAGACATGACATAACTTTTGGTTTACGTGACGTACAAAAATATGATATGTTTTTACATTGTAATGTCTCATAATTATTCTGCAACCTGGGCGCCGAATATCGTTTCTATTTCTTATTGTACATAAACATTGTTCATTATACATGAATGAAACTACGAGATTTTCCAATTGTCATACCATGGCCGTCTTTCTAAAATATATATATGTACATTCTTATTTTCATACCATGAACGTCTTTCTAAAATATATGTACATTCCTAAAAAACCATTCAATATTTATAAAGAAACTAATAATTACTTGGATATATATGAAGTGTTTTAATATAATAATTCTTTACCAGATTGAATTGATTTATTTCATACTTTTGTAGGAAGGCCACGAATGCATTAAAGAACAAATGGTACTCGCACGACCTATACACCGAGAAGGAATGAGTAGCTTCACTTTGCTTCCGTGGGCCACCCAATAAGGTGGTACATCGCTTTTTTGGTTATTTTTTCTCGTTTATACTCTCTCTCTCTCTCTCCATATATATATATATATATATATATATATATATATATATATATGAAGCTGATATGGGGCACCTTGGTGCCCGGGCACCATGCTTCAAATACGTACATTTTGCTTACAATTATGCATACCCAAGGGTATACATACCCAAGATACATATACCCAACTCATACATACCCAAAATATGCATACCCAAGATACATATATACCCAGGATACACATACCCAATATATATATACCCGGAATACGTATATATATGTACTTTTACATACCTTAGGTATATATTCCAAAAAAATAACATACCTAAGGTATACATACCTCATTTATGTCTACTAAGTATGTGCAAAGTCATACATACCTTGGGGTATGTACAAAACATCACGTATTTTGTACGTATTGAGCATGGTGCCCGGGCACCAAGGTGCCCTGGCTATATATATATATATATATAGGAAAATGTGATGGTATCCCTGGGTGTACGTACTCCCACGTTCAATATACCTCATATACAAGGGTATTATACCTCTTTATCATTTTTAATATACTTCATTAGTTAATACTAGATACCTCAAAGTGAGTTTGATGAAAATTTTCATTTGAGTCTATATACCTCATATTATTTGCGTATATACTGTATTTATGCACGTAAAAGTGATATAATAAAAAAGTAAGGGTTCTGATGGAATTTTTTTGCATACTACTTATATTGAGGTATATTAGAATAATTAATGAGGTATATTAAAAATGGTAAAGAGGTATAATACCCTTGTATATGAGGTATATTGAATATGGGAGTATGTACACCCAGGAGTATATAAGATGAGTCATATATATATATATATATATATATATATATATATAGGTATATAGGTAAATATATATATGCAAAATAGTGGGCTAACCACCCGGCTAGCTATGCACGTAGTTGAACCATCTTATAGGTCATTTTCCACCCTAGATCTAAACTAACACCGTTATATTCTGTTTTCCTCCTCACCAAACCCCACCACCCCACCCGCAGGCCCCTCCGTGTCTCCCTCGTCACTTCGGGGACCAAAAAAAGACCGAAGTAGCCTTATCCCCACAACCAAACCCCTCCCACATCTTCTCCCCACGACCAAATCCCTCCCCCCACCTTCTTCTTCGCCTTCGCTGGAATCCCCGGCCGGCACCGGCGTGTGCAGTCCCCAGCCGCTGGCAGCACGTAGTGTCTCCTGCCGCCGGCCGTGCGCAGTCCCACCTGGTCTAGGCTCTAGGTCGCTGCCGCCCCGACCGCTAGGTCGCCTCAGCGCAGGTTTCTCGTTCACCACCGTTAGCGCGCCTACATAGCCACGGACCAGAGCATGACCAGCACCAAAGATGGAGGGGAGCTTTGCCTTCGCCGTCGCGGCCACTAAACGGGGGACTGCAGGGAGCGGACGAAGTGCTAGGAGAAAAATCCATCTTTTCCTTCCTATACTTTTATCTCGATCTCTCCCCGTAATCTTTTCTTCCTGAATCAACTTCTCTCTCTTGAATAAGTACTGTCTCTATCCTGCTTTCAGTTCGGTTCTTGTACCAAGAGAACAAGTTAGTCTAGCAGGTGCGCCCCGGCATGCACGCGCGAGCTCGCCCGCGAATTTTTTATGATCTGAATTTGCTTCACTTGCTTTTCTTCCAATTTGGATGCTGCTGTCTTCTGGATCCAGAATCCGTGTTGATTTTTTGTACATGGTGTTTTCCATATCCAGATCCGATGTTCTCAATTATTTGTTTTTGCAATTTCCAGTCCATGTTAGATTTCTTTTGTAAATAGTGCGTTTCCAGTCCAGATCTGGATCCATTTTGTTCTTTCTAGCTGCGGCGATTTGACTTTTCTTCTACATGTTATGTCTGTAAGGATCAAATTTTTATTTATGTGGATTTTTAATTTTACTGTGGAGATGACATCTGTGATTAGCAAAAGTTTCCAAAACTGAGCGCCGACGCTGCTGTTTCCCTCCACTACTCGATCTCTCCGGCTCTCCCAATCATGTTTGATAATTTTAGATAAGTTTTGGTTTGTGTTAAATTGCAGACTGTACTTATATTTATGAGTTTATAATGAGCAAGCGTAGCTAGGATAGTTTATTTTACAGTAAATATGAGGATTTGTTTTCATGATTGGTTGATTTTCTAGGATAGTTAGTAAAGCACAGAAATTACCAAGCGGAATTTTTATTTCGCTGCAACCTTGGACGCATGTCAAGATGAATAAAAACATAATTATAGGCGTGGGTTGCCATCCACACAAAAAACGTATGTAGCCCAACCAAACCGTTAAACAAAAGTCACCTGTTGATATTTTTCTGAGAAAGTCACGCAGGCCAGTTTGAACACGTCTGTTGCCAACTCGAGGAAAGATGCGGCTAACGGTGACGGACATTTGGAGCACGAATCTATATGCACGATCTGATGACAAACACAGCGTGCATAGCTAGCCGGACGGGTAGTAAATCCGCATCGAGCTTTTGCATAAAAATTAAGGCATGGTCTAGGAGTGCAATTGTCGTACCTGTATACACCTAAAATTGGCGAATAATTAAAAATGGATTGCATGAAGGGAGTTAGCTACTCCCCGATTCCAGGAATTGCATAGGATGAGTCAGAGAGGGTTAAATTTGTCTATACAATCCTAATACACTCTATATTTTAGAATTTTTCTAAAAAAATGTATGGCTTATATCAAGTAATGGAGGGAGTACTATTCTTATTCACGTTTGTGATTATTTTCTTTAAAAATAGTTTTCATGTGTTTCATAAAAAAAAATGGTTTCATTTTTTTTAGAACCTATGAACTTTTTCGGTGGATATTTGGAACAGTGCGGAATCTCCTCAAGTCCTCGTGATAGTTGCATACCGGGTCCGGAGGAGAAACTCTAACCTTGGTGGTGTCGGCGAGAGAAACCCAAAACCTAAAGGGAGGGAAAAAAAACTAGAACGTGCGGATACCTGATTCGTATTCTTCTATATATTTTGTGTTAATAGAGTCAAAGATGGGCCATCCTACTAGACAGACCCACATAGCACGCTGCAAGCTCATGTCATAGCATTTTTACATTGATATATCAGATCTTCTGCATGTACAACACGTTTGTATCCGACGTCTTTCGGATAAGAATTTAGCGGCATGCTTTACTTCTCTCGCTCACACATTTTGAGATAAACTTTGATCGAAATAAATGATCAACAATATCTTGATAATATATATCCAAACTCTTATATATATATAATTTAAATCTTGGCAATGAAAAATCTTAAAAAAACATGTTCTTATTCAATGGAATGGAGGGAGTACATGGGTACATGGTTTGTATGCATAGCAGCTCTTTATTGCTATCTAGGATGTCTTCTCTTCTACCCACAGTACCACTCTGCATTGCTCTGATCGGACATTGTATTCGTCGTTCCGATCTTCAAAAACACCTAATTCGTAATTCTATTCCCCCCAAAGAAATTTGAATCAGTGAAAAAAGAATGTTTAAAAGTATTCAATCTCTAGTTCTCAACCCACACCACTGTGACAGTTGCGTACTACTTGTGTTGCCACTGTTCCTGCGGCCGAGCTTCAGTAGCTAGAACTGAGGGCTAAAGGAGAAGTCGCCGACCGGGAATGACTTGGTAATCCCCTTGGCGCGGACCTTGATGTCGCCGCCGGCGCGAGTGACCTCCGTAATGCGGATCCAGAAGATGGCGATCTTCACCTTGACGCCCTCGAGGCCGCTGATCGAGCGGTTCTGGATGTTCCCGGCGAGCCGGCTGCTGTAGCGTACCTTGAAGCCGCCGACGTGCAGAGCGCACCCGCCGCCGAAGTGCAGCTCGAAGTAGCCGTCCGGCCGGAGGTCGTAGCCCTGCACGCCCTGCGGGATGATGCCCGGCGGGAAACCGAATTTCGCCAGCATGCTGTATGCGTTAGGGGCGTCCGTAAGAATGGTGCTGCTGGTGCGGTTGGCGCTGGTGGCCGTGAGAAGGACGGCTGCCACCGCCGTGAGGAGGAGGAGGAGGAAACAATGGCTCGCCATTGCTGGTGCTTTGGCTATCAGGTAAAGGTAATTGACTAATTGGTATTTGGTAGATTGATTTGGGCAGGAGCTTTTACCGTATATATGGAGAAGAGCTAAGTAGAAAATATTTCAGGCACAATAAATGAGTATCTACAAAAATATGTAAGAGATACACTCCGTGTATTTGGTCCTATAACCACAAGATATACCCCCCCAACCATGTATTCGTCTTTTACAGTGTTACTCCTCTTAATGATATTGAACACAGCCCTGCTGTCTTTCATAAAAGAAAATTCAATTTCGACATCCTAGATACTACTGTACAATATATATTTACATTTATTTGGATGTTTTTTAATTAGCCAAATTGATATTTTTAGGAGAACTGGATGTAAATTGACCCATTACATCCCGAGGATGTAACATCAGCGTCTCATCATCATATCAGATATATGAATTCAGTTGTTTCATGCATGATTGCAAGCTTCACATTACACTGAAATTAAAGAGATGTCGCAGGCCTACAACATCAAATGAAGTTTTATAAATTTTCAATTTATATGAAATAACCGATTGCGTTGAGGCAAAGACGACTCAATATAGATTTCAACTATAGAAGATTAACATTAACCTTGGTCCTTGCCAAAATCCGACAATCTGCTTTCATCTTATGGAAAATGAACTTGGTAATTTCAATTTGGAATTGAGATATTATTGCAGCTACATACCTTGGATGCTTGGTTCTTGCCTGAAATTTGTGATATGATGCAGAATACAAATCCATTTTGAAACCGTGCACACTGGATCACAAACAAACAAGTACTGAAACCTTTCTTAATACCCGTATGATCTTGAATCAGTGTAATATGATACAATTTCATAATTTAGGCATACATATAGGAAGTTGATCTTCCAAGAATAAATGATGATTCTTTCAAGTGGTTGTTGATTGAGTAGGATTAGCATGCTGCTAACAATCATATTTAATCAGGAACCAATCTAATAACACTACAATTTATGAACATTTTCAAGTATTTTCACAACTTTTAAGTTTACAAAACCACCATACGATAGATAAAATAATTAAAAGACACTCTGCAGGATCATCCACAAAAACAACATATGATATTCATAAATTGGTTGGTAATTTCATTACAAGAAAATTTTAAATCATATTACAGATGGTATCACCTGGCCAGATGGTATCCTTAAGCACAAATCTCTGAAGATTTAAACATCGGTCAGAGAATGGTTCTTGAAGCTCTTGTTCTTGGCGTGCATGGCCTTTACACATAAAGATCTCTCAGTTACAAAAAGGTTGATCTGAATTTAACATGCGATTAGCCAAATACATTTTCATGAAAAGAGTTCATCTAAATTTTCCATCTCCTACATACCATAAATGGTCCGCAAGCACCAATACTGTAACGGCCCAGAAAAATCCCCTTTTAGATTTGTTTGTGTTCTTTATTTTTGTGCATCTTCATGCATTTAACACCTTGCCTGTTTTTGTCAAATAAAAATTATTTGGAGTAAGATCTATTTTCTATTTGCTTGTATGGTTTTATAAGAAACACTTTTTTTTCTTATTTTAAATTAAACTAAAACTATAATGGTTGCAAAATTTAAAATTGTTTTGAATCAAAATAATGTTTTGAAAAATGTTTGTAAACCTTACCTCTCTGTTTCTTTTGTTCCCTCTTTTCTACTCCTTTTCCAGCTCCCCATCAATCAACTTTTTCATCGTATTCCTTTGCAATCACTAATTCCAGAGCCACATACTCATCTTCTGGCCCAAACCCAAAACCAGTTCTATGTCGCCTTCTCCAGGCACACACGAGAGGAGCGTGCTCTACCTCACGTCATCCTCCTCCCCACCTGCTTCCCCCTTTAATCCCCTTCCCGAGCCAGACCGAGGAGATCCCAGCAAACCCTAGCTCCTTCTTCCTCCCTCTCCGCCGCCGCCACTATCTCTGTTTTCCCCTCCACGAAAGAACCGGTCGAAGCCGACGCCATGTACAGGAGCTCGGCAGGCTTGCCGCCAGGCTGAACCCCGCCGTCCCTGCCAAGACCGTCGCGCCAGGAACACCGTGAAGATCGTCTCCATCAACTTCTTCACGGAGCCAGCAGCCGGAGCCACAGGAACGATGCCAAGTTTGCTGTCTCGCCGCGCGGACACCACCGTCGCCGCGCTTCCTTCATCGACTCAGACGTCGTCGAGTTCTCCAGCTCGATAGTATAACCAGGGTGAGCGCCGCGTTAAAATCCCTCTCTTCATGGTTCGTTTTCCTCCAGCATCATCGAGGCTGGCGGCTCCAGTTTGTGGTGGTCGCCGGCGTCTCTGTCAGATAGCGCGCTTAAGTTCCAGCCTATCCGTCGCAAGCGGACAGACAGACCGGTGCTTTGATTCCGTTCCAGAACTACAAGGCGCATCGACCGCGCCTAGCTACGCGCATGCTTCTCTTCCTGTCCGATTGTGTCCAGGAGCGCTACATACTTCTTGTTTTCCTTTGCACCAACGATCGATATACCTTCTTGTGTATGTCCTCAGCTCGATAGCTCCACAAAGCTCCCACTTTTATGTCACGAGTGCATGCTCCGGTTTACTTCCACGGTTCTGTTAGTTCCAGTCTTTGTTTTTCCTTTCAGCTAGCCAATTTTTGCAACTAGGAATCGATCCAGCAGCCTGTGTTGATGCTTGCATGCGTGGACTAGCTAATCTCCTGTCATTGCATCTTTCCAAAATATGATCTATTTATTCCGTTTGTTTTACAAGCATATATCTATGTTTTCTTCAAAATCTGAATCCTACGTTAGTGGTTCATCTGTTGCCTACTGCCAGCTTATCCCAGTTATAATCCCAATGGCACCAAAATTCCCAATACTTTTGACTGTCAGTTATGCAGCGTCCAAGTTTCAGATTCAGTTTCAGGGTCTTCAGCTTCAGTCAAAAACTTCAGCAGCCCCCGGGTTGAGTTTAAACCATTTCAAACCTGTCTTTTTAGGAACCTGTTTCAAACATGTTATGTATCATGAATTTATAAAAAACATGTTTATCTCGAATCTGACATCTGTTTTTCATTTTAACAAAACTAAAATCTGACCCATTAATTAAATGTTTTCAAATAACTGAATCTTGTTAAATCCATATCTTTTAACCCGTAACTCGAAATAAAAAGTATTTTATATGAAAATTATTCAGAAGAATGTATAGAATCTGAATATGACATCCATTTGCCTGTTTGCATCTTGCATCATGTAATGACATGGTAGTTTGCATTACACCTAATAAGTAACATATGGAGTATTTGGGTATTATCAAATATGGTTACCCCACTTCATTTAATTTTGTGTAGCTCACCCACATCTTGTCTTGCCATGCTAATAAACAATTAAATTACCGTGTAGTAAAACAACTTGAACCATATGTGTGTGTTGGAATTCGATTCCGCTTAATTTGGATAAGTTGTATTGCATCATAATCGCCATGTCATGCATGCCTTCACATGATCATGCCGATTCTTTTTCCGTAGGTAAGTGTTGCATCCGTTGTTTGTTGTAGCATTTTGCTTCTTCTCGGATAGGACGCTTCGTGGTGTTGTGAGCAACGACAAGTTCTTCGGGTGTTCTTCGACAATCTTGCCAGGCAAGCTTTCCCGCCCCTTACCTACCTATAGGGGTACTCATTACCTATTTGTGTTTATGCTTCATGCTTTATGCTAGCCTTGTGTTCCGATGCTTTATTCGAGTCACGTATCCTATCCACTTGTTTCCCCAAAGCAAAACTATATTTCCGCCACCTCCCGCCTATTACCTTTTGCTTGTTGTTTGAGTTGGCCTTGCGAGTCGTAGGCATGCTTAGGTTGTTTCAAGTTATTTTATCTTATCGGGTTGTTGGGAAGTTTATCACATGCTCTACTTGATATATGAGATGGTTATGAATTGGAGATAAGTTGGATATTAGATGTTGGATATAAACATGATTTAATTATGTTACCACTACACTTGAATTAAGCAGAGGCATCGGTGAGTCATTTTGCCTGTTTTACGATGGCTCACTTGTGTCCCTTAGGACCCCGAGTTCGCATGAACTGTTCTAAGCTGAGCGCGCTAACCACTCGCGGAAGATTCCATGGGGTCTCCCTTGACTTGCTACTTTTTCTCAAGTTAGTTTACCGGGGGCCACAACACCGTATTTACATTTCGGATCTGGAGTTGGTTTGAGTTACCTCTGAGGGTGCTCTAGGTTTTGAGCCCCCCCTCTGATGGGTGTGGTTGTGTCGCCTCCGATGGTTGACAGGTTTATTTGCCCGCGGGTCGAATTGGAAGCTGGACGACGTCTCTCTGATGAGCCTTCTTTCAGACTTTCACGCCGTCGCAAATTTCTGGGTCCGTCTTCGGAGCTCGGCCGACTTCGTTGCGGGTAGCTTAGTAGGGTGGCCCCCCTAAACTCTCTCGTAGAACTAGCAACGGTCTTGTCGTGATATCCTGCCCTTGTCTAGGTTGGATTGATCGAGCGTGTATGGGTACATTGGTGCACCCCTGCAGGGTAAATCTTTTCGAAAAGCCGTGTCCGCGGTTATGGACGACTTGGAGCCGTTCTACTCGATCATAGAACAACTTACACCTAATTGATGATATAAAGTGGCGTAGTAAATAGTTCTACTACAATAATAAATTGTTATAAAATTGTTAACCGTGTGAGTGCCTTTGATATTGCTTCTTCTTGTGGGCACAACGAGGTGATTCACCGGCTGGGTTATGTTTGCTGTAGTATTCTAGTTGGTTCCTTTATGCGCTCTCTTATCTTATTCTGATTAGACGGAAGTTGTAGAGTGTCTCTATAGGTTCTTTAGTGCTTGCTCGCTGCCACTTAACCCCACCATACAGCTGACGTCCTTTTGAGTCTCTCGAGTTGTCTGCGTACCTCACGTACAAAGGCGGCTTGTTGACTACGCTTATACGTCTTGAAGTCTTGCTAAGTACTTCGTACTTATTGCTGCTCGTCTCGGATTTGTCGTCGGAGCAGGTTTGAAGACAGGTATATGGAAGCGACGACGTTAGCAAGGTTACCCTTCCGGCTTGGCCTAGCAGGGTTATGGACGCCATGATTTATCTTCAGGCCTCTTAGACCCATTTATATTCTTGTCCGTACTCGGATATTATTTTGCTTTATGTATGATTTGGATCTTTGTATGTATTTGGATCTTGACTCGTGGAGTCTTTGTTTATATATTCTTTTGTGGGTTCCATCTTGAACTTGTGTAACGTTACTATCTTGATTCCACCCGCATAATGTGTATGTTGAGACATGCACATTTCGCTTGGTGGGCGTTTCCAAAGCGACATCGTGCGAATTGTGGCGTGATTGCTATAATTCGCAAGGTGCCGATTTTTGGGACGTCACAAATACTCTGACCAACATGGTTCATGCAAAAACTACTAATATTTTAAAACCAATCTGTACAACAAGAGAAATAAGTAAACAAAAAAGTAACAAATTAAATATTTAGATTATACTACAAGGCATACCAAAGTAACTGACCTATCCGGATAGCCATATATAATTACGAAAAATCAAGCTTTCTGTAACAGCTGAGAGGTAACATGCATAAGTTAAATAACAAACCAAAAAATTTCTGGGTGGCATCTACCAACATAAGATACATACTGACAAAAACCCATAATCAGGCATCATTCCATATATCCTTTCCACTTGTACAATAAGCAAATAAACCACACATACCCATTTTAGATAAACTTCATGAGCATATTAGGATAATTTAATACCTAAAGTACTCAAGTGCCAATAAATGCATATATGTGGAAGACGAAAAAGTAAAAAAAATTATTGTAAGATTAAGGTCTATGTCCTCATGGCTGATTTAATTTGGTCTTCAACATCTGCATCATGCATGAAAATATAGAAAACAAATTTTGGATAATTACTTTCTTTGGAGAGTTCATGTCACTGAGACATGTACTCACCAAAAAGAACCTTAAAATCAGACTCTTATTTCAATGATTTTGCTATTCACCAAATGACTATCCATTTTTCTATCACTAACTAAACGGAGCTCGTAGTTCACATGAACTATCAGTTAGTTGGCACAATGCATCTATCAGTAGCACAAATAATTTTGAACTGATTTATGTCAAAAAAAAGTATGCTCTACAGAAAATGGACACTGTAAAGCATCGGACTGAGACACAAATCTTCAATACAAAAGCTGTCACATAAAGATATATAAAGACCAACTTGAATACAGATTACGATGGCTCAATATGATCTTCTGCAGGTAACCGTCAGCCCATCTGTAAAAACCACAATAGAATACTCAATGCAAGCAACTTCTTCTCTAATTTCCTCCAACTCTGCTCGGGCCCAGGAGTTTTTTAATGGGTATTCAAAATTTTAAAAAGGTACAAAAGTAGTTGAAAATTGGTGAAAGGAACAAGGTTTCATCCCACGACAAGCAGTTCTTCATGTACAAACTCTAACCAATTGCACCAGAACATGCTTATGTCAATATACTTGGATGGATCTTATACAAAGTAATCAAGAGATGATGGTGTTATCATATGATTTCAAAATTTTGCCAAATATTTGGGTATTCTCCTGAATACCCATGAATACATGTGTGCCCGCCACTCTGCTCTCTCAAAATTTTAATTCTTAGTCTTAGAGAATTATATAAAAAACATGAAGAATCGTATATGACCTGTAGAATTTTGCAGATGAGAACATATGAACTTGCTTAGATAGTGTCGAACTAACTATAATCGTTTTGATCTGATATAAAGCAGAATTCATCTCAGTAGCTTTTATGTGGCTAGAATTATCATGTGTTCATTTACACAATAAATGGCAATGCACATACAAATTAAAGTTAGGATCATTTTTTCAATGCTCAACGATTTTAGTTTATTCTACATGGCTTGGCGCTTCTTTGGAGCTCTGAACCTATATAATTTACTTAGTGACGTGATCAACATATATCTGATTCATAATTCCATAAAGTGCTATTGGTTGTCAATAGATCTTTTCGAACCTTCCCTCATATACAAACATTTGCACCACTATAATTTGTGGGATGAATGGGAAATTCATCCCAGTAGCTTTTATGTGGCTAATTTTTGTTTAGTTCAGTAGAATATTTAACTAAAATTTGATATCAAATTTTACAAGTTTTACAATGATTGGTATTTTTAGTAACCGTCCATTGGCCCCGATCTAACGGATGTAAAATAGATGGAACCAAACTGACGGAACCTAATGGTACCATGGTACCGTTATATTATGGGACCGGTACCAAAAATTGTGGGACCAATAAATTTTTATTTATTTAATGAAAAGTGTAAAAAACAGACGTTCTTTTAAGTGGCCAAATCGTGGATGATCCTACACACATCTTAAAGCACCGAACTCGATTGAACATGTATCCTGGTGTGCTCCGGACGCCCGGCTGCCCGACATGGACCCAGCGAGCTCGTCTAGGCCACCCGCAGTACACACGGTATGGCCTCGTGCCAACGAGCAGGACGAAGCCCACGAGAAGGTCGTGCTGTTGTTTCTTTTCCGGACACCCAACTCTGGGGAGCACGCCGGCACCACACCCGTTTGGTTCACGCTGATACCAGCGATATTCGCAATTCCCATGGTTAGAGACCGCTTCGAGCACCGAAACCTTGTCATTTAACCTTGCCCCACTTCCCTCTATCCTCCCTCCAAATAACAGTTCCTCTAGTGTCATCTGTAGTGAGAACGTGATCGGCATTTGGTTCATGCCGCCGCCGGCGTGACCTCGCATGTTAGCTCCTCCTTGGTGGCATTGTGCTTACCTTCGAAGGAATCGAGCTCTCGGGGCCTATGTAGGCGTCACCGCTCTCATCTCTTCGCGTGCCGGCCGAGCTCGCCAACGTGACGCGCCGGAGCAGCAGCTGGCCACGGCTCCCCTACCGGCACACCTTTCGCCCGCCGTACCGCCCACCGATGATAGGCTGAGCAGCATCAAGCCGCGCTGGCAAGTCGCAACCCCGTGCGTGGGCAGCCGCAGGCAGCAACTCGTCGGCCACCACCATTCGCTCGTGAATAGCCGAAGCAGCCGCATGCCGCGCTCGCCGTCCCACGCGTGAGCAGCTGCTTGGCACCCGCGCTCGCCGGCCACCTCCGCGCGTGAGCAGCAGCTCACGGCGCTCGCCACCCACCCCGAACGTGGGCAGCAGCTTGCGGCGCTCGTCGGCCGCCCCGCGCGCGAGCTCGAGGCGCTCACAGACTGCCACATGCGTGAGAACTGAGCAGCTGGACGCTTGCCGGCCGCCTCCGTGCGTGAGGAAGTCCACGCAAGCTCAGGTGAGAAAAGAAAAGAAAGAAGAGAGGAGGCACATCTGACACATGTACGTGGTCGTTTCGGACATGGGAAGATAAATCAAAGCATTGTACCACTTTATATAATGTCATTTACGATTTTAATCAACGGTTAAAAAAATCTAACTTAACAGTACCAGATGGTACCACGGTTCTATGCCAATCACCGTAAAAGAGCTCGTTAAGCCTATAAGTCATGTAGTTTGAACTCCTGTACTCATGTGAAAGGCTAAGAATCTAAAAGGATTTTCAAATTCATTCCTATTAAAGTTGTTTGATTACTTCATTTTTGTGTTGCATGTAATGACTGTTTCGAAGGATTGATAGCAAGCACAAAATAGTCCTAGCCGCGACCTTATTTGTTCTGCGCTGAGCAGGCCAAGGTGGCCATAGAGTCGATAATGATAATGCGAGTGAAGAAGAGAAGCTCTGCAGGTATACCTTCTCTGGCACCTATACTTCTCTATTATGTATTTGATCTTGCTTTCTGTGTGGGTTCATGCGGTACTCCTTGATGCTAGTGAGTGTATTCATGCGGTACTCCTTGCAGCATTCCATATAGACCAGTACAGATATGAAAATGATTGGCTAAAAAGAGATGAAAAGGGCAATGCCATGAACGATCCAGTGGTAGCAACATGTGGACACGTCGCCCGATCCGGCGGTTGTGCTGCTCGTGGCCATGCCGACGACAGCGACACTCGGCAATGCAATCGATGGAGCCGCTGGACATTTAGGCCGATTTTTTGGCTCGGCTCAAGCTTTCCCCGACTCGAGATGGTATTGGACAGAGCCGAGCTCAATATTCTGGACCGTCGTGGGCCCAAAACTCGGTCGGCTCGGCTGGTCCAGCCAGAAAGCTCGCGGTTTATTTATTTTAGGACTTGGGAGAAGGGGATAGTATAAGTGGGCTGATTTCTGGCCCGTGACGGACATCTGGCGAGATTAGGCCAGCCTCCACCGTCCATGCATTCGCTCCGGAATTCCTAACTCCCGCCTGTTGCGGGAGCGAATTCCATCCCGCCGGTGATGCTTCGCCCGCTGGGCCAGCCTATTAATCCTTTTCTTTTTTTCTTTTTTCTCTTTTCTTCATTGTTTGTGATTTACTTTTTTAAATCTAAACAACTTTAATTTTAAATTTGTGTTCTGCTTTCGAATTTTGTTCAATTTCAAATTTTGTTAAAATTTGTAATTTTTTAGTTTAATTTTTTGTTAAGTTTTTGAATTTCGTTCATGTTCAAAATTTGTTCACATTATAAATTTGTGAAAAAATCAAAATTTGTTCAAAATCAAATTTTGTGCAAATTCAAAATTTGTTCATATTCAAAATTTATTCCAAATTCGAAATTTGTTCCAAACTTGAAATTTGTTCCAAATTCAAAATTTGTTCCAAACTTGAAATTTGTTCCAAATTCGAAATTTATTCTAATTTAAAATTTATTTCAATTTTGGTTCAAAATATATTTATGCACATCCAAAATTGGTTTTAACAGAAAAAAGGAAGAAAACCTACCTGTTGGGACGAATTGGGTCGGCCTACTCGGCGACCGCTCCCAGGCGGGAGTGAATCGCTCCTGCAACGGGCGGGGCATAGCAGCCCCCCATTCGCTCCCTCCTATCTCCATTGCTAGGTCGTAGTCGAATGTCGCCGTCACTGCCTCTCCCTAGTCCCATCGTCCTAGCCCGCTTGCCACGACGTCGTCTCTCCCCGTCCCTGAGAACCTGAGCGGCCGCATCAGCACGGCCGTCGTCCCCGTCGTCCACGCTACTGAAAGAGCCAGGACATATCTTGTGTGCTATTATAGTAAGGTTAGTGTAAGTGGAAATGGTGAAAAAATTCGGTTATTATTTGTTGATTCTATTCATTGGAATGGATTCATATATAGTTAAATTATTATTATGTGAAGTTTCAAGAAAAAAATGTTTACTTGCTTGATTTCCTTGCACAAATTTAAACTGTAGAGTTTCATGTACTAGCCTACAGAGTTCATCACGGGCCAGCTCGAGCTAGACGGAGTTTTTAGAGCTTGGGCCAAACCCATTTTTCGGGACCGAAGCTCCAACGAGCTAGCACGAGCCGAGCCAGATTTTCACGGGCTGAAACGCGGATCACAGTTAGTGATAAGAGCTGAGGTTTTTGGATTAGGATTTCCTCCCTTAAAAGATGGGTCATAGGGTTGACCCTTGGCAGAGACTTCTCCTCGCCTCAGCTGGCAGGCTTGAGCTCACCAACTCGTGCCTGTCTAGCCTGCCGATGTTTGCCATGGGGATATACCTCCTCCATGCGGCAACGCATAAGGCCATGGGTTCCTGCCGTGCTCGATTCTTCTGGGAGAGAACAGGCGACCATAGGAAGTACCACATGGTGGACTGGCCAATGGTTTGCAAACCAAAGGAGCTTGGGGGTCTGGGGATCCTCAACACCAGACTCATGAACTTGGCTCTAATGCTCAAGTGGATCTGGAAGCTCTATCAGAGTGCGGAGGGATTGTAGGCTGACCTTATTCGTGCCAAATACCTAGGGATAGGGATTTGTTCAACAAATATGTGCCCACCCGTGGGTCTCAATTTTGGAAGGCGATTCAAAAAATTAAATGGTGATACGTCTCAAATGTATCTATAATTTTTGATGATCCATGCTTGTTTATGCACCATTTGCTTTGTGTTTTGTTACACTTTGTGGCATTTTTATGCATTTTCCGAAACTAACCTATTAACGAGATGCCACAGTGCCAGTTTCCTATTTTTTTGCTGTTTTTGTATTTCAGAAAAGCTACACAGGAAATATTCTCAGAATTGGACGAAACAAAAGCCGAAGTTCCTATTTTTCCTGACACGAGAAGGAGTCCAAAGCAGAGACGGAGGGGAGCCAGGGGCCAGCCACACCATTGGGTGGCGCGGGCCAGCCCCTGGCCGCGCCACCAGGTGGTGGGGCCACCTGGCCCACTTCCTGACGCCGCCCTTCTGCCTATATATTCTTCTCGACGGGAAAACCCTAAAGACCCGATCAATTTTTTATTAAACATACTCTAAGCCACCGCCTTCGTCGATGCGAGATCCAAGGGTCCAGAAGTTCTTCCCGGCACCCTGCCGGAGAGGGGAATCACCACCAGAGGCCTTCTTCATCACCATGCCTGCCTCCAGAGTGATGTGTGAGTAGTCTACCTTGGACTATGGGTCCATAGTAGTAGCTAGATGGTTGTGATCTCCTCCATGTGCTTCATGTTTAGATCTTGTGAGCTGCCTATCATGATCAAGATCATCGTTGTGTAATTCTACATGTTGTGTTTGTTGGGATCTGATGAATATTGATACTTTGTCAAGTTGATTTATTGATTTATTATCTCTATGTTGTTTATGATCTTGCATGCTCTTCATTGCTAGTAGATATCTTGGCCGAGTAGCTGCTAGTGACTCCAAGAGGGAGTATTTATGCTCGATAGTGGGTTCATGCCTCTAGTAATCTAGGGGAGTGACAGAAACTTCTAAGGTTGTAGATATGTTGTTGCTACTAGGGACAAAACAACGATCTTGTGTTCAAGGACATTTGTATTGTTTACATTACATACTTTGCTTAAGGTGATAATCTGTTGCTTGCAACTTAATACCCAACGGTTGCTCGGACGACATCCGACGGGTGGATTATTAGTCATAGATGCAGTTGGATTACGATCTATGTATTATGTTGTAATGCCCAAGTGAATCTCATAGTGATCCTCATGACATTTGTATGCTTGCTTTATTCTATCAATTGCCCAACTATAATTTGTTTACCCAGCATGTTGTTTATCTTATGGAGAGACACCACTAGTGAACTGTGGACCCTGGTCTATTCTTTTACATTTTTATTACTGTTTACTATTTACTCGCTTTATTTACATTCTCGCAAACTACTATCTTTTACCACACGATACGTTTAATCCTTTGTTTACAGCAAACCGGTGAGATTGACAACCTCACTGTAAGTTGGGGCAAAGTACTTTGGTTGTGTTGTGTGCAGGTTCTACGTTGCTGCTGGTGCAAAGCTACACCCCAGATAAGGCATCATATATAAATTGTCTGGAGCTGTCGCGAAGCCAGCGAGCATCAACCTTCGGAAGTTGGTTCTTTCTCCTACTGGTTCGATAAACCTTGGTTTCATACTAA
Organism: Dactylis glomerata; assembly: GCA_007115705.1. Taxonomy (NCBI): domain Eukaryota; kingdom Viridiplantae; phylum Streptophyta; class Magnoliopsida; order Poales; family Poaceae; genus Dactylis; species Dactylis glomerata. Next base: position 3,966,138 of record QXEO01000555.1, read on the forward strand.
GGGAAGACTTCCTCCTGTGCTCATCATACCTTCCTCTTGGGGTTCCCAACTGGGCGGTCATCTACACGCCATCAAGCAATTTTTCTGGCGCCGTTGCCGGGGAGAAAGAGGATTTCTGCAAGGGGAGTCTCTCGCTTCCAATCTTTTACTTTGTTATTGTTTTGCTTTATTTTATTTTTGCTTGCATCTTTTTATCAAAAATACAAAAAATTTAGCTCTGTTATAGTTGTTATTTTTTCTTGTCTGCTTTTAGCTTTGCTAGAATGGGTACTCCTAAGAACACCAAGTTGTGTGATTTACTAACACCAATAACAATGATTTTATCTGCACTTCTATTGCACCACCTGCTCTCGAGCTAAATTTTTATGAGATTAAACCTGCTTTGTTGAATCTTGTTATGAAAGAGCAATTTTCTGGTGCCGGTTCTGATGATGCTGCAGCTCATCTCAACAATTTTGTTGAGCTATGTGAGATGCAAAAGTATAAGGATGTAGATGGTAATATTATTAAGCTTAAGATTATAGCTTTGAGAAGTAATATTATGAAGTTTAGACAGTTTGATAATGAACATGTTGCTCAAGCTTGGGAAAGAATAAAATCTATGATAAAGAATTGTCCCACTCATGGACTCACTACTTGGATGATTATCCAAAATTTTATGTAGGACTAAATTTTTCTTCAAGAAATCTCTTGGATTCAGCTGCTGGAGGCACTTTTATGTCCATCACCTTGGACGCCGCAACAAAACTTCTTGATAATATGATGGTAAATTATTCTGAGTGGCACACCGAGAGGGCTCCACAAGGTAAGAAGGTAAATTCTGTTGAAGAAACCTCTTCCTTGAGTGATAAGATTGATACTATTATGGCTATGCTTGTTAATGATAGATCTCATGTTGATCCTAATAATGTTCCTTTAGCCTCTTTGGTTGCTCAAGAAGAGCATGTTGATGTGAACTTCATTAGAAATAATAATTTCAAAAACAGTGCTTATAGGAACAATTTTGCTAGCAACAATTATAGGCCGTATCCTTCTACCAATGGTAATGGTTATGAAAACTCTTATGGTAATTCCTCCAACAACACTAGGGGCGCGCCCTTTGAGCTTGAAGTCATGCTCAAGGACTTCATTAGTAAACAAACTGCTTTTAATAAGTCTGTTGAGGAAAAGTTGGGTAAAATTGATGTTCTTCCTTCTAAAGTTGATAGCCTTGCTCTTGATGTTGAACTTCTGAAACTAAAAGTTTTGCCTCATGATGTGAAAGAAAGCAAGACTTTAAATGCCATTCAAGTTAGAATTGATGAAAATGTTAGGATGTTAGCATAATTACATGCTAGGTGGGAAAGAGAAGATGAGATGGCTAGAAATATAAAGGTTTGTACTATTACCACCTCTAGTGATTTTGTTTCAAATGCTAGCAATACTCTTACTTTTATTGGTATAGAGAAAACTCCTACTCCTTGTGCGAAAAAGCCTAAAACTGCAAAAACTTTTTCTACAAAAAGTGCTAAAAAAATTTGGAGTATGGGAGACAATAGCTCTAGTTCTTTTAATGATTTTGATGTTGATGGTTGCAATATCTATGAAGTTATTTTGTTCTTGCAAAATATTGCTTTAAGTCCTAATGCTAATTCTATGAATGTTGCTTTTACAAAGCATATTACGAATGCTCTCATACAAATTAGGGAAGAAAAGTTGAAACAAAAGGTTTCTATTCCCAAGAAGTTAGAAGATGGTTGGGAGCCCATCATTTATATGAATGTGAATGATTTTGATTGTCATGCTTTATGTGATCTTGGTGCAAGCATTTCTATTATGCCTAGAAAAAATTATGATATGCTTGGTTTACCACTGACGAGGGTTAACTCGACAAATGTCCAAGATGAAGGACATAGGATCGGGGGAATAGGGCGTCGGATGAACTCGAAGGTAAAGATCAGTCAAACAAGGCGTATATCGAGAATAAACATAGCGGTCAACTTGGCTTACTCTCAATTTGTCCCTGACCGGCCTCTCCTGGCCCCTATATATAGGTGGCCAGGTCCCAAGGAATCGGTCGGGTTCAATACATATTAAAATGCCCGTATACGATACTGACTCATATTTTGACTATGACTACTCTGGGCCTGACTTAACGGGCCTCAGGGGTACACAAGTAACGGGCTTTATTGGCTATACCCTTGTTAGTAGCCCCCGAGATTCTACCAGAATTGCAGATTCAGGTTGAATCTCAAATCTTCATATCTTTGACTTCTCTTTTTCCCTGTACTCAATTAAACAATTTTCATTATATTATCTCGCAAGGGGTTTTTGGTTAACAAGCCTGACAGCTCTGACGGATCAAGAGGCCAGTTAACTGCCGGAGCAGATACTTGTCATCTACATCAAACTCAATCCCCCTTGGACTTGAGTCTGGGACCTGGTCTAACCCAATCTTTTGCCGCATTTAGGACTTACAAAGAAAGAGTTCCAGTAGTTCTCAGGGTACCCAGTGTGTCCACCGGGATTTTCTTCGCGTCGTAGACACGAAAAGTTACTAGCAGAGCGCATCCAGGTGCGTATACTAGGCCACACAGGACGGATCCTAGGGTCTTACCTTCACGATCTGTTTCAATCATGGCATTCAAGTTTTGTCGTGATGATGTAACTCGAGAATCATATTTTGGAGCCTTGTTTGACTGTTTCAATACTGAAAATCTTCGGGTTATCCAACCTTTGACTAATATAAATTCCCTCCCGATGGGAGAAACCTCAATAAACAAAACTTCTTTTGCCCTCGTTATTATTCTTGGAAACTGAAATTCTGTCGGGTGCACGACCAGCGCTCCCGATGGGAGTAGCCCCCGAGGCTATAGTCGAAAGGTTTTTTCGAGTATAGGCTCAAGTAAACTTTTTCCTTGCATCCTTCACGTAGCTCCTTGTTTTGCGTAATAATTTCATCAGGTGCGCGCCTAGCGCTCCCGATGATAGTAGCCCCTAAGGCTATAGTCGAATTTTTTTCGGGTATAGACTCAAAGATAAGTATTCCTTCACTGCTGCCTGGTATTATTTGTTGAATATTCATCGGCTACTTTGATCAGCACCGATGATTAGAGTACCCCCGAAGCTATTACTGAGTTTCTTGCAGGGAGCCATGATTTTCGAATCGTATCCTGATTTCTTATTTTTTGGCGACTTAACGCTTGTGATGTCTTTGAGAGAGTCACTCTCTGTGCGATTTGACTAGACGCTGACCGTTGCACGTGGGCAGCGCAGTAATTTTACAATTTTCTGCCCGTTAGTGGGCTTACGGCTTCCGCTTTGCGTGCCACATCTCAGCCCATGTTCCTTTCACAGGAAGCTTTATAAAGGGGAGACCTCGGTTTTTACTGTTTACCAGTTCTCTGTTCTTTCGCCGCCACCATTGCTTCATCTTCCTCGTGCTTCTCAGCTTCCTTGTAGCCCCTGCGTGTACCTCCTCCGAATGCCCACGAAGAAGGTTGTGCACAAGATGGCAAAGAAGAAGAACGGGAGCACGGCGACCACTTGGGTTTGTTCAGAGTTTGAAGAATCCGATCTGAACAAAGACAAGAAGGAGGGTTCCTTGCCGGAGACGCACCGATCATCTTCCCCAATAGCGAGCGCATCCCCAAGCCCCCGAGCTGTTATCGGGTGATGTTTCTTGCCTTTCTTCTTCGCGGTCTTTCTCTTCCTTCCCACGAATTTCTTCATGGGTGCTACTCGTGTGATGGCGCCAGAAAAGACTGTGGCGTTTAGTTGACGTGGGAGCAGTAAGTCCTTGTGCGTGGTGATGACCAGCCCGTTGGGAACCCCAAGAGGAAGGTATGATGAGTGTAGCGGCTAGTTTTCCCTCAGTTAAGAAACCAAGGTTTAATGTCGATCTTGAAGAAGAGAGACGGTGACGACTGAAGGTGATTGTGGAACCTGCACACACACAAACAAATACTTTGTCCCCAACTTGCGATGAGGTTGTCAATCTCACCGGTTTGCTTGAAACAAAGGTTATGAGTGTATCGAGTGGAAAACAGTAGTAATATGCGAGTAAAGTAAATAGTGCGGGAAAAGTAAACAGGTGATTGCAATATGATTAAAATAGGACCGGGGTCTACAGTTCACTAGTGGTGTCTCTCCATAGATAAAATAACATGCTGGGTAAACGAATTACAGTTGGGCAATTGATAGAATAAAGATAACGTGATATGTCAAGAAGATCACTATGAGATTTACTCTGGGCATTACAACAAAATACATAGACCGCCATCCAACTGCATCTATGACTAATAATCCACCCCCGGGGATATCATCCGAACACCCTAGAAGTATTAAGTTGCGAACAACAGATAATTGCATTAAGCAAAGTGTGTAATGTAAACAAAGCATATGCCCTTGAGCATATGAATGTTGTTTTCTCCCTAGTAGCAACAGCACATCTACCACCTTAGAGGTTTCTGTCACTCCCCCAGGTGAAATAGAGACATGAACCCACTATCGAGCATAAATACCCCCTCTTGGAGTCACTAGCAACTACTCGGCCAAGATAGCTACTAACAACGGAGAGCATGCAAGATCATAAACAACATAGAGATAACAAAAGATATAATTCAGTACAGCAACTTAATCATAAACACCAATATTCATCGGATCCCAACAAACCAACATCATAGAATTACATAACGGTGATCTCAATCATGTAAGGCAGCTCATGAGATCTAAACATGAAGCACATGGTGGAGAAGACAACCATCTAGCTACTGCTATGGACCCATAGTCCAAGGTAGACTACTCACTCATCGCTCCGGAGGCAAGCATGGCGATGAAGAAGACCTCCGGTGGCGATTCCCCTCTCCGGCAGGGTGCCGGGAAGAGCTTCTGGACCCTCCCGATCTTCGGGTCGACGGCGGCGGCGGATCGCGATGTATTCTGGAAAACTGATCCGGCTCTTAGGATTTTCTCGTCAGGGGGTATATATAGGCGAAGGGGCGATGTCAGGAGAGGGACCAGGTGTCCTCACACAGGGGTGGCGCGGCCAGGGGCTAGGCCGCGCCGCCCCCTTGTGTGGGGCCCTGGTGGCCCCCCTCCGTCAGCTCTTCGGATGTCTGGAAGCTTCCCCGTGAAATATGACTTCAGGAACTTGTTTCGTCCAATTCCGAGAATATTTCCTGTGTATCACTTCTGAAACACAAAAACAGCAGAAAACAGGAAACTGGCACTGTGGCACTTCGTTAATAGGTTAGTTCCGGAAAATGTATAAAAATGCCACTAAGTGTAACGAAACAATAGGCAAATGGTGTAAAAACAAGCATGGAGCATCAAAAATTATAGATACGTTTGAGACGTATCAAGCATCCCCAAGCTTAACTCCTGCTCGTCCTCGAGTAGGTAAGTGATAACAAAGAATAATGTTTGAGGTGACATGCACCTACACAATCTTGATCATATATGTAAGCATTGGTGAGCTGGGATCAATAGAACTTAAAACATGGGCATGAAAGATATAATCATGACAGTAAGAACTTAGCAACCATGTTGTAAACATGTAAATGAACACAAACAAAAGATCATGATAATGAAACAATGAAAGTCAAACGTGTGTTCAAATCATAAGGAAAAACATACAAATGGTTTTCAGCTTGTCCTTCAAAGAGAGCAAAACATAAATGCATAGGACACCTGAAAGTTTAAGAGGGCGACTAGATACAAATAATTTAAGAACAAGTGAAACCAACAATATGAGTCAATCAATGAACTTTGGGACAATGCATATCACACTAAGAATGACAACTATGCTCTCTTAGTGGTGCATAAAGAAAGAAGGTGGTGACTCAACATAAAAGTAAAAGAAAGGCCCTTCGCAGAGGGAAGCAGTGATTGCAAGTTTCATAACCTTCAAAAATTATGGTACTTACCGGCTTTGAGCTCTCATTGCCCCCATCATAAGCATCTTGAATGGTTAAAGTTAATGCGAGAACAGTTATGATGCATATGCTTGACAAATCATAAGTTGAAAACCTCGTGTCCCGTGAATACGAGTACCCAAACCATGCTAATTTATTTAGAGTCCCAAGCAAGGCTCTTGTCATTGTAAGTATATGCATATCATTGAGAACCGCCAATGGGGTACCTCCGTGCCCGATGACATGGAACAAGCCCACACCAAAATGACAGGACAAGCAGACAATGAACACCTCGACATCTTTTTTATTTGCTATATTGTTTAGCTTTTTATTGTGAGATGCGTCGTCGAATGTTCACCATGGGTATGCTGCAAATTTCCACCATGAATTATGCATGGCTTAGATTGGCGGCCCGGCGTTTCCCTAACACATATAAAAACTCCATGATCCTCACAAGATTCCCAATTCATTTCACACAGCGGGCATCCATAAACAAAAGATCACGATATCAACTCAAAAAGAAGTGCAATGTTGAAAGCTTGCCCCATGACAGCATGGCTGGGCTAGAATCGAACTTACAACTTGCAAGCATAACAACTCAGCATAAAAGACCACAATGTCAAATTTTTTAGAACAGGAAAAAGTAAAGTGTGCCTTCCGGTTCGTGAGAGCTTTACTGACCGAATTTCGCATAACACTGGTAAGAGTTTAATTTGAAGAGAATATAAAAGCAAGTCAAATTTACTTGGAATAGCAAATTGCTAGTAGGTATGTATGGTGGACACTTTGGAAAACTTTGGCTTTTAGGAGTTGGATGCACGAGTAGAGCTCATACTCAGTACAAGGCGAGGGCTAGCAAAAGACTGGGAGCGACCAACTAAGAGAGCAATAATGGCCATAATCATGCAAAGCGACAAAGCGACATTAAAAGAAGCATACGATGGCATCAAAAGTCAAAAACTAAATGATCATAGAGGCTAATGGCGACTTTGTATGAGTCTAACATGTGTGAGCATGCGCCAAGTCAACCCAAATAAAGCATCAAGGAGAAAACCAAAATAATGCTTCCATACAATAAAAACAACGCATGATTTTTCAAAGGCTCATTAAGCAATCTCAGTTATTTGAGACAAGTCATGCTACAGCAAAACCACTAAGCATACTATCAAAAGACATCAAGCATGACATGAAAAAGCCTAAGCCGCAGTCTACACAAGCTCCTTCTTGTACCACTATTTTGCACAAAGCTTTTTCTCTTTTCCAACACCATTTGAAACTTTTATAAACACATCTTTTGATGAAAACCAATGAAGACCAGAGGCAAAAATACACCTTGATGAAAAGCTATGACAAGATCTGAACGCATATCAAGGCGAAAACGAAAACCAAAAGCAGTAGCAGAAAAAGTAGAACGCTCGATTTTTAATAAGAGTGAAAACTAGAGCATTCTTTGCAAATGAAAACGAGTACATCTCCTCCAAAGGAAATTTGTTGGGGTCCAACCATTTATTGCAGCAAACAAACAAACTAAACCAACTAAGAAAACTAAAACAACTGACGCTCCAAGAAAAACACATAGTGCATGAAGCAATAAAAATATAGTGTTTTGAAAGGTGACCTGATTTTTGCCGATGAAGAAGGGGTGCCTCGGGGGCATCCCCAAGCTTTGACGCTTGTACTTCTTGGATATTTCTTGGGGTGATGCATGGGCATCCCCAAGCTTGAGCTTTTGTCCATTGTTCAACTCATCTCATCATTCTCCAATCCCTACACTTGAAAACTTCCTTCATACAAAACTAAACACAATTCTATTAGCAACATTAGTGTAGACATAAAATATATTCAACCTCTTTTAGCTTCAGGTTTCAACCCAAAACCACCACATATAAAGTATATACTACTGTAGCAACTTCCACAAGAGTTCCATGATCAAAAAGAACTCAAAAGAAAGCGATAAAGTGGCAAAAACAAATACTGGCAGAAATCTGTCAAAACTGGACAGCTGACAAAGGACGAATTTTTGAGGGATTTTCCGTTGCTCAAATCAAAAACTGTTCAACTAAGAAAAGTTTGGATATAACCTGGGGCATATGCACAAGAAATCGCAGGTCCAAAAGATAAACAGAGAATTTTTACGAATTTTTACGGTGCAGCACCGAAAACAGTTTCAGGACAGCAATAACCCCAAATCTTTACCTCACTCAAATTAGAGGCTTCTCTTGGCACAAAAACGAAATAAACAAGATAAGGAGCAGTCATTACAGTAGTAATGACTTCCAAGACTCAAATAAAAGAAAAATTACTGAAAAGTAAACAATGGGTTATCTCCCAAGTGTGCTTTTCTTTAACGCCTTTGAGCTAGGCGCAGAAAATTGCGAATCAAGTATTTTCAGAAGAAGCATTAAGATCAACAGCAGAGGTCTTATCAATAAGGCATTGTATTTCATCCACATAAGTTTTAGAAGACTCTTTGTGATCATTCTTTGGTACACTATTCTCATCAAAAAGATTTTCAGGACAAATCCAGTCAAAATTGTTTTCAAAAGCTTCACTCAATCCCAAAAGCTTGCAAGGAATAGGTATTTCGGGCTCTTTATCATCTGTACTAATAACATTTATAGGAGAACCGAGTTTATTAAAACGTTTAAGAACCCTCCTAGCTTCAACAACGACATCCTTAAATTCTAGGCGCAGAGTTTCCAAGATAAAAGCTTTCTTTTCGGGATCCTTAATTTCATGAAGCTTGAGGAACATGTATTGCATATAAGGATTAAGACTAGCAAACCTAGTTTCCAACATATCAATTAAACAAACAGAAGCAACTTCAATACTAGGAGCAAGCTCAATCCAAGACTTTTCCTCAACTTCCTCATGCATACTAATGTGATTAAAGAACTCCTCAATGTTACTTTTGCCAATAATCGAACCACTCCCTACAGAGAGGTCCTCCAGAACGAACTCAGGGAACAACATGATAAACTAAAGTAAAGAAATAACAACTACCAAGGATTCTAATTTTTTTTTGGGTTTTTGATATAAAAAGCAATGCAGGTAAAATAAAATAAAGTAAAGCAAAACAAATAACAAAGCAAAGAATGTGTGTGCGAAGAACTCCCCTCGCAGAAGTCTTCTCTCTTCCCCGGCAACGGCGCCAGAAAAGAAGCTGCTACTCATGTGATGGCGCCAGAAAAGACTGTGGCGTTTAGTTGACGTGGGAGCAGTAAGTCCTTGTGCGTGGTGATGACCAGCCCGTTGGGAACCCCAAGAGGAAGGTATGATGAGTGTAGCGGCTAGTTTTCCCTCAGTTAAGAAACCAAGGTTTAATGTCGATCTTGAAGAAGAGAGACGGTGACGACTGAAGGTGATTGTGGAACCTGCACACACACAAACAAATACTTTGTCCCCAACTTGCGATGAGGTTGTCAATCTCACCGGTTTGCTTGAAACAAAGGTTATGAGTGTATCGAGTGGAAAACAGTAGTAATATGCGAGTAAAGTAAATAGTGCGGGAAAAGTAAACAGGTGATTGCAATATGATTAAAATAGGACTGGGGTCCACAGTTCACTAGTGGTGTCTCTCCATAGATAAAATAACATGCTGGGTAAACGAATTACAGTTGGGCAATTGATAGAATAAAGATAACGTGATATGTCAAGAAGATCACTATGAGATTTACTCTGGGCATTACAACAAAATACATAGACCGCCATCCAACTGCATCTATGACTAATAATCCACCCCCGGGGATATCATCCGAACACCCTAGAAGTATTAAGTTGCGAACAACAGATAATTGCATTAAGCAAAGTGTGTAATGTAAACAAAGCATATGCCCTTGAGCATATGAATGTTGTTTTCTCCCTAGTAGCAACAGCACATCTACCACCTTAGAGGTTTCTGTCACTCCCCTAGGTGAAATAGAGACATGAACCCACTATCGAGCATAAATACCCCCTCTTGGAGTCACTAGCAACTACTCGGCCAAGATAGCTACTAACAACGGAGAGCATGCAAGATCATAAACAACATAGAGATAACAAAAGATATAATTCAGTACAGCAACTTAATCATAAACACCAATATTCATCGGATCCCAACAAACCAACATCATAGAATTACATAACGGTGATCTCAATCATGTAAGGCAGCTCATGAGATCTAAACATGAAGCACATGGTGGAGAAGACAACCATCTAGCTACTGCTATGGACCCATAGTCCAAGGTAGACTACTCACTCATCGCTCCGGAGGCAAGCATGGCGATGAAGAAGACCTCCGGTGGCGATTCCCCTCTCCGGCAGGGTGCCGGGAAGAGCTTCTGGACCCTCCCGATCTTCGGGTCGACGGCGGCGGCGGATCGCGATGTATTCTGGAAAACTGATCCGGCTCTTAGGTTTTTCTCGTCAGGGGGTATATATAGGCGAAGGGGCGATGTCAGGAGAGGGACCAGGTGTCCTCACACAGGGGTGGCGCGGCCAGGGGCTAGGCCGCGCTGCCCCCTTGTGTGGGGCCCTGGTGGCCCCCCTCCGTCAGCTCTTTGGATGTCTGGAAGCTTCCCCGTGAAATATGACTTCAGGAACTTGTTTCGTCCAATTCCGAGAATATTTCCTGTGTATCACTTCCGAAACACAAAAACAGCAGAAAACAGGAAACTGGCACTGTGGTACTTCGTTAATAGGTTAGTTCCGGAAAATGTATAAAAATGCCACTAAGTGTAACGAAACAATAGGCAAATGGTGTAAAAACAAGCATGGAGCATCAAAAATTATAGATACGTTTGAGACGTATCAATGGGCTCCTCTTTTTTATGGCGTGCAGCTTCACCAGCTCACGCCGAATTCCATTTTACACATTGCCTGTTTCATCACTCTCTGTGAGTCCTTCATTGGGATCGATCCCCACTGGATCCTTTGGAAATTTCTTTTCCGCCTTCACCCCAGTGTTTCGTTAGATAAGAACCCTGAGCTGGGCGAGGCCGTCGTATCGGTGCACGCTGAGTCGCACTACCTTGAGTTCAATATGGCTGTCTTAGTCCAAGGTTGGAGGAAAAAGTGGTTCTACATCAAGAACCAGAAAACTGCTTCTTCTGACCAATTTGGCCTTGCTCCTTTTGACGCAAACAAGAGCCTGACGAAGTTGACCTCGTGGGATTCTCCTCCCACAGAAACTGAAGTCGATTGTATTAAGCCCTTGCTAAGTCGCATTCAGAGCTTGAAGAGCGCAGCTGGAGGCGGACTAACAGGTACACAACTCATGGCATTTTTCCTGCAGAGGCGCATCCAGCCTCTCCAAGCTCGGGTCTCTAAATTGTGGACCTACTCTGGCTTGGATGATCCTTCTCGAGTGTCCAAGCAGGACCCATAAAAAAAGAATCTTGACAAACGAGTCAGATTGTTGACTACTCTTACAAAGGAGAATGAAATTCTAGCTTTGACAACTGACTTTTTCGACTCCGCTCATCCTTTGCCCAAGGTATGCACTTTGCAACTCAAGAGTATTGACTTCTATGTTTGTGTTTTTTATTGTCTGTTTCTCTGATGCTTTCTTGCGAATTACTTGTTGTAGGATCATCAATCCTTGGCTTCTTGTCCTCCTCTTCCAGAGGAAGGGCCAATTCAGGCTGATCCTGCTTCTGCTGCTTCCGAAGCCCCCGAGGCTGACGAAGATCAGGACAGAAATGATGTCGAAGATTCTCGAGAAAATAGCGGATCTACTTCATCACCCCCCCCGCCAATTTTGAAGAAAAAGGACTGGAGAAGAAAAGGAAGCGTCTTGATGACTTGCTTTCCTCGAGTTCCTCCATTCTCAAGGATGCGCCAGGGGAGCCCTCTGCTCCCAATACCTCTAGAGTTGAGATTTTTGATGCTTTGGACTCGTGAGTTTTGCTAACTTTCCATACTTAAATCTTTATATCCTTAATTCTTTTTCTGTTTGTTGATGCCAAGTTTTTCCCTTCTCAATGACGATGATGATCTGAAGAAGGATGCTGCAGCTGATCCTCTCTTGGATACTTTGACTATCACCAAGGAGCCCTCTCAAGAAGAGGCTGTGGTGGTTAAATCACCCCAGAAGTCCCTCCTGAGAAGAGTACTCCTGTTCGCGCTTCCAAGCGTCTGAAGAGGGCGGGGACAGCTAGTACTTCTCTTGAGGTTCCTCGACCCGCAGCTTCTTCGGATAATGTGAGTAATGCTTCCTGTACTCGCTTCTTTTGTTGCTTGATTTTTCTCACATACTTTTGTTCTGCAGACTTTGATGCAAAAATTTCTCTCCCTTGGCGCTGAGTGCGTCGGGTTTCAGGAGACTGCTCAAGCCTCTCAAGGTATGTCTGTTTTGTGTTGTGGCTCCTACTTGTTCTTGTGTCTTCCCATGATTTCTTACTATCTCTCCTTTTCCTTTTCTAGAATTGCAGTCGCTTTGACCGCGGCCAATGCTCGCATATCGGCTCTGGAAGCTGAACTTAATGCTGCTAGAGAAGCTTGGGAAGGTGCAAATGCCGCGAAGGTTGCTGCTGAGAAGGTCGCTAAGTCAGCAGAGACCAAGGCGAAAAAAGCTGAGAAGGCACTTTCCGACGCTGATCAGAAGCGAGTCCAACGAGAGCGGGCTACAGCCGAGCGGCTTGACAAGATTTCAGTTCTTGTTGGCAGTAAGTGTTGTGTTGTTCTTTTTTGGCTCCTTGCTCATATTTATATTGCTGACATTTTTTTTGCTTTCTTTGGCTTGTTTCTCTATGGTGCAGCAGAGAAAATTGGAGTATCTTGGAAACTTCGGCAGCCAGATACTGAAGACCCTTTGCTAGCTGCGATGGATTTGCTGCAGTCGAACTGGAAATTAGTACAGGAAGTTCTTCAGCTGACTCGCCGCGTGCTGATGCACATGTTTGTCGGGTTATGGCCAAAGAAGAAAGAGGAGATGTGATACGTCTCCAACGTATCCATAATTTTTGATGCTCCATGCTTGTTTTTACACCATTTGCCTAATGTTTCGTTATACTTAGTGGCACTTTTATGTATTTTCCGGAACTAACCTATTAACAAGTCGCCACAGTGCCAGTTCCCTGTTTTCTGCTATTTTTGTGTTTCAGAAAAGTTACACATGAAATATTCTCGGAATTGGACGAAACCAAAGCCAGTCGTCCAGATATTTCACGGAGCTTCCAGAGAACCGAAGAGGAGATAGAGTGGGGCCACGAGGTGGCCTCACACCAGGGCGGCGTGGCCTAGCCCCTGGCCGCGCCCCCTATGTGTGAGACCACCTCGGTCCACTTCTGACGATGCCCCTTCGCCTATAAAGACCCCCCGATGGAAAAAACCTAAGTACCCAATCAATTTTCCAGACACACATCGCGATCCGCCGCCGTCGTCGACCCGAGATCAGGAGGGTCCAGAAGCTCTTCCTGGCACCCTGCCGAAGAGAGGAATCGCCACCGGAGGTCTTCTTCATCGCCATGCTTGCCTCCGGAGCGATGAGTGAGTAGTCTACCTTGGACTATGGGTCCATAGCAGTAGCTAGATAGTTGTCCTCTCCACCATGAGCTTCATGTTTAGATCTCATGAGCTGCCCTACATGATTGAGATCACCGTTATGTAATTCTACATGTTTGGTTTGTTGGGATCCGATGAATATTGGTGTAATGATTGAGTTGCTATACTGAAATATATCTTATGCTATCTCTATGTTGTTTATGATCTTGCATGCTCTCCGTTGTTAGTAGCTATCTTGGCCGAGTAGTTGCTAGTGACTCCAAGAGGGGGTATTTATGCTCGATAGTGGGTTCATGCCTCTATTTAATCTGGGGAGTGACAGAAACCTCTAAGGTTCTAGATGTGCTGTTGCTACTAGGGAGAAAACAACATTCATATGCTCAAGGGCATATGCTTTATTTACATTACACACTTTGCTTAATGCAATTATCTGTTGTTCGCAACTTAATACTCATGGGGTGTTCGGATGATACCCCCGTGAGTGGATTATTAGTCATAGATGCAGTTGGATGGCGGTCTATGTATTTTGTTGTAATGCCCAGAGTAAATCGCATAGTGATCTTCTTGACATATCACGTTATATTTATTCTATCAATTGCCCAACTGTAATTTGTTTAGCCAGCATGTGTTATTTATCTATGGAGAGACACCACTAGTGAACTGTGGACCCCGGTCCTATTTCCATCATATTGCTATCACCTATTTACTTTACTCGCACTGTTTACTTTACTCGCATACTTCTACTATTTTCCACTCGATACGCTCATACCCTTTGTTTCAAGCAAACCGGTGAGATTGACAACCTCATCGCAAGTTGGGAACAAAGTACTTGGTTGTGTTGTGTGCAGGTTCCATGTTGCTACTGGTTGAAGACGAGTCAACAAGAATCGTTAATGGCGCCCTTGTTGGAGTGTTATTAATCCAGTCCGCATCACGTTCAGTCGTTTGTCTGCTCTTCTCCTGAACGATAAACCTTGGTTTCTAACTGAAGGAAAAGACTTGCTGCTGTGCTCATCATACCTTCCGCTTGGGGTTTCCCCAACTGCCTGGCAATAATCATCATCATCAACTACACGCCAGACATCAAGCCCTTTTCTGGCGCCGTTGCCGGGGAAGAAGTGGAAGACCTCTGCAAGGGGAGTTTTTCGCACGCACATCCTTTACTTTGTTTTATTGTTTTGCTTTACTTTATTTTTACTTGCATTGTTTTATATCAAAAACCCAAAAAAATAGTTTACTTTATAGTTGCTTTTATCTACTTGCTTTTAGTTCATCATGCTGTTCCCTAAGTATGTTTTGGAGGACCTCTCAGTAGGTAGTTATTCAATTATTGGGAAAGATAACATTGAGGAGTTCTTTAATCATATTAGTATGCATAAAGAAGTTGAGGAAAAGTCTTTGGTTGAGCTAGCTCCTAGTATTGAAGTTGCTTCTGCTTATTTAATTCACATGTTGGAAGCTAGGTTTGCTAGCCTTAATCCTTTTATGCAACACATGTTCCTTAAGCTTCATAAAATTGAGGATCCTGAAAAGTTAGGTATGGAACACTTCCCTAGGAAAAGAAAGAAATTGCTTTTTGACTATATTCTTAGAGCAAATTATGAGCTTGATGCTTCATCTCTTGATGTTACCTGATTCGTAATTTTCTGCGCCTAGCTCAAAGGCGTTAAAGAAAAGCACTCTTAGGAGATAACCCAATATTTTATTTTCAGTACTTTTTCTTTTATGTGAGCCTTGGAAGTCATTACTACTGAAATGACCTCTCCTTATCCTTTTTATTTTATTGTTGTGCCAAGAGAAGCCTCTAATTTGAGTGAGGTAAAGATTTGGGGATGTTGCTGTCCTGAAACTGTTTTCGGTGCTGCACCGTAAAAAATCGTAAAATTTCTCTGTATATCTTTTGGACCTGCGATTTCTTGTGCATATGCCCCAGGTTATATCCAAAATTTCATTAGTTGAACACTTTTTAATTTGAGCAACAGAAAACCCCTTAAAAATTCAACCTTTGTCAGTTGTTCTGTTTTGACAGATTTCTGCCAATATTTATGTTTGCCGCTTTATCGCTTTCTTTTGAGTTCTTTTGATCACGGAACTTTTGGGGAAGTTGCTACAGTATTATATACTTTATATGTGGTGGTTTTTAGGCTGAAACCTGAAGCAAAAAGAGGTTGATTATATGTTATGCTACACTAATGTTGCTAATAGATTTGTGTTTAGTTTTGTATGAAGGAAGTTTTCAAGTGTAGGGATTGGAGAATGATGAGATGAGTTGAAGAATGGACAAAAGCTCAAGCTTGGGGATGCCCATGCATCACCCCAAGAAATATCCAAGAAGTACAAGCGTCAAAGCTTGGGGATGCCCCCGAGGCACCCCTTCTTCATCGGCAAAAATCAGGTCACCTATCAAGACACTATATTTTTATTGCTTCATGCACTATGCATTTTTCTTGGAGCGTCAGTTGTTTTAGTTTTCTCTATTAGTTTAGTTTTGTTTGCTGCAATAAATGGTTGGACCCCAACAAATTTCTTTTGGAGAAGTTTCCTTGCTTTTTATTTGCCAAGAACGCTCTAGTTTTCACTCTTATCAAAAACCGAGTGTTCTTCTTTTTCTGCTACTGCTTTTGGTTTTCGTTTTCGCCTTGATTTGCGTTCAGATCTTCTTATATTTATTTATCAAGGTGTATTTTTTCCTCTGGACCATGTTGGTTTTCCTCAAAAGAGTTGGATTAAAAAAATTCGAATGGTGTTGGAAAAGAGAAAAGCTTTATGCAAAAAAAAGTGGTACAAGAAGGAGCTTGTGTAGACTGCGGCTTAGGCTTTTGCATGTCGTGCTTGATGTCTTTTTGATAGTATGCTTAGTGGTTTTGCTGTAGCATGACTTGTCTCAAATAACTGAGATTGCTTAATGTCCCTTTGAAAAAATCATGCGTTGTTTTTATCGTTTGGAAGCATTATTTTGGTTTTCTCCTTGATGCTTTATTTGGGTTGACTTGGCGCATGCTCACACATGTTAGACTCTTACAAAGTCGCCAATAGCCTCTATGATCATTTAGTTTTTGACTTTTGATGCCATCTTATGCTTCTTTTAATGTCGCTTTGTCGCTTTGCATGATTATGGCCGTTATTGCTCTCTTAGTTGGTTGCTCGAGTCTTTTGCTAGCCCTCGCCTTGTACTGAGTATGAGCTCTACTCGTGCATCCAACTCCTAAAAACCAAGTTTTCCAAAGTGTCCACCATACATACCTACTAGCAATTTGCTATACCAAGTAAATTTGACTTGCTTTTATTTTCTCTTCAAATTAAACTCTTACCAGTGTTATGCGAAAATTGGTCAGTAAAGCTCTCACGAACCGGAAGGCACACTTTACTTTTTCTTGTTCTTAAAAATTTGACATTGTGGTCTCTTATGTTGAGTTGTTATGCTTGCAAGTTGTAAGTTGGAGACTAGCCCAGCCATGCCGTCATGGGCAAGCTTTCAACATTGCACTTCTTATTTGAGTTGATATCGTGATCTTTTGTTTATGGATGCCCGCGGTGTGAAATGAATTGGGAATCTTGCGGGGATCATGGAGTTTGTATATGTGTAAGGGAAACGCCTGGGCCGCCAATCTAAGCCATGCATAATTCATGGTGGAAATTTGCAGCATACCCATAGTGAACATTCGATGACGCATCTCAAAATAAAAAGCTAAACAAATGGTAAATAAAAGAGATGTCGAGGTGTTCATTGTCTGCTTGTCCTATCATTTTGATGTGGGCTTGTTCCATGTCATCGGGCACGGAGGTACCCCGTTGGCGGTTCTCGATGATACGTGTATACTTACAATGACAAGAGCCTTGCTTGGGACTCTAAGTAAAGTAGCATGAGGTTTGGGTACTCGTATTCACGGGACACGAGGTTTTCAACTTATGATTTGTCAAGCATATGCATCATAATTGTTCTCGCATTAACTTTAACCATTCAAGATGCTTATGATGGGGGCAATGAGAGCTCAAAGCCGGTAAGTACCATAATTTTTGAAGGTTATAAAACTTGCAATCACTGCTTCCCTCCGCGAAGGGCCCTTCTTTTACTTTTATGTTGAGTCACCACCTTCTATCTTTATGCACCATTAAGAGAGCATAGTTGTCATTCTTAGTATAATGTGCATTGTCCCAAAGTTTTCATTGATTGATCCATATTGTTGGTTTCACTTGTTCTCAAATTATTTGTATCTAGTCGCCCTCTTAAACTTGAAGGTGTCCTATGCATTTATGTTTTGCTCTCCATGAAGGACAAGCTGAAAACCATTTATATGTTTTTCCTTATGATTTCAACACACGTTTGACTTTCATTGTTTCATTTTCATGATCTTTTGTTTGTGTTCATTTGCATGTTTATAACATGGTTGCTAAGTTTTTATTGTCAAGATTATATCTTTCATGCCCATGTTTTAAGTTCTTTTGATCCCAGCTCACAACGCTTACATATGTGATCAAGATTGTGTAGGTGCATGTCACCTCAAAAATTATTCTTTTGTTATCACTTACCTACTCGAGGACGAGCAAGAATTAAGCTTGGGGATGCTGATACGTCTCCAACGTATCCATAATTTTTGATGCTCCATGCTTGTTTTTACACCATTTGCCTAATGTTTCGTTACACTTAGTGGCACTTTTATGTATTTTCCGGAACTAACCTATTAACAAGTCGCCACAGTGCCAGTTCCCTGTTTTCTGCTATTTTTGTGTTTCAGAAAAGTTACACATGAAATATTCTCGGAATTGGACGAAACCAAAGCCAGTCGTCCAGATATTTCACGGAGCTTCCAGAGAACCGAAGAGGAGACTGAGTGGGGCCACGAGGTGGCCTCACACCAGGGCAGCGCGGCCCAGCCCCTGGCCGCGCCCCCTATGTGTGAGACCGCCTCGGTCCACTTCTGACGATGCCCCTTCGCCTATAAAGACCCCCCGACGGAAAAAACCTATGTACCCGATCAATTTTCCAGAAACACATCGCGATCCGCCGCCGTCGTCGACCCGAGATCGGGAGGGTCCAGAAGCTCTTCCCGGCACCCTACCGGAGAGGGGAATCGCCACCGGAGGTCTTCTTCATCACCATGCTTGCCTCCAGAGCGATGAGTGAGCAGTCTACCTTGGACTATGGGTCCATAGCAGTAGCTAGATGGTTGTCCTCTCCACCATGAGCTTCATGTTTAGATCTCATGAGCTGCCCTACATGATTGAGATCACCGTTATGTAATTCTACATGTTTGGTGTGTTGGGATCCGATGAATATTGGTGTTATGATTGAGTTGCTATACTGAAATATATCTTATGTTATCTCTATGTTGTTTATGATCTTGCATGCTCTCCGTTGTTAGTAGCTATCTTGGCCGAGTAGTTGCTAGTGACTCCAAGAGGGGGTATTTATGCTCGATAGTGGGTTCATGCCTCTATTTAATCTGGGGGAGTGACAGAAACCTCTAAGGTTGTAGATGTGCTGTTGCTACTAGGGAGAAAACAACATTCATATGCTCAAGGGCATATGCTTTGTTTACATTACACACTTTGCTTAATGCAATTATCTGTTGTTCGCAACTTAATACTCATGGGGTGTTCGGATGATATCCACGTGAGTGGATTATTAGTCATAGATGCAGTTGGATGGCGATCTATGTATTTTGTTGTAATGCCCAGAGTAAATCGCATAGTGATCTTCTTGACATATCACGTTATCTTTATTCTATCAATTGCCCAACTGTAATTTGTTTACCCAGCATGTGTTATTTATCTATGGAGAGACACCACTAGTGAACTGTGGACCCCGGTCCTATTTCCATCATATTGCTATCACCTGTTTACTTTACTCGCACTGTTTACTTTACTCGCATACTTCTACTGTTTTCCACTCGATACGCTCATACCCTTTGTTTCAAGCAAACCGGTGAGATTGACAACCTCATCGCAAGTTGGGAATAAAGTACTTGGTTGTGTTGTGTGCAGGTTCCACGTTGCTACTGGTAGAAGACGAGTCAACAAGAATCGTTAACGACGCCCTTGTTGGAGTGTTATTAAGCCAGTCCGCATCACCTTCAGTCGTTTGTCTGCTCTTCTCCTGAACGATAAACCTTGGTTTCTAACTGAGGGAAAAGAATTGCTGTTGTGCTCATCATACCTTCCGCTTGGGGTTTCCCCAACTGCCTAGCAATAATCATCATCATCAACTACACGCCAGACATCAAGATGCCGGTCGACAACCTCAAGAAGCTTGCCGAGGCCTTCGACACCCTCGAAGATCCTGTGCTTGCTATGAAACGCAGGTCGGTAGGACGGGGTGTCGAAGGGGCGATTGCGCTTGCTCAATCGCATGGTGAAGAATTAGATTGGGAGAAGATTAGCTCTTCCCGTGCTCGTACTCTTTCAGAGCTGCTTGGGTTTTTCAAGAAGGCGAAGGAGTACGCGCCAGGCATTGTGTCTATTATCACTCCTTCGACGGCTTCTTCAACTCCTGCGCCCAGTTCTTCGATGCCTCCACCAAGTGCTGCTGCTGATTCTTCTGTGCCCTCTACCGCTACGGAGCCTACTACTGAGGTGGCGTAGAATTTAGCCTTCTCTTGTAATTTCCTTTCTTTTCGATCTGATGTAGTAGACATTTTCCTCTTTTGGCGATATTCTCGAGGGAAAACTTGTGTACTTTCTGTAAATATTTTTCTCTATGAAGTGTTTCGTCTGGTCATCCAATGTGTTTTGAATTGTGTTTCTTTTATCCCCTTGTTTTCCAGCCCGGATATGCCGGTGGGTCACCGGATCACGATCGCGACTCGCCACCTGCCAACATGTCAACTTCTGGGGCTCAGTCTCCTCCTCGCTCCTCTTGTCAATGTGCTGAATATTTGTTGAGGATTTTAGACCTCGAAGGTCACTTGGCGTTGGTGAAGCGTCAAGCAAAGTCTGCCTTGGACCAGGCTGGGAAATCTTATAGCTTGATGAGGCGAGTATCTTCGCTTGAAGATCAAGTGTCTGGTCTGGTAGCCAAGGTCATGCATCTCGAGGAATGTGATTCTTATCTTGTTGAGATTATCGAGTCAACGTGTGAGCAGCTGAAATGTAAGTTTTCTTGAAATCCCTTTGAGTTTCCTGCTGAGTTTTCTGTGTCGACTTCTTATTCTGATATTTTTTTGCGTTCTATAGGTACTTGTTTGAATCCCGCCGATGAGGATCGTCGGGTTTCCGAGCAAATTGCAGCTCTGGATAGAGCGCCGAAAGATACCGATTCCTTGTGGGTTGATCCGCGGCGTCGCGGCGCCATTGTTCTTCTGCAGGATTGCGCTCAGCATATTGGAGAAGCGGTCGATGGTTGTCAAAGATCATTGACCAATATGTATTCTGTTATGCTTCCTCACAATCCTCCGCCGGAAAGTTTCAAGCAGCTGCTTGACGCCTTCAGATCGAGCCAACGAATTCATCGTTTAATAGAGCTAAACTTAGTAGTTGGTGCTAATTTTGCCCTTGGATGGATATGAAAGTGGCATCCAAGGCTAAATTATAGTTCCATGTCTCTGAGTTTGCCTCCAGGGCGCGCGATGCTATGGGTCCATATGGATGGAATGCTTTAGCCGGCGAGGAGAATCATTGCTTGGTTGCTTCAAGAAGATGCCGCATTTTACCGCGAGCATCATTATTTGAACCCTCTTATGGTGGATGATTCAGATCAACCAATGTTGTAATGTTCTATTGTTGTTTACATATGTTTTTATGAAACGCGAGAGTTTCCGTGTTCTAGGGCTGTTTGCCAGAAACTTTGTGCTCAAGGCATTTATATTTGCTCGTGCGTTTGCCGCAATTCCATAGTGTGGCACTTTGAGATTTGTTTCGCTAAGACTTGTAAACTTGAAAAGATGGAACTTTGTCTTTTTTATTATGCTTGAATATAAGATACATCATACATGGGATGTCCCAAGAGACCCGGCCCGTGACCTGTGTTCTGGGTCTAGAGGGCATTGCCCTAGGATAACTCGTGGCTTAATAGCCTTATTTTTCCTACTCTACACTCGTACGCTTGTTGTCTATGTTGCCGAGGTCTTTTCCTCTTCTCCTGCAGCTTCTTTTGGCTCTGATGACTGTATCCGCAGTTTTTTCACTTCTGGCTCCGCTGGATGTCCTTCGAGTTGTTTTGTGATGCCTGTAGTCACGCTTCCTGCTTTACCCTTAGATTCTCCATAGTTGGCTATCATGCCAAAGTTTTGTGCCATTTTGTGGAATTCTTTGTCGCATAGATCTGAGAGTTCGAAGCTTCCTTTTACTGTGATAATCCCGTTTGGTCCTGGCATCTTGAGTACCAGGTACGTATAGTGAGGTACCGCCATGAATCGCAAAAACGCGGGTCGCACGAGGATCGCGTGATATTGAGAGGGCCAGTCCATGACTTCGAAGTCGAGCTTTTCTCTTCTGTGGTTTTGGCGATTACCGAAACAAACGTTGAGTGCTATTCGACCCAATGGGTAGTTGGCACTTCCCGGTACGATTCCGTGGAAGGAGCAGTCTGTTGGCTTCAAGAATTCCAGTGATATGTGTATTGCTCGAAGTGTCTGCGTATATCAGGTTTATTCCGCTCTCTGCGTCCATGAACACTCTATCAACATTGTATGTCCCGATATGAGCTTTGAGTACCAAAGGTGCGTTTCCTGGCCGAGGTACTGTTATAGGGTGATCTTCTCTGTTGAATTCTATGGGTTGTTCCGACCAGTGTAGGTATTCTGTGGTTGCTGGAAGTGATGTTACTGCTAGGTTCACTTGGCGAGTTATGCTCTTTTCCTCTTTGTTTGACTTTGGGACTGGTTGTATTATTGCTGTGATGTGCCCTTTGGACGGGATATATCCTCTGTTGTTGTCGTTTCCTTGGCTTGGCTGGTTTTGACCTTGCGAAGCTCCGTTGTTTGCCTGTTGAATCATTGTAGGTGCATTGCTTGTGTTTCCTTCATAACATTGCCTCTTTGCTTCGGCTTGTTTGTTGATTGGCGCCTCCTGAAGCTTCAAGAATGTTTTGCAATCTTTCATTGCGTGTCTAGACACCCTTTTTCCATCAACGAACGCGGAGTGTATATGGCATGGTCTGTTTAGCATATCTTCTAGTTATGGGTTGTATTCTCGAGGTTCTCTTGACTGGAACCTTTTGCTATTGCTGAAGTCTTCTCTGCCATAGCTGCGGTATCCTGAGTTTCTACGGTCGTCTCCTTGATAGTTATTGTCTTTATATCCCGCAGCTACTCAACTATGAGAACCATAGTTGTCATAGTTGTGGGATCTTCTCCTTAGGCCACTGTATCTATTTCCCCTATCATCTTCTGGTGATCGCGTCCGTTTGTTATTGCATGCATCTTCTCCATCTGCAAATCTAATTGCTATGTCCATTAGCTTTGACACTGTCTTTGGCTTGATTCTGCCCATTTCTTTGACTAGGTCTCCTCGTCACAACCCAAGTGTGAAGACATCTGACGAGGGTATGACCCCTCGGGTCCTCGATGTTGGTCTACCTGGTTCCTGCCAAGAAAGAAGCCCGTTCGACGGATACATGAAGCCCGCAAGGCCCAGCACTTCGACATGGAGTAGAAGGCAAAGACTACTTGTAAACCCTAACTGGCTGCATATATAAAGCCACCAAGGGCGTCTCCTAGACAATCTAATCTCGCATAAACACCAGATCTCGTATAGATCCCACGCATAGGCTAGCACATGCCATCTCTTTTCGACCATAGCCAGATCCCATCTGCGCACCATTGTAACAGCTCCAATTATACAAGCAAAACAAGATCAGACAAGCAGGATGTAGGTCTTTACCCTCTGGGGGGCTAAACCTGGGTAAATTCGTGTGTACCCCTGTTTCTGTCTGAAGCCGTCGAATCCGCGAAGCGCCCACATACGCTCCATGAATCGAAAGCCCTAAACATGGGCATTGCCGGGTTAAAACCTCGTCAATTGGAGCCGACCGTGGGGACGACGGGCGCTGGATCCAAGGGTTCACCGGTTCCATCAACGCTGCAACAGATCCATCACCAAGATCTTCGACTTCATCGCCATGACCTTCGAATCAAGCATCAAGATCTTCACCACCGTTGACATGATCTTCGAGTTCGCCATCATGACCTTCGAGTCCGCCGACATGGTCTTCGACGCTGTCACTGACATGAACTTCGAGTCCGCCGACATGATCTTCGAGTACGCCGACATGATCTTCGACCTCTGCGCCGTCAAGAAATTCGACCCCTGTGTCATCAGGAAATTTGACCCCCGCGTCATCAGGAAATTCGACCCCTGCGTCATCAGGAAATTTGACCCCTGCATCATCAGGAAATTTGACCCCTGTGTCATCAGGAAATTCGACCCCTTCGTCGCCACGATCTTTGACCCCTCCATCGCCACGATCTTCGACCCCTCCGTCGCCATGATCTTCGACCATGCTCTCATCAACAAATTCGACCCCGCCGTCATCAAAGACATTTGACCTCCGCGTCAAGATTCATCGACCCCTGCGGAGCCGAAGACTTCGTCGAGTGCCCGACACACTTCGACCCCTCAGAGCCGACGCTTCGACAACTTTTTTGATGGGTAAAACAGCCTGGTCCTGAACTGCAATAACGTTTGCTAGGAGTGTCCAAATGACATGAGACCACCGCCATTGGAAATATTAGGGGTCACCCCAGGAGAAAAATTCAAAGCTAAGTCTTCCTCAACTATGAGTTGGCTACTTTCATTACTTTCTGTATGCTTTCGACACTTTCAGGAACCGATACTCGGGGGCTTTGCTTTTACATTATACATGTGTCTATTTGCCTTCACATTATGCATATGTCTATTTGCCTAATGACCGTCGAGTGCGAGGTGTCTACCTCCTCGATTGCAGGGATCAAATTCATCGCAAGCACGTTCAGACACCGTGTCAAAGATAAGTCCACAGTTAGCAACACTGTTGGCCCGGCAACGCAGCTATACGCGCTCTGCTGAGATAATTCCGTACCTACGGACGCTTTAAGTCCACAGTTAGCAACACTGTTGGCCCGACAACGCAGCTATACGCGCTCTGCTGAGATAATTCCATACCTACGGACGCTTTAAGTCCACAGTTAGCAACACTGTTGGCCCGGCAACGCAGCTATACGCGCTCTGCTGAGATAATTCCATACCTACGGACGCATTAAGTCCATAGTTGACAACACTGTTGGCCCAGCAACGCAGCTATACGCGCTCTGCTGAGATAATTTATGTGCTTACGAATGCTTTAAGTATCCTGACGACGCGTCGGGTACCACGCCTTCACCTGACACACTTCGGGGGCTGTGCTTCGAATTGGCATTCATTCACCCCGGCATTGGCAACACGCTCGGGGGCTGTGCCTCGAATTGGCATCTATTCGACCGTCTTTGGCAACACGCTCGGGGGTTGTGCCTCGAATTGGCTTCTATTCACTCAGCGTTGGCAACACGCTCGGGGGATGCACCTCGTATTGGCATTCCTTCGCGCCGACGTTGGCAACACGCTCGGGGGCTCCGCCTCGCATTGGTATTCATTCACCCCGGCGTTGGCAACACGCTCGGGGGCTGCGTCTTACAACCCAATGCTAGCAACGCTCGGGGGCTGCATCTTACGCTGTTAACCTTAGCAACCTTCTAAATCATCGACGGTGCTCCGTCTGCTACATCGACTTCGGTTCAACATCCTTCGGCTCAACGCCGATGACTTTATGTCGCGTCGACTCCGGTCTGCGGTATTCGATTCCTGTCAGCCACATGATAGCAACACCAACCTCTTCGTCTACAATGCCCAAGCATTCGGGGGCTCGACAACAACATTGCCCCTAACGATCCACGCAACAGCAAGTGTTCGACTCCATCATCACGGAGATTCAGCCATTATGCGACTGCACCGCTGCAATGACTTCGCCACCATATCAACTTCATTTGGAGCTCCTCTAATGCACGACATGCAAGACTACGACTTCAAGGCAAGATTTGAGTCTCTACCCGATTCTACGAATCGACTAGACACTCGGGGGCTACTGACGAGGGTATGACCCCTCGGGTCCTCGATGTTGGTCTACCTGGTTCCTGCCAAGAAAGAAGCTCGTTCGACGGATACATGAAGCCCACAAGGCCCAGCACTTCGACTTGGAGTAGAAGGCAAAGACTACTTGTAAACCCTAACTGGCTGCATACATAAAGCCACCAAGGGCGTCTCCCAGACAATCTAATCTCTCATAGACACCAGATCTTGTATAGATCCCACGCATAGGCTAGCACACGCCATCTCTTTTCGACCATAGCCAGATCCCATCTGCGCACCATTGTAACAGCTCCAATTATACAAGCAATACAAGATCAGACAAGCAGGATGTAGGTCTTTACCCTCCGGGGGGCCGAACCTGTGTAAATTTATGTGTACCCCTATTTCTGTCTGAAGCCGTCGAATCCGCCAAGCGCCCACATACGCTCCATGAATCAAAAGCCCTAAACATGGGCATTGCCGGGTTAAAACCTCGTCAGCATCAATTGCTCTCTCATCTGAAACTTCGACTACGGAGTTCTTGATGATGCTCCACCTTTAAATATATGACCTAAGTGTCTCATTGCGTTGCTGTACACAGGCTTTGACTTCTTCTATCGATGCTGGCCGCTTGTATGTTGACTTGAAGTTACTCATGAATTGCTTCGTGAGTTCTTCCCAGCTTCCGATTGTTCCTCTTTCCAATTTGCTTAACCATGACCTGGCTGCACCAGTGAGGTGTAATTGCAGACTTTGCATTGCTGTTTCCTTTGTTCCCCCTAATATTTTGACTGCCTGTAAGTAATCTGAGAGCCATGATTGCGGCTCCTGGGATCCATTGTATTTTTGCTGATCGTGGGGTAGTTTGAAACCCTTGGGTACTGGTGTGGTGTGAACTCTATGAGTAAAGCACGACGCTCCCATCTCTTTTTCGTCATCTCCGTAGTCGTGTGCCTTGGTGGGAGTTCTAGACCTTCGGGTTCCTCCATGCTTTGGGCTTTTGTGGTGTCTTGGCGATGAGGACCTAGATCATCGGCTACTGCTTCGGTGCCGAGGACTGTTGTGACGGTGTGGTGATCTGAGTTTGTGCGTTCCTTTATTGCGATATGCTTCCCCATCTTTGGCTGTTAATTTGTTGCCTACCATTCTTAATCCTTGCAGTGCTGCCCAGTGCATATGTTCTCTTGGGTCTCCTGGACTTGGCCTTGTGGTATATAGATAGGTTTGTGCTGCCACAAGCGCTACTTTTGGTGTCTTTGGTATGATATTGCCTTGCTCGTCGATCAATAGGAAGGACGAGTCGAGGTTTTTGGAGAGACTTCACCTTTCTGAGTGCTCGAGGTTTTCAACTCTTGATCCATGCCTACGGTGCCTTTTGCTATTTGTATACGATGCGTTGCTGTGTGCTTTGTGAAGAGCTATGCTTGCTGCGATGGCTGAATCTTTCCTTTTTTGTATTTCACTTCTTTCTTTTGCTAGTTGCTTTGACTGCTGTCGTAAGGCATAATGATACCCTAATAGAATGTTTTTGTTTGCATCTGTTGGTATAGGTACGTCGTGCTCTACGGATGCTTTGATTGTGTTCCACTCCTTGACTGATAGTCGAATTTTTTCCCTGCTTGCCAGAGATTCTATGGTGTCGCCTTCCGCTAGGTGGTTTGCTCCTCTGTTTATGTTTGCTGGGTTGAGCACTGGGTTGTTGTTGTCATCGAATTCTTCTGAGTTGTCTCCTACAATTGCGAGTACTTGATACCGTTTGTCAAACTTGCTGGTGGGGCTTGAGAAGATAATTTCATTGTCCTCATGAAGCTCCAGTCCTGTTTTCCATGTGTCTGTTGATTTGTCTGAAGCATCGTCGTAGCAGATCATGAAGTCTTCGAGTTGATCCCCCAAGTCGAGGTTCTCCATGGTTTCGCCGAGTTCTTCGATTTTTCCTTCTATATTTTCTGTTGTTGCGAAGCTGACCGGCAAGTTTACCTCGCTGGAAGAGCCTACTGATGATTCAGACACTTCGATTGTCTTGGTTTCGCTTGCCGATGGATCCGATTTCGCCGAATCTGAAAGGCGATTTGAACCTAAAGATCCGACACGAAAGGTCAGGCTTCCGATCGTCAAGTCCATCTCTTGATCCAAGCTCTTGAATACTAGAGTAAGGTTTGGTGGATGAGTTTGAAAATCGATGGTTCCGAAAGATATCTGGTTAAGATATCTGGTTTCTGTCGGCTTCTGGACTACTATTGGCTAAAAGCGAAAAAGCCGTCAAATTCATGATTCCAACGCCCAGAGTCCCCACGGTCGGCGCCAGTTGACGAGGGTTAACTCGACAAATGTCCAAGATGAAGGACTTAGGATCGGGGGAATAGGGCATCAGATGAACTCGAAGGTAAAGATTAGTCAAACAAGGCGTATATCGAGAATAAACGTAGTGGTCAACTTGGCTTACTCTCAATCTGTCCCTGACCGGCCTCTCCTGTCCCCTATATATAGGTGGCCAGGTCCCAAGGAACTGGTCGGGTTCAATACATATTACAATGCCCGTATACGATACTGACTCATATTTCGACTATGACTACTCTGGGCCTGACTTAACGGGCCTTAGGGGTACACAGATAACGGGCTTTATTGGCTATACCCTTATCAACCACCGCTTGAAAATTGTTATTTTGATGTTCCTCTTGCTGATGTTGCTAAGAAGAAACCTTTGGGAAGGATTAATGATGTTCTTATTATGGTCAACAATAACCTTGTTCCCGTTGATTTCCTTGTTTTGGATGTTGAATGCAATGCTTCATGTCCTATTATTTTGGGAAGACCTTTTCTTAGAACTGTTGGTGCCATTATTGATATGAAGGAAGGCACCATTAAATATCAATTCCCACTCAAGAAGGGTATGGAACACTTCTCTAGAAAGAGAAAAAAATTACTTTTTGACTCTATTCTTAGAGCAAATTATGAACTTGATGTTTATCGCTTGATATTACTTGATCTCCACTTTCTGCGCCTAGCTCAAAGGCGTTAAAGAAAAGCACTCTTGGGAGATAACCCAATGTTTTCTTTTCAGTACTTTTTCTTTTTGTTGAAGTCTTGGAAGTTATTACTACCGTAATGAACTCTTCTTATCATTTTTATTTCTTTTTTGTGCCAAGAAGAACCTCTAATTGAAGGAAGGTAAGATTTGGGGAAGTTGCTGTCCTAAAACAGATTTCTGCGCTGCACCGTAAAAATTCGTGAAAATTCTCAGAACGTCTTTTTGATCAGCGATTTCTTGTGCACATGCCCCAGGTTATTTACAAACTTTCATTAGTTTTGCACTTTTCGATTTGAGCAACAGAATATCCTCAGAAAAATCGAACTTTGTCAGCTGTTCTGTTTTGACAGATTTCTGCCACTATTTGTGTTTGCCTCTCGATCGCTTTCTTTTTGAGTTGTTTTGAACACGGAACTTTTGAGAAAGTTGCTACAGTATCTTATGCTTTAATGGGTTTTATACTTGAGTTTTAAACTGAACCAAAAGAGTATATTTACTATCATGCTTACACTAATGTTGCTAATAGAATTGTGTGAAGTTTTATATGAAGGAAGTTTTCAAGTGTAGGGAAAGGAGAATGATGAGATGAGATGAAGTATGGACAAAAGCTCAAGCTTGGGGATGCCCATATCACCCCAAGAAATATCCAAGAGGTACAAGCGTCAAAGCTTGGGGATGCCCCGAGGCACCCCTTCTTCATTGGCAAAAATCAGGTCACCTTTCAAGACACTATATTTTTATTTCTTCATATACTATGCATTTTTCTTGGAGCGTCTTTACTTTCGCTTTCAGTTTTCTTTTGTTTTGTTTGTTGCAATAAATGGTTGGACCCCAACATATTTCTTTTGGAGAAGACACACTCCGTTTTTCATTGCCAAGAACAGTCTAGTTTTCACTCTCATCGTTCAACGAGTGTTCTCTTTTTCTAGTACTGCGTTTAGCTTTCGTTTTTCGCCTTGATTTTTGTTCAGATCTTGTTATATATTTGTATCAAGGTGTATTTGTACCACTAGTCTATGTTGGTTTTCATCTTAAAGAGTGGTTACAAAAAGGTTGAATGGTGTTGGAAAAGAGAAAAAAGTTTCATGCCTATAGTGGTACAAATGGGAGCTTGTTTAGACTGTGGCTTAGACTTTTGCATGTCATGCTTGATGTTATTTTGATAGTATGCTTAGTAGTTTTTGCTGTAGCATGACTTATCTCAAATGACTAAGATTGCTTAATGTGCCTTTGAAAAAATCATGCGTTGTTTTTATTATATAGGAGCATATTATTGTGGTTTTCTCCTTTGATGCTTTATTTGGGTTGACTTGGCGCATGATTGCAACATGTTTGACTTTAACAAGTCGCCATAAGCCTCTATGATCATTTGGTTTTTGACTTGTGATACCACTTTATGCTTCGGTTAATGATGTTTTGTCACTACGCATGATTATGGCCGTTATTGCTCTCTTAGTTGGTCGCTCTCAGTCTTTTGCTAGCCTTCATTTTGTACCGAGAGGGAATACTTCTCATGCATCCAACTTCCAAAAACCAAAGTTTTCCAAAGAGTCCACTATAAATTCCTATGCATGGTATTTGCAAGCCATTCCAAGTAAATTTTTATGTGCTATCTTTCAAAAAACCTTCAAAATACTTCTCATTTTGTGACACTGTATTCAGCTCTTGGGGACGTAGTGGTCAGATTTGCTATCTTCCATATTGTTTTATTCCAAAAAAGAAAAGAAAAAGGGAAAAAGGAAAAGAAAAAAAGGCACTCCTTCATGGTATGTGAAAGTTGGTGGGCACCCGATGGAATCGGTTAGCCATGGTTTGTGAATGGAAAAGTGGGGAGGAGTGCCAAGCTTTATAAAAGAGCACAAAAGTGCCAATCTCTCTCTCAAAAACTTGCTTAGTATGGAAGATAGTAAGAACCCTATTGCCAGTCATTGACAAGAACATCCACCTCTCAAAACAAATTTTTATCTCTCTGTTTTACAACTGAAAAGCTCTAGCACATGCTTAATCACTGCCTCCCTCTGCGAAGGGTCTTTCTTTTACTTTTATGTCGAGTCTTCACCTTCTACCTTTATACACCGTCTAAGAGAGCATAGTTGTCATTCTGAGTTTAATGTGCATAGTCCCAAAAATTATTATTGATTGATTCATGATTATGGTTTTGCTTGTTCTTAAATTTTTTGTATCTAGTCGCCCTCTTAAACTTGAAGGTGTCCTATGCATTTATGTTTTGCTATTCCATGAAGGATAAGCTGAAAACCACGTTGCTATGTTTTTCTATATGGTTGAAACACACACTTGACTTTCAATGCATTATTACTCATGATCTTTTGTTTGTGTTACTTTTCATGTTATAACATGGTTGCTAAGTTTTACTGTCAAGATTATGTCTTTTATGCCCATGTTTAGAGTACTTTGATCTCAGAACTCAATGCTTTACATCGTTTGATCAAGATTGTGTTGGTGCATGTCACCTCAAAAATTATTGTTTTGTTATCACTTACCTACTCGAGGACGAGCAGGAGTTAAGCTTGGGGATGCTTGATAAGACTCAAACGTATCTATAATTTTTGATGCTCCATGCTTGTTTATGCACCATTTGCTTTGTGTATTGTTACACTTCGTGGTGTTTTTATGCATTTTCTGGAACTAACCTATTAGCGAGATGCTACAGTGCCAGTTCCCTGTTTTCTGCTGTCTTTGTGTTTCAGAAAATCTACACAGGAAATATTCTCAGAATTGGACAAAACAAAAGCCGAATTCCTATTTTTTCTGACACGAGACAGAGTCCAAAGCAGAGACAAAGGGGAGCCAGGGGCCAACCACACCATAGGGTGGCGCGGACCAGCCCCTGGCCGCGCCACCAGGTGGTGGGGCCACCTGGCCCACCTTCTGAAGCCGCCCTTCCGCCAATATATTCTCCTCGATGGGAAAACCCTAAAGGCCCGATCAATTTTCCATGAAACATACTATAAGCCGCCGCCGTCGTCGACGCGAGATCGGGAGGGTCCAGAAGCTCTTCCCGGCACCCTGCCGGAGAGGGGAATCACCACCAGAGGCCTTCTTCATCACCATGCCTTCCTCCGGAGTGATGTGTGAGTAGTCTACCTTGGACTACGGGTCCATAGAAGTAGCTAGATGGTTGTCATCTCCTGCATGTGCTTCATGTTTAGATCTTGTGAGCTGCCTATCATGATCAAGATTATCGTTGTGTAATTCTACATGTTGTGTTTGTTGGGATCCGATGAATATTGATACTTTGTCAAGTTGATTTATTGATTTATCATCTCTATGTTGTTTATGATCTTGCATGCTCTCCGTTGCTAGTAGATATCTTGGCCGAGTAGATGCTAGTGACTCCAAGAGGGAGTATTTATGCTCGATAGTGGGTTCATCTCTCTAGTAATCTGGCGGAGTGACAGAAATCTCTAAGATTGTAGATGTGCAGTTGCTACTAGGGAGAAAACAACGATCTTGTGTTCAAGGACATTTGTATTGTTTACATTACACACTTTGCTTAAGGCGATAATCTATTGCTTGCAACTTAATTCCCAACGGTTGCTCGGACGACATCCGGTGGGTGGATTATTAATCATAGATGCAGTTGGATTACGGTCTATGTATTATGTTGTAATGCCCAAGTGAATCTCATAGTGATCCTCATGACATTTGTATGCTTGCTTTATTCTATCAATTGCCCAACTGTAATTTGTTTACCCAGCATGTTATTTATCTTATGGAGAGACACCACTAGTGAACTGTGGACCCCGGTCCATTCTTTTACATTCTTATTACCGTTAACTATTTACTCGCTTTATTTACATTCTCGCAAACTATTATCTTTTACCACACTATATGTTTAATCCTTTGTTTACATCAAACCGGTGAGATTGACAACCTCACTGTAAGTTGGGGCAAAGTACTTTGGTTGTGTTGTGTGCAGGTTCCACGTTGTTGTTGGTGCAAAGTTACGCCCCAGATAAGGCGCCATATATAAATTGTCAGGAGCTGTCGCGAAGCCAGCGAGCATCAACCTTCAGAAGTTGGTTCTTTCTTCTACTGGTTCGATAAACCTTGGTTTCATACTGAGGGAAGACTTGCTGCTGTGATCATTATACCTTCCTCTTGGGGTTCCCAACTGGGCGGTCATCTACACGCCATCAAATGGGATTTCAAGCTGGGGGCCAAACACAAGGTTCATAATGGGAAACAGACCTACTTCTGGCTAGATTGGTGGACTAGAAATGCTCCGCTTAGGGTGCGGTTCCCTCTTCTCTTTAGCTGTTGCTCGAACCCTTTCATCACTATGCAGGGGGTACGGGTGGTGGGGGGTGTCCCCGGGGAATGGCGAGTTCATTTTCGCTAAAATTTTGGGCTACCGGAATTGGTTGAATGGGACAAACTGTGCCATGAAGTTCAGGGCTTACCTTTGGGAGAGGAAGCTGATGCCATCTCGTGGTCCCTTGAGCCCTCTGGGGTCTTCTCTACCCGCTTCGTGTACTTGGCGCTCTCGCAGGGAGCGAATGTCACCAGTTTCAAGGATGTGTGGAGGACGCGGTCCCGCCAAAAATCAGGATATTCCTTTGGCAGCTCATTCGGGGTTGGTTACCTTCCTCGGAATAGGTTGCCAAGCGTATAGGACCTTCGAATGGCTTATGCTCTCTGTGTGGGGCTCTGGAGGACTGCAATCACATCTTCTTCACTTGCCCACTTGCAGGTTTCATGTGGGATGGGATACGGGATATCCTGCATTGCGATTGGAATCCGGCAGGGGCCGGTGATTTCATGGCTATAGCTCGGGACCTGTCGGGTCTCTTCTGTAGATTAGTTTGGTTTACCTTTGCAGCCCAATGCTGGGCTCTTTGGAACATTTGTAACAAACTGACTATTGAAGGGAAAGTGATTGGTAACCCAGCTGATGGGTTTTTTCAAATGTCTATTCATATGCAGCACTGGAGGGTTCTGGTCAAACCGAGGGACCAAGCACTGCTGGACGTAGCGACAAACGAGGTCAGAAGGCTCTACACACGGACCAGGACTTGAGCACATCTGACGAGCACGACTCTTCTTCAAGCTTCGGTGTTCCCCATCCATGTTTGGAGTCGCTTACTTCCAGTATGATCCGGGAGGTATCTAGCTAGCTTTGCTTTTCTTTGCTTTGTAACATTGTAACGTTTTATCTATCTGTACTGCTACCTTGTTCGATGTACTATGTGTTGCCAGTTGGCTTTATATATAAAGCCGGATCTAAGGCCTTCTGTTTAAAGAATGCAGCTCGCACTCCCAGCCCGAGCTAGCTTGACATTGGTCATGGTGGCCTCTCGGATCTGGTCGCCGAGAGTCATGCTGGAAACCATGGTCTGCGGGTGCAGATGATGTGATGGCGGAGGCACCTGTAGCGAAGGCTAGCTCGTGTCTAGAGAGGACAGAGCGCAGGCGGCGTCGTGTGGGGGCGGCCTCACGCGCGGTGGCGGGTGGGCTCTGTGTGGCGGCCTGGAGCGCAAGGGCTTCGCGTGCAGAGTGCCTGCGGCGATCAAGCGCACGTCTAGCGGCCTGCCGGTGCCACATTGAAGATGGCCGCTGCTCGAACTTGATGTGTGACCCGTCCAACCGCCCCAGCTGCTTCCCTTGCCATCCTCTAGGTGCGTATGTCGCCGCCGCTATCAGCAATGGAAGCTGCTAAGCGAGCATGTTGGAAGTGGAGCGCGCGCTGGGCCTCATCGGCAGCGGCGGATACGCGGATGGCAGGCCGGAGAGCAGGATGGTGGCGCGCGAGGACAACTAGTTTCCCTTTTTGATGTGGTGTGAATAGCATTCTAATATTCCCACCGATCGGAAATAACTGTTGGTGGCCTAGTACAAACTTTTTACTAAGTTAGTACAAAATCACCGACACTTATTTCTGATTGGAGGGAGTAGCTTATTTTAAGGTTGGTGCTATTTTATTATAGCGTGCTATTTTTTTCGTTGAATGTGATAGGTGGTTTTCTGATTAGTCACAATTAGTTTGTGAGTTTTGTTTTGAGATGCACATCATACAACATTGAGACGACATGGGATGTTAGTTTAAATGTATGGACGGTCAAAACTACTGGGATCTAACACTCTCGCTCTTTTATTAATAGTGGTGAGTTTCATGTTTGTTAGGCATTTAAGAAATAATAGAAAAATATGAGGAGCTCAGCCTATGAACCTTTTGGTTGGATGTTTGATATGCAAACCGAGTTTGGAGCGGGTTCAGAGAGCAGAAACTCAATCTCGGTGGTGCCGGCGCGAGAAACCTAAAACCCTAACGAGAGGGGAAAAAATAGAACACGTGGATACCCAATATCTTCTATATATTTGTGTTAAAAGAGTCTTAGATGGGCCAACCTTCTAGACAGACCCATATAGCTATGCTGCAAGCCCATGTCATAGCATCTTTATATTCTTACTATATCCGATCTTCTCATATGACATATTTGGGTCTGATTATCGGATAAGAAATTTAGCTATATGCTTTACTTATCTCGCTCGTATATTTTAAGATGAACTTTGACCAAAATAAATGAGCAATAATATCTCAATAATTTATATCTAATATTTGTTGTGTATATGACATTAACTCTTGATCAAACACAAATCTTTAAAAAATCTGCTTCTTATTCATTGGAATGGAAGGAGTACAACATGGGTACATGGTTCGTATGCATAGCACCTCTCTATTGCTATCTAGGATGTTTTTTCTTCTACCCACAGTACCACTCTGCATTGCTCTGAAGTCTGATCGGGCATGTTCCGATCTTCAAAAACACCTAATTTCTCCCAAAGAAACTTGCAATCAGTGAAAAAGAATGTCTCAAGTATTCAATCTCAGCCCACGTACTGTGGCAGCTGCGTACTACTTGCGTTGCTACTGTTCCTGTTGCCGAGCCTCACTAGCTAGCTAGCACCGAGGGCTAGAAGAGAAATCGCCAACGGGGAATGACTCGGTTATCCCACTGTCGCTGAGGCGGACCGTGATGGCGTGATGTCGCCGCCGGCACGGGTGACCTCCCCAATGCGGATCCACAGGAAGGCGATCTTCACCTTCATGCCCTCGAGGCCAAAGATGGTGCGGTGCCTTATGTTCCCGGCGAGCCGGCTGCTGTAGTGAACCTTCAAGCCAGCGACATGCGTAGCGCACGCGCCGGCGAAGTGCACCTCGAAGGAGCCGTCCTGCCGGAGGACGTAGCCCTGCACGCCCTGCGGGATGATGCCCGGCGGGAAACCGAATTTTGCTAACATGTCGTATGCGGTAGGGGTACCCGAAAGAATGTCGCTGGTGCGGTTGGCGCCGGCGGCGGTGAGGAGGACGGCTGCCACAGCCGTGAGGAGGAGACAATGATTCGTCATTGCTAGTGCTTGTTGGGCTACGTAAATGGTCGTATAAATTCGATAACCACAAGATACCATGTATTTGTCTTTTACAGTTTTACTCCTCTTAATGATAGTGAAAACAGCCCTGCTGTCTTTTTTTTATAAAAGAAAAATCAATTTCGCCAGCCTAGATAGTATATCTTCACAATTATTGGGACAATTTTTTTAATTGCCCAGATATTTTTTTTAGGGAACTGGATGTAAGACGGAAGGCCCATTAGTACTTTTCTTAGCCCGCATAACCTGATGGGGATATGTGATCCAACTACAGTGACAAAGTCTACTGGGCTCACCGAACAGATAAGCGCCAAGGGGTGATTTTGTTTGCGGTCACCGAGTTCCTTGGCACAGACTCACAGGTACCTTTGTTACTTGTAATAGACGCCATTTGAAAAGTTGGATAGGTAATTCCTCAGAGGGCCCATTTTGAACGAATGTAGGCCAAACCAAATATTGCCGTGACTTCTCCCGTTCTGGGCCCATTGCGGTCCCGCATGTCAGTATTTCTCCGTTTCATGTTAGTTCCAGGGTGTCAATCTGCGTAGCAATTCGATGTAATGGGGTCACTCTGCAGCGGTGTACGGTCAAGATCTAGTTCGTTCCTCCGCCCTTAACCTTGCCTGAACCCTAGGACGGCGGCGGCGGCGACACAGACAGATAGCGCTGCTTAAAGCTGTCGTGCCCGCGCCCGACGGCCCGCGGTGATGCCGAATGTCGAGCGAGCCATTGCTCGGAGATAGATCGCCATCGCGGGAGACGAACTGAGCAGCACAGAGGATGGAAGGGCCCGCAACTCAGGAATCATGTCTCACCCTGAGCAGCCGGAGGAGGTGAGCTTCTCTTCTCTTATGTATTTTACCCTTCTTCATCGGTATCTGCTAGCTGGATGTAGGAAATCAAGATATATTTTAGCGAGAGATGTTTGTTAGTCGAAAACTAATAAGCATTTCTTATTTCCCCAACCTTGTGTCGAGTAGGATTCGCAAAGATTATAGCGTCCCTCTACAAATTCATCAGTACGTTGGTATGCTTGACAATGGGCACTCCGTAGTTGTGGATGGTTGTAAGGTAACCTTGCTCGCTGCAGAAAGAAGCTTCAAGTCTATATCTGGGATGGTTGAACTTGTTCGTGGAATTGTTCCAATGGGCTCTGCACAAACTGTAGAATTCGAATGGGTATCACCGCGGGGGGTTGTTACACCTGTGGACATGCAAACGATTGAAGATCAATTTGAAAGGTTTGCAGACTCTCCTGGCCACATTTTGCATGCTAAAATTATTGGTGGAACACGAGATGGTGTTGTTGCCCAGGCATCCAAGAAATCTCCTGCTGATATTGTTCGTCATGCTGGTAATCAAAGAAAATCTGCTGCTGGTGCTCAAGCTGCTACACATCCTAGCAGTAAATCTGCTGCTATTGGTAAACCTGCTCCTGGTAAACATCATCCAGCTGCTGAACCTCCTGCTGGTGTTGAAAAACCTGCTGCTGCTGGTGCTGAAAAACCTGCTGCTGCTGAACCTCCTCCTCTTTTGAAAATGGTGGCCACATTCGACACCTACACTGCGGAACTGGATGATGGCTCAAATGTTCTCGTTAAAGGACACGATATTGATGTCTACGTCGATCGCCAGAAGGGGATACAAGTAGCTGAACTGATTGGAAAGTTTAGTGAGAACTTGCTGATGGGATCTCACCAAAAAGTAAAATATATGTGGTTAATAGAAGGATCCATGATTACATTGAGATTGGCGTTAACAGTCAACCTAATTTAGATGTGGCATTGG
The DNA here is from genome assembly GCA_007115705.1 of Dactylis glomerata. Taxonomy (NCBI): domain Eukaryota; kingdom Viridiplantae; phylum Streptophyta; class Magnoliopsida; order Poales; family Poaceae; genus Dactylis; species Dactylis glomerata. The sequence goes on from QXEO01000555.1 coordinate 4,003,740, forward strand.
ATAAATATGGAACGGGCAACCATATACTATTTCTCGCTACCGTAACCACCCGTGCTGATCCAAATGATGGTTTAACTAAAGGTAATGGGAACATTCCTAGTTCCATAAGGGATTGGATCAGCCCTAGTAAGGTTGGTACTCGAAATTTTAGTCCAAAGAATACTGCACAGGTTACTCTAACAGATAGTCTGAAGCGGAACCACAAGCTCCTATGCAAGAGGACCTCCCCCAGAAAGAACGCCTCCGCGCAGTCTAGGGCAAAGTGGTTGATGACCACCGAGGGGGAGAACACCCGCAAGAAGTCAACCAGAAAGAAGACCACCGAGGAGAACACCCAGTCAACCACAAAAAAGACCACTGAGGAGAACACCCCCTTAACCACAAAGAAGACCACCAAGGAAACCACCCCCAATAAGTCAACCACAAAGAAGACCACCGAGGAAACCACCCCCAATAAGTCAACCACAAAGAAGACCACCGAGGATAAGACCCCCAAGATGTCTACCACAAAGAAGACCACCGAGGATAAGACCCCCAAGATGTCTACCACAAAGAAGACCACCGAGGAGAACACCCCAAAGAAGTCTACCACAAAGAAGACCACCGAGGAAACCACCCCCAAGAAGTCAACCACAAAGAAGACCACCGAGGATAAGACCCCCAAGAAGTCAAACACAAAGAAGACCACCGAGGAGAACACCCCCAAGAAGTCAACCACAAAAAAGACCACCGATAACACCCCCAAGAAGTCAAACACAAAGAAGATCACCCCCAAGAAGTATACCAACAAGGAGTCCACCCCCACCGGAAACACTAACAAGGAGTCCACCCCCAAGAAGGACTGGACGTTAGCAGACTCAGATAATGGGATACTTGTCAGTGGGAATGCCAATTGGAAGAAGATTTTATGGAACAAAGGGCAGAACCACCATCACTAGTATAGACAGATGTGGGAGAAAATTTCTCAGCACAGCAAGTAGATTGGCAGAATGTCAATGTCAAACCCATGGGAGGTGATGGCGTTGACGAACCCATGGCAGAGAAAATAATGTGTGATGTACTTGGCATCGCTAGTGAACCTAGTGATGATGATGTAGAGGAGGAAAATGAAGGTCCTCCCGTTTTGGACATAGAAAAAGATGAGGATAGTGAAATAGAGGTGGTGAAACAAGAAACAGGTGATGATGTAATCGATGAATCACTAATGGAGGAAGCTGCCATCCCGGTAGATGATGAGGTCACTAGCGAGTTAGCGATAATATATGATCTAGTGGTACCTGCAATTATGATGGGCACATACTTCGCCAACATGGTAGAATTCAGGAAAGCATTTGCGCAATATTGTATCATCGGAGAGTTTGATGTCTTCAGAACTAGAAACACAAAGAAACGGTACGAGACGAGGTGCAGATTAGACTACTACAATGGGGAGAGGATGAAGGATCAATGCCCATGGAAGATCTCTGTTAGGATACTTCCTGGTGGAGAAATAGTTAGGGTACTGAGAAGCTTTCGTCACACAAATATCTATTTCTAACTGACGGGTTCTGGTTTTCATATGTGTAGCAAGTTTAGGAATTATTATGAAGCAACTAATGTATAAAATGAATGTTCCGATGCAGGTGAACAAGATGGGACCTGCACACAGGTGTCCAACAGGCTGCAAACTAAGATCTTCTTGTGCAACTCAAGAATAGGTTGAGAAGCATGCTTTGGCCATTCTTAAGAAAACGACAAATGAGACTGCCAAGGCGATTCAGGTAAAGTTTATGGCTGATTACAATGTCGAGCTACCGTATCACATAGTTTGGAAAGGTAAAGAGAGAGCTTTGAAAACACAATACGGGGACTGGGATAATAGTTTCAGGCTGTTGTACAGCTTCAAGGCTGAAATACAATCTAGGTCTCAAGGTAGTGTTGTCGAGATTGACACAAAAGAGGAGGAGGGGAACATATATTTTAACCATTTTTTATGGCCCTTGAGCCCTGTATTCAAGGATTCAAGGAGGGTTGTTGGCCATATTTGAGTATAGACTCCACTGTCCTCACTGACAGATGGAATGGTTGTCTAGCATCAGCGACATCACTGGATGGGCACAACTGGATGTTGCCAGTGGCATTCGGCCTATTTAGGTCAGAAAAAGAGGAGAACTGGGAGTGGTTTATGAGGCAACTGCATAGATCAATAGGTGATGTCTCACCATTGGCCATAAGCACTGATGCATGCAAAGGATTGGCAAATGCAGTTCGGACAGTATTTCCACATGCTGAACAAAGAGAATGCCATGCTCATTTGATGTTGAACCTGTACAGGCACTACTCAGGCACTGTATATCGCTACATGTGGACTGCTGCTAGGGCCTACAAGCCCGAGGGCTACAAATTTTTTATGGACAAGATACATGCTGAGAACTCTGATTTTGCCGTATACTTGGAAATGCATCACAACCTTTTATGGATGAGGAGTGCTTTTAATCCCGCAATAAAGGGTGATTACATAAACAACAACCTTGCTGAAACCGTAAATAACTGGGTCAAAGACTCAAAAGACCTTCCAGTTCATATATTGATGGACACCATACGAGGTATGTTGATGAGGCTGATAAAAGTAAGAAGAGATATTGGGGACAGACTAAGAGGGCACATTCTACCCGCTGTTATTCAACAAATAAACCAGAGAAGTCAAGGTCTTGGTTACCTTAGAGTTGGAGAGTCTAACGACCATAGCTGTGAGGTGAGAGATTTGAGCCGGAATAGCCCGAGGCATGTCATGAAGATTGACAGTAGAGAATGCAGCTGCTTAGAGTGGCAGCATACTGGGAAGCCATGCCCACACGCGTTAATCTTCTTGGTTCACAAAAGAACTCTGCCACACCTTGATCAATATGTGAGTGAGTACTTCTCTTTCGCTAAATTTTGAGCTACCTACGATGGTGTCGTCCCTCCTTGCACAGACCAGTCACAGTGGCCTGTGGTTCAACTACCTTTCAAGCTGTGCCAGCCAAATGTTAAAAGAGGCAAAGGAAGACCTCAGAAGAGTAGGTTCAAGAATTTCATGGAGAAGCAGGGCATGCCTTTTAGTGGTAGCAAGAAAGGCAAAAACAAATGTAAGCAATGCAAATGTATTGGACATAGAGCAGCGGGGTGTCCTTTGAACGGACCAAAGCCTAGGTATGAAGTGTTTGCGTGTATGATCTTTATTTATAATTAGGTAATATCTATGCTTACCTGGGGCTTACCTGCTTTATAACATTTGTCAGGAAGCGCAAGACAAGGTGCAAGACTGCTAATGTTGTGTATGTGCTTCACGAGGAAGTTGAGTGGAGTGATGATGACACGGGATCTGATTCAGATTGGCCGGACATTCCAGAACCTTCTGATCCAACATACAAGAAGGCGAGAAAACTATCCCCAAAGAGGAAGAAGACAACTAGGTCGGAGTATGACTAATTCAGTCTTTTTTCCGAGTGCTCCGTCTCTGTAATACAGCAAAATTGTGAAAACTATTTTTCTGGAACATGTGTGTGTGTGTAGTGTAAAACAGGGGCCCTGGAACTGCCCAAAATTCTGTCAGAACTGTATTTGTTATGGAATTTGTAATTTGTAAACTATGTACTCATTTTTAATAAGCCTTGTTTTACATTATGCATATGTTCTTATTCAGTGATAATGTTCAGAGGGACAGTCAGAAAAGGCAGAATAAATGGCACAGGATAACATTTCACATTACACAATATTTGGGTCCTGACAGTTCTGCTTTTCAGGTGCTAGACATCATAATGCCAACATAAACTGCAAATGCCATGGAACATATCCATATGAAAAGCAGATTGTTTCCACCATCTGCCCTAACCTTGATCTGTTCTATTTCAGCTGCTTGCTTCTACAACTGAGCATACACACCACCACTCTGCTCGAGCTTCCGAAGTTGGTCCAGAAGCTCCTCATTTTCATCAAGCAGCGCACGGTTCTCCTTCATCTTCTCCCATACAGCATCATGAAGATCACGAACAAGCTCTCTCTGGAAAACTGGTAGCGGGTTGTCCATCCACTCATACTTCTAACAGCCTCGGCCCTTGCCTTCCTGCCAAAAACATAGTAAAGGAAGAGGAAAGATGTGAGAATTCAAATAACTAAACTGCCAAACAAACTTGATTAGTTTACAATAATACCACGCGGATGCCGCAGTTGTAGAATCTTCTCCCAGCATTTTCATCCGTCCATGCAATCCATCTCAGCATCTTTACTCCACAGTCATAGATTTTGTCCAGCGAATAGTCGTAGGGCTTACTCTGGTACGGGATAGGGGGCGTCAGCGAGCCGACCCTGATTCCGCCCGCGAAGAACTGCAGTAGCTGCGAACCATTGCCTTGCACCCAAGGGAGAGCACAGCAGAGGAACTTGGTGGGGAACTAGAACAGCATATGTGAGCTAGCCGGAAAAGAATCGTAGGTGCAAGGGGGGAGGGGAAGAAGGAAGAATCAGAGTGACGACGCTGCTCTTGCATCCGGCAGTTATACCAGCGCGCCCCCTAGAATATGACCGTTTGAGTATGACAGGTGGGATCGTGCAACGCAACTATGCCACCAATGAAATTGCCATCATGGACATAAAGAAAATATATTGTTTACAAGCGTGGAAGCAATGCACAGTCGCTGGGGGCATGTGCTTCCATGGAGAGCTACCCTGTCAAAAACATATGTTTCCCTCTGGGCAGACACCACGATCACTAGCCTCCACCTCCTGTTCTTCACACGAGCGAGCCCTTTCCGTAGTTTAGATGCCTCGCACCGGCCGCTACAACACCTCCCGCGCACGACACGGAAGCTCCACCCCAGGCCTCAGCCACGGTGGCGGTATGTACTACCACAGCGGGAACTCCATGCCCGGTCGTGCACAGCGCGGCAGGTCAAGCCGCCGCCACATCAGATGGCCATGGTGGCTTGAACTGAGCAGCAATACATCTACTCCAACTCCTACTTCTTCAACCTCGAGCAGGTCTCGCAGTGGCTCTAGCAGGCCTCGCAGTGTAGGCCGGTTCAAGACCGCCCTCAAACCCGTTCCGTTCATCAATCTTGAATCGGACGATGAGGACGGCGGCATCAACTCTGAGCAGCCAAGATCCGCCGACGCAAAGTTTGCGCGAGACATGAAGACAGCCATGACCAGGTCATTGGAACCCCAGGGCAGGGGGAAGGGCAAGGCAACCACGATGGAGGATGAAGCAGAGGGCAAGGACAAGGCCCCAACGGAGGTCGACTCCGATGACTCCGACGACGTCATGTACTGGGTTTAGCTAGTGGTTAAGTTAGTAATCTATGAAGAAAATGCAAATGGCATGCATATTAGCTAGCATTTTTTTTTGTTCAATGCAATTTATCTTGCCTAAGATTTGACCCTTCCATTTTCAGTTAATATATAAAATATAATGCATTTTATCTTCCGGCGTGTCCTGGCATGCCTTCTCGTGTATGCGGACCGGTTCCTTCTCGTCGAAGGGTCTAGCCAGGACCCTGGCACTGGCACGATGGGATAGGGCAGTGAGCGTCAGTTAATCGGCGCCACGTATCCACCCGCATGATGAGCGGGGGCTCTATTTTTTCATTTATGGTGGATATAGCTTGCATGAGAAGGCTAGAAGACAGAGAGCAGTGTTGGACCACGGGCTGGGATGTTTGACTATCTTGCCATATTATTCATTCACCTACTTCCTTCTCCTTCCTCCTGCCCGGCCATCCGCTCTGTCTAGCCATGCCTCCAAAGAGAAACCGCCCCCTGACGACTCAGGAAGCGGAGAGAATGGAGAGAGCTCGCCGCCGGAAGGAACTTGCTCCATCCATTAGAGAAAGCCCTCACATAGAGGCGCAATCTTTGCTCTCCCTGATGGAGAAGGGAAAACTTCAATCAGGCGAGGGCTCATCCGGGTACTAGGACGAATTCTTCTTCTTCATCATCTTTTTGTTCTTCTTCTTCCTCCTCTATAACTCATTACTGTGGAATAAAATGTTCCAGAGCCGGTGGAGCCATGATGGTTTTGCAGGGTGTGCCTCTCTCCCAAAAAATGGCGGCGGCGATCCAGAACCCGTTGCCCACATTTCCCTGGCTCAGTGAGGTAAGCACTCTCTAATTGTGTTGACATGCATTGGGGTTCTTGCGATTCTGACTTAGGTGAGTGTAGAGTGGTTTACCTGTAATGGGGTTTTTGCGAGGACGCCACTGCACTTAGTTGGCGTCCTTGGTAGAAATCACCTTTTTTTATTTTATACAGGAAAATAAGGTGGGCCTGAACCCAGATATGGCATCCTGGCTTAATGAACGGATAGCCAAACAAAGGGAGAAAAAATTGACCCAGGAAGTGGATATGGCTAAAGTCCTCTTAGTTGCCAAGTGCCTTGCTCGTGAGCGCAAGTAGCTTGAAAAGGAGAATCTAAAGTGGTCGGAACTGCACAAGGAAGCCAGAGCCTCAGCACAGAACAAAACAGCCAGGATCAAAGATCTATTGGAGGAAAATTTGAAGCTAACAAACAGTACTATCACCCTGGAGATCACATGCAGGAACCTGCTGGCTGAAAACGAGAAAGCACTCAGGGAGCTCGTGGATTCCAAAATGAAATACCTCACAAGCTGCCAACTCGTGGCGTCTCTTGAGAAGGAAAACGAGCAGCTACGTGCCCGGATTGAACCCTGATGTGGCGTGCTTTCGCAATAAAATTATGTAATGAACTGAACACATTGAAGTACTATGTGTTTATTATGTTATGAACTATTATGAAACCATGTCATGCAGTGTTTGGAAGCACCTCTCTGTGAAAGAGTCCACATGTGAACCCTTGGTATGCCATGTTTGGTATTTTTCCTAGGTGATGCATCACTCACCATGACTCCATGCATTGTTTTTCCATTTTTTTGATTTTTTCTGAATTCCCTAGGGCCCCCTACGAGATCTTGGTCAAACTCGCGGTGCCATCGATGTCTGCCAGGTGGGGGTGGGAACCATGGTTTGGTCTTGGTTCTAGGGTCCCACACCCCCAGGGGACCTCCATGTATTTTTCTCCAATTTTTTCTGGTGTGCATTTCTTGTAGCCCCAGTGCAAAATTGGATTAAAATGCATTTAGGGCAAAAATAATTCATTATATGGCAGCAGGCCGAGATAATTCCTAACATCCTGGATGTGGCACCCCTGGTAGATCCCCCACCCATGAAAATTAGAGTGGTGATGTTTTGCACACTGCCCTTGGTGGCCCCTTCACAAAAAAGCACCTGTTTTGACCCCTCCGGCCACCTGAAAAATGGGAAATGCATTTTTTTATCTGGAAACTGAAAAAACACTAGTTGCAAAAGTTGTTGGGAATGCAAAGATGCACATCTCCACCAAAAATGGGACCATGGTTCCACAGTTTCCTGTGGAACTTGCACAAACAATGGTCACCTGGCAAGGAAGACCAAGAGAAGTCCTGCCTGGAAGCACCTCTCTGTGAAAGAGTCCACCTGTGAACCCTTGGTATGGCATGTTTGGTATTTTTCCTAGGTGATGCATCACTCACCATGACTCCATGCATTTTTTCCATTTTTTTTGTTTTTTTCTGAATTCCCTAGGCCCCCCTTCGAGATCTAGGTCAAACTCGCGGTGCCATTGATGTCTGCCAGGTGGGGTGGGAACCATGGTTTGGTCTTGGTTCTAGGGTCCCACACCCCCAGGGTACCTCCCTATATTTTTCTCCAATTTTTCTGGTGTGCATTTCTTGTAGCCCTAGTGCAAAATTGGATTAAAATGTATTTAGGGCAAAAGTAATTCGTTATATGGCAGAAGGCCGAGATAATTCCTAAGCTCCTGGATGTGGCACCCCTAGTAGGTCCCCCACCCATGAAAATTAGAGTGGTGATGTTTTGCACAATGCCCTTGGTGGCCCCTTCACAAAAAAGCTCCTATTTTGACACCTCTGGCCACCTAAAAAATGGGAAATGCATTTTTTATGTGGAACCTTGAAAAACACTAGTTGGAAAAGTTGTTCAGAATGCAAAGATGCACATCTCCACCAAAAATGGGACCATGGTTCCACAGTTTGCTGTGGAACTTGCACAAACCATGGTCACCTGGCAAGGAAGACCAAGAGAAGTCCTGCCTGGAAGCACCTCTCTGTGAAAGAGTCCACCTGTGAACCCTTGGGATGGCATGTTTGCTATTTTTCCTAGGTGATGCATCACTCACCATGACTCCATGCATTGTTTTTCCATTTTTTTTGATTTTTCTGAATTCCCTAGGCCCCCCTTCGAGATCTAGGTCAAACTCGCGGTGCCATCGATGTCTGCCAGGTGGGGTGGGAACCATGGTTTGGTCTTGGTTCTGGGGTCCCACACCCCCAGGGGACCTCCATGTATTTTTCACCAATTTTTCTGCTGTGCATTTCTTGTAGCCCAGTGCAAAATTGGATTAAAATGGATTTAGGGCAAAAATAATTCATTATATGGCAGCAGGCCGAGATAATTCCTAAGCTCCTAGATGTGGCACCCCTTGTAGGTCCCCCACCCATGAAAATTAAAGTGGTGATGTCTTGCACACTGCCCTTGGTGGCCCCACCTGTTTTGACCCCTCCGGCCACCTGAAAAATGGGAAATGCATTTTTATGTGGAAACTGAAAAAAATACTAGTTGCAAAAGTTGTTGGGAATGCAAAGATGCACATCTCCACCAAAAATGGGACCATGGTTCCACAGTTTGCTGTGGAACTTGCACAAACCATGGTCACCTGGCAAGGAAGACCAAGAGAAGTCCTGCCTGGAAGCACCTCTCTGTGAAAGAGTCCACCTTTAAACCCTTGGTATAGCTTGTTTGGTATTTTAACTAGGTGATGCATCACTCACAATGACTCCATGCACTGTTTTTCCATTTTTTTGATTTTTTCTGAATTCCCTAGGCCCCCTTCGAGATCTAGGTCAAACTCGCGGTGCCATCGATGTCTACCAGGTGGGGTGGGAACCATGGTTTGGTCTTGGTTCTAGGGTCCCACACCCCCAGGGGACCTCCATGTATTTTTCCCCAATTTTTCTGGTGTGCATTTCTTGTAGCCCCAGTGCGAAATTGGATTAAAATGGATTTAGGGCAAAAATAATTCATTATATGGCAGAAGGCCGAGATAATTCCTAAGCTCCTGGATGTGGCACCCCTGGTAGGTCCCCCACCCATGAAAATTAGAGTGGTGATGTTTTGCACACTGCCCTTGGTGGGCCCTTCACAAAAAGCACCTGTTTTGACCCCTTCGGCCACCTGAAAAATGGGAAATGCATTTTTATGTGGAAACTGAAAAAACACTAGTTGCAAAAGTTGTTCGGAATGCAAAGATACACATCTCCACCAAAAATGGGACCATGGTTCTACAGTTTGCTGTGGAACTTGCACAAACCATGGTCACCTGGTAGGGAAGACCAAGAGAAGTCCTGCTTGGAAGCACCCCTGTGTGAAAGAGTCCACCTGTGAACCCTTGGAATGGCATGTTTGGTATTTTTCCTAGGTGATGCATCACTCACCATGACTCCATGCATTGTTTTTGCATTTTTTTTTGATTTTTTCTGAATTCCCTAGGCCCCCTTCGAGATCTAGGTCAAACTCGCGGTGCCATCGATGTCTGCCAGGTGGTGTGGGAACCTTGGTTTGGTCTTGGTTCTAGGGTCCCACACCCCCAGGGGACCTCCATGTATTTTTCCCCAATTTTTCTGGTGTGCATTTCTTGTAGCCCCAGTGCAAAATTGGATTAAAATGGATTTAGGGCAAAAATAATTCATTATATGGCAGAATGCCGAGATAATTCCTAAGCTCCTGGATGTGGCACCCCTGGTAGGTCCCCCACCCATGAAAATTAGAGTCGTGATGTTTTGCACACTGCCCTTGGTGGCCCCTTCACAAAAAAGCACCTGTTTTGACCCCTCCGGCCACCTGAAAAATGGGAAATGCATTTTTTATGTGGAAACTGAAAAAACACTAGTTGCAAAGTTGTTGGGAATGCAAAGATGCACATCTCAACCAAAAATGGGACCATGGTTCCACGGTTTATTGTGGAACTTGCACAAACCATGGTCACCTGGTAAGGAAGACCAAGAGAACTCCTGCCTGGAAGCACCTCTCTGTGAAAGAGTCCACCTGTGAACCCTTCGGATGGCATGTTTGGTATTTTTTCTAGGGGATGCATCACTCACCATGACTCCATGCATTGTTTTTCCATTTTTTTGTTTTTTTCTGAATTCCCCAGGCCCCCCTTCGAGATCTAGGTCAAACTCGCGGTGACATCGATGTCTGCCAGGTGTGGTGGGAACCATGGTTTGGTCTTGGTTCTAGGGTCCCACACCCCCAGGGGACCTCCCTATATTTTTCCCCAATTTTTCTGGTGTGCATTTCTTGTAGCCCCAGTGCAAAATTGGATTAAAATGGATTTAGGGCAAAAGTAATTCATTATATGGCAGAAGGCCGAGATAATTCCTAAACTCCTGGATGTGGCACCCCTAGTAGGTCCCCTACCCATGAAAATTAGAGTGGTGATGTTTTGCACAATGCCCTTGGTGGCCCCTTCACAAAAAAGCACCTGTTTTGACCCCTCCGGCCACCTGAAAAATGGGAAATGCATTTTTTTATGTGGAAACTGAAAAAACACTAGTTGCAAAAGTTGTTCAGAATGCAAAGATGCACATCTCCACCCAAAATGGGACCATGGTTCCATAGTTTGCTGTGGAAATTGCACAAACCATGGTCACCTGGCAAGGAAGACCAAGAGAACTCCTGCCTTGAAGCACCTCTCTATGAAAGAGTCCACCTGTGAACCCTTGGGATGGCATGTTTGGTATTTTTCCTAGGTGATGCATCACTCACCATGACTCCATGCATTGTTTTTCTATTTTTTTTTTTGATTTTTCTGAATTCCCTAGGCACCCCTTCGAGATCTAGGTCAAACTCGTGTGCTATCGATGTCTGCCAGGTGGGGTGGGAACCATGGTTTGGTCTAGGTTCTAGGGTCCCACACCCCCAGGGGACCTCCATGTATTTTTCGCCAATTTTTCTAGTGTGCATTTCTTGTAGCCCCAGTGCAAAATTGGATTAAAATGGATTTAGGGCAAAAATAATTCATTATATGGCAGCAGGCCGAGGTAATTCCTAACCTCCAAGATGTGGCACCCCTGGTAGGTCCCCCACCCATGAAAATTAGAGTGCTAATGTCTTGCACACTGCCCTTGGTGGCCCCTTCACAAAAAAACACCTGTTTTGACCCCTCCGGCCACCTGAAACATGGGAAATGCATTTTGTATGTCGAAAATGAAAAAACACTAGTTGCAAAAGTTGTTGGGAATGCAAAGATGCACATCTCCACCAAAAATGGGACCATGGTTCCACAGTTTGCTGTGGAACTTGCACAAACCATGGTCACCTAGCAAGGAAGACCAAGAGAAGTCCTGCCTGGAAGCACCTCTTTGTGAAAGAGTCCACCTGTGAACCCTTGGTATGGCATGTTTGGTATTTTTCCTAGGTGACGCATCACTCACCATGACTCCATGGATTATTTTTCCATTTTTTTTTATTTTTCTGAATTCCCTAGGCCCCCCTTCGAGATCTAGGTCAAACTCGCGGTGCCATCGATGTCTGCCAGGTGGGGTGGGAACCATGGTTTGGTCTTGGTTCTAGGGTCCCACACCCCCAGGGGACCTCCATGTATTTTCCCCAATTTTTCTGGTGTGCATTTCTTGTAGCCCCAGTGCAAAATTGGATTAAAATGGATTTAGGGCAAAAATAATTCATTATATGGCAGCAGGCCGAGATAATTCCTAACCTCCTGGATGTGGAACCCCTAGTAGGTCCCCCACCCATGAAAATTAGAGTGGTGATGTTTTGCACACTGCCCTTGGTGGCCCTTCACAAAAAAAGCACGTGTTTTGACCCCTCCGGCCACCTGAAAAATGGGAAATGCATTTTTATGTGGCAACTGAAAAAACACTAGTTGCAAAAGTTGTTGGGAATGCAAAGATGCACATCTCCACCAAAAATGGGACCATGGTTCCACAGTTTGCTGTGGAACTTGCACAAACCATGGTCACCTGGCAAGGAAGACCAAGAGAAGTCCTGCCTGGAAGCACCTCTGTGTGAAAGAGTCCACCTTTGAACCCTTGGTATGGCATGTTTGGTATTTTTCCTAGGTGATGCATCACTCACCATGACTCCATGCATTGTTTTTCCATTTTTTTGATTTTTTCAGAATTCCTTAGGCCCCCCTTCGAGATCTAGGTCAAACTCGCGGTGCCATCGATGTCTGCCAGGTGGGGTGGGAACCATGGTTTGGTCTTGGTTCTAGGGTCCCACACCCCCAGGGGACCTCCATGTATTTTCCCCAATTTTTCTGGTGTGCATTTCTTGTAGCCCCAGTGCGAAATTGGATTAAAATGGATTTAGGGCAAAAATAATTCATTATATGGCAGAATGCCGAGATAATTCCTAAGCTCCTGGATGTGGCACCCCTGGTAGGTCCCCCACCCATGAAAATTAGAGTGGTGATGTTTTGCACACTGCCCTTGGTGGCCCCTTCACAAAAAGCACCTGTTTTGACCCCTTCGGCCACCTAAAAAATGGGAAATGCACTTTTTATGTGAAAACTGAAAAAACACTAGTTGCAAAAGTTGTTCGGAATGCAAAGATGCACATCTCCACCAAAAATGGGACCATGGTTCCATAGTTTGCTATGGAACTTGCACAAACCATGGTCACCTCGCAGGGAAGACCAAGAGAAGTCCTGCTTCGAAGCACCTCTCTGTGAAAGAGTCCACATGTGAACCCTTGGTATGCCATGTTTGGTATTTTTCCTAGGTGATGCATCACTCACCATGACTCCATGCATTGTTTTTCCATTTTTTGATTTTTTCTGAATTCCCTAGGGCCCCCTTCGAGATCTAGGTCAAACTCGCGGTGCCATCGATGTCTGCCAGGTGGGGTGGGAACCATGGTTTGGTCTTGGTTCTAGGGTCCCACACCCCCAGGGGACCTCCATGTATTTTTCTCCAATTTTTCTGGTGTGCATTTCTTGTTGCCCCAGTGCAAAATTGGATTAAAATGGATTTAGGGCAAAAATAATTCATTATATGGCAGCAGGTGATACGTCTCCAACGTATCTATAATTTTTGATGCTCCATGCTTGTTTTTACACCATTTGCCTAATGTTTCGTTACACTTCGTGGCACTTTTATGCATTTTCCGGAACTAACCTATTAACAAGTTGCCACAGTGCCAGTTCCCTGTTTTCTGCTGTTTTTGTGTTTCAGAAGTGATACATAGGAAATATTCTCGGAATTGGACGAAACAAGTTCCTGAAGTCTTATTTTACCCGGAAGCTTCCAGAGATCCGAAGGAGAGATGGAGAGGGGCCACCAGGGCCCCACACGCAGGGCTGGCGCGGCCAGGGCCTGGGCCGCGCCACCCTGGCGTGACGGTGCCTGGCCCCTCCTCTGACATCGCCCCTTCGCCTATAAAGACCCCCCGACGGAAAAAAACCTAAGTACCTGATCACTTTTCCAGAACACATCGCGATCCGCCGCCGCTGTCGACCCGAAGATCGGGAGGGTCCAGAAGCTCTTCCCGGCACCCTGCCGGAGAGGGGAATCGCCACCGGAGGTCTTCTTCATCGCCATGCTTACCTCCGAAGCGATGAGTGAGTAGTCTACCTTGGACAATGGGTCCATAGCAGTAGCTAGATGGTTGTCTTCTCCACCATGTGCTTCATGTTTAGATCTCATGAGCTGCCCTACATGATTGAGATCACCGTTATGTAATTCTACATGTTTGGTTTGTTGGGATCCGATGAATATTGGTGTTTATGATTGAGTTGATGTACTGAATATTATCTTTTGTTATCTCTATGTTGTTTATGATCTTGCATGCTCTCCGTTGTTAGTAGCTATCTTGGCCGAGTAGTTGCTAGTGACTCCAAGAGGGGGTATTTATGCTCGATAGTGGGTTCATGCCTCTATTTAACCTGGGGGAGTGACAGAAACCTCTAAGGTTGTAGATGTGCTGTTGCTAATAGGGAGAAAACAACATTCATATGCTCAAGGGCATATGCTTTGTTTACATTACACACTTTGCTTAATGCAATTATCCGTTGTTCGCAACTTAATACTCATGGGGTGTTCGAACGATATCCCCGTGAGTGGATTATTAGTCATAGATGTAGTTGGATGGCGGTCTATGTATTTTGTTGTAATGCCCAGAGTAAATCTCATAGTGATCTTCTTGACATATCATATTTATCTTTATTCTATCAATTGCCCAACTGTAATTTGTTTACCCAGCATGTGTTATTTATCTTATGGAGAGACACCACTAGTGAACTGTGGATCCCGGTCCTATTTCCATCATATTGCTATCACCTGTTTACTTTACTCGCACTGTTTACTTTACTCGCATACTCTATTGTTTTCCACTCGATACGCTCATAACCTTTGTTTCAAGCAAACCGGTGAGATTGGCAACCTCATCGCAAGTTGTGAACGAAGTACTTGGTTGTGTTGTGTGCAGGTTCCACGTTGCTTCTGGCCGAAGACGAGTCAACAAGAATCATTAAACGGCGCCCTTGTTGGAGTGTTACTAAGCCAGTCCGCATCACCTTCAGTCGTCTGTCTCTCCTCTTCAAGAACGATTAAACCTTGGTTTCTTAACTAAGGTAAAACTAGCTGCTATACTCATCACACCTTCCTCTTGGGGTTCCCAACGGGCTGGTCATTCACCACGCATAAGGAAAGTCTGCTACACGTCAACTTGGCACCAGCAGCTAATTTTCTGGCGCTGTTGCCGGGGAGGAAGTAGAAGACTTCTGCGAGAGGAGTTTTCGCACGCACATCCTTTACTTTGTTATTGCTTTGCTTTACTTTATTTATTTTACCTACATCGTTTTATATCAAAAACTCAAAAAAAAAATTAGAATCCTTGGTAGTTGTTATTTATTTACTTTTAGTTCATCATGTTGATCCCTAAGTACGTTCTGGAGAACCTCTCAGTAGGTAGTGGTTCGATTATTGGCAAAAGTAACATTGAGGAGTTCTTTAATCACATTAGTATGCATAAGGAAGTTGAGGAAAAGTCTTTGGTTGAGCTAGCTCCTAGTTATGAAGTTGCTTCTGCTCATTTAGTTCACATGTTAGAAGCTAGGTTTGCTAGTCTTAATCCTTTTATGCAATACATGTTCCTTAAGCTCCATGAAATTGAGGATCCCAAAAGAAAGCTTTTATCTTAGAAACCTTGCGCATAGAATTTAGAGATGTTGCAATTGATGCTAGGAAAGTTTTTAAGAAGTTTAATAAGCTTGGCTCACCTGTGGTGGTTGTTGGTACACCCGATGATATTAGAGTGCCGATACCTTATGAACTTATAGGAATTCATGATGCTTGGGAAAAGAATTCCAGTTGGATTTGCCCTGAAAATCCTTTCGATGAAAGTAGTGTGCCAAAGCGTGATCATAAAGGATTTTCAAAAACTCAGTTGAACACATTTTCCTTCATTGTTGAAAAGATCTCTGCAGTTGATCTTGATGCTTCATCACTTGATGTTACTTGATTCGCAATTTTCTGCGTCTAGCTCAAAGGCGTTAAAGAAAAGCACTCTTGGGAGATAACCCAATGTTTTTATTTTTCAGTACTTTTTCTTTTATTTGAGTCTTGGAAGTCATTACTACTGTAATGACCGCTCCTTATCTTGTTTATTTTGTTTTTGTGCCAAGAAAAGCCTCTAATTCGAGTGAGGTAAAGATTTGGGGATGTTGCTGTCCTGAAACTGTTTTCGGTGCTGCACCGTAAAAATTCGTATACATTCTCTGTATATCTTTTGGACCTGCGATTTCTTGTGCATATGCCCCAGGTTATATCCAAACTTTTGTTAGTTGAACACTTTTTGATTTGAGCAACAGAAAACCCCTCAAAAATTCTACCTTTGTCAGTTGTTCAGTTTTGACAGATTTCTGCCAATATTTGTGTTTGCCACTTTATCGCTTTCTTTTGAGTTCTTATGATCACGGAACTTTTGGAGAAGTTGCTACAGTAGTATTTGCTATATATGTGGTGGTTTTGAGTTGAAACCTTAAGCAAAAAGAGGATTGATAATATGTTATGCTTGCACTAATGTTGCTAATAGAATTATGTTTAGTTTTGTATGAAGGAAGTTTTCAAGTGTAGGGATTGGAGAATGATGAGATGAGTTGAAGAATGGACAAAAGCTCAAGATTGTGGATGCCCATGCATCACCCCAAGAAATATCCAAGAATTACAAGCATCAAAGCTTGGGGATGCCCCCGAGGCACCCCTTCTTCATCGGCAAAAATCAGGTCACCTTTCAAGACACTATATTTTTATTGCTTCATGCACTATGTGTTTTTCTTGGAGCATCAGTTGTTTTAGTTTTCCTAGTTAGTTTAGTTTGTTTGTTTTCTGCAATAAATAGTTGGACCCCAACAAATTTCCTTTGGAGGATATGTACTCGTTTTCATTTGCCAAGAACACTCAGTTTTTCACTCTTATCGTTCATCGAGTGTTCTTCTTTTTCTGCTACTGCTTTTGGTTTTCGTTTTCGCCTTGATTTGTGTTCAGACTTTGTCATATCTTTTCATCAAGGTGTATTTTTTCCTCTGATCTTTATTGGTTTTCATCAAAAGAGGTGTTTAAAAAAAAATTCAAATGGTGTTGGAAAAGAGAAAAAGCTTTGTGCAAAATAGTGGTACAAGAAGGAGCTTGTGTAGATTGCGGCTTAGGATTTTTCATGTCATGCTTGATGTCTTTTTGATAGTATGCTTAGTGGTTTTTCTGTAGCATGACTTGTCTCAAATAACTGAGATTGCTTAATGAGCCTTTGAAAAAATCATGCGTTGTTTTTTATTGTATGGAAGCATTATTTTGGTTTTCTCCTTGATGCTTTATTTGGGTTGACTTGGCGCATGCTCACACATGTTAGACTCTTACAAAGTCGCCAATAGCCTCTATGATCATTTAGTTTTTGACTTTTGATGCCATCTTATGCTTCTTTTAATGTCGCTTTGTCGCTTTGCATGATTATGGCCATTATTGCTCTCTTAGTTGGTCGCTCCCAGTCTTTTGCTAGCCCTCGCCTTGTACGGAGTATGAGCTCTACTTGTGCATCCAACTCCTAAAAGCCAAAGTTTTCCAAAGTGTCCACCATACATACCTACTAGCAAATTGCTATTCCAAGTAAATTTGACTTGCTTTTATTTTCTCTTCAAATTAAACTCTTACCAGTGTTATGCGAAATTCGGTTAGTAAAGCTCTCACGAACCGGAAGGCACACTTTACTTTTTCCTGTTCTTAAAAATTTGACATTGTGGTCTCTTATGTTGAGTTGTTATGCTTGCAAGTTGTAAGTTGGAGACTAGCCCAGCCATGCAGTCATGGGCAAGCTTTCAACATTGCACTTCTTATTTGAGTTGATATTGTGATCTTTTGTTTATGGATGCCCGCGGTGTGAAATGAATTGGGAATCTTGTGGGGATCATGGAGTTTGTATATGTGTTAGGGAAACGCCGGGCCGCTAATCTAAGCCATGCATAATTCATGGTGGAAATTTGCAGCATACCCATGGTGAACATTCGACGACGCATCTCACAATAAAAAGCTAAACAAAAGGCAAATAAAAGAGATGTCGAGGTGTTCATTGTCTGCTTGTCCTGTCATTTTGGTGTGGGCTTGTTCCATGTCATCGGGCACGGAGGTACCCCATTGGCGGTTCTCAATGATATGCATATACTTACAATGACAAGAGCCTTGCTTGGGACTCTAAGTAAAGTAGCATGAGGTTTGGGTACTCGTATTCATGGAGCACGAGGTTTTCAACTTATGATTTGTCAAGCATATGCATCATAATTGTTCTCGCATTAACTTTAACCATTCAAGATGCTTATGATGGGGGCAATGAGAGCTCAAAGCCGGTAAGTACCATAATTTTTGAAGGTTATAAAACTTGCAATCACTGCTTCCCTCTGCGAAGGGCCTTTCTTCTACTTTTATGTTGAGTCACCACCTTCTATCTTGATGCACCATTAAGAGAGCATAGTTGTCATTCTTAGTGTAATATGCATTGTCCCAAAGTTCATTGATTGATTCATATTGTTGGTTTCACTTGTTCTCAAATTATTTGTATCTAGTCGCCCTCTTAAACTTGAAGGTGTCCTATTCATTTATGTTTTCCTCTCTTTGAAGGACAAGCTGAAAACCATTTGTATGTTTTCCTTATGATTTGAACACACGTTTGACTTTCATTGTTTCATTTTCATGATCTTTTGTTTGTGTTCATTTGCATGTTTACAACATGGTTGCTAAGTTTCTATTGTCAAGATTATATCTTTCATGCCCATGTTTTAAGTTCTTTTGATCCCAGCTCACAAATGCTTACATATATGATCAAGATTGTGTAGGTGCATGTCACCTCAAAAATTATTCTTTTGTTATCACTTACCTACTCAAGGACGAGCAGGAGTTAAGCTTGGGGATGCTTGATACGTCTCCAACGTATCTATAATTTTTGATGCTCCATGCTTGTTTTTACACCATTTGCGTAATGTTTCGTTACACTTCGTGGCACTTTTATGCATTTTCCGGAACTAACCTATTAACAAGTTGCCACAGTGCCAGTTCCCTGTTTTCTGCTGTTTTTGTGTTTCAGAAGTGATACACAGGAAATATTCTCGGAATTGGACGAAACAAGCACCTGGAGTCTTATTTTACTCGGAAGCTTCCAGAGATCCGAAGGAGAGAAGGAGAGGGGCCACCAGGGCCCCACACGCAGGGCTGGCATGGCCAGGGCCTGGGCCGCGCCACCCTGGCGTGAGGGCACCTGGACCCTCCTCTGACATCGCCCCTTCGCCTATAAAGACCCCCCAACGGAAAAAACCTAAGTACCCGATCACTTTTCTAGAACACATCGTGATCCGCCGCCGCCGTCGACCCGAAGATCGGGAGGGTCCAGAAGCTCTTCCCGGCACCCTGCCGGAGAGGGGAATCGCCACTGGAGGTCTTCTTCATCGCCATGCTTACCTTCGGAGTGATGAGTGAGTAGTCTACCTTGGACCATGGGTCCATAGCAGTAGCTAGATGGTTGTCTTCTCCACCATGTGCTTCATGTTTAGATCTCATGAGCTGCCCTACATGATTGAGATCACCGTTATGTAATTCTACATGTTTGGTTTGCTGGGATCCGATGAATATTGGTGTTTATGATTGAGTTGTTGTACTGAATATTATCTTTTGTTATCTCTATGTTGTTTATGATCTTGCATGCTCTCTGTTGTTAGTAGCTATCTTGGCCGAGTAGTTTCTAGTGACTCCAAGAGGGGGTATTTATGGTCGATAGTGGGTTCATGCCTCTATTTAACCTGGGGGAGTGACAGAAACCTCTAAGGTTGTAGATGTGCTGTTGCTACTAGGGAGAAAACAGCATTCATATGCTCAAGGGCATATGCTTTGTTTACATTACACACTTTGCTTAATGCAATTATCCGTTGTTCGCAACTTAATACTCATGGGGTGTTCGGATGATATCCCCGTGAGTGGATTATTAGTCATAGATGCAGTTGGATGGCGGTCTATGTATTTTGTTGTAATGCCCAGAGTAAATCTCATAGTAATCTTCTTGACATATCACGTTTATCTTTATTCTATCAATTGCCCAACTGTAATTTGTTTACCCAGCATGTGTTATTTATCTTATGGAGAGACACCATTAGTGAACTGTGGATCCCGGTCCTATTTCCATCATATTGCTATCACCTGTTTAATTTACTCGCACTATTTACTTTACTCGCATACTCTATTGTTTTCCACTCGATACGCTCATAACCTTTGTTTCAAGCAAACCGGTGAGATTGACAACCTCATCGCAAGTTGGGAACGAAGTACTTGGTTGTGTTGTGTGCAGGTTCCACGTTGCTTCGGGCCGAAGACGAGTCAACAAGAATCGTTAAACGGCGCCCTTGTTGGAGTGTTACTATGCCAGTCCGCATCACCTTCAGTCGTTTGTCTCTCCTCTTCAAGAACGATTAAACCTTGGTTTCTTAACTGAGGGAAAACTAGCTGCTATACTCATCACACCTTCCTCTTGGGGTTCCCAACGGGCTGGTCATTCACCGTACACAAGGACAGTCTGCTACACGTCAACTTGGCACCAGCAGCAGGCCAAGATAATTCCTAACATCCTGGATGTGGCACCCCTGTTAGGTCCCCCTCCCATGAAAATTAGAGTGGTGATGTTTTGCACACTGCCCTTGGTGGCCCCTCCACAAAAAAGCACCTGTTTTGACCCCTCCGGCCACCTGAAAAATGGGAAATGCATTTTTTATGTGGAAACTAAAAAAACACTAGTTGCAAAAGTTGTTGGGAATGCAAAGATGCACATCTCCACGAAAAATGGGACCATGGTTCCACAGTTTGTTGTGGAACTTGCACAAACCATGGTCACCTGGCAAGGAAGACCAAGAGAAGTCCTGCCTGGAAGCACCTCTGTGTGAAAGAGTCCACCTGTGAACCCTTGGTATGGCATGTTTGGTATTTTTCCTAGGTGATGCATCACTTACCATGAATCCATGCATTGTTTTTCCATTTTTTTGATTTTTTCTGAATTCCCTAGGCCCCCCTTCGAGATTTAGGTCAAACTCGCGGTGCCATCGATGTCTGCCAGGTGGGGTGGGAACCATGGTTTGGTCCTGGTTCTAGGGTCCCACACCCCCAGAGGACCTCCCTGTATTATTCCCCAATTTTTCTGGTGTGCATTTCTTGTAGCCACAGTGCAAAATTGGATTAAAATGGATTTAGGGAAAAAATAATTCATTATATGGCAGAAGGCCGAGATAATTCCTAAGCTCCTGGATGTGGCACCCCTGGTAGGTCCCCCACCGTTGAAAATTAGAGTGGTGATGTTTTGCACACTGCCCTTGGTGGCCCCGTCACAAAAAAGCACCTGTTTTGACCCCTCCGGCCACCTGAAAAATGGGAAATGCATTTTTTATGTGGAAACTGAAAAAACACTAGCTGCAAAAGTTGTTGGGAATGCAAAGATTCACATCTCCACCAAAAATGGGACCATGGTTCCACAGTTTGCTGTGGAACTTACACAAACAATGGTCACCTAGCAAGGAAGACCAAGAGAAGTCCTGCCTGGAAGCACCTCTCTGTGAAAGAGTCCACATTTGAACCCTTGGTATGGCATGTTTGGTATTTTTCCTAGGTGATGCATCACTCACCATGACTCCATGCATTATTTTTCCATTTTTTTGATTTTTTCTGAATTCTCTAGGCCCCCCTTTGAGATCTAGGTCAAACTTGCGGTGCCATCGATGTCTGCCAGGTGGGGTGGGAACCATGGCTTGGTCTTGGTTCTAGGGTCCCACACCCCCAAGGGACCTCCATGTATTTTCCCCCAATTTTTCTGGTGTGCATTTCTTGTAGCCCCAGTGCGAAATTGGATTAAAATGGATTTAGGGCAAAAAATAATTCATTATATGGTAGAAGGCCGAGATAATTCCTAAGCTCCTGGATGTGGCACCCCCTGGTAGGTCCCCCACCCATAAAAATTAGAGTGGTGATGTTTTGCACACTGCCCTTGGTGGCCCCTTCACAAAAAGCACATGTTTTGACCCCTTCGGCCACCTGAAATTGGGAAATGCATTTTTATGTGGAAACTGAAAAAACAATAGTTGCAAAAGTTGTTCGGATTGCAAAGATGCACATCTCCACCAAAAATGGGACCATGGTTCCACAGTTTGTTGTGGAACTTGCACAAACCATGGTCACCTGGCAGGGAAGACCAAGAGAAGTCCTGCTTGGAAGCACCTCTCTATTGAAGAGTCCACCTGTGAACCCTTGGTATGGCATGTTTGGTATTTTTCCTAGGTGATGCATCACTCACCATGACTCCATGCATTGTTTTTGCATTTTTTTTTATGTTTTCTGAATTCCCTAGGCCCCCTTCGAGATCTAGGTCAAACTCGCGGTGCCATCGATCTCTGCCAGGTTGTGTGGGAACCATGGTTTGGTCTTGGTTCTAGGGTCCCACACCCCCAGGGGACCTCCCTGTATTTTTCCCCATTTTTTTTGGTGTGCATTTCTTGTAGCCCCAGTACAAAATTGGATTAAAATGGATTTAGGGCAAAAATAATTCATTATATGTCAGAAGGCCGAGATAATTCCTAAACTCCTGGATGTGGCACCCTTAGTAGGTCCCCCACCCATGAAAATTAGAGTGGTGATGTTTTGCACACTGCCCCTGGTGGCCCCTTCACAAAAAAGCACCTGTTTTGACCCCTCCGGCCACCTAAAAAATAGGAAATGCATTTTTTATGTGGAAACTGAAAAAACACTAGTTGCAAAAGTTGTTGGGAATGCAAAGATGCACATCTCCACCAAAAATGGGACCATGATTCCATTGTTTGCTATGGAACTTGCACAAACCATGGTCACCTGGCAAGGAAGACCAAGAGAAGTCCTGCCTGGAAGCACCTCTCTGTGAAAGAGTCCACCTGTGAACCCTTGTGATGGCATGTTTGGTATTTTCCTAGGTGATGCATCACTCACCATGACTCCATGCATTGTTTTTCCATTTTTTTTGATTTTTTCTGAATTCCCTAGGCCCCCCTTTGAGATCTAGGCCAAACTCGCGGTGCCATCGATGTCTGCCAGGTGGGGTGGGAACCATGGTTTGGTCTTGGTTATAGGGTCCCACACCCCCAGGGGACCTCCATGTATTTTTCCCCAATTTTTCTGGTGTGCATTTCTTGTAGCCCCAGTGCAAAATTGGATTAAAATGGATTTAGGGCAAAAATAATTCATTATATGGCAGAAGGCCGAGATAATTCCTAAGCTCCTAGATGTGGCACCCTTGGTAGGTCCCCCACCCATGAAAATTAGAGTGGTGATGTTTTGCACACTGCCCTTGGTGGCCCCTTCACAAAAAAGCACCTGTTTTGACCCCTCCGGCCACCTGAAAAATGGAAAATGCATTTTTTTGTGGAAACTGAAAAAACACTAGTGGCAAAAGTTATTGGGAATGCAAAGATGCACATCTCCACCAAAAATGGGACCATGGTTACACAATTTGCTGTGGAACTTGCACAAACCATGGTCACCTGGCAAGGAAGACCAAGAGAAGTCCTGCTTGGAAGCACCTCTCTTTGAAAGAGTCCACCTGTGAACCCTTGGTATGGCATGTTTGGTATTTTTCCTAGGTGATGCATCACTCACCATGACTCCATGCATTTTTTTCCAATTTTTTTGATTTTTTCTGAATTCCCTAGGCCCCCCTTCAAGATCTAGGTCAAACTCGCGGTGCCATCGATGTCTGCCAGGTGGGGTGGGAACCATGGTTTGGTCTTGTTTCTAGGGTCCCACACCCCCAGGGTACCTCCCTGTATTTTTCCCCAATTTTTCTGGTGTGCATTTCTTGTAGCCCCAGTGCAAAATTGGATTAAAATGGATTTTGGGCAAAAGTAATTCATTATATGGCAGAAGGCCGAGATAATTCCTAAGCTCCTGGATGTGGCACCCCTAGTAGGTCCCCCACCCATGAAAATTAGAGTGGTGATGTTTTGCACAATGCCCTTGGTGGCCCCTTCACAAAAAAGCACATGTTTTGACCCCTCCGGCCACCTGAAAAATGGGAAATGCATTTTTTATGTGGAAACTGAAAAAAACACTAGTTGCAAAAGTTGTTCAGAATGCAAAGATGCACATCTCCACCCAAAATGGGACCATGGTTCCACAGTTTGCTGTGGAACTTGCACAAACCATGGTCACCTGGCAAGGAAGACCAAGAGAAGTCCTGCCTTGAAGCACCTCTCTGTGAAAGAGTCCACCTGTGAACCCTTGGGATGGCATGTTTGGTATTTTTCCTAGGTGATGCATCACTCACCATGACTCCATGCATTGTTTTTCCATATTTTTGATTTTTCTGAATTCCCTAGGCCCCCCTTCGAGATCTAGGTCAAACTCGCGGTGCCATCGATGTCTGCCAGGTGGGGTGGGAACCATGGTTTGGTCTTGGTTCTAGGGTCCCACACCCCCAGGGGACCTCCATGTATTTTTCCCCAATTTTTCTGGTGTGCATTTCTTGTAGCCCCAGTGCAAAATTGGATTAAAATGGATTTAGGGCAAAAATAATTCATTATATGGCAGCAGGCCGAGATAATTCCTAACCTCCTGGATGTGGCACCCCTAGTAGGTCCCCCACCCATGAAAATTAGAGTGGTGATGTTTTGCACACTGCCCTTGGTGGCCCCTTCACAAAAAAGCACCTGTTTTGACCCCTCCGGCAACCTGAAAAATGGGCAATGTATTTTTTATGTGGAAACTGAAAAAACACTAGCTGCAAAAGTTGTTGGGAATGCAAAGATGCACATCTCCACCAAAAATGGGACCATGGTTCCATAGTTTGCTGTGGAACTTGCACAAACAATGGTCACCTGGCAAGGAAGACCAAGAGAAGTCCTGCCTGGAAGCACCTCTCTGTGAAATAGTCCACATTTGAACCCTTGGTATGGCATGTTTGGTATTTTTCCTAGGTGATGCATCACTCACCATGACTCCATGCATTATTTTTCCATTTTTTTGATTTTTTCTGAATTCCCTAGGCCCCCCTTCGAGATCTAGGTCAAACTCGCGGTGCCATCGATGTCTGCCAGGTGGGGTGGGAACCTTGGTTTGGTCTTGGTTCTAGGGTCCCACACCCCCAGGGGACCTCCATGTATTTTTCCCCAATTTTTCTGGTGTGTATTTCTTGTAGCCCAGTGCAAAATTGGATTAAAACGGATTTAGGGCAAAAATAATTCATTATATGGCAGCAGGCCGAGATAATTCCTAACCTCCTGGATGTGGCACCCCTAGTAGGTCCCCCACCTATGAAAATTAGAGTGGTGATGTTTTGCACACTGCCCTTGGTGGCCCCTTCACAAAAAAGCACCTGTTTTGACCCCTCCGGCCACCTGAAAAATGGGAAATGTATTTTTTATGTGGAAACTGAAAAAACACTAGTTGCAAAAGTTGTTGGGAATGCAAAGATGCACATCTCCACCAAAAATGGGACCATGGTTCCACAGTTCGCTGTGGAACTTGCACAAACCATGGTCACCTGGCAAGGAAGACCAAGAGAAGTCCTGCCTGGAAGCACCTCTCTATGAAAGAGTCCACCTTTGAACCCTTGGTATGGCATGTTTGGTATTTTTCCTAGGTGATGCATCACTCACCATGACTCCATGCATTGTTTTTCCATTTTTTTGATTTTTTCTGAATTCCCTAGGCCCCCCTTCGAGATCTAGGTCAAACTCGCGGTGCCATCGATGTCTACCAGGTGGGGTGGGAACCATGGTTTGGTCTTGGTTATAGGGTCCCACACCCCCAGGTGACCTCCATGTATTTTTCCCCAATTTTTCTGGTGTGCATTTCTTGTAGCCCCAGTGCGAAATTGGATTAAAATTGATTTAGGGCAAAAATAATTCATTATATGGCAGAAGGCCAAGATAATTCCTAAGCTCCTGGATCTGGCACCCCTGGTAGGTCCCCCACCCATGAAAACTAGAGTGGTGATGTTTTGCACACTGCCCTTGGTGGCCCCTTCACAAAAAGCACCTGTTTTGACCCCTTCGGCCTCCTAAAAAATGGGAAATGCATTTTTATGTGGAAACTGAAAAAACACTAGTTGCAAAAGTTGTTCAGAATGCAAAGATGCACATCTCCACCAAAAATGGGACCATGGTTCCACAGTTTGCTGTGGAACTTGCACAAACCATGGTCACCTCGCAGGGAAGACCAAGAGAAGTCCTGCTTGGAAGCACCTCTCTGTGAAAGAGTCCACCTGTGAACCCTTGGTATGGCATGTTTGGTATTTTTCCTAGGTGATGCATCACTCACCATGACTCCATGCATTGTTTTTGCATTTATTTTTTGATTTTTTCTGAATTCCCTAGGCCCCCTTCGAGATCTAGGTCAAACTCGCGGTGCCATCGATGTCTGCCAGGTGGTGTGGGAACCATGGTTTGTTCTTGGTTCTAGGGTCCCACACCCCCAGGGGACCTCCCTGTATTTTGCCCAATTTTTCTGGTGTGCATTTCTTGTAGCCCCAGTGCAAAATTGGATTAAAATGGATTTAGGGCAAAAATAATTCATTATATGGCAGAAGGCCGAGATAATTCCTAAGCTCCTGGATGTGGCACCCCTAGTAGGTCCCCTACCCATGAAAATTAGAGTGGTGATGTTTTGCACACTGCCCCTGGTGGCCCCTTCACAAAAAGCACCTGTTTTGACCCCTCCGGCCACCTAAAAAATGGGAAATGCATTTTTTATGTGGAAACTGAAAAAACACTAGTTGGAAAAGTTGTTGGGAATGCAAAGATGCACATCTCCACCAAAAATGGGACCATGGTTCCACAGTTTGCTGTGGAACTTGCACAAACCATGGTCACCTAGCAAGGAACACCAAGAGAAGTCCTGCCTGGAATCACCTCTCTGTGAAAGAGTCCACCTGTGAACCCTTGGTATGGCATGTTTGGTATTTTTCCTAGGTGATGCATCACTCACCATGACTCCATGCATTGTTTTTCCTTTTTTTTGATTTTTTCTGAATTCCCTAGGCCCCCCTTCGAGATCTAGGTCAAACTTGCGGTGCCATCGATGTCTGCCAGGTGGGGTGGGAACCATGGTTTGGTCTTGCTTCTTGGGTCCCACACCCCCAAGGACCTCCCTGTATTTTTCCCCAATTTTTCTGGTGTGCATTTCTTGTAGCCCCAGTGCAAAATTGGATTAAAATGGATTTAGGGCAAAAATAATTCATTATATGGCAGAAGGCCGAGATAATTCCTAAGCTCCTGGATGTGGCACCCCTGGTAGGTCCCCCGCCCATGAAAATTAGAGTGGTGATGTTTTGCACACTACCCTTGGTGGCCCCTGCTACTGCCAAGTTGACGTGGGAGCAGACAGTCCTTGTGCGTGGTGATGACCAGCCCGTTGGGAACCCCAAGAGGAAGGTATGATGAGTATAGCAGCGAGTTTTCCCTCAGTTAAGAAACCAAGGTTTAATGTCGGTCAGGAGAGGAGAGACAATGACGACTGAAGGTGATGCGAACTGGCTTAGTAACACTCCAACAAGGGCGCCGTTTAACGATACTTGTTGACTCGTCTTCGGCCAGTGGCAACGCGGAACCTGCACACAACACAACCAAGTACTTTGTTCCCAACTTGCGATGAGGTTGTCAATCTCACCGGTTTGCTTGAAACAAAGGTTATGAGCGTATCGAGTGGAAAACAATATAGTATGCGAGTAAAGTAAACAGTACGAGAAAAGTAAACAGGTGATAGCAATATGATGTAAATAGGACCGGGGTCCACAGTTCACTAGCGGTGTCTCTCCATAGATAAAATAGCACATGCTGGGTAAACAAATTACAGTTGGGCAATTGATAGAATAAAGATAACGTGATATGTCAAGAAGATCACTATGAGATTTACTCTGGGCATTACAACAAAATACATAGACCGCCATCCAACTGCATCTATGACTAATAATCCACTCCCGGGGATATCAATCCGAACACCCTAGAAGTATTAAGTTGCGAACAACAGATAATTGCATTAAACAAAGTGTGTAATGTAAACAAAGCATATGCCCTTGAGCATATGAATGTTGTTTTCTCCCTAGTAGCAACAGCACATCTACCACCTTAGAGGTTTCTGTCACTCCCCCAGGTGAAATAGAGGCATGAACCCACTATCGAGCATAAATACCCCCTCTTGGAGTCACTAGCAACTACTCGGCCAAGATAGCTACTAACAACGGAGAGCATGCAAGATCATAAACAACATAGAGATAACAAAAGATAATATTCAGTACAGCAACTTAATCATAAACACCAATATTCATCGGATCCCAACAAACCAAACATGTAGAATTACATAATGGTGATCTCAATCATGTAGGGCAGCTCATGAGATCTAAACATGAAGCACATGGTGGAGAAGACAACCATCTAGCTACTGCTATGGACCCATAGTCCAAGGTAGACTACTCACTCATCGCTCCGGAGGCAAGCATGGCGATGAAGAAGACCTCCGGTGGCGATTCCCCTCTCCGGCAGGGTGCCGGGAAGAGCTTCTGGACCCTCCCGATCTTCGGGTCGACGGTGGCGGCGGATCGCGATGTGTTCTGGAAATCTGATCAGGTACTTTGGTTTTTTCCATCGGGGGGTCTTTATAGGCGAAGGGTCGATGTCAGAGGAGGGGCCAGGCGGCCACACACGGGGTTGGCGTGGGCTAGGGGCTAGCTGCGCCACCTGTGCATGTGGGCCCCTGGTCCCTCGCCTCCTACTCTCCTTCGGATCTCTGGAAGCTTCCGGGTAAAATAAGACTTCAGAAACTTGTTTCGTCCAATTCCGAGAATATTTCCTGTGTATCACTTCTGAAACACAAAAATAGCAGAAAATAGGAAACTGGCACTGTGGCACTTGTTAATAGGTTAGTTCCGGAAAATGCATAAAAGTGCCACTAGGTGTAACGAAACATTAGGCAAATGGTGTAAAAACAAGCATGGAGCATCCAAAATTATAGATACGTTTGAGACGTATCAAGCATCCCCAAGCTTAACTCCTGCTCGTCCTCGAGTAGGTAAGTGATAACAAAAGAATAATTTTTGAGGTGACATGCACCTACACAATCTTGATCATATATGTAAGCATTTGTGAGCTGGGATCATAAGAACTTAAAACATGGGCATGAAGATATAATCATGACAATAAGAACTTAGCAACCATGTTGTAAACATGCAGATGAACACAAACAAAAGATCATGAAAATGAAACAATGAAAGTCAAACGTGTGTTCAAATCATAAGGAAAAACATACAAATGGTTTTCAGCTTGTCCTTCAAAGAGAGCAAAACATAAATGCATAGGACACCTTCAAGTTTAAAAGGGCGACTAGATACAAATAATTTAAGAACAAGTGAAACCAACAATATGAGTCAATCAATGAACTTTGGGACAATGCATATCACACTAAGAATGACAACTATGCTCTCTTAATGGTGCATAAAGAAAGAAGGTGGTGACTCAACATAAAAGTAAAAGAAAGGCCCTTCGCAGAGGGAAGCAGTGATTGCAAGTTTTATAACCTTCAAAAATTATGGTACTTACCGGCTTTGAGCTCTCATTGCCCCCATCATAAGCATCTTGAATGGTTAAAGTTAATGCGAGAACAATTATGATGCATATGCTTGACAAATCATAAGTTGAAAACCTCGTGCCCCGTGAATACGAGTACCCAAACCTCATGCTACTTTACTTAGAGTCCCAAGCAAGGCTCTTGTCATTGTAAGTATATGCATATCATTGAGAACCGCCAATGGGGTACCTCCGTGCCCGATGACATGGAACAAGCCCACACCAAAATGACAGGACAAGCAGACAATGAACACCTCGACATCTCTTTTATTTGCCTTTTGTTTAGCTTTTTATTGTGAGATGCGTCGTCGAATGTTCACCATGGGTATGCTGCAAATTTCCACCATGAATTATGCATGGCTTAGATTGGTGGCCCTGCGTTTCCCTAACACATATACAAACTCCATGATCCCTACAAGATTCCCAATTCATTTCACACCGCGGGCATCCATAAACAAAAGATCACGATATCAACTCAAATAAGAAGTGCAATGTTGAAAGCTTGCCCATGACAGCATGGCTGGGCTAGAATCCAACTTACAACTTGCAAGCATAACAACTCAACATAAGAGACCACAATGTCAAATTTTTAAGAACATGAAAAAGTAAAGTGTGCCTTCCGGTTCGTGAGAGCTTTACTAACCGAATTTCGCATAACACTGGTAAGAGTTTAATTTGAAGAGAAAATAAAAGCAAGTCAAATTTACTTGGAATAGCAAATTGCTAATAGGTATGTATGGTGGACACTTTGGAAAACTTTGGCTTTTAGGAGTTGGATGCACGAGTAGAGCTCATACTCAGTACAAGGCGAGGGCTAGCAAAAGACTGGGAGCGACCAACTAAGAGAGCAATAATGGCCATAATTATGCAAAGCGACAAAGCGACATTAAAAGAAGCATAAGATGGCATCAAAAGTCAAAAACTAAATGATCATGAAGGCTATTGGCGACTTTGTAAGAGTCTAACATGTGTGAGCATGCGCCAAGTCAACCCAAATAAAGCATCAAGGAGAAAACCAAAATAATGCTTCCATACAATAAAAACAACGCATGATTTTTTCAAAGGCTCATTAAGCAATCTCAGTTATTTGAGACAAGTCATGCTACAGCAAAACCACTAAGCATACTATCAAAAAGACATCAAGCATGACATGAAAAAGCCTAAGCCGCAGTCTACACAAGCTCCTTCTTGTACCACTATTTTGCACAAAGCTTTTTCTCTTTTCCAACACCATTTGAAATTTTTATAAACACCTCTTTTGATGAAAACCAATAAAGATCAGAGGCAAAAAATACACCTTGATGAAAAGATATGACAAGATCTGAACGCAAATCAAGGCGAAAACGAAAACCAAAAGCAGTAGCAGTAGCAGAAAAAGTAGAACGCTCGATTTTTAATAAGAATGAAAACTAGAGCGTTCTTTGCAAATGAAAACGAGTACATCTCCTCCAAAGAGAATTTGTTGGGGTCCAACCATTTATTGCAGCAAACAAACAAACTAAACAAACTAAGAAAACTAAAACAACTGACGCTCCAAGAAAAACACATAGTGCATGAAGCAATAAAAATATAGTGTTTTGAAAGGTGACCTGATTTTTGCCGATGAAGAAGGGGTGCCTCGGGGGCATCCCCAAGCTTTGACGCTTGTACTTCTTGGATATTTCCTGGGGTGATGCATGGGCATCCCCAAGCTTGAGCTTTTATCCATTCTTCTACTCATCTCATCATTCTCCAATCCCTACACTTGAAAACTTCCTTCATACAAAACTAAACACAATTCTATTAGCAACATTAGTGCAAGCATAACATATAATCAACCCTCTATTTGCTTCAGGTTTCAACTCAAAACCACCACATATATAGCAAATACTGCTGTAGCAACCTCCCCAAAAGTTCCGTGATCAAAAGAACTCAAAAGAAAGCGATAAAGTGGCAAACACAAATATTGGCAGAAATCTGTCAAAACTGAATAGCTGACAAAGGTCGAATTTTTGAGGGATTTTCTGTTGCTCAAATCAAAAAGTGTTCAACTAATAAAAGTTTGGATATAACCTGGGGCATATGCATAAGAAATCGCAGGACCAAAATATAAACAGAGAATTTTCACGAATTTTTACGGTGCAGCACCGAAAACAGTTTCAGGACAGCAACATCCCCAAATCTTTACCTCACTCAAATTAGAGGCTTCTCTTGGCACAAAAATGAAATAAACAAGATAAGGAGCGGTCATTACAGTAGTAATGACTTCCAAGACTCAAATAAAAGAAAAAGTACTGAAAAGAAAACATTGGGTTATCTCCCAAGAGTGCTTTTCTTTAACGCCTTTGAGCTAGGCACAGAAAATTGCGAAGATGCTCACATAAGAAATATGAATTGGAAGCAAAAGAGAGCATCAAGGAGCAAATATAAAACATATTTAAGTCTAACCCACTTCCTATGCATAGGAATCTTGTAAG
This sequence comes from Dactylis glomerata, assembly GCA_007115705.1. Lineage (NCBI taxonomy): Eukaryota > Viridiplantae > Streptophyta > Magnoliopsida > Poales > Poaceae > Dactylis > Dactylis glomerata. The sequence continues at coordinate 4,035,409 of QXEO01000555.1, forward strand.
AAAATAAATCAAAGAAACACATAGTAACAAGTATGGCTAGATAAAACAAGAGCAACTTCGGAGCTTTCAATATAAAGAGAGGTTTTTTAGTAACATGAGAATTCCAACAACCATATTTTCCTCTCTCATAATAATTTTCAGTAGCATCAAACTCAACAATATAAATATCACACTCACCCTCTTTTGTTAAGCATGGAAGGCGATCAATTAAGGTATTAGTTAGAGAGTTACTCTTATTGGGAGGTAGACATGGGTAACTCCATTCTTCCTCCTCTTGATCATCACTCTCCTCCTCTTTTTCATCTAATGAGCATCCAGTTTCATCCCTTTCTTCTTCCATAGGCTCCTTCAAGGCATTAGTCTCTTCCGTTGGAGAGCATCTATTAAGATATTTAAGAATATAGCCATTTCCTTCCTTGTAATTATCAAAGCAAAATGTGAGTATATCATAAACCTCATATTTATAACGTGCATCATCAGTATTTTCAAGCAAATAAGCAAGTTCGAATGCACCCTTCCAAGCAATAAATTCTTCAATTTGTTCCACATCATAAAATTCATAATTTCCATTAATATAAGAAGATATGGTAACATCATCATTATACTCACATTGAAAAGGGAGGTGTTTATACCTCCTACAGCAACAAGATTCATCAAAGCAATAAGTAACATTATAAGTAGAGCACACATTTCTAGCAATGATATACAATCTATTGATTTGTTCCCATAAGTGTTTCCCGTTTTGTGACAAGCGGTATTCCTCATAATAATTTTGCTGCTCTTCCGTGAACCCACCTTGCCAAAAAGATTTAGTTTCAAAGAAACCAACCATTGATAGAAAGCATGATAAAGCAAGACAAGTAAAAACAACTACAAAGGATTCTAATTTTTTTGGGTTTTTTGATATAAAACGATGCAGGTAAAATAAATAAAGTAAAGCAAAACAATAAAACAAAGTAAAGGATGTGTGTGCAAAAACTCCCCTCGCAGAAGTCTTCTCTTCCTCCCCGGCAACGGCGCCAGAAAAATAGCTGCTACTGCCAAGTTGACGTGGGAGCAGACAGTCCTTGTGCGTGGTGATGACCAGCCCGTTGGGAACCCCAAGAGGAAGGTATGATGAGTATAGCAGCGAGTTTTCCCTCAGTTAAGAAACCAAGGTTTAATGTCGGTCAGGAGAGGAGAGACAATGACGACTGAAGGTGATGCGAACTGGCTTAGTAACACTCCAACAAGGGCGCCGTTTAACGATACTTGTTGACTCGTCTTCGTCCAGTGGCAACACGGAACCTGCACACAACACAACCAAGTACTTTGTTCCCAACTTGCGATGAGGTTGTCAATCTCACCGGTTTGCTTGAAACAAAGGTTATGAGCGTATCGAGTGGAAAGCAATATAGTATGCGAGTAAAGTAAACAGTACGAGAAAAGTAAACAGGTGATAGCAATATGATGTAAATAGGACCGGGGTCCATAGTTCACTAGCAGTGTCTCTCCATAGATAAAATAGCACATGCTGGGTAAACAAATTACAGTTGGGCAATTGATAGAATAAAGATAACGTGATATGTCAAGAAGATCACTATGAGATTTACTCTGGGCATTACAACAAAATACATAGACCGCCATCCAACTGCATCTATGACTAATAATCCACTCCCGGGGATATCAATCCGAACACCCTAGAAGTATTAAGTTGCGAACAACAGATAATTGCATTAAGCAAAGTGTGTAATGTAAACAAAGCATATGCCCTTGAGCATATGAATGCTGTTTTCTCCCTAGTAGAAACAACACATCTACCACCTTAGAGGTTTCTGTCACTCCCCCAGGTGAAATAGAGGCATGAACCCACTATCGAGCATAAATACCCCCTCTTGGAGTCACTAGCAACTACTCGGCCAAGATAGCTACTAACAACGGAGAGCATGCAAGATCATAAACAACATAGAGATAACAAAAGATAATATTCAGTACAGCAACTTAATCATAAACACCAATATTCATCGGATCCCAACAAACCAAACATGTAGAATTACATAACGGTGATCTCAATCATGTAGGGCAGCTCATGAGATCTAAACATGAAGCACATGGTGGAGAAGACAACCATCTAGCTACTGCTATGGACCCATAGTCCAAGGTAGACTACTCACTCATCGCTCCGGAGGCAAGCATGGCGATGAAGAAGACCTCCGGTGGCGATTCCCCTCTCCGGCAGGGTGCCGGGAAGAGCTTCTGGACCCAGGGTCGATGTCAGAGGAGGGGCCAGGCGGCCACACACGGGGGTGGCACGGGCCAGGGGCTGGCCGCGCCACCTGTGCATGTGGGCCCCTGGTCCCTCGCCTCCTACTCTCCTTCGGATCTCTGGAAGCTTCCGGGTAAAATAAGACTTTAGGAACTTGTTTCGTCCAATTCCGAGAATATTTCCTTTGTATCACTTCTGAAACACAAAAACAGCAGAAAACAGGAAACTGGCACTGTGGCACTTGTTAATAGGTTAGTTCCGGAAAATGCATAAAAGTTCCACTAAGTGTAACGAAACATTAGGCAAATGGTGTAAAAACAAGCATGGAGCATCAAAAATTATAGATACGTTTGAGACGTATCAGCCCCTTCACAAAAAAGCACCTGTTTTGACCCCTCCGGCCACCTGAAAAATGGGAAATGCATTTTTTATGTGGAAACTGAAAAAACACTAGTTGCAAAAGTTGTTGGGAATACAAAGATGCACATCTCCACCAAAAATGGGACCATGATTCCATAGTTTGCTATGGAACTTGCACAAACCATGGTCACCTGGCAAGGAAGACCAAGAGAAGTCCTGCCTGGAAGCAACTCTCTGTGAAAGAGTCCACCTGTGAACCCTTGGGATGGCATGTTTGGTATTTTTCCTAGGTGATGCATCACTCACCATGACTCCATGCATTGTTTTTTCCATTTTTTTTGATTTTTTCTGAATTCCCGAGGCCCCCCTTTGAGATCTAGGTCAAACTCTCGGTGCCATCGATGTCTGCCAGGTGGGGTGGGAACCATGGTTTGGTCTTGGTTCTAGGGTCCCACACCCCTAGGGGACCTCCATGTATTTTCCCCAATTTTTCTGGTGTGCATTTCTTGTAGCCCTAGTGCAAAATTGGATTAAAATGGATTTAGGGCAAAAATAATTCGTTATATGGCAAAAGACCGAGATAATTCCTAAGCTCCTGGATGTGGCACCCCTGGTAGCTCCCCCACCCATGAAAATTAGAGTGGTGATGTTTTGCATACCACCCTTGGTGGCCCCTTCACAAAAAAGCACCTATTTTGACCCCTCCGGCCACCTGAAAAATGGAAAATGCATTTTTTATGTGGAAACTGAAAAAACACTAGTGGCAAAAGTTATTGGGAATGCAAAGATGCACATCTCCACCAAAAATGGGACCATGGTTCCACAATTTGATGTAGAACTTGCACAAACCATGGTCACCTGGCAAGGAAGACCAAGAGAAGCCCTGCTTGGAAGCACCTCTCTGTGAAAGAGTCCACCTATGAACCCTTGGTATGGCATGTTTGGTATTTTTCCTAGGTGATGCATCACTCACCATGACTCCATGCATTTTTTTTCCATTGTTTTTGATTTTTTCTGAATTCCCTAGGCCCCCCTTTGAGATCTAGGTCAAACTCGCGGTGCCATCGATGTCTGCCAGGTGGGGTGGGAACCATGGTTTGGTCTTGGTTCTAGGGTCCCACACCCCCAGGGGACCTCCATGTATTTTTCCCCAATTTTTCTGGTGTGTATTTCTTGTAGCCCCAGTGCAAAATTGGATTAAAATGGATTTAGGGCAAAAATAATTCATTATATGGCAGAAGGCCGAGATAATTCCTAAGCTCCTGGATGTGGCACCCCTGGTAGGTCCCCCACCCATGAAAATTAGAGTGGTGATGTTTTGCACACTGCTCTTGGTGGCCCCTTCACAAAAAAGCACCTGTTTTGACCCCTCCGGCCACCTGAAAAATGGGAAATGCATTTTTTATGTGGAACCTGAAAAAACACTAGTTGCAAAAGTTGTTCAGAATGCAAAGGTGCACATCTCCACCCAAAATGGGACCATGGTTCCACAGTTTGCTGTGGAACTTGCACAGACCATGGTCACCTGGCAAGGAAGACCAAGAGAAGTCCTGCCTTGAAGCACCTCTCTGTGAAAGAGTCCACCTGTGAACCCTTGGGATGGCATGTTTGGTATTTTTCCTAGGTGATGCATCACTCACCATGACTCCATGCATTGTTTTTCCATTTTTTTTGATTTTTCTGAATTCCCTAGGCCCCCCTTCGAGATCTAGGTCAAACTCGCGGTGCTATCGATGTCTGCCAGGTGGGGTGGGAACCATGGTTTGGTCTTGGTTCTAGGGTCCCACACCCCCAGGGGACCTCCATGTATTTTTCGCCAATTTTTCTAGTGTGCATTTCTTGTAGCCCCAGTGCAAAATTGGATTAAAATGGATTTAGGGCAAAAATAATTCATTATATGGCAGCAGGCCGAGATAATTCCTAACCTCCAGGATGTGGCACCCCTGGTAGGTCCCCCACCCATGAAAATTAGAGTGGTGATGTTTTAGACACTGCCCCTGGTGGCCCCTTCACAAAAAAGCACCTGTTTTGACCCCTCCGGCCACCTGAAAAATGGAAAATGCATTTTTTTTGTGGAAACTGAAAAAACACTAGTTGCAAAAGTTGTTGGGAATGCAAAGATGCACATCTCCACCAAAAATGGGACCATGGTTCCATAGTTTGCTGTGGAACTTGCACAAACCATGGTCACCTGGCAAGGAAGACCAAGAGAAGTCCTGCCTGGAAGCACCTCTCTGTGAAAGAGTCCACCTGTGAACCCTTGGTATGGCATGTTTGGTATTTTCCCTAGGTGATGCATCACTCACCATGACTCCATGCATTATTTTTCCATTTTTTTTGATTTTTTTTGAATTCCCTAGGCCCCCCTTCGAGATCTAGGTCAAACTCGCGGTGCCATCGATGTCTGCCAGGTGGGGTGGGAACCATGGTTTGGTCTTGGTTATAGGGTCCCACACCCCCAGGTGACCTCCATGCATTTTTCCCTAATTTTTCTGGTGTGCATTTCTTGTAGCCCCAGTGCAAAATTGGATTAAAATGGATTTAGGGCAAAAATAATTCATTATATGGCAGAATGCCAAGGTAATTCCTAAGCTCCTGGATGTGGCACCCCTAGTAGGTCCCCCACCCATGAAAATTAGAGTGGTGATGTTTTGCACAGTGCCCTTGGTGGCCCCTTCACAAAAAAGCACCTGTTTTGACCCCTCTGGCCACATGAAAAATGGGAAATGCATTTTTTATGTGGAAACTGAAAAAACACTAGTTGCAAAAGTTGTTCGGAATGCAAAGATGCACATCTCCACCAAAAATTGGACCATGGTTCCACAGTATGCTGTGGAACTTGCACAAACCATGGTCACCTGGCAGGGAAGACCAAGAGAAGTCCTGCTTGGAAGCACCTCTCTGTGAAAGAGTCCACCTGTGAACCCTTGGTATGGCATGCTTGGTATTTTTCGTAGGTGATGCATCACTCACCATGACTCCATGAATTGTTTTTCCATTTTTTTGATTTTTTCTGAATTCCCTAGGCCCCCCTTCGAGATCTAGGTCAAACTCGCGGTGCCATCGATGTCTGCCAGGTGGTGTGGGAACCATGGTTTGGTCTTGGTTCTAGTGTCCCACACCCCTAGGGGACCTCCCTGTATTTTTCCCCAATTTTTTTGATTTTTTCTAAATTCCCTAGGCCCCCCTTTGAGATCTAGGTCAAACTCGCGGTGCCATCAATGTCTGCCAGGTGGTGTGGGAACCATGGTTTGGTCTTGGTTCTAGGGTCCCACACCCCCAGGGGACCTCCCTGTATTTTTCCCCAATTTTTCTGGTGTGCATTTCTTGTAGCCCCAGTGCAAAATTGGATTAAAATGGATGTAGGGCAAAAATAATTCATTATATGGCAGAAGGCCGAGATAATTCCTAAGCTCCTAGATGTGGCACCCCTAGTAGGTCCCCCACCCATGAAAATTAGAGTGGTGATGTTTTGCACACTGCCCTTGGTGGCCCCTTCACAAAAAAGCACCTGTTTTGACCCCTCTGGCCACCTAAAAAATGGGAAATGCATTTTTACGTGGAAACTGAAAAAACACTAGTTCCAAAAGTTGTTGGGAATGCAAAGATGCACATCTCCACCAAAAATGGGACCATGGTTCCACAGTTTGCTGTGGAACTTGCACAAACCATGGTCACCTGGCAAGGAAGACCAAGAGAAGTCCTGCCTGGAATCACCTCTCTGTGAAAGAGTCCACCTGTGAACCCTTGGTATGACATGTTTGGTATTTTTCCTAGGTGATGCATCACTCACCATGACTCCATGGATTGTTTTTCCATTTTTTTGATTTTTTTTAATTTCCTAGGCCCCCCTTCGAGATCTAGGTCAAACTCGTGGTGCCATCGATGTCTGCCAGGTGGGGTGGGAACCATGGTTTGGTCTTGGTTCTAGGGTTGCACACCCCCAGGGGACCTCCATGTATTTTTCCCCAATTTTTCTGGTGTGCATTTCTTGTAGCCCTAGTGCAAAATTGGATTAAAATGGATTTAGGGCAAAAATAATTCATTATATGGCAGAAGGCCGAGATAATTCCTAAGCTCCTGGATGTGGCACCCCTGGTAGGTCCCCCACCCATGAAAATTAGAGTGGTGATGTTTTGCACACTGCCCTTGGTGGCCCCTTCACAAAAAAGCACCTGTTTTGACCGCTCTGGCCACCTAAAAAATGGGAAATGCATTTTTTATGTGGAAACTGAAAAAACACTAGTTGCAAAAGTTGTTGGGAATGACATCTCCACCAAACATAGGACCATGGTTCCATAGTTTGCTGTGGAAGTTGCCCAAACCATGGTCACCTGGCAAGGAAGACCAAGAGAAGTACTGCCTGGAAGCACCTCTCTGTGAAAGAGTCCACCTGTGAAACCTTGGTATGGCATGTTTGGTATTTTTCCTAGGTGATGCATCACTCACCATGACTCCGTGCATTGCTTTTCCATTTTTTGATTTTTTCTGAATTCCCTAGGCCCCCTTCGAGATCTAGGTCAAACTCGCGTTGCCATTGATGTCTGCCAGGTGGGGTGGAAACCATGGTTTGGGCTTGGTTCTAGGGTCCCACACCCCTAGGGGACCTCCATGTATTTTTCCCCAATTTTTCTGGTGTGCATTTCTTGTAGCCCAGTGCAAAATTGGATTAAAATGGATTTAGGACAAAAATAATTCATTATATGGCAGAAGGCCGAGATAATTCCTCACCTCCTGGATGTGGCACCCCTGGTAGGTCCCCCACCTATGAAAATTAGAGTGGTGATGTTTTGCACACTGCCCTTGGTGGCCCCTTCACAAAAAAGCACCTGTTTTGACCCATCCGGCCACCTTAAAAATGGGAAATGCATTTTTTATGTGGAAACTGAAAAAACACTAGTTACAAAAGTTGTTGGGAATGCAAAGATGCACATCTCCACCAAAAATGGGACCATGGTTCCACAGTTTGCTGTGGAACTTGCACAAACCATGGTCACCTGGCAAGGAAGACCAAGAGAACTCCTGCCTAGAAGCACCTCTCTCTGAAAGTGTCCACCTGTGAACCCTTCGGATGGCATGTTTGTTATTTTTTCTAGGTGATGCATCACTCACCATGACTCCATGCATTGTTTTTCCATTTTTTTTGTTTTTTTCTGAATTCCCTAGGCCCCCCTTCAAGATCTAGGTCAAACTCGCGGTGACATTGATGTCTGCCAGGTGGGGTGGGAACCATGGTTTGGTCTTGGTTCTAGGGTCCCACACCCCTAGGGGACCTCCCTGTATTTTTCCCCAATTTTTCTGGTGTGCATTTCTTGTAGCCCCAGTGCAAAATTGGATTAAAATGGATTTACGGCTAAAATAATTCATTATATGGCAGAAGGCCGAGATAATTCCTAAGCTCCTTGATGTGGCACCCCTGGTAGGTCCCCTACCATTGAAAATTAGAGTGGTGATGTTTTGCACACTGCCCTTGGTGGCCCCTTCATAAAAAGCACCTGTTTTGACCCCTCCAGCCACCTGAAAAATGGGAAATGCATTTTTTATGTGAAAACTGAAAAAACACTAGTGGCAAAAGTTGTTCGGAATGCAAAGATGCACATCTCCGCCAAAAATGGGACCATGGTTCCGCAGTTTGCTGTGGAACTTGCACAAACCATGGTCACCTGGCAGGGAAGACCAAGAGAAGTCCTGCTTGGAAGCACCTCTCTGTGAAAGAGTCCACCTATGAACCTTTGGTATGGCATGTTTGGTATTTTTCCTAGGTGATGCATCACTCACCATGACTCCATTCATTGTTTTTCCATTTTTTTGATTTTTTCTAAATTCCCTAGGCCCCCCTTTGAGATCTAGGTCAAACTCGCGGTGCCATCAATGTCTGCCAGGTGGTGTGGGAACCATGGTTTGGTCTTGGTTCTAGGGTCCCACACCCCCAGGGGACCTCCCTGTATTTTTCCCCAATTTTTCTGGTGTGCATTTCTTGTAGCCCCAGTGCAAAATTGGATTAAAATGGATGTAGGGCAAAAATAATTCATTATATGGCAGAAGGCCGAGATAATTCCTAAGCTCCTAGATGTGGCACCCCTAGTAGGTCCCCCACCCATGAAAATTAGAGTGGTGATGTTTTGCACACTGCCCTTGGTGGCCCCTTCACAAAAAGCACCTGTTTGGACCCCTCCGGCCACCTAAAAAATGGGAAATGCATGTTTTACGTGGAAACTGAAAAAATACTAGTTGCAAAAGTTGTTTGGAATGCAAAGATGCACATCTCCTCCAAAAATGGGACCATGGTTCCACAGTTTGCTGTGGAACTTGCACAAACCTAGGTCACCTGGCAAGGAAGACCAAGAGAAGTCCTGCCTGGAATCACCTCTCTGTGAAAGAGTCCACCTGTGAACCCTTGGTATGGCATGTTTAGTTTTTTCCTAGGTGATGCATCACTCACCATGACTCCATGCATTGTTTTTCCATTTTTTTTGATTTTTTCTGAATTCCCTAGCCCCCCTTGGAGATCTAGGTCAAACTCGCGGTGCCATCGATGTCTGCCAGGTGGGGTGGGAACCATGGTTTGGTCTTGGTTCTAGGGTCCCACACCCCCAGGGGATCTCCATGCATTTTTCCCCAATTTGTCTGGTGTGCATTTCTTGTAGCCCTAGTGCAAAATTGGATTAAAATGGATTTAGGGCAAAAATAATTCATTATATGGCAGAAGGCCGAGATAATTCGTAAGATCCTGGGTGTGGCACCCCTGGTAGGTCCCCCACCCATGAAAATTAGAGTGGTGATGTTTTGCACACTGCCCTTGGTGGCCCCTTCACAAAAAAACACCTGTTTTGACCCCTCCGGCAACCTAAAAAATGGGAAATGCATTTTTATGTGGAAAATGAAAAAACACTAGTTGCAAAAGTTGTTCGGAATGCAAAGATGCACATCTCCACCAAAAATGGGACCATGGTTCCACAGTTTGCTGTGGAACTTGCACAAACTATGGTCACCTGACAGGGAAGACCAAGAGAAGTCCTGCTTGGAAGCACCTCTCTGTGAAAGAGTCCACCTGTGAACCCTTGGTATGGCATGTTTGGTATTTTTTCTAGGTGATGCATCACTCACCATGACTCCATGCATTGTTTTTCCATTTTTTTGATTTTTTCTGAATTCCCCAGGCCCCCCTTCGAGATCTAGGTCAAACTCGCGGTGACATCGATGTCTGCCAGGTGGTGTCGGAACCATGGTTTGGGCTTGGTTCTAGGGTCCCACACCCCCAGGGGACCTCCCTGTATTTTCCCCAATTTGTTGGGTGTGCATTTCTTGTAGCCCCAGTGCAAAATTGGATTAAAATGGATTTAGGGCAAAAATAATTCATTATATGGCAGAAGGCCGAGATAATTCCTCACCTCCTGGATGTGGCACCCCTGGTAGGTCCCCCACCCATGAAAATTAGAGTGGTGATGTTTTGCACACTGCCCTTGGTGGCCCCTTCACAAAAAAGCACCTGTTTTGACCCATCCAGCCACCTTAAAAATGGGAAATGCATTTTTTATGTGCAAACTGAAAAAACACTAGTTGCAAAAGCTGTTGGGAATGCAAAGATGCACATCTCCACCAAAAATGGGACCATGGTTCCATAGTTTGCTGTGGAACTTGCACAAACCATGGTCACCTGGCAAGGAAGACCAAGAGAACTCCTGCCTGGAAGCACCTCTCTCTGAAAGTGTCCACCTGTGAACCCTTCGGATGGCATGTTTGGTATTTTTCCTAGGTGATGCATCACTCACCATGACTCCATGCATTGTTTTTCCATTTTTTGTTTTTTTCTGAATTCCCTAGGCCCCCCTTCGAGATCTAGGTCAAACTCGCGGTGACATCGATGTCTGCCAGGTGGGGTGGGAACCATGGTTTGGTCTTGGTTCTAGGGTCCCACACCCCTAGGGGACCTCCCTGTATTTTTCCCCAATTTTTCTGGTGTGCATTTCTTGTAGCCCCAGTGCAAAATTGGATTAAAATGGAGTTAGGGCAAAAATAATTCATTATATGGCAGAAGGCCGAGATAATTCATAACCTCCTAGATGTGGCACCCCTGGTAGGTCCCGCACCCATGAAAATTAGAGTGGTGATGTTTTGCCCAATGCCCTTGGTGGCCCCTTCACAAAAAAGCACCTGTTTTGACCCCTCCGGCCACCTGAAAAATGGGAAATGCATTTTGTATGTGGAAACTAAAAAAACACTAGTTGCAAAAGTTGTTCGGAATGCAAAGATGCACATCTCCGCCAAAAATGGGACCATGGTTCCACAGTTTGCTGTGGAACTTGCACAAACCATGGTCACCTGGCAGGGAAGACCAAGAGAAGTCCTGCCTGGGAGCACCTCTCTGTGAAAGAGTCCACCTGTGAACCCTTCAGATGGCATGTGTGGTATTTTTCCTAGGTGATGCATCACTCACCATGACTCTATGCATTGTTTTTCCATTTTTTTTTCTGAATTCCCCAGGCCCCCCTTCGAGATCTAGGTCAAACTCGCGGTGACATCGATGTCTGCCAGGTGGGGTGGGAACCATGGTTTGGTCTTGGTTCTAGGGTCCCACACCCCCAGGGGACCTCCCTATATTTTTCCCCAATTTTTCTGGTGTGCATTTCTTGTAGCCCCAGTGCAAAATTGGATTAAAATGGATTTAGGGCAAAAATAATTCATTATATGGCAGAAGGCTGAGATAATTCCTAAGCTCCTGGATGTGGCACCCCTGGTAGGTCCCCCACCTATGAAAATTAGAGTGGTGATGTTTTGCACACCGCCCTTGGTGGCCCCTTCACAAAAAAGCACTTGTTTTGACCCCTCCATCCACCTGAAAAATGGGAAATGCATTTTTTATGTGGAAACTGAAAAAACACTAGTTGCAAAAGTTATTGGGAATGCAAAGATGCACATCTCCACAAAAAATGGGACCATGGTTCCACATTTCGCTGTGGAACTTGCACAAACCATGGTCACCTGGCAAGGAAGACCAAGAGAAGTCCTGCCTGGAAGCACCTCTCTGTGAAAGAGTCCACCTGTGAACCCTTGGTATGCCATGTTTGGTATCTTTCCTAGGTGATGAATCACTCACCGTGACTCCATGCATTGTTTTTCCAATTTTTTTTGATTTTTTCTGAATTCCCTAGGCCCCCCTTCGAGATCTAGGTCAAACTCGCGGTGCCATCGATGTCTGCCAGGTGGGGTGGGAACCATGGTTTGTTCTTGATTCTAGGGTCCCACACCCCCAGGGGACCTCCCTGTATTTTTCCCCAATTTTTTCTGGTGTGCATTTCTTGTAGCCCAAGTGCAAAATTGGATTAAAATGGATTTAGGGCAAAAATAATTCATTATATGGCAGAAGGACGAGATAATTCCTAAGCTCCTAGATGTGGCACCCCTGGTAGGCCCCCACCCATGAAAATTAGAGTGGTGATGTTTTGCACACTGCCCTTGGTGGCCCCTTCACAAAAAAACACCTATTTTGACCCCTCCGGCCACCTGATTTTTTATGTGGAAACTGAAAAAACACTAGTTGCAAAAGTTGTTGGAAATACAACGATGCACATCTCCACCAAAAATGGGACAATGGTTCCACAGTTTGCTGTGGAACTTGCACAAACCATGGTCACCTGGCAAGGAAGACCAAGAGAAGTCCTGCCTGGAAGCACCTCTCTGTGAAAGAGTCCACCTGTGAACCCTTGGTATGCCATATTTGGTATTTTTCCTAGGTGATGCATCACTCACCATGACTCCATGCATTATTTTTCCATTTTTTTTTGATTTTTTCTGAATTCCCTAGGCCCCCCTTCGAGATCTAGGTCAAACTCGCGGTGCCATCGATGTGTGCCAGGTGGGGTGGGAACCATGGTTTGGTCTTGGTTCTAGGGTCCCACACCCCCAGGGGACCTCCCAGTATTTTTCGCCAATTTTTTTGGTGTGCATTTCTTGTAGCCCCAGTGCAAAATTGGATTAAAATGGATTTAGGGCAAAAATAATTTATTATATGGCAGAAGGCCGAGATAATTCCTAAGCTCCTGGATGTGGCACCCCTGGTAGGTCCCCCACCCATGAAAATTAGAGTGGTGATGTTTTGCACACTGCCCTTGGTGGCCCCTTCACAAAACAGCCCTTGTTTTGACCCCTCCGGCCACGTGAAAAATGGGAAATGCATTTTTTTGTGAACCCTTGTGCATTTTCCATTGGATTTAAATGGATTTAGGACAAAAAATATTCATTATATGGCAGAAGGCTGAACAGTGCACATCCAAGCTGGTGATAGATGCACATGATGTTGTCAGGATGCCCTATTAGACAATGGAAAATGCACAAGTATCATTGACTGCAGTCGCTTCCTTTCCCTGTCCTCTTCTTCCCCTTTTCTCAGCCCCCACCCCCCGCTGAGGAGGATCTGGATCTACCCCTCTTCCAGGTCCGCTGCTGCCACCCTCGCCGACGTTCGTTCGAGCCACCGCCTTGGTCACCATGACCCTCGGGGTAAGCTGCACCGCCTCAAGCTATGTGTTTGGTTTCGGATCTGTGAATGGCCATTTTCTTTCCGATTCGGTCGCTTTACGTAAGTTAATGTTGATTTTCTCTGGAACTCGTGGATGTGTAGGACCCCACGGAAGCGGATCATGCCCCACGAACCTGCGAAGACCCCACATTTCGCGGTTTAGTGTCGAGCTATGAAGAACTTTGCTGCGTCCACAAACTTGAGCCGCTCAAGTGCGTCGCTGACAAGGATATAGTTAATAGAGCCCGTTAGTTGAGTACCCCTGAGGCCCGTTAAGCTAGGCCCAGTTGTAATGATAGTCGAATACGAGTCTTTTCCGTATGTCGATATTGTAATCTGTATCGAACCCTACCCGATCCTCGAGACCTGGCCACCTATATATAGGGGCCAGGAGGGGACGGTGTAGGGCAGATTGAAAGCATGCCAGGTTGAACACCCTAGTTTACTTTCGATACACACCTATTTCGACTAACTTTACCGTCGAGTTCATCCGACGCCCTATCTCCCCGATCCTAAGTCCTTCATCTAGGACATTTGTCGAGTTAACCCCTCGTCAATTGGCGCCAACCGTGGGGATCTTGGGGGTTGGAATCATGAATTCGACGGCTTTTTCGCTTTTAGCCAATAGCAGTACAGAAGCCGACGAAAATCAAGAGATGGAGTTGACAATCGGAAGCTTAAACATCCTCATCGGACCGTCGGGTTCATCTCGCCTTTCAAATCCGACGAAACAAGATCCGTCGGCCAGGGAGCCCGAAACAACAGCAATGATGGAATATTCTGAAGGCTCTTCCAGCGAGGTAAACTCGCCGGTCAGCCCAGAGGAAGTTCAAAAAGAAAAGATCGCAGAAGACAACGAAGAAAAGGAAAATTTTGACGTGGAAGTCCAACTCGAAGATCTCACGATCTGCCTCGACGAAATCGCAGACAAGTCAACAGATACATGGAAGACAGGATTAGAGCTTTCTGAGGATAGTAACTCGATCTTCTCAAGCTTCAAGGGTAACACCGGCAAACAGTGCCAGGTGCTCGCCATTATAGGAGATAACTCAGAAGAATTCGACGAAAACGATAATCCAGTGCTAAACCCAGCAAATATCGACAGAGGAGCAAATCACCTAGCAGAAGGGCAAACACCAGAATCCTTTACAACCAGGGAAAAAATTCGACTATCAGTCGACGAATGGAGGATAATAAGAGAAGCCGTAGAACACGGCACGCCAATACCATCAAGTTCCAGTAAAAACTTGCTTTTGGGGTATCATTACGCCCTAAGGCAGCAGGCCAAGCAATTAGCAAAGGAGAAAACAGAGATACAAAGAAGGAAAGATTCAGCCATTGCAGCCAGCGAAGCTGCTCAAAAAGCACGAAGTGACGCATCATACAACAACGCAAGGAAAAATCGCCGACACGGTTCAAGGTACGACAACCTCGAGTACTCCGATAGGCAAAGTATTTCTAAAAACCTCGACTCGTCCTTCCTATCGGTCGACGAGCAGGGAAACATCCTACCAAAAACCCCTGAAGCAGCACTAGTGGCAGCACAAGCATATCTACTTACAACTCGACCAAGTCCAGGAGATCCTAGAGAACATATGCATAGAGCAGCACTGAACGGACTCAACATGGTGAGCCACAAGCTATCAGCAAAAGGAGAAGAAGCATATCACCACAAGGAAGTGCACAAAACAAGGTCACCTCGCCGTCACAATAGTCCTCGGCGCAGAAGCAGCAAACACCGATCTCGATCGCCATCACCAAAGCAGCACGGGGGAACCCGAAGATCACGATCCCCAAATGAAAAGCGCGACTATGAAGACGACGAAAAAGAGATGGGGGCATTATGCTTTACCCGCAGGGTTTGCACCACTCCAGTTCCCAAGGGATTCAAGTTACCTCATGATCAGCAAAAATACGATGGATCACAGGAACCACAATCATGGCTTGCAGATTACTTGCAGGCAGTTCAAATATTAGGAGGAACCAAGGAAACAGCAATGCAAAGTTTGCAACTACACCTCACCGGTGCAGCAAGGTCATGGTTGAGCAAACTAGAGAAAGAATCTGTTGGAAGCTGGGAAGATCTCACAAAGCAATTTACAAGCAACTTCAGGTCGACATACAAACGACCAGCATCAATAGAAGAAGTCAAAGCGTGCGTACAGCAACGCGACGAAACACTACGGGCATACATCCAAAGATGGAGCCTCATCAAAAACTCAGCAGTCGAAGTTTCAGAAAAAAGAGCAATAGACGCGTTCATCATCGGATTAAGGCGAAGAGACCTAGTCGAAGAGATGGGCAGAATCAAGCCGAAAACAGTGTCAGACCTCATGGACACAGCAAACAGGTTCGCAGAAGGAGAAGATGCGTGCAACAACAAACGGATGCGATCTCCAGAGGACGACAGAAGAAACAGATATGGAAGTCAAAGGAGACGATCCCGAAACTACGACACCTACGGCTCGCATAGCCAAGTCGCCGCAGGATATAAAGACAACAGCTATCAAGGAAATGATCGCAGAAGTTCGGGATATAGAAGCTACGGAAAGGAGGACTATAAGAAGTTCCCTATAAGGGAATCCAGAGAGTACAACCCATCACCAGAAGATATGCTCAACGGGCCTTGTCATATACACTCAGCGTTCGTCGACGGGAAACGAGTATCAAGGCACGCAATGAAAGACTGCACAACATTCTTAAAACTGCAAGAAGCAGCAATAAATAAGCAAACCGAAGCAAGGCGACAAGGATTCGAAGGAAGTAACAACCCTCCGGCAAAGCAGCAAGGAAACAATGGAGCGCCTCAAGGGCAAGACCAGCAAAGCCAGGGACAGGACGACGACGAAGGGTACGTACCATCAAAAGGACACATCATATCAATGATACAACCTGTACCCAAGTCGAACAAAGAAGAGAAGAGCATAACTCGACAAGTCAACTTAGCAGTCATATCACCTCCAGCTACAACGGAGTATCTACACTGGTCAGAGCAACCAATAGAGTTCAACAGAGAAGATCACCCTATAACAGTACCTCGGCCGGGAAACGCGCCTTTGGTACTCAAAGCTCAAATCGGCGCGTATGATGTCGACAGAATATTCATGGATGCAGGGAGTGGAATTAACTTGATATACGCGAAAACACTCCGAGCAATGCATATATCACTAGAGTTCCTGAAGCCAATAGATTGTTCCTTCCATGGAATCGTACTAGGAAGTGCCAATTACCCATTGGGTCGAATAGCGCTCAATGTTTGCTTCGGCAACCGACAAAACTACAGAAGAGAAAAGCTAGACTTCGAAGTCATGGACTGGCCATCGCAATATCACGCGATCCTCGGACGACCCGTGTTTTCGCGATTCATGGCAGTGCCTCACTACACATATTTGGTACTCAAAATGCCAGGACCAAGAGGAATCATTACAGTGAAAGGAAGTTTTGAAGTTTCAGATCTCTGCGACAGAGAATTCCACAAGATGGCACAAAATTTTGGCGTAATAGCCAACCATGCAGAAAAGGCAAAAAGCGCGACTACAGAAGGCGTCAAGCTACTCGAAGGATGCGTCGCGGAGCCCGAAGCGAAGAAACCACGAGTAGGAGCATCAGGAGAAGAAACAGGCGCAGAGGAAAAAGGGAAAGCCACGACGACATAGGCATCATAAGACAATAGAGTAGAACAATAAAGGCTATCAAAGCCACGAGTTATACCAGGGCAATGCCCTCTAGATCCAGAACACAGGTCACAGGCCGGATCTCTTGGGTCACCCCATGTATCTTACATTACAAAGTATAATAAAGACGAAACGTTCCTCATATTCGAGTTTACGAGTCTTTCAAAGGAAAAATGCGGCAAACGCACGAGTAATACAATAACGCCCTGAGAACAAATTTTCGTTACGAAATAACATACTCTCGCGTTACACACACGCAAAAGTATATCACAACATCGGGTTGTCAGAATCATCTACACCTAAAGGGTCCAAGTAGTGAAACTCGCGGAAAAACGCGGAGTCTTCTTGCAACAACCTGGCTATAATTCGTCGGGCAGGCTGCAAGGTACTCTCTAAATGTACTCGAAGGCTTGCCCCACTAGGAGGATAGCTCAGCAACATAGAGCTGTAATTGAGTCTTGGATGCCACTTGCGTATCCACCCAAGAGCAAAGTTGGCACCTGCCACTAGATTCAGTTCTATCAACCGATGGATTCGCTGGCTGGATCTAAAAACGTCAAGGAGCAATGGAAAAGTAGCAGGCAGAGGATTGCGAGGAAGCATCACCGAGTGCATAGTTACGAGAGCTCTCCTACAGCCATCCACTGCCTCGCCAATATACTGGGCACGGTCCTGAAGCAACACAATAGCGCTTCGGCGTCGAGGATCAGACCATAAATTTTCCACACCTGCGGACATCTTCTCCAGAGCTGCGCTTCGTTCGGTAACCCGACGATCTTCAGCAGCGAAGTCCAAGCAACTGCCTATAAGGGCAAAGGATATCACAAAAGTAACAGTACAAAGAGAAGAAAATAAGTCGAGAGGAAGCTTACATCGCAACATTTCGCAGGCAGACTCGACAATACCAAGAATAAAAGAGTTGCATTCTTCCTGATGCAGAATCTTCGCCGTCAAGCTGGACACTTCATCGCCAAGAATCGACACCTGCTTCATCAGGGCAGAAGTTTTGCTAGCTTTATCAAACGCCATCTGAGCTTGGCGTTTGGCTGAAGTCAAGCGAACCTCAAGGTCAGAAATCTTCGAAGAATAGTCTGCGCATTGATTGCATCGACTAGGAGTCGACGAAATCTGAGGATCGAATCCACGGGCAGAGGAAGGAGCAGAACCATGAGTCAAAGGATCATGAACATTCATCGACTACAAAAGAAAAGAAAGGAGAAATAATTTCAGAAAGGCAGCATAAAACTTCATATGAAGAGGATATATTTACATAAGAGCACAACCCTATGGCTAAGGTTCTCGGGTTGCACTTAATTGAAGTCTTTACATTCAAAAAGGAGAAAACTAAAATAGCTACAAAGAAGCTGAGTCTACGCCACCTCAGCATTGTGCCCCGTGGAAGAAGGGGGCGCGGCCAGTTCCTCGCTAGAAGTCGACGGTGGCACTGGATCCTTCGCCGCTGGAGGTGGTACAGCAGGCACAGCAGATGCCGCCGAAGGAGAAATCGTTGTCAACAACGCAGGTGCCAACTTCTTCGCCTTCTCGAAAAACACCTTCATCTCATCACGGGTGTGGCCATGGGGGGAGCTAACCCTCCCCCAGTCGAAGTCTGTACCGTGCGCAAGAGAAAGTGCAATAGCACCCTCGGCGCCGCGCTTAATGGACAGACCTTTCAGCTGGAGAGTGGGGTCTTCAGTGGTATTGAAGGACTTGACAAGTTTAGTCAGATTGTCCTTCGGGATTGCCGCCCTTCTCTTCGGCCACAAGCCGGCAAACAGCCGTGATAAAACGCGGCTAACCAACTCAAAAGTCTCCTGGATAGATATCCAGTTTTCTTCGAGTAGGTTAACTGCATCCATAAGAGGATCATCGTCCGTTTGTAAGGACGACGGAGATACCCCGGTGAATTCTGAGCAATAGCAAAGAAAAGAAGGGACAGATGTCAACAAATACATCAGTTCAACAGAAGACGAAAACAGAAGACAAGGCGAAGCACTTACTTTCAGCAGCAGTAGACATGGTGTGAAGACGCTCCGCCACGGCTTGCTCTCGCTGAGCATGCTCCTTGTTGGCTTCAGCTAGAGCTTTTTCAGCTTTCTTCGCCTTACCAAGTGCAGCTTTTTGCGACTTCTCAGCATTCGTTTTAGCAGCGGCCGCCACGTCATAAGCTTTTCGCGAAGCATCAAGCTCCGCTTCAAGCGACGCAATTCGAGCATTGGCTGTTGCTAAGGCGGCTGCAAAAGAAGACGAAAGGGAGTCAGATAATGGGGAAAAGGATAAAGCACAGAAGAAAAGTAAGGACTCGACGTCAAAGTTGTACCTTCGGAAGCTTTCGCAACCTTTAGGTACTCAGCACATTCAGTGCCCAAGGCAACGAATCTGCTCAACAAAGCCTAAAGAGAAAAGAAAGTATAAGAGCGCAAGTGTATGCAAGGAGAATGGGCAAGAGAAAAGTTACTCACATCATGGGGGGAAGATGCAGATTCATGTGCTTCCAGAGAAACTTCAGGTTCTTTAGCCTTCTTCGAGCGTTTGGGGTTTCGGGAAACAGGAACCTTCTTTACAGAGGCCCTTGTAACCCGGGGCGCAATTTTTTGGGCCGGGGGCTCATCATCAACAGCTGTAGGAATTGGAGGAGAACCTATAGCAGGTTCGGACGGCTCTTCATCATCTCTACAAGAAGCAAGAAACTTATGAGTAACACGATGGAAATAAGGCGAGAGAAATACAATTGAGGAACTCGAATAAAAAATACTTACGATGCCAGGAGGTCGAAGTACTCCTCATCTTCTGCAGGAGCAAAGGTCTTATCAGCCGCTGCAGCCGCTGCAGAACTCGAAGAAGCAAATTCTTCGACTCGCTTCCTTTTCTTGTCGACACCAGTATCTTCAGCAGGCGTGGAAGGAGACGATGTCGATGAGCTCGTTTCTTCTTCCGACTCTTCGGCATCATCCCCGTCTTGATTATCATCAGCCTCGGGGGCTTCAGATACAGATGAGGCCAGTTCAGCTGGAAGAGGCCCTGCCTCTGGAAGAGGAGGGTGCGAAACAAGGAATTGGTGACCCTACATATAAATAAACAAGTTAGCAGAGTGCAAAGGCAAATGTAAGTCGACAAAAGCAAAAATCGACAACAAGTGAACATAAAGATGCATACCTCGGGTAAAGGGTGCATGGAGTCGAAGTAATCAACGGTTAAGTCAGCAACCGCATGATCCTTGGTGAGCTTGGTAAGGCTCCTAACTCGCTTGTCGACATCTTTTTTCTCTATTAAATCTTCAGAGACGCGAGTAGGATCTTCCAAGCCAGAGTAATTCCAGAACTTGGTGAGGCGGTGTTGCAAGGGTTGAACTCGACGTTGTATGAAGAACGCCATGAGTTGAATACCCAATAAAGCTCCTCCTTGGCCTCCTTTCAAAGCTTGAATGCGAGATAGAAGGGGAAGAACTTGTGCTACCTCGTCATCTGAGGGAAGTGCATCCCACGAAGCCAATTTCTTCACTTCCTTGGAGGCTTCGAAAGGTGCTAGACCATATTGATCTTCAGGAGCGGCCTTAAGGTCTTTGATGTAGAACCACTTGGTTCTCCACCCTTGGACAGACGCGGCCATGGAAAATTCAAGATATTGTGCCTCAGGACGCACCGACACAATAGCTCTGCCCAGTTCGGGTTTTCTGCGTAAAGCAACATTGGGGGGGAGGCGAAAGATCGACCTCCAGAGGAGAAAATGGGGCTCAATGCCCAGGAACGACTCGCAAAGAGTCACGAAACACGCAATGTGTAGAAGAGAGTTAGGTGTGAGCTGGTGAAGCTGCACACCATAAACAAAAAGAAGACCACGAAGGAACTCGTGGGCGGGAAGAGAAAGACCACGGAGGAGGAAAGCGAGGAATATTATCCGATAACCGCTCGGGGGCTCCGGGATCCGTTCAGTACTTGGAAATCGGATGGAATCTTGGGCGGCGATGAGGCCGTCCGTCCTGGCTTTTTCCACATCCTTCTTCGTGATGGTGGAGCGCACCCAGCTGGTGGAGGAAGAGATCTTGGCCATGGTGTTCTTGGTGGCCAGATGTTTCACGCGCATCTAATGCACGAAGTGCGCTTGGGGGCTATGAACGAGAGAAGGAAGCAGAGGAGATCAGCAATGGAGGCGGCGGAGGAAACGAGCTGGTACACAGTAAAAATCCCCCACTACGCCCTTTATATGTCTTCAGGGAGAAGGATCGTGGGCCGAGACGTGGCGCAAAGAGCGGAAACGGCAGCCCACTAACGGTCAAAAATTGCGGAATTTACAGTACTGCCCATGCAACGGTTCGAAATGATACAAAGTGACGTAGTCATTGATGTCATAAAGGATATATTATCGAACAGAAAATGGCGCCGACAAATGCAAACTTCTTAGAGAAGATTATGTGTGAAAGATTTTTGGATAATAGCCTTGGGGGCTACTACTCTTAAAAGATGGTAACTGGAAATCTTTAATTAAGTTGAGGAAGCATATTCGACGACAAGGCGTTCTTGGAGTATTTCGAAGATGAAGTATCTCAAAGTTGAAGTATCTCGAAGTTGAAGTATCTCGAAGTTGAAGTATTTCGAAGATGAAGTATCTCAAAGTTGAAGTATCTCGAAGTTGAAGTATCTCGAAGTTGAAATATTTCGAGTTGGAGTATGGTGTATTGCACTCTATTTCGAGCCTATACTCGAAAAAATCTCTTTCGAGTATAGCCTCGGGGGCTACTCCCATCGGGAGCGCTGAGCGCGCACCCGACGATATTTCTTGGCAAAACATTATAATTGGAGAAGTGAAGGAGTGTTACTCCCATCGGGAGCGAGTTTTATGGTTGAAGAAACCCGAATATTTTCAGTCAAAATTTGACTGCGACATGAGATTCTCGAGTTGCGTTATCGCAACGCAACTCGAATGCCGTGACTTGTCACGTAGGTAAGACCCCGGGATCCGTCCTGTGTGGCCTGGTATACGCACATGGATGCGCTCTCCGGTATGTATCCGTGTCTACGACGCGAAGAAAATCCTGGTGGACGCACTGGGTACCTTGAGAACCACTGGGATTCATTCTTTGTAAGTCCTATATGCGGCAAAAGAATGGGTTTGACCGGTATCCCGAATTCAAGTCCAAGGGGATTGAATTTGAAGTAGGTGACAAGTATCTGTTCCGGCAGTTAACTGACCTCTTGATCCGTCAGAGTTGTCAGGCTTGTTCATCAAGACCCCTTGCGAACAAATTATCATAAGTCGAAAGACCAAGTCGAAGATTTGAAGAGAAAGTCGAAGAATTGATCAAGTCGAAGATTTGAAGATTAGAGATTCAACCCGAATCTGCAATTCTGATAGAATCTCAGGGGCTACTGACAAGGGTATAGTTAATAGAGCCCATTAGTTGAGTACCCCTGAGGCCCGTTAAGCTAGGCCCAGTTGTAATGATAGTCGAATACGAGTCTTTTCCGTATGTCGATATTGTAATCTGTATCGAACCCTACCCGATCCTCGAGACCTGGCCACCTATATATAGGGGCCAGGAGGGGACGGTGTAGGGCAGATTGAAAGCAAGCCAGGTTGAACACCCAAGTTTACTTTCGATACACACCTATTTCGACTAACTTTACCGTCGAGTTCATCCGACGCCCTATCTCCCCGATCCTAAGTCCTTCATCTAGGACATTTGTCGAGTTAACCCCTCGTCAGTCGCCTTCGAGGGGACTGATACGGGGCGAAAATTCTACAAGTGCTCACTGCAGAATGTGAGTCCTTCTATGTGCACGTTAGCAGTGGAAAAGCATCAAAGTTTAGTTCAGTTGGAGATAATATTGCCTTGTTTAAGTTGATCTATTGCCTTGTTCAGATAAGATTATGCGCTTGAGATTTTATCTTCGAACTTCTAACTGCAATTTTGTGGGCATGTAATTCCATTGTTTCTTTCAGTTATACATAATATTATAGTTACCCTTTGTACGATCGTTGTCCTCTTCTATTACTACTCGTGTGTAGGTTGCTTACGAATTACTTGCTTCACTGATTACTATCTTGCCACTTAGTACTATCTTTCATGTGTATTTGCATATAAATTACTTGCTTCATTGAGTACTATCTTGTGTTACGTAGGGGCAGGGTGAAAGCTGCAATTTCCCCTTCGATTCTTCAGTTTATTGTTTGGTATAGTAATTAAAAGCAATTGGATGCACATGACTAACTTGCTGCAAGTAATTAAATAATTGATGCGCATGACTAAATTGATGCACACTTAGTATTATCTTGCTGCACTTAGTTCTTTCATGTATACTTGCGTATGAATTACTTGCTGCATTGAGTCCAATCTTATGTTACGTAATGGCATGAGCATTTTTCATTTCTTTTTCTATAGGAAGAGAACAACTGTGGGTTTGTTTCTTGGGTAGATCAAGAGTGGCCAAACACACTAAAGAATGCACTATCACGACTATGGGGATTGTACCATTCTAGCAATACTGCAAGAAGTGCTGACAAAATTAAACTAGCTGAGCTAGAGAAGAAGAATTCTGCTCTATGCGCCGAGAAGGCTGTGCTGATGGAAGAAGCTGGTCAGTTGAAGGACAATTTGGAAATGCTGAAGAAAAATGTGGATGAATTGGAGAAAAAAAGGAAGTTGCAGCGGGTGCTAACGCGCGCACATGATGTTGTACGGATGTTGAACAGAGCGGGATGGAACGCCCAAAACGACAAGGTGAAAAGGATCAAGGCAATCATCGAAGAGCCATTGTTCGAAGAATCACCAAATGATGCTGAGTTAGATGAGGAGTTAGATGATGAGACGAACCTTTGTTGAGCCATTGTTCGAAGAATCGCCAAATCATCAGTAGAGGTATCACGAGATTACCGTAGCTAAGAACTATTTGCTATCTGCTATTTGCTCGATGCAATTAGCACGAACCTATTGTTTAATGTTACCTAATGTAACCAATGAGTCGCAATGATGAATTGCAAGTGCTATGTGCTATTTATTTATTTATTTGTTTACCCATGGAAGGGAACTCCTCCATCTATGGCTACTGAACTAGTCGCCAGAGTAGAGTGAGCGATGATGACGCAACTGACATCTCTTGAGCACGCCTAGTCAGACTGCGGCGTGTCTCGTCAATTTACTTGCCCTGTCAAATCTCATCCCGCTGCTACGCACAACTTGCTACCACGCGTCTGTTGCTTGGGTTTTTCTACTGGCCACGAATTCTAACCCTTATGACATGTAGCCCCACGTAGGCCCAGAACACTATTGACAAGTGGGGCCCCAGACACACGTCGGACCAAACCTTACCCAGACAAGTGGGTCCCCACATGCTTCGGATGCTAAACCTGGACTAGTTTGTCTCACTCGTTTGTCTCATGGAGCAGGGGACCTCGATGAGAAGCATTTCAATGGTAAGATTTTGTTCTCTATTCCTTCCTCGTGTCAGACGAGAGCGGATTTATTCCCCCCTTGCACGCTATCTCCTTTTTCAGACTGTCGCTCTGCTGCCTATAGTCAAACAACGAGTCTCTTTAATTGCTGCCTGGCGGTAAACGTACGTACATCCTTACCCACGATAGCAGCCTCTCACTTATAAGTGGGCCAGAATACCGGGGCCCACGGTGAGATGTCGGTCTAGTGCTCTCTCAGAAACGAAACGAAGCGACTGGTTCAATTTCCAAAGCGCTAGACTTGCATTTACCGCGGCGTGCCCGCAAAACAATTGGATCCCCAACTTCCTCTTCTCTCATAAACAAAGCGACGGGGGCGGCTCGCGTGGGGGGTTTAACTTCCAAAGCGCTAGACTGCATTTACTTACGCGGCGTGCCAGCGACCAGTCGTGCACTATTTATCCCACGATCTCGCGGCCTGGAAAACAATTGGATCCCCAACTTCCTCTTCTCCAGAGATAACCCCCCCCTCCCCTCCCACTCCTTGCGCCGCCGCCGTCATGGAATTCTATGGCAATGTCTTCACCGACTACCACAAGGTCCCTGCTCATGGTGCCACCGTCCTCACGGTGATGCACACAACCGACCCGAGAGAGGCGGCCAAGTTCATCGCCATGTTTGAGCGTTGGCTCGGCGAGCGGGACCAACTACCGATTGTCGGCCTCGACCTCGAGTACACCAACACCAAGCCTGCCCGCGCCGCCCTCCTGCAACTGTGCATGCGCGATCACTGCCTACTCTGGCACGCATCCGTGGCAACAAGGAACTGTCCTCAGCTCATATACTTCCTCAACCGCCCCGACATTTCCTTCGCATCTGTGGACAAGCGCCAAGACACCAGCAAGCTTGAAGCCCTGGGCGCCCGCATACCAAACCACGTGGACTTACAAGATCACTTCAACTTCCCAAGCACCCACCAAGGCCGGACCGGCGTGGCCAAGATGGCAGCTCTAATCATCGACCCCACCTACGTAGAGTACAAGGAGGAGTTCCGCAAGAAGAAACTGCACGACACCTGGCATCTTAGGGAACTAGAGCCGGAGCAGATCCACTACGCAGCAAAGGATGCGTATGTATGCTATGACATGTATTGTAGAATCAGTATCATGAGAAGATGCCTGACTCCTTCCCCTCCAAACCGGCCACCATTGAGGGAGAACCTCATAATGCCATACTAGATTTATGTACTGTTCGTTCCACCTATGTAAGTGTCTGAGGACCATCCTTATATATAATTTATTAAGTGTGTTTTCCTTATGTACTGAAGTGTATCTGTATAAGGGGACAGAGATGCCCAGAGCGCGGCCATGCCTTCCGTTGATGTCCAGAGCGCGCTCTGTGCGCGCTCTGCCGGAGATGCCCAGACATGCCGCATGAGTGTCGTTGATGTCCAGAGCGAGCCCCTGACTTGCCCTCTCTAACTTGTCTCTGACTTGCCCTCACTGTACGCGGGCCCCATCACATGGGGGACCCACCTGTCAATGACTCTCAAGTCATGCTTGGCAAGTAAGAGAATCCGCACGCGCCCGTCATGTGCACCTTGTAAAATAATATACTCCCAATACTTTCTGAATTTTGAAAAGTTCATAAAAGTTGTATCATTGGATTCGACAAGGGATTTGGTGCAAATGGACACCGATGCTCCATACAGTTTCAGAATTTTTAAAAGTTCAAAATCTCAAACTTCTATATATTCAAAAAAATTGGCGTTAAATACATAGAAATATATATACAGAATATGTGTACGCAAAAAGTCCCGTTAAAAAATACTCCCTCCGTTTAGAAATATAAGATGTTTTAGCTTTGTGAAGCTAATGTATCTAGACATCTTTTAATGTATAGATTCGAACGAATATATACACTAAAAGATGTCTAGATACATTAGCTTCACAAAGCTGAAACATCTTATATTTCTAAACGGAGGGAGTATGTTGTATTTTGGAAGATATAAGAAGATAAATTTGTGAATGTAAATAGTATTAAAATAGTAGTAAGAAAGTACATCTTTTTCTTAGGAATTTGTCTTTTTTTTGTGATAGGTAATGTTGAATGCTACAAACCGGTACTAATTTCAATATGAAATTCTTTATATTCTAGGCTACACAAAAATGGTAAAATTTAATAAAATTATATAGTATTCAATCGTGTACTATTCACTATATAATATGTCAGATTTTGTCTTTTTGTGTAGAATTGAATATAAAGTATTTCATATTGAGATTTATACCACTTTATAGCATTCAACAATGCCTATCACAAGAATTTTGTTTCGAAATTTTTTAAAACTTTAAAATACAAATTTCATGGCGTAATTTGTTGGAGAAAGATGGACGTCAAACTTTTTTTGAACTGCGTGCATGCCTTATACGGGGTTGCACTGGCGGGCAGGAAGCCTGCTGCAATGAGGGCCCACGGTGGAGATAAAATATTATTTCCACTCCTTGTACAGTGAACCGCCGCCGCCCCCCTCCCCTTCCCAACGCAACTTCCACTTATTACCCTGCGCTAGGCAGTTCATCGCCTCATTCCCCATCTTCTCCACACGACCGTTGCGCCCTCTTGTTTCCATTCCATCACATCGCCGCTTCTCGTTTCCATCACGTCGCCGCCGCCACCCGCATTTGCCGGCACAGGTCATGTCTGGCTCTGGGTGGGACGAACCCCCGGGAGGGAAGCGTCAGCGTCTGATTCCAAAAGAGCCCATTGCTGATCGTTACCATGAATCCATGGGGTGGGGTAATCTCCACTACCCATCAGTTGAGAACATAGTCGAGCGGGTCGACATCTTAAGCGCTGCTCGCCTTGCTGTCGGCATGGTTGGCATGCGTCGTGCCATTCGATGCACCCCGAATCTACCGCTTGATGCGCCGGGCCTGCTCCACACCGACGAATCCTCGTGGCCATATGATAGCGATGCACAAGTAAGAGTAACTAGATTCAGTATTCTGTTATATATATATATATATATACATATATATATTGATCTCCTGTCTGTTTATGTTCTTGCAATCCACCGATCTCTCTGTCGAATACCTTACATGCATCGACTTTTTAGATACAATAATTCCGAAAAATGAAGTTACTCTGCCCATGACCCCTTTTAGGGTTACGGTTTACGGACTTAGTTTTCCATTTTGTATGTGTTTATGATATATTCAAGCATAGTTATCCTTCTGTCGAACATCTAGTCTGCACAGCATTTTTTGGCATTTTTTTAACCAAACAATGTTCTTGCAATCCAGTGAGCATTCTGTCGAATACCATGCAATAACTTTTTAAATACCAAAAATTGGAATAATGCTGTATAACTGTTACTTTGCCCACGACCGCTCTTTTTATAACGGTTTACCTATAAAGTTTTCCATCTTTTCAAGCAAACTTTTCCTTCTGTGGAACACCTTAATTTTTACAAAGTTTTCAAACAAATTCAATTGCAGGACATTGGCGCCCTCTTTATGCCGTTAAACAAGAAGACGCTTAAAGCACACATGCATTGCAATGACTCCGATGGAAGAGGACATTGGGTAGGAAGTCACGGTGACTGGATGGCATTAGTCACGGATAACGGCCTCCTGAAGATCCGCCACATGTACAGAGAAGTGACTCTGGCTCTCCCATTACTGGCTCATATTGGAGTTTTCCCCGCGTATTGAACATGCATGTTTACATACAAGCAGTGTGAGTTACAGCTTCTGAAGATACAGATTACCAAGACCCTTTACAAGGAAAAATGCAGTGATCAGTGGCATTATGAAGCAATCATGATCTTTGACAAACTGATCGCCTATGTAGACAGTCTCCAAGACAACATCTGGGTCATCCTCAAAAATTACCACCTTGCACCTCGCAGGTATGTCGACGCCTGTGCAATTCTTCGATTCGGTGATCGGACAGATTTGTTCCGCGTGTACGCGGTTACAGAACCACGAGGAGATGTTCTGGTTTGGGAACCACATACTTGGGGTGAGTTATGCCCTCTTCCTATCTGAATTTACAGGTAGTTCTACCTGCTTACTGCATTGTTGTATTGTGGCTTATCTTCTTCCGTACGCAGGCACAGATGAAGGCCCGCGTCTAATACTTGCCCCGAACATCGAGGATCCAGTTGCAGGGGATGCGACTAAAGGCGCTGCGGCTCAAGCCGCTGCAGTTGCTGGCGATGCGGCTGAAGGAGATGCATTTCCTGCCGATCCGGATGAAGACGTTGAGGAAGTTGCAGATCATGTTGTGGTTAATTCACAAACTACCTGGTTCTTGGCATCCAATACCTACCATTATGGCAATTTCGATCTACTTTGGATTCAGATAGATGGTGATAGACACAGCAATGCTCCTGCACAGTTTGAAGATGGGATACGGTTGAGCACTTATCCTAGTCTACGGTGCCACGTTTTCGCAAGGCATCCCTTTAATCTTCGCCCGGAAGTAGAAGATCCTGTTGAGGGTCCAGTGTGGATCAGGCAGGCGCATCTGAACGGGCTTTCAGTATTTCTTGGAATCAACAACTCAATCTTCCACCGAGAACCCTGTTATGATGTTGCAAAAGCTGGTCCATCTGCTAGATAAGGCATGTCCTTGTTATAAGGAGACTGTGTGTTTGCTGCATACCATCGAGCCCGTCTCTACGCCCAGAGGCCAGTGCTAGATTGGAGCCATATACACATCAATGGAGGAGCTTCGGCAATAGGATCACAACTGATGTACCAACCCACTTATTACAATGAGTGGGAGGCGCCAATGTGGATCTTCCAAACAATGCCCCAGGCTCCCCCAACTGGCGCCGGAGGTTGGGGAGAGCCAGAAGACTAGTTACCTTGAAGTGTTCTACTTTTAAACTTAAGTTAATGAACACTAGTATGATGATGTGTAATGCCTCTGTGATTGATTATCTGCTTGTAACAGACATATTTTGTTGTGTTATGTTTATCTGTATGACCAAGCAATGGAATAATCTTCTGTTGTTTGGATTTGCTAAATTGACATATTTTTTGTGTTATGAGTATCTGTATTTTGCTGTTACTTAAAAGCTAGGTACTGCCAATTCCTCCTCTAGCCTTCTCTGGAAGCTGTCATGTTCCCTCTGTTCTTTGCAAGATTCAGAAAATGAATCATTTTTGTTGATTTTTATGTGTTAGTTTTTGTGCAAAGCATTGATGTTCAGTTGGTGGATTTGCTAAATTCACATGATCTTGCAAGATTCAGAAAGTGCAAAGCATTGATGTTCAGTTGGTGGATTTGCAAGATTCAGAAAATGGACCATTTTTGTTGATTTTTTATGTGTTAGTTTTCGTGCAAAGCTTTGATGTTCAGTTGGTGGATTTGCTAAATTGACATGATCTAAGTACTCCAGCATCAGAAAATAGTAAATTAGTTAATGATACACACATAGTTGACATCGACTGATAGTTGACAGTACTGAACCTATATGCTGATCACACAAATTTTGTGCAATGTTTGAGAAGTGATTTGCTCAAGCATGGAAGGGCACATGAGCCAGCAGTCAGACTGACCATCTACTTGGCAAGATAATATCTACCGGATCACATCAGAGAAATGAGAGAAATGTTCAACGAATTGGTGTCCAGTAATATTTCACAGAAGTCATGGAACTACTCAAGAACCATAACCACCAGTAGATATTCATATAAGTCATAGAACAAGACAAGAAACACAACCGGAAGCAGAACAGTCTACTTATCAAGAAGGAGAAGCAGATGAGAATACTTGGCAAAAAGATGCCGCAGATAATCACATTTTTTTATGCTACAGTTGACAGAAAGGTTGATGATCATAACTAAATTCAGGACATAGTAGAGCAAGAGGATGATGCTGTCCTGGAACATGATAATCTGCAATTCACTAGAGAGCAAGAGCAACATAATAGAATCCAGCGTATATGTGCATATTCAGAGAGTATTCATCGTATATATCCAAATTCAGAGAGAATTCAGATTATGCATACCTGTTACTTCTCCATTTTTCTTAGAGCTATTGGAATTGATGGAAGGCTGAGAACAGCCTCCATTTCTCCAGTACGAGAACAACCTCCGCATGATCAGTGGCTTCCGCCCCTAACTTCTCCAGCACGAGAACAGCCTCCTCCAGATCTTCCCAGTTCCCGATCCCGATCTTGCCAGATCCGCAGCGAGGAGAACCCGCTTTCAACCTCGAGGCCATGTCCCCTGCGCGGCGCCAGCAGCGCTGTGGTACTCTAAGATCTCGGTAGGCGAGCTGGAGCAGGAGCTTGAAGAACAATGGGGGGAGAAGAGAAATGTTACATGGACAAGGTACGCCACCTGGCAGCCACGGTGGCAAAGCAATAACGGGGGTATCCTGTCAAGTGGAGCGCCGAGTCGTCACCGTAACGGAGATATTTATGTTCAAACGATTTTAACCGGTATTATTTGGACTATTCGAATTTGACCAAGAAATGATCCTATCAGTGATTGACCCCATGAACTTGCAGTACCGCGATGTGATTGCAGCGAAGAAAAGCACCAGTGAGCCTATGCCAAACAACTTGGTGACCGCAAACTGAATAGCCCACCGCCAAGGGCCATAGCAAATGGTTGCTTCCTAGGCCAAGGCTTCTGTGCAAACGAAGAAGCCAGGCTCGGGCTTTGCTAGCTTCGGCTGACTCACGCCCGGGGCCGGTCGGCGGCCGGCTGCTCCGCCGACGACTCTGCGGGTACGTCCAGGAGCAGGACGCCGTGGCTGGCACAGCGCTTCTCGCTAACCCAGTCCAGGTCCCCTTGACCCCCGGGATTTGCCCGCCTCGGGCTGCGAGTTCGCGTTGTACACAAGCGATCGCGGCGTGTTTTGCAGGCGCGGCGCCATGGTTTCCGTGAAGAACTCAGGGTTTTCATCGGGAGGAGAGACAGGCGTTTTGCAGTCTAGCTGGCTGCCCGTTTTGTTAAATTAAGGGACAAGCGTGCGAGCGCTCGCGCTCTAAATCCTCTAATCCCGGTAGCAAACTAGCAATGGATTAGGTGGTTTTCTTTAAGGTGAACCATGTCAGAGGAGAGCCTACGAAGATTTTTGTGTC
This sequence comes from Dactylis glomerata, assembly GCA_007115705.1. NCBI lineage: Eukaryota > Viridiplantae > Streptophyta > Magnoliopsida > Poales > Poaceae > Dactylis > Dactylis glomerata. Next base: position 4,066,701 of record QXEO01000555.1, read on the forward strand.
CAATGTTGATTGCTGAAAACCTAGGTATAATGGGTCTCGCTCGAGTAGTCTGGTTGGATGTACAGACCGGAGAAGATCGATACCATTCTATTACGCATAAAAAAAATCAAGAAATGATGCTGCTACATTTTGTGGAGCAGGGTGGGCAGAAAATCGATGACCGAAAACCAAATCCGAAAAGACTGAGACCGAACCTAAAAAGACCGAGACCGAAAAGGCCGATCAATATATTGTGTAGAAAATTTTATAGACCGAATTTAGTTTGGAAAATTTGATCATTAATTCCTAGTAACCGAATAGACCGAAATTTATGTAATATTACCCCAATCTCTATAATTATATGACGTGTGTGAATTATTGTATTGTTGAATGGTGATCAAACATCTATAACATGGTTACATTTGTTGTTTCAATTGTTGAATGTTTATTCCCACCAACTACTAACAATATTATACCAAAAAAATTCTCAAATATAGCTGAAATGCTAAGATTTTTTAAATAAATAATGCCCTAGCTTTGTGTCATCAACATCGAAAATTTTGTTCAGTCGTGACCAAACCCGAATTGTTGGATACCAGAAATTTTTTCAGGTTGTAAAATAAATAAATAAATTTCAAGTCTTTATTTTTAAAAGACTGAATAAAAAATAGACCGAAATACAAAGACCAAATTGTCGATCATGACCGACTGCCCACCCCCGAGCATCATAAAAAATATGCCTATTAAGGCATCCCTAAAAAAAAGGCAAAACGACCTACGGTCGCTACATTTTGTGGAGCATCATTAAAAGTTCCCATCTGAATTTTTCATTTTTATGTATAGACAGGCCCCAAACGACCCTGGGTGAGATTTACACGGGAGAAAGCAAGAAAGGAAAGAAGGAGTACATAAGACGGCAGAAGCCGCCAAACATTGCAGCCATGCGGCCACGCCCAGGTTTTGGTCTCCTGGCAGATGAGCATTTTTATGCGTAGTTTATATCTTAAAAAAATTAAGTCACTTGCTTTGGACGGAAGGAGTAGTAAACATTCTTGACAGTAAATTATGTTTATCACCCCTATACTTTATCCACCACGAGTTCACTCGTGGAACTTACGTGAAACCTGCTGGTGTAGTCAAACATATCATGCTAGATTGGTGCATCCATGAGTAAGGTAAAAAGATCAAACAGGCTGACTAGAGGGGTGAGTAGGCGACTACGAAACTTTTTCTCCCACAATTTACCGGATAACAACAAGGTTCTCTAGATGTGCAACTCTGTGAGAGCAACCTATATGGCAAGATAAAACTAGCTCATATAAGATTAACAAAATGGCAAGCTAGTAATAAGTAAATAAACGTATGGACGCGAAATAACCAAAAAAGGAGACGAGGATGTATCCCAAGTTCACACCTTTGGGTGTTAATCTCCGTCGGAGAGGTGCAGGAACAATTCGCCGATTGAGCACAATAAATGACATCATCTTATTCTCCTCAAGCTCGAGCCTTCTGACATTGAGAAGTGCTTCGATCCACTAGTGGTATTCTTGAAGACGGTCACCGAACCATACAAACTTGACTCAAGGAAAATCCATAATGAAATTTCATTTAGTGAAATTATTAACTTAGATCTCTATAATTACCTGAATAATTAACAAGATTGAAGCTCTTGGGAGGGATCTACAAGGTTTAAACTCTTGCAACAGTGGAGGAGAGAATGGAGTTGTCACCTTCCTCGTGGGAAATAAGGTGGTCTTATACAGTGGCTCCCTAAAATTTAACGATGGATATAGTTTGAACCTTTGGACTACCTCCAGGGACAATAGAGAGTTGCGCAACAAGATTGCAGCCTTCTATTGCGTCTGGATTCTAGCTAAACCATGAAATTATGGACACGGGTTCTGGGTTCAAACCTTAGATGGTTTGGGTGTGTAAAATTAGGCTTCAACAGTTGAATCACAAGAATGATGTCTCTACCATATATAGGAAAGTTATGTGGGTGCATATACAATTTTGTGTACATTATTAGATTCTCACCATTAATTAGCTTCCAAAGTGGGGTTTCTCTTAATATTATGTTTTTCTAGCGACTCCATAAAAGAAAGTCATTGAGAAAGACAATGTGTTAGTACTGATTGACATTTTACATCAAGTGAGGTTTGTAGTGATTGATATGTAGATCAAGGAGAAGATGATGGTATGCATATGAGTGTAGTTCTGTATGGGCTTGTTGAGGGGCACAAAGTCCTTGGGGAGATCCTAAGAAAGGCAATGTGTTAGTAGTGATTGACATGTTAGATCAAATGAAACAAGTTGTAGGTTAGCTAACTAGGACATAGCTTATGTAGTGCTTAGCCTCCGACACAATGGTGAAGGTGTAGACATCCCATGCATTATGCACCACAATGGTCCCTATGCCTTGACACATGGAGGCTGGAGCCACCTGGTTCTCCACTTCCATAGATGGTTGTACTTCTGCTATGAGAACACCTATGCACTGGCGGAGGCAGGAAAAAAATTAGGGGGGTAAAGATGTGCTAAGTTGGGGAAATTTTGATGCTAAGTGGGGGCAAATTAGTCTTTAGCTAGACATATTACAAGGGAGCAAAAATTTTAGTGGGGGCAGCTGCCCCCTATGGCTAACATGCTGGCTCCGCCCATGCACCTATGTGCTATAAAACGCAAAAACCATCTTGACAACGACATTCAGGTGATGAGATCACACATTTTGTTGAGGATAAAGGTTGAAAGTAAAGGAATCCACGTCATTCTAGTCCCTTCATTGACCCACTGATATGTGCCTTCTTATCTATGAGACCCTTTCATATCATGTCCTTGACATCAAAATTCTTGGGCATCTCCACCACGGAACACATGTGAGGAGCTTCAGCGATCTTTGCATCGTAAATTGATTAGCTGTCATCAACAAAGAAGGGATACTCGTAGGTATTAGACAATGCTAAGGACTGGCGTCGTTCATGTGTGACAATGTGTGAACAAGACAATGCAACACTACGATGTGAACAAGAACAATGCAAGCTCGGGTTAAAAAGTAACAATCACAATTATATGTGGACTACGCAACAACGTAAATCACTAAACTCAACACACTAGCACAAAAAAAATGCAGCTAGCATACTATACTACACATGAGCAAGATATCATCAAATCTAGAACATCAGTACTTGCAAAACCTGCCACATCGCCACATAAGCTTTCTACACCAACATACTACATACAAGCACTATCAGTACATACCACCACATAAGCACCGAGCTAGCCATCAACATCATCACTACCGACACGCAAAATCTACCCGACTAACAATGCAGACTCCGATCTACCTCATCCTCACACGTATAACATCAAGAAGCAATAGTTGCTAAACCTGTTATACTACACATATCTACTTAGATCTATCACATTCTTAGATATCTAAGCTAGATGAAATAGGTTTTGCTATTACTCACCGCCATCGAAGGAGCGGAGAAGGTGGGGAACAACTTGGAGAAGAGGATGAAGAAGGCTTGCCGCCGCAGATCTCCACCGACCAAAGTAGATGGCGCCGGTTACTTTCTCATCTGTGAAGACCTTTCCCAGGATAGAGAGCTCAAAAGGGGGATCGTGGCGTGAGATTTGGGGTAAGCCAAAGAGGGTAAATAGAGCTTGCGAATCGGTGGGAGGTAGATAAAATTTCTCTTGCCGGGTTTCCATGGAAGCGCGCACACACGAGCTCGGTGCAACCTTCCCCCTCTTTGCACGCTCGGAGGGTGGCTCTGGAAACCCGCATTCGGCCGCTCCCATCATATGCAGGATCTAAGGTGCTTTAAGAACCGTTCGGTCCGAGATTCGATGTCAGCCGAGGTAATCAAACGGGCTTGATTTAACACTCTAGAGACTGCATAAACTTTTTGCGAGCAACCATATGCTTTCTTCCTGGATAGTCCACGGCCCTGATTAAGAATTCTGGTTGTTTTCCACGAACAGGTTTCAGCCTGTCATTGACCCTCTGAACCAGTTATTAACCAGAAAAGAATAACGACCCAGCTGGTCCAATCACCGACGAAGCCTTCTCCCGTTCTCCCCCACTTCTTACCGCGGGGAGGGAAGCCACGCGACAGCGGCCTCGCTTGGCTCTTTGCCATTTTCCCCAACCAAACTCCGCCGACCCCGAGGCTCCACTTCACTCATCAGCTCCACGCAGGCCAGATCCAGCCTCGCCTGCTCTCCACTACACCCCCACACGCCCGCCTAATGGCCGCTGACACGGCGGCCGTACGCGTCCTCGCCGTCGCCGCCGCCGTCGTGGCGCTCTTCTGCCTCGGCGAGGCCTCGGTGCACGAGTACAGCGGCCTCGGCTTCCTCAACAAGGGCAATGCCTTCATCCTCCACGCCGGCAGCGAGGGCCTCTACGCCCCCGTCTCCCCCGCCAATGCCACCGCCGAGGACGAAGACGACGACTCCGCCGCCGCAGTGCCCGACGCATTCATCAGGTAACTCGCCGTTTTCGCCCCCTCCCAGTGACTTGCGTCGGCGTCACGGTCGGCGCCGTAGAGTGGAGCGTCGGTTCCGCAGCTGAGAGAACAGTGCGGATCTTGGATCCCGCCGTCTTGGGGGTTCATTTGGGCATTTTTGATGGTTCGTGCTAGATGGGTCAAATTGAGTAGGTATGTTGAGAGGGCGCATTTGGATCTTTGCAGAAATTCTGTCGGGAGGGGGCGCAATTCCCGCTGGCAGCTAAGCAACAGAGTACATTGCTGAGTTAATTATGCTTGAGTAGTACTCTGCAGCTTATGGCATGACTTGGTCGAGCGTGTAGCTAGCATATTTTATGCCGACCAGCTAGTCGTCAAATCATGGGATAGCACAACTCTGGAGAGGAGAGGGACAAGGTCAAACAAGCTTTAAATTTTTCCAGGTTGTGTTTGCGCCAGTGTCCTCCTATCTGTTAAAACATTCATGCGTCCAATAAACTAAAGAGCAAGCAAAATGAGACCATGTTATTTGAATGTAAAATTGTTTTGGAAATGCATACTACGTTTTAATCAGAAATGTGCTACTTGCATTTTTAGCACTCACTATTTATTGTTTGCTACTTTAGTAGAACAACTGAGACTGCATTAGTTCGATTCACTATTGTTAGATGCTTAACTTGTAGGCTTGAACTTCAAATCTCCACCCATTTTCAGGTTTGAAACGTAAAATTGCTGTGGAATTGCATACTATGTTTTAATTAGAAATGTGCAACATACAGTTTTTGCACTCACTATTTGTTGTTTGCTATCACCTCCGTTCCGAAATATAAGCGTTTTTAGAATCTAAAAAGGCTTACATTTTGGAACGGAGGTAGTACTTCAGTTGAACAATTGAGACTGCATTAGTTCAAATCACTATACTTAGATGCTTAACTTGTAGGTTCGAATTCAAATGTCCACCCATTTTCAGGTTTGACAAGATTACTTTCAAAAGACCCGAGGAGGCTGCTGAATCTGTGAAGGAGGCTAGTTCAGCGAAGGTTCAGATACTTGTCTTCGAAATAGAAGACCGTGAAATGATTGGTGGATCAGCATATGGAGGTCAGAAAGCAATTTGTTGTACATCAGATCTTGCAAAGTTAGGAGCTTGCGCTGAAGGCTCAGTCATCTACCGCCCATCAAAGGTGAATCCTGGATGGCCACAGTTGCTTGTTGCTTCTTTCGATGGAAGTGATCTGATTGCAACACTGCCATCAAGGACCATTCCCGTAAGAAAAACTGGGATGTACAATATGTACTTCATACACTGTGACCCGTCGCTTGCTGGGCTGGAGATCGAGGGGAAAACTATATGGAAAAATCCGACCGGGTACCTTCCAGGTCGGATGGCACCTCTTAAGAACTTTTTTGGACTGATGTCTTTTGCTTTCGTGATGCTTGGTATCTATTGGTTCTATCAATACATGAAGTTTTGGCGAGAGGTTCTTCCACTTCAGAACTGTATTACTCTTGTTATTACACTGGGCATGCTTGAGATGGCATTGTGGTATTTCGAGTATGCCGAGTTCAATGAGACTGGAGTTCGGGCAAAGGCCATCACATTCTGGGCTGTAACATTCGGGACTGTCAAAAGAACAGTTGCCCGTCTTATTATTCTCATTGTCTCAATGGGGTACGGAGTTGTGAGGCCTACTTTGGGTGGTCTGACATCAAAAGTTGTCATGCTAGGAGGAACATTCTTTGTAGCTACAGAAATTCTTGAGCTGGTAGAAAATCTTGGTACTGTGAATGATCTATCTGGAAAAGCTCGGCTGTTCTTGGTCTATCCTGTGGCTATCTTGGATGCTTCTTTCATTGTTTGGATATTTATTTCTCTAGCAAAGACCCTTAGCCAACTTCAGGTGAACAGAACCTCTTTTCTGCTCATTATTCCTTCTTAATTCATTTGTAGTATATATTGTGATGCATTGGCCTTTTTATATAGAGGTAACTTTACCCCAAATTATATAAGAAAATACACTGACCATTTGGTGAATGTTTTGTTGTGTTTTCCATAGGCAAGAAGGTTGATGGCCAAACTTGATATTTACAGGAAATTCACAATTGCATTGAGCATAACTGTTCTATTGTCTATTGCCTGGATTGGCTACGAGGTATGGTGATGTATTCAAAACTGTATTTGGATTCTTCATTACCAAAATATCGTTAAGTCGCACAAAATTAGGGTAGTTCATCTTTACCCTTTATTGATGGAGTATATACTTTAAAATCATACCTTCTATTTTTAAGAATCTAGCCATTTTCTTGTTAGATGCGATGTACCACATCTCACTTGGTTATGCACTTCTTTTTGATTCATTGATAGTAGTCTTGCAACTTTGTGCAGATTTACTTCAAATCAACTGATGTGTTCAATGAGCGGTGGCAGTATGCATGGATAATTCCTGCTTTCTGGCATGCCCTTTCGTTCTCACTTCTTTGCGTCATTTCCTACTTGTGGGCACCTTCTCAGAGCTCAATGAGGTATTATCCTGATCTTATGCTGACATTGGCCTGGATTTTTTTTTTCGTTGTTACAGCAATATTGTGATTTGGAAACACAACATCATAAGCTGTATTTTCATTCATGCTAAAGCACAGTACATTTGTTCTTGAGATGTATTGCCTGCAACTACAATCTTGCCACAAATGCAAATGTGCAACTCAGCAGAATGGTGCTTTGATGTTAATCTTATGACTTCAAAACCTGCTATACATTCTACTCCCCCTCCGTCCCAAAATAAGTAACTCAACTTATTCTAGATACGGATGTAGCTACACATTAAAATGCCTCTTAGATACATCCGTGTCTAGACAAAACTAGCCACTTATTTTGGGACAGAGGGGAATACATAAAATTGCATTTACGTAGTGTCTTTTTCTGAACACTTGTATATGGTATCATGTGAGCATAGCAAAGTGCAATAAAACCTTACGCGACAGTAAGGTAGGAAATAGGTTGTATTTTGGAGATAAAAATGACAAGTTGAAGCTCACTATGGCTTTTCATTTCAGATTTACCAACGATGCAAGTGAAAAGTTTGACAGAGAGGACAGCCTATCATTGATAAGGCCAAGGCCCATTGTTTCCAAGAATGGATGGAGCGTAGCATCCTCAACAGATGCCAAAGCAACGAAGGACATGGATGCGGTGACGCCTTCTTTCGACGAAGACGATGAAGAAAACAAAAGGGAGTAATGCATCTGGCGAGGGAGATGTCTAAAGTGGATGTTAGCAGAGTCAGTTTTGATATTTTAGCAGAGGTTCGGCTGAGCTAATTCTAGCTATTGGGATACGTCCTTGGAGGTTTCTTCCTTATTGAATTCAATTACCTCCATTGTTTCTCACAGAGTACTTCAGTTTATGGATGATATGTGATAGGAACAGTTCATCCCTGTGTTATGAGGGATGTATGGTGTATAATATTCTCTCTTGTAGATCTCATATTGCTTCTCGTTTGTGTGAACATGAAGTCCGGCAGTAGAATTGCAATTATTTGTTGCTACAAATTTGTTTGATTCTCGTTTTATTTTAGTTTCTGTGTCTAGAGATTTACAATGCTCATCAAAATCTGTGGCAATTGTTGATGCGTTATATTGACTAAAATAAGCTGAAACCCACAATTCCCAATCCAAGGGAAGGAACTGAATCGAACGAGCATGCAAGTATGACAGTTAAGCAGACATCCGATGAACCCACCCAACGCTTGCGCCTTCACCTGGCGCACCCACCCGACGGACGACGACGGCGCACAGCGTCCCCAGTCCCCATGTACGCGGCCGATTGGGCAGACGGACGGCATCAATCACGGCACCACCTCCCTTTCTGGCTCACGAGCCGCACGAACGCATGGGATCACGGCAGGGCACGGGCGCTCGCTGACTTCCCCCCTGAGCTTTCACCAGGGTCCTCCGTCCGTGCAGAAACTGGTAGAAAGAGCCAAGATCATACTTGACTGCCGTGACATGCCATCTTCAGATCAGAGCATCTTCAGGCCACAGCATTGTAATAATTCCCTTTGGCTCGAGGCAAAACATATGACAATACAATCACGCCCTACCGGAACCGTTGCTATTTTAGATCAAGACGATCTCCACTCTGCTGGTGCGCCAGGAATAATTCCAGGCTTTTCTGCCAGAAGGAATCACAACTCCCTGCGCCACATGTTAGCAAGCAAATATTCCTTGTGAAGCTCTGACGAAGATGTTCAACGAGGAACAGACCACATATACCATCGTCTATATCACTGTACAAGTCAACTATGAACGTGATTTTTGCTGAGAACAATAATTCGCTCCTTGCTAACCGGTGTTGCTACGAATGCTAAAATTTCCGTGGAGATGAGACGTAAATAACATTTCCTAAAGGCGGCCAATAGTTCTTATGTGATGCGACATCTGTTATTCGGTTACCATGTGCTTGGTTTGCTCTAAGAACAGGGGAATGATTGGCTGCTTATGATGATGCAACCAGTGTCTGTTGTGCCTCTGTATTTGGCAAAGTTGGGTTGGAATCTAATGCTACTGTTTAGGCAGTGTGTTGTATGATAGCAGAGGTGTGGTGGCTTCTCACTCAACTGTATTCTCGATACCTGCCCGTTCTCTTCTCGATTGGATGAGAGCGGCATGATTCTTTCTATCTCTGCATGTTCATTCTGTCAGGTATGTTTTCCTTTCAGGTTGTTATTAAGCTAGAGCTTTCTTGCTGAACCCATGTTCTTGTAATGTCAGTTGGGATAGCATGTAACAAGCAGACACGGAGAACTTGTGTCTAAATTTTTATTATAGTAAGGCTTGATGAGTCATATAGCAAAGAAAGGCTTATGAGTTTCTCACCTCAGGGAAATAACAGAATCTAAATATGGCTGTTGTAGTCATCTTCCTTTTGTTAACTTCTATTTCTGGCTGCTAAAATTGTGTATGATCATTACTGAATGTCAGGAAAATAACTGTTCCCACGTTCAGCAGTAGATCCAGACAGTAAGCAATTTATCATGCAGACAGAAGATAACATGATACTCAAGACAGTACTGCTGCAGAACACTAATGGGAACAAAGGCACAAGCCCTGGTATGTGTTAAGTTGCAACACTGGTTAACATGGTCCTCTTTTCTTTGTGAAATAGCAGCCCAAATAAGAACCAGGCAATCAAGACACTGCACTCTCATACTTTAGTCTGTACTGCACAGTGCAAACAAGATGATGCATTAACCAAATCATCTTTATCTGCTAGAGCATAGGGCTTATTTATCAAAAACAGGTGAGGCTGCATTAGTTGTTTTCTACTGGCTGTTAATGAATATTACAATTGAGAATGTATCTAAGGTGGAACCTGAGAACTGATACTACAAGGCAAGAACTAGGTCATGCATAATCTATGCAAGTGCAACGCAGTACTCCCTAGCACAATTGATTTTACATTTAATCTACCAAAATCATTGCTCATATATAATGTGATCAACCAGAAAGACAGCAGGATACTAAGCTAAAGGTCATATATAATGTGATCAACCAGAAACACCAGGAAATTACAAGTTACAACTATGCAGCATTACTACAAAAACATTCCTATATGAACATGCTACCAAACAAAATTACAAACATAGTGTAACACACGAGCAAGCTCGTCAACTGAGGAAAAACCACTGAGGCTTTTGACAGCTTCAATACGAACCTGCTTCTGTTTCAGATTACCTCTAGTAGAAGAAATCATCACCAACTACACCCTTAAGTTCAGGGGAGAAACAAAATATACCGCCTGCATTGGCTTTCCCCGAAGAATAAAGAATACTCGGCCGCAACAGTCAGCCAAGTGATACAACTAGGCCTTCAAGCCATCTCTCATCCATGTGACCTCCTCCTGTTATGTGGCGGAGGTGGAGAGCCCTCGAAGAAATCTGACACTGATATCTCAAGGTCATCAACTGAGTATTTGATGTACAGCTCTGGGTGCCTCCCATTCTCTATATGGTGCCGGAAGCGACCAAGGAAAGATCGGTATGCTGGGAGAAGCTTCTCCGATATTGAGATCCTAAGTTCTTCTCTCAACTGTTTGTCGGGCACATGCCACCCAGACTGGATCCTATGTGCCTCCTCGAACACAGCATTGAAAGACTTGAATCGCTCCCGAAGTGCTGACTTGGATATCCCTGATGAGAAGCCACCGCTGACATGGAGACCCTCGTCTCTTAGACAATTCAGGATCTTAAGCCAAGCACTACGCTGGTAAGCTGTGGCTGCCAACCGAAACTTACCTGTGAGTCGCTTCAAGTACACATCCCCGATAAGCCCCCGGAGATCAGGCGAGTCCTTTATCTTGTGTACAATATAGTGCACATTGTTCATCAGGAACAAGTGATAGAGTGCCACATCCTTGTAGAGTGATGCTTTGGCTTCAAGGTTGTGTTCAAGAAGCACAATAATCCATATAAGATGAGCAGCAAGGGGTAACTGACTGTCAGGATCAGGAAGGTCAAGATCAGGAAACGCCGGTGTGAGCTCATTGCCCTCAGACGCAATCCGAGAGCTAGCTGATGGCCGTGACAGGATCAGCTCAGAAAGTGTGACCTTGTAGTCGGAAATGAGGATAATGTAATTCATCACATAGCGAGTGAGAGGATGCAGTGTGCCACCGGGTACCGGAGTTTTGGTCAGGTCACGGAACACGGCGTTCTCAAACTCGGAGAGTATCCCTCGCACAGCATCAGCCAAACGCGTCCTGATCTCGGCAGCCTGCACGCATATGGACTCTCCGGCCTTGGAGGCGGCGAAGATGTCAGAGACGTCAGGCAGCAGATCGGCGACTGCATCGTGCAGGTCAATGATCTTGAACAGCTTCTCGGGCGAGCGGCGGCCGATGCTGATGGCCTCAGCAAAGCCGAAGAGCTGCAAGGCGGCGCCTTTGACGGTCTCGGTGAAGGGGGCGGCGGGGGTGGTGGTGGGAGAGGGGGTGGTGATGGTGGAATTGGCGAGGTTGAGGCCGTGGAAGACGAGGAAGCAAAGGCGGCGCTCGCTGGCAAAAACGCCGCGGACGATGGCACGGGCAGCTCGGATCCAGCTGCGGATCTTGGGCTGGACGACGCCCCACTCGAGGCGCTGGACCTCCCCGATGGTGAGCTTCTCCACCCCGAGGCGGCGGAGCGCGGAGTCGACCGCCGGCTTGCGGACGGAGGCGTAGACCTGGACGCACTCGCGGCCGTAGCCGGCGGCGGCCATGCGGGAGGCGATGGCGGCGAGGTCGGAGATGGCGTCGGCGGGGAAGAGGTCGATCTCGCGGATGCTGCTCATGGAGCGGTAGCTGCTGCGGCGGCCGACGGAGGACGACCTGGAGCTCTCGTCGCCGTCGTCCCCCGCCGCCGCCGGCGCGTCCCTGTCGGAGAAGCTGGTCCGGTCGGTGGCGACGGAGATGGAGAGGGAGGTGAGGTCGGCGAGCACCTCGATCTCCAGGTCGACGGCGCGGGTGGACAGCACGTGGCGGAACTCGTCCTCGAGCCGCGCCATCGCGACCTGGACGGCGGCGGCGCCGGAGGAGCCGCCGCACGCCGAGGAGGAGCTGCGGCGCGGCGGGCTGCCGGGGGACGGCGGCGGCGCCAGGCGGCGCAGGTCGTCCACCGCCTGCAGGAACCGCTCGGCCTCCGCCCGGTCGCCGCCGCCGCCGAACAGCATCTGCTCCTCCCCGCCGCCTCCGCTCAGTCCCCCCGTGGACGCGGACGCCGTGGAGTCCCACCGCATCACCACCCGCTCCGCCCTCTCCAGCTCCGCCGCGGCGGATCCGTCCATGCTTCGCCCCACTCCGGTCCGGCCAGCCACGCGAGAAGCCAATCACCAGAGACGGTGGTCGGGGCAGGCGCACGTGCGGCTTGCTCAGGCTTGGGACCGCACGTGGGCCTCGAAGGCTTGCCGGAGGAGGCGGCGTCGAGCAGCAACAACCACCGGCGGCGGCGATGGGATGCGAGGAAGGCAGCCTCAATCTCTCAGCTCTGGTCCAGCGAGGTAAGACCGGCCGATTCCCCTTCTCTTCTCTTCCTCTTTGCTGCTGGTTCGGCTTCGTCGCGATAATTATTGCGGGGATTAGCCCAAAGAAAGATCAGATTTTTTCTAAGCCATGATGGACGGCGACGCCGAGGTCTGGCTGATTGGCTGGCCCACCGGCCTCCGGTGGTTCCCAGCTGGCGGTGGCACGTCGAGCATGGGAGAGCGGTCTACGTGCGGCCCACCTGGCAGTGGGAGGTGCAGACAGCCGGTTTGGCCGTTCGGCTTGGCCATGGTCAGGGACAGCCGTCGTTAAGCCGTTGATTATGCGTTAACAACACACGTAATGGGAGCACGCAGGCAGGGTGTTACTGTTCCGTTGTCAATCTGTGTTCATGAAGCACAGTACAGGTAAAGCCGACTGACAGCTCATGCAGTTGGCTCCGGAATGGACCTCGCACCAGCAACAGCCGCGAGAAGAGGACTTCTGGTGCATGGGCAACAACAACCTAGGATCAATGGACATAGCCATGGGAAAACGGCAACAAGTGCCCCGTAAAACGGACCGTGCGGTCGTTTCTGTCTATCTATCTTCATTTTCAGCCTAAATTTAGTCGAATTTTGCGGAGGCATGAAGTGACGCATTTGAACTATAGGTAGATGTATCCGCCTTAGACCCTCCTGTAAACCACCCAGCCCTAGATCCTGCCTCCCAACTCCACTCTCCTCTCGCCCGCCCCTTCCCCGCCGCCGCCTCTCTGCCAAAGACCGTCTACACCACCAGTCCTGTCTTCCACCTTGCCCGCAACCTGTTCGGCCATTTGCCGCGACCTCGATAAGGTAGTTTTCCGGCCACACAGTCCTTATTTTAGGAAGCATACACTCCAAGTAGCTTGCTCTTATGTCGTTCTAATTATCATAGACCATGGCGGATAGTTTGGACGAGTTTTTTTTTGACAATGTCATCAACACTTATTCGGATGACTCCGACGATAATAGCTAGGTCATGATAGCCATGGCTCTTATCGTCCTTGACCATGAAGAGGAGCAAATGCAAAGGTACAAGAGATCGATGTCGGGACTCAGTGTAGCCTTCGACCGCAACCGAGAGGCCAGCCATGAACACTATACTAGGACTACTTCATCGCACCAAACCTTTGTTCAAGGCATCCCTTTTCTGGTGATGCTTTCGGATGTTAAGAAATGTTTTCTTGTGTATCCTACACGAAGTGCGGGAGTACGCTGACTACTTCCGCTTAAAAGGATACCACGGGTAAGCTTGGCTTCACTCCTTTTCAGAAATTCACTGCGACTATGAGGATGCTTGTGTATGGAGTTATCTCGGTGACCTAGTTGATGAGTACATGTGCATGAGCGAGTCCACTTACCTTGAGTCAATGTGTAGGTTTTGCAAGGCAGTGGTTTAGGTGTTTGCAGGAGAATACTTGAGAGAATAAAATGCCACTAACATTGTCAGGCTATTGTCAACAATGAGTGAAGAGGCTTTCCTTGTATGCTTGGTAGCATCGACTGCATGCACTATTGAAAGGACACATATGTCGCCTAGAGGGGGGGGTGAATAGGCGATTAAAACTTTTACGAAAGGCTTGTACAAATACGGAAATAAACTAATGTTTAATTTGACAAGCTTACAAAACCTAATAAACTAGGCTCACCTATGTGTACCAACAACTTATGTTAAGCAAGACAAGTAGCAAGGTATATAACTTCAAGCACGATGGCTATCACAAATGAAGTGCATAAGTAGTGGAGCTCGGATAAGAGTTACCGAGGCACGAAGGAGACGAAGATGTATCCCGAAGTTCACTTCCAAAGGAAGCTAGTCTCCGTTGGAGAGGTGTGGCGGCTTAATGCACTCCGAACGCCACAAAGGCCTCACCTTGAGATGTGGTAGCACAATGCTCACCAAATGCCACAAAGGCTCACCTCAAGATGCGGAGGCACGCTACACACCAAACGCCACAAAGGCTCACCTTATTCTCCTCGCGCCCTCGCACAAAGCAAGATGCCACGATCCACTATGGAACACTTGAGGGCGGTCACCGAACCCGTACAAGCTTGGGGCAATCTCCACAACTTAATTGGAGGCTCCCAAGAATTGCCACAAAGGCACCACAAAGGTTGGGGAATCTCCACAACTTAATTGGAGGCCCCAAGTATATGCCACAAAGGCCACTAAGCCGTCTAGGGTTCCAAGAACCCAAGAGTAATAAGCTCACAACTTCCACTTACCGAATCTCCGAGGAGAACTCAAACCGATGCACCAAATGCAATGGCAAGAGCACACAAAGTGCTCAAATCCTTCTTACTCAAATCCTACCAAAGCAACTAATGCTATGGAGAGATATAAGAGGAAGAACAAAGGAAATCAACAAATGAACTCCAAGATCTAGATCCCAATGGTTCCCCTCACTTAGAGGAGATTTTGATTGGTGGAAAGATAGATCTAGATCTCCTCTCTCTTTTCCCTCAAGAAGATGCAAGAATCATTGGAGGGATTGAGAGATAGAGCAAAGCTTCAAGGTCAACAATGGAGGAGAGATAGAATAGGAAGCCAACCAGCCCAAGGAGGAAGAAGGGGGCCTTTTATAGGTCCCCCACGAAAACTAGCCGTTGCTGGGCACTAGGGCCGGAGTCTCCGGCCTAGAGGACCGGAGTCTCCGCCCTAAGTGACTCCAGGGCCGGAGTCTCCACCCCTGGGCCGGAGTCTCCGGTGCCCCGGGGTCATTCGGGGGCCTCAGGACGGACTAAGCAGGTGCCAGGCCGGAGTTGGGCCGGAGACTTTGCGTCTCGGGCCGGAGACTCCGGCCACCAAAAACTGGCAGAAACACCAACACGAAAACGACCATAACTTGAGCATCCGGACTCCGTTTTTGATGATCTTGGGCTCGTTGGAATCACAACAACGAGCTCTACAAGTATATGCATAGAAACATCATAGTCCAACAAGGGAGGATAAAACCAAATGATGAGAGGTTTGACCTCTCTTCAAAGTCGAACCGGTAAAACCTCCAAACACCAAAAACACAATGAGTGTTTCATGCAAAATCCCTTTTTGATGAGTTAGAGCTTGTCATGGAATTAACCACAAGCTCTAAAACCTCACATGGATAAAAGCCAAATAAGAACCAAGAAAGATGATGGCAAATATGCAAAGGTTTGAGCTCTCTTCGAACGATGCGGTTAAGTTACTCACTCGAGAGCCCCTCTTGATAGTACGGCTACCAATCCTATAACCCGGTCTCCAAACTAACACAAGAGACCGGTAAGAAGGAAACCCTATCAAGAACATACCTTTTCCTTGTGCATTCAACTTGAGCTAGATTATGACCATCTTGTCTTCCTCAAGTTGGAACACCTTTCTTGATCTTGATTGCTTGGTGAAGTCTTGCGAATTGCTCCCCCATAAATCAATATGGGAAAGACTCTCTTAGGAATATCTTCACATAGACATTACCACCAAATAGAATACATGCATCAAGCATATAATCTCCTTGAGATGGCATATCTTGAACTTGACTTATCATCCATGAAGATGATCACCACTTAATAATATCCTAGCCTTGTATCCTTCCTTCTTCCTTCATGATGATGATGTCTTGAAGGTAAACACAAATGTCCACTCAATTATATTCTTCAAGACATAGTTGCAATAAGCTCAATTCTCATATGACCATTCTTCCGATATTTCCTTGAATAACACATTGGTCATCACTTAAAGTTCTTCATCACTTTGACTTGATCAACCTTGTATCCTTCCTTCTTCCTTCATGATGATGATGTCTTGAAGGTAAACACAAATGTCCACTCAATTATATTCTTCAAGACATAGTTGCAATAAGCTCAATTCTCATATGACCATTCTTTCGATATTTCCTTGAATAACACAATGGTCATCACTTAAAGTTCTTCATTTGATCCTTCTTACAACCTTGAAGCCAACATATGGTTCAAGCATTGTCTATGGACATGTCCTACAAATATAACTCAATGCAAACATTAGTCCATAGAGATTGTCATTAATTACCAAAACCACACATGGGGGCTCCATGCTCTTTCAATCTCCCCCATTTTGGTAATTGATGACAATCTCTTTAAGAGGGTTTATATAATGAATTTAAAGAACCAAAATGGTTGCACTAACATCAAATACTACAAAAGTATGTGATGTTAGTAAAACCACCATATATAGAGCAAACTCCCCCACAATCTATGCACGTGTGAATGATCTTGATTTCATTGGATATATTGCCAACCAAGGTTGTTGGTGGAGTTTCCTCTATATACTCAACCATGCAAAGCATGAAAGGCAAATGCTTAAGAACAAAACCAAAGCATAAAACCCAATTCCCTTTAAACCCTCGAAACTTCTCCCCCATTGGCACCAATTGCCGAAATGGGCAGAAAAACTTAGAAGGCCAATATAGTGAGAGTTCCTCCATAATGTGTGCATAAACCAAAAGTATAATTGAAAAAATATGCACATATCCAAATATGAAAACTCGGAGGAAATCAACCTATATTGAGGATCAAAGATTGCAAATAAAATAAGATCACATGGTGGATAAACTTCAACAAATGAAGAGAGCAATCAATCGATCCAAAGAACAAATCGAATAAAGATATTATGATAAGACCAAAAGGGTGCTCTAAATAATATGAGGAAGCTCCCCAAGGTTTGTGCACAAAATATTCTATTTGAATTAAAGTATGAGGTGCATAAACATGGAATCATCACTCCCTCAATATTATTCAAAACAAAATGATACCAAGTGAAGTCAATTACTATGATAACCGCAAAATGGTGCTTTAAATGAAATGAGGAAGCTCCCCAAGGTACGTGCACAAAAATGGAATGTTTGCATTTGAATACAATTTGCACAACATGGAATCCTCACTCCCTCAATAACATTTAAAACGCAACCATTTGCAAGAGATCATAGAGAAGAAATTAAGCTTAACACTTGCATCAAACAAATGGTTGAGCAACAAGCAAGGGACAACATATTAAAAGGCTCAACCAAAGGAATGTGTGATATGAATGACAAAGCATATTATAAGACTAATACAAGGATAAGCATAGAGCATCCACATAGTCTTTAATGAAAGAAATTGCTTAGCATTCCATCCCAACATATAAGGTTCAAATAAGATATCAAATAAGGAGATATCATCTCTCATGTGTATAAGTTTCTAAGTAGACAACATCACCAAGATAATTATCACAAAGAAACATGTACACACAAAATAGATACTAAGAATAGAACATGATATCCAAAATGAAGTCATGCAATATACCAATGAGATTTTTTGCTTTTAAAGCACGGCCAAAGGCTCAAATTTTCTTATTGTATATTGATGAACTTCAACCACAAACAAGTCAAAGACATCACAAATATCAACAAGGGAAAGAAGATAGTTGGGATGCTTTGAGAAAAGCAACAAGTATCACAAAGATGGATACCAAGAGAAAGTACTAAATTTACACTTTCAACCATATTGAACATGTGAGAAACTTGAGGAATTGATATGCAATAAAATTGCTAAATTGACATATATGGGATAGGAGAATCATGAGCATGATTTTATATGTTCCCAATAATATGCACTCATCTCAAATTACTCACAATTGCAATAAAGAGGTTTAATTAAGACCTTTGCAAGAAGCACAACATTTGCAAATAAAGATATTCCATGCCATGAAACAACCTACACAAGGTTGGATACTAGAAAAGTATGCATGAAGAAGATACTTGTTACCGAGATATCAATGGTAGGATCTAGTAAATAGGAGTCCTTCAATAATCCTAGCTTGCCTCAAATTATCATTTAGTCACCACTTCATCCTTATTATTGAGACAAGCACCAATATATCTCCATGTACCTAAAACAAAGTTCAAGTACAAGATGGTCCCCAAACTCATTGGGTCCAAAGTAGTTAGAGAAACTACAATATATAGGACAAACTCCACATAAATATGCGCATATAGATATGAACTTGAATTTCATGCACAACTTAGCCAATTTAGGATTTGATAGAGTTTTGCCTATATATTGGATCAACGAAAGCAAAGCATGCCATAAATTATACATTTAGTAAGAATGCATGCACAACACTTTCAAGAGCCAAAGCGAGATACAATTTGAACAAAGCACCAGGAAGACCAAGAAGTCACACGAAATTGTGAAGCTACAAAAGGTTGTCCAAATTATATCAAAGAATCAAATCAACACAAGATTGACTCCAAAGTTCAACTAGTGAACTAAGCAAAAGCCAATGAGCATAAAGGATAACTAAAACACACATGCTCAAAGGCATATCTCATTTTAAGAGTGAAAAACCAATTACAAGGAATGAGATAAGCAACTCCCAAAGAGAGCAAGGTTCCAACAACAAACCAAACTCTCCACACTTTTTATGATGGCACACTAAGTACCAAAAAGAAAAGATTTGACTTCCAACAATAATCAAAACCAATTGAAATAAGCACAAGAGTGTGTTATAACAAATATAGGAGAGCTCCCCCAAGATTAGTGCATTATTTATGATTTTGCATTTGAATACAAAATGCACACAAATGGGATCATCACATCTACCTACATAGAAATATCACAAAATAAGTTTAACAAAATCAAATGGAATCACAAGAGTCAAGAAAGACAATGGGAGTTAAAGCAAATACATTTCTTGGTGAGAGATAAGGCAATTAAAAGCAATAGCCAAAGTGAAGATGATCAATATAAAAATACCACATGATAGATTACCAATTTTCCAAGGAGAAGAGGTATATGGAGTTATTTCCGGTGGTAGTTTACACATAAATCTAAGATCATCTTCACGACAAATGAGCATATGAAAAGTATAAGAATTAAGCACCATGCCAAACAAAGATATTCTTGATAGACTCAAATAGTTAAACAATCACGCAAAGCAATGATTAGGATAGCTTGAAGCAAATGGTTTTCCAACTTTGATGTAGTATTCCACATTTTAGGAAAACCCTATCAAGAAAGTATCTCATAAACAAGATCCAAAACAAGAGCAATAAACAATTTGGCAAATTGGAACTTGTTCGAGAAAACATGCCACATGGAAGCAAGATAATTTATAATATCAACACTATGTGACACAACCTCAAATATACACATTTCATGGATTTGTAATATGCACAAAGCACAATACTCCCCCATAATGTGATAAAACCAATTTTCAAATAAGTTGTTAAAGTCAATTTTCATAGGGCCCAGAAATTCCGAGGGGGACCGGAGTCTCCGGGGTTGAACCACCGGAGTCTCCGGAGTAGAACCACCGGAGTCTCCGGGGTAGAACCACCGGAGTCTCCGGGGTAGAACCAATGGAATCTCCAAACCTAGAAAATTAAACTTTACCAACAAGAGGCAAATAGAATCCAACAAGATGATTAATGGACATTATAGAATTTGAATTTCTCATGAAAATGACATACCACATAGAGACTAGATAATCTTTAAATATCAACACTAAGTGGTATTCCTCATGTACATACATTTTTAGGATTGTGAAGTGCCAAAGCATATCACTCCCCCAAAATGGGATGGTCAATTAATCACTCCCAAGAGCCAAGAAGATAGATCAAGATGCAATAGGCTCAACAGTAACAACCGTACATGGTGTGCAACCAATATGCACATAATTGATTACTCAAAATAAAGCAAGTAGGGAGCACAACATATACAAACACATGCAAGATACAAAACCAAACACATGCAAAGGGGCGAGTAACTTTCAATGTAGATAAGTTGAATACATGTTACCGCAAAGAGGAACAATGGATATATGATAGAAATAAGATAATCCAATTGACTTGACTTGAGACAATATAATTAATGAAGATCCCTTAATTCTTCATGATATAGCCAAGTCTCCAATGCCCTCCATTAGACACCTATTGATCAAGTTTTGGCTTGTTGGTCCCCAACCAAGTTGGGTCCTAAGAGGTTAGTCACAATAGGTTTGGCAACCCAAATGGTTCTTTTCTTGACACCACTTTGAGTACCAACAAATTTGGCAAACACATTTCCAACCTTATCCTTACAAAGTGAATAAGCATCATCGATTATGATAGGGTTGGATGAGTTACCAATAGAGCAAGTAGAAGAAAGGTGACCCTTCTCACGACATATGTAGCAAGATCTTATCTTTCCTTTCTTCTCATTTGATTTCTCCATAATGGGAGCATTGGGTTGATTCTTCTTAGGAGGAAGCTTTTCTTCATCTTGAGGAAGGACTTGAGTTTGAGCTTGAGGCCGCTTCCCTTGTTGCTTCTCACTTAGATGCTTCTTCTTCAATGGGCAAGACCTAACATGATGCCCTTCAATTTTGCACTTGAAGCAAACAATCTTGGCCGGATTCTTGACTTGCTCTTGGCCCTTCTTCTTCTTGAAGAGTTTGGACTTCTTCTTATTGTTGGAGATAAATCCAAGTCCACTCTTGTCATTGGGAGATTTTTGCGCACTCAACATCTTGTCAAGTTTGGACTTCCCTTCATGACTTTTTACCAAGTCTTTCTTCAACAAAGTGACTTGGGCCTCGAGCTCTTTAATTTCCTCTACATGGTTAGTTACAACACAAGTACTAGAGGAAGTAGAAGCTATATTGTTAGAGCAACAAGGCAAGGAGAGTAATTCATCACGAGATGTAGCAATAATATGAGTGGATGAATTACAAGGACTAGCACATGGCAACATAGCATTTTGGGAAGTAGTGCTAGTGACCACATGAGGTTCACAAGATGTTACCTTTGTAGACATATCCTCATAAGCCAACTTTAGGCGAGCATGGGACACTAGAAGATCCTCATTAGAGCTAGATAGCTTTTCATGACTTTCTTCTAATATCCCATACTTGCTAGTTAGCAACTCAAGTTGAGCCCTTAGCTCAACATTCTCCTTCAAGATAGATGCTTCACAAGAAATAGAGTTAGTAGCACAAGCATCATGATTAACCGAAAGAGGAGAAGGCAACTTGGAACACTCTTTTAAATAAGAAGCTTTTAGTTGCTCATGTGACTCGGTGAGTTTGGTGAGCACACTCTCAATGTCCCTAGAGCCATTTTTGAGGTGCTCAACATCCTCAAGAAGTTTAGCATTAACAAAAACAAGCTTATCATTTTTTAATTTTAAATCATTTGCCACCTCAAGAGCTCTATCATTGGAGCTTTGTTCTTTTAAAAGAGTCTCTTTAAAATCATTGGCAAGACTATGAAGATTCTCAATAGTTTCTTCTTGCTCTTCGTCATGAGATTGAAGCTCATCAATAATTTTCTTGCTCTCAATAGCAGCAACCAAAATATCAACGAAGTTAGAGCAAGCAATTTTCTTCTTACCAATAGCATGAAAGACTATTTCTCCCTTCTTTTTTAAAGAGGCAACATAATCATCCTCTTCTTCATGATCACTAGATATAGTGGGTTCCAAAGAAGGAGTTACCTTTGAATCCCTAGCCATAAGACATATGTGGGAACCGAGAGATGATGATGAGGATGAATTACTTGAAGCTCCAATCAAAACTTTGTCTTGGCCAATAGAATCTCCGGTTTCCTCTACATTGTTAGCCACACAAAGACTAGAGGAAATAGAGGCATTTTTATCATGGCCACTAGATAGAGCAAGCATATCATCATGAGATTTATTTAAGCAACTTACACATGATATGCAAGGACTAACACAAGTATGTAAAGCATTTATGGTGCTAGAAATGTTTAAGTCCAAAGATGAAGCATTGCAATGAGATAGAGATGAAGGATCATCAAAAGTAAGCATACTATCACCATTGCAAGTTTCATCACCACTCACCATATCATTACCTTGTGTCTTGCCACACTTTGGTGAAGTGGATGAAAGTTCATCACGGCCGGAAGTGGAAGGAATACAATCATCCCCAATAATCTTGGACAAACTATATTTTTCTTGAAGCTTTGTCCATATCTCATGAGCGCTCCGAAAAGGTGTGAAGGAGAAGGTAACTACATCGCTCAAAGCATTAACAATCACATGAGAAGCTTGAGCATTGAGATACAAGTTTTTCTTATCCTCTAAAGATAGATTTTGAGTATCCTTTGGAGGAGAAAAACCCGCATCTACAATTTGCTCCATAGATGGGTCCATGACCCGAAAATAATTAAGCATGTGAATTTTCCAAGTATCATAATTTGTGCCATCGAATATAAAAGTGTCATTGTGCACTAATCCCCTAGCCGACATCTTTGCTCTCAAGGCGGTGAAGCCTAAATTGAGAGACCTAGCTCTGATACCAATTGAAAGGACACAGATGTCGCCTAGAGGGGGGGGGGTGAATAGGCGATTAAAACTTTTACGAAAGGCTTGTACAAATGCGGAAATAAACTAATGTTTAATTTGACAAGCTTACAAAACCTAATAAACTAGGCTCACCTATGTGTACCAACAACTTATGTTAAGCAAGACAAGTAGCAAGGTATATAACTTCAAGCACGATGGCTATCACAAATGAAGTGCATAAGTAGTGGAGCTCGGATAAGAGTTACCGAGGCACGAAGGAGACGAAGATGTATCCCGAAGTTCACTTCCAAAGGAAGCTAGTCTCCGTTGGAGAGGTGTGGCGGCTTAATGCACTCCGAACGCCACAAAGGCCTCACCTTGAGATGTGGTAGCACAATGCTCACCAAATGCCACAAAGGCTCACCTCAAGATGCGGAGGCACGCTACACACCAAACGCCACAAAGGCTCACCTTATTCTCCTCGCGCCCTCGCACAAAGCAAGATGCCACGATCCACTATGGAACACTTGAGGGCGGTCACCGAACCCGTACAAGCTTGGGGCAATCTCCACAACTTAATTGGAGGCTCCCAAGAATTGCCACAAAGGCACCACAAAGGTTGGGGAATCTCCACAACTTAATTGGAGGCCCCAAGTATATGCCACAAAGGCCACTAAGCCGTCTAGGGTTCCAAGAACCCAAGAGTAATAAGCTCACAACTTCCACTTACCGAATCTCCGAGGAGAACTCAAACCGATGCACCAAATGCAATGGCAAGAGCACACAAAGTGCTCAAATCCTTCTTACTCAAATCCTACCAAAGCTACTAATGCTATGGAGAGATATGAGAGGAAGAACAAAGGAAATCAACAAATGAACTCCAAGATCTAGATCCCAATGGTTCCCCTCACTTAGAGGAGATTTTGATTGGTGGAAAGATAGATCTAGATCTCCTCTCTCTTTTCCCTCAAGAAGATGCAAGAATCATTGGAGGGATTGAGAGATAGAGCAAAGCTTCAAGGTCAACAATGGAGGAGAGATAGAATAGGAAGCCAACCAGCCCAAGGAGGAAGAAGGGGGCCTTTTATAGGTCCCCCACGAAAACTAGCCGTTGCTGGGCACTAGGGCCGGAGTCTCCGGCCTAGAGGACCGGAGTCTCCGCCCTAAGTGACTCCAGGGCCGGAGTCTCCACCCCTGGGCCGGAGTCTCCGGTGCCCCGGAGTCATTCGGGGGCCTCAGGACGGACTAAGCAGGTGCCAGGCCGGAGTTGGGCCGGAGACTTTGCGTCTCGGGCCGGAGACTCCGGCCACCAAAAACTGGCAGAAACACCAACACGAAAACGACCATAACTTGAGCATCCGGACTCCGTTTTTGATGATCTTGGGCTCGTTGGAATCACAACAACGAGCTCTACAAGTATATGCATAGAAACATCATAGTCCAACAAGGGAGGATAAAACCAAATGATGAGAGGTTTGACCTCTCTTCAAAGTCGAACCGGTAAAACCTCCAAACACCAAAAACACAATGAGTGTTTCATGCAAAATCCCTTTTTGATGAGTTAGAGCTTGTCATGGAATTAACCACAAGCTCTAAAACCTCACATGGATAAAAGCCAAATAAGAACCAAGAAAGATGATGGCAAATATGCAAAGGTTTGAGCTCTCTTCGAACGATGCGGTTAAGTTACTCACTCGAGAGCCCCTCTTGATAGTACGGCTACCAATCCTATAACCCGGTCTCCAAACTAACACAAGAGACCGGTAAGAAGGAAACCCTATCAAGAACATACCTTTTCCTTGTGCATTCAACTTGAGCTAGATTATGACCATCTTGTCTTCCTCAAGTTGGAACACCTTTCTTGATCTTGATTGCTTGGTGAAGTCTTGCGAATTGCTCCCCCATAAATCAATATGGGAAAGACTCTCTTAGGAATATCTTCACATAGACATTACCACCAAATAGAATACATGCATCAAGCATATAATCTCCTTGAGATGGCATATCTTGAACTTGACTTATCATCCATGAAGATGATCACCACTTAATAATATCCTAGCCTTGTATCCTTCCTTCTTCCTTCATGATGATGATGTCTTGAAGGTAAACACAAATGTCCACTCAATTATATTCTTCAAGACATAGTTGCAATAAGCTCAATTCTCATATGACCATTCTTCCGATATTTCCTTGAATAACACATTGGTCATCACTTAAAGTTCTTCATCACTTTGACTTGATCAACCTTGTATCCTTCCTTCTTCCTTCATGATGATGATGTCTTGAAGGTAAACACAAATATCCACTCAATTATATTCTTCAAGACATAGTTGCAATAAGCTCAATTCTCATATGACCATTCTTTCGATATTTCCTTGAATAACACAATGGTCATCACTTAAAGTTCTTCATTTGATCCTTCTTACAACCTTGAAGCCAACATATGGTTCAAGCATTGTCTATGGACATGTCCTACAAATATAACTCAATGCAAACATTAGTCCATAGAGATTGTCATTAATTACCAAAACCACACATGGGGGCTCCATGCTCTTTCAACTATGAATGGAAGAAATGACCATTTGCATGAAAAGGGGAGTACATCGGCCATGCGAAAGGGTGCACGGTCATACTTGAGATGACTGCGTCCCAAGATCTCTAGATCTGGCACTCTTTCTTCGGCATGGCCAACTCTCACAGTGATATCAATATGCTTCAACAATCTCCAATACTCTTTACACTTGCAGAAAGCAATGCTCGAAAGGTCACCTATGAGGTCTATGGTCACACCTATGATAAAGGATAGTATCTCGCAGATGGTATATATCCTTCTTGGAGCGTATTTGTGAAGACAATCCGCAAACATAGAGAAGAAGCAGAGAGTAAGTTTAGTAAAGATCAAGAGTCTGCTAAGAAGTATGTGGAGAGGGCATTTTGGTGTGCTCCAATCTCGTTGGGCTATTGTTCACCACCCTACTAGGGCATGGAGCCAGGAGCAAATGTGGAAGGTCACGACTATTTGTGTGATCATGCACGACATGATCATTGAGGAGGAGCGCGAGAACAACAAGTATGACCAAGGATGGAAATATGAGGGTGAACTTTTTGCGCCTTAGCTCAAATCACTGGAACATTTTGCGGATTTTCTTCAACTCCATCATGAAATGCGAGACCGTGCAACTCACAACTGTCTCCAACAAAATTTGGTTGTGCATATGTGGAATAATGTTGGAGACCATTGGTGCCTTTTTTGTTTTATTTGAATTCAAATGATTGTAATAAATTATGCATAACTATGAATTTGTTTGTTACATAAATTAGGATGCTTAAATTTTAGTCTTGAAATTCAATGTGTATAAATATAGGAACCAAACTATGCAAAAAAAAATCAAATAGGCCCAGACGTGGACATAAATGGGGGCGTTGTTGGGTGCACTGCCACCGCCATACGGACATGGGCCTCCATCCTGTCCATGCAGCCCGCAAATGGCTGCCCTAATAAACACAAGAGGAAGAAAATAGGAATACAACAAAATCATGTCCAGAGTGCTTTAGGCATGCATCTCCAGAGGCTGCCGATTTTAGACACCAAATTAATCTATTTTGGTTTGCACTGGTTAGTCACTTAGGGAGTTCATATATCAAACTTTCAATGACATGGAGTTCATATACACGACAAACTAAATAAGATACATATGTGAAATTACACATCGTGTTGGATCATTATTTGCTTAATCTGTAACCAAGCCCTTGATATGTGTCCACGATGCTTAAACTGGCCATTGTGGTCTTCTTGTACTTGGCAAACAAGGAGATATATATTGTTGGCTCTTGATTGGGCATTGCTATCTTAACTTTAAGCTTCCTTTCTCGTAACTCAAGGGTCTTTTTAAAGCTTAGTAGTTCATATTTATCTTGATGTTTCCTCTCACCCTCGTAGCATTTGCCTCCTTATTGTCCACAAACTCCTTCACTATATTTTAAAATGCAAGTGATGAACCATTAGGCCTAATATCTTGCTTGGATAATTTGTGGCCACTAGGCGGAACCACACGGGCATCCATGCTTGGGCCACTCTCTTCGAGATCGATGACCAATAAATTATTGCCACATTTTTTAGCCATCTAGCCCTTTTTATATGAAACATAGCTTGTTCCTCGCTTGGTACATATCTTTGAGATTCATCCTACGATGGCCCATCGTAAAAAATTTCTTCTTATAGAGATCCTTGAAGTAATCCAAAGGTTGGCCCACCTACAATATGGATGAAAATCTATTAGAGTATTGTACACATGTGGAAGGTATATTCACATATTTAGATTAGATGAGTTCTTACCAAGTCACCCACTCTGATGTCACTCATTGGCCGGTCCTTAATTAACATGTTCTTAGGCACCACAAAACTTGTTGCACTTTGCTTTGATAAATCCCCACCTCTTTTCCAGAGAGGTGTCATTCCGATCACACTTATGTGTGTCTTGAATTCCCTACTCTCATGAAAGTATATCCTGACCCTCCTCCAATATAGCCCTCCTTTTTTTTCAACACCGCAAATTGGATCTTTTCCAACTTCAATCCAGGTTTCACAAAGCAACTTGTCCTCATTTAAGTGTATGCTCCGATTCTTTGGTTATGCTTGAGTCTCTATGCAGCAGCTATTGTCAGCTCATCCTCAAACAATGGCTATCCATCAATAGGTACCCCATCTTGTTGATTCTATTGTTAGCCATCTTATTGATTGTCCATAGGGCCGTTCTCATTGATCATGTCGGTCACGATACAATTGTCGCCTTCATCAAATTAGACCTACACATAATTGCACATTACATGCCATTCATGACATGTGAATGAACATAGAAATGAGAGTTCGCCACCATACTAGGTTGGCTAGTGTCGTGCCTGGCCTTTCCACAAACATTTGGCGAGGCAACGAATGTTGGCGGCCCTGAGCACTCGTGGCCTCCTTCTATGCTCAAGCTGAGTCGTCGGGCATAGGTGTGCAGGTGAGGACATACGGCACACATCCATCCAGCGCGAATGAGATCTCTAGCAATGTGGAACTAGAGCCAACGAGCAGAGATGACGCGAAACGTGTTGGGAACCACAAGGGGGCTGCGAGAGAGCTGGCGACCAGGGGCGAAGAGGCGGTCGTTCCCTCGCGGACGATCTTGGTCTTGACAAAGAGGTGCCGATGATGATGCTCGCTTGGGCCATGACGGAGGCGAGTGCCTCTTGCTTGAACATGATAACGGCATGGGCGGCAATTTGCGTGGCGATGACGTTGGTGTTATCCTTGGCCTGGCGAGGATGAGTTCAACCTCCTTCTCCCGAGCGGCAGCTTGCGCTTCGGCTACGCGTGCCTTGGTCTTGTCTCTACAGCCGGCGTGCTTTTTGGTCCGAAGAACTCTTTCTTCGACTTGAGCAAGGCTGGGGTGGCACATGTGGTGGGTGTGGAGCGGCGGTGGTGTCCTCCATCGCTCGCTAGGGTAGGGCTTGGGCGGCTATGCCAACGAGTTTGTACGTGAGTGGAATTTAAGGAACTTGTTTATGTGCCGCTGTTGAGGGCCCAAGGAGGACAAGAGAAGCATGGGTTCAAGCGCAGACGCTATCCACATGACCACATTTCTAGCCTAAATTTAGAGAAAAAAATGTCATTGCAGACCGGTCTCATCGCTCAGTCCATTTGTGGTGCGCCATTGGACCATCCTGAATTGCCCTCAGACGTGCGATGTTGGTCTCTAGTTCTACATTTCCACTAGTTCTACATTTCCACTAGTCCTTCATGAAAGAAAGTGGTAGCATACTAACGCGGATTTTTGGCTCTCAGGTGCTACACACCCCATACTTGAAAAGAAAACAAAATAATTCAAAAAAAGGTTTTTTTAAAATCAAACTTTTTTTAAATCAAAGATGATCAGGTATTGTACTTGTGTATTATATTTCCCTTAAGAAATTACTTTCATTGTAACCTGGGCAAAAACAAACAAAATTATGCCAATTAAAAGTGAATAGTACTTGGTTATGGGACATTTCGAGTTTTTTTTTATCAAGGATAAAATAAAATTAATTTCCTAGGGAAATATTTTTATAAGTACAGTACTGGTATTCATCTTTGATTTCAAAAAAGATTTGATTTTAAAAACATTTTTAAAATTATTTTTTTATTTTTTTAAATACTGAGGTGTGTAGCATCCGAGAGCTCCTATACATTTCTCGGTAGCAGACGGCAAAGGTTACCTAAATCCAACAAGGCAAGCGTGTCGTCTAGAAAAACATGTCCCATGTGTTCCTCAACCTTTGGAGACCCAAAGATTCTGGCGAGGCTAGATCCTTGCTGGTTCTGAATGGTCTTTCCAATATCATTTCTCGTCAGCGGTCATCCTCCCAAAATCACCACCATCGTCCCTTTCAACAGGAGACCTAGGCAGTTTCTTTCTTTCTCCTTTTCTTCTTTTCTCCTTTCCACCGGTTCCTGTCTCTCGGTGGGTTTGTTTCTCGCAGAAAGGCGTCCGTTGTTTAGCCTTCTTCTTCGAGGAGATTAACGATCATGGCGACGCGCTGATGTATGCCGATTAGCCTTCTCCTCGTGCCTGCCAACCCTGACGATTCCCTTTCGAGTTGGTTACAGGACCGATTAATCGAACATGTGTGGATGATCGATCGACGATGTGGACCGTGCTAACGGCTAACCATCAGTGCCGAGGTAGGCAGGCTCTTCTGTGGAAATTTAGGTCGTCTGAGTGCGATTTTCGTAAATATTCGAAAGCGATATACGAGATATTTATTTTCACAAAAGCGAAATGTGTTATGGTTCTGAAACTGTGCAAATGGAGACCGACTCATCGTATGATCCGGTAAGGTGTGAGCGCACAAAAGGAAATCACGGAATATGCAGCCAGATGTTGGATGCTGGCTATCCTGCCGTGAGGCGCGCAGAGTGTGGAGAGTAAACAAAACTCAGTCGGTGACACGATAGGGGGACACTGCTCTTTAGAAAATCAGCATGCAGACAATGTTCCTCTGAACCAGCAGCTGGCCGGTGATCAGTAGTGGCCTCCGTGCGCATCGTTTATGGCATCATCGTGTCTGCAACCGAAGTCTCTCGACGGCTGACTAGCCGAGGCCAAATTGGAAAAGACCGAGGCTGCGTGCATCTCTCTGGTGATGCGGATACAGAGTTCAGGAGAAACAAAATCATCTTTTGTCTTTCTGAAGAAAAGCTACTTCTCTATTCGCTAATGTAAAATGTTTTTGGAAGCTAATTGCGACAACTTTTTATATTGGTGAACGGAGGTAGTAAGTGGATTCCATACTGTTGACAACATTTTTTTTAGAAATAAAGGGCGAGCCCCGGTTCCATTTAAGAAACCACACAAGCAGTCTTACAACCCCAGGCATTCCAGCCAACATTAACGCACGGCAGCCACGCTGCACCACAACCCCACCAGGAGTAAGTTCCGACATAAACCACAGAAAACCCCTTTCCTATAGCTACTGGAGATAGTTTTCCAAACAGCAAAAGTTACAAAACTCCCAAACAACAAACTCTAGACCACCCTCAGGAAGTCGCCATCATCCTCAACCTGCATTTTGTTTGCAGTCAGGTTCTTCATCAGCGATCCAGTCATCGTTTCCCAGTCACCACCACTCTGGCTGAACTCCCATGGTCCAAGCCATGCTGCATTGG
Organism: Dactylis glomerata; assembly: GCA_007115705.1. Lineage (NCBI taxonomy): Eukaryota > Viridiplantae > Streptophyta > Magnoliopsida > Poales > Poaceae > Dactylis > Dactylis glomerata. The sequence goes on from QXEO01000555.1 coordinate 4,097,151, forward strand.
TCTTGGACACCACCAACTGCTGCACCACGCCATCTTCTTCTCTCATCCAGGTCCCAGCCAGATCAACTGAGGCGCTTGTCGAGCCAGGAGTTCCAGAGTTTCTATAGCTCTTTCTAGCTCTCTTCTTTTTCCTTCCGGACACAGGATCTTCCATCAAGCAAGAGTGTAACCCACCTTCAGGAAAACAACCTGCATAGACGACCACCTCGATCCATTAAAGCACAGATCGTTCCTAAGTTTCCACAAGCTCCATAACACAGCAGCATGTATAATATTAGGAACTTGCTGAGTCTTTTCACAGATCCACAGGCTAGCAATAGACAGCAGATTAACCTGCAGTTTTACTCCAGTAATTTTTGAAATTTGTTTCCAAACTTCTTGTGTAACAACACACTCAAAAAACAGATGCATAATATTTTCAGACTCAGAACAGAACACACAACTAATATCAGGTACATGTTGTCTTTTACTCAGATTATCCCTTGTGAGGAGCTTGTTATTTGCAAGCAGCCAAAGAAACACATGTACCCTTGGTTGTACTTTAACTCTCCAGACAGCAGGGATATGCACAGGCATCACCCCTTTAAAGTTCACTATAGCATACATCGAACTCACAGAGTAAACCCCTTTTGACTCAAATTTCCAAATAACTGAATCCTCATCATCATTAAGACAAAGAGATTCAGCAATACTAATCAATTCATACCATCTTTGCATCAACCTATGATTCACAGTTCTTCTGAAAGTACATTTCAGATTTCTACCATCCCAAAGCTCATTAATAGATTTATTATGCTCATTAACCAATACATACAGCTCCCAGAAGAGTATGGCAAGACTACAATGTCCAAACCAATGATCTTTCCAGAACTTAACTTTCCTACCATTCCCCACCTTCCATTGATACCCTATTTGTGCTGCCCTGGATGCCCACATTACTCCTTTCCAAAAAGGAGAAGCACCTTGGGAAGGACAATCAAAGATATTAACCTGATCAGTTTTATACTTATGATCAATAATTTGCTTCCACATCTTATGGTTATCTAAGTGATACCTTTTGATCCAAGAGGCTAATAAACACAAATTCATATCAGCCAAATTAGGTATGCCCAGCCCCCCAAACTCAATTTTTTGGGAGACTAACCCCCAATTGGCAAGATGATACTTTCTATGTCCATCATAATCATCCCACAAGACATGTGCCATTTGAGAGTTAATCAAAGAGATAGCCCACTCTGGGAATTTGATCACACTCAACAGATAATTTGGGATGCTGGCCAAACAAGCTTTCACCAAAATGATTCTAGCTTTGTAAGACAACAACTTCCCCCTCCAACCACCACCTTTTTTGATTACCTTATCAACTACAGGTTGTAGGTCTTCTTTTCTAAGTTTCTTATAATGGAGAGGAACTCCGAGATAGTTCATAGGGAAATTACCAAGCTTACAACTTAAAGTTTGTGAGAAAAGCTGGGCTTCCTCAGGGTCAATATTTATAGGGATCAAATCACATTTATGGAAGTTTATTCTCATACCAGACAACTGTTCAAAACAAGACAGAATCCATTTCAAATTCCTAACAGATTCCATTTTGCCCTCCAGAAAAATCAATGTATCATCAGCATACTGCATGCTAATTATCCCAGAAGGGCAAAAAGATCTAAACATCCCTAACACCAAATTGTTATTTGCAGCTTTAATAAGCATACGAGTAAACACATCAGCTACAAAGTTAAACAAGATAGGGGAAATAGGATCCCCCTGTCTTACACCTCTACTAGTTTCAAAGTAATTACTATTGGTATCATTAATCCTTACCCCAACCGACCCTTTATACAGTAAGGACTGAATAATACCCATAAACTTAGGGCTAAAGCCCCTGTGTCTTAACATCTTAAGCAAGAAAGACCTATCCACTCTATCATATGCCTTTTCGTAGTCTAATTTAAAGATGCAACCAGACTCTTTCCTCTGTACTGCATCATGAATGATTTCATGGGCTGAAACCACAGATTCTAATATAAACCCGCCTTTAATAAAGGCCGTTTGATTAGGGGCAATAAGCTCCTCACTGATAGGGCCTAATCTATTAGTCACACACTTAGAAAAAATCTTAAAACTACAGTTAGTCAAGGCAATAGGCCTAAACTTTTGAATAGTTTTTGCATATTGCTCCTTTGGGATAAGAGTTAACAGGGAAAAATTCAACCTAAATAAGTCCAACTCCCCATTGTTCCAATCCTTAAACATATTAAGCAGATCAACCTTAATTAAATCCCAGAATTTCTGATAAAAGAGAAAAGAGAACCCATCAGGGCCAGGTGCACCCTCAGCATATGAGCCAAAGACTGCAGCCTTCACCTCTTCCTCTAAAAACTCCCTGTCCAACTCACTATTGTGAGCTTCGGACACTACTTCACTAGGGTTCCAAAAATCATTTGATAGACTAATGTCCATCATTGGTTCGGCGCCAAATAACTGTTTGTAATAATTAACAGCAATATTAATCATACCTTCAGTATCATTGACCATACCATCAGCACCCTCCAAAGAAACTATCTATTTCTTTCTCCTCCTTTTGTTAGCCATAGCATGAAAATATGAAGTGTTCTGATCACCCTCCAAAATTTCCTTCTCTCTAGATCTCTGCCTAGCTTTTATTTCTTCATTCCTCCAAATTTTTTGCAACTCTCCTGCAATTTTTTTTCATTTGTTCCTTAGCACCAGGAGAAAGAATCTGAGTTTCAGACATAATATCTAGAACATCATACTCAGCAATCAATTGTTTTTTAATTCTATTTTGCTCAGCCTCTCTATTGATAGCCCAGCCTTTGATTATTTTCCTTAGATTCCTAATTTTGTACTGCCATACATCAAGAGCTCTTGTACATCTACAAGGCTTATTCCAAGTACTGGTTACAACTTGATGAAAACCATCAATGTTCAACCACCACTTCTCAAACCTAAACTGCTTCAACTTAGGAGCAATAAAAGCTCCAGAGTCAAACACTAAAGGCGTATGATCACTACCTACTCTTGGTAAAGTTCTAACCGACACTGCAGGAAACAGCTGTTCCCAACAAGTGGTTACAAAAACTTTATCAATAGCAGCCATGATTAGGTTTTCTTGATTGTTTGCCCAAGTGTATAATCTACCAGCATTTTTGATCTCAATTAGATCATATCTATTGGACCAATCCACGAAGAGATTAGCCCAATGTTGATTTATATTACCAGAACTTTTCTCACTACTATCCCTAATAAGATTGAAGTCACCTCCAATCAAAGTAGGTCCATCCCAACACGCCATCACATTATGGAGCTCATTGATAAATTCTAGCTTGAACTCATCATATGATGACCCATAGACAGAAACAAATCTCCACACACTACCATTTTTCCTGTCTCTAATGATAACTGAGACACAATACTTAAAAAATTCCCAAGAAATGACCTCAAAACTATCTTCTTTGACACCCACTAGTATACCACCAGCAGTGCCAACAGCTGGAAGCCAATTCCAAGTATAAACATTATAGCAGTCAATGGACTGAATCTGAGTACCAGAAAAATCAGATTTCTTGGTCTCAGAGAAACTAGTCAAATCAGGGCATGTTTCTCTAATGAGCTCATGCACCCTAGGCAGTTTGTCAGGCCTGTTAAGACCTCTTATGTTCGCTATAAGGCCTACTACCATTAGATCTAAAGATTAATTTCCTCTTACTACTACTTTTTTTTTAGAAAAGACTTCCACCCATGGGGAAATCTCTTCACCATAATCAGCTTGATGAGTACCAGAAGAGACACAATCAGGTGAATCCTGGTCATCATCATTATCTAACATATCTTGACTAATGTCAAGGTTAGCAGGTAAAAACATATCAGGGTTTTCTTCCCTAAAGCCAACCAACCTATCTTTTTCTAGATGCTTAATAGCATCAATGTTCTTGTCAATCATAATTTTATCAGATCCTAACAAGATACCAGCATCACTAGCTTTGCCCATCAGACATAAGTTGTCTAATACAGCAAAAGAGTTTTTATAGCCATGAGGCATACCTTTTGGGATCTCCAGGTTCTTATTCTTCTTTAATTCTTTGGCCTTCTCAATTCTAGATTTTCCATCATGAACAATCCGGCTACTCACCCTTGTAGCCATAACAGGGCCCCACTTGCTATCAGTTCCCTTAGCTTTCTTTTTCTCCTCAATGATCTGCTCCACAGAAGTCATCTCCAGAGCTACTTCCTCTTCATCCTCATCATCATCTGCTTCACTGTCAAACTGAGACAACAGTTGCACACCAATATTTTCCTCAGGTGCTCTAACCCTGTCATCTCTGCTTAACTTATACTGCCTCACAGGTGTCCCCATAATTTTGCTCTTCACTCTGTTTTCCCCACTCAACTACCTTGTGCAAGCTGTAAGAACATCCCCACATACTTTCCTTTGTCCAGAACCTCCAGGAGCAGGAGATGTCCTGGGAGTCTTCTCATTTTGTTCAGTCTCCATAGGCTTTTTTCCACCATCATTAGGCAAATCATCATCTCTGCCCATATCCTCTTCCAGGGCATCATCCTCTTGATTATTATCTGGGTCATTACCATCATCATTGCCACCCTCACCAACTGAGTCTTGAACCACAGCTAGTGACAGCATGAAGTTTCTTCCCCCAAATTCCATAAGTCTGTTACCAGGAATTTTGGTTACATCTCTTATAGCAACCTTAATCCTGAGCACCTTGTAGAAGCTTCTGAATATCTCATGCCAGTCCACATCAATTGGAATCCCCAAAGCAGTGGCCACCCTCATCATCACCCTCCAAGACAGATATTTAGGAGGGATTCCCTCCACTCTTACCCAAACTTCCTCCATCTCAGAGTAGGCAGGGATATCACCATTCCAGTCCATGAAAGACACAGACACACCTTTTTTCTTGAGGTTGATAGAGGGAAAGCTCACCAGATCCTTGATTTTTTTGCCAGGAGGGAACCTGACCAAGAACCTTTTTTCATCAAGCCTTCTCATCTGCCATGGCCAATTGGTCTTCCATATGTCACTGAAATTCTGCTTCAATTCCTCCATAGTTATCTCCCCATCTACAATTGCAATACCCACATTGTCCATATTCAGCCAAGCTACAGCAGCTGGTTTGTCTACCTCCACATGAAAGAAGCCCAAACCTGAGGAAGCACTCCCATAGAACTGTGCCATTGGCATAGGTCTGTACCATTCAGGACACTTGTCCATGTGGTGCATTTGACTGCCACATATGAAACACTTTTTTGGCCTAGCACACATCCCCACATAATGACATGGCTCACCACAGTTATAACATATCACATCTTTGAACTTTTGATCAAAAGTTAGTCCATTACCAGCAAAGAAAGGCTTCTTCACCTGTTGTTGGTCTTTTCCTTTTTCCTGAACCACAGGTGTAGACCCACTGTGACTATCATCTTGGGGTTGCCCTTTTGCAGTTGAAGGATTGCTTCCTGGTTTGTTTCCCCCTTGCATCTCAGCAAACATAGGGAATTGCTGTGCAGGGAAATTTTGGAACTGCATCTGGTTACCTTGCATCATCTGCGGCATAAACTGCATTGGGAAGGGAGGCTGCCATCCAAATTGCTGGAAGTTAGGGTTCCCCCACATCTGTGGAAAACCACAGAACTCCCCTTGCCCCCCTTGTCCCCCTTGCCCAGCCTGCTGCTGAGGATTCAGACTCTGACCCTGACTAGAATCACTCCCATCTTGAGACGAGACAGGTACCTGCGGAAGCTGTATTTTCTGTGGAGGTTTGACACCTCCATCAGCTTGAGCACCTCTCCCCCCAGGTCTCTTATACCCACCTCGACCTCCAGGCGCCATCTGCAAAATCTGCCGACAGATTTCTCTACCACCTTCCCTCCAACTCCACCAGTCTCTCGAGAATCTGAAGGATTTTGGGAAGGGTAATCTCTCGTCTTCTCTGATGGGGAAACAGTCGGCTGCTCGGAACCGCCGGGCGATGAACAAGTCTCGGCGGATCCAGACCAGGCCCCGAGGGTTTCGGGGAAACTGGACACCTGCCCCCTCCGGAGCTTTCGAGGCCTTTTCAATCACCACAGACCCGCCATCTCGACACGAAAGCGTATTTTCAAACTCCGCCAACAACGCCTGCTTCTTCTCCCCCAAACTGTTAACTGAATTCTGCCCACACTGCAAACCTGAGTTCTTCAGTTCGCAATCCGCAGCAAAATCAGCAGCAACCTCGACTGGTCCCAGTCCATACAGATCTTCCTCTTCACCTTCCTTACAGCCATTCTCCCTCACCATCAACTGACACAGATCCGGAGTGCAGGCAACCCGATGCCGCCTCAGAACAGTGGGTGGAGTATGAAATGTTAAAGGAAGAACATACTCACCGATTTGCACCTCCTTCATCGCCGACTGCAGCCTGGGAGATGCAATCCCGCAGCACCTGGGATCGGCGTCACTGGCAAACCAATCATCGGAATCGGGTGCGATCTCGCCGCTATCAACAGGCTTGATAATCTCTCCTCGGACACATACCTGACGAACACCACTGACGAATCTCTGTCCCTCATGAACTCCAGCACCTCTGAGCGAGGTAACTGCTGCCTGCTTGCCAGCGCCCGCGCTCTGAACTCCGCCATCTTCTCCGCCCTGATCTCTGTAAGGTACAGTAATTTGAAATCCCCGTCCCTCGCAATCACCATCTCCATCCCCCTCCTCCTGCAATCCGCCCCATCCTGAGTAGATCTCCCCCGCAGCGGGGTAACTGCCTCTCGTGCGTCGGCCTGATCTCTTCGCCCGCCAAATCCATCAGCGCTGCAGCTCCCTGCTCCAGTTCTCTTCCCCCCGGAGTGGGAGGAACGAGAAACCAGTGCCTCATCTTCCACCTCCAGCGCAAATGGTCGACAAGGGCTTCGGATCGCCTCCAGCAACGGTGAGATGGCTTTACTGCTCCGACGGGTAGGGTTGGAGTGAGGGGTTCGTGGAGAGGGGATAACTCGATGAGAGAGATACCTCAGCCTCCGGGCCCACCCTCGGTCGCTCGAACAGTACTGGGAAGCGGTGGAGATGGGTGGCCGGTCGGAGGAACAGTGGCGGCGACCTCGCCGGAGACAGGGCGAGGGCGCCCGAGTCGCCAGAGACCGCGTCGCGAGAGCGAGACGTCATTAAGACCCGCCTTCCTCCTACTAGTTATTACCATCTCACTGTTGACAACATTTAGCTCGCAAAAACGTTTTTTATATTAGAAAACAGATGTAAGAAGTGGATTCTATATAGCAAGTTGCTTTTACGGAAACACCATGAACTGCTTGAACAACTGTTGACAGCCACCTGCTGTCGGAGCACGATGCTTCTCACGACCGCTAGCTGTATCCTCCCGCATTTTGTTTTGCATAACTGTGCTGATAGATAGATTAGTGCCGGTCACACGTGTTGCTTAACTGATAGCTACTCCTTCCATCTTAAAAAATGTTACCTATAATTTTTAGCCAAAGTTAAACCCTGTTAAAGTTTGAGTAAAAAATATTGACATCCACAATACCACATGTATATATTATGAAAGTACATTTCTTTTCGAGAATACACCCTGGAAGGTGTATTAATCATATAGAAGAAAGGTTAGAAAGCCGATACATCGCCAAGAAGGCTACAACTCCACACCCAACCGATACATCGCCAAGCGGCAAATAACACACCCTCTAAAAACCGATGATAAACGACTCCTTGCCCAAAATCCTACCAAAATATGATGAGGAGATGTAGCACAAGGCTTCAGGACCGCGTCACGAACCGGGACACCACCATAGCTTGACCTCGACTCCAAGCTAACCCGGACCAACGTACCTCCCCTCTTATGCGCCTAGAGAACGGCGAGTAAGAGGCAGGATCCTGATTAACTCAAGGAAGAAGACGACCAAGTAGCGTCCGCCATGCCGTACATAGCGCCCCGGAAGCCAAGCTCTGGACAGGCTCGCTCCAACAACACATCACTACCCAAGTCTCCACTTGTCACATCGGTCTCCCCAATATAGCCAAGGCGACGTCTTCAGGAAGATGACGACACCAGGGTGGCGGCGCCGCCGCCTGGCCCGGCGGACCGGACCTAGGGTTTCCCCCGGCATCAAGAGGAGGAGGCACGGTAGTGGCCACGAACACGCCTTCAAGAAGGAAACGGCGCCCGCAGGCGTCGACGTGCAGAGCTTTCGCCCTGGCCAACCACCGAGGCCCCGATATTACCGGACGCCGGCTGACTGCTGGAGACGGGGCGAGGATGAAACCGCCGGCTTGAGCCGCCATCACAGAGAGGGAGGAACACCGACGTTGAAGAGGGGCATTAACCACCACCGGCATCACCACCAGCCAGCATGGGCTCGGAGGAGGAGGACCCCCGTGCTGGCCGGCATCACCACCATGGCCACAACGCCGGAGGCTTCATCCCGCACTGCCGTCGCGCGCCGGAGCCACGGCCCGCTCAGGCCCATCCAGACCCAGATCGGGCCCGGACGCCTAGCACCGCCCATGGCCGCCGGAGCACTCCGCGGAGGACCCTCCGCCCCCAGCCGCAACCACGCGCCCTCCTCGCGCTGCAGACGCACGCCGCCACGCCGACGAGCACCGCCGCCGCTGCCGGCCGCCGGCTCGCGCGACGGGAGGAGCACGCCGCGAGAGACCCCGCCTCCGTCGTCGGCAGCACGGCTTCGCCGGCTGCGTCCTCCGACGGAGGCGAGGGAAGGGAGGAGGAGAGAGGGGAGTGAGGGAGGGGGCAGCCGGCGGCGGCGGCCGGAGCTAGGGTTTGGGGACGGAGGAGGAAGGTCGGGTCGGGTCCAGGACCGGTGCGGTAAGTTCGCTGGCACGTCGAGGAGGGTTGTTCAACATGAGAAGATTGAGAAAGTCATGAAAGTACATTTCATAATGATTCTAGTAACGTTGATTTGGTATTTGGAATTGTAGAAGTCAACAAATTTTGATATATATTTGATCAAAATTAACATAGTTTAATCTTAATTAAAAATTATATGCAACATAATTTGAAAAGGAGGGAGTACATGAGATTTTTCAGATTAACTCGTGGTAGTAGTACATACTCGAGCTTTGTGCGCTGCCTGCTTTGGCGAACCCGTTTTTTACATTTGTTTACGCAGCTCAAGATACAGGCGGTTCGGACTGTTGACCCGCTGGACCAAACCTGATTTTAGTCACCACTAGCTTTACTTGATTGTGGAAAGTGAAAACATTCTGAATCAACCCTGCGCCCAAGTAGATACTACCTCAAATTTGTTGCCGCAGGTTCAATGAATCTAGCCAGATTTTTATAATATTTTACCCAATCTATGACAATTAAGTTGGATCGGAGAGTAATAAGATTTAGTATTGTTGTTAGCTTCATATATTGTATCGGTCATACCAAACGGCCTATTTTTTATTCAAATGCTTTGCACACATATATTTTAGAGGATTAAGAATCCTTCTTAGATGGTTGTCTGGTCTATGATTTGAATCCATAAGATTTTTCATAATAAGGAAGCATGTGCACTTGATTTAACAGGAAACCTAATGTCCACTCAAACCTTTATGTCAGAATTTCTTGTTTTTCCTATTATAAAAACAAACAAATTTATAAGGTCAAATAAGAGATGCACCATGGTGCCTAGAAACCATGCCCAATAGTCGTAAAATACAAGTTGGGTTGTACATATCTAAGGTATGTACAACTTGGTGCATACCTTATACGAAGTAGTAAGAATGAGATATGTATACAATGTGTATGATTTTTTGCATGTATACTAAGGTATGTAAAAGTATGTATGTATACGTAATTTAGGTACATATATATTGAGTGTGCGTGTATCTTGGTGTAACTTGGGTATGCATATCTTGAATTTGTATGAGTGAGACATATGTATCTTGGGTACGTATACCCTTAAGTATGCACAATTATAATCACAACGTACATATTTGATATATGGTGCCTAGGTAGAGTGGATTAATGGAGCTCGAGCTCCATGTAGCCCGATTTTTAAAAAATTCGAAAATGGCTTTTAAAAGTTTCAAAAAATTCGAGATAAAAAATCTTGATATAGATAATGATGAGATCTACTACTGTGCAAAAAATCAATCCGAAAATCGTTGTATTTTAGGCTCAGGAAAAATAACCAATCTGCCAAAATTTCAAACTTTTGAACTGTTCACTGTTTACTAGATCTAGATCTATGGATTTGTCATTTTTGCTGAGCCTAAAATAGAATGAATTTCGGATTGATTTTTTGCACAGTACTAGATCCCATAATTGTGTACATCAAGATTTTTTGTCTCGAATTTTTTGAAACTTTGAAATGTCATTTTCGAATTTTTTTTAGAAAATGGGCTACATGGAGCCCGAGCTCCATTAGAGGTTTTCGGTGCCTAGGCACCATCGTGTCCCATTTGAGCTTATATAAATTTATGTATAACTAAAAGGGACCGATCCTGCGTTTTCTCTATTCATGTGTTTCTAGAACCGTGTGAATCAAAGATTCCTAATCCTACGTTGTCTAAGATTGTATGTTTAAATCTATTTTTGAAAAATAAACTTATGTTTCACCAAACTAAGTATACATTTTAGGATCCATCTAGAGACAGGAAAATATCGGCTGACTTAGATGTTGATGGACCCAAAGTGTATATATAGATTGGTATGCAGAAAAGGAGTTCATGCTTTAGGAACATCACCAAACATGAAATTATATCTGATAATTTCTTACATTTTTCTCATCTGAATTAGAAATACAATGAAATTCTTCAGAGTTAAGATGTAAATGCAAAGAGACTGTGACAAAACAAAATATCGTATAGTCAAATGTGAACAGTATACTAAGCTAAGGATGGGTGGTTATACACTTACTTTAGATATAATAAACCAAGTCCTCACGAGTAAATGTTTGTGGAAAATGAAGACCATGCACCATATGTACGAAAGTATTTGTAAGCACACATTTGTTTAGAATTAGAATTTAACTCAAGTCGAACACAAATTTTGAGATTCTTAGTTTTGACCGGTCTTCTTGATGTTAAAAATAGTTTTTGTTATTCTTGTAGAAAGATAGTAGGAAATGGAAAATACACTAAAATTAGGGGCAAATATCCGAGGATTTAAACCATTCAAAATATGCAGTTTTTGATTCAACCAAGTACAACATTGAAGATAGAGAAGACCATGATGATAGTCGAGCCTAGAAATGTAGTTCCGCTGGAGGAGCTAAAGGAGGTAAAGGATATATTACTCCTATAAAAGGCGCGAGCCTACCCGGCCAGCCACGACACTCCTAGGGGCACATCAATCCCGTTCGTCCATTTACCTTGCTCGCTCCAGTAACTTTGCAAGCCTGCTTTTGACAGCAACCGTTTGATCCAGTCAAAACTTTCGATACCTATTGCATTTTTAAATAGGTCAATGACTGCTAGGTCCAGATGTGTCTGCGGCCAGCCAGAGAACGCAGAGAAGATTAACGATCATGGTGACGCTGATGTATGTCGATTAGCCTTCTAGCCAACCCTGACGATTCCCTTTCGAGTCGGTTACAGTACACGATCGACTATTCGAACATGTGCAGATGATCGATGATGTGGACCGTACTAACGGCTAACCATCACTGCCGAGGTAGGCAGGATCATCTGTGGAAATTCAGGTCGCCTGAGTGCGATTTGTGAAGATTCGAAAGCGATACGTGCGATATTTCTCCACAAAAGCGAGACATGGCGTGGTTCTGAACTGTGGAAACGGAGACCGATTCATCGTATGATCCGGCTCGGTGTGAAGGGGATAGGAAGGATTATCTCGGAATATGCAAGCCAGATGTTGGATGCTCCGTGACCGTGAGGCGCAGAGTGTGCAGAGTAAACAAAACTGAGTCGGTGACACGATGGGGGGACACTGCTCTTTAGAAAATTAGCATGCAGACAATGTTCCTCTGAACTAGCAGCTGGCTGGTGATCAGTAGTGGCCACTGTGCGCATCGTTTATGGTATAATCGTGTCTGCAACCGAAGTCTCTCGACGGCTGACTAGCCGAGGCCAAAGTGGAAAAGACAGAGTCTAGGAGAAACAAAATCATCCTTTTTCTTTCTGAAGAAAAGCTACTTCTCTATTCACTAATATAAAATATTTTTGCAAGCTAATTGCGACAACGTTTTATATTAGTGAACGGAGGTAGTAAGTGGATTCCATACTGTTGACAACATTTAGCTCGCCAAAACGTTTTTTATAGTATTAGAAAACAGATATAATAAGTGGATTCTATATAGCAAGTTGCTTTTACGGAAACACCATGAACTGCTTGAACAACTGTTGATAGCCACATGCTGTCGGAGCACGACGACCGCCAGCTGTATCCTCCCGCATTTTGTTTTGCATAACTGTGCTGATAGATAGATTAGTGCCGGTCACACGTGTTGCTTAAGGGGCGCCCTGATAGCTACTCCCTCTATCTTAAAAATATGTTACGTATAATTTTTAGCCAAAGTTAAACCCTGTTAAAGTTTGAGTAAAAAATATTGACATCCACAATACCACATGTATATATTATGAAAGTAGATTTCATAATGATTCTAGTAACATTGATTTGGTATTTGGTATTGTAGAAGTCGACAAATTTTGATATATATTTGATCAAAATTAACATAGTTTAATCTTAATTAAAAATTATATGCAACATAATTTGAAAAGGAGGGAGTACATGAGATTTTTCAGATTAACTCGTGGTAGTAGTACATACTCGATCGAGCTGTGTGCGTTGCCTGCTTCGGCGAACCCATTCTTACATTCGTTTTTACGCAGCTCAAGATACAGGCGGTTCGGACCGTTGACCCGCTGGACCTAACCTCATTTTAGTCACCACTGGCTTTACTTGATGTGGAAAGTGAAAACAATCTAAGTCGACCCTGGCGCCCAAATAGATACTACATCAAATTTGTTGCGGCCGGTTCAATGAATCTAGCCATATTTTTATAACATTTTGCCTAATCTCATGAAAATTAATTTGGATCGGAGAGTAATAAGATTAGTATTGTTGTGAGCTTCATATATAGTATCGGTCATACCAAAGGGCCTATTTGATTCAAACGATTTGCACGTATATATTTTGGAGGATTAAGAATCCTTCTTAGATGGTTGTTTGATCTGTGATTTGAATCCATAAGATTTTTCATAATAAGGAATCATGTGCACTTGATTTCAGAGGAAACCAAATGTCCACTCAAACCTTTATGCCAGAATCTCTTGTTTTTCTTATGATAAAAACAGACAAAATTGTAAGTTTAAAAGAAAAGATGCACCATCGTGCCCGGAAACCATGCCCAATAGTCGTAAAATACGAGTTGGGTTGTACATATCTTAGGTATGTACAACTTGGTGCATACCTTAATGAATGGGGGTATGTATACCATGAGTATTTTTTTTGCATGTATATCTAAGGTATATATACGTAATTTTGATATATATTGGGTGTGTATCTTGGTGTAACTTGGGTATGCATATCTTGGGTTTGTATGAGTGAGACATAAATATCTTGGGTACGTATACCCTTAAGTATGCACAATTATAAACACAACATATGTATTTGAGGTATGGACATAACATTGCAATCCTGCGTTTTCTCTATTCCTATGTTTCTAGAACCATGTGAATCAAAGATTCCTAATCCTACATTGTCTAAGATTGTATGTTTAGATCTATTTTTGAAATATGAACTTAGGTTTCAGTGTTTCACCAAACTAAAGTTGTACTTTTTAGGATCAACTTAGAGACAGGAAAATATCGGCTAACTTACATGTGGATGGACCCAAAGTGTATATATACATTGGTATGTGGAAAAGGAGTTCATGCTTTAGGAACATCACAATACATGAAATTGTATATGATAATTTCTTACATTTTTCTCGTTGGAATTACAAATACACCGAATTTCTTCAGAGTTAAGATGTAAATGCAAAGAGACTGTGACAAAACAAAATATCATATAGTCAAATGGGTACAGTATGCCAAGCTAAGGATGGGTGGTTATACACTTACTTTAGATACTAAACCAAGCCCTCGCGATTAAATGTTTGTGGAAAATGGAGACCACACACCATGTGTACAAAAGTATTTGTATGCACACATATGTTTAAAGTTAGAATTTAACTCGAGGCGAACACAAATTTTGAGATTCTTAGTTTTGACTGGTCTTCTCTATGTTAAAAATAGTTTTGTTTTTGTTGTAGAAAGATATTAGGAAATAGAAAATATACTAAAATTAGGGGCAAATATCTAGGGATTTAAATCATTCAAAATCGGCAGTTTATGATTCAACCAAGTACAACATGCAGGATAGAAAAAACCATTATGATAGTGGAGCCTATAAATGTAGTTTTGTGGAGGGAATTTTTGACAGATCGGACCACCTCCACCAATGAAATGGCAAAAAACACCACCTCTGAAAAATATTGTCAAAAGAGACCACCTCTGGGTGGCGGCACGTCTGGCCAGGCGACACGTGGCACGTGCCGCCTGGGCCAACGACGGCAAGCACATGCCGCCTGAGGCAAAACCGGCATGTCACCTGCCAGGTGATGCCGTCGACTGCCGTTAGCTGAAGTGGGCCCTGCCGCCCATGCCAACGCCGGCATGTCCACGTGGCTGGTTGCCGCCTGGAGCAATGGCGGCATCCTGGCACGCCCAGACAGGCCGACAGCCCGCGCTGATTCCAACGTGCACTGATTGAAAAATTGGCTCTTTAATTGATTCTCTGTGCACTTTTGAGCGGGAAGATAAGATTCGTTCGATGTGCCGTAGCAGTAACTAGACCACCGACGACACTAATCGTGGTCTATATAAGCAAGGTATTCGTCATTCATTCGACCAGTCATCTGCACTGCTATCTTTGCTGTGTCATTCAATTTAGTTGCTATGAGTTTGCCTTGCTTCGACCAGGGCCTAAGGCCGAAGAAAATGAAGTACGCTAGTTTACCGAAGGGAATGGAAGCCGCATGATGCTGGTGCGGTGACATAGCAAAGGTTAGGGAGTCGACGGATTTTTCGGACAGGATGGGCATGAAATATTTCATGTGTGCCAATCATGCGCATGATCCTCCGGAGTCTTCATTGCTATTTTACCGCGCTCCAGTAAGATTTAAGTTTCATGAGATGACATATTTGCTCGTGTTATATTTAGATGTATTAGTAAGATTATTTTTGTTGTAGTCACCGCCGCCGCTCTGCCAATGGTATCATTGGATCGACACGGAGCAGCCGGCTTCTGTGTTGCGTCAGATTAAAGAAAGGCAGCGTAGGGCTTGGGAACGCTTCCAGGAGGAGGAGCGACAAGAGGAGGAGGCTGCACAGAGGAAAGCAGCGCAATAAGCTTACAATGAGGAGAAGTGCCAGAGAATCGCAGAAGGTAAACACCGTAGGAAGGTGGAGGAAGAGCGACACAAGCAGATTCGTGAGGCGGAGAGGGAGAGAAAGAAGGAAAGGGCTACTCAGGCAGAAGCAGCAGAAAAGTGTGGTGATACTACCGGAAAATGGCCACGCTGGACTCAGGACTAAAATGCGTTGTTGTTTATTGTACCAGTTTGTATCTTAATTTCTGTTGTATTTTTATTTCCGCATCCAGATGTATCTTACTTTAAAATATTGTTTTTATTCATCACCTATCATGTTATGTTTTATTGCCTGCAAGACCGATTTATTTTAATTAAAGCTGGTACAAATTTACCCGCGAATTTTTCCCACCATTTTTTCGCACCATTTGTTCGCGCCATCTTTTTCCCGCCATATGTTCCCGCTCTTTTTTCCCGCCATATGTTCCCGCTATTTGTAGGTTTTGCAAGGCTATAAAACCCCCTCTCACCCGTGGGTTTGTTGCATCAGTATAGCATCCAACCATGTCGGATGTTCTTCCTTTCTTTGATACCTCTAACCGCGATTTCCACCCAGAGATGACCCATTGTATCCTGAGTCGTGCCGGCAAATTTTGTGAGATTAGAGGTATGTCTTTCCAGGAGCTAATCACTAAAGATAGCCACGTAGCTGAGATTGGTGTATGGTTACCGAGGATGCAGCTCCCACAGAGGAGCATACTAGAGGTACGCCAAGAACTATTAAGGCATCAAGCAAGGTGGAATAGAGTGATTGAGCTCAAAAATATTGAGGCTGGTCTTGGTTTTCGCACTTAGATCAATACTGATTCAACTGAAATCACAATGCTGCCAAAAACATACGCATTGCACATGCAGGTAATATTTAATATTTTGCGCACTTTACATTCTGTAAGATTTATTTGTAGTACTACTGACATTATCTGGCTTTCTATTTGTCATATGCAACACTATCCTGATGATGCGGAGTTTCTCAATAGAAGTATCAAGCACTTTGCCTGGATGAATAAGATATTTGATCCAGTGCGGGGTGGGTTATACCGCCCGAATACATATGCTGCCGCTCTAGCAGAGGCATCATATGATGAGTATGATGACGATGACTTCATACATGCGCCTGTCAAACCCAAGGGTAAGAGTGCTGCGTCGTCGAAGGCCAAGAGTACATCAGGTTGAGTCTCCATCTTCTATCTTTATGCACCAATTAAGAGAGCATAGTTGTCATTCTGAGCATAATGTGCATAGTCCCAAAATTTATTATTGATTGATTCATGATTATGGTATTGCTTGTTCTTAAATTATTTGTATCTAGTCACCCTTTTGAACTTTGAAGGTGTCCTATACATTTATGTTTTGCTACTCCAAGAAGGACAAGTTGAATACCACTTTGCTATGTTTTCTCTATGCTTCAAACAAACAAATGACTTTCAATGCATTATTATTCATAATCTTTTGTTTATGTTACTTTTCATGTTGTAACATGGTTGCTAAGTTATATGGTTAGAATTATATCTTTTATGCCCATGTTTAGATTACTTTGATCTCAGCTTGCAATGTTTTACATCGATTTGATCAAGATTGTGTTGGCTGCATGAAACCTCAAAAATTATTTTTGTTATCACTTACCTACTCGAGGACGAGCAGGAGTTAAGCTTGGAGATGCTTGATACGTTGCAAACGTATCTATAATTTTTGATGCTCCATGCTTGTTTTACACCAATTGCTTTATGTTTTGTTTACACTTCGTGACGTTTTTATGCATTTTCCGGAACTAACCTATTAACAAGATGCTACAGTGCCAGTTCCTGTTTTCTGCTATTTTTGTGTTTTAGAAAAGTTACACAGGAAATATTCTTGGAATTGGACGAAACAAAAGCCGAAGTTCCTATTTTGCTGACACGAAGGCGGAGTCCAACGGAGAGACGGAGGAGGGCCAGGAGGCGGCAACACCATAGGGTGGCGCGGCCTACCCCCTGGCCGCGCCGGGCCCTGGTGTGGGCCCCTCGGCCGCCCTCTGACGTCACCCTTCCGCCTATAAATTTCCTTTGTCGCGAAAACCCTATGGCCCGAAACATCTATCCACGAAACATACTGTAAGCCGCCGCCGTCGTCGACCCATGATCGGGAGGGTCCAGAAGCTCTTCCCGGCACCCTGCCGGAGAGGGGATTCATCACCGAATGCCTTCTTCATCACCATGCCAGCCTCCGGAGTGATGCGTGAGTAGTCCACCCGTGGACCATGGATCTATAGCAGTAGCTAGATGGTTGTCTTCTCCTCCATGCGCCTCATGTGTAGATCTTGTGAGCTTCCTATCATGATCAAGATCATCTTCATGTAATTTCACATGTTGTGTTTGTTGGGATCCCATGAATATTGAGTAATATGTCAAGTTGATTATTGATTTATCATGTCTATGTTATTTGTGATCTTGCATGCTCTCCGTTGCTAGTAGATATCTTGGCCAAGTAGATGCTAGTGACTCCAAGAGGAAGTATTTATGCTCGATAGTGGGTTCATGCCTCTAGTAATCTGGGAGAGTGACAATAACTTGTAAGGTTATAGATGTGTTGTTGCTACTAGGGAGAAAACAACAATCTTTTATTCAAGGATAATTGTATTGTTTACATTACACACTTTGCTTAAGGCGATAATCTGTTGCTTGCAACTTAATACCCAAGGGTTGTTCGGATGATATCCTGCGGGTGGATTATTAGTCATAGATGCAGTTGGATTACGGTCTATGTATTATGTTGTAATGCCCTAATGAATCTCATAGTGATCTTCATGACATGTACATGCATTGTTATGCATTCTTTATTTTGTCAATTGCCCAACTGTAATTTGTTTACCCAGCATGTTATTTATCTTTATGGAGAGACACCTCTAGTGAACTGTGGACCCCGGTCCATTCTTTTACATTTATATTACCATCTACTGCAAGCACTGTTTACTTTCCGCAAGCATTATTTTATTTTCACCGCAAGCAAACATCTCTTTCCACACCATACGTCTAATCCTTTCTTTATAAGTCCTAAATTACTGGAACCCTTTCTTTGTAAGTCCCAAATGCGGCAAAAGATTGGGTTAGACCAGGTACCAGGTCCAAAGGCTTGAGTCTGAAGTAGGTAGCAAGTTTCTGCTCCGGCAGTTAACTGTTTTCCTGATTCGTCAGAGAAGCCATGCTTGTTAACCAAAATACCCTTGAGAAATGAAATAATATGAGTTGTTTAAATGAGTACAGGAAAAAGAAGAAGTCAAAGATTGAACAAGTCGAAGATATGAAGATTTGAGATTCTACCGGGGCTACTGACAAGGGTATAGCTAATAGAGTCCGTTATCTTTGTACCCCTGAGGCCCGCTAAGATAGGCCTAGTCATAGACATAGTCGAAATACAAGTTGATATCGTATACGGATACTATAATTTGTATTTAACCCGATCGGATCCTTGAGACCTGGCCACCTATATATAGGGGTCAGGAGAGGCCGGCCAGGGACAGATTGAGATTGAGCCAAGTTCAGTACCACGCTTACTCTCGATACACGTCTTGTTTGACTGATCTTTACCTTTGAGTTCATCCGACGCCCTCTTTCCCTAATCCTAAGTTCTTCATTTAGGACATTTGTCGAGTTAATCCTCGTCAGTGAGGCTGGGCTTTGTTATATACTCCCCCCGTTTATAAATGTAAGATGTTTTAGGTTTGTGAAGCAAATATATCTAGACAAGCTACATACTAAAAGATGTGTAGATACATTTGCTTCACAAAGCTAAAACATCAGTAGCTCTAAGGTGTAGCTTGCATCTCTGCTTTTGAATTCAAAAGACTGACATGTCTGTCAAAAGTACATTGAGAGTGAATTTGTTGTCGCCCGTGGGCTATACCACCCTACTCTCTGCCGTTGGATGATGTACTGGAGATTTCGTTCCGAAGTGTAAATGAACCTGCAAAAGCTCCAAAGTTCACGTAAACAACTGACTTGTATGCTAATTATGCGATGATATGTCAGAATCTCTGAATTCCCAGTGTCACGGGACGGCTGCATGCCGTTTGCAAAATGATTGACCAGTCATAGCTGCATGTCCTTGCGTTCGGGCCACATAAATTTCCTACCTACACAAGGGCAATTTTTTTTTAATATTGCACTTTTTTTTCAGCTTTTCAAAATGTAGCATTAATTTCTAGCTAATTTCAGAACTAGGGCAGCGTCGTAACCGCCGGACGCGATTAGCGGGTATTCTATCCGGCAGATGCGAGTAGCGGAATTCGAGGCTGGGTCCCCCATGCCGGCAGGAGTTGTCGTGACTTCCGGGCGTGAGTGGAGAGGAAACAGCCACGTCGCCCCACCTGGAAAAGAAATCGCGCCCGGCAGATTCGATTTCTTCCTGTCGCACCCGGCGGATCCGACAGGTCCGCATGCAGGGCGGTAACCCGGTCGGCATCCCCGCGCGGCACCCCCACTCCCCCGCTCGCCCATTGCTTCTCTCTGTTCTTCTCTCTTTGCTCTTCTCTGCTTCAGCTCAAACCTCTCATTCTCAAATCTTGTTTCTTCGATTCTGAGAGCATTTCTTGATCAAAATCAGTGAAATTTGTTGCAAGAAGTAGAGGATAGCCCGATCTACAAATGGGTTAGCTTTAGGAGAAATTTTGTTGGTTCGTTTTGTCACATTTAGGAGTTGTAGGTGTAAATTTCCCTGTAGATGTTCTTGTGTTCTTGATGCTGTTCTTATGTTGTTGTGCAGGTTGAATCAGGTGTGGTTGAAGTTGTGTAACGTGAGCAAGTTTGAAGGTGGTGGTTTGCACGCTTCAAGGGTAAAATTGCTATGTGAAATCTCAGTCATTATATTTTAGTGGTGTAGTTTTTAAGTGAATAAGTTGGTGTTTTTAGTCTCATATCGGTATAATAGCTGTAAAAATCTCAGTAGTTGTATTTTTGTTCTTGAGGCCGTTCTTGTATTATTGTATAGGTTGATTCCGGTGCGTTGGAAGTGGTGTGACGTGAGCAAGTTTTGAGGTGGTGATTCGCACGCTACGAGGGTAAAAATCTTATTCTCAAATGGTGGTAGTGTAATTTTGTGTATATATATTTTCGCGGTGTAGTTGACGGAAATAGAATTTTTATGTAGCAGGAGTCATGTCTGGATTAGTTAGATTTGTTATTCATTATGGGTACGGTGCGGTCCGTAGCAGTGATGCTGGAGCTGATCTTAGTGACTTCGAGTATCTGATACGTCTCAAACGTATCTATAATTTTTGATGCTCCATGCTTGTTTTCACACCATTTGCCTATTGTTTCGTTACACTTAGTGGCACTTTTATGCATTTTCTGGAACTAACCTATTAACCAGTTGCCACAGTGCCAGTTTCCTGTTTTCTGCTGTTTTTGTGTTTCAGAAGTGATACACAGGAAATATTCTCGGAATTGGACGAAACAAGTTCCTGAAGTCTTATTTTACCCGGAAGCTTCCAGAGATCCGAAGAGGAGTAGGAGGGGGGCCACCAGGGCCCCACACACAGGGGTGGCGCGGCCAGGGCCCTGGCCGCGCGGGGCCCATGTGTGGGCGCCTGGCTCCCCCTCTGACATCGCCCCTTCGCCTATATAAAGCCTCGGGACGGAAAACCCTAGGGGATTCGGCAATTTTCCAGAAACAGTTCCGCAGCTCCGCCGCCACCGTCGACGAATTTCAGGGGACAGAAGTCTCTGTTCCGGCACCCTGCCGGGACAGGGAAGTGCCCCCGGAGCCATCTCCATCGCCGTCTCCGCCGTCTCCATCGACCTCACCGCCATCTCCATCAACCTTGCTGTCTCCTATGATGAGGAGGGAGTAGTTCATCCCCGGGGCTGAGGGCTCTACCGGTAGCTATGTGGTTCACCTCTCTCTCCCATGATGTGATCTTTATGTGATCGTGAGCTTTGTATCATGTTGAACAAGTACATGTTATTATTCAGATATTTTGTGTACTCTAGTGATGTTATTAAAGTAATCTATTCCTCCTGCTATGGTGTAACGGTGACAGTGCGTGCATCATGGTGGTACTTGGTTTAGGCTATGATTGTGATCTCTTGTGGATTATGAGAATAATTATTGCTATGATAGTTTGAGTGATCTATTCCTCCTTTCATGGTGTAATGGTGAGAGTGTGTGCACCGTGTTAGTACTTGGTCTAAGTTGCAATGATTTTTATCTTGAGTTGTTCTTTGATTTGGGTATCGCTATGAGTGGTGTTTGTCAAGTACTTGATGAACTTTAAGGGGTGCTTCTGTAGCCACTACACAATGATTAGTGTTATTCAATAGGAGAGTAATTCAGAGTGCCTTAGCAAAGAGAAGTTATTTGTTCAGTCATGTTATATTGTTGGGAGTGTGTCCACTAGTGAAAGTATGATCCTTAGGCCTTGTTTCCAAGCATTGCACACCGTTTACTTCCTATTTTGTTACTTGTTTGCTCGCAGCGATATTTATTTCACATCACGTTTGCTACTTATAATCATCTATACCACTTGTATTTCACTATCTCTTCGCCGAACTAGTGCACCTATACATCTGACAAGTGTATTGGGTGTGTTGGGGATACAAGAGACTTTCTGTATCGTAATTGCAGGGTTGCTTGAGAGGGATAGCTTTGACCTCTAACCTCCCTGAGTTCGATAAACCTTGGGTGATCCACTTAAGGGAAACTTGCTGCTGTTCTACAAACCTCTGCACTTGGAGGCCCAACAAGTGTCTACAAGAATAGAAGTGCGTAGACATCAAGCTCTTTTCTGGCGCCGTTGCCGGGGAGGTAAGGTAAAAGGTACTCGCATCCTCCTGTGTGAGTGCTCGAAGTTATTTCCTTTAGATTCTGCAATTACATCTTTTTGTTTCTTGTTTTTATTTTCACTAGTTAGGCTTAATGGAAAACAATGAGTTCTGTAGTCTTTTTCCTGAGTTTAGATATGAAGTGTTTGAAGAGAAAATTGAAAAACCTTTGGAGCTTAATTTGCATGCTAATAGTATTGTTAGTACGAATGCTTTGAATCCCGTTATTGCTAATGCTATAGAAAAGTCTAAGCTTGGGGAAGCTGGTTTTGTTAAGCATGATATTTTTAGTTCCCCAGCTTTAGTGGAGAAAGTTTGTTCTGATAATATTTTATCTCCCATATGTGATGTTCCTTCTTATGATGATATGTTTGAAGAATATGCTTTGCGGAATAGCTGTTCTCTAGCTTGTGATGATACTAAACCTCTTGTTTATAATGGCTATGATGATGAGTATAATATTTTCAGTTCACCTACTATTGAGGAGGAAACAAGGTATGACTACAATATGCCTCCTATTTTTGATGATTATGGTGATGAGAATAATTATTCTATTGAATCTGCTCCTACTACTATTGTTCCTGTGGTGAGTATTAATTCTTTTATGCATGTGGCTCATGATAGAGATGTTTTATGTGATAGTTATATTGTTAGTTCTATTCATGATGCTACTGAAAGTTATTAT
Source organism: Dactylis glomerata (assembly GCA_007115705.1). Classification (NCBI taxonomy): domain Eukaryota; kingdom Viridiplantae; phylum Streptophyta; class Magnoliopsida; order Poales; family Poaceae; genus Dactylis; species Dactylis glomerata. The sequence goes on from QXEO01000555.1 coordinate 4,120,038, forward strand.
GAGAGAGGGAAACATGGTTTGATGAATCTCAACAATATTGAGTTTCCCCTCTTTATGTTGCAATTCTTGAAGTTGTACTTGTTTTGCTTCCTATGCTTTTTGCTTTGCGCTTTCATGACTTGTCTCTTTACAAGACTATTTTTCATAGGAAGTGGTTTAGATTTAAATGTGTTTCATACATGCTTTTTGATGCTCTCTATTGCTTCAAGTTCTTATATGGCGCCTTTGCCTCAAGCTTTTATATGGCGCCCACATGAGCATCTTTGCAAATTACTGCGCCTAGCTCAAAGGCGTTAAAGAAAAGCACTCTTGGGAGATAACCCAATGTTTTCTTTTCAGTACTTTTTCTTTTATTTGAGTCTTGGAAGTCATTACTACTGTAATGACCGCTCCTTATCTTGTTTATTTCGTTTTTGTGCCAAGAGAAGCCTCTAATTTGAGTGAGGTAAGATTTGGGGATGTTGCTGTCCTGAAACAGTTTTCGGTGCTGCACCGTAAAAATTCGTATAAATTCTCTGTATATATTTTGGACCTGCGATTTCTTGTGCATATGCCCCAGGTTATATCCAAACTTTTGTTAGTTGAACACTTTTTGATTTGAGCAACAGAAAACCCCTCAAAAATTCGACCTTTGTCAGCTGTTCAGTTTTGACAGATTTCTGCCAATATTTGTGTTTGCCACTTTATCGCTTTCTTTTGAGTTCTTTTGATCATGGAACTTTTTGGGGAAGTTGCTACAGTAGTATTTGCTATATATGTGGTGGTTTTAGGTTGAAACCTGAAGCAAAAAGAGGTTGATTATATGTTATGCTTACACTAATGTTGCTAATAGAATTGTGTTTAGTTTTGTATGAAGGAAGTTTTCAAGTGTAGGGATTGGAGAATGATGAGATGAGTTGAAGAATGGACAAAAGCTCAAGCTTGGGGATGCCCATGCATCACCCCAAGAAATATCCAAGAAGTACAAGCGTCAAAGCTTGGGGATGCCCCCGAGGCACCCCTTCTTCATCGGCAAAAATCAGGTCACCTTTCAAAACACTATATTTTTATTGCTTCATGCACTATGTGTTTTTCTTGGAGCGTCAGTTGTTTTAGTTTTCTTAGTTGGTTAGGTTTGTTTGTTTGCTGCAATAAATGGTTAGATCACATCATGTTTCTTTTGGAGGAGATGAACTCGTTTTCATTTGCTAAGAACACTCAGTTTTTCACTCTTATCGTTCACCGAGTGTTCTTCTTTTTCTGCTACTGCTTTTGGTTTTTGTTTGCGCCTTGATTTGCGTTCAGACCTTGTCATACCTTTTCATCAAGGTGTATTTTGCCTCTGATCTTTATTGGTTTTCATCAAAAGAGGTGTCTTTAAAAAATTTCAAATGGTGTTGGAAAAGAGAAAAAGCTTTATGCAAAATAGTGGTACAAGAAGGAGCTTGTGTAGACTGCGGCTTAGGCTTTTTCATGTCATGCTTGATGTCTTTTTGATAGTATGCTTAGTGGTTTTGCTGTAGCATGACTTGTCTCAAACAAATTAGATTGCTTAATGAGCCTTTGAAAAAATCATGCGTTGTTTTTATTGTATGGAAGCATTATTTTGGTTTTCTCCTTGATGCTTTATTTGGGTTGACTTGGCGCATGCTCACACATGTTAGACTCTTACAAAGTCGCCATTAGCCTTCATGATCATTTAGTTTTTGACTTTTGATGCCATCGTATGCTTCTTTTAATGTCGCTTTGTCGCTTTGCATGATTATGGCCATTATTGCTCTCTTAGTTGGTCGCTCCCAGTCTTTTGCTAGCCCTCGCCTTGTACTGAGTATGAGCTCTACTCGTGCATCCAACTCCTAAAGCCAAAGTTTGCCATTGTGTCCACTATAAACTCCTATGCATGGTATTTGTAAGCCATTCAAAGTAAATTTTCATGTGCTACCTTTCAAAAACCTTCAAAACACTTCTCGTTTTGTGACACTGTTTTTAGCTCATGGGGACGTAGTGGTCGGATTTGCTATCTTCCATATTGCCTTATTCCAAAAAGAAAAAAAAGAAAAAAAGAAAAGAAAAATGGCACTCCTCCATGGTATGTGAATGTTGGTGGGCACCCGATGGAATCGGTTAGCCATGGTTTGTGAAAGGAAAAAGGTGGGGAGGAGTGCCAAGCTTTATAAAAGAGCACAAAAGTGCCAATCTCTCTCTCAAAAACTTGCTTCATTTTTGTATGGAAGATAGTAAGAACCCCATTGCCAGTCGTTGACAAAGACAACCACTTCTCAAAACCAATTTTTATCTCTCTATTTTACAAATGAAAAGCTCTAGCACATGTTTAATCACTGCTTCCCTCTGCGAAGGGCCTTTCTTTTACTTTTATGTTGAGTCACCACCTTGTTTCTTTATGCACCATTAAGAGAGCATAGTTGTCATTCTTAGTGTGATATGCATTGTCCCAAAGTTCATTGATTGATTCATATTGTTGGTTTCACTTGTTCTTAAATTATTTGTATCTAGTCGCCCTCTTAAACTTTGAGGTGTCCTATGCATTTATGTTTTGCTCTCTTTGAAGGACAAGCTGAAAACCATTTGTATGTTTTTCCTTATGATTTGAACACACGTTTGACTTTCATTGTTTCATTATCATGATCTTTTGTTTGTGTTCATTTACATGTTTACAACATGGTTGCTAAGTTCTTATTGTCATGATTATATCTTTCATGCCCATGTTTTAAGTTCTATTGATCCCAGCTCACCAATGCTTACATATATGATCAAGATTGTGTAGGTGCATGTCACCTCAAAAATTATTCTTTTGTTATCACTTACCTACTCGAGGACGAGCAGGAGTTAAGCTTGGGGATGCTTGATACGTCTCAAACGCATCTATAATTTTTGATGCTCCATGCTTGTTTTCACACCATTTGCCTATTGTTTCGTTACACTTAGTGGCACTTTTATGCATTTTCTGGAACTAACCTATTAACCAGTTGCCACAGTGCCAGTTTCCTGTTTTCTGCTGTTTTTGTGTTTCAGAAGTGATACACAGGAAATATTCTCGGAATTGGACGAAACAAGTTCCTGAAGTCTTATTTTACCCGGAAGCTTCCAGAGATCCGAAGAGGAGTAGGAGGGGGGCCACCAGGGCCCCACACACTGGGGTGGCGCGGCCAGGGCCCTGGCCGCGCGGGGCCCATGTGTGGGCGCCTGGCTCCCCCTCTGACATCGCCCCTTCGCCTATATAAAGCCTCGGGACGGAAAACCCTAGGGGATTCGGCAATTTTCCAGAAACAGTTCCGCAGCTCCGCCGCCACCGTCGACGAATTTCGGGGGACAGAAGTCTCTGTTCCGGCACCCTGCCGGGACGGGGAAGTGCCCCCGGAGCCATCTCCATCGCCGTCTCCGCCGTCTCCATCGACCTCACCGCCATCTCCATCAACCTTGATGTCTCCTATGATGAGGAGGGAGTAGTTCATCCCCGGGGCTGAGGGCTCTACCGGTAGCTATGTGGTTCACCTCTCTCTCCCATGATGTGATCTTTATGTGATCGTGAGCTTTGTATCATGTTGAACAAGTACATGTTATTATTCAGATATTTTGTGTACTCTAGTGATGTTATTAAAGTAATCTATTCCTCCTGCTATGGTGTAACGGTGACAGTGCGTGCATCATGGTGGTACTTGGTTTAGGCTATGATTGTGATCTCTTGTGGATTATGAGAATAATTATTGCTATGATAGTTTGAGTGATCTATTCCTCCTTTCATGGTGTAATGGTGAGAGTGTGTGCACCGTGTTAGTACTTGGTCTAAGTTGCAATGATTTCTATCTTGAGTTGTTCTTTGATTTGGGTATCGCTATGAGTGGTGTTTGTCAAGTACTTGATGAACTTTAAGGGGTGCTTCTGTAGCCACTACACAATGATTAGTGTTATTCAATAGGAGAGTAATTCAGAGTGCCTTAGCAAAGAGAAGTTATTTGTTCAGTCATGTTATATTGTTGGGAGTGTGTCCACTAGTGAAAGTATGATCCTTAGGCCTTGTTTCCAAGCATTGCACACCGTTTACTTCCTATTTTGTTACTTGTTTGCTCGCAGCGATATTTATTTCACATCACGTTTGCTACTTATAATCATCTATACCACTTGTATTTCACTATCTCTTCGCCGAACTAGTGCACCTATACATCTGGCAAGTGTATTGGGTGTGTTGGGGACACAAGAGACTTTCTGTATCGTAATTGCAGGGTTGCTTGAGAGGGATAGCTTTGACCTCTAACCTCCCTGAGTTCGATAAACCTTGGGTGATCCACTTAAGGGAAACTTGCTGCTGTTCTACAAACCTCTGCACTTGGAGGCCCAACAAGTGTCTACAAGAATAGAAGTGCGTAGACATCAGTATCATGAGGTGGACTTCACTGATCCTCAGAGTATCTGTATTGGGGAATTCAAAAGGATGTTAATGGTGTTCTTAGGATGGGATCGTAAGCTGTACACTGTCAGCTTACAAGCATTGTGGAGCAACTCAACTAGCAATATATATTGTCAGTTGAAAGAGATAGAGCGTACCTCTCAGTGGGTCGGCTGGTTGAAAGGGTGTGAGCGCCGGCAAACATCCCCGATCGCCCTTGTGGTTGCGAAGCCGATTACTGTCGGAGGGGAGGCCGAGTCAAGCCACAGCAGCCAGGCAATTGGTTTTGGTTCTTGGCAGAGCATGCAACCAACTGATGAGCCTACTGTGGCCATGTCATATGCCGGCGACATTGGGTATGAAACAGGGCAGAGCAGTCATGCATTAGGTGCAGCGGCAGATGATGCAGGTGGCGAGATATTTTCGGACGATGAAGATGAGGTTTTGCAGCAGCAGATGGAAGCTGAAGATGTTGATGGAGATGCTGATGATATTAATTCATCTGACTCTGATGAAGAAGATGAAGAAGATGATCAGGATGAGGCCCCGATTCCGAAAGAATGGAATCAGGACTTCTCAAATTTAATGAGAGTGAACGAGGGGCACGATTCGGCATGGGAGTATCACCCGAACAGCATCTCAGTCGGTTCATTATATCCCGACAAGCAACGTCTTCAGGATGCAATAACTAGCTGGGCAATGTCCACGCAGAGGGTATTTAAAACAGTCGCGTCAAACAAGAAATATTTGACAGTGGAATGTACAAGGAGAGATATCCCGCTAGGGTGCATGGCTACCTCCTCAAGAATGACACCTTCTGGGTGGTGAGCGACCACGTGCAGCACACATGTATTATTATGAACCAGTTGGTGGATCATAAGAACCTGAGTTCCACTCTCGTAGCTCGACTATTTCATATCCAGATAGTCGAGGGCAAAGCTATGGAGGTAAAGGCTATCCAAAAGACAGTGAAACAGAGATACAAGTTAAACTATTGCTACACTTTGGACATGTTGAAAGGTACATGCGTAACGATATTGTTTTCATTTTGCATTGCTCAAATACATACTTCACAAACTAACTGTTAATTTTTACATACAGAGACGGTTTGCCTTTGACCAGGTGAGGGGCTGCCACCAGTCGATTACCGAGGCATTTGATTTTTACCCCGGCGATGCGGTAATCTGGGACCCATATTCGCCTGATAGTATCGCAGCTAGATATCTTGGTGGGCTTTCTGATTTGTGCACAAGAGATCAGGAATACTGGCTTACGAAGTCCAAGATTGTGTTTGATATATTTGTGGAGGAGATGTCTCAACAAAGGGTTATGAGACAATTTAATCTTCTTCAGGATGTAGTTCCACCTCCAGCGGATGAGCCATTACTAGCAGAAATCCACGAGTAAGTTAACACAATTGTTACAAACTAACATACTTGCTTGCATATCAATTTTTTATAAGATATATACGTGCAGACTGCTACTTTTTTTTATAAGATACATACGTGCAGACTGCTGCTATTTTTTATAAGATATATATGTGCAGACTGCTGCTATTATGATGCTAATGTTATAATTTGCAATAACAGGTTAAAAAAGAAGGGCACAAATAGGACCGTGAAGAAGTGGCTAACATTTGTTTAGAAATACATTAGAGAGTGGGAATCTGCGCGGAATAATGTTAGGTTCTCACATGTGCCGTTTGATCCTGAACTCTTCGAGGAGTATTGTAGGAGGTACAATAAATGTACCCGCACATGTCTCACTAAGGCAAAAGACCCCAAGGGATATTTCAAACCTGCACTATGTGACATGTATGAGGCAGGATCTTCAGGAGGCTCAAGAATACAAGCTGTAAGTTATTATAATTAAATATTGATATGCTAAACTCTCTATTTTGTAGCTAATCGTACACATTATTTTTTGTTCTATTTTTGTAGGCCGATGAGGTTCATGAAGCCGCTAATGATATTTACCACTTCGCACGATCTCAGTCTACGGCGGCTCTAATTCCACGCCAGCCTGTTGTCACCTTTCTGGGCAAGATGAAGAAGAAGATACGTTCTATTTACTCCACTCTCATTTGCCGTACTACAGACGATGTTCGTCGGAGAAGTGGACAAATGGACCCTCATACTTGGACGCCGCGTCCACCGCGGTATCCAGAAGTGCCTACACCTCCAGCCCCTCTCGGGCATGCACCACGTCCACGTCTTGATCCACAGGGGAGTATGAGGCCACCTTCTACTGTTGAGCCTAGACGTTCAGCTATGCGGCGCTCCACGTCGAGACAGAGGCCACCTCCTCCTGATCAAGCTGGAGGTTCAGCTTGGCAGCATCAGCAGTAGCCTGATCCTTACCAGGCTGGAGGTTCAGCTGGGCCTCACCATCAGCCTGCTCCTGATCAGGCTGGAGGTTTAGCTTGGCAGCATCAGCAGCAGCCTGATCCTTACGAGGCTGGAGGTTCAGCTTGGCAGCATCAGCAGCAGCCTGATCCTTACCAGCCTGGAGGTTCAAGCTATGTGCAGCAGCCGGAGTACGACTACTTGAGCCAGCAGCAGTATGGAGGCATAGCGCAGCAGATTTTTGGTTATACTCCACAGATGGCCATGCCAGAAGGTACGTTCAGTTCACAGTTGTTGTATTTCTTAAGTTATACATAGCCGTAATTTCCTAATAGATTTTGTTGCATTGCACGCTACAGCACATGGAGGGACGTCGCCTATGCAGGGATCGACTTGGATGACTGGTGACAACGATATTAACTCGGACCCTATGGGTGGTTACATGGCCTTGCTTACTACTCCTCCACCTGATTCCACACAGCAGTCACAGACCAGCAACCAGGAGGTCGACAGCACTCAGTACTATCGAGCGGCCCCTAACAGGTATGGATGGACGACGCCTCCGCCACGAGGACCACCACGTGCTCCGCGCCGTCGATGATCTATGTGATCTTTGTATCTTTGTATCCTAATAATTTGTATGCACATTCGTATTAGACATATATTTCTAAGCATGTTTGTGGTTCTCATTGTACTACTATCCGATGATGTATGAGACACATTTATTTGTCACGATTTATTTCTGACTATTTGTTCCCGCCTATTCTTTCCCGCTCGTTCTTTCCCGCCTATTATTTTGCGCTAGTTGTTTCCCGCCAACTCCATTCCCGCTCGTTATTTTTAGAAAAAAATTTCCCGCTCGATTTCTCCAGCAAACTTCTTTCCCGCCTATTCTTTCCCGCTCGTTCTTTCCCGCCAACTCTTTCCCGCTCGTCCTTTCCCGCTTGTTATTTCCCGCCAACTTTTTTCCCGCTTCTTCTTTCCCGCCTTCTGCATTCCATGTCTTCTTTCCCGCCATTTCTATTCTTCAAGTCCTATATAAGACCACCTAAACTTCAGTTCTAGCTCATTGTATCTTGCCCAACATGGCGCCTCCCAATCGTAGTTGGAAAACAGTTATGTCCGTAGAGGTTTTCAAGGCAGCCTGTAGATATAGGAGGAACCGTTAGCTTGTTCCATTTGACGAGCTTGTCAATAGCCCCAGCGATCTCATTGAGGTCACATATGATTACAATCAGAGCAAGTCGACAGGCCCATCTCGCACCTGGAAAGAGGTCCAGGCAGAACTTATCAAGATCAACGGGCACTGGACAGATATAAAGGACAGAAGAGAAGATATGAGCTGGTGGGTTCAATATACCGCGCTCTGGATCAACGATAGCCACAAAGATGAAGATATCTTCATGCCTAGCGATTGGGCCAAGAAGAAAGGGGCGTCATCGAAGAGCAAAGAATCTACCTCGTCCAAACCAAATGACGCTGCTTGCAAGGGCAAAGGAACTGCACCGTTGAAGTTCGACAAAGGCGACGACGACGACTTCATGCCTAGCGACTGGGCCAAAAAATCTTCTTCAACAAAGGGCAAGAGAGTCGCCAAACCTTAGTTATTCGTACTATATTTCTATCTTAATTTTAGTTGTCCCGAATCATGTATTTCTATTTTAGTTTGCGGTATGTAATACCGATGTATCACACACTTTCTATATTTTAGTTTTCGGAATGTAATACCGATGTATCACGCACTTTCTATATTAATATAAATGTTACTCCAATATATATTTAAAAATACTACTCAAAGATAAAACTTCCGAAATATTTGCCGCGACTAAAAACAATACAAAGTAATGAAAATAGTTAGTAGTTGTCTAAAACAGATGGTACTGAAGCCGGCCGGGTGCGCGTAGCAGCAACAGAACTTGTCGCGTCTGCCCGCCATGACAGGGACTAATCGCATCCGCCAGACGCGACAGCAGGCACGGCAGAACCGCGTGCAGAATGGCAGCGTCCCAGCAAAACTTGTCGCATCCGGCAGATGGGAATACTACTAATCGTATCCGGCAGATGGAACAGTGCCCTAAATCTGTAATTAGCTACAAATTAATCCTAGTTCTGAAATAGCTGAAAAAAAGTGCAATATTAAAAAAAAATCGCTACACAAGGAGCATACATGTCTTATTTTCATTCGTGTGCAAGACCTACACTTTACCACATCTCTGGAGAGTGTGGATTTTCGTAGCTCAAGCTACATATAGCTTATTTTTTTCCAAAATTCAAAAATACTATTTTAAAGTTTTAAAAAATTCTGATTTTTTTTACATGTAGACAATGTTGAGTTATAATAACGTGCAAAGTTTCAATTCAAAATATCCTATATTCGAGGCTCTACAAAATTAACAAAGTCTGACAGATTTTGAGTTTGTAAAAGTTTACAGTGTTCACTATTACGTATGTCAGATTTTATTATTTTTGCACAGCCCAAATTATAACGTATTTTGAGTTGAAATTTTGCACGTTTATAGATCTCAACATTGTACATATTAACATTTAATTTCAGATTTTTTTAATTTAAAAATATCATTTTTGATTTTTTTTAAACGAGCTACATGTAGCTCGAGCTACATTTATAGTTTTCGCATCTCTGGAGCCATATTCATTGAGGTCATCAAACGCTTAAAGCCACTTTATCATTCAGTTTTTTATTCATCTAAAAGGTTAACTATTTTGCATGAATCTGTTTTAGGAGGTCGACATCCATTGTGCAACATGAGGAGTCAAAATCCGTTTCGTTCAAAAAAGGAGTCAAAACATTTCAGGTCGACACTATGATAGATGAGTCCAAGTCAAAGCAAACTTACTACTGAGCCTCAGGAATCGTTCAGTAGTCTTCCTTTTCTCCATGACGGCTGACGCTCGTCTCATAGCAGCATCACGGATGACGCACGATGTTCTCCGTCCATGCGCCAACCACGAGCACTACAAATACAGTTCCTCCTCGCGTGAGATTAACTCCACAAGCACCCAACGGAAGAAACAATCTCAGCCTTCACGGTACACACACATCTTTGGGTCCTGTACCATGGTCGGAGGAGGCGACGACCTGAAGCTGCTCGGCACATGGTCAAGCCCGTTCGCCATCAGGGTCAAGCTCGCGCTAGACCTCAAGGGCCTTAGTTACGAGTACGCCGAGGAGGACCTCGCCAGCAAGAGCGAGCTTCTGTTGAGCTCCAACCCGGTGCACAAGGAGATACCAGTGCTCATCCACAACGGCGTCCCGGTCTGCGAGTCCAACCTCATCGTGGAGTACATCGATGAGGCGTTCGCCGGCCCGTCCATCCTCCCCGCCGACCCGTACGAACGAGCCACTGCTCGCTTCTGGGCCGCCTACGTCGACGACAAGGTATACCTTTCGTCCTGTATTTCACTAGCCTTTTGTACGTGCTTCGACTGTTCGACATTTCTAATCACCATGGTGTGCGCAGCTCTTGGCGTCGTGGGTCATGATTCTGTTCAGGGGGAAGACGGAGGAGGAGAAATCCGAGGGGAAGAAGGCACTCTCCGCGGCGTTGGAGACCCTGGAGGGGGCCCTCGCGAAGTGCTCCGATGGGAAGGGGTTCTTCGGCGGGGACAGCATCGGGCTCGTGGACATGGCGCTCGGGAGCCAACTCTCGTGGCTGAAGGCGACGGAGGCGATGTGTGGAGAGGAATTCTTTGGCGGTGATAAGACCCCACTCCTTGTCGCGTGGATGACGCGCTTCACCGAGCTTGACGCCGCGAAGGCGACATTGCCGGAGGTGGACATGGTGCTTGAGTACGTCATGATGCGACGGGCGCGGTTGGCTGCGGCTACAACTGCGGCGTCAAACAACTAACCAAGCCAGCTCGGCGGGCATGAATAAACTCGTTACCAATAATTTCATGTGCCTTACTTATGTCACGTGTTTTTTTACCATTTTATGCATTGTCTATCATTTCATATGCATTTCTTCTATCAAATGTTACCTGTTTACACATTACACTATAGGAAACAAGAGATTTGCCGTAGGAAACACGATTTATCGTGTGTATTTTATTTGTCGTGAGCAAAAAGTCGTGGCCTACGGCAAACATCCTATTTACCGAAAGTAGGAAAAAAGCTCACGGCAAATAAAATACACACGATAAATTGAAGATTTGTTGTGATTATTTATAATGCCTATGGCAAATTAGAGATTTGCCATTAACCTACGACAAAATAGAGGTTATTAGCCGTGATTTTTTAATTGACCTACGCCAAAATAGAGGTTTGCCGTGATTTTTAAATTGACCTACGGCAAATCAGGAAGTTTGTCATGAGTTTTTACAAAGCCTACGACAAATCCTAATCATCCATCCGCGTCACACAATCTATAGCCAATCGGAAGCTAGATTTGTAGTTCCCATGGATCGTTGGCTAGAGATGATCTAAACCGTCTACATTTTATCGATCTAACGGCCCACCCTCAGATATGATCCAGCAGGTCCAGATTCAGACCTGGCCACCATATCCCATCTCCTCGACCCTCTATCTCTCTCTCACCGCACACACCATCGTCACTGTCCTCTCTCACTGCACGCACCAGGGGTTGGTGGGCGGTGTAGAGGAGCCCTGCAAGCGTGCTCCTCCTCCTCCTCCACGCACCATGTTGGACGGCGCGGCGGGCGGTCAACGCTATTGGCAGTTAGTGCTGCTACGACCGGCGAGGCAGGCGGGCGGTCAACCCAAGGGCGCTGGCGGCTGGAGGGCTCGTTGGAGGCTGTCATGGGAAGCACTTTGGTGCTGTACGTGCAACTTTCATGCAAGGCCATGGACACCGAGGCGGCAGCCCCGGGCATGGCAGCGGAGGCCTTCTCTTTGGTTTTCATGTTGTGGTGATTTCGGCCATTGGAGCATGAGGAGCTGCAGGGTGGAGGTCACCGGTTGTGTTGGTGGAGGTCGACTTTGAAAACGCGTGCTTTGCAACGCCCTTGGGTGCCATGGTGGAGTCCCAAGAAAAAGATTTGCACTGGCCTTGTCGGTGCCGGCAGCGGCGGCGCATGAGCGTCGTCTTCCTCATTGGAGGCGTTGGCTGTGGAGCTTCATCCACACCCCTCGTGGGTCTTTGCTCTTCAAGAGAAATCTTAGCTCCGGGTTCCCGAGCGAGCGACGACGGCGGTTACATCGCGACCTTCTTGGAGGCGTCGTCTTGGAGGCCATTGTGCTGTTGGTGCGTGTTTCTCTCGCCGTTTGGTTGGTGGATGTCGGGGCAGCGGCCCCGAACAGTTTTTGATTGTGCGTCGAGGCGGCAGCCTCGGGAACCATGGTGGGCAGTAGCTTCATGGGGTGCTCGGTTGACGCGCCTCAACGGAGGCGATCTGACTTTTAGGCCGGGGCAATGGCCCCGGATCTTGGTGCGGCGGCCGTGGTCTTATGAGACTTGCGAGGTTGCTTTGCTTGCACGCACACTTGGCACTTATTGCCCTTGACATTAGTAAATTTCGAAATTAAACTCATGTTGGCTAGCCGCGTCATGCAACCAAAGTTAATATGACAAAGTCGTGAATGCCAAATATTGGACTCATTATCATTGCAAACATGATTAATAACTTTAGTGCATAAGGCTGACAAAGAAAGGCGGAACAAGCTTTTTACACTCATAGCCTTTCCCAACAAATTATCCATACTTAGATATTACAACTTTATTGGACTCAACTTCATAGAAGAGATCCGCTGACGAGATTTTTATTGATGGAGGGAACGTGCTGCACATTCTTCAGTTGTACGGTCTTCCCCAAAGTGAACTTCAGATTTATCGTACCAACACCTTGAACAGAAGCACGTGAGCCGTTTCCCATCAGCACGGAGCCAGCCCGTGCAACCTGATAAGAAGAAAACATGGAAATATCAGCACATACATGTATATTGGGGTGTCTATCCACCATTCAGGTGAATGACAAACTGAAAGGATAGTAGGAAATATACCGTACCCAGCATCCTTCATCTCAGTATCACCAACAACAACATTAGCGGAATTGTCGATGTTTCCATGTGAATGCTTATCAAAGCGTTCAGGGCAGCTAGGAGCACAATGATTCTGATCACCACACACATGGCAGGATGCTTTCTTCTTATACTCAGTCTTCTTGTTGAAGTTGGTAGTCTGCGAGTCCTTGTTCTTACCGTCAAACTTTCCCTTGCCCTCAAACTTGTTCTTATTCTTGGAATTGTGGGACTGGAAGTTATTTTTCTGCACCACATGTGCACTAGAACTTCCATCAAAACCTCGAGCACGTGTATCCTTTGCTCTCGCCTTTTCCTCAACATGAAGAGAGCCAATAAGATCCGAAACAGAAAACTCATGTCTCTTATGTTTGAGAGAAGTAGCGAAGTTCCTCCACGAAGGAGGAAGCTTGGCAATAATGCCACCGGCCACAAACTTGTCCGGTAAGGTACACTTGAATTGCTCAAGTTCATTGGCAAGGGACTGTATCTCATGAGCCTGGTCCACAATGGGATGGTCATCAGTCATCTTATAATCATAGAATTGCTCCATGATATACAGTTCAGTGCCAGCGTTAGAAACACCAAACTTGGCATCCAACGCATCCCACGCATCCTTGCCATTATCAAATGATATATAGGTGTCAACAATGTTGTCACCAAGAATGTTGAACAAAGCCCCCATAAACATGGTGTCGACTTTCTGAAAAGCTTCCTCCTGAGCAGGAGAAAGATCTCCCTAAGGTCTGCCAAGAGTGGCGCTATAGCAGCCTAGGTTTTTCAACCATAGAACTGCTCTCGTGCGCCATCTCTTACAATGGACACCATCAAAGGAGGCGGCCTGGTAGCTGCGACCAAACCAGTTGGATTCAATTGCCTATAATCAGGTTTTTAGATTGTTGAAAATATAAGCATTTTACGATAAGATATAATCCAATATAACCAATAATAAGGCATGATGATAATTGCAGGAATTAATCTAATCATGCATACTAGCAGAATAGACGAACATATCGCATCTAACACAGATAAACAAATCACATCTATTCCAAACGCTAGTACAAGGAATTGTAATAGATAGGAACAGATTGCATACGGTGCTGCAGGAGGATTCGCGTTCGCGTTCAGATTCACGTTGGTGTTGGTGTTGAGATTTGCGTTGGCATTGGCGTTAGCGTTGACGTCAGCCATGTCGTCGATGTAGAGGGCGTAGATGTCTGGGAAGAAGTCCTCATCGGGGAAGGAGTTGTCGGTCGATGTGATGCCTCTAGTAGTCGCGCAGAAGCGCTCCCCAAAAACCTGATCGCCCCTCACCCATACAGGTTCACAAGAGGCGAGGTTCCGGAGGCCTACTGTCCTGTCGTCTGGTGCACGCCGAAAGAGGGGATGGAGAAGGTGTAGCAGCGATGCAAGGCTCTGGAGGCGAGAGACGGGATGTGATACGGCGTAATTAGCGTTTACGCCTGAGCCACTTATAGATAGCCGGTCGGGTAAGATGTGGGGCGCGGCCCACTGATACGTCTTAAACGTATCTATAATTTTTGATGCTCCATGCTTGTTTTTACACCATTTGCTTAGTGTTTCGTTACACTTTGTGGCATTTTTATGCATTTTCCGGAACTAACCTATTAACGAGATGCCACAGTGCCAGTTCCCTATTTTCTGCTATTTTTGTGTTTCAGAAAAGTTACACAAGAAATACTCTCGGAATTGGATGAAACAAAAGCTGAACATCCAAAAATTTACCGAAGCTTCCAGAGAACCGAAGAGGAGACGGAACGGAGCCAGGGGGTGGACTCACCACCAGTGTCGTGGTTCTTACGACACGTATGCCATGAGGGGTACCTCAAGGCGATAGAAAGAGGGGATAGGCGATCTGGTGCCCGGGACGGTGATAGACAGGGATTACCCAGGTTCACGTCCCCGCGGTGGAGGATCGCTACATCCTGCTACAACTCACTATAATGGCACAATGTGTACAAGTTACAATGGTTGTGCTGGTCGCGATGCGATCTGCTATGTCTTAGCTATTCTAGATATCTCATGGCCTCAAGGGCTCCTCCACACCGGCTTATAAAGGCGCCTGGCGTGGGCATCACGGTGGTTCCGGGGCGGATACAATATGGAGTCCTAGACTAAGTCATATGCGTGTACTACAAGGCAACCTGCCATGGGCCTGTCTTCGGATCCGCCATGAGCTCCTGCGTCCAGTAATCCACCATGGTATGGCAACATTGAATCTGCCATAAGCTCCTGCTATCCGGGAATCTGCCATAAGCTCCTGTTATCCGGGAATCTGCCATGGCATGGATGCGTCTGGGAATCTGCCATGGCATGGCAGCGTGGAATCTGCCATGGCATGGCAGCCTTCAATCTGCCATACCACCAGCAACTAGGCCGCCCGATTGGCTATCCGCCATACCACCTCCATGGGCCACCCTGGTTTGCCGGTATGAGACTACGTCACTGGTATACCCGTTTGGTATATCCACAACAGTAGCCCCCAGAGTTCTTTGAGATCTTCTCTTCTGTCTTCAATGCTTGATGGGCTTTTTATCTTCGTCTTCTTCTTTGTCTTCAAGATAGTCGCGTGAAAGATCTCGTAGAGCTCCCAAAGAATAAATTTTATCCGCCTAGAACTTTAGGCGGACCAGTGACGTCTCATACTTGCAGGGCAATTCTCCAGATACATGCTGGTATACTACTGCGAACGAATCCAAGGCGGATAACTAGTATTTTTTCCGAGCTCAAGGAACGTTCTTTCCAGTATAAGATGTTGCCTCGAGGCTTACCAAACAGTGAGCGCAAAATTATCACACTGCTTCTGATTTTGAACTTCGATGCTTTTGCACCATGTGTAGCCCCCGAGCGCCATGGCGGGTTCTCATAGAGAATCAATTAGGGTGCTCTTAGAGAAACTACTTAGAATATTTAGCCTGTAGCCCCCGAGCACCGCTACGCAATTTTCCTAGTGGTGCGCTCAGAAGACTTAGGATTTTTTGCTAGCTGTAGCCCCCGAGCGTTATGGCGGATTTCTATCCGGCATAGGGCTCTAAGAGAACTACGTAGTTAAAATGTGATAAGTAGCCCCCGAGCGTTATGGTGGATTTTTATCCGGCGCAATGCTCTAAGAGAACTTCACAAATTTAGCATCGGTGTAGCCCGCGAGTGTCAAGGTGGAATTTACTTAAAAATCCGGCTTGATGCTCTTAGAGAACTTCACCGGTTATTAGATCAACATATTATGGTTGTAGCCCCCGGGCGGCCAGCTCCATGGCGGCCTGCTCCAAGGTGACCTCAAGGCATCCTACTCCATGGCGGTCTCAAGGCATCTTGTTCCATGGCGGATTGCTCCAAGGTGGCCACTCCATGGCGGACTCAAGGCGGTCTGCTCCATGGCGGACTTCTCCAGGGTGACGCTCCATGGTAGATTTGGGCTGCCATCGAAAGTGACCGCTCCATGGCAGATTTGGGCTACCATCAAAGGTGACTGCGCCATGGCAGATTTGGGCTGCTGTCGACGGTGTCCGCTCCATGGCAGATTTGGGCTGCCATCAAAGGCGGCCGCTGCATGGCAGATTTGGGCTGCCATCGAAGGTAGCCCCCGGGTATTTGAGCTGAATGGCTCGAAAACACCCTTGATCGGGCACCAGCAAAGCGTCCAAGCGTCATATGTACCTGTGACATGAAACAAAACACAATTCTATTAAATCGTTCTTGTGTTCAACGAACAAATGCAAGGCGGGTAAAACACGGCCATTGAACAAATGTTTTAAAGCTGAAACTATGCAGCAGTTGAACAACATAAAACTGTCAAGGCGGAAAAAACTCGACTATCTTGAACAGTTCATGTGCATTTAATATGATTTTTAGCAAGTGCTGGTTTATCCGTTCTTCCGGTTTATATGCTTGACTTTTCGTGAGATGGCAAACTTTTGCACGAACAATCCGCTAAGGCGATAGCGCTTAATAGCAGCCGTCCAGAACCTTGGAAACGGATGGCGGCTTTAAAGTGCCAAAATGTCACTACTCGGGAATCCACATATAAAATATCAGAAAACGTGTGCGCCAGAAAACTTAAGCTAACGTCGGATGGCGGATTTTTGCATGATACCGGCGCCTTTAGAGGCAAGCCAGTCAAAATTTTACTCACGAGCGCAAGGCAAATCGTGGAAAAGTTATGATCAAAATGAAAGCGGTAAAAGACTCAGAATATGAGTGAACCAATCTTTATCTCATGATCATAAACAAATATTAAATATAAAATATAAATAGGGACTTAGCTGTCTGAGCGGAGGATGTTGTTTGTTCCTGGCATAATCAAAGTTGTAGTCAGCGGCCAAGAAGACACCATGGCGGCAAACCAGAATGAAGTCATCCTCAACGAAGTCGAAATAGACTGGCAAAGCCGCTGTGTGATGTAGTCAGTTGCTGTAGTCCACCGCGGTGGCAAAGCCAGCCATGGCGGAAGTGAATATGCCGGCACGTCGGATGTTTTGTGATTAGCGGAACTGCGGAATTGGTGACGAAGGCGACAAAGTAGACAGCCGCTCCATCAACTGCAACATAGACCAAATTGAGTGCGGCGGAGCAGAAACCGCCATCCAAAGAAGTAGCCCACTGCGTCCGCCATATAGTCGTATGTTGCATCCGCCATATAATCGTACGTTGCATCCGCCATATAGTCGTAGCTAGCCTTGTATGATTATGCTTGCAATCAGCGTCTTGGCAAGAAAAATCCATGCACGCAAAGTGTTTCACGTTGGTGGAGTTCCACATGATGGTCTCTCTTTGAAACTTGAGCCAGCGGTGATGTTTGCTGATGAGAATTTTCCGCCTATGACCGATCGGGTCTGCACAGCTGCCACCAACCGCGCGGATGGCGGTTTTGATGTCGGAGCAATACAGCTGCCGAAAAACAAACAATAAACCGACTTCCAGCAAATAGTGCTGCCTTGGCGGATCTGTGTGGCGGCAAAGTTATACGAGCTAGCGACGATGAACTTATCGGCGGCAAAGTTATACTAGCTGGCGTCGATATAAGGTGACGCAGTCCAAGACAGCGACAATGCCAACTGTCACGGAGCTATAACCGGCTGCGACAACAAAAGTAGTCTGTGATGGCGGCAAAGTCAGCCATGACGAAGTAGGGGTTATCCGCGGTGGCGGCGAAGCCAGTGACACCAAGCAGATGTAGAGATATGGCAGATCGCGAATCAGATCAGATGGACGCCGCCTCGAACACAAGGGATGAGAACAATCCACCAGTGTGAGGGCTGTTACGTCGAGCCCCCGATTGCCTAGCCTTGGCGGTAATGAACTTTCCGCCGATGTTGCAGATGAAGAGATCTCCGCCGCCTAACGCGGCAACGCACACCATAGGAGGGACTGATCAACGTCGCTGGAACGCACGTGATAGCAGATCCGACACCTATGACATCGAGCCAGCAGTGTAGCCAAAATTTATCCGCCTAGGTTGACGACGCTGATGACGTGATCGATGGCGTTGTAGCAGATCCGATCTCGCCACCACATAAGACGATGAGTGATTCCGCCCGGATCGATTCCAGACACCCTAGCCCCACGGTGGGCGCCAACTGTCGTGGTTCTTACGACACGTATGCCATGAGGGGTACCTCAAGGCGATAGAAAGAGGGGATAGGCGATCTGGTGCCCGGGACGGTGATAGACAGGGATTACCCAGGTTCACGTCCCCACGGTGGAGGATCGCTACATCCTGCTACAACTCACTATAATGGCACAATGTGTACAAGTTACAATGGTTGTGCTGGTCGCGATGCGATCTGCTATGTCTTAGCTATTCTAGCTATCTCATGGCCTCAAGGGCTCCTCCACACCGGCTTATAAAGGCGCCTGGCGTGGGCATCACGGTGGTTCCGGGGCGGATACAATATGGAGTCCTAGACTAAGTCCTATACGTGTACTACAAGGCAACCTGCCATGGGCCTGTCTTCGGATCCGCCATAAGCTCCTGCGTCCAGTAATCCACCATGGTATGGCAGCATTGAATCTGCCATAAGCTCCTGCTATCCGGGAATCTGCCATAAGCTCCTATTATCCGGGAATCTGCCATGGCATGGATGCGTCTGGGAATCTGCCATGGCATGGTAGCGTGGAATCTGCCATGGCATGGCAGCCTTCAATCTGCCATACCACCAGCAACTCGGCCGCCCGATTGGCTATCCGCCATACCACCTCCATGGGCCACCCTGGTTTGCCGGTAAGAGACTACGTCACTGGTATACCCATTTGGTATATCCACAACAACCAGGGGCGTGGCCCAGGGCCTGGCTGCGCCGCCCTGTGGTGAGGGCCAGCTGGCCCACTTCTGGCGCTGCCCCTTCGCCTATAAAGACCCCCCGACGGGAAAAACCTAAACACCCGATCACTTTTCCAGAAACACATCGTGATCCGCCGCCGTCGTCGACCCGAGATCAGGAGGGTCCAGAAGCTCTTCCCGGCACCCTGCCGGAGAGGGGAATCGCCACCGGAGGTCTTCTTCATCGCCATGCTTGCCTCCGGCGTGATGAGTGAGTAGTCTACCTTGGACTATGGGTCCATAGCAGTAGCTAGATGGTTGTCTTCTCCACCATGTGCTTCATGTTTAGATCTCGTGAGCTGCCTTACATGATCGAGATTACCGTTATGTAATCCTACATGTTGTGTTTGTTGGGATCCGATGAATATTGGTGTTATGATTGAGTTGATGTGCTGAATATTATCTTATGTTATCTCTATGTTGTTTATGATCTTGCATGCTCTCCGTTGTTAGTAGCTATCTTGGCCGAGTAGATACTAGTGACTCCAAGAAGGGGTATTTATGCTTGATAGTAGGGTTCATGCCTCTATTTAATCTAGGGGAGTGACAGAAACCTATAAGGTTGTAGATGTGCTGTTGCCACTAGGGAGAAAACAACATTCTTATGTCCAAGGGCATATGCTTTGTTTACATTACACACTTTGCTTAATGCAGTTATCTGTTGTTCGCAACTTAATACTTGTGGGGTTCTCGGATTAATTCCCCATGGGTGGATTATTAGTCATAGATGCAGTTGGATGGTGGTCTATGTATCTTGTTGTAATTCCCAGAGTAAATCTCATAGTGATCCTCTCGACATATGCACGTTGTCTTTATTCTATCAATTGCCCAACTGTAATTTGTTTACCCAGCATGTGTTATTTTATCTTATGGAGAGACACCACTAGTGAACTATGGACCCCGGTCCTATTTCCTTTATATTGCTATCACCTATTTACTTTAGTCGCACTGTTTATTTTCTCGCATACTACTATTGCTTTCCACTCGATACGCTCATACACTTTGTTTACAGCAAACCGGTGAGATTGACAACCTCATCGTAAGTTGGGAGCAAAGTATTTGGTTGTGTTGTGTGCATGTTCCACGTTGCTACTAGTTGAAGACGCGCTAACACGTTATCATTAATGGCGCCCTTGTTGGAGTGTCACTAGGCTAGAAAGCATCACCTTCTTGAGTTTGGCTTTTTCCTGGATTCGACATACCTTGGTTTCTTACTGAGGGAAAACTCGCTGCTGTACTCATCAAACCTTCCTCTTGGGGTTCCCAACTGGACAGTGATTTACACTATCACACACTGCCACAGCAAAGATTTTTTTGGCGCTGTTGCCGGGGAAAAAGAAGACTTCTGCAAGGGGAGTTTCGCACGCACATCCTTTACTTTGTTTTAGTTTTACTTTACTTTATTTTGACTTGCTTCGTTTTATCAAAAATACAAAAAAATTTAGTTTTCTTTATAGTTGTTTATTATGTCTAGTTTAGTTGCTACTACTATGTCGCCCGAGGATATGATTTTCACTTTCAAACAAAAGGGTGAGGAAAGTTTCAAAGAAGCTTGGTCTAGAATTTATGATTGGCATGGAAAAACTGAACCGAAAATGATTTTGAGTTTGCTTCTTAGCTGCTTTTACTTTGGACTTGCTCTTCGTTACAGATATGCTTTGGATGCCACTGCAGAAGGAGATTTCCTTCATTGTGATGGAGATCAAGCTTTCGATATTATAAAAAAGTTGATTATGATTTATAGCATGCCAACTGATTTTGATTCCTCTATGGTGAGCATTTTTAATAGACTTAATACTCTTGAAACTAGCACTACTCGTTTGGGAAATTGCTATGGTACTTTGCGCCAGCATTTTGATTATGTTCCAATACACTCTGAACCCTCAAGTTGGTATCCTACGGTAAAAATCACCATTGGTGGTGAAACTTTTCATGCTCGTTGTGATATTATGTCTGAATTTTGTCTTATGCCAAAGGATGTTTATGAATCTTTGAGTCTTTGGAAGCTTTCTGAGGGGGGAGAAGAAATTTCTCTTGCTAATAATGCCACTATATTTCCCGTTGGGATAGCTGAAGGAGTGTTTACAAAAGTCCTAGGAAAAATAGTATCTACTGATTATCTTGTTATTTAATGTGTAGGAAAAGGACAAATCACACTTGGAAGGTCTCTACTAAAGCTCCTAGGCGCCGTCATTGATGTGGGAAAAGGCACCATAAGATTCACCTCTCCACCTTGCAATAATCATGTGTTCCCTAAAGTTAAGAGCAAAGGTAGGATAGGAAGGCGTAAGGTACCCGTTGACCCTAGTGCTTCATCACTCGATATTACTTGATTCCCACTTTCTGCGCCTAGCTCAAAGGCGTTAAAGAAAAGCACTCTTGGGAGATAACCCAATGTTTTTACTTTCAGTACTTTTTCTTTTATTTGAGTCTTGGAAGTTATTACTACTGTAATAACCTCTCCTTATCCTTTTTATTTCGTTTTTGTGCCAAGAGAAGCCTCTAATTTGAGTGAGGAAAGATTTGGGGATATTGCTGTCCTGAAACAGATTTCGGTGGTGCACCGTAAAAATTCGTGAAAATTCTCAGTATATCTTTTGGACCTGCGATTTCTTGTGCATATGACCCAGGTTATATCCAAACTTTCATTAGTAATACACTTTTTGATTTGAGCACCAGAAAACCCTCTAAAAATTCGACCTTTGTCAGCTGTTCTGTTTTGACAGATTTCTGCCAATATTTGTGTTTGCCGCTCGATCGCTTTCTTTTTGAGTTCTTTTGATCACGGAACTTTTTGGGAAGTTGCTACAGTAGTATATGCTTTATATGTGGTGGTTTTGAGTTGAAACCTGAAGCAAAAAGGGTTGATTCATTGTTATGCTTACACTAATGTCGCTAATAGAATTGTGTTTAGTTTTGTATGAAGGAAGTTTTCAAGTGTAGGGATTGGAGAATGATGAGATGAGTTGAAGAATGGACAAAAGCTCAAGCTTGGGGATGCCCATGTCACCCCAAAAAATATCCAAGAGGTACAAGCATCAAAGCTTGGGGATGCCCTCGAGGCACCCCTTCTTCATTGGCAAAAATCAGGTCACCTTTCAACACACTATATTTTTATTGCTTCATGCATTATGCATTTTTCTTGGAGCGTCAGTTGTTTTTAGTTTTCAGTTTTGTTTAGTTTTGTTTTCTGCAATAAATGGTTGGACCCCAACAAATTCCTTTGGAGAAGTTGCCTTGCTTTTCATTTGCCAAGAACACTCCGTTTTTCACTCTTATCGTTTCAACGAGTGTTCTCTTTTTCTAGAACTGCATTTAGCTTTAGTTTTTCGCCTTGATTTGTGTTCAGATCTTGTAATATATTTGCATCAAGGTGTATTTTAACCTCTGGTCCATGTTGGTTTTCATCAAAAGAGTTATTTCAAAAAGGTTCGAATGGTGTTGGAAAAGAGAAAAAGCTTTATGCAAAAAAGTGGTACAAAAAGGAGCTTGTGTAGACTGCGGCCTAGGCTTTTGCATATCGTGCTTGATGTCTTTTTGATAGTATGCTTAGTGGTTTTGCTGTAGGATGACTTGTCTCAAATGACTGAGATTTCTTAATGAGCCTTTGAAAAAATCATGCGTTGTTTTAATTATTTGGAAGCATTATTTTGGTTTTCTCCTTGATGCTTTATTTGGGTTGACTTGGCGCATGCTCACACATGTTAGACTCATACAAAGTCGCCATAAGCCTCTATGATCATTTATTTTTTGAATTTTGATGCCATCTTATGCTTCTTTTAATGTTGCTTTATCGCTATGCATGATTATGGCCGTTATTGCTCTCTTAGTTGGTCGCTCCTAGTCTTTTGCTAGCCCTCATTTTGTACTGAGTATGAGCTCTACTCGTGCATCCAACTCCTAAAAATCAAGTTTGCCATTGTGTCCACTATAAATTCCTATTCATGGTATTTGTAAGCCATTCCAAGTAAATTTTCATGTGCTACCTTTCAAAACTTTCAACTACTTCTCATTTTGTGCCACTGTTTTTAGCTCATGGGGACGTAGTGGTCGGAATTGCTATCTTCCATATTAAATTAAGTACCCCTCGACTAGGCAGCTTCATCTACTCGTCATTAATTTTGCAAGGGAGCTGGTCAGACCATTGTAATCTAATTTTAAAAAAGAAAAAAAGGCACTCCTCCATGGTATGTGAATGTTGGTGGGCACCCGATGGAATCGGTTAGCCATGGTTTGAGAAAGGAAAAAAGGTGGGGAGGAGTGCCAAAGCTTTATAAAAGAGCACCAATGTGCCAAATTTTGAAAGAACTCGGAACCGCTCTCACTTGTTTATTATGGAAGATAGTAAGACCCCATTGCCAGTCGTTGACATGAAACAACCACCTCTCAAAACCCAATTTTTCTCTCTGTTTTACAAATAAAAAGCTCTAGCACATGTTTAATCACTGCTTCCCTCTGCGAAGGGCCTTTCTTTTACTTTTTATGTTGAGTCACCACCTTCTATCTTTATGCACCGTCTAAGAGAGCATAGTTGTCATTCTAAGTATAATGTGTATTGTCCCAAAGTTTTCATTGATTGATTCATGATGTTGGTTTCACTTGTTCTTAAATTATTTGTATCTAGTCGCCCTCTTAAACTTGAAGGTGTCCTATGCATTTATGTTTTGCTCTCTCATAAAGGACAAGCTGAAAACCATTTGTATGTTTTTCCATATGATTTGAACACACATTTGACTTTCATTGTTTCATTTTCATGATCTTTTGTTTGTGTTCATTTTTATGTTATAACATGGTTGCTAAGTTTCTTCTATCAAGATTATATCTTTCATGCCCATGTTTTAAGTTCTTTTGATCGCAGCGCACAATGCTTACATAGATGATCAAGATTGTGTAGGTGCATGTCACCTCAAAAATTATTTCTTTTGTTATCACTTACCTACTCGAGGACGAGCAGGAGTTAAGCTTGGGGATGCTGATACGTCTTAAACGTATCTATAATTTTTGATGCTCCATGCTTGTTTTTACACCATTTGGTTAGTGTTTCGTTATACTTCGTGGCATTTTTATGCATTTTCCGGAACTAACCTATTAACGAGATGCCACAGTGCCAGTTCCCTGTTTTCTGCTGTTTTTGTGTTTCAGAAAAGTTACACTAGAAATATTCTCGGAATTGGACGAAACAAAAGCCGAACATCCAGAAATTTACCGAAGCTTCCAGAGAACCGAAGAGGAGATGGAACAGAGCCAGGGGGTGGCCTCACCAGCAGGGGGCGTGGCCCAGGGCCTGGCCGCGCCACCCTGTGGTGAGGGCCACCTGGCCCACTTCTGACGCTGCCCATTCGCCTATAAAGACCCCCCGACGGGAAAAACCTAAACAACCGATCACTTTTCCAGAAACACATCGCGATCCGCCGCCGTCGTCGACCCGAGATCGGGACGGTCCAGAAGCTCTTCCCGGCACCCTGCCGGAGAGGGGAATCGCCACCGGAGGTCTTCTTCATAGACATGCTTGCCTCCGGCGTGATGAGTGAGTAGTCTACCTTGGACTATGGGTCCATAGCAGTAGCTAGATGGTTTTCTTCTCCACCATGTGTTTCATGTTTAGATCTCATGAGCTGCCTTACATGATCGAGATTACCGTTATGTAATCCTACATGTTGTGTTTCTTGGGATCCAATGAATATTGGTGTTATGATTGAGTTGATGTGCTAAATATTATCTTATGTTATCTCTATGTTGTTTATGATCTTGCATGCTCTCCATTGTTAGTAGCTATCTTGGCCGAGTAGATACTAGTGACTCCAAGAGCGGGTATTTATGCTCGATAGTTGGGTTCATGCCTCTATTTAATCTGGGGGAGTGACAGAAACCTCTAAGGTTGTAGATGTGATGTTGCCACTAGGGAGAAAACAACATTCTTATGTCCAAGGGCATATGCTTTGTTTACATTACACACTTTGCTTAATGCAGTTATCTGTTGTTCGCAACTTAATACTTGTGGGTTCTTGGATTGATTCCCCATGGGTGGATTATTAGTCATAGATGCAGTTGGATGGCGGTCTATGTATCTTGTTGTAATGCCTAGAGTAAATCTCATAGTGATCCTCTCGACATATGCACGTTGTCTTTATTCTATCGATTGCCCAACTGTAATTTGTTTACCCAGCATGTGTTATTTTATCTTATGGAGAGACACCACTAGTGAACTGTGGACCCCGGTCCTATTTCCTTTATATTGCTATCACCTGTTTACTTTACTCGCACTATTTACTTTCTCGCATACTACTATTGCTTTCCACTCGATACGCTCATACAATTTGTTTACAGCAAACCGGTGAGATTGACAACCTCATCGTAAGTTGGGACCAAAGTATTTGGTTGTGTTGTGTACAGGTTCCACGTTGCTACTAGTTGAAGACGCGCTAACACATTATCGTTAACGGCGCCCTTGTTGGAGTGTCACTAGGCTAGCAAGCATCACCTTCTTGAGTTTGGCTTTTTTCCTAGATTCGACATACCTTGGTTTCTTACTGAGGGAAAACTCGCTGCTGTACTCATCAAACCTTCCTCTTGGGGTTCCCAACTGGATGGTGATTTACACTATCACACACCGCCACAGCACCCACATCCGAGTTAGTAACAGCTCATGATTCAGAAAAACCGGAAATGGCTGATAGAGAAATAAGGCGAGGCGAGGCGGGCGGCGGAGGAGGAGCGCGTGTGTGAGCCTCTCCTCTTCTCTCACTTTAGGAGGTAGTAGAACACCCCACTATATATATTGGTGCAACTCCTCTCAAACTAGCAAGGTGGGACTAAACTTTTGGCTAAAGATATCTAACATGCCTATCTTGTTACAAATTGCTAAACCCTCATAAGGACCTAGTTGTTTAGTAAAACAATCAGCTACCTGTTCACTATACTTAATGTTACCCCCTTCTTCGACCGAACAATCTCAATCCAAAGGAAGTATCGAAGAGGTCCAAGATCCTTTACCTCAAATGCTTCTCCCAGTCTTGCCTTCAAACATTTGATTTCTTCAACATCGTCTCCAGTAATCACAATATTATCCACATACACTGCCAAAATGGTGATATGGATTCGTCTATGCCGGTACTGTATGATCTCCATTACACTGAGAGTAGCCCGTACGACAAGCAACTCTCCTGAACCTGTCCACGCCCGTGGCGACTGTTTCAAGCCGTCCAAAGATTTCTTGAGCCTACACACCTTCCCGTCAGTCTGTTTGTTCCAAAACCTGGAGGAATGTCCGTATGGATCTCTTCTTGTAAATCACCACCATCAATAAAAGCATTCTTCACATCTAGCTGATGTAAAGGCCACCCAAAGTAAGTTGACTGCGCATGAGATTAAGGTTCTCACCGTGTCCATCTTTGCCACTGGTGCTTTGGTCTCATCATAGTCTATCTCCCGTCTTCCTATAACCTTTTGCAATTAGCCTTGCCTTCTATCTATCCACCTTACCCTCTAGAGTCTGTTTTACGGTGAACACCCATTTGCATCCAACTGCTCTTTTTCCTGCTGGGAGTGGGAGTGGAAGAAGATCCCACGTCTTGTTCTTCTGAAGTGCACCAAGCTCCTCCTTCATTGCGTCTTTCTTTCCACCGGGGATCCAGCTTTGCAGCCTTCCAATCCTTTGGAATAGACACTGATTGTAGAGATGCAATGAATGCTTTGTGTGCGGGTGATCCCTCCGAGACCTTCCCATTTAAGCATTGCCCATCGGCTTGAAGAGAAGTTAGTTACCCATTCGCATTCTTGCCACATTGTTCATTGGTCTATTCTAAGATGGGAATCCATTTTATGAGAACAATCCGTATTCAAATCATAAATAAGTCTGATACCCCACTTTTACACGACATCTATATTGGTACTATGTCTATCCTGGTCCTGTCCTGATCCGTGACTTTGACTCAGGTCCTAGTCTTTTCGCGTAAGGCTTAGCTTAAAAAGATGCGTGTGTTTTTGCCTTGCTGCGTCATACCCAATCCTCCTTCTTTTCCGTTTCCACGCTCTGAAATCAGAGCTGTAGCCTTCGCCATTGGTGGATTAAGGTCTCGCATTGGCAGAACAGAGCAGAGGGTTGCCACCTTTGTCCATACCTTCGAGTAACTGTCCACTCCAGCCTCTTACGCTGATCCAGTGCCATTGCTAATTATGTTTCAGTCGTGTTACTTTCCTATCGTAACCTAGGCTTACACAAGTTTTGTACTCGATTAATATGGGCGGTACCATTCATAAATCTAATGGCCAAGACGTAAAGCTTAAAGTAATCCATACCTCCTTGCTAGGCTAGCCTTCAAGCGAGTCCAATCTCACAGCTCATACCTTCACCCCCGGGGGCGGTCCCATTTCCCTATACCCCATGCTTAGCCCCTTCTTTGGTCGTAGATGAAGTATGATTGGAGAAAAAAGTACTCGTTTCGTCCAGTCCCATCCCGCAAGTCCTCCCTCTTCACATGGATGGATTTTAGTTTCCATCACAAAGAGGAGGCAAGGATCCTCCTGCTTCAAAACAATGCGAAGCTCATGAACAAGGCACTGGAGCATGCTTTTCGATTCCTAAATGCCCTTTCTCTTTACCATATCTATTTCTTGGATCAATGAGACCATCAAAGATGCTTGATCTTACCCTCATTCGAGAAGGTCTTAGTTGGGTGAGGCAAGTCATGATAAGAAAATCATGGGTGATAAGACCAATAAAAGAAACCCATATCATCATTGACAGAGAAGTGGATAGACCACAGGAATCATGAATGAATCGAGGCTTCAATTATACACAAGCTTGATAATGATACTCTATCAACGGAACTTACTAAATAGGGGCATCCCGACTTGCTTCATTCAATAGAGAAGAGATGGACTTCTGATGACCCACAAGTATAGGGGGTGTATCGTAGTACTTTCGATAAATAAGAGTGTCGAACCCAACGACTTGCTTCATAGAGCCAATAGTATTCATTGGTTTGATAGGTGTTATGGGGGTGAACCTGTGCTAGCGCACTACCCTTACTAGGATAAATACACACTTGTGATTATACCCCTTGCAAGCATCCGCAAATACAATAAAGTAATTAAGATAAATCTAACCACAACCTTAAACTCTGAGATCCTACGCTCCCTGGTGCAATGGTTTCCCAACAGAGGTTTAGGTTTCTGTCACTCCAGCAACCCCACAATCGGTAGCCAAATACACAATGCATCTCACTAGGCCCATAAATGGTGAAGTATCATGTAGTCGACGTTCACATGACACCACTAGTGAAATAGCACCACAACAATATCAAACCATTAAATATTTCTCAACAATAATTCACTACTAACATCTTGACTTCTCCCATGTCCTCAAGAACTAAACGAACTACTCACAAGACATCATATGGATCATGATCAGAGATGAAATAATGGTAAATAACAATCTGAACATAAACCTTAACTCAACGGTTCCACTCAATAGCATCAACTACAAGAGTAATCAACACCGGGAAAGTTTCCCCTATGAATATAACAAGATCCAACTCAAGATGTTACAGCGGGATGGCGTGGTGATGGTGAAGATGAAGGTGCTGGTGATGGAGATGATGATGATGATGATCCCGATGGAGTCCAGTGCGATGATGATGACGATGGCGACGATCTCCCCTCTCCGGGAATGAATTTCCCCGGTAGATTTCTCCCTGCCGGAGAGCTTTCTCTCTCTGGTGTTCTCCGCCCCGCAGAGGCGGCTGTGTCTAACTCTGAGCCCCCCTTGACTTAGGTTTTCGGGGACGATGATGTACACGGAGGGGCGAGACCAGAGGTGGGCCAGGGTGGCCTCACGTAGGGCCCGCGCGGCCAGGGGTGGGCCCGCGCCACCCTGGCGTGTGGAGCCCCCCTGGCTCCTCTCGACTCCCCCTTCTGGCTTCCTGAGTCTTCTGGGAAATTATAATTTCTGGGTATTTTTCTGGCATTTTCCTAATCTTCAAAATATGGTCTCTTGATGGTCCTTTTTCCAGCAGAATCCTGACTCCGGCAGCAACTCCTCCGATGATCATCAAACATGTGAAAGCAAAGGAAATAACATCAGTATCATGTCTAAATATGAAATATATCAATGAATAACAGTAAATTATGATACAAAATAGTGATGCAAATTGGACGTATCAACCCCCCCAAGCTTAGACCTCGCTTGTCCCCAAGCGAAAACGAAACTCGGTAAACATGACCACAGGTTTATGGAGCGAAGTGTCGATAATCAAAATACGGGCAAGAAGCATCACATTTACCAAAGGCACAAATTATAATAGACAGCAACTTCCCTTTATAAGATGTAGACTTGTAATAGGTAAAAGGGAATCACATGTAAAGATGCACAAGGTAAACTATAATTGGCAATGGCAAACCTTAGTTCTTGGTCAGAGAACGATGAATAAGCTATTCTTTCTTTTAAACGGAGCCTTTAAAAACAGAGCTAATATAGCAAAGACTATATGCTCAACAAAGTAAACTTTTGCATTCATAGAAAGCTTTCGAAGATATATTCCTTCAGATAAAAGCATTATACAAAACAAGGAAGATAATAAACATGATTAAACGGATCAACATATGGATGAGTGAAACATGTAACATCCCAAATTTTCAAAAATAAAATTTTCATCATGCATTCATGGCATATTGCATTTCAAGATCCTTTCCAAAGTTTTGAATCTTATTCTTTCATAGAATATGGGTTTCAAATGCCCTTTACCCCAAATTTTAGAAACAAAAGGGTTTCAGAAAGAAAGTATTTAAAATAAGTTCCATTGTTATGGAACTATCTTATTTTTCCTCTAGTAAATTTCTTTTGAAAACCAAATAGTGGGAAGATTTGATCTTAAC
Organism: Dactylis glomerata; assembly: GCA_007115705.1. Lineage (NCBI taxonomy): Eukaryota > Viridiplantae > Streptophyta > Magnoliopsida > Poales > Poaceae > Dactylis > Dactylis glomerata. The sequence goes on from QXEO01000555.1 coordinate 4,149,977, forward strand.
TCCCAAATTATTTGGACTCTATATTTAAAGTTCTTACAAATTATTTATTTTTACATCTTATCACAAAACCCCTGGTTTATAGTTCTGAACACACTTTTTAAAGACCAGAAGTGGTCAGCTTTGATTTTGTTTAAATCTGAATAGAAGAACTCTTCAAAACTCAAAACAGAAATCAGAATAAAAGAAAAAGAAAGCAGAAGAAAAAAATAAAATAAAAGAAGAGGCCAGGAGCCCAACTGGGCCGCACCCGGGAGGCCAGCCGGCCCAGACCGCCCCGAGCCGACCCAGCCCAGTTCACCCCCCTCTCTCTCTCTCTCCGACAGCTGGGTCCCACCTGTCATCACCCACCTCGGAAATCTCTCTCTCTCTTCACTCCCAGTAACGCTCGCCGACGATTACTCCCCCGGCGTTACCCGCGCCTTAACTGGCCATCAAGCCCGCCCCTATAAAGCCCCTCACCCCCTCTCCCTTCTCCTCCCCTCCCCTCTCGTTTCGAAGCCGCCAGGCTGGTGAAATTCCTCGCCGGAGACCGTGCAGTCACGCCGTCGATTTTTGTCGGCATCCACGCGGTGAAGCCTCCCCTCGCTCCTCGACTCCCTATTCCCCTCCCCTCTCTCTGGCGCGTCGAATGACACCTTTACCTCGCCCTTTGCTGCAGCATTTCGAGCTCCCCAACGATCACCGAGGCCGCCGTCGTCTCCATCCGCGCATCGCCGCCGCCTCGGGAAACTCCAGTCGTCAACGACCAAGGATTCGAGATCGCCGTCGTCCGCTGAACCTCGTCTGCTACTTCATCGCCGTCGCCGCTAGCCGGAACCTCGCCGACGACGAGCTCCAGTACCACCTCGCCGGAAAACCTCCGCGCCGGTGAGCAATCCCCCACTGACCATCCTCGTCCCTTAGATCCAAATCCAGCGGCCGAGATTAGATCCTATCACCGAAACGGTATCGACCAATGATGTCGCGCCACGTCGCGACCAGTCAGCCAACCCCCGGTCAATCCAGTCAAAATAGATTTCAAATTCGAATTCAAATCCCTGTTTTGATGCAGATCTTGTAAAATCGATAGAAAATAAAATACTTAGCCAAAAATTACAAATAATACCTCGTTGGAATCCTCAGGATGTGTAGAATCCAATAATACAATAAAACTTATTATTTTATGGGTTCATTTTGAATCCATCATCAGATCTGAATCAAACCTTCGGTTTCATAATAAATTCATAAATTTTGTTCTAAGAGTCCAAATGCTACAAATTTGTAGTCTATGGAATCCTTGGAACATATAGAACACTCCAGAAGCAAAAGTTTTCAAAATTAATATGTGCACAAACTTGCTACTGTTAAATATGTTCAAATCACTATTTTATTTACCATTTGTTTCCTAGAAACTATTTTTGAGTGAAACCACTTGCAGTAACTTCAAGTTACTGTCATCCAACCAGTGGTAGCTCAAACTTATTTTTGCAGTACAGTACCAACCAGTACCTATTTTTCCAAAGTGTTATCCTATTGCATCAAAGGAACAATTTTTGTTCTTTGCCTTGTTATTTATTTAATAAAATCCTTTCTAACACCACACTTAATTTCAAAAGCCTCATGTTCCATCCTATACGGCATTTCACACACTCACTTAGTGTGTGAAAATAAAATGACCTTTGCATACATGCATACATGCCTACATGTCTATGATTGTCATTAGAAATAGAATATTGATTGCTTGATTGTTTGAATTGAATAGATTTTGAGGAGGAGCAAGGCTACTATTGTGACTGTTGTGAGTGTGCAAGCTGTTACCAAGGCAAGTGACACACATGTCCCTTACCCATTTTACTTATGCATTAGTGTATTTCACCTCTTGTAGTATGCATGATAGGTGATTTATTCAACTGTTTTATCAAATGCTTAGATCCTAGTAGTGTGTAACTATCCCTCAAAACCCCACCTGATAGGATGCTAAATACTTTGAAAAATATTGATGCCACGCTTTAATCACTTGTTAAAAGTGTTTTGTGAATAAATTAAGAACTTCAACTAAAATGAAACACCTGGGTGGATTGGTTTGATGATGGAGGCGACGTTGAGTGGCGACCTGGGGCTACACCTTGTGTAGTTGCTGCCTGGGCGTTCACTTGTGGTTTGCCACCCAGGAACAAAGAGATGGCTATGTCTTCCATGCTTACTGTACTTCCAGTGCAGCCTTATGACATTATGGGCTCTGTCTTGACTGATTAGATGTGGGGGTACAACTTGTCGGCAAGAAGTGGTGGTAGTTGAAACGTAGGTTGGGGACGGAGCTTGCCAAGTTAGTTGTCCTCTCCTTCTAAAAGGTCTCGTTTCATTTTATGTATGGGCATAAAATGAATCGTAAGGTGAAAGTGCACAACCCTTGCAAGGTGTTTAAAACTAATCGATTAGCCGTGTCCCCGGTTATGGACAATTTGAGTCTCTAGACATGGAATGTACGGAAGAATCTCATCACCGTTTCTGAATGACTGAAAATCTGTCTAGAAACCCCTAGGTAGGAACTAAGGACCACACACTCCGAGGGGTGGTGGTGCCTGAGGTTCCAACTTTGTTGAATTGCGCCCAGTGCTACATAACTTGCAACTATGTAGTATTTGGGGGTTATTTCGACCCTTTGAAAATAAAATCTTCCAATTAAAATCTTGACCCAATTAGGACAAAATTGGCTTTATGCAAATCTAGCCCAGAGATCCACCAGCCAATTAGCATGTAGCTAGATCTTTCACATCAGCCACCAAACATGTGTCATTTGCCAGTACATCATTGTAGTGACCCCCATTCTTGGGGCTGCATAATCAAATGTGTAGGTTCTTCTGATGAGGAGTGAAGTGTTAGGATCTCGAGTCTACATACCAACATGACTGCCTGTGGCGCATGCTGAAGATGGAGGCTCGCTACTATTCTATTTCCGTTGTGCTTAAGTTGAACTTTGTTTTCCCTTGTCGGTCTACGAGACCAAAGACTTGTAATAATTTGTGAGACTTTTGTATCTGGATCTGCGTGTAATCTTGATACTATGCGATGATTACTATATTTTGTTCTGTGGTGCTATCATTGATCCAGGGAATAGCACATAACATAGGTGTTCCACCTTAATCCAAAGGTGGGGCGTCACAAAATGGTATCAGAGCATAGTGTTGCCTGTAGGATCGAGACCCTAGGAATGGAAAAACCTTAGGACCCAAGTTTTAATTCAAAATGCTATACAAATAATCATGATCTTATTGTCTTAACCATTTCATTCTCACTTGTATTTCTCTTCTTGTTCTGATCGTTCCCTCTTCTTTTCAAAATGTTGTAGATGGACACCTACGACGAGAGAGTGGTAGCTGGTGAAGGAGATTACCTTTTCTTGGAGGTGCTGCTCGACCTAGCCACCCAGCTTCAGATACCACCTCCGGTCTTCTGTGGGAATATGCAGTACAAGGAGTATGGTATGGAAAAGTGGTTAATCCAAACCACTATCCAAGGAAGACTTGATGAAGAAGGAGAGTCCACAATGGAGTACACCGAAGCATATGTGGACTGGAGGTTTTCGGTGGAGATTGCCATGCAGGGCGCCATCGCCCGCCTTCGCCACAAGTATAGGACCCTCATTCCACGTCCCTCAGCTTATGGGATGATTGGAGAGCGATCTGTTGGAGGACATGTTGTGGATCGCCGAGGCCAGGAGTTCCACTCCCTTCTGAGAGGCTACCTCACTGAGAGAGAGCGCTGCACAGTCAATCTGGAAGACATGCTGAAGAAGCAAATTATCAACCAGGACCAGTTCAGAAATCTCATGGATCTTGCCACCAAAAAGATCATGGAGACAGAATCCGCTCTCGTAATGTTGGATGAGAAGAAGACTCAACTGGAGAACAAGCTCAAGATTGTTGAAGGACCCTTACAGTTAGGCGGGAAGATTCTCCAAGATGACATCTGGTCTCGTCTTCTGGAGAAGACCTTACTGCTGCAGTATGACAACTTGCAGAAATTGGGAGATGAGAAGAAGCAGATTGAGGAAGTCAACAACGAGCTGAAGTCTGAGAATGAGAAGCTAAAGATGGAGCTTGCTGAGTTAGAAGCAAGTAAGAAGGAAGAGGAATCCGAGGAAGAAGAGGATCCCGAGGAGAGACTCGTGTATTCCTCCAGTGATGGTCTATCCTATGAGGAATGGGAGGCCAAGGCACTGAGAGACCTCAAGAGGGTTAAGAGAGGCTAGTTGACCACCATCATCGTCTTGTATCGTTTACGATGGCACGTTTGTATTGTCTTACCATGTTGGTATGACAGTACCATCGATCGTTTACTTTTTCGAACTCTTAGTACTTACTTCTAAAACTTGTCAAGTCGTACCCCTTTGCAAATTAAAGCTTTTAAATCAAGAGGTTGTGCTTGTTTATTGTTTGTGGTTGGTTTGTTGTATTGTGCATGGGTAGGATCTTTACTCCTTTTAGCTTTATCTGTCTAATACTCACCTATGCTATACCTTACCTCAGATGCCGCCACGACGTGCACCAAACAACAACGACAACGATGGAAACAACAACAATGACACCAATACGGCAATTCAGCAACTAGTGGCAGCTCAGGCCCAGCTGATGCAAATGATGACCCAGTTCTTCCAGACGAATGCAAACAACAATAACAACAATAACAATCCTCCGCCACCACCGCCGCCACCCCTACCCAAGGTGGATAGATTGGCAAGGTTTCTGAGACTGAGACCCAACAAGTTCTCATCTGCTACGGAGCCAATAGTAGCTGATGACTGGCTGCGTTCGGTCAACAAGGATCTGACCACCTGTGAGTGCACTGATGCTAAAAAGGTGCGCTTCACTGCTCACTTACTGGAAGGACCGACAGCAATGTGGTGGGAGACATACCAGGTTACCCATCCAATAGATGATCTGGACTGGAACACCTTCAGAGAAGGCTTTCGTACTGCCCACATATCTTCGGGCACTATAAATGTGAAGAAGGAAGAATTCCGTAGTCTGCGTCAGGGTGGAAGAACTCTGAAGGAGTACATGGATGACTTCTGTGCTCTCTCCAGGTATGCACCTGAAGATATTGATACTGATGCAAAGAGGAAGGAAAAATTCCTCAGCGGGCTCAAGGGAGAACTCAAAATACCCCTGTCAGTGGCCTATGCTCCAAACTATCAGTCTCTACTTGATCAGGCCATCACCCTGGACAACAATATCAAGAAAGAGGAGAACCGAAAAAGGAAGTTCAGTAACAACAAGAACCATGTGGAACCATTCCACAAGAAGCACCACTCATCTGAGAGCAGTGGTCATGGCAACTTCCACAAGCATGGGAATCATTTCAACAAAGGAAACGGTAACCACTTCAACGGCCATAAGCATAATGGAGGTTTCAAGGGAAATAGCTCCAGTGGACTACACAGTGGACACAACGGTCAGCATCGTCATAACACTAAACCCAAGAAGGACCTCTCTAGTATCGCTTGCTTCAAGTGCAAGAAGAATGGTCACTATTCCTCCAGCTGCCCAGAAAATAAGACAGTTGAGCTTGCTAAGCCCAACCCATTTTAGAAGGGCCAAGTGAACCACCTCAATGTGGAGGAGGTGATGAATGAACCTGATGCAGTGATGGGTATGTTTCCTCTCAACTCATTTACAGCATTAGTTTTATTTGATACTGGAGCATCTCATTCATTCATATCAAGAATTTTTGCAAACAAAAATGGGTTCCCCACTGAAACCATAGGAAAAACCATTAAAGTAAGTTCCCCTGGAGGAGAATTGTTAGTCAATGCTGGTTGCAAGAATCTGATTCTAGAAATCAGTAAGTATGAGTTTCCAACCCATCTAGTAATCCTAGACTCACAGGGTTTAGACGTAATCTTGGGCATGGATTGGATGACTGCCCATGGAGGAGTCATAGACTGTGTGAACAAAGCAATTACACTCACCACCCCCGAAGGGAGAAGAATTAGATACAAATCTCAACTGGATTTTAATGATATTAGGCTAAATCATCTTAAGGGGGTTAGCCTAAAGGAAGTGCACATAGTGAATGAATACCCAGATGTGTTCCCGGATGAACTACCAGGAATGCCACCTGACAGAGATGTAGAGTTTCTCATTGATCTGCTGCCAGGCACAGGGCCAATAGCAAAGAGACCTTACCCTATGTCCACCGATGAGTTGAAAGAACTCAAGAAACAACTAGCAGAACAGTTAGGAAAGGGATTCATTAGAGAGAGTTCATCATCATGGGGAGCGCCAGTTCTGTTTGTTGAGAAGAAAGATAAGAGTCAACGTTTAGTGATGGACTATCGTTCGTTGAATGAAGTGACCATCAAAAACAAATATCCACTACCAAGAATCAATGATTTGTTTGATCAGTTGGAAGGAGCTAGCGTGTTTTCCAAGATAGATCTTAGATCTGGATACTTTCAGCTCAAGATTAGAGAACATGACATTCCCAAGACAGCCTTCGTCACTAGATATGGCTCGTATGAATATACGGTAATGCCTTTTGGTTTAACCAATGCACCGTCATACTTCATGAGCATGATGAACAAAGTGTTCATGGAATTTCTAGATAAGTTTGTCGTTGTCTTCATTGACGACATACTGGTCTACTCAAAAAGCAAAGAAGATCATGAAAAGCACCTACGCGTGATATTGGAGAAACTCCGAGAACACAAGTTATATGCTAAATTCAACAAATGTGAGTTTTGGCTCAATGAAGTAGGATTCCTTGGATAATTATATCCTAGGAGGGAATTGCAGTCGACCCAACCAAAGTGACCGCAGTAACAGAATGGGAACCACCCAAGAATGTTGGGGAAATTCGTAGTTTCTTGGGATTGGCCGGATACTACCGGAGATTCATCGAGAACTTTTCAAAGATAGCTAAACCAATGACTGAGTTGTTGAAGAAAGAAAAGAAGTATGAATGGACTGAAGCTTGTGAAAATAGTTTTCAAGAGTTGAAAAGGAGATTGGTGTCTGCACCTGTTCTGTGCTTACCAGATATAGAAAAGGAATTTCAGGTGTATTGCGACGCTTCTCGTCAAGGTCTAGGAAGCGTGTTGATGCAAGATGGCAGAGTAGCAGCCTATGCTTCTCGACAACTCAAGAAACATGAGCTCAACTATCCAACTCATGACCTTGAGTTAGCTTCCGTTGTCCACGCCTTGAAGATTTGGAGACATTATTTGCTGGGAAAGAGATGTGAAGTCTTCACCGACCACAAAAGTTTGAAGTACATCTTTACTCAGAAAGACCTCAACATGAGACAAAGAAGATGGTTAGAACTCATCAAAGATTACGACTTGAGTTTGCAATACCATCCTGGTAAAGCAAATGTAGTAGCTGATGCCTTGAGCCGTAAGGCCTATGTGAACTGTCTATCCACAGAAGTGCTGCCAGAAGATCTGTGTAGGGATCTGAGAGACCTCAGCTTAGAGGTAGTACCACAAGGTCACGTAGCATCGCTAGTAATACAACCAACCCTGATAGACAGAATACGCCAAGCACAGAAAGGGGATAAAGAGATAGAGAAGATTAAAGAAAACATGAGGAAAGACAAAGCTAAAGGCTTTAGCGAAGATGAGCAAGGAACTATCTGGTTTGAGAAACGTATCTGTGTACCTGATGACCCTGATATTAGAAGATTGATATTCCAAGAAACCCATGAAACCCCATACTCAATTCATCCTGGCAATACCAAGATGTACATAGACTTGAAAGAAAGATTTTGGTGGAGCAATATGAAAGGAGACATTGCCGAATATATAGCCAAATGTGATGTGTGCAGTAAGGTAAAAGCCGAACATCAGAAGCCAGCCGGACTACTTCAACCACTAAAGGTGCCGGATTGGAAATGGGATCAAATTGGTATGGACTTCATCACTGGGTTACCCCGCACAAAATCAGGTTATGACTCAATCTGGATTATAGTCGATCGTCTGACCAAGGTAGCTCATTTCATACCAGTGAAGACCACTTACACTAGTGCAAAATTAGCTGATATCTACATGAAGAGGATTGTAAGCCTTCATGGTGTTCCCAAGAGTATTGTGTCGGATAGAGGAACCCAATTTACCTCTCACTTTTGGAAACAACTTCATGAATCACTTGGAACTAGGCTGGAATTCAGCACAGCATTCCTCCCACAGACAGATGGGCAAACAGAAAGAGTGAACCAGATTTTGGAAGATATGCTGAGAGCATGTGCTCTGGACTATGGGTCTAGTTGGGATGACAACTTGCCTTACGCAGAGTTTTCCTACAACAACAGCTATCAAGCCAGTATTGAGATGGCACCATTTGAAGCCTTGTACGGCAAGAAATGTACTACACCCCTGCTATGGAGTGGTGTAGGAGAACGAAGTTTCTTCGGACCCGATATCATTCAAGAAGCTGAAGAAAAGGTTAAATTGATCAAGGATAGACTAAAGATCGCCCAATCTCGTCAGAAGAGCTACGCGGATAGCAAGCGTAGAGAAATTATCTATGAAGTTGGAGACAGAGCATATCTCAGAGTGTCACCCCTTCGTGGTGTTAAGAGGTTTGGTATTAAGGGTAAGTTAGCACCCCGATTTATAGGACCATTCAAAGTCCTATCCCGCAAAGGAGAAGTAGCCTATGAATTGAAACTACCCGAAATTCTTTCAGCCGTACACAACGTGTTCCACGTGAGCCAGCTAAAGAAATGCCATCCAGAGATGTCAGAAACACCGTTGAACGATACGGTACCTCTCGAGGAAGTTCAACTAGAAAGTGATCTAACTTATGAGGAGAAACCCATCAAGATACTCTAGACAGCAGAAAGAACCACGCGCACCAAAACCATCAAGTTCTGCAAAGTACAGTGGAGTCACCACACTGAAGAGGAAGCCACTTGGGAGCGTGAAGATACCCTTCGAGAAGAACACCCACACCTATTTGCTAGCCTTTCCGAAGCTCGAGGGCGACTGTAATTTGTTTACCCAGCTGTAATTTGTTTACCCAGCATGTGTTATTTTATCTTATGGAGAGACACCACTAGTGAACTATGGACCCCGGTCCTATTTCCTTTATATTGCTATCACCTATTTACTTTAGTCGCACTGTTTATTTTCTCGCATACTACTATTGCTTTCCACTCGATACGCTCATACACTTTGTTTACAGCAAACCGGTGAGATTGACAACCTCATCGTAAGTTGGGAGCAAAGTATTTGGTTGTGTTGTGTGCATGTTCCACGTTGCTACTAGTTGAAGACGCGCTAACACGTTATCATTAATGGCGCCCTTGTTGGAGTGTCACTAGGCTAGAAAGCATCACCTTCTTGAGTTTGGCTTTTTCCTGGATTCGACATACCTTGGTTTCTTACTGAGGGAAAACTCGCTGCTGTACTCATCAAACCTTCCTCTTGGGGTTCCCAACTGGACAGTGATTTACACTATCACACACTGCCACAGCAAAGATTTTTTTGGCGCTGTTGCCGGGGAAAAAGAAGACTTCTGCAAGGGGAGTTTCGCACGCACATCCTTTACTTTGTTTTAGTTTTACTTTACTTTATTTTGACTTGCTTCGTTTTATCAAAAATACAAAAAAATTTAGTTTTCTTTATAGTTGTTTATTATGTCTAGTTTAGTTGCTACTACTATGTCGCCCGAGGATATGATTTTCACTTTCAAACAAAAGGGTGAGGAAAGTTTCAAAGAAGCTTGGTCTAGAATTTATGATTGGCATGGAAAAACTGAACCGAAAATGATTTTGAGTTTGCTTCTTAGCTGCTTTTACTTTGGACTTGCTCTTCGTTACAGATATGCTTTGGATGCCACTGCAGAAGGAGATTTCCTTCATTGTGATGGAGATCAAGCTTTCGATATTATAAAAAAGTTGATTATGATTTATAGCATGCCAACTGATTTTGATTCCTCTATGGTGAGCATTTTTAATAGACTTAATACTCTTGAAACTAGCACTACTCGTTTGGGAAATTGCTATGGTACTTTGCGCCAGCATTTTGATTATGTTCCAATACACTCTGAACCCTCAAGTTGGTATCCTACGGTAAAAATCACCATTGGTGGTGAAACTTTTCATGCTCGTTGTGATATTATGTCTGAATTTTGTCTTATGCCAAAGGATGTTTATGAATCTTTGAGTCTTTGGAAGCTTTCTGAGGGGGGAGAAGAAATTTCTCTTGCTAATAATGCCACTATATTTCCCGTTGGGATAGCTGAAGGAGTGTTTACAAAAGTCCTAGGAAAAATAGTATCTACTGATTATCTTGTTATTTAATGTGTAGGAAAAGGACAAATCACACTTGGAAGGTCTCTACTAAAGCTCCTAGGCGCCGTCATTGATGTGGGAAAAGGCACCATAAGATTCACCTCTCCACCTTGCAATAATCATGTGTTCCCTAAAGTTAAGAGCAAAGGTAGGATAGGAAGGCGTAAGGTACCCGTTGACCCTAGTGCTTCATCACTCGATATTACTTGATTCCCACTTTCTGCGCCTAGCTCAAAGGCGTTAAAGAAAAGCACTCTTGGGAGATAACCCAATGTTTTTACTTTCAGTACTTTTTCTTTTATTTGAGTCTTGGAAGTTATTACTACTGTAATAACCTCTCCTTATCCTTTTTATTTCGTTTTTGTGCCAAGAGAAGCCTCTAATTTGAGTGAGGAAAGATTTGGGGATATTGCTGTCCTGAAACAGATTTCGGTGGTGCACCGTAAAAATTCGTGAAAATTCTCAGTATATCTTTTGGACCTGCGATTTCTTGTGCATATGACCCAGGTTATATCCAAACTTTCATTAGTAATACACTTTTTGATTTGAGCACCAGAAAACCCTCTAAAAATTCGACCTTTGTCAGCTGTTCTGTTTTGACAGATTTCTGCCAATATTTGTGTTTGCCGCTCGATCGCTTTCTTTTTGAGTTCTTTTGATCACGGAACTTTTTGGGAAGTTGCTACAGTAGTATATGCTTTATATGTGGTGGTTTTGAGTTGAAACCTGAAGCAAAAAGGGTTGATTCATTGTTATGCTTACACTAATGTCGCTAATAGAATTGTGTTTAGTTTTGTATGAAGGAAGTTTTCAAGTGTAGGGATTGGAGAATGATGAGATGAGTTGAAGAATGGACAAAAGCTCAAGCTTGGGGATGCCCATGTCACCCCAAAAAATATCCAAGAGGTACAAGCATCAAAGCTTGGGGATGCCCTCGAGGCACCCCTTCTTCATTGGCAAAAATCAGGTCACCTTTCAACACACTATATTTTTATTGCTTCATGCATTATGCATTTTTCTTGGAGCGTCAGTTGTTTTTAGTTTTCAGTTTTGTTTAGTTTTGTTTTCTGCAATAAATGGTTGGACCCCAACAAATTCCTTTGGAGAAGTTGCCTTGCTTTTCATTTGCCAAGAACACTCCGTTTTTCACTCTTATCGTTTCAACGAGTGTTCTCTTTTTCTAGAACTGCGTTTAGCTTTAGTTTTTCGCCTTGATTTGTGTTCAGATCTTGTAATATATTTGCATCAAGGTGTATTTTGACCTCTGGTCCATGTTGGTTTTCATCAAAAGAGTTATTTCAAAAAGGTTCGAATGGTGTTGGAAAAGAGAAAAAGCTTTATGCAAAAAAGTGGTACAAAAAGGAGCTTGTGTAGACTGCGGCCTAGGCTTTTGCATATCGTGCTTGATGTCTTTTTGATAGTATGCTTAGTGGTTTTGCTGTAGGATGACTTGTCTCAAATGACTGAGATTTCTTAATGAGCCTTTGAAAAAATCATGCGTTGTTTTAATTATTTGGAAGCATTATTTTGGTTTTCTCCTTGATGCTTTATTTGGGTTGACTTGGCGCATGCTCACACATGTTAGACTCATACAAAGTCGCCATAAGCCTCTATGATCATTTATTTTTTGAATTTTGATGCCATCTTATGCTTCTTTTAATGTTGCTTTATCGCTATGCATGATTATGGCCGTTATTGCTCTCTTAGTTGGTCGCTCCTAGTCTTTTGCTAGCCCTCATTTTGTACTGAGTATGAGCTCTACTCGTGCATCCAACTCCTAAAAATCAAGTTTGCCATTGTGTCCACTATAAATTCCTATTCATGGTATTTGTAAGCCATTCCAAGTAAATTTTCATGTGCTACCTTTCAAAACTTTCAACTACTTCTCATTTTGTGCCACTGTTTTTAGCTCATGGGGACGTAGTGGTCGGAATTGCTATCTTCCATATTAAATTAAGTACCCCTCGACTAGGCAGCTTCATCTACTCGTCATTAATTTTGCAAGGGAGCTGGTCAGACCATTGTAATCTAATTTTAAAAAAGAAAAAAAGGCACTCCTCCATGGTATGTGAATGTTGGTGGGCACCCGATGGAATCGGTTAGCCATGGTTTGAGAAAGGAAAAAAGGTGGGGAGGAGTGCCAAAGCTTTATAAAAGAGCACCAATGTGCCAAATTTTGAAAGAACTCGGAACCGCTCTCACTTGTTTATTATGGAAGATAGTAAGACCCCATTGCCAGTCGTTGACATGAAACAACCACCTCTCAAAACCCAATTTTTCTCTCTGTTTTACAAATAAAAAGCTCTAGCACATGTTTAATCACTGCTTCCCTCTGCGAAGGGCCTTTCTTTTACTTTTTATGTTGAGTCACCACCTTCTATCTTTATGCACCGTCTAAGAGAGCATAGTTGTCATTCTAAGTATAATGTGTATTGTCCCAAAGTTTTCATTGATTGATTCATGATGTTGGTTTCACTTGTTCTTAAATTATTTGTATCTAGTCGCCCTCTTAAACTTGAAGGTGTCCTATGCATTTATGTTTTGCTCTCTCATAAAGGACAAGCTGAAAACCATTTGTATGTTTTTCCATATGATTTGAACACACATTTGACTTTCATTGTTTCATTTTCATGATCTTTTGTTTGTGTTCATTTTTATGTTATAACATGGTTGCTAAGTTTCTTCTATCAAGATTATATCTTTCATGCCCATGTTTTAAGTTCTTTTGATCGCAGCGCACAATGCTTACATAGATGATCAAGATTGTGTAGGTGCATGTCACCTCAAAAATTATTTCTTTTGTTATCACTTACCTACTCGAGGACGAGCAGGAGTTAAGCTTGGGGATGCTGATACGTCTTAAACGTATCTATAATTTTTGATGCTCCATGCTTGTTTTTACACCATTTGGTTAGTGTTTCGTTATACTTCGTGGCATTTTTATGCATTTTCCGGAACTAACCTATTAACGAGATGCCACAGTGCCAGTTCCCTGTTTTCTGCTGTTTTTGTGTTTCAGAAAAGTTACACTAGAAATATTCTCGGAATTGGACGAAACAAAAGCCGAACATCCAGAAATTTACCGAAGCTTCCAGAGAACCGAAGAGGAGATGGAACAGAGCCAGGGGGTGGCCTCACCAGCAGGGGGCGTGGCCCAGGGCCTGGCCGCGCCGCCCTGTGGTGAGGGCCACCTGACCCACTTCTGACGCTGCCCATTCGCCTATAAAGACCCCCCGACGGGAAAACCTAAACAACCGATCACTTTTCCAGAAACACATCGCGATCCGCCGCCGTCGTCGACCCGAGATCGGGACGGTCCAGAAGCTCTTCCCGGCACCCTGCCGAAGAGGGGAATCGCCACCAGAGGTCTTCTTCATAGACATGCTTGCCTCCGGCGTGATGAGTGAGTAGTCTACCTTGGACTATGGGTCCATAGCAGTAGCTAGATGGTTTTCTTCTCCACCATGTGCTTCATGTTTAGATCTCATGAGCTGCCTTACATGATCGAGATTACCGTTATGTAATCCTACATGTTGTGTTTCTTGGGATCCAATGAATATTGGTGTTATGATTGAGTTGATGTGCTAAATATTATCTTATGTTATCTCTATGTTGTTTATGATCTTGCATGCTCTCCATTGTTAGTAGCTATCTTGGCCGAGTAGATACTAGTGACTCCAAGAGGGGGTATTTATGCTCGATAGTTGGGTTCATGCCTCTATTTAATCTGGGGGAGTGACAGAAACCTCTAAGGTTGTAGATGTGATGTTGCCACTAGGGAGAAAACAACATTCTTATGTCCAAGGGCATATGCTTTGTTTACATTACACACTTTGCTTAATGTAGTTATCTGTTGTTCGCAACTTAATACTTGTGGGTTCTTGGATTGATTCCCCATGGGTGGATTATTAGTCATAGATGCAGTTGGATGGCGGTCTATGTATCTTGTTGTAATGCCCAGAGTAAATCTCATAGTGATCCTCTCGACATATGCACGTTGTCTTTATTCTATCGATTTCCCAACTGTAATTTGTTTACCCAGCATGTGTTATTTTATCTTATGGAGAGACACCACTAGTGAACTGTGGACCCCGGTCCTATTTCCTTTATATTGCTATCACCTGTTTACTTTACTCGCACTGTTTACTTTCTCGCATACTACTATTGCTTTCCACTCGATACGCTCATACAATTTGTTTACAGCAAACCGGTGAGATTGACAACCTCATCGTAAGTTGGGACCAAAGTATTTGGTTGTGTTGTGTACAGGTTCCACGTTGCTACTAGTTGAAGACGCGCTAACACATTATCGTTAACGGCGCCCTTGTTGGAGTGTCACTAGGCTAGCAAGCATCACCTTCTTGAGTTTGGCTTTTTCCTAGATTCGACATACCTTGGTTTCTTACTGAGGGAAAACTCGCTGTTGTACTCATCAAACCTTCCTCTTGGGGTTCCCAACTGGACGGTGATTTACACTATCACACACCGCCACAGCACCCACATCCGAGTTAGTAACAGCTCATGATTCAGAAAAACCGGAAATGGCTGATAGAGAAATAAGGCGAGGCGAGGCGGGCGGCGGAGGAGGATCGCGTGTGTGAGCCTCTCCTCTTCTCTCACTTTAGGAGGTAGTAGAACACCCCACTATATATATTGGTGCAACTCCTCTCAAACTAGCAAGGTGGGACTAAACTTTTGGCTAAAGATATCTAACATGCCTATCTTGTTACAAATTGCTAAACCCTCATAAGGACCTAGTTGTTTAGTAAAACAATCAGCTACCTGTTCACTATACTTAATGTTACCCCCTTCTTCGACCGAACAATCTCAATCCAAAGGAAGTATCGAAGAGGTCCAAGATCCTTTACCTCAAATGCTTCTCCCAGTCTTGCCTTCAAACATTTGATTTCTTCAACATCGTCTCCAGTAATCACAATATTATCCACATACACCGCCAAAATGGTGATATGGATTCGTCTATGCCGGTACTGTATGATCTCCATTACACTGAGAGTAGCCCATACGACAAGCAACTCTCCTGAACCTGTCCACGCCCGTGGCGACTGTTTCAAGCCGTCCAAAGATTTCTTGAGCCTACACACCTTCCCATCAGTCTGTTTGTTCCAAAACCTGGAGGAATGTCCATATGGATCTCTTCTTGTAAATCACCACCATCAATAAAAGCATTCTTCACATCTAGCTGATGTAAAGGCCACCCAAAGTAAGTTGACTGCGCATGAGATTAAGGTTCTCACCGTGTCCATCTTTGCCACTGGTGCTTTGGTCTCATCATAGTCTATCTCCCGTCTTCCTATAACCTTTTGCAATTAGCCTTGCCTTCTATCTATCCACCTTACCCTCTAGAGTCTGTTTTACGGTGAACACCCATTTGCATCCAACTGCTCTTTTTCCTGCTGGGAGTGGGAGTGGAAGAAGATCCCATGTCTTGTTCTTCTGAAGTGCACCAAGCTCCTCCTTCATTGCGTCTTTCTTTCCACCGGGGATCCAGCTTTGCAGCCTTCCAATCCTTTGGAATAGACACTAATTGTAGAGATGAAATGAATGCTTTGTGTGCAGGTGATCCCTCCGAGACCTTCCCATTTAAGCATTGCCCATCGGCTTGAAGAGAAGTTAGTTACCCATTCGCATTCTTGCCACATTGTTCATTGGTCTATTCTAAGATGGGAATCCATTTTATGAGAACAATCCGTATTCAAATCATAAATAAGTCTGATACCCCACTTTTACACGACATCTATATTGGTACTATGTCTATCCTGGTCCTGTCCTGATCCGTGACTTTGACTCAGGTCCTAGTCTTTTCGCGTAAGGCTTAGCTTAAAAAGATGCGTGTGTTTTTGCCTTGCTGCGTCATACCCAATCCTCCTTCTTTTCCGTTTCCACGCTCTGAAATCAGAGCTGTAGCCTTCGCCATTGGTGGATTAAGGTCTCGCATTGGCAGAACAGAGCAGAGGGTTGCCACCTTTGTCCATACCTTCGAGTAACCATCCACTCCAGCCTCTTACGCTGATCCAGTGCCATTGCTAATTATGTTTCAGTCGTGTTACTTTCCTATCGTAACCTAGGCTTACACAAGTTTTGTACTCGATTAATATGGGCGGTACCGTTCATAAATCTAATGGCCAAGACGTAAAGCTTAAAGTGATCCATACCTCCTTGCTAGGCTAGCCTTCGAGCGAGTCCAATCTCACAGCTCATACCTTCACCCCCGGGGGCGGTCCCTTTTCCCTATACCCCATGCTTAGTCCCCTTCTTTGGTCGTAGATGAAGTATGATTGGAGAAAAAAGTACTCGTTTCGTCCAGTCCCATCCCGCAAGTCCTCCCTCTTCACATGGATGGATTTTCGTTTCCATCACAAAGAGGAGGCAAGGATCCTCCTGCTTCAAAACAATGCGAAGCTCATGAACAAGGCACTGGAGCATGCTTTTCGATTCCTAAATGCCCTTTCTCTTTACCATATCTATTTCTTGGATCAATGAGACCATCAAAGATGCTTGATCTTACCCTCATTCGAGAAGGTCTTAGTTGGGTGAGGCAAGTCATGATAAGAAAATCATGGGTGATAAGACCAATGAAAGAAACCCATATCACCATTGACAGAGAAGTGGATAGACCACAGGAATCATGAATGAATCGAGGCTTCAATTATACACAAGCTTGATAATGATACTCTATCAACGGAACTTACTAAATAGGGGCATCCCGACTTGCTTCATTCAATAGAGAAGAGATGGACTTCTGATGACCCACAAGTATAGGGGGTGTATCGTAGTACTTTCAATAAATAAGAGTGTCGAACCCAACGAGGAGCAGAAGGTGTTGATGAGCGGTTTTGATCAAGGAATCACTGTAAATACTAGCAAACAGGTTTTCAGGGGTATTTGGTAATACGAGTAAATAAAGTGCGAGTAAATAAAAGACAGTAGTAACAATTGCAGCAAGTGGCCCAATCCTTTATTCAGCAAAGGACAAGCCGGTTGTGTACTTATAATAACCAAACGTTCTCGAGGACACACGGGAGTTTCTGTCAAGAGCTTTCGCTTCATAGAGCCAATAGTATTCATTGGTTTGATAGGTGTTATGGGGGTGAACCTGTGCTAGCGCACTACCCTTACTAGGATAAATACACACTTGTGATTATACCCCTTGCAAGCATCCGCAAATACAAGAAAGTAATTAAGATAAATCTAACCACAGCCTTAAACTCTGAGATCCTACGCTCCCTGGTGCAATGGTTTCCCAACGGAGGTTTAGGTTTCTGTCACTCCAGCAACCCCACAATCGGTAGCCAAATACACAATGCATCTCACTAGGCCCATAAATGGTGAAGTATCATGTAGTCGACGTTCACATGACACCACTAGTGAAATAGCACCACAACAATATCAAACCATTAAATATTTCTCAACAATAATTCACTACTAACATCTTGACTTCTCCCATGTCCTCAAGAACTAAACGAACTGCTCACAAGACATCACATGGATCATGATCAGAGATGAAATAATGGTAAATAACAATCTAAACATAAACCTTAACTCAACGGTTCCACTCAATAGCATCAACTACAAGAGTAATCAACACCGGGAAAGTTTCCCCTATGAATATAACAAGATCCAACTCAAGATGTTACAGCGGGATGGCGTGGTGATGGTGAAGATGAAGGTGCTGGTGATGGAGATGATGATGATGATGATCCCGATGAAGTCCAGTGCGATGATGATGACGATGGCGACGATCTCCCCTCTCCGGGAATGAATTTCCCCGACAGATTTCTCCCTGCCGGAGAGCTTTTTCTCTCTGGTGTTCTCCGCCCCGCAGAGGTGGCTGTGTCTAACTCTGAGCCCCCCTTGACTTAGGTTTTCGGGGACGATGATGTACGCGGAGGGGCGAGACCAGAGGTGGGCCAGGGTGGCCTCACGTAGGGCCCGCGCGGCCAGGGGTGGGCCCGCGCCACCCTGGCGTGTGGAGCCCCCCTGGCTTCTCTCGACTCCCCCTTCTGGCTTCCTGAGTCTTCTGGGAAATTATAATTTCTGGGTATTTTTCTGGCATTTTCCTAATCTTCAAAATATGGTCTCTTGATGGTCCTTTTTCCAGCAGAATCCTGACTCCGGCAGCAACTCCTCCGATGATCATCAAACATGTGAAAGCAAAGGAAATAACATCAGTATCATGTCTAAATATGAAATATATCAATGAATAACAGTAAATTATGATACAAAATAGTGATGCAAATTGGACGTATCAACCCCCCAAGCTTAGACCTCGCTTGTCCCCAAGCGAAAATGAAACTCGGTAAACATGACCACAGGTTTATGGAGTGAAGTGTCGATAATCAAAATACGGGCAAGAAGCATCACATTTACCAAAGGCACAAATTATAATAGACAGCAACTTCCCTTTATAAGATGTAGACTTGTAATAGGTAAAAGGGAATCACATGTAAAGATGCACAAGGTAAACTATAATTGGCAATGGCAAACCTTAGTTCTTGGTCAGAGAACGATGAATAAGCTATTCTTTCTTTTAAACGGAGCCTTTAAAAACAGAGCTAATATAGCAAAGACTATATGCTCAACAAAGTAAACTTTTGCATTCATAGAAAGCTTTCGAAGATATATTCCTTCAGATAAAAGCATTATACAAAACAAGGAAGATAATAAACATGATTAAACGGATCAACATATGGATGAGTGAAACATGTAACATCCCAAATTTTCAAAAATAAAATTTTCATCATGCATTCATGGCATATTGCATTTCAAGATCCTTTCCAAAGTTTTGAATCTTATTCTTTCATAGAATATGGGTTTCAAATGCCCTTTACCCCAAATTTTAGAAACAAGAGGGTTTCGGAAAGAAAGTATTTAAAATAAGTTCCATTGTTATGGAACTATCTTATTTTTCCTCTAGTAAATTTCTTTTGAAAACCAAATAGTGGGAAGATTTGATCTTAACTCCCAAATTATTTGGACTCTATATTTAAAGTTCTTACAAATTATTTATTTTTACATCTTATCACAAAACCCCTGGTTTATAGTTCTGAACACACTTTTTAAAGACCAGAAGTGGTCAGCTTTGATTTTGTTTAAATCTGAATAGAAGAACTCTTCAAAACTCAAAACAGAAATCAGAATAAAAGAAAAAGAAAGCAGAAGAAAAAAATAAAATAAAAGAAGAGGCCAGGAGCCCAACTGGGCCGCACCCGGGAGGCCAGCCGGCCCAGACCGCCCCGAGCCGACCCAGCCCAGTTCACCCCCCCTCTCTTTCTCTCTCTCCGACAGCTGGGTCCCACCTGTCATCACCCACCCCGGAAATCTCTCTCTCTCTCTTCACTCCCAGTAACGCTCGCCGGCGATTACTCCCCCGGCGTTACCCGCGCCTTAACTGGCCATCAAGCCCGCCCCTATAAAGCCCCTCACCCCCTCTCCCTTCTCCTCCCCTCCCCTCTCGTTTCGAAGCCGCCAGGCTGGTGAAATTCCTCGCCGGAGACCGTGCAGTCACGCCGTCGATTTTCGTCGGCATCCACGCGGTGAAGCCTCCCCTCGCTCCTCGACTCCCTATTCCCCTCCCCTCTCTCTGGCGCGTCGAATGACACCTTTACCTCGCCCTTTGCTGCAGCATTTCGAGCTCCCCAACGATCACCGAGGCCGCCGTCGTCTCCATCCGCGCATCGCCGCCGCCTCGGGAAACTCCAGTCGTCAACGAGCAAGGATTCGAGATCGCCGTCGTCCGCTGAACCTCGTCTGCTACTTCATCGCCGTCGCCGCTAGCCGGAACCTCGCCGACGACGAGCTCCAGTACCACCTCGCCGGAAAACCTCCGCGCCGGTGAGCAATCCCCCACTGACCATCCTCGTCCCTCAGATCCAAATCCAGCGGCCGAGATTAGATCCTATCACCGAAACAGTATCGACCAATGATGTCGCGCCACGTCGCGACCAGTCAGCCAACCCCCGGTCAATCCAGTCAAAATAGATTTCAAATTCGAATTCAAATCCCTGTTTTGATGCAGATCTTGTAAAATCGATAGAAAATAAAATACTTAGCCAAAAATTACAAATAATACCTCGTTGGAATCCTCAGGATGTGTAGAATCCAATAATACAATAAAACTTATTATTTTATGGGTTCATTTTGAATCCATCATCAGATCTGAATCAAACCTTCGGTTTCATAATAAATTCATAACTTTTGTTGTATGAGTCCAAATGCTACAAATTTGTAGTCTATGGAATCCTTGGAACATATAAAACACTCCAGAAGCAAAAGTTTTCAAAATTAATACGTGCACAAACTTGCTACTGTTAAATATGTTCAAATCACTATTTTATTTACCATTTGTTTCCCAGAAACTATTTTTGAGTGAAACCACTTGCAGTAACTTCAAGTTACTGTCATCCAACCAGTGGTAGCTCAAACTTATTTTTGCAGTACAGTACCAACCAGTACCTATTTTTCCAAAGTGTTATCCTATTGCATCAAAGGAACAATTTTTGTTCTTTGCCTTGTTATTTATTTAATAAAATCCTTTCTAACACCACACTTAATTTCAAAAGCCTCATGTTCCATCCTATACAACATTTCACACACTCACTTAGTGTGTGAAAATAAAATGACCTTTGCATACATGCATACATGCCTACATGTCTATGATTGTCATTAGAAATAGAATATTGATTGCTTGATTGTTTGAATTGAATAGATTTTGAGGAGGAGCAAGGCTACTATTGTGACTGTTGTGAGTGTGCAAGCTGTTACCAAGGCAAGTGACACACATGTCCCTTACCCATTTTACTTATGCATTAGTGTATTTCACCTCTTGTAGTATGCATGATAGGTGATTTATTCAACTGTTTTATCAAATGCTTAGATCCTAGTAGTGTGTAACTATCCCTCAAAACCCCACCTGATAGGATGCTAAATACTTTGAAAAATATTGATGCCACGCTTTAATCACTTGTTAAAAGTGTTTTGTGAATAAATTAAGAACTTCAACTAAAATGAAACACCTGGGTGGATTGGTTTGATGATGGAGGCGATGTTGAGTGGCGACCTGGGGCTACACCTTGTGTAGTTGCTGCCTGGGCGTTCACTTGTGGTTTGCCACCCAGGAACAAAGAGATGGCTATGTCTTCCATGCTTACTGTACTTCCAGTGCAGCCTTATGACATTATGGGCTCTGTCTTGACTGATTAGATGTGGGGGTACAACTTGTCGGCAAGAAGTGGTGGTAGTTGAAACGTAGGTTGGGGACGGAGCTTGCCAAGTTAGTTGTCCTCTCCTTCTAAAAGGTCTCGTTTCATTTTATGTATGGGCATAAAATGAATCGTAAGGTGAAAGTGCACAACCCTTGCAAGGTGTTTAAAACTAATCGATTAGCCGTGTCCCCGGTTATGGACAATTTGAGTCTCTAGACATGGAATGTACGGAAGAATCTCATCACCGTTTCTGAATGACTGAAAATCTGTCTAGAAACCCCTAGGTAGGAACTAAGGACCACACACTCCGAGGGGTGGTGGTGCCTGAGGTTCCAACTTTGTTGAATTGCGCCCAGTGCTACATAACTTGCAACTATGTAGTATTTGGGGGTTATTTCGACCCTTTGAAAATAAAATCTTCGAATTAAAATCTTGACCCAATTAGGACAAAATTGGCTTTATGCAAATCTAGCCCAGAGATCCACCAGCCAATTAGCATGTAGCTAGATCTTTCACATCAGCCACCAAACATGTGTCATTTGCCAGTACATCATTGTACTGACCCCCATTCTTGGGGCTGCATAATCAAATGTGCAGGTTCTTCTGATGAGGAGTGAAGTGTTAGGATCTCGAGTCTACATACCAACATGACTGCCTGTGGCGCATGCTAAAGATGGAGGCTCGCTACTATTCTATTTCCGTTGTGCTTAAGTTGAACTTTGTTTTCCCTTGTCGGTCTACGAGACCAAAGACTTGTAATAATTTGTGAGACTTATGTATCTGGATCTGCGTGTAATCTTGATACTATGTGATGATTACTATATTTTGTTCTGTGGTGCTATCATTGATCCAGGGAATAACACATAACACAGGTGTTCCACCTTAATCCAAAGGTGGGGCGTCACAAAACATAACAACTCAAATGCTTGCTTGAGACAGAGGGAAATAGGTTGACTCAACATAAAAGTAAAAGATAGGCCCTTCGCAGAGGGAAGCAGGGATTAAACATGTGCTAGAGCTTTTCATTTGTAAAACAGAGGCAAAATTGTTTTGAGAGGTGGTTGCTTTTGTCAACGACTAGCAATGGAGTTCTTGATATCTTCCATACTAAACAAGTGAGAGCGGTTCCGAGATGTTTGATTAATTGGCACTTTAGTGCTCAATTATAGCTTTGCACTCCTCCCCACCTTTTCCTTTCTCAAGCCATGGCTAACCGATTCCATCGGGTGCCGACCAACTTTCACATTCCATTGGAGGAGTGCCTTTTTCTTTCTTTTTCTTTTTAAGATTATAATGGTCTGACCAGCTCCCTTGCAAAATTAATGACGAGCAGATGAAGCTGCCTAGTCGAGGGGTACTTAATTTAGTATGGAAGATAACAAACCCATCCACTACGTCCTCATGAGCTAAAAACTGTGGCAAAAAAATGAGAAGTGTTTGAAGGTTTTTGAAAGGTAGCACATGAAAATTTACTTGGAATGGCTTTGAAATACCATGCATAGGAATTTATAGTGGACTCTTTGGAAGTGACTTGGCTTTTGGGAATTGGATGCACGAGAAGTATTCCTCTCAGTACAGGTTTTTGGCTAGCAAGGCTGGGTAGCAAGCATAAGAGTTGCATGAAACAAACAAACATACATATAATAGGAACAATCATGCAAACTTCCTTGAAGGTACAACGATTTTAACTTTAAGAATAACAAACTTATAAGCCAAACATAAAGGAAAACTGAAGTGATGTAACTGCAAGCACTTCTTTATTCTTCTCTACTCAAACCTCAAGGTAAAGTTGCTACTGACCAAGCTAGGTTTGCCGAAACCTACTAAATCTACTCATGCTCCCAATGTGATACCAATACCAATCAACAAGACTAGTCACATAAGAGAGATTGCATACTAACATAAAGTGTGCGAAAAGTAAACGATAAAACTTCTCATTAATATTTTATTACCGCAACTCACACCAAGGGATACATAGATAACCAACTAAGGAGAATACTTCCAAACTGCAAACTATTCTATATGATAACTTCTCTATTCATGATATGGCACTACTTGAAAAGTAAATAAGCAAAAGGTAATGATGTGATACCGCGGCACTCCCCCAAGCTTGGAACAAGCCAAGGGGATGCCTAACCCGATGACGAATTACTCCTTTGGTGGTGGCGGTGGATAATCTCTAATAAACTTCTCAATCAAATCCTTCAGATCATCAATCTTGTACTCGAGGTTACGAATCATCTCGGAATTGTGCTCAACACGGTTCATGAACCTGTCAGCAAGAGAATCCCAGCTCTTGGAATTATTTCCCCATCCTTCTTCACCCTTGGAGCTTCCTGTCCCTGCATTGTTAGAACGATCTATATCCCAGCCAGAGGGTAATCGTGATTTGGGCACCTTTTGGAACTGTTGTTCATGAATTAGAGTATGGAAAGGATTTTGGCTTGGCGGAGATGTCCGTGCAGCTAAGGTGTGACACGGCACACCCCCTCCGGTCCTTATGCGAGCACTCTTCTTGAACTTGTCTTGATCTGTCACCACCCCTATGCTGGCAATCACGGTGCTCGGCCTTGGACTTTGATCTTCCTCTTCGTCATCGCTTTCAACCTCTTCTTTCAGCCGGCAATCTTTGGTGTCTCCTTCTGGAGGTGTCTTCTCCTTGTCACCACTAGAAGAGGCCATGACTCCTCCAAGCTTAAGATCAACTCCTGACAGAAACAGCTCAAAACAAAACACGACGAGAAAACGATATACAGACCGCGGGGACTCCGGGGGGTTAAATAGGCGAAAATTACACATCGAAACGAAGTCACAGGAGGAAACCGGGACGGAAAAGAGTTCCGGGGTGTTCTCACACCCAGGTGGCGCGGCCAGGGGTGGGCCCGCGCCACCTGTGTGTGAGACACACACGGACTCTTTTTCCTCCCCTTTTTCGTCTCGTGATTTTTCATATTTAGTAAAAACAGCAAAAATATTAAAGGAAGAACTTTTTGCGAAACTTTTCTGACTAGAACTGTTACCTATTCGAAAGCGAACTCTGCAGGTTCCTGCAGTTTGTCTTGGATAAATTCTTCCGGAGAAACTGTTTCAATAACATCAACATCTTCATTATAAGAATCTCCAGAAATATAATGCTTGAGTCTTTGCCCATTCACCACTTGTGTAGAGTCATCTTTTAATGAAGCAATCTTAATATCACCTGAGTGGTACACTTTCACAATAACATATGGTCCTTCCCATTTAGAGAGTAATTTTCCTGCAAAAAATCTGAGACGAGACCTATACAAAAGAACTTTCTCACCAACATGAAACTCTCTCTTAAGAATTCTCTTATCATGCCATTGCTTGACTTTCTCTTTGAAAAGTCTGGCATTCTCATACGCTTCGTTCCTCCACTCATCTAGAGAGCTCAAATCTAACAACCTTTTCTTACCGGCTAGTTTAAAATCTCTGTTAAGCTCTCTCACTGCCCAAAAAGCTTTGTGTTCTAATTCTAAGGGCAAGTGACACGCTTTTCCGTAAACCATCTTATAAGGGGACATACCCATGGGATTCTTATAAGCAGTTCTATAAGCCCATAAAGCGTCGTTTAACTTACTATCCCAGTTTTTCCTAGATCTATTGACAGTCTTCTGCAAGATAGACTTGATCTCCCTATTTGAAAGCTCTACTTGCCCACTAGTTTGGGGATGATAAGCAGAAGCAATTCTATGATTGACATCATACTTAGCAAGAGTTTTTCTAAAACTACCGTGAATAAAATGAGAACCTCCGTCAGTCATAAGATATCTAGGCACTCCGAACCTAGGAAAAATAACATCCTTAAGCATTTTTAACGAAGTCTCACCATCAGCACTCTTTGTAGGTATGGCTTCTACCCATTTAGTAACATAATCAATAGCAACAAGTATATGGGTATAGCCTTTCGAAGGAGGAAAAGGACCCATAAAGTCAAATCCCCAACAATCAAACGGTTCAATAACAAGAGTGTAATTCATAGGCATCTCATTGCGTCTAGAAATATTACCAACTCTTTGACATTCATCGCAAGATAAAACATACCTTCTGGCATCCTTAAAGAGGGTTGGCCAATAAAAACCTGATTGTAGAACCTTCTGTGCGGTTCTATCTCCAGCATGATGCCCTCCATAAGCACTGCTATGGCATTTTCTTAATATCTCTTGTTGCTCATATTCTGGTACGCATCTTCTCATAATACCATCAACTCCTTCTTTATATAAATGTGGGTCATCCCAAAAAATAATGCCTCAAATCATAGAAGAATTTTCTTCTTTGCTGAGCTGTAAAGGTCGGAGGCAAATACTTGGAAACAATAAAGTTAGCATAATCAGCAAACCAAGGAAGGTCTCGCGAAGTTACATTAATTGCAGCCAACTGTTCATTTGGAAAACTATCATTAACAGGAATAGGATCAAAAGAAATGTTTTCCAATCTAGACAAGTTGTCAGCCACAGGATTTTCAGCACCTTTCCTATCTACGATATGCAAATCAAACTCTTGTAAAAGCAACACCCATCTAATAAGCCTAGGCTTAGCATCCTTCTTAGTCATAAGATATCTAATAGCAGCGTGATCAGTATGAATAGTAACTTTAGAATCAACAATGTAAGATCTAAACTTATCACAAGCAAAAACAACAGCAAGAAACTCTTTCTCAGTAGTAGCATAATTCTTCTGAGCAGCATCAAGAGTCTTACTAGCATAATGAATAACATTCAACTTATTATCTATGCGCTGTCCAAGAACAGCACCAACAGCAAAATCACTAGCATCACACATAATTTCAAAAGGTAAATTCCAATCAGGTGGTTGAACAATAGGAGCAGTAGTTAAGGCCTTCTTAAGAGTTTCAAAAGCTTCCTTACAATCATCATCAAAGACAAATGGTACATCCTTTTGAAGAAGATTGGTAAGAGGCTTTGAAATCTTAGAGAAATCTTTAATAAACCTCCTATAGAAACCAGCATGACCAAGAATACTACGAATACCTTTAACATCTCTTGGACAAGGCATTTTATCAATTGCCTCCACTTTTGCTCTGTCAACTTCAATACCTCTTTCAGAAATTTTATGTCCAAGGACAATTCCTTCATTTACCATAAAGTGGCATTTCTCCCAATTAAGAACAAGGTTAGTTTCTTCGCACCTCTGCAAAACTTTATCAAGGTTGTGCAAACAATTATCAAAAGAAGTTCCATAGACGGAGAAATCGTCCATGAAGACCTCCACAATTTCTTCACAAAAACCATGAAAAATAGCGGACATGCATCTTTGAAAAGTAGCAGGAGCATTGCATAAACCGAAAGGCATACGTCTATAAGCATAAGTTCCATAAGGACAAGTAAAAGTGGTTTTCTCTTGATCATCCTTCTTAACAACAATTTAAGAAAAACCAGAATAACCATCAAGGAAACAAAAATGAGTCTTCTTAGACAACCTTTCTAGCATTTGATCTATAAACGGTAAAGGGTAATGATCTTTCTTAGTAACTTTGTTTACCTTCCTATAATCAATGCACATTCTATAACCAACTACTACCCTTTGAGGAATAAGCTCGTTATTCTCATTAGGCACAACAGTCATACCTCCATTCTTAGGAACACAATGAACATGACTAACCCATCTACTATCAGCAATAGGATAAATGATACCAGCATCAAGGAGTTTTAATACCTCATTTCTTACCACATCCTTCATCTTGGGAATTAGGCGGCGTTGATGCTCCACGACTGGCTTTGCGTCTTTCTCCATATTGATGGCATGCTGACATAAAGTGGGAGAAATCCCTTTTAAATCATCCAGAGTATATCCCATAGCTCCTCGGTGTTTCCTCAATATCTCCAATAATCTTTCTTCTTCCTTTCCTGAAAGTTTAGAGCTAATAATAACAGGATATATTTTCTGATCATCTATATAAGCATATTTGAGGTCATCAGGCTAAGGCTTTAATTCAAACACAGGATCTTCTTTAGGCGGCAAAGTGGTACCAAGATCCTCCACAGGTAGATTATGCTTGAGTAATGGTGGTTGACGAAGAAGAATGTCGTCAATCTCTTCTCTTTCCTTGCTAAAAACATCACTTTCGTGATCTTCCATGAATTGCTGCAAGGCATTATTAGGGGCAAGAGCAATAGAAGCAAGCTGCTCAACTCGAAAATTTTCATTAGGCGTGTCATTTTCATAAGCAGTCTTAGCAAACTTGGAAAAATTAAACTCATAAGACTCTCCATTAAACTTAGTAAAAAAATTCTCCTTCTTACAATCTATCATGGCGCCACAGGTGTTCAAAAATGGTCTACCAAAAATAATAGGACAAGTTTTACTAGCCTCCTTACCAAGTACTAAAAAATCAGTAGGGTATTTAGTCTTACCGCAAAGAACTTCCACATCTCGGACAATACCAAGAGGCCAAACAGTCTCTCTGTTAGCAAGCTGAACAACCACATCAATATCTTCAAGTTCACAAGCGCCTATCTCGTGCATAATTTCTTTGTAAAGCTCTAAGGGAATAGCACTTGCACTAGCACCAATATCACATAAACCATAATAGCAATGATCTCCAATCCTGACAGAAATAACAGGAACACTTGCTTTCCTATGCTTTTTAGGATGTGAGAGAATGTTAGAAGCATCTTCACAAAAAAGAATATATTCATCCCCTACATCTTTAGTAACAAGATCCTTCAATATAGCTACAGGAGACTTAATAGTAATTTGCTCATCAGGCTCTGCAGCTTTCTTAGAACTTTTATTAGACACACTTACCAAAGTAGAATACTTCTTTACCTTAGCAGGGAAAGGTGTCTTCTCAAAATAAGGTTCAGGCACAATGCTATCAACAGTACAAACTTCAGTAGCTGCAGCAGGAATATGACTAATAGAATCTTTGTAAGGCGCATGATATTTGTTCCAATCTTTCTTTGGAACATCAATATAAGAGGCAAAGGCTTTAAGACAATTAGCAAGTATTTGGGAATCAAGACCATATGCAGCACTAACACCATGAAAGTCATCGGTCTCCATAAAAGATTTAACGCATTCATAATCATAGTTTATACCTGACTTCCTACCTTTGTCGTTTTCCCATCCTTCAGCATTTTCTTGTATACGGTCAAGAAGTTTCCACTTAGCATCTTCTTTCATATGAGTAAATGATCCAAAGCAAGAAGCATCCAAATAATCCTTATCAGGAAGAGTAAGCCGCGCATAAAAATTATTAATAACAATATTATTGGGGAGCTCATGAATGGGGCATTTGAGCATTAGTAACTTCAATCTCCCCCACGCTTGGGCAATACTCTCTCCATCATGAGGCCAAAAATTATATATCCGGTTACGGTCTTTATGAATTTCACTTGGAGGATAAAACTTGGAATAAAAGAGAGGCACAATATCCTCCCATGCCATAGATGGACCATCTTGGAGTAGTCGATACCACTCTTCAGCTCTGCCTTTCAATGATGATGAGAATAATTTCTTCTTAACCTGGCTTGGTGAAATACCTGCACATCTGAACAACTCGCACAATTCATGTATAAATAATAAGTGATCACCCGGATGGACAGTTCCATCACCTGAATAGCAGTTATCCATAATACGCCCGACAATTTTCATAGGGATTTTAAAAGGATCAATTTCAGCAGGCGGTGGCGGTGGTGGTTCCTCCGCATGTGCAGCAGCAGCAGTAGTAGTAGTAGATGTGTTTCCAAATAGGAAACCAAATGGAGAGTTCTCCATAGCAGAGTAAAATAAAAGACAAAATAAAAACAATACTCACAGCGACGGTTACCTTTACCAATTCCACTCTTCAATAGCGCTACACTCCCCGGCAACGGCGCCAGAAAATAGTCTTGATGACCCACAAGTATAGGGGGTGTATCGTAGTACTTTCGATAAATAAGAGTGTCGAACCCAACGAGGAGCAGAAGGTGTTGATGAGCGGTTTTGATCAAGGAATCACTGTAAATACTAGCAAACAGGTTTTCAGGGGTATTTGGTAATACGAGTAAATAAAGTGCGAGTAAATAAAAGACAGTAGTAACAATTGCAGCAAGTGGCCCAATCCTTTATTCAGCAAAGGAGAAGCCGGTTGTGTACTTATAATAACCAAACGTTCTCGAGGACACACGGGAGTTTCTGTCAAGAGCTTTCGCTTCATAGAGCCAATAGTATTCATTGGTTTGATAGGTGTTATGGGGGTGAACCTGTACTAGCGCACTACCCTTACTAGGATAAATACACACTTGTGATTATACCCCTTGCAAGCATCCGCAAATACAAGAAAGTAATTAAGATAAATCTAACCACAGCCTTAAACTCTGAGATCCTACGCTCCCTGGTGCAATGGTTTCCCAACGGAGGTTTAGGTTTCTGTCACTCCAGCAACCCCACAATCGGTAGCCAAATACACAATGCATCTCACTAGGCCCATAAATGGTAAAGTATCATGTAGTCGACATTCACATGACACCACTAGTGAAATAGCACCACAACAATATCAAACCATTAAATATTTCTCAACAATAATTCACTACTAACATCTTGACTTCTCCCATGTCCTCAAGAACTAAACGAACTACTCACAAGACATCATATGGATCATGATCAGAGATGAAATAATGGTAAATAACAATCTGAACATAAACCTTAACTCAACGGTTCCACTCAATAGCATCAACTACAAGAGTAATCAACACCGGGAAAGTTTCCCCTATGAATATAACAAGATCCAACTCAAGATGTTACAGCGGGATGGCGTGGTGATGGTGAAGATGAAGGTGCTGGTGATGGAGATGATGATGATGATGATCCCGATGAAGTCCAGTGCGATGATGATGACGATGGCGACGATCTCCCCTCTCCGGGAAGGAATTTCCCCGGCAGATTTCTCCCTGCCAGAGAGCTTTCTCTCTCTGGTGTTCTCCGCCCCGCAGAGGCGGCTGTGTCTAACTCTGAGCCCCCCCTTGACTTAGGTTTTCGGGGACGATGATGTACGTGGAGGGGCGAGACCAGAGGTGGGCCAGGGTGGCCTCACGTAGGGCCCGCGCCACCCTGGCGTGTGGAGCCCCCTGGCTCCTCTCGACTCCCCCTTCTGGCTTCCTGAGTCTTCTGGGAAATTATAATTTCTGGGTATTTTTCTGGCATTTTCCTAATCTTCAAAATATGTTCTCTTGATGGTCCTTTTTCCAGCAGAATCCTGACTCCGGCAGCAACTCCTCCGATGATCATCAAACATGTGAAAGCAAAGGAAATAACATCATTATCATGTCTAAATATGAAATATATCAATGAATAACAGTAAATTATGATACAAAATAGTGATGCAAATTGGACGTATCAACCTCCATAGAGCATAGATACCCACTTTTGATTCTGAATACATGAGACCTGGGCTTAGAAGTTCTGAGATGACAGTACCTGATAGTCATATCGACTTAAGGACATGGTTTGGGTCCCACGAGAGGAAGAAACGAAGATGTCTGGTCGTGGGACTGGTAACCTTGTCTGCTCTAGTACGAGTGATCCGGTATTCATTACATCAATTCTATCGGGTCAAATAGCTCAGTCTTTCACTCGAAAGCCTGGCATCCGCTACCGGTAAACTACTCTTAACTCCTTGGGTCGTAATAAGCTTCCTCTTCTCAGCCATATCCATCTTCAGCTTCTCCGCCTTTCGCTGATCCACTTTCATCGTAATCAGTAGACATAGTATCCGGGTGGAATGCGGGTGCTGTTAACCGGGTTCTTCTTTTCATTTATTGCTTGAATAGAGAAGCTGCCCGCAGACGCCGCAACGAACATGTATTCACTATTGTACGACTATTCTCGTGCCTACTATCTAGTTCGAGTCAAAGCATAAAGCTTGTGCCTAAATTGAGTGCTTGCTTGCAAAAAGACATATTGAAGAAAAGAGTAGATTCTAATCAATATGGCGCCCCTGGACCCTTTTATTAAATAAAAGCGCAGTATCAAGTAGAAGTTGATTCCGGTTGAGTCAGTCAGGGACTCCAGCACTAGCACTTGCTTGAATAAGTGCTTGCTAAGGAACCGGCATAATCAAATTGCACGTCTGCTTCCCTTGTTGGGTCCAATTGAACCCTTAGACAACACCCAAGCTTCCATAAGAGTGCGAAGTGGAAGTACCTAACAGGGCCCTATCTTATTCAAGTCTCATTTGGAGGGGATTGCAGGATTTGATCCATCGCCCCCGGTCCAAAGGACAATCAAAATAATGGTACTTCACCTTCGATTGGATCTAGCTATAATCTACGTTTGGAAGAGTAGAAAGATATGGAGCTCAAAGGGGATGCCATCCTTCTTCTTAGTTAAAGTCTCAACTTCTTGTTTTAGCCCCGCGGAGGACAACTGGATTGGAAACTTAAGCAATGTTTAGATGGAGGAAGCAGGGTACTTGGTCCCAACCCTTTAACTGGACTGAGAATTGGATCCCTGACACGGTGTCTATGAGGCCGTTGGGCAGACTCACTGAACATGGGCCGACGCGGGTCGGCGAGCTCATTGATCAACACACTTTTGATTGGAATGAGGAGCTGTTACGAAGTGTCGCAGTCGCTGCTAACGGTAGGATTTTCTATCACGTTTTTGTTAATTAACGTGCTTGCACCCACTAGTTTACTACTTGCTTTAGCTTAGTGATGCGACCGAGTTGATGAAGTAAATAACCGGCCCGTTGGGAACCCCAAGAGGAAGGTGTGATACATATAGCAGCAAGATTTTCCCTCAGTTAAGAAACCACGGTATGTCGATCAGGAGAAGAGCAGATAATGCGACTCAAGGTGCTGCAGACTGGCTTAGTAACACTCCAACAAGGGCGCCGTTTAATGATACTTGTTGACTCGTCTTCAGCCAGTAGCAACGTGGAACCTGCACACACACAACCAAGTACTTTGTTCCCAACTTGTGATGAAGTTGTCAATCTCACCGGTTTGCTTGAAACAAAGGTTATGAGCGTATCGAGTGGAAAGCAGTGAAAGTATGCGAGTAAAGTAAACAGTGCGGGTAAAGTAAACAGGTGATTGCAATATGATGGAAATAGGACCGGGGTCCACAGTTCACTAGTGGTGTCTCTCCATAAGATAAATAACACATGCTGGGTAAACAAATTACAGTTGGGCAATTGATAGAATAAAGATAAACGTGATATGTCGAGAAGATCACTATGCGATTTACTCTGGGCATTACAATAAAATACATAGACCGCCATCCAACAGCATCTATGACTAATAATCCACTTGTGGCGAATCAATCCGAGAACTCCACAAGTATTAAGTTGCGAACAACAGATAATTGCATTAAGCAAAGTGTGTAATGTAAACAAAGCATATGCCCTTGAGCATATGAATGTTGTTTTCTCCCTAGTAGCAATAGCACATCTACAACCTTAGAGGTTTCTGTCACTCCCCCAGATTAAATAGAGGCATGAACCCACTATCGAGCATAAATACCCCCTCTTGGAGTCACTAGCAACTACTCGGCCAAGATAGCTACTAACAACGGAGAGCATGCAAGATCATAAACAACATAGAGATAACAAAAGATATATTTCAGTATAGCAACTCAATCATAACACCAATATTCATCGGATCCCAACAAACCAAACATGTAGAATTACATAACGGTGATCTCAATCATGTAGGGCAGCTCATGAGATCTAAACATAAAGCACATAGTGGAGGAGACAACCATCTAGCTACTGCTATGGACCCATAGTCCAAGGTAGACTACTCACTCATCGCTCCGGAGGCAAGCATGGCGATGAAGAAGACCTCCGGTGGCGATTCCCCTCTCCGGCAGGGTGCCGGGAAGAGCTTCTGGACCCTCCCGATCTTTGGGTCGACGGCGGCGGCGGATCGCGATGTGTTCTGGAAAATTGATCGGGTACTTAGGTTTTTTCCGTTGGGTGGTCTTTATAGGCGAAGGGGCATCGTCAGGAGTGGACCGAGGCGGTCTCACACATAGGGGGCGCGACCAGGGCCTTGGCCGCGCCGCCCTGGTGTGTGGCCACCTTGTGGCCCCACTCTGTCTCCTCTTCGGATCTCTAGAAGCTTCCGGGAAAAATAAGACTTCAGGAACTTTTTTCGTCCAATTCCAAGAATATTTCCTGTGTATCACTTCTGAAACACAAAAACAGCAGAAAACAGGGAACTGGCACTGTGGCGACTTGTTAATAGGTTAGTTCCGGAAAATGCATAAAAGTGCCACGAAGTGTAACGAAAAAGTAGGCAAATGGTGTATAAACAAGCATAGAGCATCAAAAATTATAGATATGTTAGAGACGTATCAAGCATCCCCAAGCTTAACTCCTGCTCGTCGTCAAGTAGGTAAGTGATAACAAAAGAATAATTTTTGAGGTGACATGTGCCTACACAATCTTGATCATATATGTAAGCATTGTGAGCTGGGATCATAAGAACTTAAAACATGGGCATGAAAGATATAATCTTGACAATAAGAACTTAGCAACCATGTTATAAACATGAAAATGAACACAAACAAAAGATCATGAAAATGAAACAATGAAAGTCAAACGTGTGTTCAATTCATAAGGAAAAACATACAAATGGTTTTCAGCTTGTCCTTCATAGAGAGCAAAACATAAATGCATAGGACACCTTCAAGTTTAAGAGGGCGACTAGATACAAATAATTTGAGAACAAGTGAAACCAACAATATGAATCAATCAATGAAAACTTTGGGACAATGCACATTATACTAAGAATGACAACTTTGCTCTCTTATGGTGCATAAAGAAAGAAGGTGGTGACTCAACAAAAAAGTAAAAGACAGGCCCTTCGCAGAGGGAAGCAGTGATTGCAAGTTTTATAGACCTTCAAAAATTATGTTACTTACCGGCTTTGAGCTGTCATTGCCCCCATCATAAGCATCTTGAATGGTTAGAGTTAATGCGAGAACAATTATGATGCATATGCTTGACAAATCATAAGTCGAAAACCTCGTGTCCCGTGAATACGAGTACCCAAACCTCATGCTACTCAACTTAGAGTCCCAAGCAAGGCTCTTGTCATTGTAAGTATATATGTATCATCGAAAACCGCCAACGGGGTACCTCCGTGCCCGATGACATGGAACAAGCCCACATCAAAATGACAGGACAAGCAGATAATGAACACCTCGACATCTCTTTTATTTACCAATTGTATAGCTTTTTATTTTGAGATGCGTCGTCGAATGTCCACCATGGGTATGCTGCAAATTTCCACCATGAATTATGCATGGCTTAGATTGGCGGCCCAGGCATTTCCCTAACACATATACAAACTCCATGATCCCCACAAGATTCCCAATTCATTTCACACCGCGGGCATCCATAAACAAAAGATCACGATATCAACTCAAATAAGAAGTGCAATGTTGAAAGCTTGCCCCATGACAGCATGGATGGGCTAGAATCCAACTTACAACTTGCAAGCATAACAACTCATCATAAGAGACCACAATGTCAAATTTTTAAGAACAGGAAAAAGTAAAGTGTGCCTTCCGGTTCGTGAGAGCTTTACTGACCAATTTTCGCATAACACTAGTAAGAGTTTAATTTGAAGAGAAGACAAAAGCAAGTCAAATTTACTTGGAATAGCAAATTGCTAGTAGGTATGTATGGTGGAAACTTTGGAAAACTTTGGCTTTTAGGAGTTGGATGCACGAGTAGAGCTCATACTCAGTACAAGGCGAGGGCTAGCAAAAGACTGGGAGCGACCAACTAAGAGAGCAATAATGGCCATAATCATGCAAAGCGACAAAGCGACATTAAAAGAAGCATAAGATGGCATCAAAAGTCAAAAACTAAATGATCATAGAGGCTATTGGCGACTTTGTAAGAGTCTAACATGTGTGAGCATGCGCCAAGTCAACCCAAATAAAGCATCAAGGAGAAAACCAAAATAATGCTTCCAAATAATAAAAACAACGCATGATTTTTTTCAAAGGCTCATTAAGCAATCTCAGTTATTTGAGACAAGTCATGCTACAGCAAAACCACTAAGCATACTATCAAAAAGACATCAAGCATGACATGAAAAAGCCTAAGCCGCAGTCTACACAAGCTCCTTCTTGTACCACTTTTTTGCATAAAGCTTTTTCTCTTTTCCAACACCTTTTGAAATTTTTTAAGACACCTATTTTGATGAAAACCAATAAAGATCAGAGGCAAAAATACACCTTGATGAAAAGATATGACAAGGTCTGAATGCAAATCAAGGCGAAAACGAAAACCAAAAGCAGTAGCAGAAAAAGAAGAACACTCGGTGAAATTGTAAGAATGAAAAACGGAGTGTTCTTGGCAAATGAAAACGAGTACATCTCCTCCAAAGGAAATTTGTTGGGGTCCAACCATTTATTGCAGCAAACAAAACTAAACTAACTAAGAAAACTAAAACAACTGACGCTCCAAGAAAAACATATAGTGCATGAAGCAATAAAAATATAGTGTCTTGAAAGGTGACCTGATTTTTGCCGATGAAGAAGGGGTGCCTCGGGGGCATCCCCAAGCTTTGACGCTTGTACTTCTTGGATATTTCTTGGGGTGATGCATGGGCATCCCCAAGCTTGAGCTTTTGTCCATTCTTCAACTCATCTCATCATTCTCCAATCCCTACACTTGAAAACTTCCTTCATACAAAACTAAACACAATTCTATTAGCAACATTAGTGCAAGCATAACATATAATCAACCTCTTTTTGCTTCAGGTTTCAACCCAAAACCACCACATATATAGCATATAATACTGTAGCAACTTCCCCAAAAGTTCCGTGATCAAAAGAACTAAAAAAGAAAGCGATAAAGCGGCAAATACAAATATTGGCAGAAATCTGTCAAAACAGAACAGCTGACAAAGGCCAAATTTTTGAGGGGTTTTCTGTTGCTCAAATCAAAAAGTGTTCAACTAACGAAAGTTTTGATATAACCTGGGGCATATGCACAAGAAATCCCAGGTCCAAAATATATACAGAGAATTTATACGAATTTTTACGGTGCAGCACCGAAAACAGTTTCAGGACAGCAACATCCCCAAATCTTTACCTCACTCGAATTAGAGGCTTCTCTTGGCACAAAAATGAAATAAAAAAGATAAGGAGCAGTCATTACAGTAGTAATGACTTCCAAGACTCAAATAAAAGAAAAAGTACTGAAAATAAAACATTGGGTTATCTCCCAAGAGGGCTTTTCTTTAACGCCTTTGAGCTAGGCGCAGAAAATTGCGAGTCAAGTAACATCAAGTGATGAAGCATCAATTACCTCAGTAGGCTCTTTGGAAGTTCCCGCAAATGATTCAACCTGCAAGTCACTCTTAGTGGAACTAAAAGTCTTACCAATTTTAAGAACATGTTGAGGTTTAAGCGCAGAAACCTTGGGAACATACATAAATTTTTGCTCTTTTCCAACAAACACTTTCTCTTTCTTAAATTTAAGAGAAGAGAAGATTAAACTAAGAGTTTCCATAGACTCCTCTATTTTACCAATCCTTAAATTTTGATTATCAAGAGTAGTGCTAGCCTCAAAAATGGTGATTCTCTTACCAATATTTTCTATTAATTCACTAACTCGGCTAGCATTTTCTAGGATACTTGGCAAACTTTTCTCTAAAGAGCTGAGCCTTTCTACCACCTCCTCCAAGGTGGTCTCCGTTTTAGCAACATGAATAGGTGGTATTCCCACTAAACTTTCAATTATAGTGCATGCTTCTCTAACAGGAGTACCCAGAAAATTACCTCCTGTAAGAGTATCGAGAACATACCTATTCCAAGTAGATATACCAACATAAAAATTTCTAAGGAGGATCGTGGTAGAGTGCTTTTTGGTACACCTATGATGAGCATTGCTAATACGATACCAAGCATCTTTTAAACTTTCTCCCCCTTGTTGCTTAAAACTACGAACTTCTACTTAAGGATTACTCATTTAGCAAAGACTAAGAGCAAGAAAATAAAAGCAACTATCAAGGATTCTAATTTTTTGGGGTTTTTGATATAAGACGATGCAAGTAAAAATAAAGTAAAGCAAAACAATAAAACAAAGTAAAGGATGTGTGTGCGCAAAACTCCCCTTGCAGAGATCTTCCACTCTTCCCCGGCAACGGCGCCAGAAAAGAGCTTGATGCGACCGAGTTGATGAAGTAAATAACCGGCCCGTTGGGAACCCCAAGAGGAAGGTGTGATGAATATAGCAGCAATATTTTCCCTCAGTTAAGAAACCAAGGTATGTCGATCAGGAGAAGAGCAGATAATGCGACTGAAGGTGATGCGGACTAGCTTAGTAACACTCCAACAAGGGCGCCGTTTAACGATACTTGTTGACTCGTATTCGGCCAGTAGCAACGTGGAACCTGCACACACACAACCAAGTACTTTGTTCCCAACTTGCGATGAGGTTGTCAATCTCACCGGTTTGCTTGAAACAAAGGTTATGAGCGTATCGAGTGGAAAGCAGTGAAAGTATGCGAGTAAAGTAAACAGTGCGGGTAAAGTAAACAGGTGATAGCAATATGATGGAAATAGGACCGGGGTCCACAGTTTACTAGTGGTGTCTCTCCATAAGATAAATAACACATGCTGGGTAAACAAATTACAGTTGGGCAATTGATAGAATAAAGATAAACGTGATATGTCGAGAAGATCACTATGCGATTTACTCTGGGCATTACAACAAAATACATAGACCGCCATCCAACTGCATCTATGACTAATAATCCACTTGTGGCGAATCAATCCGAGAAATCCACAAGTATTAAGTTGCGAACAACAGATAATTGCATTAAGCAAAGTGTGTAATGTAAACAAAGCATATGCCCTTGAGCATATGAATGTTGTTTTCTCCCTAGTAGCAACAGCACATCTACAACCTTAGAGGTTTCTGTCACTCCCCCAGATTAAATAGAGGCATGATCCCACTATCGAGCATAAATACCCCCTCTTGGAGTCACTAGCAACTACTCGGCCAAGATAGCTAATAACAACGGAGAGCATGCAAGATCATAAACAACATAGAGATAACAAAAGATATATTTCAGTATAGCAACTCAATCATAACACCAATATTCATCGGATCCCAACAAACCAAACATGTAGAATTACATAACGGTGATCTCAATCATGTAGGGCAGCTCATGAGATCTAAACATGAAGCACATAGTGGAGGAGACAACAATCTAGCTACTGCTATGGACCCATAGTCCAAGGTAGACTACTCACTCATCGCTCCGGAGGCAAGCATGGCGAAGAAGAAGACCTCCGGTGGCGATTCTCCTCTCCGGCAGGGTGCCGGGAAGAGCTTCTGGACCCTCCCGATCTTCGGGTCGATGGCGGCGACGGATCGCGATGTGTTCTGGAAAATTGATCGGGTACTTAGGTTTTTTCCGTTGGGGGGTCTTTATAGGCGAAGGGGCATCGTCAGGAGTGGACCGAGGCGGTCTCACACGTAGGGGGCACGGCCAGGGCCTGGGCCGCGCCGCCCTGTTGTGTGGCCACCTCGTGGCCCCACTCCGTCTCCTCTTTGGATCTCTGGAAGCTTCCGGGAAAAATAAGATTTCAGGAACTTGTTTCGTCCAATTCCGAGAATATTTCCTGTGTATCACTTCTAAAACACAAAAACAGCAGAAAACAGGGAACTGGCACTGTGGCGACTTGTTAATAGGTTAGTTTCGGAAAATGCATAAAAGTGCCACGAAGTGTAACGAAACAGTAGGCAAATGGTGTATAAACAAGCATGGAGCATCAAAAATTATAGATACGTTGGAGACGTATCACTTAGCTTTCCCGAAACCATCAACTCTTGCTTTTTGAGCAGGTTTTTACAAATCTGGTGTATCCGCTACTGATCCATATTCTAAGATACCCGCTTTCTTTACGACAGTATCCTGTATGCTGACAAGATCCATGAAGTAAAAAGGAGGGATATGGACTCCATCCTATAAACTCAATATATAGAGGCTACTCCGGAAACAGGAAGAAACCACACTCAGCATACAACACTGACTCGTCTTAGACAGGCTTTTCTAAATACTCAATTATACTATTATGTACTTGACTTGCTAGGAATTGGATGAAACTATTAATGCATCCCATTATCTATTTCTTCATTCAGCTATGAGAGCTAGAAATTGATATAATTTATCCATTCTACTTCCTCCACTTCTTTAAAAGCTTCTCCAATCACACTTATTACAATCTCACACACTTCTTCTTCTTCCTGACCTTGAGCGCAGCGCTGAAAATCCAGTATAGATTTCGTGATATATCAGGTTTAGTGGTTTGAACCAGCTCATGCTTCAGTCCAAGTGCTTGCCGTACGCTTTCCTTAAAGGGCTTAGTTTAATCAGTAGTGGTCCTATCACGGGTGTCACATTCATTTTGACCTATCCGGGAGACCCTATTTGATTAAGAGATCCATGCGATGCCAGAATCCGTCACTAAAGCACCGTATTGAGAAATAGATACCCAGCTGAGGAGTAGATGAGGGGCAGTGAAATCCATCTAAAGAATGCCGTGGAAATGCTACTTGTTGAATATCAAAAAGGATATCGAAAGGTGATGCGAGCGCTAGCTCATCTTAGAAGTGAGGTGAAAGATTTCTTTGATTTCGCGATCGATCCTATTTTGCTGGTGAGAAAGCAGAAAGGATTGGAAAAAGTACCAACTTCTTGTAATTCTGTATGCCAGCTCCTATCATATGTGCTAAGAGGACGTTAAGCAGCCTGGGACTCTTATTTATGATCTTGTTTAGGATTGGAAGAGCGGAAAAGCTAAGGTACATCAGCATGGGTTCTATTCTCGTCTTTCAAGTACCTACCCTGGTATCACCTATGTAGATTGGTGGGGCTTTAGGACGGACTCCAAAGTTTACTGTGGAATCTCAGTATGTATGGCCAAGGCTCACTCATTCAACCCGCGATAAAAGCTAGTCTTGAACGAAGGAAGAATAGTTGCAGGATCCTGGGTTCGGTATGATCGTTCTTCCAATTCATACTAGCTACGATCTTTCCCTGCTTAGAGGATCCAGCAGTAAGGGACCTACCTATGGCCAGTAAAGAACCCACCTATGGCTGGCTCCTCGGACAGCTTTCGGAGCTTCTGCTTCACCGGTGTCACACAAGTGGTTCCTGGGCTTTAACTAACTAAGTGCTGGCAGTGATTTTAGGTTGGTTTCATGGTTTCTTCATTCTTGTAGCCTGTGTTGCATGTGTTTGCAGTAGCTTTGCAGATTCAGGACTATTGGCAACAGCCGTTGACCGTCTATCTTCTTCCCAGTTCCCAGATACAAGATTCTAGGCTTTGAGCAATTCAAAATGCTTGATAGCCAGGAAGGCATTTCACTGGGGTTCCTTTGGTAGAACTAATTCTTTCTCTCTTTTCTTCATATCATAATTGAATTGATACCTGAATTCAAAGAAGAAATCAAGAGACAACGTTCCTGTTCCAGTTGGGGTCCAGACGGCTTTCATACACACGGATCTTTCCTTTCTTTTGGTCATGCGCAGGATTCAACTCAACTGAATACATTACATAACATATTTTTGATAGATCGATTCTTCTTGTCCGCAAGGGCAATAACGTTATAAAGATGGGTACGATCGGTTGCACAACCATAACTCAAAATGGAGTATATCTTGACTACTTATACAACTCTTTGGGGTCCAAAGATACTCTAAAATACTCATCAGGTTCGATACGATATTAATAGTGCTTAGCACTAACTTCCTTCGACCGGACACCACCACTGGCTTGTACTTAAGAATGGGTCTTGGCTGAAGGTATCGATATCCGGTGCGAATCAACTTTACACCATGGTTACGGTGAGGAAGGATAAAGTTTGATGCTCGCGCTTAGTGGGAAACCGTACAATTATCAACTCTGCCTCCGTTCCCCCTCTTTACCCCTATCTGAGCCCAATCGCGAAACCCACTCCTCAAATGATGGATTAGGTGAAATGAAACATGTACACGTCGTTCTTCAAATCCTTAGAAATCATATTAGAGTCTTGCTGGATCCATTAACACAAACAAGTGCAAGCGTTGGTCAAGTGAGTCCTTCTACAAAACAAATTACCCAAATCTTACAGAAATAGCATTCCCCTACCCTGTGTTAAGCATATAGCTAGCGTTTCTGGTGAACTTCACTTCACACCTAAAAAATCCCGATTGGAAAGAGAGAAACTTGACACGCTATAGTGACAGGCGAGGGCGAGCGAACCCCGTTAGCTACAATTAATTCTATATCTTATTTTTTGACCCCTTTGATTTGCCTTATCACTACAGCCACGGATTGAGCGAAAGCCGCCCAAATGAAGATCAGATCACGAAATCATTCTACGATCGACCGAGTTATTCTCTAGATCTTTTTCGAAAATAAGAAGACAGAGAGACTCGGCTTCAAGATGGAGATTGACCATCTGCACCTGCTCATTCCATTATTCTATTCCGAGAAATCCGGACTACAATCTTCAGACAGAGGGTCCCTTCGATAAACTACTTGTCTCATTGGGAATACCTTCTTATGGAGAGCTAGATTTCGTAGTGGAGTTGACTTAGCTAAATTAGCAACTTATCGATCTGCTGTAGCTTTTCAAATCCACTCTAACCGAACTATGTTAATTATGGAATACCGCCTATCCTTATAAAATAAGATTGTCCTTGTACTTGCTCTCTCATTCCTGGGAGTCCTTCAAGGGTATCAGATCTTGAAACTGGTTTTTCTTTTGCGCTTCCCCTAGCGCAGGCAGTAGTTTGATAGCGAGTTCACCTTCCTAGTAACGTTTGCTCATTTCATTCATTCTCATTCAAATCTACTTCTAAGGCATGTGAAGTACCAGTTGTGGACATATCCCTTGGCAGAGTATCAACTTGAGATTCTTCTTTCACCCTCCAGGAGTTCGGTTCTTTTCTTTCTATATCAGAATACGACGTAGAGGCTGAGCCTGCCGATTGATCAGACTAGCCAACTAAGGGGCCATTCACTTCTATAGAAAAATAGGTGTACTGCGCGAAAGCTTCTCTTTATGAAAACCCCTCTGAGTCGTCTATAGCCGCCAAATCCCTTTTGATTCTGTTGTCAGAGGTGCCTTTCAATTTCATTGACCTTGGTACTGCATTTCATAGATACCTTCGCTATTACAGTAACGCAATTCTCCACTGAACCCATTGACCTAGGTACCGAGTCTGTTATGCGTACGTCTTTTCGGACTCTTTATTTGTTTGTGGACAACAGAAATTCAAACATGAGAAAAGGGGATCATTCCATTTTGAACACACCCATCTATCTCATCTGACCTCTCCGAATTCCCGAGTAACGAACCATGGGCTATAGATGGTTGGGGCATATCATCATCCGGAGGGAGTGGTCTTAATATCGATGTCTTTCTTTAACCTTTGAGAGGTCGAACCACTGAACCTATTTCTTTGACCTTGGGACCGATAGGAAGAAGAAAAAAAGCAAGGACGAGTGGAACGAAGGAGACTAGACTAGCGTTAGGAAGGACAAAGGAGACAGACAGAATTTACATAAGAAAAAAAAAGTCCTTTTTGAAGTTTGAGTGAGGATAATTGTCTTCAATTTCGGAGAATCGGCTGAAAAAACGCGGAATTGTCTTCGCCTTTGTAAGCGAAAATGTCCAATCTCGCTTTTAGCCTTCATGGTGAATGGCCCACCCTTTCTTTGAACCTTGTCAATGATCGAACGAACTTACAGATATGAACTGAGTGCCATTTGATGAGTAAGATCGAACAAGGGAGAGGGATATGGAAAGGATGAAGTAATGAAAGAGGAAGTCATTGCTAGTAGTAACGACTTGTTACGATCCATTGGTTCATATAGAATCCATGTCCTAGGTCTATCAAAAAACATTCTTTTCGCTAAGCGTATATAATAAAATAGAGTGAAAGGGTCCACCCCGAAACCAAGGGGGTACTAACTAACAGCTGAGTCCTCTCCGAACCGCAGGAGATAGTTGCCCATCATACGGCTCACCAACTTCACTTGCCTCTAAGGGGGGCTCGCTCCGGGCAGGTTCGGATCACTTACTATACACGGCCCTACGAAGAGGGGTTAGGAGCGTTTTCAAGATGATTCTTTCTTTGTCGAGACGAAAAAGGAACCCATCTTTTCGATTGAAAAATGTGAGTCTGTTTTGC
Organism: Dactylis glomerata; assembly: GCA_007115705.1. Classification (NCBI taxonomy): domain Eukaryota; kingdom Viridiplantae; phylum Streptophyta; class Magnoliopsida; order Poales; family Poaceae; genus Dactylis; species Dactylis glomerata. The sequence goes on from QXEO01000555.1 coordinate 4,193,655, forward strand.
CCACTTTATCCATCCCCCTCTATCAAAATGATCAAAAAGGCATTTCAAATGCTTCTTATTCCCGTGTTTGATCTTATCCATCTCTGCCCCGCTTCCATGTGGGCAGAGACCCCTGTAGAGAATGAAGAGGAGCCAAGGATCTTACTCTCAAGAGTGCTTCGATAGGCTCCACTCTCCTCCCCTGAATAAGTCAGGCTCCGTTAGCCTGGGCTGAGATGGGGATAACGAGTCGACGATTGAAGCCCCCAACGTTCTGCCAGACACTGGACAGGGGTAAGCTCTGTAAATGTGTAGAGCCAAGTGTAGTGTGGTGTAGTAGTAGGCACTTCTAGGCCCCTTCCCGGCTACTGGGTCACTCCAGTGCTTCGGGTACTACGGACCCTCTGCCATCCATTGCAGCAGAGCCGTTTCATGAGCGGGGGGGCTAAGCGCAGTTCTTTGAATCAAAGGTTTCATGAAATAGAAATCGATTCTTTTTTAGATATCTGGATAGATGGATGGATCTATCTTTCTATTCAGATATCTTTTGCAATCAGCCCTGATTGCTATAGATGGCGCGGTGATGATGAAGTAGATGACCGGCCAGTTGGGAAACCCCAAGAGGAAGGTATGATGAATATAGCAGCAAGTTTTTCCCTCAGTAAGAAACCAAGGTTTAATCGTCCAGTAGGAAAAAGCCAAACTCAAGAAGGTGATGCTTGCTAGCCTAGTGACACTCCCACAATGGCGCCGTTAACGATTACTTGTTAGCGTGTCTTCAACTAGTAGCCACGTGGAACCTGCACACAACACAACCAAATACTTTGTTCCCAACTTACGATGAGGTTGTCAATCTCACCGGTTTGCTTGAAACAAAGGGTATGAGCATATCGAGTGGAAAGTGATAGTAGTATGCGAGTAGAGTAAACAGTGCGAGTAAAGTAAACAGGTGATAGCAATATAATGGAAATAGGACCAGGGTCCACAGTTCACTAGTGGTGTCTCTCCATAAGATAAAATAACACATGCTGGGTAAACAAATTACAGTTGGGCAATTGATAGAATAAAGATAACGTGATATGTCGAGAGGATCACTATGAGATTTACTCTGGGCATTACAACAAGATACATAGACCGCCATCCAACTACATCTATGACTAATAATCCACTTGTGGCGAATCAATCCGAGAACTCCACAAGTATTAAGTTGCGAACAACAGATAATTGAATTAAGCAAAGTGTCTAATGTAAACAAAGCATATGCCCTTGAGCATATGAATGTTGTTTTCTCCCTAGTGGCAACAACACATCTACAACCTTAGAGGTTTCTGTCACTCCCCCAGATTAAATAGAGGCATGAACCCAACTATCGAGCATAAATACCCCCTCTTGGACTCACTAGTATCTACTCGGCCAAGATAGCTACTAACAACAGAGAGCATGCAAGATCATAAACAACATAGAGATAACATAAGATAATATTTAGCACATCAACTCAATCATAACACCAATATTCATCGGATCCCAACAAACACAACATGTAGAATTACATAACGGTGATCTCGATCATGTAAGGCAGCTCACGAGATCTAAACATGAAGCACATGGTGGAGAAGACAACCATCTAGCTACTGCTATGGACCCATAGTCCAAGGTAGACTACTCACTCATCGTGCTGGAGGCAAGCATGGCGATGAAGAAGACCTCCGGTGGCGATTCCCCTCTCCAGCAGGGTGCCGGGAAGAGCTTCTGGACCCTCCCGATCTCGGGTCGACGGCGGCGGCGGATCGCAATGTATTCTAGAAAAGTGATCGGGTATTTAGGTTTTTCCCGTCGGGGGGTCTTTATAGGCGAACGGGCATCGTCAGAAGTGGACTGAGGCGGCCACACACATAGGGGGCGCGGCCTAGCCCTGGGCCGCGCCGCCCTGTTGTGTGGGCCCCTCGTGGCCCCACTCCGTCTCCTCTTCGGTTCTCTCAAAGCTTCGGTGAATTTCTGGATGTTTGGCCTTTTGTTTCGTCCAATTCCGAGAATATTTCCTGTGTAACTTTTCTGAAAGACAAAAATAGCAGAAAACAGGGAACTGGCACTATGACATCTCGTTAATAGGTTAGTCCCGGAAAATGCATAAAAATGCCACGAAGTGTAATGAAACACTAAGCAAATGGTGTAAAAACAAGCATGGAACATCAAAAATTATAGATACGTTGGAGACGTATCAGCATCCCCAAGCTTAATTCCTGCTCGTCCTCGAGTAGGTAAGTGATAACAAAAGAAATAATTTTTGAGGTGACATGCACCTACACAATCTTGATCATCTATGTAAGCGTTGTGCGCTGGGATCAAAAGAACTTAAAACATGGGCATGAAAGACATAATCTTGATAGAAGAAACTTAGCAACCATGTTATAACATGAAAAAGAACACAAATGAAAGATCATGAAAATGAAACAATGAAAGTCAAATGTGTGCTCAAATCATCACCACTACTAATAAAAGACCCAGAGGGTCCGATCCAAATAACATTGGCCGTTCAATTACCTGCATCCAACGCCTCAGGCTTGCCTGATGATGAGTTGTCCGACGTGATACCCCCTGATCTCTGTCGTTGCCACTTAATCTAACCGGCAACATTTGCCTACTGCAGCCAAACAACGACCCACCTCGCCATGTCAAGAAAAACGACCCACCTCGCAGGTTAAAAAAAACGACCCACCTCGCTCCCGTCCCACGATCTCAATAATCAACCTCCTGACGCATCGTTCCCTTGCTATACCTACCAGCCGCCGCTTTCCTCAGCCCGTACTCGCCACTCGCCGCCCGCCGCCCCGAAATCGCCTTCTACCACATGCCACCCTCGCCGGATCATCAGCCGCAGCGGTGATTCTGTCTCATGTTGCCCCCTCTTATCTCTCTACCCTTTCTATCTCATGTCTGTCCACATTCTGTCGGACAGAGGAAGAAGAACGGCGAGCAGCGCAGGGGATTGACCGTACTCGCTCTCTCCATTTTCTTCTCCCTGATCTAAAATCCTCAGGACTGACAGCAGGGCAGCGTGGTACAGAGTCTGGGGTAGGAGGTGCTCCTTGCCGCCAACAGCCTGGGCAACCATAGGATCGACAACGATGGTCAAAACGGCGCTGGAGTTAGCAGCATTTTATACCGACGTACTTCCTCCATGACAATTACGACAACATGATGTTCAGGCAGCTTGCGGCGATGCATCCGGCAAGGGTGGGCCGTGGAGGACCTCATCACAGGGGTGATCGCGGAGGCTGCAAATTCTATGCAACACCCCGCAACATTGAACTGTCTTTCTCGGCTACATCCAAGCATTGTAGTGGTATAAAAATTTGTAGTTGTACACATCATGAAGCTTTGGTACTAGATACCGGACGCGCAGCAATTTTATATACACTCTCCTGATTATGCTTTGTGGGGAAGATACTACTCCCTCCGTTTCAAAATATAAGATATTTTAGCTTTGTGAAGCAAATGTAGCTAGACATCTTTTAGTGTGTAGGTTCACTCGAATATACACACTAAAAGATGTCTAGATACATTTGCTTCAAAAACCTAAAACATCTTATATTTAAAAACGGAGGGAGTAATTAACATGTCACGGCTCCTTCCCACAATTTATTTTGTTATAAATCATGTGTGCCATTTGGAAGACATTCTTTATTGACTAAGATATTTATATTTGAGATATAGTGTCAACTTCTCAATCTGAGAATTCCTATTACAAAACTATTGTTTTGTGGTACTGGATATAACATATGCAATTAGGACATAATAAAATTAAGTATTGATATTTGTTGTTCTTACCAAGACCTTAGAATTGCTATTCATAGTTCTTATCCATAACCGCTTATAATTGCATTTTTTTTGTTCTGAATATGACCCGTGCACATGCTCAGTTTTTTAATACCTAAGTAAACCATAATTTGTTGAGAGAAATTTATCTCTGGGTCATATCCCTTATAGGAACAACACCATTCAGAATATGGGGTGTATATATATGTATAGTTTAATTGAATAAATATTTTATAAATAATTTACGTCTGTATGCTTTATGTCATGAAAGATTTACTAGAACGGATTCATGCCAATAAATTTTAGGACCCGACTCCAAAAAAATCCTGGAAAGTGGTTTCCCAATTTTAAAAAGTTTGCTCCAGTCGATATGACTACCTTGTGTGTGCTTGTTTACTATTATGGCTAAGAACTGTCCATATATGTGCACTTATACTATGGCCAATATGATAGTGTTGAAAATTCATTAAGTATTTGTGGAAATTGCATTGAGTTGGGATCTTCAGTTCTTTTACTGATGTCCTTGTGGCCTTGTGGGTCGCATGCATCATGTTTTCTCTCTTTTTAAACGTTTTTGAATGTCAAGAGTCATCGAATATTCATGTGTGACAAAGGACAAGATTTGTGAGGAGCAATGTTGTGGCCGTGTGTCCTGCTTCATTGGCATTAGGGAAGTTGAGGGCTCATTTGATTCATATGATCTTCAAACGATTTGTTTAGGATTGATATGCTATAAAAAAATAATGTACTGATGATGAAGGTTTGCAACAAGAATATCTATGAATATGAATATGATTTACATGACCAAAAATATAATGAATTGGCGACGAAAACGTGCTTTGCACGTGCACATTTACTAGTATGGAAAAACATACAAATGGTTTTCAGCTTGTCCTTCATGAGAGAGCAAAACATAAATGCATAGGAAACCTTCAAGTTTAAGAGGGTGACTAGATACAAATAATTTAAGAACAAGTGAAACCAACATCATGAATCAATCAATGAAAACTTTGGGACAATGCACATTATACTCAGAATGACAACTATGCTCTCTTAGACGGTGCATAAAGATAGAAGGTGGTGACTCAACATAAAAAGTAAAAGAAAGGCCCTTCGCGGAGGGAAGCAGTGATTGCAAGTTTTATAAACCTTCAAAAATTATGGTACTTACTAGCTTTGAGCTCTCATTGCCCCCATCATAAGCATCTTGAATGGTTAAAGTTAATGCGAGTACACTTATGATGCATATGCTTGACAAATCATAAGTTGAAAATCTCGTGTCCCGTGAAGTAGGAATACCCAAACCTCATTCTACTTTACTTAGAGTCCCAAGCAAGCTCTTGTCATTGTAAGTATACATGTATCATCGAGAACCGCCAACGGGGTACCTCTGTTCCCGATGACATGGAACAAGCCCACATCAAAATGATAGGACAAACAGACAATGAACACCTCGGCATCTCTTTTATTTACCATTGGTATAGCTTTTTATTGTGAGATGCGTCATCAAATGTTCACTATGGGCATGCTGTAAATTTCCACCATGAATTATGCATTGCTTAGATTAGCGGCCCAGGCGTTTCTCTAGCACGTATACAAACTCCATGATCCTGCAAGATTCCCAATTCATTTCACATCGCGAGTATCCATAAACAAAAGATCATGATATCAACTCAAATGAAAGATAGTGCAATGTTGAAAGCTTGCCCCATGACGGCATGGCTGGGCTAATTTCCAACTTACAACCTGCAAGCATAACAACTCAACATAAGAGAGCCACAATGCCAAAATTTTAAGAATGAGAAAAGTAAAGTGTGCCATCAGGTTCGTGAGACCTTTACTCACCAATTTTCGCATAACACCAAAAAGAGTTTAATTAGAAGGATAGATAAAAGCAAGTCAAATGTACTTTGGAATAGCAAATTGCTAATAGGCTAGTATGGTGGACACATTGGAACAACTTAGTTTTTAGGAGTTGGATGCACGAGTAGAGCTCATACTCAGTACAAAATGAGGGCTAGCAAAAGACTGGGAGCGACCAACTAAGAGAGCAATAACGGCCATAATCATGCAGAGCGACAAAGCGACATTAAAAGAATCATAAGATGGCATCAAAAGTCAAAAACTAAATGATCATAGAGGCTTATGGCGACTTTGTATGAGTCAAACATGTGTGAGCATGCGCCAAGTCAACCCAAATAAAGCATCAAAGGAGAAAACCAAAATAATGCTTCCAAATAATTAAAACAACGCATGATTTTTTTCAAAGGCTCATTAAGCAATCTCAGTCATTTCAGACAAGTCATGCTACAGCAAAACCACTAAGCATACTATCAAAAATACATCATGCATGACATGCAAAAGCCTAGGCCGCAGTCTACACAAGCTCCTTCTTGTACCACTTTTTTGCATAAAGCTTTTTCTCTTTTCCAACACCATTGAAACTTTTTTGAAACAACTCTTTTGATGAAAACCAACATGGACCAGAGGTCAAAATACACCTTGATGCAAAGATATAACAAGATCTGAACACAAATCAAGGCGAAAAACGAAAGCTAAATGCAGTTCTAGAAAAAGAGAACACTCGTTGAAACGATAAGAGTGAAAAACGGAGTGTTCTTGGCAAATGAAAAGCAAGGCAACTTCTCCAAAGGAATTTGTTGGGGTCCAACCATTTATTGCATAAAACAAAACTAAACAAAAGTGAAAATTAAAAACAACTGACGCTCCAAGAAAAACGCATAATGCATGAAGCAATAAAAATATAGTGTGTTGAAAGGTGACCTGATTTTTGCCGATGAAGAAGGGGTGTCTCGGGGGCATCCCCAAGCTTTGACGCTTGTACCTCTTGGATATTTTTTGGGATGACATGGGCATACCCAAGCTTGAGCTTTTGTCCATTCTTCAACTCATCTCATCATTCTCCAATCCCTACACTTGAAAACTTTCTTCATACAAAACTAAACACAATTCTATTAGCAACATTAGTGTAAGTATAACAATGAATCAACCCTTTTTGCTTCAGGTTTCAACTGAAAACCACCACATATAAAGCATATACCACTGTAGCAACTTCCCAAAAAGTTCTGTGATCAAAATAACTAAAAAAGAAAGCGATCGAGCGGCAAACACAAATATTGGCAGAAATCTGTCAAAACAGAACAGCTGACAAAGGTAGAATTTTTAGAGGGTTTTCTGTTGCTCAAATAAAAAAGTGTATAACTAATGAAAGTTTAGATATAACCTGGGTCATATGCACAAGAAATCTCAGGTCAAAAAGATATTCTGAGAATTTTCACGAATTTTTACGGTGCAGCACCGAAAACTGTTTCAGGACAGGAACATCCCCAAATCTTACCTCACTCAAATTAGAGGCTTCTCTTGGCACAAAAATGAAATAAAAAGGATAAGGAGAGGTTATTACAGTAGTAATAACTTCCAAGACTCAAATAAAATAAAAAGAACCGAAAGTAAAAAACATTGGGTTATCTCCTAAGAGTGCTTTTCTTTAACGCCTTTGAGCTAGGCGCAGAAAATGCGAATCAAGTAATATCAAGTGATGAAGCATCAAGCTCATAATTTGCTCTAAGAATAGAGTCAAAAAGCAATTTATTTCTCTTCCTAGGGAAGTGTTCCATACCTTTCTTGAGTGGGAATTGATATTTGATGGTGCCTTCCCTCATATCAATGATGGCACCTACAGTTCGAAGAAAGGGTCTTCCCAAAATAATAGGACATGAAGCATTGCATTCAACATCCATGACAAGAAAATCAACAGGAACAAGGTTATTGTTAACCATAATAAGAACATCATTAATCCTTCCCAAAGGTTTCTTCTTAGCAACATCAGCAATAGGAACATCATAATAGCACTTTTCAAGCGGTGGTAAATCAAGCATGTCATAAATTTTTCTAGGCATAATAGAAATACTAGCACCTAGATCACATAAAGCATGGCAATCAAAACCATTAACATGCATATTAATGATGGGTTCCCAACCATCTTCTAACTTCTTGGAAATAGAAGCTTTTTGCTTCACTTTTTATCCCTAATTTTCATGAGAGCATTGGTAATATGCTTAGTAAAAGCAACATTTAAAGAACTAGCATTAGGAGTCAAAGCAAGCTTTTGTAAGAACAAAATAACTTTAGATATATTGCAGCCATCAACATCAAAATCATTAAAGGAAATAGAGCTATCATCTCCTACACTCCGAAAAATTCCAGCACTCTTTTGAGAAAAAGTTTTTGCTGTTTTGGGCTTTTTAACACTAGGAGTAGGAGTTTTCTCTACACCAATCAAAGTAAGAGGATTGCTAGCATTAGGAATAACATCATTAGAGGTAGTAATGGTACCTACCTTCATCTTTCTAGCAATCTCATCTTCTCGTTCCCACCTGGCATGCAATTCTGCTAGCATCCTAACATTTTCATCAATTCTAACTTGGATAGCATTAGAAGTGGCAAAAGGATTGTTCTCCTTAAAATCATTAGGCAACACTTTTAATTTTAGAAGTTCCACATCATAAGCAAGGCTATCAACTTTAGAAGCAAGAATATCAATTTTGCCTAACTTTTCCTCAACAGACTTGTTAAAAGCATTTTGCTTACCGATGAAGTCCTTGAGCATTACCTCAAGCTCGGAGGGCGCGGCCCTAGTGTTGTTGGAGGAATTACCATAAGAGTTACCATAACCATTACCATTGGTAGAAGGATATGGCCTATAATTGTTACTAGCAAAATTGTTCCTATAAGCATTGTTGTTAAAATTATTATTTCTTATGAAGTTTACATCAACATGCTCTTCTTGAGCAACCAAAGAGGCTAAAGGAACATTATTAGGATCTACATGAGTCCTATCATTAGAAAGCATAAGCATAATAGCATCAATCTTATCACTCAAGGAAGAGGTTTCCTCAACAGAATTTACCTTCTTACCTTGTGGAGCTCTCTTGGTGTGCCATTCAGAGTAATTTACCATCATATTGTCGAGAAGCTTCATTTTGGCGCCCAAGGTAAGGGACATAAAAGTGCCTCCAGCAGCTGAATCCAATTGGTTCCTTGAAGAAAAATTCAGTCCTGCATAAAAAGTTTGGACAATCATCCAAGTAGTCAGTCCATGAGTGGGACAATTCTTTATCATAGATTTCATTCTTTCCCAAGCTTGAGCAACATGTTCATTATCAAACTGACTAAACTTCATAATATTGCTACGCAAAGCTATAATCTTAGCAGGAGGATAGTATCTACCAATAAAAGCATCCTTACACTTAGCCCATGAATCAATACTATTTTTAGGCAAAGATAGCAACCAATCCTTAGCTTTTCCTCTCAAATAAAAAGGAAACAACTTAAGCTTAATAATATCACTCTCTACATCCTTATATTTCTGTATCTCACATAGCTCAACAAAATTATTGAGATGAGCTGCAGCATCATCAGTACTAGCACCAGAAAATTGCTCTTTCATAACAAGGTTCAACAAAGCAGGCTTAATCTCATAAAAATCAGCAGCAGGAGCAGGTGGCGCAATAGGAGTGCAGATAAAATCACTATTATTAGTGCTAGTAAAATCACACAACTTGGTGTTCTCATGAGTAGCCATTCTAGCAAAGCTAAAAGTAGACAAGTAAAAACAAGGGATTTCTATTTTCGTGCCCTCGGGTCCTTAGTTGTACTCAGTTTTCCCCAGCTCCTTAGTTTTTCCTCAGTTTTGTCCAAGCCCTTGTCTAAAACCATCACAAGTGCTGGAACGGCCGGTTGCCCGACGGTTGAACACCTTTGACCGTTAACTGCTGACTAGTGGGGCCACGTAGAGCCCGCAAAGACACGTCAGAGCATCCATCTTTGTTTGACCATAAGCATCGCCGTATCCCTGACCAAAACGCGGACGAGTGGGGCTTCGGTATATCGAATGACAAGTGGGGCCATGACGCTGATACAAGGGGCAATACAGGGGTATGATTAGATTTTTAAACGGAGCTCTACAGCGATGGCACGGAGGAGGTGGCCTGCGGGGTGCCGAGATAAGATCGACGTCCACAAAGAACTGCATGAGGCGAGACCAGACGCATTAGATAGATATGAACTAGACGCGTTTAACCATGCAAAGAAGAGAAGAAATGGTCGAGGACATCGATGACAACCTCAACACTTTGACTGATGGTCGGACACGAACGCGAGCAATGTAGAGAAAACTAGTGTCTCTCCTTTCTGGCGTGTATAGATAGGTGCTAGGGGAGTGTGGTGGCGAAGGGAAAGACCTCGCGGTGGTCTGTGGCGTCCAGCATAGCGGGGCGGTGTGGCCGTGCCCACAGCGGCGTGCATGTTCGGCATTGGCATCAGCATGTACGTTCGTCATTGGCCTCGGCGGTATCTCTGGTGTGTTAGTGATCGAATGAGGGGATGGGATTGAGGGTGCATCCCGACGGTGACCTAGCAGTGGCGGCGAGCATGCATAGCCGTTCTGACCATGCCGATATCGGCATCGGCATCAGCATCGTTTGGAGGCTGTGGTGCTCGAATCATAGTGGAAATTGCGATTCCCTATTATTTGTACATGCATAATATATAGAAAATAGCTAGATCTATAAATCGATGCATATGAAGCTACATATATATTCTTGGTCATAATCCCCTTAGATGCATGGCTTCACATCGTCGTCGCTTTCATCGTCAGTATCTTCGTCGTCCATGTAGTAGTACTTCCTGCACGTTGTTCCGTCGAACACCTTCACTGTGAGCACATAATCGCCTTCATATTTGAAGTGTAGGAAGCAGCCGAAATCCACACCGTGCGCGATGGCGAAATTCTCCCAACCCTTGTCGAGGTACATCCGGCCTTGTCCGTCAAATAGGACCTCCACGGTCCAGAGACGAGGACCGCAGTCAGCTGCTCGCAGATACACCTTTGCGGGCTCCTGGCCATCAAGATAGTCCGCAAACTTTTGTGGGAGTGCCTGCAAAGAGATCGAGCGCCGATCGTTTGAAATTAAAGGTTTTTTAGAACATGCACATAATTAATCACATGCATCATATATGTGGGAACACGTACGTACCTTCTTGGCCAAAGGGTCTTCATAGATAGTGATGAAGAACTCCTCTATGATCAATGGCAGTGTTGACGGTGGTGGTGGCAATGATGATGATCCACCACCCCGGCCGCCCCTTCCCCTTCCCCTTCCCCTTCAACCTTCCGGTCGGCGTCCGAGACGTGGAAGCCATGGCAATGGATCAAGTGTATGTGAACGAAGAAGAGAGAGGCAGAACCTATTGACATGAGGGATGGCCGTTGTGGGGGTTTATAAGGGAGAGATGACCGTTGTGGGGTTTACACCATAAATTAAGGTAGAGATGACCATTGTGGGGTTTACAAAATAAATTAAGGAGGAGATGACCGTTGTGGGGGTGGTTTATATCTCAACAAAAAAGTAATGCCTAAAAGAAATGGAAATTCCTGAAAGTTCATCATTTTACCGTGAAAAGTAAAGCCTACAAGAAATGGAAATTCGTGATAGTTTATCATTTCAACATGAAAAGTAATGCCTACAAGAAATGGAAATTCGTGATAGTTTATCATTTTACCGTGAAAAGTAATGCCTAAAAGAAATGGAAATTCGTGATAGTTCATCATTTTACCGTGAAAAGTAAAGCCTACAAGAAATGGAAATTCGTGATAGTTTATCATTTCAACGTGAAAAGTAATGCCTACAAGAAATGGAAATTCGTGATAGTTTATCATTTTACCGTGAAAAGTAATGCCTAAAAGAAATGGAAATTCGTGATAGTTCATCATTTTACCGTGAAAAGTAAAGCCTACAAGAAATGGAAATTTGTGATAGTTTATCATTTTACCGTGAAAAGTAATGCCTACAAGAAATTCGTGATTACCCAACTTGTTGAATCCGGTGGCAAACTCGTCATTTAGCATACATAGAGGGGTAGTAGTTTGCCACCGACAGATAGAGAGAGGGTGGCACGATCCTACCCGTTAGATCATAGGATCGACGGTAGGTGGGCACGATCCATGTGACAACAGCTCGACCAATCAGGCCAAGTTTGGGCTTCTGTGAGAAGGGAGAGGGTAAAACTGAGTAGTATCAAGGATACAAGGGCAAGTAAATAGTAAACAGGCTAAGGAATTCAAATAAGAGATTTAGAAAAAGAAAAACACATGTTTTGTACAATGAAACCCAGGTTGGCCTACCTCAAAGTATTAGCAATTCAAATATACATGAGTGTAAAAATTATGGCCTCATTCAGACAAACTATGTTTTGGGTATAGATGTTTTGAGAAGGGGTTTGAGTGGAAACCATGAACCTTCATAGCTACTAGTGATTTCAGAAGTGGCCATTTGTGTGAAAACTTGATTTATATATGATTGTTATGATTTCCTACGTGGCAGGTCGCGTAACAAGACTCCATGAGTAGGAGGCACTATGATTTTATTTTTTTGAATTTTTTTGCGCATGAAATGACTCAATTAGATGGCTTAATCCCATCTGTTGACTCTCTGTTGACCAGCCACTTGAGGGTAAAACTGAGTATATTGCACTAGCCAGTATTAGTACTCGAGGGGAAAACTGAGTACAGATATTTTTCCAGTGTAAGACTCGAGGGTAGAACTGAGTACACGTAACGGTGCTGACGTGTAGTCCCACAGGCGCGTGTCGCGGTGAGCAGCGGTTAGCCGCGCGGTGCGCGTGTTGAGACCAAACGTCAACTGCTGAGACGAACCGTCACTTTGCCAGTACAGAGCCCCTCTCTCCCTCCCTCTGCACACAGTCATTATAACTCACGCACACAACCACGCCTCTCACGTCTCATCACCTTCTCCAAAAAACCCCAGCCGCCCTACGCGCCCTCCCCTGCCGGCGATGGAGAAGAAGAATGCGCCGGCGGCCGTCGCCCCCGAGCCCGTCGCCTCCGAGCCCGTCGCATCCGATCCCGTCGCCGCCGAGCCCGTCGCATCCGAGGCCGTCGCCGCCGAGCCCGTCGCCTCCGAGGGCGGCGCATCCAGGCGCGGCGCCTCCGTGAACTGGGCCTCTCTCTGGGCTGATGGATCACTTCACAAGATCGGCGCCTGCTTACTGGCGAACGAGGAGTACGTGGACACCTACTCTGCTTTGAGGCAAGTTTGTACTAATTGGCGCTCAGATTTACCTGAGCCCGACGTGCACCTGCACGAATGGATCATGGTAGAGCACGCCCTTCCACGCGCCGCTGAGTTCTCCTTCCTCCACCTCCGCACATCCTGCTACGTCACCATCGATCTAACGGAAGTTCATGCAAGGTTCAAATTCCTCCATATCTATAGAGTTAATCCTTTTATTTTCAATCGTAAACATCTTAGTGCTGAATGTTATCTTCATCAATCCCATATATTTTAGATACTACTTCGTCAGCTTTTGCCGTGGCGTCATCGTGCTTGCCCAAAAGAACCAGCCGCACAAGATACGGCTTCTGAACCCACTCACAAAGACATCGAAGACTATATTTGAGGCGCAGATGCCATCTGTTATTCTAGAGTCAGTCACTGTAATGAAGTCCCCGACTATGCTCTTCGTTTCCACATATTACCCGACGGAAATTGCTTGGGTCGATGAGAGCACTCCAACTAAGGGTATAGATGAAGATTGGGGAGAAGGAAGATTTTCGATCGAGCACCATTCTATGCGTTGCATTACCACGTTCAATGGTGAATTCTATGCACTAGCTGTGAACAATTTTGAGTTCGGAACATTAGTGTGCACCAACAATGTCCAGTTGGAGCAGGGTGCGAGCAATGTCAATATGGAGACACTATTTTCATTTTCAGAACTTGGAAATGACAAGTTCTACCTTGTGAAGTCGGATGGTGATCTGCTGCTTGTGTTGTTGGGCGGTCGTTTGGAGGAAGGTCAAACAGTGGTGTACCGTGTGGACACTGAGAGCCGCTCTCTCCATGCCGTCAGTAACATTGGCAGTCGTGCCTTCTTCGTCCATCATGTCCGGTGTATCTCCGTCGACACCAGAGTGCACCCGACACTTCGACCTGGCTGCGTCTACTACGCGGATTTGGGTTATATCAGAGAGTACTTTGATGATATGAACGCCTGGGATGAGTGGCCACTACGTGTGGATAGATTAGAAAAGTACGGTCTGAAAGATGAACAAAGGCCAAACCGTTTGGAGGATGTATTGGCTGCACACTGCAGACGGAAGGAGTTCAATGAATATTTCTTTCGGACCAGAAAATGGAGCGACGAATATATATATGATGAATGAAGAACGGATTGGAGGATGTATTGGCTGCTTTTGGCTGTTGTATGCAGTTTATGTATTATACTTAGTTTTCTAGATTTATTATGCTGCTGTGAATTTATCCTATACTAGCTTCTAGATTTGCTACTAGATTTGTTACCATATTGGGCAAAAATCGAGGGCCAAAAGGCAACAATCATTGAAGAAAGACAGAAATAGAAGCTTCTCTAGATTTGATACTAATTTGGTGAAAAGAGAGAGAACTGTTACAGAGAGAGAGGGGAAAAGGCGCTCTGAAAAGGCAATGCCAATTTGGCCCGAGAGAGACAGAACCGAGCTCTCACGTACAACCAAACGCGGTCCCTTTCTACCAGCCCCACGCGACATGGCCCCACACGACGCGGCCCCACACGTCAGCACGGAAACGGTCAACTAAACGGGAATCCTCCGTCCGAGCTCCTTCTGAGGATTTCAGACAACGGCTTGGGGAAAACTGAGGAAAAACTAACGAGCTGGGGAAAACTGAGTACAACTAACGACCTGAGGGCACGAAAATAGAAATCCCTAAAAACAACTATAAAGGAAACTAATTTTTTTGTTTGTGTTTTTGATAAAATGATGCAAGTAAAAATAAAGTAAAAGCAAAACTAAAACAAAGCAAAGGATGTGCGTGCGAAACTCCCCTTGCAGAAGTCTTATTTTTCCCCGGCAACGGCGCCAGAAAAAGTCTTGATTGCTATAGATGGCGTGGTCATGATGAAGTAGATGACCGGCCAGTTGGGAAACCCCAAGAGGAAGGTATGATGAATATAGCAGCAAGTTTTTCCCTCAGTAAGAAACCAAGGTTTAATCGTCCAGTAGGAAAAAGCCAAACTCAAGAAGGTGATGCTTGCTAGCCTAGTGACACTCCAACAATGGCGCCGTTAACGATTACTTGTTAGCGCGTCTTCAACTAGTATCAACGTGGAACCTGCACACAACACAACCAAATACTTTGTTCCCAACTTACGATGAGGTTGTCAATCTCACTGGTTTGCTTGAAACAAAGGGTATGAGCGTATTGAGTGGAAAGTGATAGTAGTATGCGAGTAAAGTAAACAGTGCGAGTAAAGTAAACAGGTGATAGCAATATAATGGAAATAGGACCGGAGTCCACAGTTCACTAGTGGTGTCTCTCCATAAGATAAAATAACACATGTTGGGTAAACAAATTACAGTTGGGCAATTGATAGAATAAAGACAACGTGATATGTCGAGAGGATCACTATGAGATTTACTCTGGGCATTACAACAAGATACATAGACCGCCATCCAACTCCATCTATGACTAATAATCCACTTGTGGCGAATCAATCCGAGAACTCCACAAGTATTAATTTGCGAACAACAGATAACTGCATTAAGCAAAGTGTGTAATGTAAACAAAGCATATGCCCTTGAGCATATGAATGTTGTTTTCTCCCTAGTGGCAACAGCACATCTACAACCTTAGAGGTTTCTGTCACTCCCCCAGATTAAATAGAGGCATGAACCCAACTATCGAGCATAAATACCCCCTCTTCGAGTCACTAGTATCTACTCGGCCAAGATAGCTACTAACAACGGAGAGCATGCAAGATCATAAACAACATAGAGATAACATAAGATAATATTCAGCACATCAACTCAATCATAACACCAATATTCATCGGATCCCAACAAACACAACATGTAGGATTACATAACGGTAATCTCGATCATGTAAGGCAGCTCACGATATCTAAACATGAAGCACATGGTGGAGAAGACAACAATCTAGCTACTGCTATGGACCCATAGTCCAAGGTAGACTACTCACTCATCGCGCCGGAGGCAAGCATGGCGATGAAGAAGACCTCCAGTGCTGATTCCCCTCTCCGGTAGGGTGCTGGGAAGAGCTTCTGGACCCTCCTGATCTTGGGTCGACGGCAGCGGTGGATTGCGATGTATTCTGGAAAAGTGATCGGGTATTTAGGTTTTTCCCGTCGGGGGGTCTTTATAGGCGAAGGGGCATCGTCAGAAGTGGACCGAGGCGGCCACACACATAGGGGGCGCGGCCTAGCCCTGGGCCGCGCCGCCCTGTTGTGTGGGCCCCTCGTGGCCCAACTCCGTCTCCTCTTCGGTTCTCTGGAAGCTTCGGTGAATTTCTGGATATTTGGCTTTTGTTTCGTCTAATTTCGAGAATATTTCCCGTGTAACTTTTCTGAAACAAAAAAACAGCAGAAAACAGGGAACTGGCACTGTGGCATCTCATTAATAGGTTAGTCCCGGAAAATGCATAAAAACGCCACGAAGTGTAACGAAACACTAAGCAAATGGTGTAAAAACAAGCATGGAGCATCAAAAATTATAGATACGTTAGAGACGTATCAAGCCCCAAATCCTTGATTTGGCCAGGAAACAAAGCACTGCTTTGGGCCCAGGAAGCGAAGGGAATGAGCTCGGCTGCTTCTCCTCCACACTTCTTTATTTCTCCGTGCCCCTTCCGCATGCGCTTCGCGCGCCATTGGCGCTTTGCTCTCCTCTTATTTCTTCATTGGAGGGCTGTATCACATCGAGATGTCGATTCGTTTTCCGCCCCAAATGAGATGGGGAATTAGTCACCTCTGTCCCTTCATCTTTTTGAAAGGAATCGAGGCCCGGCCCGGCTCGCGTCGTTCCAACAACCGACGGGGAGCACCTCAGTATACGATCGCGCGCAGTAACTGGGAGTCCTATTACACCTAAGGCCAACTTCCATTCACCAAACCCAGGTTCATCTCGTGTAGTGATTGTGGACTCGTACAAGGATATGGAGTCGACGGTTGATGTATCAGACTCGACCCTGTCTTTCGTAGCATGCATTCCCATTTGTGTTGTAACTGATTCGGTAAGCTACGTGTCCGGTGCACGGAAAACTGCCTTCGGTCTCCCAACCTTACTCATGGCAACCTTCCGGCCGCCCAACGACCTATAACGCTAGTCACTACTCCCACTGGGGCTAGGAAGTAAGCCCCACAACCCAAAGCGGCGAAGAACAAATAGAATTTGCTACAAAAGCCGGCTAACGGGGGTATTCCTGCGTATGAGAACATTGTAATGGAGAAGGTCATAGCCGAAATAGGATTCGTTTTGGCTAGAGCGCCCAAATCTGCTATATATTTGACACGGGTTTGCCGTAATGCTGGAACTATGGCGAATGCATCTATCGTCATTGATGCATAAATAAATATACCAATTAGTAGTGATTGAATTCCTTCTATGGTTCCACATGAGAAACCAGTACGAATATAACCTACATGTCCAATCGAACTATGAGCTAGAGGTCTTTTGACTTTCGTTTGGGCCATGGCGGCCAGTGCTCCTAAGATCATAGAAGCAATGCTGCAGAAAAAGAAGATTTGTTGTAATGTACCCCCATAGGAAGCAACAATAGAAACACGTGACATATTTGCAGAAATAGAGATTTTAGGCGCAATAGAAAGGAATGCTGTCACCGGGGTGGGTGAACCCTCATAGATATCAGGTGCCCACATATATAGAGTCAAAAGAGAGATTGAGTCCGAGGGAGAGGGGGGGTTTTCTTGGGGCTCGAGAGATTGAATAGATAGGGCCCCACAAGTTGTTAATTCGCCGCTGGGAATTCACACAAAAGGGAAGGACTTATTCTCAACGAAAAAAGTGCTCTCTGAACCGAACGTGAAAGTTGTTTTCCATCAGACGGCTGTTCACGTAACTCCACTCTCGGCTTGGATTATATATCCATTTGGTCCGCTCTCGGCCATTCCACACGCTGCCTAGCAGAGACGTGGTTATCTGAAGTGGATTCTCTCTTTTGTAGTAGATGCCGAACCTGCTGCTCAGTGGGCGGGCGCAGCAGCTACATGGACCCCTTTCTTTATGTTGTTGCCAGCGCTTTCCCGGGCCGAGCCGGAATTCTTTATTAGAACGTTGGCAGGCAAAGCCCGAAGGAAGGCTGCTATCCCCTCGGCCTTCTTCCTTTTCGATGAAAAAACAAATCGACATCTCAATCTCCGAAAGCGGTTTCCTTACCCAGCTAATAGAATATCCCCCCCCCCTTCGTCGAGCCTTTCCTTTAGTGGTAAGGGATATGCACCTTATCTGAACGTCGGCAGGCATTCCGGAATTCTCCTTTTTGGGCCCCGGGTGAACATAGGCTCAAACATGATTGGAGGGGTCCTAGCCACGCCATGCGTTCAATAAAAAAAAAAAGCCTCTGGGAAGCTGCAGGGATTACAAAAAGAGGGTGCTTTCCTGTGTTGCACTGAAAAAAGGACAAAGGAGAAGACGCTCTTCGACTTTCTTTCTTCCTCCCGCGCCCGCCTAAGCCGGCCCGCGTTAGAGGGGAAGATTAGCAAAGCGGAAAAAGACAGAGGGAGGGGGAGCTGCATCTTATTCTCTTCGCGAGAACTTCAGGATCGGAGAAGCATTCGGAAGGGGCGAGGCCTTCATTTCGTTTTGGCAGAAACGATCCAATCCATTCGGGGCTTCGGGGAACCCAAAAACGAACTCTGTTTACTTTTTTCATAGATAGATGATATATATAGGAATAATATATACATCCCTTTACTTTAGATGTCTATGTATCTCTTTTGAATCATCTCCCGATTCTCTTTTTTTCTAGTTCGCACTGCTCTTTCTCTCTAAATTGCATCAAAGAAAATAGAGAGAGAGAGAGAGCAGATGGATCCTATCCCCTATAACGAACACTCATTCCTATCTATTGATAGAAAAGAAAGATCTTCGTCACGGACTTAGCCTTTGTTCCATTTTGTATTTTTTTTTTAGGAATTCCTCATATCCAAGGCAGCTCCCCACCCATATGACTATGCCCCCTTTTGAATCGACAGTAGATTGGGCTTCATAGCTACTTTCATTCTAAAGACGAATATTAGTAAATAGGCAGGCTTCTTTCAGTAGCAAACATATTCATTTTCACCGGGCTCCGCGCACCTTTGGTACTTCTGGAGGGCAAGCTGTTTTATAGTGACTTCTTTCTTAGGGTAGGGCGACGAATACTTCCAATTCCGGAAAGGTCATTGGGTCGCCTTTGGAAGCTAAAGCGAAAGTTGTAGAAAGCCGGGAGAAAAAGCGAAAGCTTGCTCGAAACGGCCTATACCCTAACCCTCGGAAGCGAAGACGCAAAGCGTCACTTTTCAAAAGGAAGGAGTGAGGCTGACTGAATCCATCCATAAAGCCGCCAAGGAAACGAAGATCGTTCCCTTTCATCAAGTGGGTAAGGTAGGCAAATGTAACAATCCAAATTTTTGGGAAATAAAAATAAATGGATTTATTAAAATACCAAATTTTGGAGACAACAAAAACTTTTATTTTGAATACAAGATTAATTTCTTGCCTTTTCGAAACTTCTGAGTTTGAGCATTTGCTCCCATGCTTCAAATAAAAAGAGTATGGGAAGGGTTTTAAAACAAATCCTTTGAGCCCAAATTTTTAAATAAAGATTTTTGGTTAAATTGAAATAGTTTTCTAACTACTAAATTTTGTGCATGGTTACATGCTAAACCCATTTGGGTCAATTGCCAAACCTATAGTAAGCAATATTTGAATCATACCATCATGCATCTCTTCACCACAACTCACCTGTAGACCAAACAAACACATTCCCAACTCCATGTTATCTCCAAGAAAACCAACACTTTTGGACCAATCAAATCTCTTTCACTCATATTGCATGTATGCATAGATTTTCAATATAGGTCTTTTATGATTTCATGTGGGTTTTAATCTGTTGGGCAATGATTAGTTAATTCAAACTTAACCAATAGAAGCATTAGAGAAGGACCACAAAGATCAAAAGAACCAGAAGCAAGAGAAATAAAGAAAAAGAGAAGAAAAGATGATCTAGAAAAAGTTAACCACTACCCTACTTTGGACACTTAGAATAAGAAATCTGTAACTCAAGCAAAGGTGTGGTCAGTTAGTTGAGCTTGACCACATCACATACTAACTCAACCAAGAAGTTTCCAGCAAAAACTCAAACCCTAACCTCTTTCAAAATCTGTCCAAAGTTTGAATCTGAAACAGAAACCATACTTCAAAATTGAAATAAGATTTTTGCAAAACAATATATTTCTTCATAACAAAAATATGTTTGGAGTCCTTATCCAATATCTTGACAACCCACGGTGGCAGATTTCAAAAATTCAAAATTTGAATTCTTTCGGGCATTTCAACAAACACTTGGTGGGCAGAAATCTAACAAAATCGGATCAACTGTTGGCAACAGTAGTGGCAGCCCTAGCCCTAGCCCCTGACCTCCCAGCAGTGCCCTGGACATCTCTTGGTCGAGCCCCAGCCTCCCCTGCCCCGACCACGGCCGTGAGACAGGGAAGAACAGAGGAGAACCACCGCCCGGACCCCTCACTTGCCCCCTCTGAACCAGACTACCCCGCAGCCCGCGAGTGCGCCAGAAGCACCCCACAGCACGCCGCAGTCCCCCGCCGAAAGCCCCGACCGTCGCGTCCCTTCTGCAGCCGACACCAGCCGCGCTCTCTCCGCAGATCCCCTCGCCCCGTGCTCCCTCTTCCGTCTATAAAAAGGCCACCTCTCTTCCCTGAAAAGACTCCCCTCACCTCCCTCTACCTCCCAGACAAGGTCCCAAGCTCCATCTCCCTCTCGTTCGAGCTCCCCCGACGACGCCGCTCCGCAGAGCGCCTCCCGTTCCCGGCGTTCCAGAGCCTCCCGCGAGCTGCCGCCTGGACGAGGTGGAGGAGGAGAAGCTCCTCAGCCGCCTAGACACCCTCGCCGCCACTCCCCGTCGCCGTCGGTGAGTTCCCCAGACCACCGCCCTCCTCCCAGTAGCCGTTCGTGTGTTCGTCGGGCTGGGGAAGAAGACTTCCCCAGATACCGTTTCACTTAATCTGACCAGCGGGGCCCGTTGTCAGCGTTTTATTTTTTTTCTCTTGCCACCCGCCAGCCTGCAGCCTAGTGGGCTGGCCCAACTCAGTCCGTGTGTCCAGCCCGAGTTAAAAAAAAAGGGTAATTAGGTTTGGCGAATTTCCGAAATTGTTTTCAGATGCTTTAGTATATTTAATTTTCCCGGAGTTCTACCAACCCAAATTTAACAAATGAAAATGTTCTGGAAACCTTAGAACATAAGCTATCTATTAGAAGTGGTTTCACCACAATTAGATTTACATAGCGGTTGCAGTAAAAATAACAAAACAGGAGCTTTTCCAATTTAGAAAATCCATATCAATTCAAATAAAATTCCTAAAAATATAAATCCAACTCTAGAAATTCACAATTAGTTATACCCATCTGCCTATACCATTAGATCTCATTTTTGAAACCTATAAAATAAATGCTATTTACCTATATGGTTAAATAGGCATTTGCCATATAGGATCTTATTAAACTCAAACCTAGAATCAAAATCTTTATGGAACCTTTATTGTTAAACCACAATTCCAAATACCTATCTGTAGGTATTGATCTTAGTCCATGTGTACTCGTAGAAGATATTTGGAAAGTTAATCCTGCATGGTAATAATAAGAAACTCAAACCTGCACACCTATTTCAAAATAGATGGAAATGATATGAAACCAATTCGAATCAACCACATTTCTAAATGTGATCTATAACCTTGGATCCAAGTCAACTAGGATTCCTAGATTGTACTTGTAGATTCAAACTTGATTACTAAATACTTGCAAACTAGAAATAGCTTCGATAAAAGAAAAAGACTCCAAATCATATGAAGCCACTTTGGTTGAACCCTAATCTTAAATATCTACATTTGTCCTTGACCTTGGTCAATAAGGACTTGCAGGAGATATTTTCATAATCCAAAATAAATAAACCCTACTTAGATACAACAACTCAATCATCTCATCCATCGGAACTCAATTATCGTCGAAACCACTCTCCATAGACTTCCTAGATCATTTCTCTTACCCAAGTATCCTTATAGTGAGTATGTGTTGTTTGTGAATTGTGTGGTGATTGTATGCTTATTTACTTTCCTACGATTAGACGATAACGAGAGTAAGGAGAATGGATCCCGAAGTCAACCAAGAAATGGAGATGGAGATCAATCAATCAAAGATGAAGATGAAGACTATTTTGACTTTGCCAAGCCAAGGAAAGCCATCTTTTGATTCATACTCCCCATGCCCAGTTTTAATATTGCATTCTACTTGTTTTAAGTAAATTGCATGATTGAATTGTTAGAGTAGAATGATAGAAGTATAGTGATCTCTTGCTTAACAAGAGCATCAAGCTGAGTTTATCCAACTCTATTTAGTGTTCATCACTCAACGTAGTTGCTTAGTCGCTAATAATCTTGAGGCCATCTCTAAGGGGAACTCTATTTGAAAAGTGGTGACTTGAACTTGAAACTTGAATTGGAGATTGCTCCTGCATAATGGCTTTATGAAAGAAATTTAATCTTGACTAAGAACTATGAAATGTATTTCTCAATGACAACGAGTGATGTACCATGGGAGCCAACCATACCGTACGACCACATTACCCCTGAATGGGAAGGGGCTTATTCCTAGCTTGTTTATTCTAGTATGGGAGGTCTTGTTTCATCCTTTATAGAAGTATTCCATACGTGGTTGCTTCCGAACCAAGTGGTCATTGGAAATTTTCCTTCCTGAAGATTTCCATCTGCCCGGCACTCCGGGAAGGGCAAAACTAGAGGCGCCGGAACGGGGAAATCCGTGTCTCGGGCTCTAGGAAAGGATCCTATACTAGAGTAGACAAGTGAAAGAGTTTGTTTGATTATCTGAACCTCGCATACTTTGTGTATGTCGATCCGTGGACTTTTCCCGGCAGATGTATCGATTCTTGTGGGTAAAGTGTACCCCTCTGCAGAGGTTTTCAAACTATTCGAATAGCCGAGTCCGCGGTTATGGACGGTTGGCAAGCTGTGCCTGGCTTTTGTCAATAATGAAAACAACTTACGGTGAACTTGGTGAATGACATGAATTGAATTGACTTGACTTGACCATGATATTGACCCACTTGAAATTCCTCTTTAGATTGAACTTCGAAAACTAAACTTCTTTTCTACCAATGAACACTCTTGGGAAATAAAACTAGCTTTTGCAAATAAACTTAGTGCTTAGTCCACCATATCAACCATGCATATCTCTTTCATCACTTTGTCTATAAGATGGTTTGCGAGTGCATCCAATGTACTCATGGCTGTGTCCCTGGCTATTAACTTGGCCAGACTTGAAGGAGCAAGATCAAGAAGGAAGGACTCATTGACGGCTTTGCAAATTAGGCTCGTTTCCTACTGTCTGCTTTGCCTATGCGGTTGAAGCTTGACAATATGGACCCAAAGTGTTATTCCGCTGCATGTTGATGTAATGTAAGGTTTGGTCTGTGCGACCACCTATGTAATCCCCTTTAATTACTATTAATGTCTATGACTGTGATATCAACTACGTTATGTAAATCACAACATTGATTCTGGGATTGTGATGGATTACATAACGGGCACTTCGAATTTGTATCAAATTTGAGGTCGTCACAAGTTGGTATCAGAGCCTAGGCTGACTCTAGGAAACCCTAGTTAGCATGGCCGTTAGAAAATGATATTCCTAATATCACAAGTTTGGTATCAGGACTATCATGACCTTAGGAGACCTTAGTTAGTATGGTCGCTAGCTAAGAAAGTGATAATTTGTCAAACACTTATTTCTACAAAAGAAACTTGTTTGCTTTTGTATCCAAAGCCAATCTTATACCCTCATCTTATTCACTTGAAATATCTTATACTCTCAACTTATGCTCTCAAAATATTTTGACAAAGAATTTTTGTATGAACATCTTTGATTACAATTTATTTTTAAAAGATTTGTTTTATTATATTCCTCATCTACTTCAAATATACACTATGGACGATATACCAACCTAAGACCGAAGGACTTTTGGATCAAAAGATTAGGGACTCAATATTTTTCAAGACTTCCACCTTGGATGTCAACTACGACCGCTACCATCGAAAGAGAGTCTCTTCACCTGATCCAGAAATCTTCCAACAAGAGTCAACCCTGTGAGACAAAGACTTCAAGAGCAAAGAGAGAGTGATCAGAAACGATGAAGACCCAACAACCTTTTGACCCACAGGATTTATAGGAAATGCTCAGTTGATTTCATTGAGCTGCCCTTACCTCACGATTATTAAGTGTGCTTAGTGCCTTGTGTGTTTGAATGATTGATTTGTTTTGGGATGTGTTGCTCATATGCCCTCCGGCAACATGTAGCAACCACCCCAACAACTTGTTTTCTCAAAAGTGTTCTAGTAGTCTTGTTTATCTCCTTCTAAAATGAATGAGACATGTAATCTGCAAGACCCCTTATTAATGAAATTCTATGGTTTAAACCTAAAACATTTTGTTTTTGAAAAGTGTGATTGTTGTTGAAAATGCTATGTGATTGATGAATATGTGTTTTTGGCCCGTATGGCCTTATCACATTTTGGGTGTATCCAATCTTTCTATCTCGATAGGAATCAATATACACTACATCTCTTATCTGTTAATCTCATTTCCCAATCTATCTCAATCTTAACTTGTGAATCTCGGGACGAGATTCTTTTTAAGGGGGGATGATTGTAACAACCCAAATTTTTGGGAAATAAAAATAAATGGATTTATTAAAATACCAAATTTTGGAGACAACAAAAACTTTTATTTTGAATACAAGATTAATTTCTTGCCTTTTCGAAACTTCTGAGTTTGAGCATTTGCTCCCATGCTTCAAATAAAAAGAGTATGGGAAGGTTTTTAAACAAATCCTTTGAGCCCAAATTTTTAAATAAAGATTTTTGGTTAAATTGAAATAGTTTTCTAACTACTAAATTTTGTGCATGGTTACATGCTAAACCCATTTGGGTCAATTGCCAAACCTATAGTAAACAATATTTGAATCATACCATCATGCATCTCTTCACCACAACTCACCTGTAGACCAAACAAACACATTCCCAACTCCATGTTATCTCCAAGAAAACCAACACTTTTGGACCAATCAAATCTCTTTCACTCATATTGCATGTATGCATAGAATTTCAATATAGGTCTTTTATGATTTCATGTGGGTTTTAATCTGTTGGGCAATGATTAGTTAATTCAAACTTAACCAATAGAAGCATTAGAGAAGGACCACAAAGATCAAAAGAACCAGAAGCAAGAGAAATAAAGAAAAAGAGAAGAAAAGATGATCTAGAAAAAGTTAACCACTACCCTACTTTGGACACTTAGAATAAGAAATCTGTAACTCAAGCAAAGGTGTGGTCAGTTAGTTGAGGTTGACCACATCACATACTAACTCAACCAAGAAGTTTCCAGCAAAAACTCAAACCCTAACCTCTTTCAAAATCTGTCCAAAGTTTGAATCTGAAACAGAAACCATACTTCAAAATTGAAATAAGATTTTTGCAAAACAATATATTTCTTCATAACAAAAATATGTTTGGAGTCCTTATCCAATATCTTGACAACCCACGGTGGCAGATTTCAAAAATTCAAAATTTGAATTCTTTCGGGCATTTCAACAAACACTTGGTGGGCAGAAATCTAACAAAATCGGATCAACTGTTGGCAACAGTAGTGGCAGCCCTAGCCCTAGCCCCTGACCTCCCAGCAGTGCCCTGGACATCTCTTGGTCGAGCCCCAGCCTCCCCTGCCCCGACCACGGCCGTGAGACAGGGAAGAACAGAGGAGAACCACCGCCCGGACCCCTCACTTGCCCCCTCTGAACCAGACTACCCCGCAGCCCGCGAGTGCGCCAGCAGCACCCCACAGCACGCCGCAGTCCCCCGCCGAAAGCCCCGACCGTCGCGTCCCTTCTGCAGCCGACACCAGCCGCGCTCTCTCCGCAGATCCCCTCGCCCCGTGCTCCCTCTTCCGTCTATAAAAAGGCCACCTCTCTTCCCTGAAAAGACTCCCCTCACCTCCCTCTACCTCCCAGACAAGGTCCCAAGCTCCATCTCCCTCTCGTTCGAGCTCCCCCGACGACGCCGCTCCGCAGAGCGCCTCCCGTTCCCGGCGTTCCAGAGCCTCCCGCGAGCTGCCGCCTGGACGAGGTGGAGGAGGAGAAGCTCCTCAGCCGCCTAGACACCCTCACCGCCGCTCCCCGTCGCCGTCGGTGAGTTCCCCAGACCACCGCCCTCCTCCCAGTAGCCGTTCGTGTGTTCGTCGGGCTGGGGAAGAAGACTTCCCCAGATACCGTTTCACTTAATCTGACCAGCGGGGCCCGTTGTCAGCATTTTATTTTTTTTCTCTTGCCACCCGCCAGCCTGCAGCCTAGTGGGCCGGCCCAACTCAGTCCGTGTGTCCAGCCCGAGTTAAAAAAAAAGGGTAATTAGGTTTGGCGAATTTCCGAAATTGTTTTCAGATGCTTTAGTATATTTAATTTTCCCGGAGTTCTACCAACCCCAATTTAACAAATGAAAATGTTCTAGAAACCTTAGAACATAAGCTATCTATTAGAAGTGGTTTCACCACAATTAGATTTACATAGCGGTTGCAGTAAAAATAACAAAACAGGAGCTTTTCCAATTTAGAAAATCCATATCAATTCAAATAAAATTCCTAAAAATATAAATCCAACTCTAGAAATTCACAATTAGTTATACCCATCTGCCTATACCATTAGATCTCATTTTTGAAACTTATAAAATAAATGCTATTTACCTATATGGTTAAATAGGCATTTGCCATATAGGATCTTATTAAACTCAAACCTAGAATCAAAATCTTTATGGAACCTTTATTGTTAAACCACAATTCCAAATACCTATCTGTAGGTATTGATCTTAGTCCATGTGTACTCGTAGAAGATATTTGGAAAGTTAATCCTGCATGGTAATAATAAGAAACTCAAACCTGCACACCTATTTCAAAATAGATGGAAATGATATGAAACCAATTCGAATCAACCACATTTCTAAATGTGATCTATAACCTTGGATCCAAGTCAATTAGGATTCCTAGATTGTACTTGTAGATTCAAACTTGATTACTAAATACTTGCAAACTAGAAATAGCTTCGATAAAAGAAAAAGACTCCAAATCATATGAAGCCACTTTGGTTGAACCCTAATCTTAAATATCTACATTTGTCCATGACCTTGGTCAATAAGGACTTGCAGGAGATATTTTCATAATCCAAAATAAATAAACCCTACTTAGATACAACAACTCAATCATCTCATCCATCGGAACTCAATTATCGTCGAAACCATTCTCCATAGACTTCCTAGATCATTTCTCTTACCCAAGTATCCTTATAGTGAGTATGTGTTGTTTGTGAATTGTGTGGTGATTGTATGCTTATTTACTTTCCTACGATTAGACGATAACGAGAGTAAGGAGAATGGATCCCGAAGTCAACCAAGAAATGGAGATGGAGATCAATCAATCAAAGATGAAGATGAAGACTATTTTGACTTTGCCAAGCCAAGGCAAGCCATCTTTTGATTCATACTCCCCATGCCCAGTTTTAATATTGCATTCTACTTGTTTTAAGTAAATTGCATGATTGAATTGTTAGAGTAGAATGATAGAAGTATAGTGATCTCTAGCTTAACAAGAGCATCAAGCTGAGTTTATCCAACTCTATTTAGTGTTCATCACTCAACGTAGTTGCTTAGTCGCTAATAATCTTGAGGCCATCTCTAAGGGGAACTCTATTTGAAAAGTGGTGACTTGAACTTGAAACTTGAATTGGAGATTGCTCCTGCATAATGGCTTTATGAAAGAAATTTAATCTTGACTAAGAACTATGAAATGTATTTCTCAATGACAACGAGTGATGTACCATGGGAGCCAACCATACCGTACGACCACATTACCCCTGAATGGGAAGGGGCTTATTCCTAGCTTGTTTATTCTAGTATGGGAGGTCTTGTTTCATCCTTTATAGAAGTATTCCATACGTGGTTGCTTCCGAACCAAGTGGTCATTGGAAATTTTCCTTCCTGAAGATTTCCATCCGCCCGGCACTCCGGGAAGGGCAAAACTAGAGGCGCCGGAACGGGGAAATCCGTGTCTCGGGCTCTAGGAAAGGATCCTTGTAACGACCCGGAAAATTCCCCTAATAGATAATTGTTTGTTCTTTTCTTTTTTTGCGTCATCTTGACATCATGCATCTATCACCTTGCATGCTTTTGATAAAACCAAATTTTATTTTTGTTAAACCGTACCTTTATCTCGTACGGTTTTATAATAAACCCTCCTCTCTCTCTCTTTTCTTATTTTAATTGAGACAAAAACTATAATATTTGGAAATTTTGAAAAAGGATTTTGGATCAAAATTATTATTTCGAAATGTGTTTGAACTCATTTTTGAAATTCTATTCAAACCCCTCTCTTGTTTTTCATAAAATAATTCTATAAGAAAAAGGAAGAAGAGCTCAGAAAAAAAAGGGGGAGAAGAAAAGAAGCCCATCCTTTACCTGACCCGAGCCGGCCCACCTTCCTCTAAGTCCAACAACCCGATACCACAATTTCCGTTTTTTTCTGTCGTCTTCTCCAAGAGGGCACGCAGGAGGCGTGAACCTCTCTGTCGATGTCACCGAGCACCACCACCTCCTCCACCTTTCCCCCTCCATAAAATCCCCAGCTGAGGCAACCCAGCAAACCCTAGCACCTCTTCCCACTATGCACCGCCACCACGGCCCCCATCTGTTTCCCCTCTTTTTCTTCTTCTTCTCGAGCTCCCGAGCGCCCCTCCGCTCCCCACCATGGCCTCGCCATTCTAGAACACCTCGCGCCAAGCCGACGACACCAGGAGTTCCGCCTTGGCACCGCGGTTCTTTTCGGCAAAGAAAATCAAGCCGGGGCTCTCTAAATCAACGCCATGGTTGTCGTCTTCCTCCTACGGCCGTCGCACATCGCGGACAAGTCCGGCTGCTCTGCTGCTTCCCCGATCTCGGCGAGCCCTCCATCGGCCTTCTGGTGAAGTTCCGCACCTCCGTGACCTCTCCATGCCCTCTCTCCCCCCTCCCAGTTGGTCTGCCGGTGTTGACCGCTGCTCTCTCTCGCAGGTGCATGTTGCCGGCGCCATTTGATGGCACCGTAGCTTCCAAAGGCTGGCCTTTCGGGTTCACCGCATCAGAGCGCGCCTCCGGTGTCCAGGCCCTCGTCCCCGATGCCCCCTGGACGTCCTCCTCCTCGATGGTGCTTGCAGCCCAAATCCGGGGACGTCTCTGTCTGCAGCTGTTCGACACTGTCCGCTCGCGTTCAGTTTCAGTTTCGTCAGGTTAAACAGTCATCTCGCCACCATATAAAACCTGGCTTCCTATTCTATTCAAACTCGAACGAGCAGCGCAGTGGTGCTGTTCTATTGCCGATCCACGCAGGTCCTGAGTTCGAATCCAACCTCTGGCAAATAAACGCCAACCTTTTTCCTCTTTTTTTTTACAGATCCGATGCCAACTGGGCTTCGGCCCATCAGAAATCCTCCGAACGATCGCCGGCGCGCGATAGTTTCTATCCGTCGCCACTCACCACTCGGGCTCAGGTCCGGCCAAGATTCAGCCTTCCCAGTTTTCTGTTTATTTTTCTGAAAATCGCTGCAAAGTGTAATTCTTGTATAAATCATATCTTTTAATCTATAACTCGAAATACAAAATATTTTATATGAAACTTTATCAGAAAAATGTGACTAATCTGAATATGTCATCCATATGCTTGTTTGCATCTCGCATCATGTAGTGACGTGGTAATTTGCATCTCACCTAATAAGTAACATATGGAGTATTTTGGGAAATGCTTATAATATTTCCCCGCTTCATTTAATTTTGTGTAGATCACCTATACCTTGTTTTGCCATGTTAAACAACATTTAAATTGTCGCGTAGTAAAACAACTTGAACCATATTTGTGTATGTCGGGATTCCGATTCCGCTTAATTTGGATAAGTTGCATTGCATCATATTGCCATGTCATGCATACATGCTTCACATGATCATGCCGATTATTTTTACCGTAGTAGTAAGTTGCATCCGTTGTTTGTTGTAGCGATTTGCTTCTTCTCGGTTATGACGCTTCGTGGTGTTGTGAGCAACGACAAGTTCTCCGGGTGTTCTTCGACCATCTTTTCAGGCGAGCCCTTTTCTCTCTACCCATTTATCAATTTTGCTCTCGCTAGCTCTATATTCTAGCCTTGTGTCACGATGCTATGTTCGAGTCATGTGTCCTATCCACCTATTTATCCAAAGCAAAGCCATAGCACCTTTCATACTTCCTATTAACCATGTGCTTGTTGTTTGAGTTGGCCCTGCGAGTCGTAGGCATCTTTAGGTTGTTGGAGTTGTTTTATCTTATTGGGTTGGGAAAGTTATCACATGCTCTACTTTATGGATATATGTTATTGGAGATAATCATGGCTTACTTTATTGTTAATAAATTAAAATTGAATTAAGCAGAGGCATCGGTGAGTCATTTTGCCAGTTTTCCGACGGCTCACTTGTGTCCCCTAGGACCCCGAGATCGCATGAACTGTTCTGAGACTGAGTGCTCTAACCAAACGTGGGTACGTTTACGGGCCTCCCCTCGATCACTGCCAGAATCTACATACTTGTCCAGTGGCCACAACTAGTTCGAGGTTTTCCATTTGGTTCTTGCGTGCATGCAGCTCTTGTATCTTATGGTCCGATTTACTTTGGGGGAAGCCGTGGGTGCCTTGTAACCCCTTGTTTGTTTTCTGCATGCACGCATAGGTTTGCGGCGTGAGCGTTTACCGCATGCTGAAGCGGGTCGTCTCCCGTGGGTGGAGTCGGGCCTCTGAAGCCGTGCACGCAACAACTAGGTCCGTCTCAGAGATTCGGCCGGACTCTCGAGCGGGTTAAACTTAGTTAGGTGGCTTCCTGGACTTGTTTGTAGTGAAGGAGAGTGCGAGTCGTGACTATCCTGATGGCGCACCCATTTTTTTTATTAAGGGTGTGAGATTTGCCGGAAGGATTGATCGAACGTTTGGGTACATTTGGGCACCCCTGCAGGGTTAAATCTTTTCGAAAAGCCGTTTCCGCGGTTATGGACGACTTGGAGCTGTACTACTTGATCATAGAACAACTTGCACCTGTTATTTCAATACTAATAAACTTGTGTAGTAAGCTAGCACAACTACAATAATAAACCTGCAATAAAACTTGGTAATCGTGTGAGTGCCTTTGATACTTGCTTCTTCGTTTGGTCACGAGGAGGTGATTTATCGGCTGGGTTATGTTTGGTGTTAGTTTCTAGTTGGTTATTTTTATGCGCTCTCTTATCTTATTCTATTTAGACGAAAGTTGTAGTGTCTCTCTATAGTTTAGTTCTTTTGTTGCCGCTAAGTCCACCATATAGCCTGTAGGCGAGCATAGCTGAATTCTAGTCTCGCGAGTACGTGCCTCGGTACTCACCCTCGTTTTTTTCCTTTTTCTCTTTCTCCCTCCTTGTTCGGCAACCATTGGCCCGACGATTTTGACAGGTATGGGAGCGGCGACGTTAGCAAGGTTACCCTTCCGGCTTGGCCTGGGCAGGGTTTGGACGCCATCGTTTATCTTCAGGCCTCTTAGGCCCATTTGTACTCTTGTCCGTACTCGGATACTATTTGCCTTATGTATGATTTGGATCTTTGTATGTATATTTGGATATTTTGACTCGTGGAGTCTTTGCAGTTATATTATATTCTTTTGTGGGTTCCATCGTGAACTTGTGTAACTGTTGCTACTCGATTCCACCCGTATCACATGCACGCTCCAACGTGCACGAGGCGCTTGGTGGTGCGTTTCCAAAGCGACATCATGTAGATTGTGGCTTGATCGCTATAATCTGCAAGGTGCCGATTTTGGGGCGTTACAAGTGGTATCAGAGCCAGGTTTTGTCGATACCCACGGGTCCAGTTTGCCTGCAGGATAACCTTGCCAACGGACGTTGTTGAGTCGGGTGCCAAAACTATTTTGCTAAAAATGAGTTGGATAGATCTAAGTAGTCTGCATTTTTCTCCTTACCTTCTATGCTTCTCTGCTCTTACCTTTGCGAGTTTTGTGTTCTCTCTCTTATCCGCTTCTTCGAGTTTAGGTTTCCGCATGGGTGGACGATCTCTTGCCTTTATCCTAATAGGTCCGTTCTTCGGAAGCTCATCATCGTCAACACGAGCAAGCATCACTTGTTGGTGGTGTCGAGAAGGAAACTCTTGTTAGTGGTGTCGCGGAGTTTAACATGGCGCGTGAAGATCCGATAGTTTAACCAACTCTCCTCCCCTACACGAGCGTGGATCTCGGGGCGAGATCCCTTGTTAGTGGTGTCGATTGTAACGACCCGGAAAATTCCCCTAATAGATAATTGTTTGTTCTTTTCTTTTTTTGCGTCATCTTGACATCATGCATCTATCACCTTGCATGCTTTTGATAAAACCAAATTTTATTTTTGTTAAACCGTACCTTTATCTCGTACGGTTTTATAATAAACCCTCCTCTCTCTCTCTTTTCTTATTTTAATTGAGACAAAAACTATAATATTTGGAAATTTTGAAAAAGGATTTTGGATCAAAATTATTATTTCGAAATGTGTTTGAACTCATTTTTGAAATTCTATTCAAACCCCTCTCTTGTTTTTCGTAAAATAATTCTGTAAGAAAAAGGAAGAAGAGCTCAGAAAAAAAAAGGGGGAGAAGAAAAGAAGCCCATCCTTTACCTGACCCGAGCCGGCCCACCTTCCTCTAAGTCCAACAACCCGATACCACAATTTCCGTTTTTTTCTGTCGTCTTCTCCAAGAGGGCACGCAGGAGGCGTGAACCTCTCTGCTGATGTCACCGAGCACCACCACCTCCTCCACCTTTCCCCCTCCATAAAATCCCCAGCCGAGGCAACCCAGCAAACCCTAGCACCTCTTCCCACTATGCGCCGCCACCACGGCCCCCATTTGTTTCCCCTCTTTTTCTTCTTCTTCTCGAGCTCCCGAGCGCCCCTCCGCTCCCCGCCATGGCCTCGCCGTTCTAGAACACCTCGCGCCAAGCCGACGACACCAGGAGTTCTGCCTCGGCACCGCGGTTCTTTTCGGCAAAGAAAATCAAGCCGGGGCTCTCTAAATCAACGCCATGGTCGTCGTCTTCCTCCTACGGCCGTCGCACATCGCGGACAAGTCCGGCTGCTCTGCTGCTTCCCCGATCTCGGCGAGCCCTCCATCGGCCTTCTGGTGAAGTTCCGCACCTCCGTGACCTCTCCATGCCCTCTCTCTCCCCTCCCAGTTGGTCTGCCGGTGTTGACCGCTGCTCTCTCTCGCAGGTGCATGTTGCCGGCGCCATTTGATGGCACCGTAGCTTCCAAAGGCTGGCCTTTCGGGTTCACCGCATCAGAGCGCGCCTCCGGTGTCCAGGCCCTCGTCCCCGATGCCCCCTGGACGTCCTCCTCCTCGATGGTGCTTGCAGCCCAAATCCGGGGACGTCTCTGTCTGCAGCTGTTCGACACTGTCCGCTCGCGTTCAGTTTCAGTTTTGTCAGGTTAAACAGTCATCTCGCCACCATATAAAACCTGGCTTCCTATTCTATTCAAACTCGAATGAGCAGCGCAGTGGTGCTGTTCTATTGCCGATCCACGCAGGTCCTGAGTTCGAATCCAACCTTTGGCAAATAAACGCCAACCTTTTTCCTCTTTTTTTTTACAGATCCGATGCCAACTGGGCTTCGGCCCATCAGAAATCCTCCGAACCATCGCCGGCGCGCGATAGTTTCTATCCGTCGCCACTCACCACTCGGGCTCAGGTCCGGCCAAGATTCAGCCTTCCCAGTTTTCTGTTTATTTTTCTGAAAATCGCTGCAAAGTGTAATTCTTGTATAAATCATATCTTTTAATCTATAACTTGAAATACAAAATATTTTATATGAAACTTTATCAGAAAAATGTGACTAATCTGAATATGTCATCCATATGCTTGTTTGCATCTCGCATCATGTAGTGACGTGGTAATTTGCATCTCACCTAATAAGTAACATATGGAGTATTTTGGGAAATGCTTATAATATTTCCCCGCTTCATTTAATTTTGTGTAGATCACCTATACCTTGTTTTGCCATGTTAAACAACATTTAAATTGTCGCGTAGTAAAACAATTTGAACCATATTTGTGTATGTCGGGATTCCGATTCCGCTTAATTTGGATAAGTTGCATTGCATCATATTGCCATGTCATGCATACATGCTTCACATGATCATGCCGATTATTTTTACCGTAGTAGTAAGTTGCATCCGTTGTTTGTTGTAGCGATTTGCTTCTTCTCGGTTATGACGCTTCGTGGTGTTGTGAGCAACGACAAGTTCTCCGGGTGTTCTTCGACCATCTTTTCAGGCGAGCCCTTTTCTCTCTACCCATTTATCAATTTTGCTCTCGCTAGCTCTATATTCTAGCCTTGTGTCACGATGCTATGTTCGAGTCATGTGTCCTATCCACCTATTTATCCAAAGCAAAGTCATAGCACCTTTCATACTTCCTATTAACCATGTGCTTGTTGTTTGAGTTGGCCCTGCGAGTCGTAGGCATCTTTAGGTTGTTGGAGTTGTTTTATCTTATTGGGTTGGGAAAGTTATCACATGCTCTACTTTATGGATATATGTTATTGGAGATAATCATGGCTTACTTTATTGTTAATAAATTAAAATTGAATTAAGCAGAGGCATCGGTGAGTCATTTTGCCAGTTTTCCGACGGCTCACTTGTGTCCCCTAGGACCCCGAGATCGCATGAACTGTTCTGAGACTGAGCGCTCTAACCAAACGTGGGTACGTTTACGGGCCTCCCCTCGATCACTGCCAGAATCTACATACTTGTCCAGTGGCCACAACTAGTTCGAGGTTTTCCATTTGGTTCTTGCGTGCATGCAGCTCTTGTATCTTATGGTCCGATTTACTTTGGGGGAAGCCGTGGGTGCCTTGTAACCCCTTGTTTGTTTTCTGCATGCACGCATAGGTTTGCGGCGTGAGCGTTTACCGCATGCTGAAGCGGGTCGTCTCCCGTGGGTGGAGTCGGGCCTCTGAAGCCGTGCACGCAACAACTAGGTCCGTCTCAGAGATTCGGCCGGACTCTCGAGCGGGTTAAACTTAGTTAGGTGGCTTCCTGGACTTGTTTGTAGTGAAGGAGAGTGCGAGTCGTGACTATCCTGATGGCGCACCCATTTTTTTTATTAAGGGTGCGAGATTTGCCGGAAGGATTGATCGAACGTTTGGGTACATTTGGGCACCCCTGCAGGGTTAAATCTTTTCGAAAAGCCGTGTCCGCGGTTATGGACGACTTGGAGCTGTACTACTTGATCATAGAACAACTTGCACCTGTTATTTCAATACTAATAAACTTGTGTAGTAAGCTAGCACAACTACAATAATAAACCTGCAATAAAACTTGGTAATCGTGTGAGTGCCTTTGATACTTGCTTCTTCGTTTGGTCACGAGGAGGTGATTTATCGGCTGGGTTATGTTTGGTGTTAGTTTCTAGTTGGTTATTTTTATGCGCTCTCTTATCTTATTCTATTTAGACGAAAGTTGTAGTGTCTCTCTATAGTTTAGTTCTTTTGTTGCCGCTAAGTCCACCATATAGCCTGTAGGCGAGCACAGCTGAATTCTAGTCTCGCGAGTACGTGCCTCGGTACTCACCCTCGTTTTTTTCCTTTTTCTCTTTCTCCCTCCTTGTTCGGCAACCATTGGCCCGACGATTTTGACAGGTATGGGAGCGGCGACGTTAGCAAGGTTACCCTTCCGGCTTGGCCTGGGCAGGGTTTGGACGCCATCGTTTATCTTCAGGCCTCTTAGGCCCATTTGTACTCTTGTCCGTACTCGGATACTATTTGCCTTATGTATGATTTGGATCTTTGTATGTATATTTGGATATTTTGACTCGTGGAGTCTATGCAGTTATATTATATTCTTTTGTGGGTTCCATCGTGAACTTGTGTAACTGTTGCTACTCGATTCCACCTGTATCACGTGCACGCTCCAACGTGCACGAGGCGCTTGGTGGTGCGTTTCCAAAGCGACATCATGTAGATTGTGGCTTGATCGCTATAATCTGCAAGGTGCCGATTTTGGGGCGTTACAATCCTATACTAGAGTAGACAAGTGAAAGAGTTTGTTTGATTATCTGAACCTCGCATACTTTGTGTATGTCGATCCGTGGACTTTTCCCGGCAGATGTATCGATTCTTGTGGGTAAAGTGTACCCCTCTGCAGAGGTTTTCAAACTATTCGAATAGCCGAGTCCGCGGTTATGGACGGTTGGCAAGCTGTGCCTAGCTTTTGTCAATAATGAAAACAACTTACGGTGAACTTGGTGAATGACATGAATTGAATTGACTTGACTTGACCATGATATTGACCCACTTGAAATTCCTCTTTAGATTGAACTTCGAAAACTAAACTTCTTTTCTACCAATGAACACTCTTGGGAAATAAAACTAGCTTTTGCAAATAAACTTAGTGCTTAGTCCACCATATCAACCATGCATATCTCTTTCATCACTTTGTCTATAAGATGGTTTGCGAGTGCATCCAATGTACTCATGGCTGTGTCCCTGGCTATTAACTTGGCCAGACTTGAAGGAGCAAGATCAAGAAGGAAGGACTCATTGACGGCTTTGCGAATTAGGCTCGTTTCCTACTGTCTGCTTTGCATGTGCGGTTGAAGCTTGACAATATGGACCCAAAGTGTTATTCCGCTGCATGTTGATGTAATGTAAGGTTTGGTCTGTGCGACCACCTATGTAATCCCCTTTAATTACTATTAATGTCTATGACTGTGATATCAACTACGTTATGTAAATCACAACATTGATTCTGGGATTGTGATGGATTACATAACGGGCACTTCGAATTTGTATCAAATTTGAGGTCGTCACAGCAAACCACTTAAGCTTTGCCTTAGACTGATAGGACAAAGCTAAGAAGTAGGCTGAATGGAAAAAGGAAAGGGACATGGGCGGTCGTCGCTTGGCGCGAAGGCTGCTGGTTCGGTACAGTACTAAAGGTCCTCAGACTTCTAGGCGGTTTTTCTTTTGGGCTATTGTGAACCCTTGGATCTCGCCAATACAGCCTCCTATGGTTTTCGTTACCGAGATATCTTTTCTTTTTTCCCAGGGATTTTTTGGGTAATCAGCTCCCATGCTGCAAACAGTCAAATCTGAACCTTGTCGCTCTTCTTTCCTCGTGGGCAGGAAGCACACCAGCAGCGTGCGTTGCGTGATTCCACTATGTTTTTTGCACTTGACTGGGTGGACAGTTGACCGGAAGATAACTTCGATTCGCCCGGCCAGCAGGCGGGCGGCGTGCTTATCTTGTGTGACAACACTACAGAGCGAGTAGCTCTTCTAGTCGGGCAGCTGTGTGACAACACTCCTGAGAAAGCGGCGCTTTTGTGTAACATGCTATGGTCTCAACGCCCTTACGAGGTAGTGATGAGTTTCACGCGCTCTAAGCCCGGCCCGCGCGCAGTTAGGAGGATTGGCCGCTATCTGAGCGGTACCACCCACCCTACCCTACTACCTATAGGGGGCCGTCCGTCCTACAGCCGCCCGAAAAGGAACTGCAGTAATCTTGAATAGGGATCCTACAGCGATAAAAAGAATCCCCATAAAAATACCACTAGATCGAGCACCAGTGATTTCGTATCCGGTCAAAATCTTGGCTAATTGATCGAAGTGGGTAGCTCCAGTAGACCCATAGATCATGGAACAAATAGGGTGGGTAGGCCCAACCACCACACTACACGTATAGACGCGAACCCCCCTCCTTACCGTACGTGCGACTCTCACCGCATACGGCTCGCACAAAGACTCCAAAATCCATCCCGAGCTTTTTATTCCACCTCTCCCTCCTCTCCAATCCTCGATCAAACTAGCCTTCCCCAGCAAGAAAACGTATCCGCAGGCGCAACAAAGCGCTCATCCCTTGCTTGTTCTTGAGCGCGCAAGGCGCTCAAGACGGTGATTCTTGCTTCAAAACTAAAGGGCTAAAGCACTCCAGCTTCGAAGCTGGAGTTTGCAACTTCAAAACTACAGGTTTTAGCCCTCCTGCTGGGTGGGCGCTTCCTTCGTCTATCGTATGTCTCGCTTGGCTTCGTCCCGAACCAAGGAGGCATGATGGCGGGCGCGTGCGTGTGCCGACTGCAGAGACTACAAGCCGACGCCGGAAGCAAGTCGCTTCTATTCTCGATTGGATATAGATGGGGAATCTCTATAGATCGTCTTTTTTTCGACAACCTCTCTAAAACGCATACGAGAAAATTGCACTTCACGGCACGGCAAAAAAAGAGCTTCGCTCGGTTGGCCCTCCTAGGCTTCCGCCTACTTTCTCTTCTCTTAAGTCTACAACAAGTGGGAGAGGCAGGATTCGAACCTACGTAGAAAACCTTCAACAGATTTACAGTCTGTCGCTTTTGACCGCTCGGCCACTCTCCCCTTCCCGGGGATACGCCCCCCTCAAACAAAGGGTTCCTGAATAAGAAGGATGGCGGCCTTCGTTCTTAAGTTAAGAAGAGCAGATGGAACTATTAGATTTGCTAGCGTTCCGGGAAAATCAATAAGGTCATTTAGTAAGTTCATAACAATTTCTGTAAAGCAAGGGGCAAAGCTTCTACGACAGCTTCCCCCTCATTGCCATCGTCGGCCTTCCCCAGCTCCCCTCCTTCGTCGCTTCTGGCTAAGCATCTTTCGGCGGAGGAAAGGAGGCGACTAGTCGCTTATGGCGAAGCAGCGAGTTCATGAGCAAGTGAATGAACGAGCAGCGAGTGAAGTGCAACAGTCGTAAGTAAGGCTCGCCATGTTCCTAAAAGGAGTGACCATCTTTTCTTCCCTTCTACTGACACTGAGCGAGCAGCAAGCATAGGCAATAGTTTCCGTAGGGGTGGGGCGCAAGCAAGCGTTTTCTGGCTCCGCTAG
This sequence comes from Dactylis glomerata, assembly GCA_007115705.1. Classification (NCBI taxonomy): domain Eukaryota; kingdom Viridiplantae; phylum Streptophyta; class Magnoliopsida; order Poales; family Poaceae; genus Dactylis; species Dactylis glomerata. Next base: position 4,232,598 of record QXEO01000555.1, read on the forward strand.
CTAGCGTACTCTTCTGCTATCAATGAAACCGAAAGAAAAAACCAGTGCCCTTTCGTATAGATCGAGACGCAGTACTTTTTCTTTACTTCTTCCATATTTGAAGAAATGATATCCGACGCCCGTGGAAACTCTTTCATTTCAAAAAAGTGATTCTAAGAAGCAAATAGCATTTCCTATTGATTTGTCCCCTGGACTAGACCTATGTAGATTCGGAATTATCCGTCGCTACGCTGTTCCCAAGGACTAGCAAAATCGAAATAGCGAAATTCTTGGGTCATCTCAATGGGTTCAGAAACCACACGTTTCTCTGGATCATCATAGCGTACTTCCACATATCCACTCAGAGGAAAGTCTTTTCGTAATGGATGACCCTCGAAACCATAATCTGTTGATATACGGCGTAAATCCGGATGATTGATGGAAGAAACACCAGACATATCCCATACTTCTCGCTCCCACCGGCCGGCTGATGGAAATGGACTGACTACCGGAGATATTCGTGTTACTTCGTCTGCACTTGTTTGTACACGAATGCGTGAGTTATACCGAGTACTCAGTAAATTATGGACAACTTCAAATCTGCGTTTTCGAGAGGGATGATCCACTCCGCAAATATCGATCGAAACTTGAACCCTTGTATAGGTATGCCATTTTAGAAAGCACAACAATGGAAATGGGTAGTCAGTATTGGTATAAGATCTATTCCCATGTTCCGATCTTTTCATTTTATGTACCCATTTCTTGGGTAAAATCTCCCAACTATATTGGAAAATGGATTGGTTATCCATAAATGAAAATAAAGAAAGCTTGATTTTGGTTCCGCTTCTTGCTCTAAGCAGAAAGACTTGTCGGAAATCGCCGGTTGGGTTGGTCCGACCAAGAAAGGCATGGGAGTGGAGAGGCAGAAGTGAAAGACTGGCTACCAATAAAGATCCCTCACTGCACACTTTATATAGTTATGTATCCAGGATCGGCTGCATGCTCTAGTGTTGAATCGGGTATAGAACCCAGGATGCTTGGTTACAATTCCGAATCCGCTAAACCATCGCTCGGGGAAAAGTATTATACAGAGCATTAGTACTTATTCTGATCCTTATAGTAGTTTAGTTAAGTCGTATTCGTATCCTTACTGCGGTTTAGTAAGGGTAACAAATCAAAGTATGCAGGTTCCATTTTCTTGTTCCGAGACATATGATGATAGCATTGAGAATGGGGCATCTTCTGGTTTACTTGAAAATGAAGCGGGTAAGAAAACGACTTATAGTCCCCGAAAAGGATTGAAGATGATTAAAGATCACTTCTATCAGTCTTGGTATAGATTAGAAGATTTGATTGATCGAGAGTATTTCAAGGATCCACATCTGGGCTTGAGAATAGCTGGAGTGGATTTTCAAGAACCTTACCTCAGATGTCAGGAGACTACGATTATAGCTTTGGCCGTAATGAGACTACTCATTAAGTTTGTGTACAATACACGATTTAAATATGCCAAGTTTACTATTGGGTAAAACATGATAAGCCCAAGAGGAGAACTTGTCTCCTTTATTATAGGTAATGCTATTCCATTGGAAGATTCAAGTGGGAATGCAGTGCCCAATATGAATGTCTATGCTATGATTGAGAAGCTAATAATTTGAAAAGCTGAAGAATACGATCATACAATTTTAAAGGGTGTATACATTCGAGTGTACCTGCTTGATAGACATGAAATCACTAACAATGATATCCCTAGCTCCGATGAAATTGCAAGCATAATTTGGAATCTAATAGAATCTGGCATAGGTAGTGGTGAACCACAAGAACTTAAAGCTAGAGCTATGGGTAGGAATCGTAGAAAACACCCAGAGCGTATCACGGCTTTGAAGCAGAATAGAGTGAAATGTCTTCCATTCATAGTAGCCGATATAGAGACTGTTTTAGTAAATAATGCGCATGTACCTTATGCAGCTGGGTTCTTACTGGTTCATCCGGGGGATGATGTGGCCGCCATAGATGATCAAATAGACACATATTTTAGTGAGGAATACAATTCTATATTACCTTCCTTTGAAGAAAGGAGTACAAAAATGTTGGTAGAATTTATAGAGCGTATAGCCCAACTGGTATCTAAACACAATGACGTGAAAACCGTTTACTTTCACAATTTCTCACGATTCGATGGTATTCTCTTAATGAAGTTTTTAGCAACTCATATGGTCGAGTACTCCATTAAACCTCTGATGAGGAACAATAAGCTTTACCAGTTATCTGTTTCTAGGATTACTCCATCTGGGCGGAATAAATTGTTGTTCCATCTACGAGATTCCTACACTCTACTCCCTAATAGTCTAGAAACATTGGCTAAGACTTTATGTCCGCACTTAGGTTCAAAAGGGTCAATAGTACATGACGAGGTTCAAGTGTCTTCTCTGAAGGATAATAGGGCCCAATTGTTGGATTATATGGAACAAGATATCCGTCTTTTAGCTGGTGTGATGCTTCGGGCTCAATAAATTGATTGGACAAAATACAATGTGGATATCGGGCAATGTTTGACATTGTCATCGCTAGCAATGAGAATATATCGAATGAATTATTACGATCAAAATGATAGCCCTATCTATATTCCAAGTAGTAACCAGGATGCATTCATTCGGCGTGGTTACTATGGAGGTCATGCTGATACGTACAAGCCATATGGTGAAAATATTTATTATTATGACGTCAACTCTTTATATCCATATGTAATGAAAACATTTGCTATGCCTGGTGGAAAACCTGTCTGGCATGGTAATTTGGAAGGCCTGGAATTGGATGATATGTTTGGGTTTATTGAGGCTTATGTTGTTTGTCCTACTACTATTACTCGCCCATTCTTGCCATACAAAAAGCAAAATAATACACTACTTTTCCCAACGGGGAAATTTGGGGGTGTATATTACAACGAAGAGCTGAAGTATGCCCGCGATTTGGGTTACCAGATTATACCACTCAGGGGTTACTTGTTTGAGGAGATGATTAGTCCTTTTGAAAGCTTTGTGTTAGACCTCTTCGCGAGCAGACAAGAAGCTAAGAAAAGTGGTGACGATGCTATGGCATATGTTTATAAGATTCTCATGAACTCGCTATACGGTAGATTGGGTATAAATCCGGAAACTACTATAACGGAGGTATGCAAAAAGGAACAATATGAGTATTTGATACAGAACTCCAATTTCATCTGAGGTGACATGCTAAGCGATCATTACTATATGGTCAGTTAGAATAGCAAAACAGGACATGTTGACAACTCATCTGACTGGAATCTTCCTACTAACACAGCAGTTCAAATCTCAGCGGCTATTACAGCATGTGCTCGTATTCATATGTACCAATACATTAGCAGACCTGACTGTTACTACACAGATACAGACTCCGCTATTCTAGGAAATCCTCTTCCTGAAGATGAAATCTCATCTATGGAATTGGGTAAGTTAAAACAGGAGCACATTGTAAAGAATGCATACTTCTTAGCACCAAAAAGTTATACGTTACTTACACCCACTGGTGATATAATTCTAAAGCACAAGGGTCTAGCTAAAGACTTGGTTGATTATGAATGGTTTGTCTCACAATACGCCGATCTGTCTCAAACTAAGCAGGGCACCGTTGTGTACAACTTCTGATTGTTTATCATACTTTCATTCCGGAAGATACCGATATGTCCATTGGGAATTAGGATAAAAGCATTTGAATGAAGAAGATGGGGCCTTTCCTTGGGTATTGATACGGTTGTCAACAAATTCATATGACGCCTTCGGCTCCTGGAATGCCTTCTCTCCACTTGAATGGATTTTTGTTCTACTTTTTTCTACTTTTAGTGCCCATAGGTTTGATAACTTACTCGAGTCCTGGTCTCGAATCCTTATCGATTTAGAAGCAAAGAAAGCCTATGATCTTGATTGTGACTAATCCAATTCGATCAGTTCTTATGTGGGTCAGGCCTAACTAAAGAAGAAGAGCTCGATTTGATAAAACAAAGCAACCTAAACTAGCATTGATGGCGAACCTGGAACCCTTTATTTGTAGCAGGGACAATTCCAGAAACAAGTTGTCCTATCTCAAAATAATTACCCCAAAAGATCCGATTGCCATCGTATTTCAAATAAATAGTGCCATGTTTTCATTCGTTAGTTTCTGGTCTAGATGCGAGCTTATTAACTTGTTTGGCATTTTGATTTCTTTTAGCCCTTTCCTTAAGGTGATTTTGGAATTGTGTCCACTTTAGTACTCTAACTCTCTTATAGTGTACTACATTACATGAAACGTAGTTCATGATTTCCCCTTCGCTCTCTTTAGCATTTTGGTTTAACACCACGCAGGCAGCTGCTTCCCAGCTTCTTCATCAGGTAACCTGCCAATTCAACACATTGTCAGCGGCATTTTGCCTTACAAAAAAAATGAATGAATCAGTATCTCCTTTACTTGAACACGGGTTTCGACTTCCCCTCCAGAGGACCGGTGTAGCTCGCTTCGCTTACCACCTTCGTATTTCGCCAGGATTGAGAAGTCGTTGCGCTAATTCCTTCTATTTCTGGGTCTGCAAGAGAGAAAGTTGCCTAACGATTGGGAAGATAGCCTTGGAAAAGATATGTAGCTCGACGCCTTCACTTCAATAAGGCTCGATGTTCATTGGGTTGAGCTAAAGGCAGATTCCTTTTTCATGGTTAGGACATGTGTCACACACTTTTTTGCCTTCTACTAGTATGTCATGGAAGAGAATCCAGAAAGGTGCGATAGTCTTGAAAGAGTTTATCGGTGCCTTTTGTGTATGCAGTGGAGGCTTTTTCCCTTGTTAGGAGACCTTTGGCCTTCACTTCATTTCGTACTCCAATACACAAGCGATTGAGAGTTGAACTAGACTTTCATAGAGAAAGGGATTTAAAGTCCAGTCTTCAAGTAAAGAACCCGCCATCTATCTAATAGAAGTTTTGACCCTTTCGAGCTAGTTCTCGACGCTTGCCAGTTCTTGTGAGAGTTACAAGCTCGTTCGCTAGTCTCAGTCCCCGTTGTTGTGTAGGGCTTCTTTCTAAAAGGTAAAGCCAATCATAGGAGGGATTTTTGTTAGGGATTTCTATTTTCGTGCCCTCGGGTCCTTAGTTGTGCTCAGTTTTCCCCAGCCGCTTAGTTTTTCCTCAGTTTTGCCCAAGCCCTTGTCTGAAACTCTCACAAGGAGCTCGGACGGGAGGAATCCCGTTAAGTTGACCGTTGGTTGGTGCTGGCAAGTGGGGCCACTGTTGGTGCCCCACAGTGGACACGTCTCCACTTATCCAGATCATCGTGGGACCCTCAACTTGTCCACGTTAGCGTGCCGGACCCACAGCTTACCCAGGTTCCCGTTGCAAAATGGGAGCCCGAGCCAGCCCCGCGCCCGTGCCCGTGCCCGTGCCATTGCTTCCCCCTTCTTTCCCCGCGCCCCATTGTTCTTCTTCTCCGCCAGCGGCAGCCCTTCTCCGGCAGGCGGGTGATGTCTAGTTTCTCTTCGACCTCCCGTTCTTCATGGCCGCAGTATGGACCCGTGCCTTTGACAAGATGCCCTGACTGCCCACGCCAAGAGCCTCTGAAGCGGTCGATCTGTAAGACGAACGACAACGGCAACCGTGGACGTGAGTTCCTTGCATGCGAGAGCTTGCCATATAGAGAGGGGGATAAGGTTAGATCTCGCTCCAATTGCTCTGTTTTCTCTCGATTTTCTTGTTATTTCCTCGAATTTGGGATTTAGGGTTCACGTTGTTGTTTTCAGATCCTGAAGAAATGCAGGTATTTCGAGTGGATCGATGTGTACGTTCAGAGGCTTAAATTGCAGGAATCAATTGGCGGTATTGGGGAGCGCAATTTGGGAGGGGGGTACTTGCTGTAGAGAATGCGGCGGAGAGAGGGGCCGTCCCGATTATGCCTAATGCTCCCAATGCAGAACTGGTGGAAGTGAAGGGAGAACTAAAGAAAATTAACAAGCAGTTAAAGCAGCTGACCGAGTTGAAGAAGCAAGCTAATCTGATGGCTGGTTGTTTTTTTGTTGTATAATTGCGATCGGATTCTTATCATTGCTCGTCAAGCGCTAGAAGTTGTTACAAGGGATCCCTTGTTACAAATCCATTATTCAGTTACATGTACTTGTAGTTGTTTTCAAAGTTAGTGTGTGCATTCACCAAAATTACCAAAAAAAATAAGTGTAGGGAATATAGGAATGCTAAAGATAGTTGATAATTGTTAGAGGGGTGACAAATAATGCATTCACCGAAATCCCACAAATATGTATGTCTCATGTTTATACCGAAATTATACCACTTTTGGGACGTTTCAAATAACCAAAACTATATCCCAAACTATATTCCCTAAAAGAAAAGGAATGCTAAAGAAAGTTGATAATTGTTAGAGGGATGATAAATAATCCATTCACTGAAATCCCACAAATATGCCAAATATGTATGTCTCATGTTTCTACCAAAATTATACCATTTTTGGGCCGTTTCAAATTGCCAAAACTATATTCCCTAAAAGAAAAGGAATGCTAAAGATAGTTGATAATTGTTAGAGGGGTGATAAATAATTCATTCACCGAAATGCCCCAAATATGCCAAACATGTATGTCTCATGTTTCTACCAAAATTATACCACTTTTGGGCCGTTTCAAATTACGAAAACTATATTCCCTAAAAGAAAAGGAATGCTAAAGATAGTTGATAATTGTTAGAGGGGTGATAAATATGTATGTCTCTTGTTTACCACTTTTTAGTTTAACATTTTTAAATCGTGGAAAATAATGCATAAATAGAGGGAATATAGTTACGTGGCAAAATAATCCATAAATGCACACGGATCGACTCCACCAACCGTTGATCCACCGACAGACAGAGAGAGAGAGGGGTGGCCACGAAGAGAGAGAGAGGGGTGGCCACAAAGAGACGGATAGGGGTATACTGCCCGTTAGATCAGTGGATCAACGGCTGGTGGGGTCGATCCGTGTGACAACTGCTCAACCAATCAGGATAAGTTTGGGTTTCTCTGAGCATTTGTGACAGTACTTGAGGGCAAAACTGAGTAGTACTAAGAAACCAAGGGCACGTAAATAGTAAATAGACTAAGGGATTCAAACAAAATAATTACAAAATGAAAATTTTGTGTTTTGTACAATATAATTCATATTGGGCTACATCAAATTATTTGCAATTCAAATATACATGACTGTGACAATTATGGCCTCATTTAGACAAACTATGTTTTGGGGAAGATGTTTTGCAAAGGGGTTTGAGTGGAAAACCATGCATCTTCATAGCTACTAGTGATTATGAGAAGTGGCAATTTGTGGTAAAACATGATTTATCTATGTTTGTTAAGGTGGCAGGTTGCGTAGGAAGACTCCATGAGTAGGTGCCACTATGTTTTTATTTTTTTGGATTTTTTTGCGCATGAAATGACTCAATTAGCTATGTTAATCTCATTTGTTGACTCTCTGTTGACTAGCTACTTGAGGGTAGAACTGAGTATATTGCACTTGCCAGTCTAAGTACTCGAGGGGAAAACTGAGTACATATAAAATTTCTGTATAAGGCCCGAGGGTAGAACTGAGTACACCAAACGTCGAAGGGTTAGCCTCGTGTCGCGGTGCACGCTGCAGCCGTGCATAGCGGACGCGTATTGCGGTACACCAAACGCCACCTTCGTCTTTATAGAGCCCCTCTTTCTCTCTCTCGACGCTTGCCCACTCTCTCATTCTCACTGCAACCGCCTCTCCTGTCCCATCATCTTCTCCACTTCGCGTCGAAAAAACCCCTAAGAAAAAACCCCGGCGATGGAGAAGCATGAGATGCCCATTGCCGACGTAGCCGCCGGCGCATCGGCCGCCGGCGCATCGGCCGCCGCCCCCGTCCAGGCCCCCGTCGCTGCTTCTGATGTAGGCGCCGGCGCATCAGCCGCCGGCGCAATGGCCGCCGCCCCCGTCCAGGCCCCCGTCCAGGCACCCGTCCAGGCCCCCATCGATTGGGACCTGTACGAAGACCCGTACGAAGCAGTGCCGTACGTCGCGCCGGCGAACCCCTACGACAGCAGCATCGTCGATGACTACCCGGAGGTAACCCTTTCTTCCCTTGTTCTTATGCCATTTCAATCCTTTTGTGTTAGATCTAGCATTATTAGGGTTCGTCTATTCCTAGTTCAATCCTTTTATGATAGATCTAGCGTTATTAGGGTTAGTCTGTTCCTAGTTCAATCCTTTTATGATAGATCTAGCGTTATTATGATAGATCTAGCGTTATTAGTGTTTGTGATTTGCTTTTGTTTAAGATTCGGTTAACTTATGTGAGTAATCAATCCTATCCGGTTAATTTGTGCCGATGATGATGAATATTTGGGCACAAATTGATTCAGGGTTTGGTCTGTGAACAATTGGTGTGTACAAATTTGTTGTGCATGATCTTTGGTTCACTGACCCAAATCCTGGATATAAGTGTGTCCAATGTAACTGAGGCTTCTTTTTTTCGTGCCCATATTATCATGCATGATCTTTTGTTCACTCTCTGTTCCATCATCGCTGCAATTGACTCCGTGTTTTTCGATCTTTGGTGCTACGTGACAGGTGCAGAGCAGCGACGTCGACAGCGACGACGAGTCCTTCCACACCAAGACTCGTCACGTCCTCAGGAGGCTACAGTCCGGCCATTACGATCGCCACTTTGCTCGAGGCGTTTACATGTGCCCCTTCTGTAACAGGAGGCTCCGCGCCACCGACTTCAACTGCCTGGTGAACCACGCCGAATCCCTTGGCAGTGCCCCTGGCGGCACTAGAGTTGGAACGACCGTGAACGTGCATGCGTTCATGGCCAAACACAAAGCACTTGGGAGTCACTGATCTGTTGAGATTATAGGGGGGTTTTTCTAGTCGTCTCCACAGGGATCAACACAAATGAGACTATTTCCTAATTTCCAGAAGCTAAGCAGAAAAGTGGGGTTTTTGGTGTTGTAAACAGAAAAGTAACAGGAGGTTTTGAGCAGGGAAGTTTTAACATAACAAGTTCAAGGATTTCTTGTTTGTCAGACAAGAAAGCATTGAACAAACTAGCAAATTTTAGACAGGGATATGTTTTTGGGACTAGGTGCAGAGACTAGTCTTACACCTACAGATCAAGCAAGTGCAACACAGTTTTCACAGTAATCTTAGAGTTTACAATGGAGTGTGTCACTCAAACCATAGCAAAGGTCAAAGACAAGTTTCAAACTGCTTTACAACGCAAGATCAACACAACAGATCACAGAGCATGAGGGAAAGGAAGAGAGATTTGCTGTTTGTCACCGAAGGCTTGCCGTGGCAGAGAAAGTAGAAGAATTGCTGTCGCGGCAGAGGATGCAGAGGTTGAGGGAGAGCTGGGCCTTCAGATCCTTGGGGCTATGTTCATCCTGTGTTCTTGAGGTTCCTGAGGGAGTTCTTGGAGTTCTTGGTGGACGCCATGGATCCAGTCTTGTTACAACAGAGGAGAAGAGGGATAAGGGTGGAAAAGTTTTTTTGTGTTGGACTATGGAGGAGGAAGGTTTTGGTGGAGTGGTGGATGGATGGAGTGGCTGTGGATGCGAGGTGAGAGATGGAGATGGTGGGAGTGAACCTGGACCTCTCCTTTTAAAGACTTTTTGTGGCATTCTTGCTGCGGCGTAGAGGAGTAGTGGGAAGTTGGTGGCGGCAGCGGCTTTTCTGCTTTTGCCGTTTTTCCTGTCTTCTTGTGCCGTACCAGCCACTTTCTGCCGTGCTTGCTTTTCTTGCTCCTCAAGATGTACTCCTCCATTCCTGGTGGCTTGGTCTTTGGTTTGAATTACTCTGACTTGTAGATTTAAGTGCCTTGGCGCACTGATCTGTGACAAAGGATCAAATGATGTAAAATGTTGGTGCAACACTGGTAGAAATGAGGTAAAACAGACAAGTTTTATGGTTGCAAGGTTCAGATATATGTGTAAATCTTAGAGTGATCAAAACCCCCAGACCAAAACCTTTGCTTGTCCTCAAGTAAAGAATGGTGCATTGTACCAAACAAAATGTAACAGAGCATGATGAGGGACATTGCTGACTCAATGCAGATAAATCTTGCAATTGCCAATTCAAAAACAAGTTTCACAAGAGAATTTGAGTATGTCTAGATCAAACAACATGGACACATGAGTATAAAGTAATTGACTCTGAAATTGAAAACTCAAGATCCAGTACATAGCCCAATATGTAATGCAAAATTAGTGCTTCACCTATTACGGTTCCCAGGAACATAATAGGCTAATGCATAGACAAGTTAGTCAGTTAGTAACTTAGCTTGATGGGTCAACTTAGTTAGTGCTTCACACACTACAGTCCCAGGATCATAGGTGCTAGTGCTTTAGGTATTTACAACAAGTTTTACTTAGCATCATCAGGTTAGTGCTTCACACACCACAATCCAGAGATCATGGTTGCTAATGCTAAACTTTTTCCTTTCTGTTAGTATGTTAGTGCTTCACAAATCACAATCCAGAGATCATGTTTGCTAATGCAAAAAATGCAACAGATGCAATTGGTTAGGGGCTAAGAAATGGATCATGAACTTCATTCTTAGGGCAATTAACAAATATACTGATGTTTCACAGGTTCTTTGAGTAGAGACATACAAAGGTTCTGATTTGAAACTTGGCTTTGAAAATAGGCATTTGCAAGAGTTATAAGCAGATTCAAAGCAAAGTTCTTCATAGCATGCAAAGTGATAATTTCAGGTTCAAGCAACAAAATTTGATTTGTTTCTTAAGAGAGCACTTTCACACAAGATCAAACAATAGTATAGTATATTCTGATTCAGATTTTAACAAATGTGTGGAAATGGAAAGTGTTCACCTGATGGTTTTCCTGCTTCTCTGCCTTGTCAATCAACAGCAATCTTTCTCCTCATCCAAGTTATCACTGAAACAACAAAAAGAAACAAACACACAAGGCAAAACCATAAAAAGGTGAAAGGGAAATATATGATACAAGGGATACCAGGTTTCCTCCTGGAAGAGAGCTTGTTTAAAGTCACTAGCTTGACTGTAGCTTCATCATCACTGGTTTGCATGGGTAGAGGATGCATTGGAGCCATCCTCTGGTTCATCATCTTCTTCAACTTGGTTTTCAATCAAATCTCCAATCCTGTAGTGCTTCAACCTCTGGCCATTTACTTTGAATGTTCCCTCAGCTGAGCTATAAACCTCAAAGGCACCATGGCCTAGATCTTTCTTGATAACACAAGGGCTAAACCATCTGGACTTGAACTTCCCAGAGAATAAGTGTAGCTTGGAATCATACACCAGCACTGACTGCCCTTCCTTGAATTCCCTTCTCAGAATGTGGGAGTCATGCCATTTCTTGGTCTTCTCCTTGTAAATCTTTGCACTTTCATAGGAATCATTCCTGAGCTCTTCAAGCTCACACAACTGCAGTTTCCTCATGTTTCCTGCTTTGCCAATGTCCAAGTTCAGCTTCCTGATTGCCCAATGCGCTCTGTGCTCCAATTCGACTGGCAGATGGCAAGCCTTGCCATAGATAATTCTGAAAGGTGACATGCCAATGGGTGTCTTGTATGTTGTCCTGTAAGCCCACAAAGTGTCGGGCAATTTCATTGACCAATCTCCTCTGGTCTTGGACACAACTTTCTCCAAGATTTGCTTGATTTCCCTGTTTGACAACTCCACTTGGCCATTGGCCTGCGGATGATCAGGAGTTGTCACTCTGTGATTCTTCACTCCATACTTGGTCAGAAGCTTCTCAAACTGGTCATTATTGAAGTGAGCACCACCATCACTGATTACAACTCTTGGCACTCCAAATCTTGGGAAAATGACAGTCTTGAACATTCTACAAACTGCCTTGGCATCAGCATTAACAGTGGGAATGGCTTCAACCCATTTTGACACATAGTCAACAGCAACTAAAATATGCTTGTAGCCTTGAGAAGATGGCAAGGGTCCAACAAAATCAACTCCCCAAACATCAAACAATTCCACTTCCAAGATTCCTGTTTGGGGCATTTCATTTCTCTTTGACATCTTTCCTGCTCTTTGACAAGGATCACACTTCATTATGTACTCATGAACATCTCTGAACATACTTGGCCAAAAGAAGCCAGCTTGCAAAATCTTGGCTTGAGTCTTGAACACTCCAGCATGTCCTCCATACAATCCTGAATGGCATTGGAACATCACATCACTTTTTTCATCAGAGGGAACACACCTTCTCACAATGCCATCAGCACAATGTTTGTACAGAAAAGGTTCATCCCAATAGTAACTCTTGACATCATGGAGGAATTTTTTCTTTTGCTGGTAGGAGAGATCTGCTGGCACAATATCACAAGCTAGGAAGTTCACAAAGTCAGCATACCAAGGTGAAGTGGCACTGACTGCCATGAGCTGTTCTCCTGGCATCAAGTCTTGAATCTCTCTGTTTTCATCAATGTTGATTCTGGACAAGTGATCAGCAACTGAGTTCTCTGACCCTTTCTTGTCTCTAATTTCTATGTCAAACTCTTGGAGCAGAAGGATCCATCTGATGAGCCTTGGTTTAGCATCCTTTTTGCTCACTAAATATCTGATTGCTGCATGGTCTGTGTAGACAATGCACTTGTGTCCAACCAGGTATGGTCTAAACTTATCAAATGAGAACACAACAGCAAGCAGCTCCTTCTCTGTGGTGGTGTAATTGATCTGAGCATCATCCAAAGTCTTGCTTGCATAATGTATAACATGCACAGCTTTGTCTTTCCTCTGGCCAAGGACTGCTCCAACAGCAAAGTCACTTGCATCACACATAAGTTCAAATGGCAGTGTCCAGTCAGGAGGTTGAACAACAGGGGCTGTGATGAGAGCATCTTTCAATTGGTTGAATGCTTGCAAACAAGTGTCATCAAACACAAACTTCACTTCATGATTCAGGAGATTGGTGAGTGGCTTGGCAAGATAGGAGAAGTTCTTGATAAACCTCCTGTAGAAGCCAGCATGGCCCAGGAAGCTTTGAATTCCCTTCACATTTTCAGGAGGAGGTAGCTTGGCAATCACATCTACCTTTGCCTTGTCCACCTCAATTCCTCTAGCAGACACAAGGTGGCCCAACACAATGCCTTCAGAGACAAGGAAGTGACATTTTTCCCAGTTCAGAATCAAATTTTGCTCAGAGCATCTATGAAGGACTAAGGTGAGGTTCTTCAAGCAAGCTTCAAAGTCTTTTCCATACACAGTGAAATCATCCATGAAAACTTCCATAATCTTCTCAATGTGATCAGAAAATATGGACATCATGCATCTCTGGAAGGTGCCTGGAGCATTGCAAAGGCCAAATGGTAGCCTTTTGTAAGCAAAGGTTCCATATGGGCAGGTGAATGTTGTCTTGTCTTGGTCAGAAGGGTGGATTGGAATCTGCAGAAATCCAGAGTAACCATCAAGGTAGCAGTAGTACTTCTGGCCAGCAAGTCTCTCTAGCATCTGGTCCATGAATGGCAGAGGGAAGTGATCTTTTCTTGTAGCTTTGTTCAATTTTCTGAAGTCATTCACCATCCTCCATCCTGTAACAGGTCTTGTGGTCATGAGCCTTCCTTCTTCATTTTCAACAACAGTGTAGCCACCTTTCTTGGGCACAATGTGGATAGGACTCACCCACTCACTGTCAGAGATGGGGTATATCATTCCAGCCTTTAACAATTTCAGAACTTCCTTCTTTACTACATCTTGCATAGCAGGGTTAAGTCTCCTCTGTCCTTCTCTTGTTGGCTTGCTGCCTTCTTCCAAGTGGATCCTGTGAGAACACACTTTCTCACTAATGCCAATGATGTCATCAATGGAATATCCAATGACATTCTTGTACAGCTTCAGAATAGACAGAAGACTTTCTTCTTGCTCACTTGAAAGGGCAGAACTAATAATCACAGGGTGTAACTTTTCCTTCTCCAAGAATGAGTATTTCAGATGGGAAGGCAATTCTTTGAGCTCCACAACAGAATGGTGGGCTAGATGAGCTGGTTCTCTTGCACTTGACACAGGTACAATTGCACAAATTTTCACTTCACAGAGCTGCTGTACATTGGTGGTTTCAGCAGTAACAAAGACTTGAGCTTCAGGCTCTTCTTGCTCAGGTTCTGGCAAAGTTTCTAGCACACTTCTTTCAACAACATCAATGGAATGGCAATGTTCAGGAACATTGGGTAAGTGAGTGGCATGTTTCATGCTGAATTCAGCTTGCTCTGATCCAAATTGTAATTTGAGGGTTCCACCTTTGACATCAATGATGGCACCAGCAGTTGCCAAGAATGGCCTGCCTAGAATCATTGATTCAGCATTGTCTTCCATCTCTAGCACAACAAAGTCCACAGGATATGCAAAGTTGCCAACTTGGACTGGCACATCTTCAAGGACTCCTACTGGTTTTCTCAAGGTTCTATCAGCAAGTTGAAGTGTCATTGGGGTAGGCTTCAACGTTCCCAGCTGCTGAATCTGGCTTGCAGCAGAGGGTAACACACTCACAGAGGAACCTAAGTCACAAAGGGCTGTGAAGGTTTTTCTTCCCACTACACAGGGAATGCTGAAACTTCCAGGGTCTTGTAGCTTCTTGGGCATGTGGTTCAAGATCACAGCACTGCAATCTTCTGTCAAGGCTACTAACTCAGGGCTGTCCAAACTCCTCTTCCTTGTGATCAGATCTTTGAAAAACTTTGCATATAGGGGAATGTGCAACACTGCATCCAAGATGGGGATGGTGATTTGCACTTCCTTCATGGTCTCAAGGAATTTAGAGTATTGCTTCTCCTCCTTGGTCTTGTCCAATCTCTCTGGAAATGGCACTTTCATCAACAAAGGCTTCTCTGTTGGTTCTGTGGCAGAGATCTGTGCCTTGGCAGGGTTTTCTGTCTGGGCAGGCTGTCCTGTTGATTTTTCCTGCCTTGGCAGAACAATTTCTGGAGGTGTTTGTTGCTGCACGGTGGGTCTTCTCTGTGGAGCAACATAAGTGACATTTGGTGGGGTTTTGAGTAAGGGTTCAGTGTTCACCCCACTCCTAGTGGTGACTGCATCAATAACTTCAGTAGTGGAAAGGGCACCACACTGTTTTGGGTTTTTCTCTGCTTGGGCTGGCAGTTTTCCTTCAGCTTGTTTTCCAATGTTGTTGGTCTGGATTCCAGCAGTGAGTTGCTGCATAGTCTTGTAGAAAAGTTCAGATTGCATTTTCATAGTTTCTTGCATTCCACTGAACATTTCCTTCTGTAGCTTCATCATTTCTCCAAGCTCAGATTGGCTGCTACTGCTGGATGAAGTAGTTTGCTGATGTACTGGGTGGTGTTGTTGTTGTGGGTGTTGCACTTGACCTTGGGGTCTGAAATTTTGTTGTCCAGGCTGATGGTAACTCTGCTGGGATGCTTGGGCATAGTGCTGCTGCCCTGGTGCTGGGTAACTTTGCTGATTATTGCTCTTGTAAGAAAGGTTGGGGTGGTTTCTCCAAGAGGGGTTGTAACTTTGGGAATATGGCCCTTGATTCTGGGCATAGTTCACCTCTGATATCATGGCTTCAGGAGGTGCAGACAAGGTACATTCCATGAGAGAATGGCCTTCTTTTCCACAAATTGCACAGGCAGAAGTAACTTGGTTGACAGGAACCAAAGCTTGGCTGTTTCTTTCTGTCATGAGCTGGGCAAGCTGAGTTGTTAAACTCTCCAACTTGGCTTCCAAAGCATTCTGGCCACTTGACTGAATCTGCAGCTGATTGTTGGGGTGGACAGCTCTTTCATTTGTCCAGGAGAAGTTGTGTGATGCCATGCTCTCAATCAACTCAGTAGCTTCATCAAGGGTATTGTTCATGATTCCACCTCCAGCAGCTGAGTCAACAAATGATCTGGTTTGCTCTGTCAAACCCTTGTAGAAGGTTTGCAAGATGAGCTATTGCTCCTGGCCATGGTTGGGACACATCCTGATGAGACCTTGGTATCTCTGCCAAGTATCATACAGGCTTTCTCCTTCATATTGCACAAATCTTGTTATCTTGTCTCTGCACTCAGCTGCTTTGGTTGGAGGGAAATATCTCTCAAAGAAGGCTTGAAGAACATGTTCCCATGTGTCTCTGCAGTGAATAGGAAGAGAGTGGAACCAAACTTTTGCAAGTCCAGACAGTGAGAAGGGAAACAATTGCATCCTGATGGCTTCAGGAGGAACACCATTGTGCTTCAAAGTGTTGCAGTACTCCAGAAAGTTTCTGATATGCTCATGGGGGCTCTCCAAAGCAGAACCTTTGAAGGGATTATGTTGCACCATATTGATCAGAGCTGGCTTGATTTCCCAGTTGTTTGCTTGTATTGCAGGCATAATCACATCTGCATTGTTGATCTGGTCCTTGGGAATCCACAAATCTCTCAACTTCTTATCACCCATGCTGAAATCTGAGGATGACGATTCCAAATCTGAGACAGAGGTTTCCAAATCTTCAGCAGAAACTTCAGAAGCTGCTCTCTTTCTTGCAAACAAAGTCCTCTCTGGCTCAGGATCAAATGGGGCTAGTGGAGAATCTTCAGAGGACTGCATCAACTGAATTCCCACGGAGATTAGATGAAATCATTGTTCTACACACAATCACAGACAAGAACTTGATCAAGGGTTAGTGAACTAAATCCCCTAATAAAAGTTCTAAGCTTGATCACAGACAAATCATTAAAACAGACAATCAAAGATTGCAAATTGGAACAAGTATTTACACAGCTTAGTCTACTGTAATCTAAGGAAACAATCAAAAGTTGATCCCCGGCAACGGCGCCAATTTTGATCTGTTGAGATTATAGGGGGGTTTTTCTAGTCGTCTCCACAGGGATCAACACAAATGAGACTATTTCCTAATTTCCAGAAGCTAAGCAGAAAAGTGGGGTTTTTGGTGTTGTAAACAGAAAAGTAACAGGAGGTTTTGAGCAGGGAAGTTTTAACATAACAAGTTCAAGGATTTCTTGTTTGTCAGACAAGAAAGCATTGAACAAACTAGCAAATTTTAGATAGGGATATGTTTTTGGGACTAGGTGCAGAGACTAGTCTTACACCTACAGATCAAGCAAGTGCAACACAGTTTTCACAGTAATCTTAGAGTTTACAATGGAGTGTGTCACTCAAACCATAGCAAAGGTCAAAGACAAGTTTCAAACTGCTTTACAACGCAAGATCAACACAACAGATCACAGAGCATGAGGGAAAGGAAGAGAGATTTGCTGTTTGTCACCGAAGGCTTGCCGTGGCAGAGAAAGTAGAAGAATTGCTGTCGCGGCAGAGGATGCAGAGGTTGAGGGAGAGCTGGGCCTTCAGATCCTTGGGGCTATGTTCATCCTGTGTTCTTGAGGTTCCTGAGGGAGTTCTTGGAGTTCTTGGTGGACGCCATGGATCCAGTCTTGTTACAACAGAGGAGAAGAGGGATAAGGGTGGAAAAGTTTTTTTGTGTTGGACTATGGAGGAGGAAGGTTTTGGTGGAGTGGTGGATGGATGGAGTGGCTGTGGATGCGAGGTGAGAGATGGAGATGGTGGGAGTGAACCTGGACCTCTCCTTTTAAAGACTTTTTGTGGCATTCTTGCTGCGGCGTAGAGGAGTAGTGGGAAGTTGGTGGCGGCAGCGGCTTTTCTGCTTTTGCCGTTTTTCCTGTCTTCTTGTGCCGTACCAGCCACTTTCTGCCGTGCTTGCTTTTCTTGCTCCTCAAGATGTACTCCTCCATTCCTGGTGGCTTGGTCTTTGGTTTGAATTACTCTGACTTGTAGATTTAAGTGCCTTGGCGCACTGATCTGTGACAAAGGATCAAATGATGTAAAATGTTGGTGCAACACTGGTAGAAATGAGGTAAAACAGACAAGTTTTATGGTTGCAAGGTTCAGATATATGTGTAAATCTTAGAGTGATCAGTCACCTGCGCAGCCTCCAAGCTTAATCCCATGTAAAATGTAGCTTATGTTGGATCTAGGGATCGGTAGTACTGTTGGATCTGTCCTGAATATATATATATATATATATATATATATATATATATATATGCTATGTTGGCTATTGTATGCAGCTTATCCTATATTTTCTCGATTTATTATGCAGCTGTGAATTTATCCTCTACTAGCTTCTAGATTTGCTACTAGATTTGTTAACATATTGGGCAAAAAACGAGGGCCAAAAGGCAACAATCATTAAAGAAAGACAGAAATAGAAGCTTCTCTAGATTTGATACTAATTTGGTGAAAAGAGAGAGAACTGTTACAGAGAGAGAGGGGAAAAAGGCGCTCTGAAAAATGCCAATTTGGGCCGAGAGAGACAAAACCGAGCTGTCATGTACAACCAAACGCGGTCTCGTCCTGTCCCACGCGGTCCCGTTCTACCAGCCCCACGCGACGCGGCCCCACATGTCAGCACGGAACGGTCAACTAAATGGCAACCCTCCCGTCCGAGCGTCTGCGAGGGGTTTCAAACTAGAGCGAGGGGAAAACTGAGGAAAAGTTAAGCGGCTGGGGAAAACTGAGTACAACTAACGACCCAGGGGCACGAAAATAGAAATCCCTTTTTGTTACTTGTAAAGACTTTTTTTAGCAAAGGTGTGATTCTCTCCTCTTACAATAGCCTGTGAGAATGCTTGTGCCCAACTATTCTGTCCCGATCTTAAGCTTAATTAAGTAAGAATGAGAAGTCTGGGAGGCAATAAAAGCATAAATCACCATCACTAGTCATTAAGTAAGGGTTGATGAAATTGGGGGGCTTTCATTGAAGATCTCAGTTCTTTCGCGCATATGGCATCCCGAGCATCACAAGCTTCCTGAACCTTTTCCTTCACACAGTGATGAGGTAGTCGAATTCCTATATGTCGATAACTTGCATAAAAGCTCTTGTTGAGGTAAGAGTCCCTCTTAGATCTTTCGTTAGCCTGAACGAACACTCTTCCTCTGAGATAGAATTGAATAAGTGACAAATGAATGGTAACACATGGTACCTATCCGTGGTCAGGAAATGCTTTGAGCCCAGTGTCCTTGCTTGCCTTGCTCTACCGAAGGATGGCGCAAGGTTTTTCTAACAACTATGTTCGGTTACCATATCTTTGAATGACAAAGGGCCCGGGAAGAGGAAAGAACCTGAAGTCTGCCGAAATCCATAGATCTGGATAAAACCTGTCCTCTTTCGGGAAAAGAATCGAACCAATCCTTTCCTTATCCAACTTTGAGATCCACCAGACTGTGTGGAAAAGAAACACAAAATCCAAGAGAAACCGAATCATCAGAAAAAACCGATAGCATTGACATTTCTTTGTTCCATATTCATGCCTATTTATGGTGGTGAGTGCTTCCACCTCTACCCCCCCCCCATCCTGTTGAGCCTAAGAGTCCAGTCATTGCTTGTCTCTAAAATAGTCGTTCTTTCCATTCTAGATATAGGGAAAAAGTGAGCCTCTTTTCAAGAGACGGCCACTCCGTGTTTTGATCAGCCATTTTTTGTGGGTCGTTGGACCTTCAGGCTTCGGGTTAGGTCAGGATCCTGCTGTCATGGGCTAGTTCTGAAAAGGGCCTCGGCCTTCCTATGAAATAAAGCGGGGGACAATTCTTTAGTATATTTTCTCAATACTAAAAAAACTCGTAATTGTAAGTAGTAAAGAGAAAGATTGATGGATGAAGCGTTGAGTATCTATGATGGGACGATGACTGAAAGACTTTTTTTCAGTAAATGCAGGAGAGAGATGATGGCCGGCCTATCCACACTGTAAGTAACAACAAGTGCTAATGCCTCTGAGCTTGCCCTAGAAAAACCCCTTTTGTGAACTTGAAAACCAACATGGTCAAAGCACGGAAAGGAAAGTATTGGAAAAGCTAAGCTACATCAACATAGGTTCTATTCTGCTACCTTCACTTCTAACTTCACTCCCACCTATTGATATTGATCTTACCTCGAGAAGTTATTCGTTTAGGTCTCGATTACCAATTGATACTAGTGTTTATCTAGTCCAACTTGAATGAAGGAAGAGGTTCACTACTGACTGAACTGAAATACGCCAGAAAATCGATTTGTCCAAAGCAGAAGGAAAAGATAAGCTCGGAAGAAAAGTCAGGGAAATAGGACCTACTTTGCTTTCCAAGTCCACAAGGGATGGGTTTGTTTGCCAACTAGAATGAACAAGGAGATAGTTTTCCCTTGAAAGAAAGGGCCAATTATCATAACATCTTCAAAAGCTTCTCATTGGTATTTATGCCCAAAACACCGGGTTATGTTTCTAAAAAAACATTTTTTCCATTTCCTGGGCCTAGACCAATTTACTTGCTTTCCGGAACAGTCAACTATTGCTTGAACTTTCTTTGATGATATTCCTATTTCCGAAATTGGCTCCTTTTTCTTATCGGTTTCTCCCTCCCTATGTGGAAAACCTTGATCTTTTAGGTTTTGCTTGTGGGTATCAAAAATAGAAACTTTGACCTCCGTATGTGCCTCATACTTTTGTCAATTCATGCCAATTTGGGATTCCTATTGCCCTTATTAGGTGGGATGGCAAAGGAAAAGAAAAGAACAAGCTGGTAACGAGTTCCGGCAAATCCTCTAATTGAGCATTTCTTGAAAGGCTAAACCTGAGAAGCAAACTAGAACTTTTTCCGAACAGCTAAAGCAAACAGTTACTAGATCCAAAATCTCCTGTCCAAGTGGAGGCAAAAGCTGGATACACAGAAATCACTTCTGCTTCCCGAATGGCCGGGCCTTTGTTTCCAGCCCAAATAAGGGCAATATGCCAAGAACATGAAGAAGGACAAGTGCCAGGGAGGATCTCTACAGCGCATTCCCATCTGTGGGTGCAGAAGTATGCTTTGAAGAAGAAGAATCTGGAGTCATATTCTTCTTTCGAGATGAAATGGAATTCGGATGATAGGCTTGTTTTTCTTCCCCTTGAGGATTGTAATATGGAACAGAACTTCTACTACTTCCTTGCGATCTAAACACCTGAACTTGTGCATTATACTGGTTCATCACTGTTTTATAGCGAAGCAAGAGTAAACATGTCTTTTCTTCTTCATGACATAGAGCCAAGTATATCGACTAGAGCAATCAATAAATGTGAGAAACCATTGGTAGCCATTCAAGGATGTAGTTTCACATGGCCCCCAAACATCCGAATGGATGGTATAAAATGGCACATTGCTTCTCATACCTGAATAAATATACGATGACCTTGTGCGCTTTGCCAGTTCACATGTCTCACATACTAGCCTATTCTTGTCAGCTACCGCAGGATACATAAACTCAAGTGTTGAGAAGCCCAAGCTTGAAGTGGAATTTCATCCGCTGGGCTTCGACATAAGACAGAGGGCATCAACATGATCTTGCTTTAGATAGTAGAAAACCATCTCTCATTATCCCCACACCAAGTTTGATTCCAGTTTTTCATTGTCGAAACAAACACAACTTCGGGAAGCAGCAATTTAGCTACTGCACTAACAAAGAGTGGATTCACAGGGCACATGCAAGACTGATGAGAAATTCTTAGTAGGGCGCACTGTTCCAGTACCTGATATAGGTTTCGAAGAACCATCGGCTAACGAAACATTTTCTCCTCCACAAATAGGAGTGCAGCAACTTAGAGAAGAAAACAGGCTTACATCTCCAAGCCACACTAGGTAGGGCAAGGAATAGTCCCTATCACGACTGGTTCTTTTCTTCTTGTATAAGCCTCTGCTGAGCAATCTCCCCATTAGCATCAGCATTCCCTTCATTCTCCCCCTCTTGACTATCACCCTCGGTGCTAGCAGAGAATTCCTCCAAAAACTGACTAAGATCACCTCTACCTGTGTTGTGTAGTATGTCTCATGTTCCCGAAAGGTTACATCCATACTTGCATATAATTTCCTCCCAATAAGATCCCAACATGGATATCCCTTTTGGCTAGATGCATAATCAAGAAATATACACCTCACTGCCCGCGGATCCAACTTGCCAACAGAAGGTCGATGATCTCGCACAAAGCACACACACACAACCTTTCACTTTTGTTTAGGAGGCACCTTGAACTCCCTTTGGCCCAAGAGAAGTTCGGCCGGAGACTTCATACCAAGTATCCTAGACGGCATACGGTTTATGAGGTACGCTGCTGTCATCACTGCCTCACTCGAGAAATTCTTTGGCACATTTATCTAAAACATAAGTGACCGTGCCACCTCCTGCAGATGTCGGTTCTTCCTTTCCCTTTCCGCCACTCCATTCTGTGATGGGGTTCCATCCAGTTCCAACACAAGTAGTCTGATGAATAATCCCATGTTCTGATATATAAGCATCAACCTCTCTATTCACATATTCAGTCCCATTATCTGACCGGAGAATCCGAATCTTCGCTTCAAACTAAGTAGCCACCAGCTTATGGAAGTCCTGAAACCATCTCACAACCTCACTCTTGTGCTTCATCAAATAAATCCAAGCAAGTCATATGAGTGCAACAGTCCATAAATGTAACAAACCACTTGAACCCGCTCACAGAAGTGACAGAACATGGACCCCAAACATCAGAATGTATAAATAAGAAGGGTTCATCACTTCGAAGGCCAATGCTAGGATATGTAGACCTTGTATGCTTCCCAAACGCGCAAGCATCACACACAAGTATGCTCTTGTCCACCTTCTTAAACAAATAAGGATACATACATCCTACTCTTATTATCAATGGATAGCCCAAACGAAAATGATGTAGCAAGATCTCTGCTTCAGGTCCTCTAGCAATCACAGACAATGCGGCATCCACTTGATCAGCCACAACCCCTTACGCCTGATTCCAGACCGAATCCTCTTCCTAGTGCCCTTCTCCTCAAATAAACTCTAATCCTCATCAAATGTAACAGTACATTTGAATTGCTCAATGATGGAGCTAATAGAGAGGAGATTGACCGAAAAAGATGGCACATGCAAAATGGAAGGCAACACCATAGACGGTGTGCATTTTACAGACCACACTCCCTTGATAAATTGGGAACTACGGCTTGTGACGGCTTGCCCATATTAAACTATTGAAGTCGGTCTTTCTCCTATACACACACTCCGAGGCGAGCAAAAAGAACTCTCATCCTCAATTCATTCCTCTGGGTACAGTGAAGAAATAACTCCAGGACCCATTGTATTGTTTTCAGCGAACCATTTTCCAGTACAAGAAAACAACCACTCACGACTTAGCCTCCTGAAGAGGAGAGTCAGATTTCGACGTCATAGAACTCAAGTTACATGTACAAATAGATAGAAATGACAGGATTCGGCTATTCCTCGAGGAAGCGGATGGAGAGAGCGAGAAGTCGCTCACTAGTTATATATGGGACGAGGCAGTATCTAACATCACGACACAATGCCTTAAAAACCCTAAACCGTTGCCTTGCCTTTCTTGCGCCTCAAGCTCTAAACTAAACTGGTGTGTGTTTCTATTGAATAGTTCAGGATGGAATGCAATACGTTCTCCGCTTTCGGATCTCGAAAAGAGAAAACATCTTCCTTTTCCTTGCGAAGGAAACAAAATGATAGGTCTCGACCCAGGGGTAGCGTCAAACTGATAAGAAAAGAGACTAACATAAGTAAGGGGTCTATTGGTGGAGATAGGAACAAGACCAGAGAACGAACCTTAGATCCAGTTTCTTTAGATACTCACACTACTAGGACGGAGGGACTGCCTTGGGGAATGAACGCGAATCTTGAAAACATGGAAATGTAGATACCGGTGGTACCGGTTGCGTACAATCTGCCATGAGCCCCGGATTACTAGCTTGGAAGCCTGGCGAGAAAAGGCATGGTTTCGGCATATAGCCGGCATGAAAACGTGGATTTTCTTGAGCTAAAAAACACCCATTTACTAGGGCGATCATCAAAAGACTGGTTTTCGCTATAGGCTGGATGGAATCCTCTTTTTCCCTAATAATATGCTCAAAATTGGGCCAAAAAAGCTCAAAAAGTTCTTATCCATATAGGGGTCAAAGTTACTCAAAGTGCTTGTCCGCGCCAAAAACTGCCTCCATTTTCGGATCAGTTCCGTCTCCCCTATGCACAAAAGTTACTATTTGTCATTTCTATATGAAAATAATAATTCTTCTAGTAAATAGTTCCGGAAGTAGAGAAAATGGCATCTCCTTTGGAAAGAGTAGGCTCGTTTCAACTCTCAAGTCGTTGCACTTTCGTGCAGCCGTTTCCTCGCTGGCTCCTTTTTCTCAAAACTGATACCG
The DNA here is from genome assembly GCA_007115705.1 of Dactylis glomerata. Taxonomy (NCBI): domain Eukaryota; kingdom Viridiplantae; phylum Streptophyta; class Magnoliopsida; order Poales; family Poaceae; genus Dactylis; species Dactylis glomerata. The sequence goes on from QXEO01000555.1 coordinate 4,256,796, forward strand.
GGACCTTGCGTTTCTTTCTGAAGAAAAGCTACTTCTCTATTCACTAAGATCAAATATTTTTGCAAGCTAATTGCGACAATGTTTTATATTAGTGAACGGAGGTAGTAAGTGGATTCCATACTGTTGACAACATTTAGCTCGCCAAAACGTTTTATATTAGAAAACAGATGTAAGAAATGGATTCCATATACAGTAAGTTGCTTTTACGGAAACACCATGAACTGCATGAACAACTGTTGATAGCAACCTGCTGTCGGAGCACTTTGCTTCTCACGACCACCAGCTGTATCCTTCCGCAGTTTGTTTTCACTAGTGGAAAACAGGGCTTCAGTCCCGGTTGCGCAACCGGGACTAACCAACCGGGACTGGAGCCCAATCTTTAGTCCCGGTTGCTATACGAACCGGGACTAAAGAGAATGCACGTGGCAGGGGCTGGGTGCTCGTGGGCGTAGGTCTTTAGTCCCGGTTCGTGTTAAGAACCGGGACTAAAGTGTCCACACGTGGCAGCATCTGCTGCATCTTTATTTTTCTGGATTTCAATTGTTATTTAGGTGTTTAGGGTTTAGGGTATATTTGTATTTTGCTCCATTCAATTGTTTGATTCATTTCAAATAAGTTTTCTTATATACTTATTCATACAGCATTACAACATAATATATAAAACGATAGATATATATATATAATATATTAGGTTCACCGAGCATATACATGCATACAAGTATATATACAACTTGTTCACACACATAAGATCACGACTTGTGTTTAATTATAAACATTGTCTAATCGAAACCGGCATGAAATTCACCCTTTGGGTTAATGACATGTTCAAGCAGAAATCCGGCTAATTCCTCTTGAATTCCTACTACGCGTTCAGTCGGTGAGAGCAGTTTCCGCTTTGCTTCGAACTACGAAGAAGAAGAACAATATGAATATGAATCATTATAACAAAATTGATGCCAATAAAATGAATTTGTCAGTATATTGTTTACTTACTGTTTGAAAATCAATTCCTTCAGTGACCTGCGCACGAAGGTTCTCGCAAGTGTAGTATGCACATAGATTAGTCCCCGAAGGCTGCCTCGCACACTTTACGAGAATAGATTTTAGTCAGTGACATATCAAGATTGATATACTTAATGGTATTTGAAACTAGAATTAAAGGGATGTGTGGACCTAGCTCGTACGACTTACCTCGATCTGACGGTAAATCAGCTCAGTTTTCCATTCACCTTTAACTGTGCGTATAAACCGTTTCCAAACACTGCCGAGCAAACAAAATGAATAGATGAGTTATAGATGAACGAAAGAGACCGATATAATGCCGTAATGATTGAAATTACCTATCCATCACATCAATGATGCTTTTGTATTCATTAAGTGGTTTATTCATCGAGTCAAAGATTTGAACCCTTCCATAGTCAGGTTCAATCTTTAGCAAAATCCAGTGGTAACTGCGTGCAAGTTTAATTATGTAAGTTAATAAACTCATCAATTACACTTATAACATCGAGTAAGGAAAAGTAACTGTGTATAAGATAGTAACACTCACCTGATGTTGTACGGAAAGAGTATTCTAGCTCGGTATTCCTGCATAAGTAGGAACTCTAGCAAGTTATCCTCCGTCTCCTTGCGATTCCTCTGTATCATCGCTCCGTTAACTCGATTTGGATCAATGAATCCAAGTTGGAGGTCATTCCTTTTCTTACATTCCATACTCTTCATTCTGCATAATAAACAGCGTAGTGAGAAAAATTACATGCAAAGAACGAGTTGAGCTAGAGACTTATAGAAATAATGAATCACTTACAGAACATAGGCACTGACGAGAGATTTGTCGAGCGCGTCTTGATTGAATAGCTGAAAGAATTCATCAAACTCAATATGCACCAAGTCTTGACCTAAGAAATGGTCCGTTGTGATTTGCATAAGGAGAAAATCTTGCGTGCCCTTTGCGGCTTGCAGGTACCACTTATGCAATTTTCGCATTTGCGTTGGTAGATTCATTTCAATCTCAGGTGGGACCAGAATCTTCCCCTTTTCATAGTGCCGTGTTATAGGCGCCTTTGGGGTGATACCTTCATCTAGCAATTGAGAAAGAGTCAAACCAGCTTCTTTAGCAAAGTCGGCGGGATTGGTTGAGCAACACTCCCACCAGCATCACTAGCAAAGACCTTTAGCGGGGAGATCGATTTTTTGGTCTGTGCTCCAAGCTGGGCAACGTCTCTTTTCCCTCTTGAAGTTGCGCTTGTCTTATTAGCTTCTTTTTTTGCATCTACCTGCTTATCCAAACAACGCTTGTAGTCATCTGGCTTACGCAATTCATATTGCGAAGGTTGGGTAAGCATATCAAAGGCCCACTCCTTCTGTTCCAGAGTATATACCTGCTTCGGTGTAGGGGTCGGGCGTAGGGCTGCGAGCTTCCTTTTCACTTTGGCTCTGTCCTCCGCCTCAATTTCTTCAGCAGTCTTCTCGATAGGAGGAGGCGGCACCGCCTTAGCTATCTTGGCCCGTTTCTTCGGAGAGACATTGCTAGTGGACATAGCAGCGGACTTGCCACAACTCTGGGACTTACGAGTGGGCTGAGGCGGCGGAGGTGGCGGAGGCGGCTGAAATTGAGGTGGAGATCGATGTGGACTCGGGGTATGGTGGTAGTCGTCCCTGTCGTCGTCGGGAGGTGGTGAATTGCGAGGACTCGGAGGAGAGGGTGGCCGCCTTGGCGCCGAGCCTGGAAACACGATGTGTTTCTTATCCCAAAGAATTATACCACCCAATACTTCTCCCAGTTTTTCCTCCTCTTCAGGTCCAGCGACGTCAAGAAGGAGGGACTCATACCCCCTTTCAATTGCATCCACCCCGACCTTAGCATAGCCAGGTCGAATCTCACGGCCATGCCAGGTTTGTCCAGGTCCAGATGGCAACACATAGCCAACCGCCACCTTCATCGATATGTTCTTCATGGGATAATGCAGCTGACAGTCTGTCTTCTTGGTGATATCATCCACGGGGTAGTGAACCATCGGTACCTCCGTGGAAGCCACGCTGCTTCTCCGCTGAGATCGGTCGCCTGATGCATGTTCTAGGTGTTGGTGATGCTGAGTTGCCCCTTGCGACTTTAATTCCTCCAGTGCCGTCTGCTGCAGCAAATACAACTCTCTCAGCTCAGCCTGTTGCCTTTCTATGCTCTCTATCCGTGAGGCCTCCTCCTGCGCCTTCCGCTTCTTCGCTCTCTCTCGGCTTCTATAAGTCTGGCTCTCTTCGGAGAACCCAGACCTCCACGGAATAGCAGAACCCAGACCCCGTGTTCGTCCTGTGTGTTCTTTGTTCCCGAGGGCCTTTGTCAGCTCGTCGTTCTCTCTGTTCGGCTTGAACGTCCCCTCTTGAACCTCGGCGATTGTCTTGACAAGTGCTCCCAGGGGTTCAGCAATTTGTTTCTTCTCTTCAACTAATTTCCCTGTTCTCTCATCATAGACAGCTCCATGGGCAAGTGCCCAATTTCTTGACCTTCTGGGCCATTGTTCTGTTTCTGGTTCGATGCCTTTTTCTCGTAGGGCGGCCTCTTGCATATCCCACTTAGGCTCGGCCCTTTTGTAGCCACCTGGACCCAACTTATGGTGATATTTCTTTTTTGCAGCATTTGCCTGATTTTTTTGACTCCTTAGCTTACCCAGCTCTGACTCCTTGTACTCCACAAAAGCATCCCAGTGATCCCGCAGGAACTCATTGGGGCCAGTAAATTCTGGAGCTTGTCGATCGGCGTTGACATAGGCATTCCATAACCTCTTCTTGTGGTTATTGAACTGTGCAGCCATCTTCTTGAGAGCCCACTCCCTGACTTTCTCCTTCTGTTGCTCTGCTTCTTCCAGGGACTCGGTGACCGGCAGATTGAAATGTGGAATGAGGGAATCCCAAAGTCTATCTTTCAAGACCTTGGTGACATAATTCACCGCTGCACCCTCTTCTGGCTCTGGCTGTGCTGGCTCTCCCTTTGCCGCCTTGGGCTTATACCAATATTGAATGCTTATCGGCACCATGTCCCTGACAAGACATCCACATTGAGTAGTGAACACATTTGCGACACTCTTGGGTTCCAACGGTTCGCCTTCACTTGAGAGACGCCCAATCGTGTAATGCTGATTCGATGCCAGCCGTTTGGCCGGGCCTCGCTTCTTTCTAGAAGATCCAGAGCTCTAAAATAAGAAAACACTCGTTAATATATATACCACATAATGCATCGTTATCTACTGATTCATGAATAGAGCTAGTCTTCACATATATATATACCTCGCCGGACCGTTTTATTAAGTCACGACCAGTCTCTTGTGAGCCGTCCTCGCAATCATCATTTTCCGATTCATGCGGCTGCTCCTCCTCCATTCCGTCACCCGACTCGTTCAAAAATTCCGAGCCGTCTCCTTCTGCACGGGTGGTACCCTCTTCTTGTGCACGGGTGGTACCCTCTCCTATAATCTTCAATATCTCTTCTTCACCTTCTCTTCCGGCGCTGAAATCCATATCTGAAATCCATATAACATATAGATCAACAACATTTCGATCTATTCACTTTCTATTCATTTTTATTACTATTACTAATAGTAATAGCATTTTTATTACTATTACTAAGTAGCTAGAAATTTTACTAATAGTAACAGTAATAAAAATAACTAAGAAATTTTACTAATAGTAATTAACTAAATATTTTAACTAAATATTCTAATTAATAATTAACTAAATATTCTAATTAACAATTAACTAAATATTCTAACTAAATTTTACTAATAGAAATTTTTATTACTATTACTAAGAAGCTAAACTAACAATTAACTAAGAAACTGATCTAACTATTAACTATTCTAAAAAAACTGAATCTAATCTAACTAAAAAAACTTACAAACTAATCTAACTACATTTCTCTAACTTATTATTCTAACATAAAATCTAACTAATAGTAATTGTATTTTACTAACTAACATAAATAACTTATTTTCTAACATAAAATCTAACTATTTTTCTAACATAAAATCTAACATAAAATCTAACTATTTTTCTAACATATAAAAGCTAACATAAAATCTGCATTTTACTATTACTACTACTAACTTATTTTCTAACTATTACTAACTTATTTACTATTACTAACTAACTTAAATAACTTATTTTCTAACTATTACTACTATTACTAACTAACTTATTTTACTAACTTATTTACTATTACTAACTAACTTAAATAACTTATTTTCTAACTATTACTATTACTAACTAACTTATTTTACTAACTTATTTACTAAGTATTACTACATTTTTCTAACTTATTTTTTAACTTATTTTGTAAATTTTTTTTGTAGGCCGCCGGCCGGCCTGCGCGGCTGCTGCAAGAAGCGCTCACCTGCGCGCGGCGTCTCGGTGGCTCGGGCGGCAGCGCGACGTGCCTCCTTCGCGGCGGCGGCGGCTCGATCGGCCGGACGGCGCGGGCGGCCGGCGTGCGGCGGCGGCGGCTAGGGCTTGGGCGCGCGGCGCGCGGCGGCGGCTAGGCTAGGGCGGCGGGCGGCGCGCGGCGGCGGCGGCTAGGCTAGGGCGGCGCGCGGCGGCGGCGGCTAGGCTAGGGCGGCGCGCGGCGCGGCGGCGGCGACTAGGCTAGGGCGGCGGTCACGGCGGGCGGCGACCGCAACGTTCCAGGCCTCCTGCTCCTCCGCGCGCGATGAAAGGAAACTGCTAAGTGCTGTGGGGAAGAAGGAGGGGCGGCGCGGCCCTTATATACCCCCACCCATTTAGTCCCAGTTGGTGGCTTCAACCGGGACTAAAGGGGGGTCTTTAGTCCCGGTTGAAGCCACCAACCGGGACTAAAGACCCTTTAGTCCCGGTTGGTGGCTCCAACCGGGACTAAAGACCTTGGGGCGGTTCGCGCCCAGGGCTCAGACCTTTAGTCCCGGTTGGTATTACCAACCGGGACTAAAGACGTAATAAATGCGCGCCAATGCTGTATATTTTTTCAGATTTCATTTGAATATGAATTTTGAATTTCAATTTGAATATCTTCTATATATTTTAGAATTTGATAAAACTTTGAATATGAAAAGTGTTTAAAATTGAATAATTAATTCAAAAATATTTTCAATTTTCAAAATCAATTATTCTAACTATTCAAACAATTAACTATTTTGCCATTTTCTATTAAAACAATATTGATTAAAATTCTTTTAGCATATTTTAGAATTTGATAAAACTTTGAATATGAAAAGTGTTTGAAATTGAATAACTAATTCAAAAATATTTTCTATTTTCAAAATCAATTATTCTAACTATTTAAACAATTAACTATTTTGCCATTTTCTATTAAAACAATATTGATTAAAATTCTTTTAGCATATTTTAGAATTTGATAAAACTTTGAATATGAAAAGTGTTTGAAATTGAATAACTAATTCAAAAATATGTTCTATTTTCAAAATCAATTATTCTAACTATTTAAACAATTAACTATTTTGCCATTTTCTATTAAAACAATATTGATTAAAATTCTTTTAGCATATTTTAGAATTTGATAAAACTTTGAATATGAAAAGTGTTTGAAATTGAATAACTAATTCAAAAATATGTTCTATTTTCAAAATCAATTATTCTAACTATTTAAACAATTAACTATTTTGCCATTTTCTATTAAAACAATATTGATTAAAATTCTTTTAGCATATTTTAGAATTTGATAAAACTTTGAATATGAAAAGTGTTTAAAATTGAATAACTAATTCAAAAATATTTTCTATTTTCAAAATCAATTATTCTAACTATTCAAACAATTAACTATTTTGCCATTTTCAATTAAAACACACACCGTGGTGCTTCTTCCTTGCAGCGCCTCAACCCTGTCTTCAAAAGTGTTCAAAAGAAAGCAATGGCCGCCGTCTTCCGCCTCAACCCCGTTGCCTCGCCCTACTGCCTCTCTCCTACCCCTGTAGCCCCATTGGAGTGTTTGAAAAGTGTTTGAAATTGAATAACTAACCCAAAATCATACATTTACATCAAAAGGTTCAGTACATTATTACACATCACCAACATCCCCATCTAGTGTTGGGGTTTCCTTCTGCACCGTAACCATGGAGTATCTTCTTTGTTTAAGAGGAGGGTTGGGTCAGTGTTCACTCTGAAGGGCGGAATTTCATCAAACTTGTTATAATCTTCTGACATATCTGTCTTGTCCTCCACTCCCACGATGATTCTTTTCCCTGAGAGAACAATGTGTTGCTTTGGCTCATCGTGTGATGTATTCGTTTTCTTATCTTTTCTCTTTCTCGGTTTTGTAGACATGTCCTTCACATAGAAAACCTGAGCGACATCGTTGGCTAGGACGAATGGTTCATCCATGTACGCAAGATTGTTGAGATCCACTGTTGTCATGCCGTACTTTTGGTCTACAACTACCCCGCCTCCTGTCAGCTTGACCCATTTGCACCGAAACAAAGGGACCTTAAAAGACGGTCCATAGTCAAGTTCCCATATCTCTTCAATGTAACCATAATATGTGTCCTTTGTCCCATTGTCGTGTAATGCATCAAAGCGGACACCACTGTTTTGATTGGTGCTCTTTTTATCTTGGGCGACCGTGTAAAATGTATTCCCATTTATCTCGTAACCCTGGAAAGTCAATATAGTTGAAGATGGTTTCTTGGCCAACATGGAGAGCTCATATCCAGCAGTGGCGTTATTTATGAGAAGTGTTTGCAACCAACCACCAAAAGTCGCCATGTGCAACTTTGTAATCCAGGAGTTTGACTGCCCAGGGTTTTCCGAGCGTACAATATTCTTGTGTCGTTCCATATACGGCTCCACCAATGTGGAATTTCGTAAAACTGTGTAGTGTGCTTCACTCAAAGAATGTCCATCCATACAGTATGCTGATTTCATTCCTAGCGTGCCTTTTCCACTTAGTCTCCCCTCATGCCGCGATTGAGGAAGACCAATCGGGTTCAGGTCAGGAACAAAGTCAACACAAAACTCAATGACCTCCTCTGTTAGATAGCCCTTGGAGATGCTTCCTTCTGGCCTAGCACGGTTATGCACGTATTTCTTTAAGACTCCCATGAACCTCTCAAAGGGGAACATATTGTGCAGAAATACTGGACCGAGAATGGTAATCTCTTCGACTAGGTGAACTAAGAGATGCGTCATAATATTGAAGAAGGACGGTGGGAACACCAACTCGAAGCTGACAAGACATTGAGCCACATCATTCTGTAACCGTTGTAGATCTTCTGGATTGATTACCTTCTGCGAAATTGCATTGAGGAATGCACATAGCTTCACAATCGGTACTCGAACATTTTCCGGTAGAATCCCCCTCAGTGCAACCGGAAGCAATTGCGTCATAAGCACGTGGCAGTCATGAGACTTTAGGTTTTGGAATTTTTTCTGGGCTATATTTATTATTCCCTTTATATTTGACGAGAATCCAGATGGGACCTTGATACTGCTCAGGCATTCAAAAAAGATTTCCTTCTCTTCTTTGGTAAGAGCGTAGCTCGCAGGACCCTTAGAATCCTCCGGATGCATGCCGTCTCTTCTTTTCATACGGTGCTGGTCCTCCCGTGCTTCTGGTGTATCTTTTGTCTTCCCATACAAGCCCAAGAATCCTAGTAGGTTCACGCAAACATTCTTCGTCACGTGCATCACGTCGATTGCAGAGCGGACCTCTAGGAATTTCCAATACTCAAGCTCCCAAAATATAGATTTCTTCTTCCACATGGGTGCATGTCCGCTAGCGTCATTCGGAATAGACAGACTGCCAGGACCCTTTCCAAAGATTACTTCTAAATCTTTGACCATATCAAATATATCATCACCAGTATGGCGTTTAGGCTTGCCTCGGACTTCTGCCTCGCCTTGGAAATGCTTGCCTTTTTTCTTCAATTGATGTTTGGGCGAAAGAAATCGACGATGCCCGAGATACACCACCTTCTTACTTTTATCCAAATATATACTATCGATCTCACCTAAACAGTGCGTGCATGCATTGTATCCCTTGTTTGTCTGTCCTGAAAGGTTACTAAGAGCGGGCCAATCATTGATGGTCACGAACAGCAACGCTCGTAGATCAAATTCCTCTTGTTTGTACTCATCCCACACACGAACACCTTCAGTCTGCCACAGCTGTAAAAGTTCATCAACTAATGGCCTTAGATACACATCAATGTCATTGCTGGGTTGCTTCGGGCCTTGGATAAGCACTGGCATCATAATAAACTTTCGCTTCATGCATAACCAAGGAGGAAGGTTATATATACATAGAGTCACGGGCCAGGTGCTATGACTGCAGCTCTGCTCCCCAAAAGGATTCATGCCATCTGTACTTAGACCAAACCTCAGGTTGCGTGCGTCTTCCGTAAACTCCGGAAAATCTCTGTCGATTTTTCTCCACTGCGACCCATCAGCGGGGTGTCTCAACATCTCGTCACTCTTACGGTCTTCTTTGTACCACCTCAACAACTTGGCATGCTCTTTGTTTCTGAACAAACATTTCAACCGTGATATTATAGGTGCATACCACATCACCTTGGCAGGAACCCTCTTCCTGGGGCGCTCGCCCTCAACATCACCAGGGTCATCTCGCCTGATCTTATACCGAAATGCACTGCACACCGGGCATGCATTCAAATTCTCATACTCACCGCGGTAGAGAATACAGTCATTAATGCATGCATGTATCTTCTGCACCTCCAATCCTAGAGGGCAGACAATCTTCTTTGCTTCATACGTACTGGCGGGCAATTCGTTATCCTTTGGAAGCATCTTCTTCATAATTTTCAGCAACTTTTCAAATCCCTTGTCAGATAAACCACTCTCTGCTTTCCATTGCAGCAATTCTAGCGTGCTTCCTAGCTTTTTCTGGCCGTCTTCGCAATTTGGGTATAAATCCTTTTTGTGATCATCTAACATGTGTTCCAACTTCTCCCTCTCCTTTTCACTTTCACAGTCAATCTGTGCATCAACAATGACCTGACCAAGATCATCAGCGGGCATATCTGATGCCCGTTCTTCACCTTCTTCTTCTTCATTATCTTCCATTGCGGTATCGGTGGTTTCAGGGAACTCAGGATAGTTGTCATCATTCTCTTCTTCATCGTTGTCTTCCATCATAACCCCTCTCTCCCCATGCTTGGTCCAACAATTATAGCCGGACATGAAACCGAACCGGAACAGGTGGATGTGAAGGGTCTTTGTGGAGGGGTAATCCTTCTCATTTCGACAACCACCGCATGGACAACACATAAAACCATTCCGCTTGGTTGCCTCAGCCACCTTGAGAAAAGAATGCACGCCTTTAATGAAATCTCTAGAGCGTCGATCGGCGTACATCCATGCTCGGCTCATCTGCATTATATAAGTACATATCAAACGCAAATCAAATATACAATTTCTATTTCTATCTCTAATTTTAGTTTGCTAAGTAAGAATAAGTTAACAAAACTTTAGTCCCGGCTGGTGGGTACTTTAGTTCTATCGGTATTTCTATTGTTCTATCTCTATCTCTATTTCTATTTCTATGCTAGCTATGTCTACTTCTATTTTTATTTTTAATTCTAACATTTCTATTTCTAATAGCATTTCTATTTCTAATAAAATCTAACATAAATAAAATCTATATAGCATTTCTATTTTTACCTCTATCGGTATTTCTATCTCTATTTCTATCGGTATTTCTATTGTTCTATCTCTATCTCTATTTCTATTTCTATGTTAGCTATGTCTACTTCTATTTTTATTTTTAATTCTAACATTTCTATTTCTAATAGCATTTCTATTTCTAATAAAATCTAACATAAATAAAATCTATATAACATTTCTATTTTTACCTCTATCGGTATTTCTATCTCTATTTCTATCGGTATTTCTATTGTTCTATCTCTATCTCTATTTCTATTTCTATGTTAGCTATGTCTACTTCTATTTTTATTTTTAATTCTAACATTTCTATTTCTAATAGCATTTCTATTTCTAATAAAATATAACATAAATAAAATCTATATAGCATTTCTATTTTTACCTCTATCGGTATTTCTATCTCTATTTCTATCGGTATTTCTATTTTTCTATCTCTATCTCTATTTCTATTTCTATTTCTATGTTAGCTATGTCTACTTCTATTTTTATTTTTAATTCTAACATTTCTATTTCTAATAGAATTTCTATTTCTAATAAAATCTAACATAAATAAAATCTATATAGCATTTCTATTTTTACCTCTATCGGTATTTCTATCTCTATTTCTATCGGTATTTCTATTTTTCTATCTCTATCTCTATTTCTATTTTTATGTTAGCTATGTCTACTTCTATTTTTATTTTTAATTCTAACATTTCTATTTCTAATAGCATTTCTATTTTTAATTCTTCACCTATTTGTACACATAATCAAATAAACATCTAATAATTGCTCCCATAAAAAAAATCACAAATCTCTCTACTTCTAGAGCAATAAATGAGCTAAATTACCAATGAAAGACAAAAGCACAAAATTCCTCACCTTTTAGTCCACTTAGATTGAAGTGGGGATATCAATTTGTGACAACAAATGGTGGTCAAAGAGGATGAACTCGAGTTGCATGAAGAACACTTGACAGTGGAGAGGGGGAGTGGCTGGCTCCAGGAGGAAGAAGGAGCTGCTTTATACAGGGAAGTCATTAGTCCCGGTTTGTAATACCAACCGGGACTAAAGGCTTGGTCTTTAGTCCCGGTTGGTGTTACCAGCCGGGACTAATGAGTCTCACCACGGTCGGATTCGACCCCAGAGCCATTAGTTTCGGTTCATGTTACGAACCGGGACTATAGGTTCAAGATGAACCGGGACTAATGAGTTCGGGGGTCCTGCGGCCGAAAAGGCGGTGGGGCCCGGGGCATCAGTCCCGGTTCAGACAACAACCGGGACTAATGCCCTAGATTATTAGGCCGGTTTTCTACTAGTGTTTCCATACATAACTGTGATGATAGATTAGTGCTGGTCACACGTGTTGCTTAAGGGGCGACTCTGATTCAAACATTATTATTGAAATAGATTGTGCTTACATTCTGGATTCATTCAAGGAAGGTAGTCCTGATTGGTCTGAAGTTTGTCTGATTGCAAAGGAATTCAATTATATGAAGCCTCTGGATTGGCAAGTCATAATTTCAAAAGTTAATAGATTTTGTAATGAAGTAGCTCATGGTTTATGCCAATTAAGTCGTAGTGTGTTGTGTAGTGGTATTTTACAAGGTGCGGTGCCGAATGCGTGTCGAAAGCGGCCTTGGATGATTGTAATCAAAACCTTATTATCTGATTAACACACAACACATTTCAAAAATAAAATACATATAATTTTTAGTCAAAGTTAAATCTATTAAATATTATAAAGTTTGATCAAGTATATAGTAAAAAATATTGACAACAATAATACCACATGTGTATATTATGAAAGAGAATATCATAATGATTCTAATAACATTAATTTGGTATTTGGTATTGAAGAAGTTGCGGTGACCCAGCATACCACTGCATGTGTAGTATGCAAGTCGTTGACATAACACCAATGAAACACCGTCTTACTAGTATTACATCCCTCAGAGTGGTACAACAGAAACATCGCAGGTCCAAGGTATGTCTATATGATTATAATATTCAGCATACAGAAGATCTTCAGAACCTCCTCAACAGGTAGAGATTTAGTTCTGGCGACTACAATCGAGAAAGAAAACACTGAAGACTAAACTAAAGCTACAACTAATGCAGTTGGCTTCTACTCTACAGAATTACCCTAACTACTTTGGTTCTAGGATTAGGGAATTGGTTCTCTTCTATTCCTATGCTAGTTTTCCACCAAGCTTTGGTATAGTTGTTGACTCCAATGATAATCCTGATGTTGGTGGAATGCTTCATCTTCATCTTTAGTGTCTTGAGATTGCCTCCTTGAGTTGCCTCCAATCTAAGCAAGGGTTAAGAGGAAGTGGGGTGAGTAACAAGCGTTACCCAGCAAGTTCATATAGGAAAATAAGGTGTTTTATGCACTAACTATAGCCTTAGACCAAAGAGTCGTTCGCCAATGCAGGTTTTCGTAAACATTTCTTGAAGAGGTTGCTTTTATTCTGAAGAACTATGTCCGTCAGTCTTCACAGGTTGCTAGAACTTCGTGGAGTTCCTTTCCTGCTGCGTTCGCAGTTCTTTCCTAGAACAAGGAGTGAGCAGCCACAATTTTTTACACTCTACAGAGGTGCGTTGCTCTACCCATGAGAGACCATAGCTTTGTTGCACAACCATGTTGCAGGCTTGTCCACACTTCCTTTGTATGGGGCCCAGTCTAAGATCCAAGCCAATCACTATCCTTCTCTGCACAACGCATGCCCATCCAATTCTGACAAGGAGGTTTAACCCCTGATATTCACCCCGCAAGGTAGAACTATCTAGGCGCCTCTTGCAGACCATCATAGACATCAGTAACCGTGGGCACTAAGGGGTCCCACCCATGTGTATGTATTCCCGCAAGACATACAGCGTACGGTAGCTGAGTGTCCGTTGACATGCGAACAGAAGAAGATCCAGCTGACTTCCCTAGAGCCATTATAGATCTCATGGTTAACGCGCATTGTACGGCGCAAGAATCACTGGCGATATTGGTTGTTAAGTTCTAGGGTTCACTTTCCTGTGCAAATAGAACCTCCACCACAACAATCATACCATGGTTCTATTTGCCAGCCTTCCTAGGTTATCATCACTCGGGTCGATACCAGCTAGTCATATTTATTATAAAAAGAGAACCTTTTGCTTTTAGAAGCAGTAGTAATACCACAGGTATATATTTGCAAGTAATTTGTTAAAAATAATCAAAGGCATGAGCAAGAGTGAACTTGCCTTTTTGATTGCAAGATTGTGCAAGTCAGGGTCTTCGACACGTATGAAATCCAAATTCTTAAATAGCACCATCATCTGTTAAAGATGATGCTAAAGGAACTGCAGCATGATATGCATAATATATGCTATGCATTGCTCTAAGCGTAACCTAACCCCGATGATTTAGGATGGACGAGTTGCGGTGATTTCTTTAGGATGTGTTGCACTTTTAGAATATATTCTCAAACAAGATTCTTATTAGGGTTTTAGGTTAGCATGGAAATGTTATACATCTAGAATGGTAAATCATAACAATGTTATAGCACATAATTCCTAATTGGGGGCACACTCGAGAACAATTACTTACTTTAAAGCTTACAAGAGGCATTTTAATGTTTACTTGTTATATATCCTAAAATAATACTCCCTCCAGTCGGAAATAAGTATCGGCAATTTTGTACTAGTTTAGTACAAAGTTTGTACTAAGTCCCTTATTTCTGATCGGAGGGAGTAACCTTTAAAGAACATGTTTCTTAATGAATAGAAGTACTATAAATAAGAGTTAGTGTTCCGAGGTTTAGCATAATTCGCTATTAGTCATGGAGTAGTTATTAGGTGGAAATATCAAAGAAACAAGTTAAAAATTCATCTAATACTTAAAAATTATTAGTTGAGCATGATCATTCAAGGTAATTTACATTGTTGTTACCACATATGGTGGTTTCTACCGCTGACATTATTCCTCACATGCATAGGCAATTATTTACATCAAGGGATGAGAATGGTTGTGATGCTTATTTGATAAGTTCTTAAAAAGAATAACTTTAGAAGAACATAATCCTTAATCGACAATTAGTACAAAACTTCATTTAGTGATCCTTTACTTTTTAGGAGCATTCCAGTAATCAAGAAAACATAATTCCCTTTATTAATAGTTGTTGGGGTTTGAAGTTCAATTTCAAATGGTTACCACTTTGATTTTTGCACTTCTCATAATGGAATATGAATCTTAAGTAAACAAGGTTCAATAGTGGATTATAGTTGAAAATGAAGTCTAAACACAAATTAATGCTTATTTAAGATTTATCCTGATTTCTTATTATTTAAGAAAATACTTTTAAGAGCTAAATCAAATTTTAAATGATTTAAAATTGTCTTAGAAGTTTTCAAATTAACTTTTAATGAAACAATTGTTGAAATAACAATGTTAGAGTTAGGAAACAATTCTTATTCAAATTTATGATTTTTCTCAAATTTTACTATTTTAAATTTTTTAGGAAAAAATATTTTGAGGGCTTAAATCCTAATAGTAAATTTAGTATTTTTAGAATACTAAATATTAGTTAAAATAACATTCTTTAAATTGTAAAAATTTTATTTGATATTTTAAAATTTTGTTTGAATTATCATAATTAGGTTTGAATTCAAAATTCAAATAGTACTTAAACAAGTTTTAAATTTAGTTCAAAATTATTTCACACAAGCATGAAATTTTATGTAGTAAATTGATAGATATTATTTTTGTGATCATTTTGGTATATTATTTATATTTTCTGATTTAGAATGAATTAGATATGAATTTGCAAAGGTTTCACTAATTCCTAGAATTTATTTGACAGGGAAACACTTTTCTAATCTAACCTATTCGAGCCACAAAGACTGATTGGTGGGATCAGAGTCCATATTAGCAGCCACGTGGGATTGACTAGGTCAAAATGGTTGACTGGTCCTGGAGCTCACCGGCGGTGTGTTGTCGACGACGGCGACGATGCTCAAGGGTTCCCGGGGACGTGCTAAGGGATGATTCTGGACCAGGACGCTATAATGGACCATTTGGTGGTGGCGCCCCCTCGAAAAGGTCACCGGAGTTGCTCCGGTGAACCTCTAGTGTGGCGGCGATCGGTGGTCAGAATCAAAATGGAGCTTCGGACTAGCAAATGATGCAATCAGATGCCTAGAGGATTCGCGAGCTCACCAGCGTATCGATGTTGTGCTCGACGGGGACGGGAATGGTCGGAGATGAGCTATTGATCAAGCTTTCCGACAAACGGCGGCGAAAGGTAATGAATCGATTGAAAGGAATATGCCCGAGAGGCAATAATAAAGTTGTTATTATATTATTCCATGTTCATAATAGATGTTTATTTCTCATGCTAGAATTGTATTAATCGGAAACATTAATACTTATGTGATTAATAAACTAAAAGGGTTCCTAGTAAAGCCTCTCTTTTATACTAGCTCATTGATTAACTGATGATCAAGGTTTCCTGATCATGAACATTGGATGTTGTTAATAACGGGGTCATATCATTAGAAGAATGATGTGATGAACACTCACACCCATAGTACGAATAGCAATACGATCAAGTCATCAAGTTCATTGCTATATCAAACTCATGCGAAATAGTTCTAATCCTCAGACCATGAGATCATGTTAATCACTGATACCGGAAGAGTGCTTTGATGATATCAAACGTCACACCGTTACAGGGTGATTATAAAGGTTGATTTGGGTATTCTAAAAGTATTAGTTGAGGCTCATGGATCAAGAGTGGAATTTGTCCGACCCGATGACGGGAAGATATTCTCTGGGCCCTTCTCGGTGATATTGCATTGGAATCGCTTGCAAGCATGTGACTAGGTCACGGGAATGCATTATCACGGAATGAGTAAAGAGACTTGTCGGGAACGAGATCGAACTAGGTATGGTTGATACCAAATGATCGGATCTCGGACAAGTAATAATATCGCGAGACAAAAGGAATTAACTATGTTCGTTGTTGGTTCACACGATCACTAGTTCATCGTTGAGTAAGTGGGAGTCATCATGGATTTCTAGATCCCGCTGATGATTATTGATCGGAGAGGAGTCTCGATCATGTCCACGTTATTCACGAACCATAGGGTGACACACTTAAGGTTCGCCGTCGTTTTTGAGTGGATACGATACTCCGATCGAATTACAGGACAGCATGAGGGTTGTTTCAGAAAAGCACCGAAACTGTTTCGGGATATCGAAATAACTCAAGGGTGTATTTGTTAATGTTTGTTAATTGAATGAATTAACAAATATTAAAGAAATAAAAATGTTTTATTAAATCAATAAGTGTGAATTTTAATTAGCAGGAATGTCATGCAAAATTAAAATGGGGGTTACTCATTTGATGAGGGGGGTTACCTTTCCATGAAGGAGGGGGTTACCACCACCATGAAGAGGAGAAAAGGGGAGGGGCTGGCCGCACCCCTCATGGGTGGCTTCCCCCTCTCTCCTATATATATGTTGGACATACTCCTCTTCTCCCAACACTTTGGTTCTTCCCTTCTCCCGCAAAGTTGCTGCCCCAAATCCGTCTTGGCTTAGCGAAGCTCTGTCGGATTGTTAGTTCGAGTTTCACACACTTGGAGAAGTGAGTGTTGGAGTGTCCGGTGGATCCCTTCTTCCGCTGCCCCGCTGGACCGAGGGCGTGGAGGAGTCGACGACGAGCCGTACGTGTGACCGAGCACGGGGGCGCTGCCGGTTGTGGCGCCGTGTACACGATCTCGTGATCGTCAAGTGAACCACTACGTCGACTACGTCAAGTGAACGACTACGTCGACTACGTGCGTCTTCCTCGACTCTCCATCGGCAACGTTTGTGCGGGAACGTAATCCCCGCTACTGGTCTTCGAGGGTTAGTCTCCGTTGCTACCATCTTGTAGATGTTCTTGGCTAGTTTATATGTTCATGCGTAGGAATTTTTTTGTTTTCTATGCTACGAACCCATCATCGATTCCTTTGAATTGAAACACCACTGCTCGATTCTTGTGAGATGAGTACTCCTAGAAACATGGCGAAGCTCCTAGACCACTCCACGCTTGAGGACGTGACCGGAAACGGCGACATCTGGCGGGACTCTGGCGAGCACCTTCGGTTTGGTGGAGAGGACAGAGAGGACCAGTGAGATTGGGAGAGGTCGGAGAAGAACAAGCATGCCACAGCAGTTCTACAGGCGTTTTATAGGGGTTGGCAAGGTCTCTCCCATCTTTTCACCGCCGGCGACGGCCAGGATGCGGCGGCGGCGTTGGCACTTGAATCGGGCGCAAATCACTTCTCCTCACTGGCCAGTAGGAGCGCCCGGATGAGTGCAACGATGTGGCGGTCAAAGAAGCTACGGCAGTGGCCAGCAACGGCGGCAGGGGCATGGAGCTCACCATCGCGATGTCGCCCATGCAGAGGAAGACGAAAGGGATGGTCTTCCTCCCCGAAGGGTCCTGCATGTCAGGTGAGATATCGAAATGGTATCGAAGCCAGGCTGGCTTGGCTGGATGCTAGACCGGCTTGCTAGGCTGTGGCCCACTGGCCGTTGTCTCCTCTCTTTTTTCTGTGTTCTTTTCCTTTTCTTTTTCTATTTCTAGTTTTTGAATTCCTATTTGAATTTTCCAATCTATTTTTGAGGATCTTGAACTTGGGTTCACCTAAGATAGATTTAGGGTGTTAAGTAACATCAGATATTGTATGGATAGTGATTTTCTATGTATAAGCACCTAACATACCTTAAGTATCATTAGGGTTTGAGTAGGATTCTAAATAGTGATGATTTCATATTTTCTTTTTAGGGTTGGAATTGTTTTCCTAGGTCTTGCATAGTTCCAAATGGAATGTCAGTAATATCATTAAGGTTTTGGATTACCTAATGATATCTCATGTCTCTCACAAGGAGGATCTACTTGAGATAAAGACTTGGTTCCATATAGATGGGTTGATCACTAATGTGATAAATGGGATTTGTACTTAGAAGTATTAACACCATTCTTGCATTGGGAGACAGTGCATGGTTCTAAGGTTTTTCTTATGATCACTATATGATACATAAGATAGAATGATACTTTGAAATGGATCTCCAAATAAATGGACGAGAGGATATGGAGTTTGATAGGATGATATTACACTTATCCAGAATATGGTACCTAGTCCTAGAATGGGATCAATGTGATAAAGGCTCTATAGACTAAATAGGAATCTAGGGTTTAAGCTTGTGGTCTCCTCCACCTATCTCTAGTTTCTTAGCTTAATGGAAACTTGTACACAGATCAAGGTTTCCCTTATAGCTTCTATAAGATGAATATCTCCAAAGTGGAATGTGTTCAAGTTGGACTCCTACTCCCCTCTGGGTTTTAGGATGATATCTACTTAACACATTAGGTTCCATGGATAACCTAACTATCTTCCATCAACAAGTATAATCGTGTACTGGACATGATCATCTTACTTCCTTCATTAACTCTCATAATGAATCTATTTTATTTTATTCATCAACTCCCATAATAAATCTACTTTATTCTCTTCATCAACCCATACTCAATTTGGTATTAGGTTAACCTCTCCTTCTTTTGAGTTTCTAAATTATATCCTAGGGCTCTATCCCATAAGATGAGAGTACACTAAATGGATATGGTTTCTCTCTTCTTCTTCAGAGCGAGAATAGATTTGGATCTCTGAGAATGAAAGATAGATAAGGATTTGTAGATAAGACTTGTGCTGAAT
Source organism: Dactylis glomerata (assembly GCA_007115705.1). Taxonomy (NCBI): domain Eukaryota; kingdom Viridiplantae; phylum Streptophyta; class Magnoliopsida; order Poales; family Poaceae; genus Dactylis; species Dactylis glomerata. The sequence goes on from QXEO01000555.1 coordinate 4,276,167, forward strand.
TACTTTGTGATAGATAGATTTCATTGATTTAAGTTTAAGGAATACCATGATGATCATGGTAGAAATAGGTATTGGTTCATAACATTATGTGGTAATAATTATTGTGCCTCACTTTACTCTCTTTTAACTATTGGTATACCTCTACCCAAAACAAGGGTTTAACCAAGGTCATGTTGAAGTTTATCGTGCTCTAGTTGATGAGCTACTTCAATTCCATCAACTCAAGTGAAACTTCAACCACTTTGACAAGTTTTATTTAAAAGCACAAAAATTCCCCAGATTTTCTTATACATGAATGCAATACACACATCTGTTGCCTTTAATTCGTGACCTCTAATCCTGGGATATTACAGAAGTCGACAAATTTTGATATATATTTGATTAAAATTAACAAAATTTAATCTTGACCGAAAATTATATGCAACACAATTTGGGAAGTAGGGAGTACATGAGATTTTTCAGATTAACTCGTGGTAGTAGTACATACTCGAGTCTGCGATGCCTGCTTCGACCAACCCGTTCTTACATTTGTTTACTCAGTTCAAGATACAGGTGGTTTGGTTCGAACCGTTGACCCGCTGGACCCGGACCTGATTTTAGTCACCACTTGCTTTACTTGATTGTGGAAAGTGAAAACATTGTAAATTGACCCGGCGGCCAAGTAGATACTACCTCAAATTTGTTGCCGCAGGTTCAATGAATCTAGCCAGATTTTTATAATATTTCACCTAATCTATGACAATTAAGTTGGATCGGAGAGTAATAAGATTTAGTGTCGTTATTAGCTTCATATATTGTATCGGTCATACCAAACGGCCTATTTGATTCAAACGATTTGCACACATATATTTTGGAGGATTACGAATCCTTCTTAGATGGTTGTTTGATCTATGATTTGAATCTATAAAAAAATTCATAATAAGGAAGCATGTGCACTTGATTTAACAGGAAATCTAATGTTCACTCAAACCTTTATGTCAGAATTTCTTGTTTTTTCTATGATAAAAACAAACAAAATTATAAGCTCAAATAAGAGATGCACCATGGTGCCTACAAACCATGCCCAATAGTCGTAAAATACAAGTTTGGTTGTTCATATCTAAGGTATGTACAACTTGGTGCATACATTATACAGTAGTAATGAATGGGATACGTATACCATGGGTATGATTATTTGCATGTATACTAAGGTATGTAAAAGTATGTATGTATACGCAAGTTAGGTACATATATATTGGGGGTGTGTGTGTATCTTGGTGTAACTTGGGTATGCATATCTTGAGTTTGTATGAGTGAGACATATGTATCTTGTGTACGTATACCCTTACATATGCACAATTGTAAGCACAATGTACATATTTGATGTATGGTGCCTAGGCACCATCATGCCCCATTTGAGCTTATATAAATTTATGTATAACTAAAAGGGACATAACATTGCAATCCTGCGTTTTCTCTATTCCTGTGTGTCTAGAACCGTGTGAATCAAAGATTCCTAATCCTACATCGTCTAAGATTGTATGTTTAAATCTATTTTTGAAAAATAAACATTGTTTCACCAAACTATGTTGTACATTTTAGGATCCATCTAGAGACAGGAAAATATTGGCCGACTTAGATGTTGATGGACCCAAAGTGTATATATAGATTGGTATGCGGAAAAGGAGTTCATGCTTTAGGAACATCACCAAACATGAAATTATATATGATAATTTCTTACATTTTTCTCATCTAAATTAGAAATATAATGAAATCCTTCAGAGTTAAGATGTAATGCAAAGAGACTGTGACAAAACAAAATATCTTATAGTCAAATGTGTACAGTATGCTAAGCTAAGGATGGGCGGTATACACTTACTTTAGATATAATAAACCAAGTCATCGCGAGTAAAAAAATGTTTGTGGAAAATGGAGACCATGCACCATATGTACAAAAGTATTTGTATGCACACATTTGTTTAGAATTAGAATTTAACTCAAGCTGAACACAAGTTTTGAGATTCTTAGTTTTGACTAGTCTTCTTGATGTTAAAATTAGTTTTTGTTATTCTTGTAGAAAGATAGTAGGAAATGGAAAATACACTAAAATTAGGGGCAAATATCTAAGGATTTAAACCATTCAAAATATGCAGTTTATGATTCAACCAAGTACAACATTGAAGATAGAGAATACCATGGTGATAGTTGCGCCTAGAAATGTAGTCCCGCTGAAGGAGCTGAAGGATCTATAAACTTAATATGTGATCATCTTGGCCTCATCGCCGCATCTCTAAGCTAGCCAAACCAAGTCTTCTGTGTTGATACCGGCTATATTTTTTGTTTAGGAAGAGGTAGAAAATGCCGATGACTCCAATGCCTTGCTATGTGCATGCGCAAGGCATATATTGATGGTTGTGTGAGATGAGTGGATAGACTAAGGGTATAAAGCAGCAAACTTGACAACTCATGCATCAAAATGAAATAATTCCATCTAGGAACTGAGTTAATTCAATAATATCCAGCTTTGCTTCTTATGGTCTCCTGGTCTATAGGCCAAACCACCTCTGTTATTGGAAGTGTAAAGCCACTTAAAACGTCACATATTCTTCTAGAGACCATGTTGCTTAAAACAAGATTTTTTAGTAAATTGACAAGTTTATAGTGAATGTTTGTGATTTATTGGGGTTGGTTGCTCTATACTAACACTATGCGTCAACTGAATAGTGTTTTGTGATAATGTAGCACAAAATGCATCACTCTTGACGCACATGTTCATGAAATAGAACCTACCAGGTCAACAACCTTGCTCTTCCGTAGCAACGCGCAGGAATTGTGCTACTAATAGGTAAAGCTAGAATAACTGATGTCTTTCTCCATGTATTTTCCATTAGACGGCAAAGAGCATGAGAGTAGTAAGCATCTTGCCCATTTTATTTTTTAGCGCAATGCCCATTTTAATCCCTCTTAATTTGGGTGCAGCTGTAATATTCACATTCCAAGACCCAGATGATCACACTATACGTCCGGAACCCAAAAGCTTCCGTTTTAGCAACACCGTCCTTCAGTCTGTCCGCAATCAGTGGGACGTGAATGCCTGCAACATCAAAGCAGCACACGTCATGATTGACACCAAGCTATGTATGAGAGCCATCAGAAGCAAGACAAACACATGGAGTGTACTGTAGGTAGGTACCGAGAAGATGTTGCAGTGGCCGGGGTCGGCGAGGTGGGCGAAGAGGTTGTCGAGGGGTCCCTGGCCGGTGTAGACGGCCTGGAACCAGAAGCCGACGAAGGCGAGCATGGCGAGGCGGCCGTTCTTGATCTCCTTGGTGCGGAGCGTCATGACGGGCTCCGGCGAGCCGCGGCCCCAGTTGCCCCAGTCGAACCATATCCCGCCCGGGTACCCGACGTCGGGCGTGGGGTTCTTGCGGTTCGGGTACCGGGGCTCGATGTCGACGGAGCCCGGGTTGAGGTAGTCCATCCACCGCCGGCCCTCCACCCACCCCATGAGCGCCATCTGGGCCACGAAGAGCGTCACGGGGTCCGCGAAGTACTCCCGCTCGCCGGCGGTGTACCAGGAGAACTCCTCCATGAAGCCCCACTTCTGCAGGGTCTCCGGGACCAGGATCCCGGCCACCGCCAGCATCGCCCACCTGCTGTGCATCAGCTCCGCCTGCGCGAACCACCGCAGAGACTCCGGCTCCGACCCTGCACGCATCCACGGGAATGTACATGAAGCAAGTGACTGAAGAGATTATTCTGCACACAATTGTGGTGAATCGAATACGGTACTCTCGCACCAGTTTATATTTACCTAGTCCAAGAGGATCAAATCCAAAGTCTCCCGGAAGGCTGGAGGAAAATGGCATCAGAAGCATGCCAGAGATGCAATTAGATTCAGTTTGTTTCAAGTAAGATGGTAGGAAATTGGTACAAATATGATAGTAGTACAAGATAGCATTTGAAAAAAAATCATACAAGATTCATGTGTGCTACTGTGCTCTGCATACGCACCTGCCGTCAAGCCACGGCGGAGGCGCAGTGCCGGGGAACCAGACGGGCCGGTCGGGCCCTAGCGGCTCGCACACGGTGGACAGGCTGCTCTTCGTCGCGCCAGCACGGTGGCCGCTGCCCCGCCGGACGGGAGCGCACGCTGCCGCGGCGGCATTCGGCTTCGGGGCATGCGATTGCAAAGCCGGGATCCTAGCTCGACCGGGAGGAAAAGACGGTTCAGCAAATTTGAAGAAGAGCTAGCTGTTTCGACGCAAATCAACCGGAGTGTCGATGATTACCTTGGTTGGAGGCTGCATGCCGCGAATGAGCCGGTGGGCAGAGGAGTCGCCATGGATGGAGGAAGGAGAGGAGCGGAAATTGCAGTACTTTCGCTCGCGGGTTATCTGTTTGGAGTTCAGGATAGGGAGGGAGAGGGCGCGGCGCTTATGGATGGCGAGCCAATGGAGCGTTGCCAGGTGTGCACAATGTGTAGTTTTTTTTGTTGGAAAAAACCCTCTCAAGAAATGTCATAAAAAAAGCTCTGCTACCACCAGGGCATAATCACCTTCTCAGTCATTGGAGGTCAACAGAAAATCAAACCAAAATATGATGCCTGCAGTCTCACAAAATTCTGAAGATAATACTATGAATCCGGCAAAATAAAGATTGCCATGCAAAGGTCCAAATGTCCTTTTACCAGTATTGCTCTATCAGCCGTTCTTTTCAGGAGTTTTCACATAACGAGCTCTTGAACAGAAAGGTACTGCCTTTTAATAAATGTTTATAACAATATCTTAGAATTGATAGCTGCAAACGTATAAGTGAAGTATTAACACAATAATATCTCTGTTTTTTTTTATCACAATAATATCTCTGTTAGTGAAGTAGTTGTGTTGAGTTAGTGTGTACACATAAAGGGGTGAAATGTGAAAGCAGAAGAATTATTCTATGACACTGTATAGACAAGTCGGGCCTCCATAATATACATGCCTGAGAGTGAGGTGTAAACAGCTACAAACAAAATTGCCTGTGGATGTGGTAAAACAAGACTAAACTGAGCACTGGATACTCCTACATCAATAGTAGTACACTGAGACGAACCACACCTCTATCAGAAACTGTAGTCGATATCAGAGATGTTCTGTAGTGTCGATTCTTTAACCAACTCCCTCCGCTCGTTATACAGGTCCAGGTTCTTGCACGGCACAGGAAAAACATAGCCGATGACCTGACCCTGGACGAAGGAGCACTGGAAAACATGGTGCTTCTTGTCAAGTAAACCGATTGACATATCATGGAAAGTAACATTCCTCACAGGGATCTCTGCGCTCCCTTGTATCCTAACTGGTACACGAACCCTCTGCCCGTGGATTGACGTATAAGAGATGTTACCCACAATGGGAACAGCCTTTGGGTCGAAGGCTTCATCCGGGTGCTCGTTGTAGTCGGTCTTTATCACAATACCAACACGGACATTTTCGAGGGTTATGTTTCGGTAGGCGATGTTGTTTACATAGGCCCCTCTTCCAGGGGCAGTCTTTATCCTCACACCTCGCCGTGAACTCCAAATGTGGACTTTCTCTACCAGAACGTTTGAAACACCACCAGACATCTCACTTCCTATAGATACACCAGCACTGTCCAGAAAATGGGAACGAGATTAAACACACAATCAAACGGGTCTGACAAGCATTGACTAACAGCATTGATTGGTTTCTAGTACATGAAAAGCCACTAGTTCAGCATTCCCTTTCAAATTCACCTAACAAATTGATATACCACACAGATAGAAAGGTAATTTAGCTTTCTACCTGAACAGCATTTTATTCTTATGTTATACTACAGAAAACTACTACTCCCTCCGACTACTATTGTCCTAATATCGATGTATCCGGACACATTTCAGTGTCCAGATACATCCATATTAGGACAAGTAATAGTGGTCGGAGGGAGTACCTACTTTCTGAAATATAAGCCTTTTGAGAATTTAGCTTTCTGAAAAGGCAACTAACAAGAAAAAAACTATCATTAGGAGAAAAGAACATTAAATAACCAGCATGGACATGTATCAGAAGTATAAACAAAATAGGTAAACCAAGCCCAACATATTCTACAACAGTGACTTCACATTCTGGACAATGAGTGTCATCCATCCACCAATGCTTGCTTTGTAACATAATATGCAAACATACAACAATGAACTAAAACAAATGACTCACCTCACCATGGAGCGGATTGTGACATGGCGAATAGTGATGTTAGTAGAAGGACGCCCATAAGCAATTCCATATTGATCCCAACCACTCTTTATAGCTATCCCGTCATCACCAACAGAGATATAGCAATTTTCAATCATCACATCCGTGCAAGAATCTGCATAAGCAATAAGACCAACTGAGAATTCTGAGTGGAGCATCAAATGTTCCTAATGATAGAACATGGAAGTACAGGTTTGTAGGGTTCGTATTGCCTAACTGTGAAGAGTTGGCAATTATCCAGTCATTGATCAATGTAAACTATGGCTGAAATGAATAAAAGGTCTGGAATCACAGTAAAATGCAAGAAGTTGGGAAATGACCTGGATTTATTCCATCAGTGTTTGGAGCCCCAATAATTGGAGCCAGGACAGTCGTTTCGGAGATAGTAACATGCTTGCAGTCGTATAGATGAAGTGTCCAGAAGGGAGAATCACGTAGAGTGATGTTAGAAATAAGAATGTTACTTGACCGCATGAGCTGAACAAGAGGGCCCCGTGTGTGATTGAGGAGCTTCTTGCGAAATTTGATCCACCAACTTTGGCCTTGCCCATTTATGGTGCCATTATGACCTATTATACATGATGAATCTCAGTTGACGAAAATTGTGGCAAATTTCAAGGCGAAAAAACTGCTACAAAGAATATTAATAGTAGGAATAGACTGCAATAAATCATTCATCTTAAGAATGAAGCAACGTGATGTTCATCGATTAGATTAGCCCTATTACAATCATAGCTACACATTCATGATATATTCCGATAAGTGATCAAACTATCTTCACATGAATAAGCAACAAAACTGTTGGTCCTATATTCAAAATAAAAGGAGGCGTATAATATAGGATGAGCCAACACACTTCCATCAGTGCTCCTTTTCTTTACCCATGTCAACAGTGGGAATTATGACAATTGTCAATTGGTAAGACAAGTGATCGTGAATTCTGATCAGAGATGCAAGTGGGTCACCATTAGGGTACCCTCTACCCTCTTTAGTTGCATCTATAATTAGGGTGTTAGAACCTACGGGTTGTGTTACCAAATTCAAATGATAAACCACAGGCATGTCATTCTATTATAGTCCACACATGATATGATTTTCATTGCTTTCATTTCACAATGCGACCACAAAGTTCGAACTACCGATTATACATTAAAATGAACTAAGATATATGGAAAACACAAAGTTTACACTATCATTTGCACTAAATGCACCAAAATGAAAAATACAATATTACTTACCAGTTATAATCACATCCTTCAGGTCTTGACCATGTATAAGGCTCCCATATCGAGGTCCCCTGTGCTCTCTTCCATATCCATATGACGGTAATGGAGACATCAATGGCCAGTATCTTTCATCCTTACATGTAAGCAATGCAATAAGCTGTCAATTTTCTCTCGTTGGAAGAAAATGCACCGACTGTAGAAGTTGCAGCCAAACGACAAGTAAGAACATTCTAGTCTGACATTCCCTAAATTTGAAACAAAAGGATCTCACTCTAATGTCTTTATGGGAGCAAAAAGTAGCGAGAAACAATCACTAAATTTAGTTCAACCTGAACATTGGGCCTAACTAGATGAACACCAAACACAACTGTCCAAGACACAAAGTGTAACGTTTCTTAGGTTGATCATTTAGGAAATCTGCAGCCCAGTAATACGTACGAACGCATTTGACAGCATACTTGGATGCATCCAGATCCAGTTGTGGGGAAAAAACCATTTCTGTAATGACAGCAATCCACCCATCATCTCATATATATCAGAAACAGTTACTTGGGGAAATATTTTTTCCCGGCTACCAATCAAATACAACAGACTAAGATCCCCAATGACCAAGATTTGCTTAACCTTAATTAGCAGTTTACAACTACTATTTCGCATTAAACTACATAGCATTTACAGCGACGCTTCAATGGTTGTCATGAATTAGAGTTAGTAGCCGTGATTCAAATAGTCTAACTATAGCACAGCCACACAACCTTGTCAAAACTTGTGATTGTAGAATTAAGCAAGCTGATGGAGAGTGCAGGTGAAATGCCTCACCTGGATCCCGAGGATCTCAGCGCCGGAAGCAAGGAAGAGCGTCATGTGGCTGGTGAGGTTAAACGGCGCGGTGAGCCACCGCCCGGCGGGCACGGTGAGCCTGCCGCCTCCCCTCTCCGCTATCGCGGTCACCGCGGCCTCGAATGCGGCCGTGTTGAGCGTCCGCCCGTCCCCGACGCCCCCGAACTCCCTCAGATCGTACTCCGGCGGCGCGGCGATCCACTGCCCCATGGCGTCGGCCTTGGCGGCGGAGGGCGCGCGCCTGGGCACGGGGAGCGGCGGGCGGCCGTAGAGCCGCGCGCGGCCCACGGAGGGGCTCTGCCAGAGGAAGACGAGCACGAAGCCGACGAGCCAGAGCGCGACCAGGTACGCCCTGTAGGGCGGCGAGATCGCCGGCGCCGCCCACCGCCGGTGGTGGAACTGCTGCTGGGCCCCTCCTCCCGCCCTCAGTGCCGCGCGCGGGGAGGAGAGCGAAGCGGCCGCGGCGGAGGAGACGGAGGCGCGCGGTGAGGAGACGCCGACGGCGGCCTCCACCATCGGATCCGGTCGGCGCGGGGCGGGATCTGCTGAGTGGGTTGAGCTGCGTGCTACGGCGAGCGGCAACAACCGGTTGGTGCGGATGCCGCTAGGGTTTTGCTGCCCATGCGAGCCGGGATGGGGGAGGAGCGGCGGTGGATCGGAGCTCGGGAGAGTTGCTAGTAGTCTAAAAAGGGGCGGGAGGAGTTGAGATCACTGGAGTTAAGCGCGGTGGCACCGTGCTGGTGAGTGCTCGCGCCGCGGCGGTGGGGTTGGGGGAGGAACCACGACGACGGCCAGCAGCGGCGGCGGAATGACCGAAACAGCCCCCGGTCAGCCAGTGCGGTCTTGCTCTTCCCGCAGCCGTTGGATTGACTTGCTTCTACTTCTGCGCCTCCACTGAGGCCAAGTGCGACCAAGGTGGGGCCGGTCTGGCAGTGTGACTTGCAGCAATTGACTTGACTTGTAGTCCTCCAAACATGTTTTCGCCCCGCTATATTAATATAGCAACCACACGATACAATCAAAGAGTCTCGAAATGAAAGAAATACTGGGGCAACAGCAAAAACATGCCCAAAAGAAGAAACAAAATGGAAACAAAGGCGGATCTACTAAACGACGACGACCCGCAACCGCTGCGTCCTTCGAAAATGTGCCGCCCCGTTCCAAGCATCGAATCGTCAAATACCAAGCAGCACCTTCAAGAAGGGAAGCGATACGCTATTGCCCGAACCACATGGTCCTAGGGTTTCCCCCGGCACATAGAGGGAAGTGGACATAAGGTAGCCACGACGCCCTCTAGGAAGGAATGGTGCCACCCGAAGGCGACACCGCGTCGATGTCGATCAAGCCGACAAGGATTTCTCCCGAAAAAACACATCCACAACCCTCGAACGATCTGATGCATAGAACCCTGCGAGGTCGAAACCTCACCACCACCAAACTTGCCGCCCGCCAGCATGCGCCACTACGATCAAGAAGCCACCATCGTCGTTTCACCGAAGCTACCGTCACAAGGCCTGCAAGATGAATGCGAATGGGAGCATGTACCAAGGCCGGCAGTACCACAACCGCGCGGGAGGGAACAACCTCCACCGCCAAAGGCGGTAGTCGACCGAACGCGGCAGCAGGGGACCCAGTCCCAGTTAGGTCTGGCCGGGCACAACGTGCCCGTAAAGCCCCTGCGAAGGCACACCAGTCCCAAGAGGGTCCGGTCGAGTCCAAACTAGGCCCGTAAAGCCCGCTGCCACGCTACAACAGGCAGGCCGCCGTCGCCACCATGCCTAGCATCATGCTCCCACCGTCTCCGTCTCCAGGAAGCTCCCCAGGTCACGCAGGCGCATGGCCCGCCCAAGCCCATCTAGGGCCCGAGCTGCCTAGGATGGCGCCAGGAAGTAGACAGCGACCCTACGCATACATGGAGCCTCGCTGCGAAGACGCCATATCGCACCAGCACCCCCCCCCGGCCACACCAGACCAGCGTCCCCTGATGAGCACCGCCGCCATGGAAAAGGAGAGCCCCGACCTTCTCTCCAGGGCGCGGGGAAAAGCAGGCCGCCGCCGGCATCGCCCGGTGACCCCTGCCGGCGGTGGCGATGGAGGGAGGAGGGTGGAGGGAGGGGAAGGCGGCCGGAGTCGAGGGAGCCCCGTCGCCCTCGGAGGGGCGAGAGGGGGCGAGGGTTTTTTTCTGTTTCGGTCCCAGCTTCGACTTGACTTGTAGTTGCAGGGTTTGGTCCAATTCTATAGTACTTCTACTTCCTCTGTCCACGAAAATTTTACTTCAAGCTGTTTTAGAGAGTTAAACTATTTTACTAGCAAAGAGCTCATGCGTTGCTATGGAAAACTAATTAAAATTACTCTATAAGATTAGTTGGATATAATTCACAATTAATTAGCATGGGCCCAAGTCTGCAAGAAGAAATTGTACCAAAAGTACACCCAAATCTGAAGATTAATGTTTAATCTCCATATAAAGCAAGAAAAGGTTCTGTATATGAGCTTGAACTGACTCTTGACCATGTGTACATAGAAATTGTTCCAAAAAAGTTCATTTCTTTCGGTGAGACTAAGTTCATCAAATAGCAAAATCCACATGATTCAAACTGTCAACTCCATGTACTTGAAGAATTCCCCTGTATTTTAAAATGAAAATATTCACCATGTCGATGATGTCCCTCACTATATTTATCACAATGATCTGTCGAGATTGTTCCTCATGATACCTCCCTGGCTATTCTAAATATCCGTGACCATTTGTACTCATAAGTTAAGTCGTTAAAACTATAAGCATTTCCTAGCTCGTTGGATATAACGTCATCCCAACTTTTGATCCCGGTCACCCAGTGAAAAGGTTGATCATTACACCATGATCCTACCGCCTAACGAAACCATGTCACAACTTGATGAAAATATGCCTATGGCAAGGAAATAATCAGCTCTATCTGTCTAAGGGAAAAAATGAATTTCCACATGGGCGAACAATGTAAGTACTATGTTTAGTGTTTATGTCACCAAAGCTCAGCAAGAGTACTATTTAATAAAGCATGAACTCTCTTGATTCTTGGGGCAGCCTAGTCAAAATACGCTGTCCCTACTTTGGTTCGTCTGCAACACCGGCGATCTGCTCTGAATCGAGCTGGGCAGGGAGGGTCTCGACGGTGGAGGCTGCTGGCAACGGGTGCGAGAACGACACATGACCCAAGATCGGCGGTGGCAGTAGCGGACTAAAACTTTGGTAGGGCGAACCCATAAACATATAGCATTGTTTAACTAGAATCATGTAGGTGGGTGGGAGGGGGGGGGGGGGGCAGATGCCCCCTCCTCTATATTTGTATTACACAAAATTTAGTTTTATCAGTTGTTAAAGGATTTCAATTAAGATTTGATCACGTAACACAAGGTAAAAGTTGTTTACTTAAATTTTTGTAATATTCATAAACATAACGATAATAGCGACATATTATATTGAAAATGAACCTTTAATTCCATCCATAAGTCTTAGGCAATGGCAAAGCTCTATCTTCCATTTGAAAATCTTTTAAAAAAAATTGCAAGATAAGGAGTTTTGAATATCTCTCGCTTGATATAGCACACTCATTAGAAACATATCTACGTATTTTTAAAGTTTGTTATCTTATTATTCATGATATTTCAAAACTTTAATTAAATTTATTGGGACTAACATTTTAATAGTTGCAAAAAGTGTACAAGTTTTTCATTTACACTTTGATTTATAGAAATTGCATGTATATTAAAAGAATCGCGAAGTAGCCTCTTACTACGGTGAAATTCGGAGTTTCTCAAAATTTATCCCTCCATGATCAGTTCTTAGATATCATCAAAATACTTCTGGAAGATGATGTCAAATAAAATAGATCATAACATAAAAGTTGTGGACTTTTCTGAAGCTTTCGTTGCCTATTTAAACTTCTAAATCCGAGTATTTATGCAACGAGAAACCTAGGCTTTACTTAACCAACAATAACAATAAATTATACACACATAAGAAATGCATATCTTTACTATTAAATTAGACTCGATGATGGTACATCGTCTCAAATTTTTTTAACATCAAACATTGAAGCCATCTCAACCACACAATCACCCTAAAAAAACGTCCACCAAAAAGCGAAAGATCAAAACCGTCCGATCATACATGCCAGTTAAGGAAGTATTCAGGAGACTTCAATCACAAAATCGCGACAATCAAAAGGAATAACTGCAATCTCGGAACGCCACAATCAGGCCATAATCACGGGGAGTAATAAAAAGGAAAGCAATTGGCCAAACAGTCAAACACCCGTCAACAGAATCTCTACTTGCAGGGTCTCCACAAAGAGGTCTCCTCCACAAACCCTCTTTTACTGGCTGCTTGGTCGCCGCCACTGGGATGATGGAAACGGGGGACGACGAAGAAGCCAAAACCTGGACGCGCGTGTGTCCACGGCGTGCCATACAGGATCCGAAAAGATCTCACTGTGACGATTTACCACTATTCTCCGCCAACCTCTTCTCGTTTCTCTCAAGGAAGCCATCTCCTCAATTTTTTTTTTTGCAATGTTCAGTATATACATCGTAAATCATGATAGCAATATTTTAGTTCATAGAAGTATTTTGTTCATTCATAGTATTTTTCTGACAAAATTGTTTGATGTGACGGCTACACTGAATCATATGACCCTTTGAAGTTCGTTGGCCTTCTTCACAAAAAAAATTGGTTGTTCATCGGTGTACTGTATCGTGGTTACACTTCTCTCTCACAGATTTTTCCATTGTACTATTTTTAGGGTGGAGTAGATGTGATGTATGCATGTAGAAGAATAGCCGCATCACAGCTGAGTCTCTGATCAGATTTAGCTCGGTGGTCTCCTACACGTATGGTCTTTTGGATGAAAGGCAAAGCTGCGCTTGCTACATGGATCTTAGCAGATGGTAATTTTATTTTGTGTTAAAGTTTATTAATTTTGGGCTCTTATTGCTTACCTGCAGGAATTAATGTTTTGTTGTCAGTGCTAAACCAGCCCTGTCCAAACAACTATATATTGTAGTGAATGGTTGCTGAATGGGGAAAGACATGAGTAGTTAGCATCATCTTCGCCTACTAGCACTAGAGTACTCTTGAATGGTAGAGTAATTTTCTTTTTGGCTAGATTATCATTAAATGTTGGAAGTTTGATTGAAATATTACAATCCGAGTTTTGATGTTTTCTTGTATAAGTGAAGATATGGAGAAAGACAGGAATAGTTAGCAAGGTAATGCTCTTACTCAAGTGAATGGCCTTCCTGTTGTCTTCACTGGCAATGTTCTTTATCACTCCCATGATCCTTTGGAAAAACCTGCAGCTGTTATAAAAGGTTTATCTTAGTGGTAGGGAAAGCCTGTAAGCTACAATCATATTGGAGATGTGAATTCAGTGGTGGCTCATGCAGGTGTCGTGGAACAAGATCGAGCAAGGCGTGAAGAGCATGGAGTTTGTCTATGTGCGAGGTCTTGTGATTATGTACATGAAATTAGGAAAAGTAGAGGAATAATTATTCAGATATTATTCTTCAGATTTTATTAATGCTTTGACACTTTAGAAAAGTACATGAATAATTATTCAGAAATTGCAGAAAATCAGGGGACTAACTAAAATTGAAGCTGTAATCTTTTCTCAGAAAGTCATGGTACTAACTAAAATTGTTTGTATCACAAAAATGCAGGCACATTAGAGTTTATGGTACCAGAACTTTTCACTCGGGATTACAATGAGTTGGTTGATATATATTTATTTGGGATGTGCATGCTCAAAATGACATAGAGGTGAATATCCATATAGTGCATATCAAGTTAAGGCCCGCATATACATAATTTTTTTTGTCAAGTAAGTTGTTTGTGGTCCACAGTACCCAGCTTCTTCAAAGGTTATCCATCAAACAATAACTGTTTTCATTCATTGACCCTTTCGGTAGGTTATAAACCTAGCTATTATCTCCAAGGCTTAAGATGCATGAGTAAGATTTTTTATTGAAGCCATGTGAGCCCTTAAAGAAATGTTTCATCGAGAAGGATGTATCTATCTCAGTGCCTCCAATTTCAGTCTTGCTGGTCTTTGACAATGACCAAAGATGGGCGACAATCTGCAGGTTTCGTGCAATGGAAGGGTGAATTCCCACCGAAAGGCGATATGCAAGTTACAGACCATATCGAATTATTGCTAAGATTTACGGATCCTGGTGGTGATTATAGAATTCCAGAATTGCGAATCAAATTTAAATATATATACTTCAGTACAAATCATTTTTTTACAGGTTGTTTTAAGAATGCTGAGCTTGTTGGACGTAGACCGGGATAGCAGCCTTTATTTGGATCTGAAAAATGGTAGAAGATTTTGAATTGCCGCAAGGAAACATACAGATTCAACGAGCGTTTGTATTTTTGGCTGCTAAAAGCGAGGCATGTGTGATGACGTTAATGGACCGTGGTAACACACGGACATTCAACTAGTATATGCAGTTTTTATCTAAAAATCAAAGTAGGGCAGGTGCCCTACCTTGCTCCAAGAGGAGTTTGGTCCTTAACAGCGGGTGCAATGGGGGAATGACAGAAGATATAGATCAGCGGGGCAGATCACCTAACAGTAATTATGAAACCAAATAGCTATACGATAAACATATTTCATCGTTGATTTAAGGATACTATTTTGATGATATTAATGTTGATGCGGTAGTTGCTTTCGACACACACAAAATTGCTCCGTGTTCATTGACCGCCTGGACGACGACGGTAGGATCAAGGGACCGGGTAGAGGCTCGTCTCGTGCTCACCGGAGCACGCCATTATGATGCGGTCGCGCTCGTCGGAGATGCCATCAGTTCGCCGGATCTGGAGCACGTGCTGCGATTTGATTGCGGAGGAGTACTTTTCTCCACTGCGTAGCGGCGTGGCCTGTTGGCGGTTTGATTCGGCGGGAGCTTTCGTGGCCGATGCTCACCTGTCTGAGCCGATCGGCGTGTCCGCCTCTGTGTTTGGCAGCAGTGCGGTGCGACGGACCGATATATCGGTCGTCTGGCCCTGCCCTCTTCCGATGGTGAAACCTTTGAATGGAATGGTGGAAACGACAGCGTTCTCCCGTGCGAAAGGCTCTTGATCTGACGACCAATATTCAGCTACTACCCATCTTCCTTTTTCCTTCTCGGTACAGTACAAGGAACTGCGCTTTCGTTCACATTCGACTGTGAATTTGCTAATCCGTCGGGACTCTATAGTAGTGGTGGAGTAAATAAAAAATTAGGACAGATATTTTTTAGAACAAAGAATGAGTTTTTTCACCACAGATGCCAAGCCAAAGAAACAAGTACGAGTAAGACCGCTTCGGTGATGATCAAATTCTGGCCCAGAGTTTACATGCTTGGGTTGCCTAAGAGTTATATGGGCCGTCCTAGCTTACTGATAGCATAGACCAAACTTACATCACCCTAAAAAAAACTTGCATTTCCTTGGAACAAAAAAAAGACACAAACTCCATGTCTGCAGCATGCCTCCCAAGTATATCTGAGCATTTCTTGGGCAGGGCTGGAAAATGCCCGGCTCTAAATACCCAACCTAGCCCTTGGGTCTGTCTATATGTCGATCTGGTCGACGCCCGGCATGGCGTCGCACACCCCCTGCGTGCCTAGGCAGCGGCCCAACAAGATCAGGTAGTATTTTTTGTTTTCTAGTTTTTTTCTTCTTCTTTTTCAAAATTTTGAACTTTGCTCATATTTTTTAAATTTTCAAAAATGGAATAAATTTCATATTTGGAACAAATTTTATAGTTTTTAAATTTTTTTGAATCTAAATATTTTTAAAAAATAAAACATTTTTCAAAATCTGAACATTTTTTAGATTTTGAACAATTCAGGCCTTAATACGGCCTAATCCTAGGATATTTGGGTCGGGCCAACCGGGCCGGGCTTCCCATGCTTAGGTATACTCCCAAGTCCAAACTCAAAGTAGAACCATTTAAAAAAACTGAAAGTAGAACTTTTCATCAACTAAGAAAAAGTAGTAGCATTTTCATCCTCTACAAAAATTGTTCAAAATATTGTGATTAAAACTTCTAAGGATATATGTGTTTGGATTTGTCTACGGAAGTACTCTTACACTATCTAATTTTGTTTGTTTTGAATGTTACCATATATATTAGTGGACCAATGTTGTCTTTCAGAGTTTGCTCTCTAAAATGGCATAATAGTATGATACGAAACCAAAAAAAAATCAACTTTTGAAATACGTCGCCATCTTTCATCCGACAACTTGAGCTATTGGGTGCGTCCACTTCAAATTGTATAAACGACAGTATATATTGAGTTCCAGACATGCATGGTTTTCAACCTTCCAATTTGAATATTTTAAATGATAAACGTAGTTAAGTTCATTTATGTTTTAAGGTATGTGCAAAACGCCACTTATTGATGGAACTCCTCTATTCTTTAAAGTGAAACTCATTGGGACTTCAAGCGCATAGTGATGCAGCACGAGAAGTTTTCCCCCCACAAAGGTGACTCGGGGTTTATATCAAACTCTCGGAGATGTCTGAGGTGGTTCCTTTTCTTCACTATTCTAGCAAACTGCAACAGCAAACAAACAGCTTTACATCCCCAACTAACTATGGTGGTTGTCAGACACCAACAGCTCAAAAATTTACTAAACCAAAATAAAACAAAGTGAGTAACTAGAGTTTTGTGATTTCCAGGTTTGACAGTAGCAATTAAAACAACATAAAAGTAACTAGGAAACATTCTTATGGCTAAATGGCACAATAATATGATAAAGAGTGTTGAAATATATTGCCCATATGTCTAACATCTTAGCCTTTTGTGTCAATAGCTTGACACATGCAATTCAACAACAAAAACTTGTACTTAAAGTAATTTGGAGAATTTATTTAGACTTGAGGGCCTTTGGTTCAAATGAACTTCTTTGGAATGTTGGAGGGTAATACTTTTCTGGTTATTTTCGATGGCGCATTTTGGCTTGTAGAGACTGAAATAATAGGATTCATGTGATCTACTTTGCGTGCAATCACAAAGCAAAGTTTTCATTGATTTCAACCTCATGAAATATACCTTGATTTTAGTGTATACACATGATCGTTTAGAATAAAATTGTACTAGTGCAACAACAACAAAACCATCCAAAGTTCGTGTGTGTTTAAATGCATATATGATTCAACATTCTGTCACATCGAGTACTACTTTATAAAAATTTACGAACAAGAGAGTCATGAGATTTTGTAAGATGGTTGCACTTTTCCTCTTTTGACATTTACTTTGTAGGTTCACGATGATATCTTGATACTCCCTTCATTACCCTTCTGTATCGTGGATGTAAGTCTTGGTACATCATATGACTAGAAAAAACTCATTATGAATTATAACCATTTCTAAATTAGACAAATAGTTATTTTGAAAGAACTTTGTTTGGTTGTCCTACCTTTGGAACATGTATGGCGATGCACCAGAGATGAGTTGTTGATTTTGTATACGAACATGTATATCTTCTTGGATATCACTTTCTCGAGGTAGCATACAACTTTAGATCCTCTTTTACTCAGGGATTAATCGCGTGAATAGAGAACATGTGCTTGAAATCATATATTTTCATGAGTTATGTGGGACTAGAAGAAACCATTGGGAAAAACTTTAAGGCTTTGTTTGGCTCTAGTCTTCTAGAGTATTTGTGAAGATTAGTATGGATAATCTTTAAGGAGATTGGGTGAATCCCTACCTTCACTCAATCCGAACTAATCCTCAATTTCTATCCACTAGGTAGAGTTAGAGTATTAAATATTTCTAAAAATACACTAAAATTTAAAGAAAAGTGGGATTAAACTAACCCAATATATACTAGAACAAAACATACTTTTAAAATAAGTGGAGATTTGAAGGTTTGGTGGAGATAACTTCTACAAACCCTAAAAATACTCTAGCACCAAACAAGCCCTAAGGATTTCAATCCTGCAAACCACTAGCATAGAAAAAAAAACCCTAAGAAATCCTTTTGAATGGACGATATCTTGATTGATCTAGATCACTGGTGTTGGGCACGTGTTCTCACTCCTGGGGAAAATTGTTTTGCACATAACAAATAGTCATGTTTTGTCCCTTTTAAAAGCCATGTCTTGTATGAAGGTTGGCGAATGCACAGGACATGACACGAGGTGTGTTTCTTTTGCTTTCTCCAGTTTGCTTTAGCTGATATCTACTACCGGAATCTTGGTTGGCACGTACGCCCTCGTGGAACATGTGACTACACTAGCGTTGCAACGTGTCGAGCGGTTGATCTGTACATGTGGTCGTGCAGTGTATTCCATTCTGGGACATCAGTCTCTCGGGAATTAAACGCAGTGCCCTGGTGGCCAAACTTAGCACAGCGATCGGGACCGTATTTCCTCTCAAAAGTGTATTTATCTCTATGGATGTTTACGTGTAACAGATCGACAACGACGCAATGTTCACGAGAATCACGGCCACCACCACGTAACGCAAGTACGCAACCAGCTGCGTATAGCCTACCCACCCTACCGTGAGCCATAGAAATCATGCCACGCGTTCGCTGGAAAGGCACATACCGGCCGGCCGGACTACTACCGGCCGTGGTATCCGTGCGCGCGACGAGCTGCGCCTATCGATCGGTTGCTCTCACCGTCTCATGTCGTCTCGGCGTCGCCGATCCACCGGCGAGCGGTCGGGAAGTGAGATGAGGTGATGCACGTGATATACTGATATTGACTTGAGCGCATGCAGGGGCCGGCGCAAGATTTTAACAATGGGTATTCAAAGTTAATTCAAAATATGAGAGAGTTTATAAATTGTTTCTCTCTCTCCGTTTCTTATTAGTTGTCGTTGGTTTAGTATATCTTAAAATTTGAAGAGTGGGTACTCAAAATGATGATAAAATTAGCATATATATAAGAAATATTAGAAAAGGCATTGTAGTGTGTGATTTCGTATGTACTCTCTTATTTGCTTGAGAAACCCACACAATGAAGGATAGTTGTGGTCGAGGAGCTTATTAATATACCAAAATAAGAATATGAAATATGTATCTTTGTATAATTTGTCAAAAACGAAGAAAGTACAAGAAACATTATGTGACCATTTCAATAACGAATAACAAAATTATCTTGAGAAAAAGAAAAGCTAGAGAAGTGGGATTTGAACCCTGGACCTTACGTTACAAAAAGTTAAACCAGTTCAATCCAAGCCAATCGAGCTACGTACGCCTTAATGTCATATAATGAAAGTTCAATGCCCATATTGATTGTATGTAACATAGAGCATTCAAATACTAAAATCTTGCCAAAATATTTGGGTATTCAACTGAATACCCTTGAATTGAAGTGGGCCCGCCCCTGAGCGCATGCACTAGCAGGACCAGGACTGTTGGTTTGAGCGTGATTATCAGTAGTAGATCCGCGTCGCTGATGTGGTAACGCCGTGAGAGAGCCTTAGCTTATACCCCATATTAATTAGCTTCTCTAGCAAACGTCCCGGGAGAAATAATTATTTGCAAAACACATATCTCTGATAGAAAATATGTCTACACCAGTGGGCGTGGGCATACCCACCACATTTCCTGAAGTCAAAGAATATACCTGTTGTGATAAACCTTTAATTGTCCACCGGTCTAATCCGCAATTGAAGCCATGATCTTTGGAGAAAATCCAATTACTAATTCCATCCAACAGACTTCTTTTCGTCATGCCTTATGGTATAAAACCTCGAAGACTTTCTTATTTGTGTTATGATAAAATGCATTCTTAAGTAATATAGTTTTCTGTTACAATTAACATGATTTGCTAAACGTATAACACTAAATATTCATGCACTATATCCAATTTCAAGTAGTATATGTATTAGATTTACGATGTACTTTCAATGTTTTTCAACACAAAATAGTTAATATGTCTCAATGTTGATGCATCATATTTAAGACAACTATTTCCTTAAAGTAAGCGTTTGTAGATGTAAGTATAATGATTTGCATCCATAGATTTATCTTTTGCAAATAAATGAGTAGTTACATCTGCATTTTTGGTCCACATGAATATCAATACGTATCTTCACATAGAGTTCTAGAATTACTGTCTAATAAATATGTTTATAACTGTTTGTAGAGTGTATGGTCCTATACGTTTGGTTTGGTTGAGGCACAACTAAATATGGAACTTTAGAGTTCATATTTTCCTTTGTTAAGTTTGATGGAATAGAATGTTCTGGATTGTGAAATTTGTTTTGATATGAAAACTTTGCATAAGCACCTCGATCGAGCAGCGTCCGTAAGCGGCACCTCACGCCGCGAGCCGATCGGTTTGTTTCATCGACACTATGAGCGTACACACGGCTTATCCCGTTGAGCTAATTAAGATAACAGTGCCGTAATGCTGCTGCGCTCACGTTGGCGCTCCTGAACTACTGCTGAAACTAACCACAATGCCCTGCCAGTGCCAGCCAACTTGACAGAACGATCGAGCCAGTATTTCCTCCGAAAAGTGTATGTGTGGATGGCTACGGACGTTTACGTGTAACAGAATCGAGAACGACGCAATGCTCACGGGAATCACATGTCCAGCTGCTGGCTCAAGAAATCCACGGCAAAGAAGTTGGCACGATGCAACGCGATCCAATCATGTCTGTCTTCCACCTTCTCTCTCCCATCTCGTTCCGGCCCAGGTCCCCTCCTGGCTCTGGCTTGACGCGCGCCAGGTGCCGCCTTGCCAAGCTCGTCCCAGAGCTCTCTGCCACCACGGTTGTGGTTCCTCCCCAAGACTAGCTCCGCTGAGGCCTCCCTCTTCCATGTCGCATCAAGACGCATGTTCCCTCCTCTTGTCCGACTACTCCGTCGTCGTGGAGGCCTGCCACCTACCGCCACGGAAATAGGAGAAATAGCGACACAGTTTGCGCATTACAGATCTTGCCGATGGTGACCTGCCAAGGGGAGCGACCAGTACAACTCAATTTGCTCGTCTGTGATTGTATTGGCCGCAACAAGATGTATACGCTAACTAGCTCCTAACTAAACTTGCTTGGGCTGATCGATTATGGATTTATGTTAACCAATTCTAGTGTGCTAGCTCGCCAATCTGTCAGATTGACTCCAGATTTATACAAAAAATCAATAAATCCAGGAGAGTTAGCTTTACACAACAGTCAATCAATTAATCAACGAGAAGCATGAGAAGGTAAGGTGTTGTACAGCGAGGATACTTCGTTCGAGCACGGAGGTGTGGCAGAGTAGGATAAGCGGAGGCTGACGGTGGGGGAGAAAGAGTTGAGATTCATGGGACCAGATGCGAGTGGAGATACAGAAAGAGATTGGGAAGAGGATGAATATGACAGGTGGGTCCCACTGTCAGCGAGAGTAACCTGAAATCCCGGCCGGGATCGTTGCTTTCCCAGTCCGTCAAACAGCTCCAAGGTTCAAAATAGACCGGGATTCATAAAATCAGTGTGCCAATTTTGGGGATTACAAGTTTGGGGTTTGATTTAGATTTTGCCTATTAGTTTAAGGTTTGTTTTGGACTTTTTCCAATTCTGGGCTAGACACGACCATCACGTAACGAAACCAGCTGGAAAGGCACAGACCGGCCGACCGGCCTATGTACGTACCGCGCGTGGTATTCGTGCGGGCGGCGAGGTGTGCCTATCGATCGGTCGCTCTCACTAACTCGGCGTCGCCGATCAAAAAAAAAAACTCGGCGTCGCCGATCGATAGGATATTTTCCCATCGATAGGATAGCGGTCGGGAGCGTGGGTGAGGTGATGCGCCTGTCGCACATGATCCTTACATATGTGCGCATGCACAGGAGGACCAGATGGTCGTTTGTCTCCCAAATGATAATCGTGACTAGCAGTAGAAGATCTGCCTAGCCAATGTGGTAACGCCGTGATGGATCCTCAGCTTACGCCCCCATATTAGCTTCTCATGCAACCGTACGTGCTCGGGCAATCTTAGGACAAATCTACTTAGTCGTGGGAGATATAATTTTTTCCCCGATAATACACGCCTTTATTACTCAAACAAGCAATACGTCCGGCATCTGCATAACTAAAATGCATACAACCGTATGAAAGATATAATTATATGAAAATACTCATCCGTGGTGAAAATATGTCTACACCGGCAGGCGTGAGCACATCCGCCATATTTGCTAAAGTCGTTCAGTGTCTAAGACATCGCCGTGACCTAAAAAAGAAGGTAGATTGGCATCGGGAATTGTGCGAGGATGTCAGGACCTCGTCCTCGGTCTCCTACTGTGTGACCACCCCCACTTCTTCCTACACTAACGCCAACGACACCCTCTTCGTCTTGTCATGGAGGTGTAAGAACACACAAATGTCTTAGACAGTCGGTTTTAGGAACACAGTTGTTGAAGAGCAGTTTTCATTACCGAAACATGCTGACGTTTCTCTCCTAACAACTTATTTTTTGTGTGGGTTTTGCGAACTATTGGAGGAGGTTTGGGCCAGTGGGGGAGGGGATTAGGATCTCGTAGGCGAGAGCAAGGGATGTTTTCATCTAGCACTGTCGGGGGCATGACCCCCCGGTAGGGTCAAGCTAGTGCTTATGTGGCAAGATAAAAGGTTGGCGGACATAAGGGCGGGCTGGCCGGCATATCAGGAGAGAATATGGCCTGTATTATCAGTTAAGGCCTGGCCGGCATATAGCAATGTCGGACCATGCCAATACACAAGATTATGATGAGGCCGGTATACAGTGGTATGCCGGCATAATGATATTTGTATATATGTGCAGGTGATACCAGGACGGCGTCGGACTGGTGGGCCGGCCGACATATAGCGCCAGTACATGGCCAACGGTCATGTGCCGATGCTCAAAGTCCACGCTGATGTCACCTCCCTACAATCATGGAGAAGACAGTTGATTGGCGGTGCTAGCCACCTAGTTGGGAACCCCAAGAGGAATGTATGATGAGCACAGCGGCAAGTTTTCCTCAGTATAAAACCAAGGTTTAATCGAACCAGTAGGAGAAAGAAACAACTTCTGAAGGTTTATGCTAGCTGGCTTGGCAACGGCTCCAGACAATTTATATATGGCACCTTATCTGGGGCGTAGCTTTGCCCCAGCAGCAACGTGGAACCTGCACACAACACAACCAAAGTACTTTGCCCCAACTAGCAGTGAGGTTATCAATCTCACCGGTTTGCTGTAAACAAAGGATTAAACGTATCGTGTAGTAAAAGATATTTGTTTGCAAGAAAGTAAATAATGCTTGTAGAAAATAAACGGTAATATGAATGTAAAAGAATGGACCGGGGTCGACAGTTCACTAGAGGTATCTCTCCATAAATATAAATAACATGCTGGGTGAACAAATTACAGTTGGGCAATTGACAGAATAAAGAATGCAAGCAATGCATGTACATATCATGAGGATCACTATGAGATTCACTTGGGCATTACAACATAATACATAGACTATAATCTAATTGCATCTATGACTAATAATCCACCCGCCGGATATCAGCCAAACAACCGTTGGGTATTAAGTTGCAAGCAACAGATTATCGTCTTAAGCAAAGTGTGTAATGTAAATAATACAAATGTCCTTGAACACAAGATTGTTGTTTTCTCCCTAGTAGCAACAGCACATTTACAACCTTAGAAGTTGTTGTCACTCTCCCAGATTACTAGAGGCATGAACCCACTATCGAGCATAAATACTCCCTCTTGGAGTCACTAGCATCTACTCGGCCAAGATATCTACTAGCAACGGAGAGCATGCAAGATCATAAATAACACAGAGATGATAAATCACAAATCAACTTGACATAGTACTCAATATTCATCGGATCCCAACAAACACAACATGTAAAATTACATAACGATGATCTTGATCATGATAGGCAGCTCACAAGATCTAAACATGAAGCACATGGAGGAGAAGACATCCATCTAGCTACTGCTATGGACCCATAGTCCAAGGTAGACTACTCACACATCACTCCAGAGATAGGCATGGTAATGAAGAAGGCCTCCGGTTGTGATTCCCCTCTCCGGCAGGGTGCCGAGAAGAGCTTCTGGACCCTCCCGATCTCGCGTCGACGACGGCGGCGGCTTGCAGTATGTTTTCTGGAAAAGAGTTTGGGCCTTAGGGTTTTCTCATCGAGGAGAATATATCGGTGGAAGGGCGATGTCAAGGGGTGGACCAGGCGGTCACACCCCCGGTGGCGCGGCCAGGGGCTGGCCCGCGCCACTAGTAGGCGTGGCTGGCCTTTGGTCCATCTCCTGCTCTCCTTTGGACTCCGTCTTCGTGTCAGGTAATTAGGGACTTCAGCTTTTGTTTTGTCCACTTTCGAGAATATTTCCTCTGTAACTTTTCTGAACACAAAAACTGCAGAAAACAGGGAACTGGCACTATGGCATCTCGTTAATAGGTTAGTTCCGAAAAATGTATAAAAACGTCACGAAGTGTAAACAAAACACAAGCAAATGGTGCATAAACAAGCATGGAGGATTAAAAATTATAGATACGTTTGAGACGTATCAACAGTCATCATCATGGGTGAGCACGCTGCTGATAGAGTGTACAGCGGTAGTATACCTACTATGGCTTACTATACTGCCTATGATGGTATGGTCACAGTCGCAAGTACAAGTATGCTCTGTCCCATCGAGAGCAATCAGGGGGAAGTCAGAGGCACAGAGGCACGCTCGCCCACTCCTTGTCTGTAGCGCATGGACTGTAGCCATGCTGGTATCGATGTCACCTGGGCACCACTATATAAGGTGACCCAGGGTTCCCTACAAAAGGTGGAGCCCTTAGTAGTTTCATAGTTCATAGCCAGAGAGCTTCGTCTTTCTCTAGCCAGTAAGCTCGAGGCTCACCATTGTTGTTTTCACTATCGATATATACATCGTAGAGCAGGAGTAGGGGAGTTATCTCCTTCCGAGAGCCCCAAACCTGGGTAGCCCGTGTCTCTCTTTCTGTCGTGCTCTTCAGTACTCTTCCCTCCTCCGAATCCTATAGTGCACCTTGGCCCCAACTCAAGCCTACCCATGACATATGTTTGTTCACGATGATGACAAGCACACAATAAAGTTTAGCTCCGTAGAATTGCATTTTTAGGGTGTTTGTAGTCAAGATGTAGAAATTAGCTTATAAAAGTGCTAACTCCCACTGAGAAGTTTTTATCGCCTATTCACTTTCCCCTAGTCGATACCCGTCGATCTTTCATATGCCAAAGAGTGGAGTTAAGGAAATGAAAGGAATATGCCCGAGAGGCAATAATAAAGTTGCTATTATATTATTCCGTGTTCATAATAGATGTTTATTTCTCATGTTAGAATTGTAGTAATCAGAAACATTAATACTTGTGTGATTAATAAACTAAAAGGTTCCTAGTAAAGCCTCTCTTTTATACTAGCTCGTTGATTAACCGATGATCAAGGTTTCCTGATCATGAACATTGGATGTTGTTAATAACGGGGTCATATCATTAGAAGAATGATGTGATGAACACTCACACCCATTGTACAAATAGCAATACGATCAAGTCATCAAGTTTCATTGCTATATCAAACTCATACAAAATAGTTCTAATCCTCAGACCATGAGATCATGTTAATCACTGATATCGGAAGAGTGCTTTGATGATATCAAACGTCACACCATAACAGGGTGATTATAAAGGTTGATTTGGGTATTTTGAAAGTATTAGTTGAGGCTCATGGATCAAGAGTGGAATTTTTCTGACCCGATGACGGGAAGATATTCTCCTGGCCCTTCTCGGTGATATTGCATTGGAATCGCTTGCAAGCATGTGACTAGGTCATGGGAATGCATTATCACGAAATGAGTAAAGAGACTTGTCGGGAACGAGATCGAACTAGGTATGGTTGATACCAAATGATCGGATCTCGGACAAGTAATAATATCGCGAGACAAAAGGAATTAACTATGTTCGTTATTGGTTCACACGATCACTAGTTCATCGTTGAGTAAGTGGGAGTCGTCATGGATTTCCAGATCCCGCTGATGATTATTGATCAGAGAGGAGTCTCGATCATGTCTATGTTATTCACGAACCGTAGGGTGACACACTTAAGGTTCGCCGTCGTTTTTGAGTGGATATGATACTCCGATCGAATTATAGGACAGCATGAGGGTTGTTTCAGAAAAGCACTGAAACTATTTCGAGATATCGAAATAACTCAAGGGTGTATTTATTAATGTTTGTTAATTGAATGAATTAACAAATATTAAAGAAATAAAAATGTTTTATTAAATCAATAAGTGTGAATTTTAATTAGCATGAATGTCATGCAAAATTAAAATGGGGGTTACTGATGACCCACAAGTATAGGGGATCGCAACAGTCTTCGAGGGAAGTATTACCCAAATTTATTGATTCGACACAAGGGGAGCCAAAGAATATATGTAAGCCTTAACAAATGAGTTGTCAATTCACCTGCACCTGGAAACAGTCTCGCTCGCAGTGGTTTATCAGTAGCAACAGTTTTATAGTGGTGACAGTAGGAAAACAGTAACAACAGCAGGAAAATAGCAGCAGTAAAAGTAACGGTTGTAAACAGTAGGAATAAATACTGTAGGCATAGGGATGGATAACGGGCGTTGCATGGATAAGATAATTCATGAAATCAATGAGATATAGGCATTGCAGATAAATAATGATAAAGCATCCTAGTACAAACAATCATAGGCATGTGTTCCGTATATAGTCGTACGTGCTCACAAGGAGAAACTTGCACGACATCTTTTGTCCTACCAGCCTGTTGCAGCAGGGCCTCAAGGGAAACTATTGGTAATTAATGTACTCCTTTTAATAAAGTACCGGAGCAAAGCATTAGCACTCGGTGAACACATGTGATCCTCACATCATAGCCATCCCCTCCGGTTATCCCAATTTCTGTCACTTTGGGGCCTCGGGTTCTGGACAACAATATGTGTATACAACTTGTAGGTAAGACCATAAACAACAAGTATCATCATAGAAATAATAACATGTTCAGATCTGAAATCATGGCACTCGGGCCCAAAGTGACAAGCATTAAGCACAACAAGTTGCAACAATGTCATAGGCACTAAATAAAGATACTAGGCACTATGCCCTATCAATCTCATATCAAATTACATGAACAATCTCATCCAATCCCTACCATCCCCTCACCTACAGCGGGGGAATTACTCACACATGGATGGGGGAGTCATGGATGGTCGATGGAGGAGCGTCGGTGGCGATGGTGATGAAGATCTCCTCCGAATCCCCGTCCCGGCAGGGTGCCAGAACGGAGTCTTCTGGTTCCGAATCGCGGTTTCTGATGGCGGCGGCGCACCAGAAGTCTATCTGGAAAAAAACGCCGTCCCCCGATCTTAAGTCGTCAGGGGGTATATGTAGGCGAGAGGGGAGGTCGAGGGGCGGCCTGGAGCCACCTCACACAGGGGTGGCGCGGCCAGGGCTGGGCCGCGCCGCCCATGTGTGACGGCCCCTCGAGCCCCCTCTCCGTCTCGTATTCTGGCTCCGTGGGTCTTCTGGTGAAATATGATTTTTGGTGATTTTTCCCGAATTTTTACTGGAAGTTGAATTTCTGCACAAAACGAGACACCAGAGCAATTCTGCTGAAAACAGCGTCAGTCCGTGTTAGTTGTATTCAAAACACACAGATTAGAGGAGAAACAATAGCAAAAGTGTTCGGGAAAGTAGATACGTTTTGGACGTATCAACTCCCCCCAAGCTTAGCTATTTGCTTGTCCTCAAGCAATTCAGTTAACAACTGAGAGCGATAAAAGAAACTTTCACGAACACATTTGCTCATATGATGTATATATACTAACCATGTGATCAAGTACTCAGGCAATTCATAATAAGAAATATGCAACTAATGTCACCTCATAGTCAAGCAATCTATGAAAGAGTGTCAATGCACTAATAACAAGTAACACGTGCATGAGAAGCTACAAGATTGTAATAAGCATAAATGATATGAAAGAATGGTATCCCGCTTGCCTTTATTTGTAGAGCAAAACATAAATGCTGAGGCACCTCTGAAGTCCAAGGGAAGACTAGAAGTAGAAATATCAAAGATTCAAGCATCAAAGTTATACCACAATTAACCGTGTTCTGGGACAAGCACATTATACTAAGAATAACAGCCATGCTCTCAAGAAGTGCTTAAAGTTAGAAGATGGTGACACAACATAAAAGTAAACGAATGGCCCTTCGCAGAGGGAAGCAGGGATTTAACATGTGCTAGAGCTTTTCATTTGTAAAACAGAGATAAAAATTTCTTTTGAGAGGTGGTTGTTCTATGTCAACGACTAGCAATGGGGACTTACTATCTTCCATAATAAACAAGTGAGAGCGGTTCCGAGTTCTTTGAAAATTGGCACATTGGTGCTCTTTTATAAAGCTTTGGCACTCCTCCCCACCTTTTTCCTTTCTCAAACCATGGCTAACCGATTCCATCGGGTGCCCACCAACTTTCACAATCCTTTGGAGGAGTGCCTTTTTTTCTTTCTTTTAGAATTAAGATTATAATGGTCTGACCAGCTCCCTTGCAAAATTAATGACGAGCAGATGAAGCTGCCTAGTCGAAGGGTACTTAATTTAATATGGAAGATAGCAATTCCGACCACTACGTCCCCATGAGCTAAAAACAGTGGCACAAAATGAGAAGTAGTTGAAAGTTTTGAAAGGTAGCACATGAAAATTTACTTGGAATGGCTTACAAATACCATGCATAGGAATTTATAGTGGACTCTTTGGAAAACTTGGTTTAGGTAAATGGATGCACGAGTAGAGCTCATACTCAGTACAAGTGAAGGCTAGCAAAAGACTGGGAAGCGACAATCGAGAGAGCAATAACTGTCATAATCATGCTTGCGACAAAACAAAATTAATATAGGCATAAAAGTGATACAAGAACTCTGAGGCAATTTAGATCATCGAGGCTTAATTGACTTTTTGTTCAGTCATATGCATGCTTGAGCATGTGCCAAGTCGATTCAAATGGAGCTTTCAGAGGTGGATACCACAATATCATACCATACTATGAATAAAACAATGCATGCAAGCGTCTACATGACATGCTACAGGCTAATAGTAGATTGAAACTAATCATATGAAAGCAAGAACTACAAAGCATCCATTGGATGACATATACCTTACATGAACTGACTAAGCATGTCCACATAGATGAGTATATGTACAAAAATGAAAACAAATAGAATTCATACCAGCCTCTTACCACATCTCGGATTGTCATATGTCGTCATCATTGCTCTTCACTTGTGTGGCTTGAATAATATAAGTGAATAACAAGCTCCAATGGTGTAACGGGAGACTGAACTCTGCAACAAACTTTACAAAACCGAAGAAGAACAACAAATATTTTTGGAGTTTTCGATTTTTGAAAGCAAAAGCGGAAGGGAATAGCAACAAAGCAAAATATTTTTGGATTTTTCAAATAGAAAACCGAAAATAGCAAGTAAAGCAAACCAAAGGTAGAAAACTAAAGAACCAACTAGAAAGAAACAACGGAAATATTTTTGGTCTTTTTGTGTTTTGGAAAGCAGAAGTAAGAACTAGAACAATAAAGAAAGCGAAACATGAATATACAAAGGTCCGACAGAATATGATATGTAGATGAGTGAATCGTCGGCGTACCTCCCCCCAAGCTTAGGCTTTTGGCCTAAGTGGAGATCAATCCCAACTCGGCCAACTCTGCCATGAGGTGGCGCCCTCGTGGTGTGACGAAGAAGCACCATCGTCCTGATAAGAGTTTGAGGATGCCCCGGAGTGGTACGTGGTGAAGTGATAGGGCTGCTCCTCCTCTTCCTCCTGAACCACCACGCCGTGTTGGATATTGAAACCAAGCAGCCTAAGCTGATCGTCCAACTCCACCTTCGTGCGCGACCATGGCTTCTTATGAATGCTGAACAAGTTAGGCTGAGGAAAGGGAATTTCCCTTTCCTCTCCATCAATGAATAACATCCTGTAAACTAATTTCCCTGCACAAGAGTTAGCAGTAACAAAGTGATGGAGTTTCATAGCAGCGAGATCAAGCCTCTGCGGAGCCAACAATATATCATTAGGAGCAATAGAAAGTCCTAGTTCAGCTACAATGCGTGCAGCAATAATACCTCCATAAATAGGTCCCCTAGCAGCTAGGCGACGAGCAATAACAGCACCAAGGTTATACTCCCTACCAACATCAAGAGCAGTGGCTAGAAAAGCTAAATGATAATTGGAGATATTGCTAGTGTTTTCTCTACCAAGTACACTAGTTGCAAGATAGTAAGTAAAATATCTAATAGCTGGGAGTTGAATATTTCTTATCTTGCCACGCTGTGCGTTGCGGTCATCATCATTGGTCACCCCTCGGTAAAGCTCCAACAAATCAGCGGGGTGATTTTGTATCTTCCTAGCCGTTCCAAACATGGGAATACCTAAAACAAAACAAAACCTCTCCAAAGACATGGTGATGGGCTGATCATAAATCTTAAATGCAACAGACGGATTGTAATGAGAGTTAATAAATTTAAAACTTTCAACGAAAGTCTTTGTAAGCAAAGCATATTGGTTTCTTTCATCCGCCACATAATCTGTCAACCCAACCCTGTTAATAAGGAGCAAGAAATCATCAAGAATCCCTGCATCACTCAAGAAGTTAAAACAAGGGAAGGCGGATGGAAGAGCATCTCCATCATCCCCTTCTAGGTTCGGTGACATGAGATCCTCATTATAGGATACCCTATATTGGGCAGTGGATCTTGAGGGCCTTGATGCCCTTGGTGCATCACTTTCAAACACTTCTCCATATGTGAAGTTGGCCATCTCCTTCTCTGAAATTTTTCAACAAACTCATAAAAAGTGATTTAAAGAAAAGCACATGTAGGAAACTACTATAGAAGGTCATTAGAGAGCTATCATGCATCAAAATAATCTTTCTAAACAATAGAACAAGCATGCATACTCATTTATACTGTCACCTACAATGCTAAAATACTCAAGAAATACTCTACCAAAAGAAAATCTACTAGGACAAGTGGAGGAATCACATACCGGAGAGCAAATAATCCAAGTTTCAGCAAAAATGTTGGGCTGAACGAGGAGATCAAAAATCTGGGTGAAGAACAGCAGGAACTCGAGCTTGAGCAAATGGGGCGGTGTTTTTCGGGAGAGAGAAAGACCAGGGGAAGAAGAGATGAGTGAGGGACCTGGTGGGGCCCCCTCACACATGGGTGGCGCGGCCAGGGCTGGGCCGCGCCACCTGTGTGTGAGGTGGCGTGGCTGCCCCACCCGGTGCCTCCCAGGTGCCTCTCTGCCCCATTTTTGACATAAAAATTTATAAAGAATTTTCTGGAATTTTTCGAGAAACTTTATTTTCGAGGATTTTTCAGAAATTGGCGTATCGATAAGACTCAGGAAAACGTGGATGAAAAGATTTCAAGCAAATCAAAACTAAGCATGCAGCAGCTCTGAGATACTCTCAATCATACAACTAAACTGAAAGAATAAATTTTTTGATGAAAGTAAATGCAAGTGAGGTGGAGTAGATGCGGTGAAAACGAAGTTTCATTCATATAAAATCACTTTGCTAACAAGGTTGATCAAGTCTTGTTACCAAACTAACTTTGTATGAGGCAAAACTTTGCATATAACTTAATGCTTATGTTACCTCAACTTTGATAGGTATAGTCCCAACCATAACAATTTGACATTCTTCCTTGGGCTTTCGCTCTGAACAAATAATTTGACCAACTTTGATGGTCTCAACATGCTTGATTGAATTTAGAGCATTCCTCTTATCAATCTTCTTGGGAAAATAAACCGTATATTCTTTATCATTAACATTAAAAGTGACTTTTCCTTGATTGCAATTGATAACAGCACCTGCAGTGTTTAGAAAAGGTCTCCCAAGAATAATAGACATGTTATCATTTTCAGGCATTTCTAACACAACAAAATCAGTTAATATTAAACAACTGTTAGCAACTTGAACAGGAACATTCTCACATATACCAATAGGAATAGTAGTAGACTTATCAGCCATCTGCAAAGATATATCAGTTGATACCAATTTTTCTAGATTAAGTCTCTTATAGAGAGAAAAAGGCATGACACTAACTCCAGCTCCCAAATCACATAAAGCAGTTCTAACATAGTTATTTTTAATGGAGCAAGGAATAGTTGGTATACCTGGATCTCCAAGCTTCTCTGGAACTTTACCATCAAAAGAATAGTTAGCAAGTAAAGTGGAAATTTCCTCACTAGGAATTTTCCTTTTGTTAGTGACAATATCTTTCATATACTTTGCATAAGGAGGCATTCTAATAGCATCAGTCAAAGGAATTTGCAAAAATAAAGGTCTCATCCATTCACAAAACCTGTTGTAGTGTTCTTCTTCCTTGGACTTGTGTTTCTTACTAGGAAAAGGCATTGGCTTCTGTACCCAAGGTTCCCTCTCCTTGCCATGCTTGTTGGCAATGAAATCTTCTTTGGTGTACTTTATATTTTTATCACTCTTTTCCGGTTCTTCTTCAACTTCTTCTTTATCTTCTTCTTTATCATTTCCTGGTTCTGTTTCAGCATCAGAGATAGAAACACTATTAGGATCTTTACCTGCATCAGAGGATTCTGCAGTTGTTTTATGCTTCTTCTTCTTCTTGGGAGGAATATCATCACTTGAAGTGCGTTGAGAATCTTGCTCAACCCTCTTAGGATGTCCTTCAGGATATAATGGGTCTTGAGTAGCAGCACCACTTCTTGTGCGTATTTCACATGCTTGCTTCTCTCTTGCAGCATTAACTAGCAGGTCTTGCTGCACTTTGGTAAGCTGATCAATTTGTGTTTGAATCATTTGAAAATGTTTAGCAAGTATCTTCACATCATTGGCGGTTCTCTCCACAATATCCTGCATCTTGTTAATAACTCTAGAATTCTCCAACAGATGATTATGCACCATTCTATTAAAATTCTCTTGCTTAACAATAAAATTATCAAACTCATCTAAGCATTGTTCAGGAGGTTTAGTGTAAGGAATATCTCTTTCATCAAAGCACTGGAGAGAATGTACCTCAATAGTAGATGAGCGAGGGATTGGCTTACATAATTCTTCAATAGGAGGTAAATTCTTCACATCTTCGGCCTTAATACCTTTCTCCTTAAGAGCTTTCTTAGCCTCCTTCATAACTTCATCATTTAATTCAATCATCCCTCTTTTCTTCGGTGTGGGCTCTGTAGATGGCGCAGGAGTGGGTGCTGGTGTTGGCTCAACTAAAATCCAATCATCATGATTTCGGCTTATTTTGGCCATTAACTCCTCTGCTTCAGCCGGAGTTCTTTCCCTGAAAACACAACCAGCACAACTATCCAAATATGACTTAGATTCATCCGTTAGTCCATTATAAAATATATCAAGGAGTTCATTTTTGGGCAATGGTTCTTTAGGCAAAGCTCTAATTAAAGAACAAAACCTTGTCCAAGATTCAGGTAATTTCTCTTCTTTTCCCTGTTCAAAATCAAAGATTTTCTGCACAGCAGCATGTTGAGCACTAGCAGGAAAATATTTCTGAAAGAAAGCATTAACCAAAGCAATAGGACTAGTAAGAGATCCAGGAGACAAGCTATTAAACCAAGTTTTAGCAGCATCTTTCAACGAGAAAGGAAAAATCTTAGCAACAAAATAAGTGCGGAGCTTAATATCATCAGAAAACAAATTACTCAAAGTAGAAAGCTCATTCATGTGCTCCATAGCACTCTCATCTTTAGTACCACAAAAAGGAGTTTTCTCAACAATAGATATGTAAGATAAATCCAAAGAGAAATCATAATCCTTGTCTCTAATATTTATAGGAGAAGCAGCAAACTTAGGATCAGGAGACAAATTATATCTAACAGAACGTCTAGCAAGAAGTTCTTTAACATTACCTGCATCACGAGCAGCACGTGCTTCTGCAATAAAATCATCATTAAGCTCAATATAAGCATCATCATCATAATCATCACTAGGACATTCCCTAGACTCAGGTGAACTAACAGGTGTAACAGTGGTGTTTCCCAACTTAGCTCTAGCAATAGTAGCCTCTAAAAAGGAACCTAGTGAACCTCTCTCATCAAGCACAGCAGAGGCATCATCTAAATTATCAGTGGCACTTTCAATCTCAGCAGAAGTAGTAGCAGTAACGTGTGGGTGTGGTGGTGTAAGCAACTTACTCATAACGGATGGTGAATCAAGAGCAACAGAGGTGTTGAGAGTCGTACCTCTTCTTGTAGTGGATGGCAATAGAGGAACCTTTCCATCACGAGGTTTACCCATGATGAAAGGATTGCAGCGAACAATATGAATACCAAGTGAACTTACAGATAAAGCTATGGTCCCCGGCAACGGCGCCAGAAAATAGTCTTGATGACCCACAAGTATAGGGGATCGCAACAGTCTTCGAGGGAAGTATTACCCAAATTTATTGATTCGACACAAGGGGAGCCAAAGAATATATGTAAGCCTTAACAAATGAGTTGTCAATTTACCTGCACCTGGAAACAGTCTCGCTCGCAGTGGTTTATCAGTAGCAACAGTTTTATAGTGGTGACAGTAGGAAAACAGTAACAACAGCAGGAAAATAGCAGCAGTAAAAGTAACGGTTGTAAACAGTAGGAACAAATACTGTAGGCATAGGGATGGATAACGGGCGTTGCATGGATAAGATAATTCATGAAATCAATGAGATATAGGCATTGCAGATAAATAATGATAAAGCATCCTAGTACAAACAATCATAGGCATGTGTTCCGTATATAGTCGTACGTGCTCACAAGGAGAAACTTGCACGACATCTTTTGTCCTACCAGCCTGTTGCAGCAGGGCCTCAAGGGAAACTACTGGTAATTAAGGTACTCCTTTTAATAAAGTACCGGAGCAAAGCATTAGCACTCGGTGAACACATGTGATCCTCACATCATAGCCATCCCCTCCGGTTATCCCAATTTCTGTCACTTTGGGGCCTCGGGTTCCGGACAACAATATGTGTATACAACTTGTAGGTAAGACCATAAACAACAAGTATCATCATAGAAATAATAACATGTTCAGATCTGAAATCATGGCACTCGGGCCCAAAGTGACAAGCATTAAGCACAACAAGTTGCAACAATGTCATAGGCACTAAATAAAGATACTAGGCACTATGCCCTATCAATCTCATATCAAATTACATGAACAATCTCATCCAATCCCTACCATCCCCTCACCTACAGCGGGGGAATTACTCACACATGGATGGGGGAGTCATGGATGGTCGATGGAGGAGCGTCGGTGGCGATGGTGATGAAGATCTCCTCCGAATCCCCGTCCCGGCAGGGTGCCAGAACGGAGTCTTCTGGTTCCGAATCGCGGTTTCTGATGGCGGCGGCGCACCGGAAGTCTATCTGGAAAAAAACTCCGTCCCCCGATCTTTAGTCGTCAGGGGGTATATGTAGGCGAGAGGGGAGGTCGAGGGGCGGCCTGGAGCCACCTCACACAGGGGTGGCACGGCCAGGGCTGGGCCGCGCCGCCCATGTGTGACGGCCCCTCGAGCCCCCTCTCCGTCTCGTATTCTGGCTCCGTGGGTCTTCTGGTGAAATATGATTTTTGGTGATTTTTCCCGAATTTTTACTGGAAGTTGAATTTCTGCACAAAACGAGACACCAGAGCAATTCTGCTGAAAACAGCGTCAGTCCGTGTTAGTTGTATTCAAAACACACAGATTAGAGGAGAAACAATAGCAAAAGTGTTCGGGAAAGTAGATACATTTTGGACGTATCAGTTACCTCATGTTGATGAGGGGGTTACCACCATGAAGGGGGGGTTACCACCATGATGAGGAGGAGGACCTCCTCCTAGGGGTCGGCGCACCCCCCAAGGGGGCTGCCCTCTCCTCCCCTATAAAACCCCCCCTCTCCTCCATGATTCACACACTTGGTTCTTCCCTTCTCCCGCAAAGTTGCTGCCCCAAATCCGTCTTGGCTTAGCGAAGCTCTGCCGGATTATTAGTTCGAGATTCACACACTTGGAGAAGTGAGTGTTGGAGTGTCCAACGGATCCCTTCTTCCGCTGCCCCGCTGGACCGAGGGCGTGGAGGAGACGACGACAAGCCGTACGTGTGACCGAGTATGGAGGCGCCGCCGGTTGTGGCACCGTGTACATGATCTCGAGATCGTCAAGTGAACCACTACGTCGACTACGTCAAGTGAACCACTACGTCGACTACGTGCGTCTTCGTCGAGTCTCCATCGGCAACGTTTGTGCGGGAATGTAATCCCCGCTACCGGTCTCCGAGGGTTAGTCTCCGTTGCTACCATCTCGTAGATGTTCTTGGCTAGTTTTGTGTTCATGCGTAGGAATTTTTTTTGTTTTCTATGCTACGAACCCATCAGTGGTATCAGAGCCATCTCTATGCGTAGTTGGTATGCACGGTTAGAACACATGTGGATGTGGGCGTTGATGATCATGTTATTGCAATTTATTTTGTATTTTGGATCATAGTGGCATAGTGGGATTGAAGCTGCCCGAGACTAACCTTACGTGACCGCGTTCACGAGACTTGTCCCACACTTGACATGCTTCGGCATATGTGGCTTTGCGGGTGCACATTTCTCCCACTATAGTTATGATCTATTTTACAAAGAGTTGTTAATAATATTTTTATCACCGTTGTGGTTACATGTTCGTAGGTAAGAACGGTTCTTCCTAGAAAGCCCCAAACCACGTAAAATATGCAAGACAAATTAGAAACATCTAACTTGTTTTTGCAGGGCATGTGATGTGATATGGTTAAATTGTTTATGTTACAAATTGTATGCAATGATCCTGTTTGTAAGTTATAAATAACCGGCAGGAGCCATATGGTTGTCTTTTCATTTAAATGGCCTGCGTGCCAAATATATATATCTAAGTGATATATTGTAATGGAGGAAGACAACCAAGGTGGCGCGCCATGGACCTTGGTGCTACGCCGGTGGAATGATGGAGATCATGCCATGACGCACAAGATGGAGATCGAATGCGTGAAGGACCATATCATATCACATTATATATGCATGTGATGTTTATCCTTTTATGCATCTTATTCTGCTTAGATTTGATCACACGGTAGCATTATAAGATGATCCCTCTCACATAAATATCAAGATAAAATGTGTTCTCCCATAACATGCACCGTCAAGAAAGTTTGTCGTTTTGAGACACCTCATGATGATCGGGTGTGATAGACTCTACGTTCACATACGACGGGTGTAAGACAGTTTTACACACGCAAATGTTATGGTTCTACTTGGCGAGCCTAGCATGTACAGACATGGCCTCGGAACACGAACTGAAAGGTCAAGCATGAGTCATATGGTTGATATGATGAACATGGTGATGTTCGCCTTTGAAACTATGCCGTTGCACGTGATGATCGGTTGCGGTATAGTGGATTTGGTTCATATAATCACTTAAGAAAACTAGGAGGGATGTTGTTTTTAAGTGGAGTTCACGTAGAATTTTGATTTAACCTGAACTCATTCTATTATGAACTTAGTCTAAATTAACTTTGCAAATAATTTGTAGATCATGGCACCACCTGCTCTAAATTTCAATGCGTTCATGGAGAAAGAAAAACTAGCCACTGATACGTCTCCAACGTATCCATAATTTTTGATGCTCCATGCTTGTTTTTACACCATTTGCCTATTGTTTCGTTACACTTCGTGGCACTTTTATGCATTTTCCGGAACTAACCTATTAACAAGATGCCACAGTGCCAGTTCCCTGTTTTCTGCTGTTTTTGTGTTTCAGAAGTGATACACAGGAAATATTCTCGGAATTGGACGAAACCAAAGCCAGAAGTCTTATTTTTCCCGGGAGCATCCAGACATCCGAAGAGAGGAAGGAGAGGGGCCACAGGCCACCCTCACATAGGGCTGGCGCGGCCCAGGCCCTGGCCACGCCACCCTAGTGTGAGGAGGCCTGGGGCCACCTCTGACATCGCCCCTTCGCCTATATAAAGCCTCGGGACGGAAAACCCTAAAAGAGTCGGCAAATTTCCAGAAAGAGTTCCGTAGTTCCGCCGCCGCCACCGACGAATTTTGGGGGACAGAAGTCTCTGTTCCGGCACCCTGCCGGGACGGGGAAGTGCCCCCGGAGCCATCTCCATCGATCTCCATCGCCGTCTTCGCCGTCTCCATCGACCTCACCGCCATCTCCATCAACCTTGATGTCTCCTATGATGAGGAGGGAGTAGTTCATCCCCGGGGCTGAGGGCTCTACCGGTAGCTATGTGGTTCACCTCTCTCTCCCATGATGTGATCTTTATGTGATCGTGAGCTTTGTATCATGTTGAACAAATAGATGTTATTATTCAGATATTATGTGTACTCTAGTGGTGATTATTAAAGTAATCTATTCCTCCTGCTATGGTGTAACGGTGACAGTGCGTGCATCATGGTGGTACTTGGTTTAGGCTATGATTGTGATCTCTTGTGGATTATGAGAATAATTGTTGCTATGATAGTTTGAGTGATCTATTCCTCCTTTCATGGTGTAATGGTGACAGTGTGTGCACCGTGTTAGTACTTGGTCTAAGTTGCAATGATTTCTATCTTGAATTGTGATTTGATTTGGATATCTCTATGAGTGGTGTTTGTCAAGTACTTGATGAACTTTAAGGGGTGCTTCTGTAGCCACTACACAATGATTAGTGTTATTCAATAGGAGAGTAATTCAGAGTGCCTTAGCAAAGAGAAGTTATTTGTTCAGTCATGTTATATTGTTGGGAGTGTGTCCACTAGTGAAAGTATGATCCCTAGGCCTTGTTTCCAAGCTTTGCACACCGTTCAATTGCTATTTTGTTACTTGTTTGCTCGCAGTGATATTTATTTCACATCACGTTTGCTACTTATAATCATCTATACCACTTGTATTTTACTATCTCTTCGCCAAACTAGTGCACCTATACATCTGACAAGTGTATTGGGTGTGTTGGGGACACAAGAGACTTTCTGTATCGTAATTGCAGGGTTGCTTGAGAGGGATAGCTTTGAACTCTAACCTCCCTGAGTTCGATAAACCTTGGGTGATCCACTTAAGGGAAACTTGCTGCTGTTCTACAAACCTCTGCACTTGGAGGCCCAACAAGTGTCTACAAGAATAGAAGTGCGTAGACATCAAGCTCTTTTCTGGCGCCGTTGCCGGGGAGGTAAGGTAAAAGGTACTCGCATCCTCCCGTGCGAGTGCTCGGAGTTATTTCCTTTAGATTCTGCAATTACATCTTTTTGTTTCTTGTTTTTATTTTCACTAGTTAGGCTTAATGGAAAACAAAGAGTTCTTTAGTCTTTTTCCTGATTTTAGATTTGAAGAGAAAATTGAAAATCCTTTAGAGCTTATTTCGCATAGCAATGTTATTAGTACGAATGCTTTGAATACCGTTAATGCTAATGCTATAGAAAAGTCTAAACTTGGGGAAGCTGGTTTTGTTAAGTATGATATTTTTAGTCCTCCAGCTTTAGTGGAGAAGGTTTGTTCTGATAATATTTTATCTCCCATATGTGATGTTTCTAATGATGCTTGTGCTCCTCATCCTTTTAAAATACCTATGAAAATTGTTGATCATGTTAAGAATAACTGCTATTTAGGAGATGGAACTGTCCATCCTGGTGATCATTTGCTTTTTATACATGAATTATGCGAGTTGTTCCAGTGTGCAGGTATTTCAATGAACCAAGTTAAGAAGAAGCTATTCTCTTTGTCACTGAAAGGCAGAGCTGAGGAATGGTATCGGCTGCTTGAAGATGGTCCATCTATTGCATGGGAGGAAATTGTGTCCCTCGTTTATTCCAAGTTTTATCCTCCAAGTGAAATTCATAAAGATCGTAATCAGATATATAACTTTTGGCCTCATGAGGGAGAAAGCATTGCCCAAGCGTGGGGAAGATTGAAGTTACTAATGCATAAATGTCCTATTCATGATCTTCCCCGTAATATTGTTATTAATAATTTTTATGCAAGGCTTTCAGGACATTACAAGGACTATCTAGATGCATGCTTTGATGGGTCTTTCACAAGCAAGGATGTCGACACCAAGTGGGGGCTGCTTGAGACAATTCAAAATAATATTGAAGGTTGGGATAGCGACAAAGGTAAAGGATCAGGTATGAATTACGAGTTTGATTGCATTAAGTCTTTCGCTGAAACTGCTAATTTTCAAGAGCTTAGTGCTAAATATGGTCTTGATCCTCAAATTATGGTTGATTTCTTTAAAGCCTTTGCTTCCCATATGAATGTTCCTAAAGGAAATGGGGACGTGTATCATGAACCTTTTAAGGACACTTGCATAGAAAGTGATATTGTTATTGATGATTGCAATAAACATGCTCAAACTTCTAAAAGTCCTATTTCTTATAAGCATGTTAATTTTTGTGGAGTACATAGACCTTGTGAATA
This sequence comes from Dactylis glomerata, assembly GCA_007115705.1. Lineage (NCBI taxonomy): Eukaryota > Viridiplantae > Streptophyta > Magnoliopsida > Poales > Poaceae > Dactylis > Dactylis glomerata. The sequence goes on from QXEO01000555.1 coordinate 4,316,927, forward strand.
GAGTTACAACAAGGAAGATTATTGCATCACCCACGCAAATGAAGAAACCAGTATGTGGCTCAAGGATCCAGATGTGCTTGGTGAATGGGTTTGTGAGCTTTATCCTTTTCTTTGTGAATTTTGCGGTGAAAAGGGGCACTTTAATTTTCAATGCCCAATTAATCGAACGAGTACCGCAGATTTGTATTGTGATGATAAGATTACTTTCAATCAGTATGATGAGCTTACTTTGTTTTTGAATTGTGAAGAGATATCTAGAAAGATTGCTTTGGTAGACATGAATGATGTTGATCTTAATAGCACCCTTCATGGTTGTCATCTCTATTGTGCTAAAGATTGCCTCGCAAATACTTACTTACAAGATCTTATTAAATATGATGTTTTGCCAAGCTATGATAGGACTAATAGATGTTTCGATCTTATTAATAGAGAGGAGGAATCCTCCAAAGTTTCTTCTGTTGTTTCTGTCAGCAAGCCAGATTATGTGGAGAAGATGCCTTTCCCTCCTAAAGAATATGTGGAGAAGATGCCCTTCAAGTCTCTCCCTCCTAAAGGAGAGAGTAAGAAGAGTAAGAAGAAGAAGAAGAAGAAGAAGAAGAGGAGTAAGAGGCGAGAGGACACAATATCTTCCCCTAAGCGTTATGATCCTGCTATAGATTATGATAATTCTGATTGGGATGATGTTCCTATGCCTGTTACCTATGTTAGTGATCATGATTGGGAAAAACACTCTACTTTTGATATTGAAAATCTTTTTGGTACCAATTCTAAGGTTAATAATTGTTGTACCATTATGGTACGTTTGGATGTTTGCATTGGAGGCTGATATTGGGCATTGGCATTCAATCAGCCCCGAATACCACAATTTTGGTCGTTTGGCTGATCAAAGTATTATGGCTAGACATTCGGGTTCAATATTGCGCTCGGGATTCGGAAGGCAAAATCTGGCAGGCCCAAAGTCGAGCTCTTTTGCTCGACATCGCTAGATATTCTGGAGACGCCTACCGTTTTGGCTCGCTTCTTCCTTCCTCGCTCGACCAAACAACTGCGATGGTGTTCGTAAACTGCGACAGGGCGGCAGCTCCCCTCCCCTCCCCTCCCATCCTCCTCCTCTCCAGGCCCCAGCCAGGACCGCCACCGTCAGTCCCGGTGGCCAGCAGATCCATGCGCCCTGTCATCTCTATCTTCTCTTTGACTTTCCGCAAAAACGGCCCCCGCCTCCATCGCGAGCAAGAGGACAAGGAACGCCTCCATCCCGATCCATCGTAGTGTTTTGCCGCTCCCCCTAACCCCTGATTTCCAGTGTCCTCCCCTCTCACTAGACGTGCACGGCGCTCGGGGCCGGGCGGCCGGACGTTGTCGTGCGGACAGTGGGGTCGCTTATGGCGCTGGAGCAAGGTAGGTCGATGTTGTTCATCACGTCCGCGCATCCGCACCGGCTTGTATTCCCCTGCTCATGTATACAGGATATGTTTTCCTCTATTTTTTCTGGTCGCTCTTAACGTGAACAGGAAATAGATGTGGAGATCATGCACTAATCTGTAGGCTTTATCGGTGATGTTTGGCCAGTTCGTATGCACTAATCTGTAGGCTTTATCGGTGATGTTCGAGCAGTTCGTACATACTGATCTGTCTACTCTTTGCACCATGTACTAGGAGTATAATGATCGCAGTCTGATTCAAATACAATCACTCAGGCCAACCAAACACCATTTGACATTCAGCCTCAAATATCAAGTCTGGGATCTAAATATCCATATATCCAAACAGAAATATTGGTATTAGATCTCAATATCAATATCTTAGGATATTGACATTCAAGCCAATACAATACCAAATCTCTCAATGCAAACATCCAAACGAACCATTAGTGCTATCCATGTTCCTTCTTATGATGATATGTTTGATGAGTATGCTTTGCGACATAGTAGTTCTCTAGCTTGTGATGATGGGTATAATATTTTCAGTTCACCTACTTTTGAGGAGAAAATTAGTTATGATTATAATATGCCTCCTGTTTTTGATGATTATGGTGATGAGAATAATTATTCTGTTGAATCTGCTCCTACTAGTATTGTTCATGTAGGGAGTATTAATCCTTTTATGCATGTGGCTCATGATAGGGATGCTTTATGTGATAGTTATATTGTTAGTTCTATTCATGATGCTACTGAAAGTTATTATGAGAGAGGGAAACATGGTTTGATGGATCTCAACAATATTAAGTTTCCCCTCTTTATGTTGCAAATCTTGAAGTGGCACTTGTTTTATCTATCCATGCTTGCTACTATGTGCCTCGTTGATTTATTTTCTTACAAGATTCCTATGCATAGGAAGTGGTTCAGATATAAATGTCTTTCACATTTGCTTTTTGATGCTCTCTATTGCTTTAAGTTCCTATATGGCGCCTTTGCCTCAAGCTCTTATATGGCGCTCACATGAGCATCTTTGCAAATTACTGCGCCTAGCTCAAAGGCGTTAAAGAAAAGCACTCTTGGGAGATAACCCATTGTTTATTTTCAGTAATTTTTCTTTTATTTGAGTCTTGGAAGTTACTACTACTATAATGACCTCTCCTTATCCTTTTTATTTTATTGTTGTGCCAAGAGAAGCCTCTAATTTGAGTGAGGTAAGATTTGGGGATGTTGCTGTCCTGAAACAGTTTTTGGTGCTGCACCGTAAAAATTCGTGAAAATTCTCTGTATATCTTTTGGACCTGCGATTTCTTGTGCATATGCCCCAGGTTATATCCAAACTTTCATTAGTTGAACACTTTTTGATTTGAGCAACAGAAAACCCCTAAAAAATTCGACCTTTGTCAGCTGTTCAGTTTTGACAGATTTCTGCCAATATTTGTATTTGCCACTTTATCGCTTTCTTTTTGAGTTCTTTTGATCACGGAACTTTTGGGGAAGTTGCTACAGTAGTATTTGCTATATATGTGGTGGTTTTGATTTGAAACCTGAAGCAAAAAGGGTTGATTCAATGCTATGCTTACACTAATGTTGCTAATAGATTTGTGTTTAGTTTTGTATGAAGGAAGTTTTCAAGTGTAGGGATTGGAGAATGATGAGATGAGTTGAAGAATGGACAAAAGCTCAAGCTTGGGGATGCCCATGCATCACCCCAAGAAATATCCAATAAGTACAAGCGTCAAAGCTTGGGGATGCCCCCGAGGCACCCCTTCTTCATCGGCAAAAATTAGGTCACCTTTCAAGACACTATATTTTTATTGCTTCATGCACTATGTGTTTTTCTTGGAGTGTCAGTTGTTTTGGTTTTCTTAGTTAGTTTAGTTTGTTTTCTGCAATAAATGGTTAGATCACATCATGTTTCTTTTGGAGGAGATGAACTCGCTTTTCATTTGCCAAGAACACTCTAGTTTTCACTCTTATCGTTCAACGAGTGTTCTTCTTTTTCCGCTACTGCTTTTGGTTTTTGTTTTCGCCTTGATTTGCATTCAGATCTTTTCATATCTTTTCATCAAGGTGTATTTTTGCCTCTGATCTTTATTGGTTTTCATCAAAAGAGGTGTTTATAAAAAGTTTGAATGGTGTTGGAAAAGAGAAAAGGCTTTATGCAAAATAGTACTACAAGAAGGAGCTTGTGTAGACTACGGCTTAGGCTTTTGCATGTCATGCTTGATATCTTTTTGATAGTATGCTTAGTGGTTTTGCTGTAGCATGACTTGTCTCAAATAACTGAGATTGCTTAATGAGCCTTTGAAAAAATCATGCGTTGTTTTTATTATATGGAAGCATTTATTTGGTTTTCTCCTTTGATGCTTTATTTGGGTTGACTTGGCACATGCTTACACCATGTTGACTACAAAAATAAGTCGCCTATAGCCTCTATGATCATTTAGTTTTTGACTTTTGATGCCATCTTATGCTTCTTTTAATGTCGCTTTGTCGCTTTGCATGATTATGGCCATTATTGCTCTCTTAGTTGGTCGCTCCCAGTCTTTTGCTAGCCCTCATTTTGTACTGAGTATGAGCTCTACTCGTGCATCCAACTCCTAAAAACCAAGTTTGCCATTGTGTCCACTATAAATTCATATGCATGGTATTTGTAAGCCATTCCAAGTAAATTTTCATGTGCTACCTTTCAAAAACCTTCAAAATACTTCTCATTTTGTGACACTGTTTTTAGCTCATGGGGACGTAGTGGTCGGATTTGCTATCTTCCATATTGCTTATTCCAAAAAGAAAAAAAAGAGAAAAAAAGAAAGAAAAAAGGCACTCCTCCATGGAAAGTGAATGTTGGTGGGCACCCGATGGAATCGGTTAGCCATGGTTTGTGAACGGAAAAAAGGTGGGGAGGAGTGCCAAGCTTTATAAAAGAGCACAAAAGTGCCAATCTCTCTCTCAAAAACTTGCTTCATTTTTGTATGGAAGATAGTAAGAACCCCATTGCCAGTCGTTGACAAAGACAACCACCTCTCAAAACTCAAGTTTTATCTCTCTGTTTTACAAATGAAAAGCTCTAGCACATGTTTAATCACTGCTTCCCTCTGCGAAGGGCCTTTCTTTTACTTTTATGTTGAGTCACCACCTTCTATCTTTATGCACCATTAAGAGAGCATAGTTGTCATTCATAGTGTGATATGCATTGTCCCAAAGTTCATTGATTGACTCATATTGATTGGTTTCACTTGTTCTTAAATTATTTGTATCTAGTCGCCCTCTTAAACTTGAAGGTGTCCTATGCATTTATGTTTTGCTCTCCATTAAGGACAAGCTGAAAACCATTTGTATGTTTTTCCTTATGATTTGAACACACGTTTGACTTTCATTGTTTCATTTTCATGATCTTTTGTTTGTGTTCATTTGCATGTTTACAACATGGTTGCTAAGTTTCTTATTGTCAAGATTATATCTTCATGCCCATGTTTTAAGTTCTTATGATCCCAGCTCACAATGCTTACATATATGATCAAGATTGTGTAGGTGCATGTCACCTCAAAAATTATTCTTTTGTTATCACTTACCTACTCGAGGACGAGCAGGAGTTAAGCTTGGGGATGCTGATACGTCTCCAACGTATCCATAATTTTTGATGCTCCATGCTTGTTTTTACACCATTTGCCTATTGTTTCGTTACACTTCGTGGCACTTTTATGCATTTTCCGGAACTAACCTATTAACAAGATGCCATAGTGCTAGTTCCCTATTTTCTGCTGTTTTTGTGTTTCAGAAGTGATACACAGGAAATATTCTCGGAATTGGACGAAACCAAAGCCAGAAGTCTTATTTTTCCCGGGAGCATCCAGACATCCGAAGAGAGGAAGGAGAGGGGCCACAGGCCACCCTCACATAGGGCTGGTGCGGGCCAGGCCCTGGCCGCGCCACCCTAGTGTGAGGAGGCCTGGGGCCACCTCTGACATCGCCCCTTCGCCTATATAAAGTCTCGGGACGGAAAACCCTAAAAGAGTCGGCAAATTTCTAGAAAGAGTTCCGTAGTTCCGCCGCCGCCACCGACGAATTTCGGGGGACAGAAGTCTCTGTTCCGGCACCCTGCCGGGACGGGGAAGTGCCCCCGGAGCCATCTCCATCGATCTCTATCGCCGTCTTTGCCGTCTCCATCGACCTCACCGCCATCTCCATCAACCTTGCTGTCTCCTATGATGAGGAGGGAGTAGTTCATCCCCGGGGCTGAGGGCTCTACCGGTAGCTATGTGGTTCACCTCTCTCTCCCATGATGTGATCTTTATGTGATCGTGAGCTTTGTATCATGTTGAACAAATAGATGTTATTATTCAGATATTATGTGTACTCTAGTGGTGATTATTAAAGTAATCTATTCCTCCTGCTATGGTGTAACGGTGACAGTGCGTGCATCATGGTGGTACTTGGTTTAGGCTATGATTGTGATCTCTTGTGGATTATGAGAATAATTGTTGCTATGATAGTTTGAGTGATCTATTCCTCCTTTCATGGTGTAATGGTGACAGTGTGTGCACCGTGTTAGTACTTGGTCTAAGTTGCAATGATTTCTATCTTGAATTGTGATTTGATTTGGATATCTCTATGAGTGGTGTTTGTCAAGTACTTGATGAACTTTAAGGGGTGCTTCTGTAGCCACTACACAATGATTAGTGTTATTCAATAGGAGAGTAATTCAGAGTGCCTTAGCAAAGAGAAGTTATTTGTTCAGTCATGTTATATTGTTGGGAGTGTGTCCACTAGTGAAAGTATGATCCCTAGGCCTTGTTTCCAAGCTTTGCACACCATTTAATTGCTATTTTGTTACTTGTTTGCTCACAGTGATATTTATTTCACATCACGTTTGCTACTTATAATCATCTATACCACTTGTATTTTACTATCTCTTCGCCAAACTAGTGCACCTATACATCTGACAAGAATAGAAGTGCGTAGACATCAAGCTCTTTTCTGGCGCCGTTGCCGGGGAGGTAAGGTAAAAGGTACTCGCATCCTTGCATGTTTTTCTGACTCGTAAGGAGGACCACAGTTTAGTTCATTGCGGCATACTGTATGGACTTGAGCCGGAGCTGCGAAAACGTTTTGAGAACATCAAAGCTTATGATACAATGGGAGAGTTGAAACTGATTTTCGTCTCCCATACTGCCGTAGAGAGTTATGATGCTTCAAAAAAGTTCTTTAGCTGCATGATGGAAGAGAACAGCTCCGTTAGTGAGCACGTACTCAAAATGTCTGGGTATGCCGATAAGCTCATCTCTTTGGGAATAACGATTCCCAATGAGTTGAGAATACATCGGGTTCTCCAATCTCTCCCACCTAGCTTCAAGAGCTTTGTGATGAACTACAACATGCAAGGCATGAGGAAGTCTCTCTCCGAGCTTCTCTCAATGCTTAAGACTGCAGAAGTGGAGATCAAAAAGGAACATCAAGTGTTGATGGTCAATAAGAGCACTAATTTCAAGAAAGGAAGAAAGGATAATAAGTCCAAGGGTAGAAACAAGAAGGACGACAAATCTGTTGCCGGTTCTGAGAAGAAACCCAAGGCTGATCCTAAACCTGAAACTGAGTGCTTTTACTGCAAGGACACGGGGCACTGGAAGCGCAACTGCCCAAAGTATCTGGCGGATAAGAAGAACGGGAAGATTAACAAAGGTATATATGATATACATGTTATTGATGTGTACCTTACTAGTAGTCGCAATAGCGTCTGGGTATTTGATACTGGTTCGGTTGCTCACATATGTAACTCAAAACAGGGGCTAAAGAATAAGCGACAACTTGCGAAGGATGAGGTCACGATGTGCGTCGGCAATGGATCAAAAGTTGATGTGATCGCCGTCGGGACGCTGCCTCTACATTTACCATCTGGATTAGTTTTAAACCTGAATAAATGTTATTTGGTGCCTGCATTGAGCATGAACATTATTTCTGGATCTTGTTTAGTGCGAGACAATTATTCATTCCAGTCTGAGAACAATGGTTGTTTGATTTATATGAATAATATCTTTTATGGACATGCACCTAAGAAGAATGGTTTATTTCTTTTGAATCTTGATAGTAATGAAACACATATTCATAACGTGAATGCCAAAAGAATTAAGTTAAATGATGATATAGCCGCATACATGTGGCACTGCCGTTTAGGTCATATTGGTGTTAAACGCATGAAGAAGCTTCATTCGGATGGACTTCTGGAATCACTTGATTATGAATCATTTGAGACATGCGAGCCATGTCTTCTGGGCAAGATGACTAGAACGCTGTTTTCCGGTTCAATGGAATGGGCGACGGACTTATTGGAAATCATACATACTGATGTATGTGGACCTATGAGTGTGCCGGCGCGTGGTAGATATCATTATTTTATTACTTTCACTGATGACTTAAGTAGATATGGGTATATTTACTTAATGAAACACAAGTCCAAAACGTTTGAAAAGTTCAAAGAATTTTAGAGTGAAGTAAAAAATCATCGTAACAGAAAGATTAAATTTCTACGATCTGATCGTGGAGGAGAATATCTAAGTTACGAGTTTGGCACACATATGAGAGAATGTGGAATAGTTTCACAACTCACTCCCACTGGAACGCCACAACGAAATGGTGTATCCAAATGTCGTAACCGCACTTTATTGGATATGGTTTGGTCTATGATGTCTCTTACCGATCTGCCACTATCTTTTTGGGGTTATGCGCTAGAAATAGCCGCTTTCACTTTAAATAGGGCTCCATCTAAATCTGTTGAAACAACACCGTATGAATTATGGTTTGAAAACAAACCTAAGCTGTCATTTCTAAAAGTTTGGGGATGCGATGTTTATGTGAAGAAACTTCAGCCTGATAAACTCGAACCCAAAGCGGAAAAATGCATCTTCATAGGATACCCTAAATAAACAATTGGGTACACCTTCTATCACAGATCCGAAGGCAAAGTGTTTGTTGCTAAGAACGGATCCTTTTTGGAGAAGGAGTTTCTCTCGAAAGGTGTGAATAGTAGGAAGGTAGAACTCGATGAGGTTATTGAACCTCCTCTTCATGAATTGGTGAGTGGCGCAGCGCCGAAAACCGTTCCGATGGTGACTTCACCAAATGAAGTGGGAGCTAATGATGAAGATCATGAAACTCCAAAAGAGGATGCTACCGAACCTCGCAGGTCGACAAGAACACGCGCCGCTCCTGAATGGTACGGTGATCTTGTCGTAAATGCCATTGTTGAGAACACTGACCCTGCGACGTATGATGAAGCGATGATGAGCCCAGATTCCAACAAATGGCATGAAGCCATGAAAATCCGAAATGGAATCCATGTATGAAAACCAAGTATGGACTTTGGTGGAACTTCCCAATGACCGAAAGGCCGTTGAGAATAAATGGATTTTCAAGAAGAAAACAGACGCTGATGGTAATGTGACCGTCTATAAAGCACAACTTGTCGCAAAAGGTTTCCGACAAATTCAAGGAGTTGACTATGATGAGACTTTCTCACCCGTAGCGATGCTAAAGTCTGTTAGGATTATGTTAGCAATTGCTGCATTTTTTGATTATGAAATTTGGCAGATGAATGTGAAAACCGCGTTCCTTAATGGTAACATTGAGGAAGAGTTGTACATGGTACAGCCCAAAGGTTTTGTTGATCCTAAGGATGCTAACAAGGTATGCAAACTTCAGCGATCCATTTATGGACTGAAGCAAGCGTCCCGAAGTTGGAATCTCCGTTTTGATGAAGTCATCAAAGGGTTTGGATTTGTCCGAACTTATGGAGAAGCTTGTATTTACAAGAAAGTGAGTGGGAGCTCTGTAGCATTTCTAATATTATATGTGGATGACATATTGCTGATTGGAAATGATACGAAACTTTTGAAGAGCGTAAAAGATTACTTAAACAGTAAGTTTTCAATGAAGGACCTTGGTGAAGTGGTGTATATTTTAGGCATCAAAATCTATAGAGATAGATCAAGACGCTTAATTGGGCTATCACAAAGTACATACCTTGACAAGATTCTAAAGAAGTTTAGAATGGACGAAAGTAAGAAAGGGTTCTTACCTATGTTGCAAGTAAAGATATTGAGTAAGACTCAAAGTCTGGCTATAGCTGAAGATAGAGAAGAAATGAATAAGATTCCCTATGGCTCTGCCATAGGCTCTATCATGTATGCCATGTTATGTACAAGACCGGATGTGGCACATGCTATTAGTTTGACTAGTAGGTACCAATCTGATCCAGGTTTGGAACACTGGACGGCGGTCAAGCATATCCTTAAGTACTTACGAAGGACTAAGGATATGTTTCTCGTATATGGCGGTGAAGAAGAGCTCGTCGCAAGTTGTTACGTCGATGCTAGCTTCGACACTGATCTGGATGACTCTAAGTCTCAATCCGGGTACGTATTTGTTATGAATGGAGGAGCAGTAAGCTGGAGGAGTTCCAAGCAAAGCATGGTGGCGAGATCAACTACAGAGGCGGAATATATTGCTGCTTCGGAAGCAGCGCAGGAAGCAGTTTGGATGAAGGAGTTCATATCCGAACTAGGTGTGGTTCCGAGTGCATTGGATCCAATGGTTATCTATTGTGACAACAATGGTGCCATAGCCAATGCTCAGGAGCCAATGTCTTACAAGAACTTCAAGCATGTGAAGCGCCATTTTCACTCCATCCGTGAATATGTCATGGATGGTGATGTAAAGATTTGCAAAGTACACACAGATCTGAATGTGGCAGACCCGTTGACTAAAGCTCTCCCCAAGGCAAAACATGATCAGCACCAGAACTCAATGGGTGTTAGATTCATCACTATGTAATCTAGATTATTGACTCTAGTGCAAGTGGGAGACTGAAAGGAATATGCCCAAGAGGCAATAATAAAGTTGTTATTATATTATTCCGTGTTCATAATAGATGTTTATTTCTCATGCTAGAATTGTATTAATTGAAAACATTAATACCTGTGTGATTAATAAACTAAAAGGTTCCTAGTAAAGCCTCTCTTTTATACTAGCTCGTTGATTAACCGATGATCAAGGTTTCCTGATCATGAACATTGGATGTTGTTAATAACGGGGTCATATCATTAGAAGAATGATGTGATGAACACTCACACCCATAGTACAAATAGCAATACGATCAAGTCATCAAGTTTCATTGCTATATCAAACTCATACGAAATAGTTCTAATCCTTAGACTATGAGATCATGTTAATCACTGATACCGGAAGAGTGCTTTGATGATATCAAATGTCACACCATAACAGGGTGATTATAAAGGTTTATTTGGGTATTCTGAAAGTATTAGTTGAGGCTCATGGATCAAGAGTGGAATTTGTCCGACCCGATGACGGGAAGATATAATCTGGGCCCTTCTCGGTGATATTGCATTGGAATCGCTTGCAAGCATGTGACTAGGTCATAGGAATGCATTATCACGGAACGAGTAAAGAGACTTGTCGGGAACGAGATCGAACTAGGTATGGTTGATACCAAATGATCGGATCTCAGACAAGTAATAATATCGCGAGACAAAAGGAATTAACTATGTTCGTTATTGGTTCACACGATCACTAGTTCATCATTGAGTAAGTGAGAGTCGTCATGGATTTCCAGATCCCGCTGATGATTATTGATCAGAGAGGAGTCTCGATCATGTCCACGTTATTCACGAACCGTAGGGTGACACACTTAAGGTTCGCCATCGTTTTTGAGTGGATATGATACTCCGATCGAATTACAGGACAACATGAGGGTTGTTTCAGAAAAGCACCGAAACTATTTCGAGATATTGAAATAACTCAAGGGTGTATTTGTTAATGTTTGTTAATTGAATGAATTAACAAATATTAAAGAAATAAAAATATTTTATTAAATCAATAAGTGTGAATTTTAATTAGCATGAATGTCATGCAAAATTAAAATGGGGGTTACCTCATGTTGATGAGGGGGTTACCACCATGAAGGGGGGTTACCACCATGATGAGGAGGAGGACCTCCTCCTAGGGGTCGGCTCACCCCCCAAGGGGGCTGCCCTCTCCTCCCCTATAAAACCCCCCCTCTCCTCCATGATTCACACACTTGGTTCTTCCCTTCTCCCGCAAAGTTGCTGCCCCAAATCCGTCTTGGCTTAGCGAAGCTCTGCCGGATTGTTAGTTCGAGATTCACACACTTGGAGAAGTGAGTGTTGGAGTGTCCGGCGGATCCCTTCTTCCGCTGCCCCGCTGGGCCGAGGGCGTGGAGGAGACGACGACAAGCCGTACGTGTGACCGAGTACGGAGGCGCCGCCGGTTGTGGCGCCGTGTACACGATCTCGAGATCGTCAAGTGAACCACTACGTCGACTACGTCAAGTGAACGACTACGTCGACTACGTGTATCTTCGTCGAGTCTCCATTGGCAACGTTTGTGCGGGAATGTAATCCCCGCTAGCGGTCTCCGAGGGTTAGTCTCCGTTGCTACCATCTCGTAGATGTTCTTGGCTAGTTTTGTATTCATGCGTAGGAATTTTTTTTGTTTTCTATGCTACGAACCCATCAGGAAATTGGAGAGAGACGACATATACCTTCAAACTAAAAAAAAGTACTAAGCTAGATAAGGAGGCAGGTACTACCGGATGCTTGTCTAGTACTACCAATCCTAGAAATATACTAGATCATGATGGCTCGCATTGCCGCGTCCGTCTATTTGGACAATAATTAATAAGATATTTGGTAATTATATATTGCAAATAAACATGAAATCAAATCTGTCTATTGTTATTATGTGGCCCATAATGTATGCCATTATTATTTACAGTTGGTAGATTATTATTATTTTTGTTGGTATTGTGACATTGGTGATGTGTAATATACTAATATCAATGTATTTGATACGACAATGGCATAGGGATTGTTAGGGCATCTCCAGTGGGCTGACCCATTCGACCACCGCGTGTTCGAACGCGTCTGCATAGACAGAAAAATGGGGAAAACGCGTCCCAGCGGGCCGACCCAAACACAAAGGCGCGGTCCGGCCAACCCATTCCCGGTCCAAATGTGGGAGCAGAATCGGTCAGCACTGTTCGCGCACGCGTCTGGGTGCACCTTTTCGTGTCCGCGCCTGGGCTGCATGGTAGCCACACTGCATGACCCGTCTTCTCCATCGCGGTACTGGCCAGTCTACACCGCCGCTTCGGCCTCGTCCAACGCATCGTCAGCGAGGCATTGATGTCGCGCCTGGTCGTCAGCGCCGTCCATCAATGCACGATGCCTCAATGACCACGTTGGGTGGCTAGCGGCCAGCGGCCCCCGGCGAGCGCCTTTATTAGGTTCTCGCACGCCGCGGACGCACAGACCAGCCGCCGTATCCACCAGAACCTTCCAGCATGCGCCATGACAGGCCGCTGGCCCTTCAGCAGGAAGACCAAGCACGACGGCGAGGCCTCGGGCTCCGGCTTGCGGGACTGGCGGTGAATGCCGCCACCGCCTGTCCAGCGGCCGGCGCTGGCGCCGGCTCAACGGTCGGCTCCATCCCGCACTCCTGCTCGCCGGAGCGCGTCCAGGCCACCGCGTCCACCGTGCGATCGCGTTTACGTGCCAGTGCGCCTAGCCCGCTGATACGTCTCTAACGTATCTATAATTTTTGATGCTCCATGCTTGTTTTTACACCATTTTCTTAGTGTTTCGTTACACTTCGTGGCATTTTTATGCATTTTTTGGAACTAACCTATTAACAAGATGCTATAGTGCCAGTTCCCTGTTTTCTGCTGTTTTTGTGTTTCAGAAAAGTTACACAGGAAATATTCTCGGAATTGGACGAAACAAAAGCCGAGCATCCAGAAATTTACCGAAGCTTCCAGAAGTCCGAAGAGGAGATGGAGGGGGGCCATAGGGCGGCCACACCATAGGGTGGCGCGGCCTGCCCCTGGCCCGCGCCTCCTGGTGGTGAGGCCACCCTGGCCCACCTCTGGCGCCGCCCCTTCGCCTATAAAGACCCCCCGATGGGAAAAACCTAAAGACCCGATCACTTTTCCAGAATACATCGCGATCCGCCGCCGCCATCGACCCGAGATCAGGAGGGTCCAAAAGCTCTTCCCGGCACCCTGCCGGAAAAGGGAATCGCCACCGGAGGTCTTCTTCATCGCCATGCTTGCCTCCGGCGCGATGAGTGAGTAGTCTACCTTGGACTATGGGTCCATAGCAGTAGCTAGTTGGTTGTCTTCTCCACTATGTGCTTCATGTTTAGATCTCGTGAGCTGCCTTACATGATCGAGATCACCGTTATGTAATTCTACATGTTGTGTTTGTTGGGATCCGATGAATATTGGTGTTATGATTGAGTTGATGTGCTGAATATTATCTTATGTTATCTCTATGTTGTTTATGATCTTGCATGCTCTCCGTTGTTAGTAGCTATCTTGGCCGAGTAGTTGCTAGTGACTCCAAGAGGGGGTATTTATGCTCGATAGTTGGGTTCATGCCTCTATTTAATCTAGGGGAGTGACAGAAACCTCTAAGGTTGTAGATGTGTTGTTGCCACTAGGGAGAAAACAACATTCATATGCTCAAGGGCATATGCTTTGTTTACATTACACACTTTGCTTAATGCAGTTATCTATTGTTCACAACTTAATACTTGTGGAGTTCTCGGATTGATTCGCCACAAGTGGATTATTAGTCATAGATGCAGTTGGATGACAGTCTATGTATCTTGTTGTAATGCCCAGAGTAAATCTCATAGTGATCCTCTCGACATATGCACGTTGTCTTTATTCTATCAATTGCCCAACTGTAATTTGTTTACCCAGCATGTGTTATTTTATCTTATGGAGAGACACCACTAGTAAACTATGGACCCCGGTCATATTTCTATTATATTGCTATCACCTGTTTACTTTACTCGCACTATTTACTTTACTCGCATATTACTATTGCTTTCCACTCGATACGCTCATTCCTTTGTTTCAAGCAAACCGGTGAGATTGACAACCTCATCGTAAGTTGGGAACAAAGTATTTGGTTGTGTTGTGTGCAGGTTGCACGTTGCCGCTCGCAAAGCAAAGCTTGGATGAGGCGCCCTATAAATTGTCCGGAGCTGTCGCGAAGCTAGCGGGCATCACCTTCTGGAGTATTGTCTTTTTCCTACTGGATTGATAACCTTGGTTTCGTAACTGAGGGAAAACTTGCTACTATATTCATCAAACCTTCTCTTGGGGTTTCCAACTGGCCGGTTATTTTACTTCATCAACAAACGCAATCAAGCTTTCTGGCATCATCATCACCGCGCCATCAACAAGTTTTCTAGCGCCGTTGCCGGGGAAAAAGAACTTCTGCAAGGGGAGTTTTGCACGCACATCCTTTACTTTGTTTTAGTTTTGCTTTTACTTTATTTTTACTTGCATTGTTTTATCAAAAATACAAAAAAAATAAGTTCCTACTATAGTTGTTATTTTTGTTGGTCTGTTATTGTCTTGCTTTATCATGCTTTCTATCAATGGTTGGTTTCTTTGAAACTAAATCTTTTTGGCAAGGTGGGTTCATGAAAGAGCAGCAAAATTATTATGAGGAACACCGCTTGTCACAAAAAGGGAAACACTTATGGGAACAAATCAATAGATTGTATATCATTGCTAGAAATGTGTGCTCTACTTATAATGTTACTTATTGCTTTGATAGATCTTGTTGCTGTAGGAGGTATAAACACCTCCCTTTTCAATGTGAGTATAATGATGATGTTGCCATATCTTCTTATATTAATGGAAATTATGACTTTTATGATGTGGAACAAATTGAAGAATTTATTGCTTAGAAGGGTGCATTCGAACTTGCTTATTTGCTTGAAAATACTGATGATGCACCTTATAAATATGAGGTTTATGATATACTTACATTTTGCTTTGATAATTACAAGGAAGAAAATGGCTATATTCTTAAATATCTTAATAGATGCTCTCCAACGGAAGAGACTAATGCCTTGAAGGAGCCTATGGAAGAAGAAATTGCTGAAACTGAAAGCTCATTGGATGAAAAAGAGGAGGAGAGTGATGATCAAGAGGAGGAAGAATGGAGCTACCCATGTCTACCTCTCAATAAGAGTAACTCTTTAACTAATACCTTATTTGATCGCCCTCCATGCTTAACAAAGGAGGGTGAGTGTGATATTTATATTGTTGAGTTTGTTCATGATGCTACTGAAAATTATTATGAGAGAGGAAAATATGGTTGTTGGAATTCTCATGTTACTAAAACACCTCTCTTTATATTGAAAGTTCCAAAGTTGCTCTTGTTTTATCTACCCATACTTGT
Source organism: Dactylis glomerata (assembly GCA_007115705.1). Lineage (NCBI taxonomy): Eukaryota > Viridiplantae > Streptophyta > Magnoliopsida > Poales > Poaceae > Dactylis > Dactylis glomerata. The sequence continues at coordinate 4,332,639 of QXEO01000555.1, forward strand.
GACTATGTGCTTCTTTGATTTATTTTCTTACAAGATTCCTATGCATAGGAAGTGGGTTAGACTTAAATGTGTTTTAAATTTGCTCCTTGATCTCTTTTTGGGCTTCCATTCATATTTCTTATGTGAGCATCTTCTCAAATTACTGCGCCTAGCTCAAAGGCGTTAAAGAAAAACACTCTTGGGAGATAACCCATTGTTTTTACTTTCAGTTCTTTTTCTTTTATTTGAGTCTTGGAAGTTATTACTACTGTAATAACCTCTCCTAATCCTTTTTATTTCGTTTTTGTGCCAAGAGAAGCCTCTAATTTGAGTGAGGTAAGATTTGGGGATGTTGCTGTCCTGAAACAGATTTCGGTGCTGCACCGTAAACATTCGTGAAAATTCTCTGTAAATCTTTTGGACCTGCGATTTCTTGTGCATATGCCCCAGGTTATATCCAAACTTTTATTAGTTGAACACTTTTTGATTTGAGGAACAGAAAACCCTCTAAAAATTCGACCTTTGTCAGCTGTTCTGTTTTGACAGATTTCTGCCAATATTTGTGTTTGCCGCTTTATCGCTTTCTTTTTTAGTTCTTTTGATCACGGAACTTTTGGGGAAGTTGCTACAGTAGTATATGCTTTATATGTGGTGATTTAGAGTTGAAACCTGAAGCAAAAAGGGTTGATTCATTGTTATGCTTACACTAATGTTGCTAATAGAATTATGTTTAGTTTTGTATGAAGGAAGTTTTCAATTGTAGGGATTGGAGAATGATGAGATGAGTTGAAAAATGGACAAAAGCTCAAGCTTGGGGATGCCCATGTCACCCCAAGAAATATCCAAGAAGTACAAGCGTCAAAGCTTGGGGATGCCCCCGAGGCACCCCTTCTTCATCGGCAAAAATCAGGTCACCTTTCAACACAATATATTTTTATTGCTTCATGCATTATGCGTTTTTCTTGGAGCATCAGTTGTTTTTAGTTTTCAGTTTTGTTTAGTTTTGTTTGCTGGAATAAATGGTTGGACCCCAACAAATTCCTTTTGGAGAAGTTGCCTTGCTTTTCATTTGCCAAGAAAACTCCATTTTTTCACTCTTATCGTTTCAACGAGTGTTCTCTTCTTCTACTACTGCGTTTAGTTTTCGATTTTTTCCTTGATTTTTGTTCAGATCTTGTTATATATTTTTATCAAGGTGTATTTTTACCTCTGGTCTATGTTGGTTTTCATCAAAAGAGTTGTTTATAAAAAGTTTGAATGGTGTTGGAAAAGAGAAAAAGCTTTATGCAAAAAAGTGGTTTAACAAGGAGCTTGTGTAGACGGCGGCCTAGGCTTTTGCATGTCATGCTTGATGTCTTTTTGATAGTATGCTTAGTGGTTTTGCTGTAGCATGACTTGTCTCAAATGACTCAGATTGCTTAATGAGCCTTTAAAAAATCATGCGTTGTTTTTATTATTTGGAAGCATTATTTTGGTTTTCTCCTTTGATGCTTTATTTGGGTTGACTTGGCGCATGCTCACTCATGTTTGACTCATACAAAGTCACCATTGCCTCTATGATCATTTAGTTTTTGACTTTTGATGCCATCTTATGCTTCTTTTAATGTCGCTTTGTTGCTATGCATGATTATGGCCGTTATTGCTCTCTTAGTTGGTCGCTCCCAGTCTTTTGCTAGCCCTCATTTTGTACTGAGTATGAGCTCTACTCGTGCATCCAACTCCTGAAAACCAAGTTTGCCATTGTGTCCACCATACATACCTATTAGCAATTTGCTATTCCAAAGTACATTTGACTTACTTTTATCTACCCTTCAAATTAAACTCTTTTGGTGTTATGCGAAAATTGGTCAGTAAAGCCCTCACGAACCTTATGGCACACTTTACTTTTCTCGTTTTAAAATTTTGACATTGTGGCTCTCTTATGTTGAGTTGTTATGCTTGCAAGTTGTAAGTTGGAAATTAGCCCAGCCATGCCGTCATGGGGCAAGCTTTCAACATTGTACTTTCTTTCATTTGAGTTGATATCGTGATCTTTTGTTTATGGATACTCGCGATGTGAAATGAATTGGGAATCTTGCAGGATCATGGAGTTTGTATACGTGTTAGAGAAACGTCTGGGCCGCTAATCTAAGCCATGCATAATTCATGGTGGAAATTTGTAGCATGCCCATAGTGAACATTTGACGACGCATCTCACAATAAAAAGCTATACCAATGGTAAATAAAAGAGATGCCGAGGTGTTCATTGTCTGTTTGTCCTGTCATTTTGATGTGAGCTTCTTCCATGTCATCGGGCACGGAGGTACCCCGTTGGCGGTTCTCGATGATACGTGTATACTTACAATGACAAGAGCTTGCTTGGGACTCTAAGTAAAGTAGCATGAGGTTTGGGTATTCGTACTTCACGGGACACGAGGTTTTCAACCTATGATTTGTCAAGCATATGCATCATAAGTGTATTCACATTAACTTTAACCATTCAAGATGCCTATGATGGGGGCAATGAGAGCTCAAAGCTAGTAAGTACCATAATTTTTGAAGGTTTATAAAACTTGCAATCACTGCTTCCCTCCGCGAAGGGCCTTTCTTTTACTTTTATGTTGAGTCACCACCTTCTATCTTTATGCACCGTCTAAGAGAGCATAGTTGTCATTCTGAGTATAATGTGCATTGTCCCAAAGTTTTCATTAATTGATTCATGATGTTGGTTTCACTTGTTCTCAAATTACTTGTATCTAGTCGCCCTCTTAAACTTGAAGGTGTCCTATGCATTTATGTTTTGCTCTCTCATGAAGGACAAGCTGAAAACCATTTTTATGTTTTTCCTTATGATTTGAACACACGTTTCACTTTCATTGTTTCATTTTCATGATCTTTCATTTGTGTTCTTTTTCATGTTATAACATGGTTCCTAAGTTTCTTCTATCAAGATTATATCTTTCATGCCCATGTTTTAATATCTTTTGATCCCAGCGCACAACGCATACATAAATGATTAAGATTGTGTAGGTGCATGTCACCTCAAAAATTATTTGTTTTGTTATCACTTACCTACTCGAGGACGAGCAGGAGTTAAGCTTGGGGATGCTGATACGTCTCTAACGTATCTATAATTTTTGATGCTCCATGCTTGTTTTTACACCATTTGCTTAGTGTTTCGTTACACTTCGTGGCATTTTTATGCATTTTCCGGAACTAACCTATTAATAAGATGCCACAGTGCCAGTTCCCTGTTTTCTGCTGTTTTTGTGTTTCAGAAAAGTTACACAGGAAATATTCTCGAAATTGGACAAAACAAAAGCCAAACATCCAGAAGTTTACCGAAGCTTCCAGAAGTCCGAAGAGGAGACGGAGGGGGGCCATAGGGCGGCCACACCACAGGGCGGCGCGGCCTGCCCCTGGCCCATGCCCCCTGGTGGTGAGGCCAACCTAGCCCACCTCTGGCGCCGCCCTTCGCCTATAAAGACCCCCTGATGGGAAAAACCTAAAGACCCGATCACTTTTCCAGAATACATCACGATCTGCCGCCGCCGTCGACCCGAGATCGGGACGGTCCAGAAGCTCTTCCCGGCACCCTACCGGAGAGGGGAATCGCCACTGGAGGTCTTCTTCATCGCCATGCTTGCCTCCGGCGCGATGAGTGAGTAGTCTACCTTGGACTATGGGTCCATAGCAGTAGCTAGTTGGTTGTTTTCTCCACCACGTGCTTCATGTTTAGATCTCGTGAGCTGCCTTACATGATCGAGATCACCGTTATGTAATTCTACATGTTGTGTTTGTTGGGATCTAATGAATATTGGTGTTATGATTGAGTTGATGTGTTGAATATTATCTTATGTTATCTCTATGTTGTTTATGATCTTGCGTGCTCTCCGTTGTTAGTAGCTATCTTGGCCGAGTAGTTGCTAGTGACTCCAAGAGGGGGTATTTATGCTCGATAGTTGGGTTCATGCCTCTATTTAATATGGGAGAGTGATAGAAACCTCTAAGGTTGTAGATGTGTTGTTGCCACTAGGGAGAAAACAACATTCATATGCTCAAGGGCATATGCTTTGTTTACATTACACACTTTGCTTAATGCAGTTATCTATTGTTTGCAACTTAATACTTGTGGAGTTCTCGGATTGATTCGCCACAAGTGGATTATTAGTCATAGATGCAGTTGGATGACGGTCTATGTATCTTGTTGTAATTCCCAGAGTAAATCTCATAGTGGTCCTCTCAACATATGCACGTTGTCTTTATTCTATCAATTGCCCAACTGTAATTTGTTTACCCAGCATGTGTTATTTTATCTTATGGAGAGACACCACTACTGAACTGTGGACCCCGGTCCTATTTTCATTATATTGCTATCACCTGTTTACTTTACTCGCACTGTTTACTTTACTCGCATATTACTATTGCTTTCCACTCGATATGCTCATTCCTTTGTTTCAAGCAAACCGGTGAGATTGACAACCTCATTGTGAGTTGGGAACAAAGTATTTGGTTGTGTTGTGTGCAGGTTCCACGTTGCCGCTCATAAAGCAAAGCTTGGACAAGGCGCCCTATAAATTGTCCGGAGCTATCGCGAAGCTAGCGGGCATCACCTTCTGGAGTATTGTCTTTTTCCTACTGGATTGATAACCTTGGTTTTGTAACTGAGGGAAAACATGCTGCTATATTCATCAAACATTCTCTCGGGGTTTCCAACTGGCCGGTTATTTTACTTCATCAACAAACGCAATCAAGCTTTCTGGCATCATCATCAACGTGCCATCAACCGCTGGCTCTACGCGAAGGGCAGTCCTGTCCCGTGGCGGGACGTGAACCTGCTGGGGTGGCGGCATCTGAACAGCCATTGCGTGGCCGTTCCGCTTGTCCCGCGAGACAGGCCGGAACGCGTGCGGGAGATACGCCAGCGGTGCAAGCTCCTGCCTCAGGCCCTGCAGCGCGACCCCGCTTTCGCCATCACGTCCCCAAACTAGCACACATTTTCCCAATGGGAGTTGCGCCTAGACAGGCGTGCCGGCTACCTCGGCAACGCCGACTAGGAACCTAACTAGGCGCCAGTCGTGTCCTCTGACGACGGCGGCGAGGACGAGGACGATGACGAGGATGACGACGAGGACTTCCACGAGCACGGCGCCCAGGGATGCATCAACGTGCCGGACCCTCCTCCACCTCCTCCACGTGTCAGCGACGTGGTCGCTGGCCAGATATACAACAGCCGTGTGATTGATACGTCTCAAACGTATCTATAATTTTTGATTCTCCATGCTTGTTCTTACACCATTTGCTTAGTGTTTCGTTACACTTTGTGGCATTTTTATGCATTTTCCAGAACTAACCTATTAACGAGATGCCACAGTGCTAGTTCCCTGTTTTCTGCTATTTTTTTGTTTCAGAAAAGTTACACAGGAAATATTCTCAAAATTGGACGAAACAAAAGCCAAACATCCAGAAATTCACCGAAGCTTCCAGAGAACCGAAGAGGAAACGGAGTGGGGCCACGAGGGGCCCACACAACAGGGCGGCGTGGCCCAGGGCTAGGCCGCGCCCCCTATGTGTGTGGCCGCCTCGGTCCACTTCTGATGATGCCCCTTCACCTATAAAGACCCCCCGACGGGAAAAACCTAAACACCCGATCAATTTTCTAGAAACACATTGCAATACGCCGTCGTCGTTGACCCGAGATCGGGAGGGTCCAGAAGCTCTTCCCGGCACCCTGCCGGAGAGGGGAATCGCCACCGGAGGTCTTCTTCATCGCCATGCTTGCCTCCAGCGCGATGAGTGAGTAGTCTACCTTAGACTATGGGTCCATAGCAGTAGCTAGATGTTTGTCTTCTCCACCATGTGCTTCATGTTTAGATCTCGTGAGCTGCTTTACATGATCGAGACTACCTTTATGTAATTCTACATGTTGTGTTTGTTGGGATCCGATGAATATTGGTGTTATGATTGAGTTGATGTGCTGAATATTATCTTATGTTATCTCTATGTTGTTTATGATCTTGCATGCTCTCCGTTGTTAGTAGCTATCTTGGCCGAGTAGTTGCTAGTGACTCCAAGAGGAGGTATTTATGCTCGATAGTTGGGTTCATGCCTCTATTTAATCTGGGGGAGTGACAGAAACCTCTAAGGTTGTAGATGTGCTGTTGCCACTAGGGAGAAAACAACATTCATATGCTCAAGGGCATATGCTTTGTTTACATTACACACTTTGCTTAATGTAGTTATCTGTTGTTCGCAACTTAATACTTGTGGAGTTCTCGGATTGATTCGCCACAAGTGGATTATTAGTCATAGATGCAGTTGGATGGCGGTCTATGTATCTTGTTGTAATGCCCAGAGTAAATCTCATAGTGATCCTCTCGACATATCACGTTGTCTTTATTCTATCAATTGCCCAACTGTAATTTGTTTACCCAGCATGTGTTATTTTATCTTATGGAGAGACACCACTAGTGAACTGTGGTCCCTGGTCCTATTTCCATTATATTGCTATCACCTGTTTACTTTACTCACACTGTTTACTTTACTCGCATATTACTATTGCTTTCCACTCGATACGCTCATACCCTTTGTTTCAAACAAACCGGTGAGATTGACAACCTCATCGTAAGTTGGGAACAAAGTATTTGGTTGTGTTGTGTGCAGGTTCCACATTGCCGCTCGCAAAGCAAAGCTTGGACGAGGTGCCTTATAAATTGTCCGGAGCTATCACGAAGCTAGCGGGCATCACCTTCAGACATTTGGCTTTTTCCTACTGGATTGATAACCTTGGTTTCATAACTGAGGGAAAACTTGCTGCTATATTCATCAAACCTTCTCTTGGGGTTTCCAACTGGCCGGTCATTTACTTCATCAACTACACGCCAACAAGTTCTCTGGCACTATTCATCACCGCGCCATCAACAAGTTTTTTTGGCGCTATTGCCGGGGAAAAAGAAGACTTCTGCAAGGGGAGTTTCACACGCACATCCTTTACTTTGTTTTAAGTTTTGCTTTTACTTTATTCTTACTTGCATCGTTTTATCAAAAATACAAAAAAATTAGTTTCCTTTATAGTCGTTTACTATGTCTAGTTTAGTTGCTACTACTATGTCGCCCGAGGATATGATTTTCACTTTCAAACAAAAGGGTGAGGAAAGTTTCAAAGAAGCTTGGTCTAGAATTTATGATTGGCATGGAAAAACTGAACCGAAAATGACTTTGAGTTTGCTTCTTAGTTGCTTTTACTTTGGACTTGCTCTTCGTTATAGATATGCTTTGGATGCTACTGCAGAAGGAGATTTCCTTCATTGTGATGGAGATCAAGCTTTCAATATTATAAAAAAGTTGATTACAATTTATAGCATGCCAACTTATTTTGATTCCTCTCTTGTGAGCATTTTTAATAGACTTAATACTCTTGAGACTCACACTGCTAGTTTGAATACTTGCTATAGTACTTTACGTCAGCATTTTGACTATGTGCCAACAAATTCTGAACCTTCGAGTTGGTACCCTACGGTAAAAATCACCATTAATGGTGAAACTTTTCATGCTCGTTGTGATATTATGTCTGAATTTTGTCTTATGCCAAAGGATGTTTATGAATCTTTGAGTCTTTGGAAACTTTCTGAGGGGGGAGAATAAATTTATCTTACTAATAATGCCACTATATTTCCCGTTGGAATAGCTGAAGGAATTTATACAAAAGTCCTAGGAAGAATGGTATCTACTGATTATCTTGTTATTAAATGTGTAGGAAAAGGACAAATCACACTTGGAAGGTCTCTACTGAAGCTCCTGGGCGCCGTTATAGATGTGGGAAAAGGCAATATAAGATTCATCTCTCCACCTTGCAATAGTCACGTCTTTCCTAGAGTCAAGAGCAAAGGTAAGAAAGGAAGACGTAAGGCACCCGTTGACCCTAGTGCTTCATCACTTGATATTACTTGATTCGCACTTTCTACGCCTAGCTCAAAGGCGTTAAAGAAAAGCACTCTTGGGAGATAACCCAATGTTTTTACTTTCTGTACTTTTTCTTTTATTTGAGTCTTGGAAGTTATTACTACTGCAATAACCTCTCCTTATCCTTTTTATTTTGTTTTTGTGCCAAGAGAAGCCTCTAATTTGAGTAAGGTAAGATTTGGGGATGTTGCTGTCCTGAAACAGTTTTCGGTGCTGCACCGTAAAAATTCGTGAAAATTCTCTATAAATCTTTTGGACCTGCGATTTTTTTTGCATATGCCCCAGGTTATATCCAAACTTTCATTAGTTATACATTTTTTTTATTTGAGCAACAGATAACCCTCTAAAAATTCTACCTTTGTCAGCTGTTCTGTTTTGACAGATTTCTGCCAATATTTGTGTTTGCCGCTTTATCGCTTTCTTTTTTAGTTCTTTTGATCACGGAACTTTTGGGGAAGTTGCTACAGTAGTATATACTTTATATGTGGTGGTTTTGAGTTGAAACCTGAAGCAAAAAGGGTTGATTCATTGCTATGCTTACACTAATGTTGCTAATAGAATTGTGTTTAGTTTTATATGAAGGAAGTTTTCAAGTGTAGGGATTGGAGAATGATGAGATGAGTTGAAGAATGGACAAAAGCTCAAGCTTGGGGATGCCCATGTCACCCTAATAAATATCCAAGAAGTACAAGCGTCAAAGCTTGGGGATGCCCCCGAGGCACCCCTTCTTCATCGGCAAAAATCAGGTCACCTTTCAACACACTATATTTGTATTGCTTCATGCATTATACGTTTTTCTTGGAGCGTCAGTTGTTTTTAGTTTTCAGTTTTGTTTAGTTTTTTTTCTGCAATAAATGGTTGGACCCCAACAAATTCCTTTTGGAGAAGTTGCCTTGCTTTTCATTTGCCAAGAACACTCCGTTTTTCACTCTTATCGTTCAACGAGTGTTTCTCTTTTTCTAGAACTGCGTTTAGCTTTTGATTTTCGCCTTGATTTTTTTTCAGATCTTGTTATATCTTTGCATCAAGGTGTATTTTGACCTCTGGTCCATGTTGGTTTTCATCAAAAGAGTTGTTTCAAAAAAGGTTTGAATGGTGTTGGAAAAGAGAAAAAGCTTTATGCAAAAAAGTGGTACAAGAAGGAGCTTGTGTAGACTGCGGCCTAGGCTTTTGCATGTCGTGCTTGATGAATTTTTGATAGTATGCTTAGTGGTTTTGCTATAGCATGACTTATCTCAAATGACTGAGATTGCTTATTGAGCCTTTGAAAAAATTATGCGTTGTTTTAATTATTTGGAAGTATTATTTTGGTTTTCTCCTTTGATGCTTTATTTGGGTTGACTTGGCGCATGCTCAACATGTTTGACTCATACAAAGTCGCCATAAGCCTCTATGATCATTTAGTTTTTTACTTTTGATGCCATCTTATGCTTCTTTTAATGTTGCTTTGTCGCTTTGCATGATTATGGCCGTTATTGCTCTCTTAGTTGGTCGCTCCTAGTCTTTTGCTAGCCCTCGTTTTGTACTGAGTATGAGCTCTACTCATGCATCCAACTCCTAAAAACCAAGTTGTTCCAATGTGTCCATCATACATATCTATTAGCAATTTGCTATTCCAAAGTACATTTGACTTGCTTTTATCTATCCTTCAAATTAAACTCTTTTTGGTGTTATGCGAATATTGGTCAGTAAAGCTCTCATGAACCTGATGACACACTTTACTTTTCTCGTTCTTAAAATTTGACATTGTGGCTCTCTTATGTTGAGTTGTTATGCTTGCAAGTTGTAAGTTGGAAATTGGCCAAACCATGCCATCATGGGGTAAGCTGTCAACATTGCACTTCTTATTTGAGTTGATATCGTGATCTTTTGTTTATGTATACTCGCGATGTGAAATGAATTGGGAATCTTGCGGGATCATGGAGTTTGTATATGTGTTAGAGAAATGCCTGGGCCGCTAATCTAAGCCATGCATAATTCATGGTGGAAATTTACAGCATGCCCATAGTGAACATTCAACGACGCATCTCACAATAAAAAGCTATACCAATGGTAAATAAAAGAGATGCCGAGGTATTCATAGTCTGTTTGTCCTGTCATTTTGATGTGGGCTTGTTCCATGTCATCGGGCACGGAGGTACCCCGTTGGAGGTTCTCGATGATACGTGTATACTTACAATGACAATAGCTTGCTTGGGACTCTAAGTCGAGTAGCATGAGGTTTGGGTATTCGTACTTCACAATACATGAGGTTTTCAACTTATGATTTGTCAAGCATATGCATCATAAGTGTATTTGCATTAACTTTAACCATTCAAGATGCTTATGATGGGGGCAATGAGAGCTCAAAGCTAGTAAGTACCATAATTTTTGATGGTTTATAAAACTTGCAATCACTCCTTCCCTCCGCGAAAGGCCTTTCTTTTACTTTTTATGTTGAGTCACCACCTTCTATATTTATGCACCATCTAAGAGAGCATAGTTGTCATTTTGAGTATAATGTGCATTATCCCAAAGTTTTCATTGATTGATTCATGATGTTGGTTTCACTTGTTCTTAAATTACTTGTATCTAGTTGCCCTCTTAAACTTGAAGGTGTCCTATGCATTTATGTTTTGCTCTCTCATGAAGGACAAGCTGAAAACCATTTGTATGTTTTTCCATATGATTTGAACACATGTTTGACTTTCATTGTTTCATTTTCATGATCTTTCATTTGTGTTCTTTTTCATGTTATAACATGGTTGCTAAGTTTCTTCTATCAAGATTATGTCTTTCATGCCCATGTTTTAAGTTCTTTTGATCCTAGCGCACAACGCTTACATAGATGATCAAGATTGTGTAGGTGCATGTCACCTCAAAAATTATTTGTTTTGTTATCACTTACCTACTCAAGGTAGAGCAGGAGTTAAGCTTGGGGATGCTGATACGTCTCAAACGTATCTATAATTTTTGATGCTCCATGCTTGTTCTTACACCATTTGCTTAGTGTTTCGTTACACTTTGTGGCATTTTTATGCATTTTCCGGAACTAACCTATTAACGAGATGCCACAGTGCCAGTTCCCTATTTTCTGCTGTTTTTGTGTTTCAGAAAAGTTACACAGGAAATATTCCCAGAATTGGATGAAACAAAAGTCAAACATCCAGAAATTCACCAAAGCTTCCAGAGAACCGAAGAGGAGACGGAGTGGGGCCACGAGGGGCCCACACAACAGGGCAGCGCGGCCCAGGGCTAGGCCGCGCCCCCTATGTGTGTGGCCGCCTCGGTCCACTTCTGACGATGCCCCTTCGCCTATAAAGACCCCCCGACGGGAAAAACCTAAACACCTGATCAATTTTCCAGAAACACATCACGATTCGCCATCGTCGTCGACCCGAGATCGGGAGGGTCCAGAAGCTCTTCCCGGCACCCTGCCGAAGAGGGGAATCGCCACCAGAGGTCTTCTTCATCGCGATGCTTGCCTCCAGCGTGATGAGTGAGTAGTCTACCTTGGACTATGGGTCCATAGCAGTAGCTAGATGGTTGTCTTCTCCACCATGTGCTTCATGTTTAGATCTCGTGAGCTGCTTTACATGATCGAGACTACCTTTATGTAATTCTACATGTTGTGTTTGTTGGGATCCGATGAATATTGATGTTATGATTGAGTTGATGTGCTGAATATTATCTTATGTTATCTCTATGTTGTTTATGATCTTGCATGCTCTCCGTTGTTAGTAGCTATCTTGGCCGAGTAGATACTAGTGACTCCAAGAGGGGGTATTTATGCTCGATAGTTGGGTCCATGCCTCTATTTAATCTGGGGGAGTGACAGAAACCTCTAAGGTTGTAGATTTGTTGTTGCCACTAGGGAGAAAACAACATTCATATGCTCAAGGGCATATGCTTTTGTTTACATTACACACTTTGCTTAATGCAGTTATCTGTTGTTCGCAACTTAATACTTGTGGAGTTCTCGAATTGATTCACCACAAGTGGATTATTAGTCATAGATGCAGTTGGATGGCGGTCTATGTATCTTGTTGTAATGCCCAGAGTAAATCTCATAGTGATCCTCTCGACATATCACATTGTCTTTATTCTATCAATTGCCCAACTGTAATTTGTTTACCCAGCATGTGTTATTTTATCTTATGGAGAGACACCACTAGTGAACTGTGGACCCTGGTCCTATTTCCATTATATTGCTATCACCTATTTACTTTACTCGCACTATTTACTTACTCGCACATTACTATTGCTTTCCACTCGATACGCTCATACCTTTTGTTTCAAGCAAATCGGTGAGATTGACAACCTCATTGTAAGTTGGGAACAAAGTATTTGGTTGTGTTGTGTGTAGGTTCCACGTTGCCGCTCGCAAAGTAAAGCTTGGACGAGGTGCCTTATAAATTGTCCGGAGCTGTCGCGAAGCCAGCGGGCATCACCTTCAGACGTTTGGCTTTTTCATACTGGATTGATAACCTTGGTTTCATAACTGAGGGAAAACTTTCTGCTATATTCATCAAACCTTCTCTTGGGGTTTCCAACTGGCCGGTCATTTACTTCATCAACTACACGCCAACAAGTTCTCTGGCACTATTCATCACCGCGCCATCAGTGATCCGCGATGACACGGACGACATGATCAATCATGTCGTCTACAACTGCTGCAAGGCCCCCGACAACGGCGAGCCCTACAACCTACCGCCAGAGGTCACTGATACGTCTCAAACGTATCTATAATTTTTGATGCTCAATGCTTGTTTTACACCAATTGCTTTGTGTTTTGTTTACACTTCGTGGTGTCTTTATGCATTTTCCGGAACTAACCTATTGACGAGATGCCACAGTGCCAGTTCCCTGTTTTCTGTTGTTTTTGTGTTTCAGAAAAGTTACACAGGAAATATTCTCGGAATTGGACGAAACGAAGCCCCAACTTCCTATTTTCCCCCGACATGAGACAGAGTCCAAAGAAGAGTCGGAGGGGGGCCAGGGGGCGACCACACCAGGTGGTGGCGCGGGTGGACCCCTGGGCGCGCCACCCTATGGTGTGGTGCCCCTAGCCACCCTGTCGTTGGGATGTCTTCAGGGGTATGCCAAGGGCGGCGCTGTCTGCCGGCTGGCGTCCCAGGAGTCTCCATGGCGTCAAGTAGAGAAGACTGGCTCCAGCTAAAGGGCTAGCTGCACCAGCAGCCGGCTGGCGACTCCACTGAGGAGAGCCAGAGTCGGGCGATGAAGACAAGATTCCTCCAACGGCTGTGTCACCGAAAGTGGCCCGGCCCTGACAAGATCGACAGAGGCAAAGGACGGGAGTGACGCCCGCCACGACCGGACTCCACCAACCAGCGAGCATGAGCCTTCCCCACGAAAGGATCCGAGGCAAAAGGGAGGGCATATGCCTCCTAGATGCTGGTCCAAAGGGGGAAAGGCGCTTTATAAAGTGCAACTGTCAGAAGGGGACAGAGGAGGGCCAGAAGATCACGCCAGAGACGCAGCCACGGGGAGCCGGCAGCCGGGCAGCCTGCCACCTAACCTGTAACCAGACCCCTGCCTATATAAGGGGGTCTGGGCTCTTAGCCTAGGGGATCAAATCCTTCTTCCTCCTCTAGACGAACAGCTCGAGGAGCGTTGTAACCACTGTGAAGCTAATAGAAAGCAGGCAGGAAGTAGGGGTTTTACCTCCGGCGTGGAGGGCCCTGAACCTGGGTAACCGAGGTGTCTCCGTTGGCACAATCCCGAGCCGGACCCATCGTCACCACCGTCGAGCCCCACCGTTAAGCCATCCCCATGGCTACTGTCTCTAAATTCCCACAACAGTTGGCACCCACCGTGGGGCAACGCGCGGCGATGACCGGAGTCAAGTTCCGGCCGGGATCCCCATCGATCCCCAGCGAGAGGGTCACCTCCGGCCTCGCCTGGAGGTTTGGAACCCTCGACTGCGTCAGCGACAACTTGGCCTGCTTCGGGGACGGCTTCGGCGGCAGCGGCTCCTTCCTCGACGTCGGCAGCCACCGCTTCTACGTCACCAAGCCCTTCCTGGAGGAGGTAACCGACATCCTCGATCCTCTCAGCGACGGAGGCTCGAGTTGCGGCGAAAGCTGTGACTTTGGCGCCATGGTCGAAGTGGTGGCCCTGGGAGACAAGGAGGGCGGCGACCCACCACGCTCCATGCACCCGCCGCTCGAACGCCTTCCTCTGCAGGAGCAGAACGCTCCACTCCCAGAGCAGGACACCTCGGACATCGCTGTCGTGGACCTGCGCGCACCGCTCGACTATGTCATGGACTCCGCCTAGGTTGCGGAGGCCCTGGAGCGGACGCGCCTCGTTCTCCTCAACAGGGCAGCCGAGGAGGAGACTACCCGGCGCCGCATGAGCACCACGCTCTGCGAGTTCTAGGACGCGCATGGAGATGCGCCGGACGAGCTTGTCCACGGCCAGCAGCGCGGCCATGGACTCGACGCCGCGGGCCCTAGCCAGGTCCAGCGGTCGCCATCGACAAGCCCGGGCTTCGGGGGGGGGCGCGAACAGGGCGGTCGCGCCCCGAGCAGTAACACCCGAGGACGTCGTGCCCAGCGGGCTGGCGGAGCTGGCTGGCCACACCCAGTCCCGGCGCCGACGACAGGGCTGGAGCCTCAAGTTCGCCAGCCGGCCCTGCACATCCATCTGTGGCTTGACCACATGAAGACGCTCCCCAAGGGACCTGCTAGCTCAAAGCGAGCGGCTACCGACCAAGGAGGCCCGGGGGCTGCGGGCGGCGGTCAGGGGTGCAAGGAGGGCAAGTACACCCTCGATGCTGCGCTTGACCAGCCATGCAAGTTCCACAACACCCCTGGCAGGGAAGCGACCCACTCCACGCATTAGTGCCGCTTCATGAGAGAGCTGGAGCAGCGTGCTCGAAAGCTCCCTAGAGGCTTGCAGGCGTAGCCGACTGAAGGTCAGGAGGACCAGCAACATGAGCCGCCTGCCGATGATCCGGATCAAGGCGAGGAGGACTTTCTGGCGGATGTTGAGCAATATCACATCTTTACTACCCCGGGCAAAGACAAAAGGAACGACCTTTGGCACGAGGCAGAGGTGAACACCGTCATGCCTGCGGAGCCCCAGTTCATGCACTGGTCCGAGGCAGTCATCACCTGGGGACGCGAAGATCATCCGCAACTGATGCCCAGCCCTAGAGAATATGCTCTGGTCTTGGATGCCATCATACGCTCCGATACGCACACATGCCGGTTCTCCCGCGTGCTCATCGATGGTGGCAGCAGCATCAACCTTCTCTACCAAAGCTCACTGGAGAAGTTGGGCATCCCGCTTACTCAGCTGAAACCGAGCCGGCTCACCTTCCATGGCATCGTGCCTGGGCATTCGTGCACCCCTTTGGGCAAGGTGCAGCTGGAGGTTCTCTTTGGGGAGAAAGGAAATAGCCGCCGCGAGCCCATCTGGTTCGAGGTGGTGGACATTAGCAGTCCTTACCATGCATTGCTTGGCCGCCCAGCTCTGGCTAAGTTCATGGCGGTGCTGCACTACGCCTATCTGAAGATGAAGCTCCCAGGGCCCAGAGGCATGATCACCGTCTCGGGAAGCTTCAAGAAGTCCCTGGCGTGCGCCAAGGAGAGCTCGCAGCTAGCGGAGGCGTTGGTCATCGCCGAGGAGAAGCGACAAGTCCTCCATCACGTGGAGCTAACCTAGCAAGATGTGTCGGCTCGCCAGTCGCCGGTGGAGCAGTTCAAGCTAGCCAATGACACCAAGAAGATCCTGCTGGACGAGAGCGACCCCTCCAAGTACGTCATCATCGGCACCGGTCTTTTTGCTAAATAGTAAAGCGAGCTCACTAGCTTCCTCCGTGAGAATCGGGACATCTTTGCATGGTCTCCAAAAGACATGCCAGGTGTGCCGTGGGAGCTGGCTGAGCACTCACTCAATGTCCGGCCGGATGCCAAGCCGGTCAAGCAACCGCTGCAGCGCTTTGCAGAAGAGAAAAGGAAAGTCATCGGTGAGGAGATTGCCCGGCTCCTCACAGCCAGCTTCATAATGGAGGTGTTCTACCCTGATTGGCTAGCGAACCCAGTCTTGGTCCTGAAGAAGAACAACACTTGGCGCATGTGTATCGATTACACCAGCCTCAACAAGGCTTGCCCCAAGGATCCCTTTGCGTTGCCACGCATCGACCAGGTGATCGATTCCACAGCCGGTTGCGACCTGCTGTCCTTCCTGGACGCCTATTCAGGCTATCACCAGATCCCGCTCTACCAGCCAGATTAGATCAAGACATCTTTCATCACCCCATATGGAGCTTATTGCTATGTCACTATGCCATTCGGTTTAAAGAATGCTGGAGCTACTTACCAGCGAACCATGCAGCGGTGTCTGCAGGGGCAGATTGGTCGGAATGTACATGCTTATGTGGACGACGTGGTGGTAAAGACTAAGCAGAGCGGCACACTCCTGGACGATCTCAAGGAGACCTTTGCCAACCTGCGGCGCTATCGCATGAAGCTCAATCCTTAGAAGTGCACCTTTGGCGTGCCGGCTGGACAGCTACTAGGTTATATCGTTTCCCAGTGAGGGATCGAGGCTAACCCCTCAAAGATAAAAGCCATCAAGGCCCTAGAGCCGCCCACCTAGCTCAGAGATGTGCAGAAGTTTGCTGGGTGCTTGGCCTCGCTCAGCCGGTTCGTCAGCCGGCTCGGGGAGAAGGCCATGCCGCTATACCAGCTGATGAAGAAGACGGACCATTTCGTTTGGTCCCAGTGCGCTGATGATGCCTTCAATGACCTCAAGCGAGCCTTGTCTACTGCGCCAATCTTGGCAGCGCCGGCTCCGCGACAACCAATGCTACTCTATATCGCAGCTACTCCACGGGTCATCAGCGTCGTGATCGTGGTGGAGCGCACTGAGGAAGGCAAGGAGCTGCCGGTTCAGCGCCCGGTGTACTACTTGAGTGAGGTGCTCACTCTCTCCAAGCAAAACTACCCGCACTACCAGAAGGTCGCGTACTGCGTGTACATGGCGGCCAGAAGCTGAAGCACTACTTCGAGGAGCACCGCATCACGGTGGTGAGCACCACTCCACTTTCAGAGATCATAGGGTGCAAGGATGCAACCGGCAGGGTGGCCAAGTGGGCAATTGAACTTGCAGCTCATACCATTCAATACAAGCCGAGAACGACGATCAAGTCCCAGATCATAGCAGACTTCTTCGCCGATTGGGGAGAACACCAGTACCTGCCGCCGGCTCCAGACTCCACCTACTGGCGCATGAACTTTGATGGCTCCAAGATGCTCGGGGGCTTGGGAGCCGGCGTCGTCCTCACCTCTCCTAAGGGAGACAAGCTGTAGTACGTGCTGCAGATGCACTTCCGTGCGTCGAACAACGTCGCGGAGTATGAGGCCCTGGTGCATGGGCTCAAGCTGGCCAAGGAGATTGGCATACGGAGGATCCTCTATTACGGAGACTCCGACCTGGTGGTGCACCAGGTCTCCGGGGAATGGGACGCCAAGGATACCAACATGGCCTCCTATCGCTTCTACGTGCAACAGCTCTGCGGATTCTTTGAGGGCTGCGAGTTCCATCACGTCCCAAGGGCAAACAACGACGAAGTGGACCGGCTGTCCAAGATCGGCTCCACCAAGCAAGATATCCCGGCTGGGGTGTCATTGGAGATCATCCGCAAGCCATCCATCAAGCCTTCACTGGAGTCTACCTCCATCTTCGTGCCCGGAGACCCGACTCCGGCTCAGGCGCCACCACCGGACTCGGGGGCTGCCGCCTCGGGGCTGAAGGAAGCAGCCGGCCAGCCTAGCATGGTCGGCTCGACGAAGGACTCGGGGGCTGCCGTCTCCGGACCAGTCCCCACAGCCGGCCAACCAGACGAGGCTGGCACAACGACGGACCCGGGGGTGGCTGATCCCCTGGTCGCCAGTGTCTTCCACATACGGGAGATACCATCCTGGGCAGAGCCATTCTCCAATTACCTCATCACTGGGGATTTGCCTCCAGACGAAACAGAAGCTAGGCGACTCCAACATCGCGCGCTGGCATACACCATCATCAACAGCAAACTGTACAAGCGTAGTGTGTCTGGAATATTCCAGAAGTGCATCGAGCCGGAGGAAGGGATAGAGCTGCTGAGAGAGATATATCAAGGGGAGTGCGGGCATCACGCATCTTCCAGAGCTTTGGTGGCTAAGGCCTTCCGCCATGGTTTCTACTAGCCGACGGCCCAGAAGGATGCAGAGCAGCTGGTGAAGCACTGCAATGGCTGCCAACGTTTCTCCAAGCATCGACACACTCCAGCGGCAGCCCTTAAGACCATCCCGCTCACTTGGCCATTTGCTGTCTGGGGCCTGGACATGGTGGGGCCATTCAAAACAGCACTCGGGGGCTTGACGCACCTACTGGTCGCAGTGGACAAGTTCACCAAGTGGATCGAAGCAAAGCCAATCAAAAAACTTGATGGCTCGTCCACCATCAGGTTCTTCAACGAGATCATCACGAGATATGGAGTTCCCCACAGCATCATCACTAACAACGGGACAAACTTTGCAAAGGGAGTCTTCGCAGAGTACTGTGGCCAGAAGGGCATCCGGCTGGACTTAGCATCAGTGGCGCATCCTCAAACCAATGGGCAAGTGGAGAAAGCAAATGGGCTGGTCCTAGCCGGCATCAGACCAAGACTGGTCGAGCCTCTCAAGCGTTTAGCTGGCTGTTGGGTCGAAGAGCTGCCCTTAGTGCTCTAGAGCCTACGCACTACCCCAAATCGTTCTGTCGGCTTCACACCTTTCTTCCTGGTCTACGGAGCCGAAGCGGTGCTGCCCACTGATATTGAATTTGATGCGCCCAGAGTTGTCCAGTACACGGAGAAACAAGCAAAAGAAGCTCGTGAAGATGGCATCGACCTCCTCGAGGAGGCATGAGAGCAGGCCTTGGCCAGATTAGCGCTCTATCAGCAGCAGCTGCGACGATACCACAGCCAGAAAATCCGTCCACTCGTGTTTCGCGAAGGAGATCTCGTACTCCGGCTGGTCCAAAACACTAAAGGCATGCACAAGCTGTCCTCTCCCTCGGAGGGACCGTTCATTGTCAGCCGGGTGCTAGGCAATGGGGCATATTACCTCATCGACGCACAAGAGCCTAGGAAGAACAAGGCAGATAACTCTGACAAGGAGACGGAGCGTCCTTGGAATGTCAGTCTCCTAAGACCTTTCTTCTGCTAAGGCAAAAGCTTGTACCCCAAAAAACTTGTTAATGAATAAAGGATAACGGAGCAGCTAGTTACGGCCAGCTCCGAGGAAAACACTTCATGTATGTTTTGCTTACTGCGTTATTCACTTGACCGGCAGCCGGCTCCGGGCACCGAGCCACAGCCGGCAGCCCTAAAAATGATCGATTCCTCGTCAGCCAGATGAGTACTATGTATGAAGTATGTCTCGAGCCCAACCTCCATCTTCTGGCTCCGCGCAGCCGGACGGATAGGAGCCGGCAGGCCACATACGAAGGAAAGCCGCAGAGAAAAACCGTAAATGATATAAAATCGCTCAACTAAGCGTTGAAGACAGTGCTCGTTAACCATGCGTTAGCTAGCATGAGTCGGGTGCCCGATAAACCGAAGTACTACTTCTCACTCCGCGGCACGCTCCCACTCTAGGCCGGCATTCGGCTGCCGGCCCAAGGGAGACCGATCGGCTCCAGGCTACCGGTTGGGGGTAGAAGGGCCGAAGGGTGGGGAGATTAAGGAAAAAGTTGAGGGAACCGGGCTAAGGCAAGCTAGCGAATGGTCGATGATCACAGTTTCTTGATGCTTAGGCTGAGTAGCCATGTCAAAGAGGTTCAAAGCTAGAGCTGCCTCGCTCGGCGTTGGCACCGTATGCAGACAAGCTAGTTTCGAGCCAGCTGTCATTCCAGCTATCCCAAAACTTGGGGGCTAGGGGGAAAGGGAATTGGCCCTTAGAAGTGGGCCGGCTCCAGTCCCTCGCCGGCTGTCTGGTCAGTTGGCGCTGCGACATGACTAGCAAATGAGCGACGAAATTGAAACCTAGCATCCGTAGAGAAATGGCTAAAGCCAGAAATCGGGAGATTTACTCCAGCCGCGGCAAGGGTTATGCGAAGGCCCGGGGAAGGGAGACGTGCCGGCTCCGGCCTCGCTCGAGCTGGCACAGGACTTGGCTTCCACTCCAATCCCCTTAAGCCGGGGCTAACTTGCATCTCCTGAAGCTGGCCAGCAGAGGCACTACTCCCTCTGCGCTGAAGCCGGAGGACCTCGCCAGAAGCGTCTGCGTAAGTTAGTGGCTACCGTAGCCCCTACCTACAGACCTATGCAGCAATGGTTCTAGCGAAGGAAGAATCCTAGCTGGGAAATCATCACCGCGCTATGACGCAAACAGAAGACATTCATGCAAGAGCAAACACACAGCAGATGAAGAGAGACAAGCAGAGACTTGCAGAAAATTAAAGAAGTTCTAAACATACGACGGGCGTTACATAATACGGGCCATGCTAAGGGCCAAGACAACAAAAGAAACCCCCCCCCCTAAGTCCCCAGACCTCCGTTGACGAAGCCATCGTCAAGGGGGGGGGCTTTGAGGGCGCTCGCCGATCACGGCCATGGGGAGTAGGCCCGAGCGCAGCCGGAGGTGTCAACGACGCGAATGCAGAGGATGGGCGACCCGGCGCGGTGGGTCAAGATGAGAGACCACCCCCACTTCAGGTCGTAGTCATCGAGGAACCTCGTCCAACCGTCGGTGAGGTAGCTCCTCCCCTGCTCGTCGTGGAGAATCTCGACGAGGTACAGGGGCTGGCCACCGCTGCCTTCCTCCACCATGATGCTCGTCGGCGGGTTCTTCCCCATTGTGCCCACGAAGCTGGCAGGGAGCGGCAGGCGCTCCTCGCACCCGGCCAGCAGGTGCACCATGGAGGTGACCCATGCTTCGGGGTGTAGGAGAGCCGCTGCTGAGGCGGCGGGCGTCGGGGCTTGCGCGCCTTGCCGGCGGCCGCGCTGGAGGAGCCGCCGATGTTTCCACCGGCGAGGCCCGGAGGGGCAGCTCCGACCGCCATCGCAGCACCGATGAGGGCGGCCGCTGCCTCCAGGGGAGTCACGGCGAGGCCAGCGACAGAGGTTGCGCCTGCGGGGGCCACGGTGCTGGCGGCGGCCAGGGCGACTACCCCTCTGGAGGGCTCCGCGGCGGCCGCAGCCGCAAGCGCTTCCAAGGTCTTCTTGTTGCAGCTGCCCGGGGGGCGGCCGCGCCTCTGAGGAACCGGTGGCGTCGCCGCCAGGTCCTTCGCCTTGTTCTGGCTCCCGAGCGGGCGGCCGCTCTTGCGCCCGCCCGACCCACTGGGGGCTCCGGCCCCGGCTCCGCTGAGGGCTCTAAGCGACGACATTGGAGGTGGGGGAGCCAAATGGGAGAAGCTAAGGCAACCGCTCGACGAGGAGAAAGAGTGAAGGCGCTCGGGAGTGGGGAAAACCCTTGAGAGCTCCGAGATTTAAAGGACGGCGAGGCATGGAAAGTCGAGTCGGTTTAATGTGAGTAAATTGTACGCGTGGCGTTTCAATGGGACGCATCACTGACGCAAGCCTCATCTCATCACCTGATGTCCTCCGGAATCATTACGGAGACCGAAGAGTTCAAACAAAAAGACAAGACACTGATGCGCTACGCTGGCTACAGCGTGGGATCAAAACCCAAAGCAGCACAAGTTCCAAGGACCCACGCACCGGCTCGCGGCTGCACGATGGTCACCAGCCGAATCGGAGTTGGAGCCGGCACGTCCCGAGGCAGCTGGTGAAGCTCCGCGAGACTTGATCACTAGATCAGTAATTTCCAGGCTGGGCGACAGATCCTGGGACTTCGACAGAAATGAGCAAGACTTTAGCGAGGAAAAGAACCCGCCGAAGCCCCATGCAAGCCCATGAGACTTCACCAGTTTCGGGGGCTAGTGTCGTGGGGATGACTTCAGGGGTATGCCAAGGGCGGCGCTGTCTGCCAGCTGGCGTCCCAGGAGTCTCCACGGCGTCAAGTAGAGAAGACCGGCTCCAGCTAAAGGGCTGGCTGCGCCAGCAGCCGGCTGTCGACTCCACCGAGGAGAGCTAGAGCCGGGCGATGAAGACAAGATTCCTCCAACGGCTGTGTTGCCGAAAGTGGCCTGGCCCCGACAAGATCGACAGAGGCAAAGGACGGGAGTGACGCCCGCCACGACCGGACTCCACCAACCAGCGAGCAGGAGCCTTCCCCACGAAAGGATCCGAGGCAAAAGGGAGGGCATATGCCTCCCAGATGCCGGTCCAAAGGGGGAAAGGCGCTTTATAAAGTGCAACTGTCAGAAGGGGACAGAGGAGGGCCAGAAGATCACGCCAGAGATGCAGCCGCGGGGAGCCGGCAGCCGGCCACCTAACCTGTAACTAGACCCCTGCCTACATAAGGGGGTCTGGGCCCTTAGCCTAGGGGATCGAATCCTTCTCCTTCTTCCTCCTCTAGACGAACAGCTCGAGGAGCATTGTAACCACTGTGAAGCTAATAGAAAGCAGGCAGGAAGTAGGGGTTTTACCTCCGGCGTGGAGGGCCCTGAACCTGGGTAACTGAGGTGTCTCCGTTGGCACAATTCCGAGCCAGACCCATCGTCACCACCGTCAAGCCCCTCCGTTAAGCCATCCCCATGGATACTGTCTCTAAATTCCCACGACACTCCCTCTGACATCACCCCTCCACCTATATAAAGCCTCCAACGTGAAAACCCTAAATCAATCGGCATTTTCCCCAGAAAAGTTCCACTGCGCCGCCGCCGTCGAAGAGCAATTTCGGGGGACAGAAGTCTCTATTCCGGCACCCTGCCAGGATGGGTAAGTGCCTCTAGAGCCATCTCCATCGACTCCACCGCCATCTCCATCGACTCCACCGCCATCTCCATCGGCTTTGTTATCTCCCATGATGAGGAGGGAGTAGTTCTCCCCCGGGGCTGAGGGCTCTACCGGTAGCTATGTGGTTCACCTCTCTCTCCCATGATGTGATCTCTGTGTGATCATGAGCTTTGTATCTAGCTGAATTGGTAGATGTTGTTCTTCATATACTATGCTACTGCAGTGCTTTATTATTGTAATCTCTGGAGACACCTTGTACCATGATGTGAAGGTGATAGTGTGCGTATTATGTGTGTCTCTTTGGCTAGTGTCTCTATGAATTGTTGGTGTTTGTTGGAACCATCTAGTGCGCTCAAGGTGATAGTGTGGGGCAATCTAGTTTGGGGAAATGCAAACTTTGAGGAGTGCTTTGTAGCCCTACATATGATTAGTGTTCGGTATCCATCAGAGAATAGTTTAGAATAGCATAGTGAAGAAAGATATTTATGTGTTCAATTATGTTATCTTTGTTGAGAGTGTCCACTAGTGAAAGTATGATCCCTAGGCCTTGTTTCTAAGCATTGAAACACCGTTTACATTCAGTTCTGTTACATGTTTGCTCGCAGCGATATTTATTTCAGATTGCATTTACTACTTATAATCATCCATATTACTTGTATTTCACCATCTCTTCGCCGAACTAGTGCACCTATACATCTGACAAGTGTATTGGGTGTGTTGGGGACACAAGAGACTTCTTGTATCGTAATTGCAGGGTTGTTTGAGAGGGATACCTTTGACCTCTTCCTCCCTAAGTTCGATAAACCTTGGGTGATCCATTTAAGGGAAACTTGCTGCTGTTCTACAAACCTCTGCACTTGGAGGCCCAACACTGTCTACAACAATAGAAGCGTGCATAGACATCAAGCTCTTTTCGGGCACCGTTACCAGGGAGGTAAGGTAAAAGGTACTCACATCCATCTTCTAGTATTGTTGCTGGTGTGTGGGTGCTCAAAGTTATTTCCTTTAGATTCTACAATTATATCTTTTTGTTTCTTGTTTTTATTTTCACTAGTTAGGCTTAATGGAAAACAAAGAGCTTTATAGTATTTTTACTGAGTTAGGACATGAAGTGTTTGAAGAGCAAATTAGAAAACCTTTGGAGCTTTATTTGCATGCTAATAGCAATGTTGTTAGTATGAATTCTTTGAACACCGTTATTGTTAATGCTATAGAAAAGTCTAAGCTTGGGGAAGCTGGTTTTGATAAGCATGATATTTTTAGTTCCCCAGCTTTAGAGGAGAAAATTTGCTCCGGTGATACTTTATCTCCCATATGTGATAATTCTAATGATACTTGTGATCCTCATACTGAAAGTATCTCTTTTAAAATGCCTACGAAAGTTATCGAACATGCTATGAATAACTGCAATTTAGGAGATGGAACTGTCCATCCTGGTGATCATTTGCTCTTTATACATGAATTATGCGAGTTGTTCAAGTGTGCAGGTATTTCAACAAGCCAGGTTAAGAGGAAGCTATTCTCTTTATCACTAAAGGGCAGAGCTACGGAATGGTATAAGATGTTGAAGAATGGCCGATCTATTGGCTGAGAGGAAATTGTACCTCCCTTTTATTCTAAATTTTATCCTTCTAGTGAGATTCATAAAGATAGGAATTATATTTATAATTTTCATCCTCATGATGGAGAAAGCATTGCCCAAGCGTGGGGAAGATTGAAGTCACTAATGCTCAAATGTCCCATTCATGAGCTCCCCCGTAATATTGTTATAAATAATTTTTATGCAAGGCTTTCAGGACATTACAAGGACTATCTAGATGCATGTTTTGAGGGGTCTTTCACAAGAAAGGAGGTGGAAGCCAAGTGGGATCTGCTTGAAAAAATTCAAAGCAATACCGAAGATTGGGATTGTGACAAAGGTAAAGAATCAGGTATAAATTATGAGTATGATTGCATTAAGTCTTTCGCTAAAACTGCTGCTTTTCAAGAGCTTAGTGCTAAATATGGTCTTGATCCTCAAATTATGGTTGATTGCTATAGAACCTTTGCTTCTCATATTAATGTTCCTAAAGGAAATTGGGATGTGTATCATGAACCTTTTAAAGACACTTGCATGGAAAGTAAAATTGTTATTGATGATTGCAATAAACATGCTCAAACTTCTAAAAGTACTATTTCTTATGAGCATGTTAATTTTTGTGGAGCACTTAGACCTTGTGAAAAGAATCAAATCAAGGAAGATTATTGTATCCACCATAGGAATGAGAAAACTAGAATGTGGGACAAGGCTCTAAATGAGCTCGGTGAAAAGGTTTGTGCCCTCTATCCTTTTATTTGTGAACTTTGGTATAAAGTGGGTCATTTCAATTTTCAATGCTCAGGCTATGATAGTAGCCTTTCTAATCCAATGAGTACTGCAAGTTTGTATTGTGATGACATGATCACTCCTAATCATCATGATGAGCTTACTTTATTTTTGGGGTGTGAAGAGTTATCAAGAAAAACTTCTTTGGTAGATATGAGTGCTTTTAATATAAATAGCATCCTGCATGTTTGTCATCTTTATTATGTTGATAATTTCCATGCAAATACTTACATACAAAATGTTATAAAAGATGATGCTTTACCAAAATATGACAGGACTAATATGTGTTTTGTTCTTATTAATGAAAAGGAGGAATCCTCCAAAGTTTCTTCTATCGTTTCTGTCAATAAACCAGGGTATGTGGAGAAGCTTCCTTTCAAGCCTCTCACTCTTAAAGAGGAGAAGAAGAAGAAGAAGAAGAAGAAGAAGAGGAGTAAAAGGAGAGAGGAAACGACATTTTCCCCTAAGTATGTTGCTCCTATTATGGTTTTTGCTGATGAGTCCGAACTCGATGATGTTCCTATGCCTATTACCTATAGTAGTGATCATGATTGGGATAAGCACACTACTTTTGATATTGAAAATCTCTTTGGTACCAATTCTGAAAATGATGATGTTAATAATTATTGTACTATTAGTGCTATCCATGTTCCTTCAAATGATGATATGTTTACAAATTAACACACTTTGGAAGATGGCTATTTTTGTTGAGTTTGCTCCTACTACGATTACTAAGAATGACTATGTTTATGTGGGGAGTATTAATTCTTTTATGCATGTGGATCATGATAAGAATGTTTTATGTGATAGTTATATTGTTAATTCTATCCATGATGCTACTGAAAGTTATTATGAGAGAGGGAAACATGGTTTTATGCATCTCAATAATATTAAGTTTCTCCTCTCTATGTTGAAATTCTTGAAGTTGCACTTGTCTTGTTTTCCTATGCTTGTTGCTATGTGCTTTCATGACTTGTTCCTTTACAAGACTCTTTTTCATAGGAAGTGGTTTAGATTTAAATTTGTTTCGTATTTGCTTTTTGATGCTCTCTCTTGCTTCAAGTTCTTTCTGGTACTTATGTGAGCATCTTCTCAAATTACTGCGCCTAGCTCAAAGGCGTTAAAGAAAAGCACTCTTGGGAGATAACCCAATGTTTTATTTTCAGTACTTTTTCTTTTTGTTGAGTCTTGGAAGTTATTACTACTGTAATGACCTCTCCTTATCATTTTTATTTCATTTTTTTGCCAAGAGGAACCTCTAATTGGAGGAAGGTAAGATTTGGGGAAGTTGCTGTCCTGAAACAAATTTATGTGTTGTACCGTAAAAATTCATGACAATTCTCAGAATGTATTTTTGATCTGCGATTTCTTGTGCCCATGCCCCAGGTTATTGTCTAACTTTCATTAGTTTTGCACTTTTCGATTTGAGCAACAGAAGATTATCAAAAAAATCGGTCTTTACCAGTTGTTCTGTTTTGACAGATTTCTACCACTATTTGTGTTTGCCTCTTGATCTCTTTCTTTTTGAGTTCTTTTGATCACGGAACTTTTGAGGAAGTTGCTACAGTAGCTTATGCTTTAATGGGTGTTGTACTTGAGTTGAAACTGAACCAAAGGTGGATCTACTATCTTGCATACATTAATGTTGCTAATAAGAATTGTGTGAAGTTTTGTATGAAGGAAGTTTTCAAGTGTAGGGAAAGGAAAATGATGAGATGAGATGAAGAATGGACAAAAGCTCAAGCTTGGGGATGCCCATGTCACCCCAAGAAATATCCAATAAGTACAAGCTTCAAATCTTGGGGATGCCCCGGGGCACCCCCTTCGTCATCAACAAAAAGATCAGGTTATCTTTCAAGACACTATATTTTTTATTGCTTCATATGCTATGTGTTTTTCTTGGAGCGTCTTTATTTTTTCTTTCAATTTTATTTTGTTTTGTTTGCTGTAATAAATGGTTGGATCACACCATGTTTGTTTTGGAGAGAGACACGCTCTATTTTCATTGGCTAGAACACTCTAGTTTTCACTCTTATTGTTCTACGAGTGTTCTCTTTTTCTAGTACTGCGTTTAGCTTTTATTTTTTGCCTTCATTCTTGTTCAGAACTTTTTTATTATTTATAGCTAGGTGTGTTTAGACCTCTGGTCTATGTTGATTTTCATCTTTAAGAGTTGTTTTAAAAAGGTTGATTGGTGTTGGAAAAGAGAAAAAAGTTTCATGCTTATAATGGTATAAATGGGAGCTTGTTTAGATTGTGGCTTAGACTTTTGCATGTCATGCTTGATGTTATTTTGATTATATGCTTAGTATTTTTTGTTGTAGCATGACTTGTCTCAAATGACTGAGATTGCTTAATGTGCCTTTGAAAGAATCATACGTTATTTTTATTATATGGGAGCATATTATTGTGGTATTCTTCTTTGATGCTTTCTTTGGGTTGATTTGGCGCATGCTTACACCATGTTTGACTTTAGCCAGTTGCCTCAAGCCTCTATGATCATTTGGTTTTTGACTTGTGATACCACTTTATGCTTTGGTTAATAATGTTTTGTCGCTATGCATGATTATGTCCGTTATTGCTCTCTTAGTTGGTCGTTCCCAGTCTTTTGCTAGCCTTCATTTGTACCGAGAGGGAATACTTCTCGTGCATCCAACTCCCAAAAACCAAAGTTTTCCAATGAGTCCACCATATCTACCTATTAGCAATTTGCTATTCCAAGTACATTCGTCTTGCTTTTATCTATCTTCCAAATTAAACTTTTTGTTATGTGAAAATTAGTTAGTAAAGCTCTCACGAACCTGACGACACTATTACTTTCTTGCACTTAATAAACTTGACCATTGTGGCTCTTTTATGTTGATTATATGCTTGCAAGTTTTAAGTTGGGAGTTAGCTCAGCCATGCTGTCATGGGGCAAGCTTTCAACATTGCACTTATTTCTCTTAAGTTGATGTTATGATCTTTTGTTTATGGATGCTTATCTGTGTGAAAGGAGTTGGAAACTTGTGGAGTTCATGGAGTTTGTATATGTATTAGAGAAACACCAGGGCCGCTAATCTAAGCCATGCATCATTCATGGTGGAAATTTACAGCATGCTCATAGTGGACATTCGACGACGCATCTCAAAATAAAAAGTTATACCCAATGGTAAATAAAAGAGATGTTGAGGTGTCCATTGTCTATTTGTCTTGTCATTTTGATGTGGGCTAGTTTCCATGTCATCGGGAAAGAGGTACCATGTTGGCGTTCTCAATGATACATGTATGCTTACAATGACAAGAACTTGCTTGGGACCTAAGTCGATTAGCATTGTTTAAGTACTCGTATTCACGGGACATGAGATTTTCAACTTATGATTTGTAAAGCATATGCCTCATATTTGTACTCGCATTAACCTTAACCATTCAAGATGCCTATGATGGGGGCAATGAGAGCTCAAAACTAGTAAGTACCATCATTTTTGGAAGGTTTATAAAATATTGCAATCACTACTTCCCTCTGCGAAGGGCCTTTGTTTTACTTTTATGTTGAGTCTTCACCTTCTACCTTTATGCACCGTCTAAGAGAGCATAGTTGTCATTATGAGTATAATGTGCATAGTCCCAAAATTTATTATTGATTGATTCATGATTATGGTTTTGCTTGTTCTTAAACTATTTGTATCTAGTCACCCTCTTAAACTTGAAGGTGTCCTATGCATTTATGTTTTGCTACTCCATGAGGGACAAGCTGAATACCACTTTGCTATGTTTTTCTATATGCTTAAAACACACACTTGACTTTCAATGCATTATTACTCATGATCTTTTGTTTGTGTTACTTTTCATGTTATAACATGGTTGCTAAGTTCTATTGTCAATATTATATCTTTATGCCCATGTTTAGAGTACTTTGATCTCAGCACTCAATGCTTTACATCGTTTTGATCAAGATTGTGTTGGTGCATGTCACCTAAAAAATTATTGTTTTGTTATCACATACCTACTCGAGGATGAGCAAGAGTTAAGCTTGGGGATGCTTGATACGTCTCAAACATATCTATAATTTTTGATGCTCCATGCTTGTTTTACACCAATTGCTTTGTGTTTTGTTTACACTTCATGGCATTTTTATGCATTTTCCGGAACTAACCTATTGACGAGATGCCACAGTGTCAGTTCCCTGTACTCTGCTATTTTTGTGTTTCAGAAAAGTTACACAGGAAATATTCTCGGAATTGGACGAAATAAAGCCCAAAGTTCCTATTTTTCCCCGACAGGAGACGGAGTCCAAAGAAGAGTCAGAGGGGGGCCAGGGGTGACCACACCAGGCGGTGGCGCGGGTAGACCCCTGGGCGCGCCACTCTATAGTGTGGGGCCCTGGCCACCCTCTGACATCGCCCCTCCGCTTATATAAAGCCTCCGACGTGAAAACCCTAAATCAATCGGCGTTTTTCCCAAAAAAGCTCCACAGCGCCGCCGCTATTGAAGACCAATTTAGGGGGACAGAAGTCTTTGTTCCAGCACCCTACCGGGATGGGGAAGTGCCCCCGGATCCATCTCCATCGACTCCACCGCCATCTCCATCAACTTTGCTGTCTCCCATGATAAGGAGGGAGTAGTTCTCCCCCGGGGCTGAGGGCTCTACCGGTAGCTATGTGGTCCACCTCTCTCTCCCATGATGTGATCTCTATGTGATCATGAGCTTTGTATCTAGTTGAATTGGTAGATGTTGTTCTTCATATACTATGCTGCTCCAGTGCTTTATTATTGTAATCTCCGGAGACACCTTGTACCATGATGTGAAGGTGATAGTGTGCGCATTATGTGTGTCTCTTTGGCTAGTGTCTCTATGAATTGTTGGTGTTTGTTGGAACCATCTAGTGCGCTCAAGGTGATAGTGTGGGACAATCTAGTTTGGGGAAATTTAAACTTTAAGGGGTGCTTCGTAGCCCTACACATGATTAGTGTTCGTTATCCATCGGAGAATAGTTTAGAATAGCATAGTGAAGATAGATATTTATGTGTTCAATTATGTTATCTTTGTTGATAGTGTCCACTAGTGAAAGTATGATCCCTATGCCTTGTTTCTAAGCATTGAAACACCGTTTACATTCAGTTCTGTTACATGTTTGCTCGCAGCGATATTTATTTCAGATTGCATTTACTACTTATAATCATCCATATTACTTGTATTTCACTATCTCTTCGCCGAACTAGTGCACCTATATATCTGACAAGTGTATTGGGTGTATTGGGGACACAAGAGACTTCTTGTATCATAATTGCAGGGTTGCTTGAGAGGGATACCTTTGACCTCTTCCTCCCTGAGGTCGATAAACCTTGGGTGATCCACTTAAGGGAAACTTGCTGCTGTTCTACAAACCTCTGCACTTGGAGGCCCAACACTGTCTATAAGAATAGAAGCGTGCGTAGACATCACTCACCGAGGAGGAGGAGCTCGCCGTCGCCGTCCTCATCAGCCAGGAGGAGGAGAGGTGGGCCTTTCCGTGGCTTGCGGATGCCCTAGCCTCTCGGTGGCACCGCCCCCTCCGCCTGGGCCACCGCCGATGCAGCCACCGCGTAGTCCGTCGGCGAGGCCACCTCGCAAGGCCGGGGTGGAGCCCTGGGATGCCTGGCCTGGAACTGCACCTGGGTGGCCGGCGGGCGCGCCACCTATCCTGGGCTGGGCTCCCGGGATGCCGACTCCGCCGTCAGGACCTCCACCACCGCCCATAGACAACTGGCCATGGCCGCAGGGGCCGTTCATCGACCTCTCTGGCAATGACGACGACAAGTAGACCCTGGCGGCGCATCTGCAACCCTAGTTTAGGCTAGGGTTTGATATTTTATATATTTTCATTTTTCCCTTTTTTAAATATGTAAAATATTTTATTAATGCAAGTGTAGCCCGCTCGCCAGGGCAAAAAAAATTGTTTGCGTCGGGCCGTTGGGTTGCCCCCGACCCATCCGGACAGGCGCAAATTTGGTGTCCGTGGCCCAACCCAAACGGACCAATTCGGAGCGTTTCGACACCAAAATAGGTCGGCTCGCTGGATATGCCTTACACGCCTTGAGGATGATGAAGTTGGCGACCCCTAGCATGGCCCACCGCACATGGATGAGCTCAATGGCCTAGGACCTACAGAATCAAGGTGTAAGACAGGATTGCTTAGTTGAGAGAAGATTGGGAAATCTAACAAACGAGCTAGGCTGTACCTTCAAGAGGCTGTAGTTTCATAGCTTGGTCTGTACTTGAAAATGCAGACTACTTGACTAAAGTCCGCTGGCTTCTTGCCCAGACCAAAAGAGTCATAACCACAACTCTCACGTCCACTATTGAATCGCATTAGCTGTTCAAGTCTAATGGTGGAGACAGGAATTCAGAAACGTGAACACTGCCTGCTCTACAACAACGGTTATAGACATCAAATGTGATTAACAGAGGATATACATGCACTCATATCTAGATGAAAAATGGGGTCGGCAGCTGAATCTGCTTCATTCGGGGCAAACCTTTCCTCTTTCCAGTACTTATAGCGAACAAAATAATTTCCTTTGCATGTTGTCTCGTGTAGGTAGGAAATAAATTTTCAGGGGTAGTATCAAGAGTACTTGCTTTTGCACGTTTTCATCATTGGAGAATGCTCCTATGGACTGAACAAGAACGCCATGTTGAGGCTTCAACCCCCTCTAGAACAGAACATCAAACACCAATTATACGAAAACTCCTTGTAGCTCTCATAGATTGGTATTTGATAAAAGATGTCATTCATGTGGACAAACCAGGCCGTCGGCCATTGGAAATCGAAACCTGGAGGATTCTCCAGCGAATTAAACAAGAACCAACCAGCAAGAATCACCCAAACCAATAGACCAGAAACAACCCATGTACTTGGAACTAAAGGACCCGCAACAAAGAGTGAAAAAAACAAGAGAATTAGGCTAGTCATAGTTTTAGTATCATAGCTAGTATTATGCAAACAATGCCTACAAAAAACCTGATATGGCAACTAATTAATGAAGAGAGAGAATTAGAGTATCATAGATAGATACTGTATCATAGCGTAGTTTACGAGAAAAATTAATATCAAGTAAATTATGTACACAAATATGCATTGAGATACTACAAATCAATAAATTAAATAAGTATATGATACTACTTTATGATACCATACATTATGGAGGTAATATCATATAGAAGTATCATATACATGATATTAAGATATGATACTACCAACTATGACCACCCTTAAAAGGTGAGGAAATCTCTGTCTTAATGTGAAACTGTTGAAGATGGAAGGCAACAGGAGTTGGAGAAGACAAGCGGATGAGCATATTAGGGCATATACAATGGTAGAGAAGGCATGTCTTCTCTTAGCCCTCCACATCATCTAGAGAAAGCATTAGATATGACTGATGGCTTGTAAGTAACAGCCCGTTGGGAACCCCAAGAGGAAGGTATGATGAGCACAGCAGCAAGTCTTCCCTCAGTTGTGAAACCAAGGTTTATCGAACCAGTAGGAGAAAGCCAAACTTCAGAAGGTGATGCTTGCTAGCTTCGCGACACTCCGGACAATGGCGCCAGAAATATTGTTGGTGCATTTTCACCTAGCAGCAACGTGAAACCTGCACACAACACAACTAAGAACTTTGCTCCCAACTTACGATGAGGTTGTCAATCTCACCGGTTTGCTGTAAACAAAGGATTGAGCGTATCGAGTGGTAAAAGGGTAATAGTATGCAAGTAAAACTAAACAGTGTAAGTAAAAGTAAAACGGTATAGCAATGTAAAGGAAATTGGACCGGGGTCCACAGTTCACTAGTGGTGTCTCTCCATAAGATAAATAACAATATTCTGGGTAAACAAATTATAGTTGGGCAATTGATAGAATAAAGATAACGTACATATGTGATGGCGCGGTATTGAATAGTGCCAGAGAACTTATTGGCGTGTAGTTGATGAAGTAAATGACCGGCCAGTTGGAAACCTCAAGAGAAGGTTTGATGAATATAGCAGCAAGTTTTCCCTCAGTTATGAAACCAAGGTTATCAATCGAGTAGGAAAAAGCCAAACGTCTAAAGGTGATGCCCGCTAGCTTCGCGACAGCTCCGGACAATTTATAAGGCGCCTCGTCCAAGCTTTGCTTTGTGAGCGGTAACGTGGAACCTGCACACAACATAACCAAATACTTTGTTCCCAACTTACGATGAGGTTGTCAATCTCACCGGTTTGTTTGAAACAAAGGGTATGAGCGTATCAAGTGGAAAGCAATAGTAATATGCGAGTAAAGTAAACAGTGCGAGTAAAGTAAACAGGTGATAGCAATATAATGGAAATAGGACCGGGGTCCACAGTTCACTAGTGGTGTCTCTCCATAAGATAAAATAACACATGCTGGGTAAACAAATTACAGTTGGCCAATTGATAGAATAAAGATAACATGATATGTCGAGAGGATCACTATGAGATTTACTCTGGGCATTACAACAAGATACATAGACCGCCATCCAACTGCATCTATGACTAATAATCCACTTGTGGCGAATTAATCCAAGAACTCCACAAGAATTAAGTTGCGAACAACAGATAACTGCATTAAGCAAAGTGTGTAATGTAAACAAAGCATATGCGCTTGAGCATATGAATGTTGTTTTCTCCCTAGTGGCAACAGCACATCTACAACCTTAGAGGTTTCTGTCACTCCCCCAGATTAAATAGAGGCATGAACCCAACTATCGAGCATAAATACCCCCTCTTGGAGTCACTAGTATCTACTCGGCCAAGATAGCTACTAACAACGGAGAGCATGCAAAATCATAAACAACATAGAGATAACATAAGATAATATTCAGCACATCAACTCAATCATAACACAAATATTCATCGGATCCCAACAAACACAACATGTAGAATTACATAACGGTGATCTCGATCATGTAAGGCAGTGTGACGACCTCAAATTTGATAACAAATTCGAAGTGCCCGTTATGTATTCCACCGCAATCCCAGAATCATTGTTGCGATATACATAACGTAGTTGGTAACCAGTTCCATAGACATTACAATACGATGATTCAAACACAATGGTCATATAGACCAAGTCATATTACAACACAATATAGCAGCGGAAATAACGTTTTCGGCCCATGCCTTCTCCCTACAGGCAATTGGCGACTCACGGAGACGAGCTTAGTTCTGGTACTCTTCTTCATACCCTTCCTCCTGGTAATCCTCCCCATAGTCTGGCCAAGTTGATAGCCAGGGACACAGCCGTGAGTACATTGGATGCACTCGCAAACCATCTTATAAATGAAAGGATGAAGTAGATGTGCAAGGTTGGGGTATAGAGGACTGAGCACTAAGTTGGTTTGCAAAAGCTAGTTTTATTTCCCAAGAATGCTCATTTGTAGAAAAGAGGTTTAGTTCTCTAAGTTCATTCTAAGGGGGACTTCAATGTGTCAAGATCAAGGTCAAGTCATGTCAATTCAAATTCATGTCATTCACCAAGTTCACCCTTGTTATTTTTAGTCTTGACAAAAGCCAGGTAGAGTTTGCCAACCGTCCATGACCGAGGACTCGGCTATTCGAATAGTTTGAAACCTCTGCAGAGGGGTACACTTTACCCACAAGATTCGATACATCTGCCGGGAGAATTCCACGGTTCGCTATACACAAAGGTATGCGGGTTTCAGATAATCAAACAAAGTCTTTCACTTGCTCATCCTAGTATAGGATCCTTCCCTAGAGCCCGGGATACGGACTTCCCGCTCCGGCGCCTCTAGTTCTGCCCATCCCGGGTACCGGGTTAGTGAATCCACTTGGTCAAGAAGTATCCGCCCATGGAGTCCTCCCATGAAGATTTAATACAAGACCTCCCATACTAAGATAAACAAGCTACGGATTAAGCCCCTTCCCATATAGGGGTAACGTGGTTGTACGGTATAATTGGCACCCATGTACATCACTCGTTGTCAATTGAGAAATACATTTCATAGTTCTTAGTCGAGATTATTTTCTTTCATAAAGCCATCAGGGAGGAGCAATCTCCCATTTCAAGTTTAACTTTCAAGTCACCACCTTTCAAATGGGGTTCCTCCAGAGATAGCCTCAACTTTTATTAGCGACTAAGCAACTACATTGAGTGATAGTCCTACTACTATGGTTGGATAAACTCCGCTTGATGCTCTTGATAACCAAGACATCAATATGCTTCTATCATTCTACTCTAGCAATTCAATCATGCAATTTACTTCTATCAATCTACTCTAGCAATTCAATCATGCAATTTACTTAAAACAAGTGGAATGCAATATTAAAACTAGGTAGTGGGAGTATGAATCAAAAGATGGCTTGCCTTGGTTGGCAAAGTGTCCGGGGTTCTCTTCTTCTTCTTGATAATAATAATCCCCTCCAATATCCTCCTCGGCAACACTAGCGTCTAATAACGAATAAACACAAAGCACACCATCACTTCACCAAACCAACAACACACCAAGCACACATTCTTGTTTGCTAACCAAGCATTTAGGTTGCATTGCTATGGGGTTGGATTGTAAGTTTTTCTTCTAAGTTTTTCTTCAAGTGTGCAAGCTAGTTTCTCTACTAGGGAGCATAGGTGGTCCACTTGTGCAGCATTGGTGTTGATTTAGGGTTACTAAGACAAGTTTAGGTGGGATGGGTTCACTAAGTGAATTGGTAAAGAGGGCAATTAATTCTAAGTGTGCACTAGTGATCTATCATTTTATGCTAACCAATAGGTTTGGGTTAGGATCTAAATGATCACACTAATATGGTTTGGGGTAGATTAGTGTTGACTAACGGTAAGAGGGGTCATTAGTAAGTTCACATTTTAATTTTCATGATTTTTGATAGCTTAAATAATTTTCTAGAAATCTTTCATTAATTAACAAGCTAGGGTCACACTATTCATATCCAATTTTATTCTTAACTGATTTTTAAATCTAACCAGTACTATTGGATAGAGTATTTTCTAAGCTTTCCAACGAATATTTATTTGCTAAATTTGGACTTATAAAACTCTAGGAATTTGAATTTGAAAATCCCATTTGAAACAGTTTTGAAATAAAAGAAAAGGGCGGGAATTAATTAAAACGGTTCGGACCGAAACTTCACTAGCCAGGCCCAGTCCAGACGAAACCCGAACGGGCCGGCCCAGAAAACGTTTCGCGCTGGGAAAAAAGAATAACAGGGGAGCTGACAGGTGGGGTCTCGCTGTCAGTTCACTTAACGGTTCCCGAATCGGTATGCTAGCGTCGGATTAGAATCGGACGGCTCCCAGTCATCGTCTCGACGAGAAAGGGGCGGAGCTCACCTGCGAGCAGCGAAGACCGTTCGACGGCGAGGGAGTGGCGTAGAGGAAGCAGGGCTCGTCGGCGACGTGCGGGATTGGCGGCGGTTCGTCTCCTCCTCCGATTCCCTGCAGAAGCTGGCCTCCAGGTGGTCGGACGTGGCGGCGCTGCTCTTGTCCAGTACCGCGCCGGCGAGGTTGGCTACGGCGAAGCAGAGCGAGAGGGAGAGAGTGGCGATGTCTGGGAGGTAGCTGGGAGTGAGGTGCCTTGCTTCGTTTGATCGAGGGGGCTTTTTATAGGCCGAGGCGGCAGGGACAAGCTCGGCCAGAAGCTCGCCGTTGCGGGGGTCCTG
The DNA here is from genome assembly GCA_007115705.1 of Dactylis glomerata. Classification (NCBI taxonomy): domain Eukaryota; kingdom Viridiplantae; phylum Streptophyta; class Magnoliopsida; order Poales; family Poaceae; genus Dactylis; species Dactylis glomerata. The sequence continues at coordinate 4,369,404 of QXEO01000555.1, forward strand.
GCGGTGCGTGAAGCTTCCTCCGGTCACGGCGGCCACGCTCGCGTGCTGGGGAGTTACTGGGTCGGCCGCGGGGGACTGTGGGTCGCCTCTGGCGCCTTCACGTTGGTCGGCATCGCGCGGGACAGTGGGTTCCTGGGAGGGGGCCCTGGTTGCAAACCTCGCCGTTCCTCCGTTTCTCCTGGCTTGGGTCGGGGCAGAGGGGGCTGGGATCGGTCGAGGGGTGGCCAGAGGGTATGGCTACAGCGCTTGGTCGCGCTTAGAACAGTGCAGCACAGTGGGGTTGATCTCACTCGATTTTCTTCTGCCACCGTTCGACGAAATGCTCACAAGAATTCAAAATTCGAATTTTTCAAATTTGCCACTTTGGGTGCTCATCATATTGGATAAGGTACCCAGGCATATTTTTGTTCTGGAGAAATAATGAGTTTTGCAAAAATTTATATTTCAAATTTGAAATGGTTTCTGTTTCAGATTCAAACTTTGGCTCAAGTTTGAGTGGTGTTCTGGTTTGAAATTTTGGTAGATCTTTGTTGGTTGAGTTAGTCCATAACTTGGTTAAGCTCAACTCACTGGCCAAACATGAAGGTGGGTTCTAGGTTTCTTAACTCAAGGGCTCAAAGTAGGGTAGTCAAACAGATTTCCTAGATCATCTTTTCCTTCTCTTTTTCTTTCTTATTTTTATTTCTGGTTGCTTTGGTTCTTATAATCTTTCTCAATTGATTCTGTTGGTTCACTTAGAATTAACTAGACAATACACAATCAAAAACAACACACATGAAATCATAGAATACATAGAGTAGAAAATACATGTATGCATAAAATAATGAGTAAAAAGTTTTATTTGGGTCCAAAATTTGGTACTTTATTTAATAAGAAGTGGATTACAATTTCTGAGTTGTTACAATCTTCCCCCCTTAAAAAGAATCTCGTCCCCGAGATTCACTAATTAAGAACTGAAAAGATTGGGAAATTCTTTCTGAAGGTAATCTTCTCGTTCCCAAGTGGCTTCATCTTCGGTGTGATTACTCCACTGAACTTTCAGGAATTTGATGCTTCGGGTTCGAGTGGTTCGATAAGCTTCTTCAAGGATACGGATAGGCATTTCACGATAGGTCAAGTCCTTGTTGATGTCCACAGAACGGTGATCAATATTCTTGAAGACTTCGGGCTTCTCCGGAACTTCAAGACATTTCCGAAGTAACGACACGTGAAAGACATCGTGTACTTCAGACAATTCAGGGGGCATTTCCAACTGATAAGACACTTCTCCTCTGCGGTCTAGTATCTTGAAGGGTCCAATATATCTTGGCGCAAGCTTTCCTTTTACTTGGAATCTTTGCATTCCCTTGAGAGGTGATACTCTAAGATAAACAAAGTCTCCACTCTTGAAAGTCAGTTCTCGACGTCTCTTGTCGGCATAACTCTTTTGTCTTGACTGGGCTGCCTTGAGGTATTCACGAATCATGCGAACTTTCTCCTCGGCCTCTTGCAGCATATCTGGTCCAAAAATCTGGCTGTCTCCGGTTTCTGACCAATTCAGAGGGGTTCGACACTTTCTTCCGTACAAAGCTTCAAAGGGGGCCATTTGCAAACTGGCTTGATAACTGTTGTTGTAGGAAAACTCCGCGAAAGGCAGACAATCTTCCCACTTAGCTCCATAAGCTAGGACACAGGCTCTCAACATATCTTCAAGTATTTGATTTACTCTTTCAGTCTGTCCATCAGTCTGAGGGTGGTAAGCGGTGCTGAAGGCTAACTTGGTTCCCAAAGCTTGATGTAAGCTTTTCCAAAATCTCGAGGTGAATTGGGTTCCTCGATCAGAAACTATGGTTTTAGGAACTCCATGCAAACTGACAATTCTGGATAGGTACAGATCTGCTAGCTGATCTGAGCGATGAGTGGTCTTGACAGGAATAAAGTGGGCCACTTTGGTTAGTCTATCCATAATGACCCAAATAGAGTCATTTCCACGGCTAGACTTTGGAAATCCAGTGATGAAATCCATTCCAACAGATTCCCACTTCCATTCCGGAACTTGCAAAGGTTGCAGCAAACCAGCAGGACGTTGATGTTCAGCCTTGACTCTTTGGCAGATATCACACTTGGATATAAACGATGCAATCTCGCGCTTCATTCCATGCCACCAAAATTGTTCCTTCAAATCTTGGTACATCTTAGTTCCACCGGGGTGGATGGAGTAAGGTGTCTCATGGGCTTCCTTCATAATTACTTCCTTCAATTCTGAGTCAGCGGGCACACAAATACGGCCTTTGTACCAAAGAACTCCTTGATCATCTTCTTCAAATCCTGGCACCTTGCCGGAACCAATTCTGCGCTTGATTCCTTCAATACTCTCATTTCCCTTCTGGGCTTCTTTGATTTGGTTCAACAAGGTGGGTTGGAACTCAAGGTTGGCGAGAAATCCTTGACTGACTAGTTCCAATCCAAATCTTTCAAACTCTTGGTGTAACATAGGTTGCTCTTCCTTGATCCTCATATTCAACGAACACGGCTTTCTACTCAACGCATCGGCCACTACATTGGCCTTACCAGGGTGATAGTGAATTTCCAGATCATAATCCTTGATCAACTCTATCCATCTCCTTTGCCTCATGTTCAACTCCTTTTGGGTGAAAATATACTTCAAACTCTTGTGGTCCGAATAGATCTCACAGCGGTTTCCCATCAAATAATGCCTCCAAGTCTTCAAAGCTAGAACCACGGCTGCTAACTCTAGATCATGGGTTGGATAATTTTCTTCATGAGGTTTAAGCTGCCTAGAGAGGTAAGCTATGACCTTCCCTTCTTGCATCAAGACACAACCAAGTCCAAGTTTGGAAGCGTCGCAATAGACATCAAAGTTTTTAGTGATATCCGGCATGGTTAGGACAGGGGCGGTCACCAATCGCTTCTTGAGCTCTTGAAAACTCTCTTCACACTTAAGGGTCCATTCAAACTTCTTGTCCTTCTTCAATAATTGGGTCATCGGACGGGCAATACTGGAAAATCCTTCGACGAACTTGCGGTAATATCCCGCTAATCCGAGAAAACCTCTAACTTCCGTTTGAGTGGTAGGGGCTTCCCATTCCAGGACTGATTTGATCTTCTTGGGATCTACCGATATTCCTCCTGCTGACAGCACATGGCCTAAGAATCCAACCTCCTTCAACCAGAACTCACATTTACTGAACTTAGCATATAGCTGATGCTCTCTTAGGGTTTCTAGAATTAATCTCAAATGGGTTGCATGCTCTTCTTCGGATTTGGAGTAGATAAGAATGTCGTCGATGAAGACAACAACAAACTTATCCAAGAACTCCATAAAAACCTTATTCATAAGATTCATGAAATAAGCAGGGGCATTGGTCAATCCAAATGACATTACGGTGTACTCATACAATCCGTATCGGGTAGTGAAGGCTGTTTTGGGGATATCCGTTGCACGGATCTTCAATTGGTGGTATCCAGTTCTAAGATCTATCTTTGAGAATACTCTGGCTCCAGTCAATTGGTCAAACAAATCTTCGATCTTCGGGAGAGGGTACTTGTTCTTGATGGTCACATCGTTAAGCTTGCGATAATCAGTGCACAGTCGGCTCGAACCGTCACTTTTATCCACAAACAAAACCGGTGATCTCCAAGCAGAAGAACTTGGTTGAATTAATCCTTTACTCAACAGGTCATCCAGTTGCTTCTTCAACTCAACTAATTCCGCTGGGTTCATACGATAGGGCCGTTGGGCTATTGATCCAGTTCCGGGGATAAGCTCAATGATAAACTCAATATCCCGATCCGGTGGCATTCCGGGTAACTCATCGGGAAAGACATCCGGGTATTCACAGACGATGGGGACTTGCTCCAGAGTCGGTCCTGAGATACTCTTATGACATCTGGGGATTGGAATGGGTTTAACGGACACATGCTTCACGAAAACTCCATGACTACTCCTCATGGTGATGGTCTTTTTGGCACAATCTATAATTCCTTGGTGTTGGGACATCCAATCCATACCTAAGACTACTTCCAATCCTTTGGTTCCTAACACAATCAAACTGGCTAAGAATGAGATCCCATGGATTTCTATGGGTACTGCCAAACAGGTACAACTGGCTTTGGTTACTGACCCGGGAATTTGTACAGACATGACATCTTTCAAGGGTGTGGGTTGAAGTCCACTTTTATCAACGAATAATTGGGTAACAAATGAGTGCGAAGCTCCAGAATCAAACAGAACTCTTGCAAGAACTGAGTTAACAGGGAACATACCAAGCACCACGTCGGTTGCTTCCTGAGCTTCTTCAACATTCATGTGATTCAGACGGCCTCGAGAGTGAGGCTGGTTCCTTGGTGGATAGGTCTTGCCATTTCCCACACGGCGCTGTTGCTGAGCAGGAGCAGTAGTCTTGGATGCATCATTCAGCTTCTTGGGGCACTCATTGGAGTAGTGCCCTTTTTGTCCACACTCATAGCATGTAACACCAGACTTGTCACCAGGCTTGGGTAACACAGGGGCGCCATTTGGCCTTGGAGTATTGGTGTTGAAGTTGTTGCCACTAGGTCTTGGGGGTGCACGGTTGAAGTTGTTTCCGGGCGGGCGGTTAGGATAGTTGGGACGCGGAACAGGTGCAGACGGCCTCATTGGTCTAGGGGTGAAACTCATTGGCGCATTTCCCCTTGGCTTCTGCGAGTTGCTCGAGTTGCCTTGATACATCATACGGCGCTTGCGGTTCTCGGTAGCTTGCTTGAGTTTGCCTTCCATCTGAATGGCAGAGTCAACCAATGACTCCAGGTCGGCAAAGGGAATACTAACCAGGACACATTGCATCTCATCATGAAGTCCATCCAGAAACCTTTCTTGCTTCTTCTCAGTGGTGTTGGTGTCATCTGGGGCATACCTAGACAAGGTAAGGAACTTGTCACGGTAATCCACCACAGACATGGAACCTTGCTTCAGATTTCTGAACTCATCCCTCATCCTTTTAACCAATCCCATAGGGACATGGGCTTTGCTAAACTTGCTCTTGAACTCCTCCCAAGGCATCACATACCCTGGGGCTTGCATTGCACGGGTACTGTCCCACCAAGCTCTCGCTGCTCCAGCAAGATAGTGGGTGGTATACAAGACCTTCTCATTTTCACCAACTTCGGCGACTGCCAAGTTGTTCTCCATAGTACGGAGCCAGTCATCGGCATCTAAGGGCTCTTCAGATTTAGTGAATATAGGAGGGTTGGTGTTTTGGAAACTCCTTAACTTGGATCGGTGATCACCATTGCCATTGTTTTCTCCTTCACCATGGCCATTGCCATTGCCATTGTTGTGGTTCATTGCCATCTGGGTTAATTGCTGAAGAGTGGCCAAGTTAGCTTGGCGCTCAGCTCGGGCTGCTTCCCGGTCTTCCATGATCAACCTTAGCAATTCAGCCATTTCCGGGTTCGGGGGTGGGGGTGCTCGCGGCATCTGAAGATAAGGTGTGTAAGATAAGAGGGAAAAGCTAATTTGCTAAGATTTAAAGGTACATGGATGATGCAATTTTGTTTTACTAAGGCCTTAGAGGCCAAATTCAAATTTCATTCATCACTCATCAAACATATCATACATACGAGTTCACACATTACAAATGGTTTACATCAAACCATTGCGACTCGTCTACTAGAGAGGGGGATACAACTCACACCTACACGAAGTGATCATAAAGTGGAACTCATAGCTAGATAATACGTGGATCTCGGATCTAAACAGCGGGCTCCTCGGGGTCTTCCTCCTCGTCACTCACAATGAATCCATTGTGTCCACCATCCTCCGGATCATCGAGGTCCTCCATGAAGTCATCCTCATCACTAATGAGGGCATTATCCTCCTTGCGGAGATCAATGCCTTCCTCCTCACCAAGGTGATCCTCAAGACTCTCAATGTACGCAGTCAACTCCGCCACATTGGCCTTCAACTCCTCGAGGTCCTGTTCCTTCTCATCGCGCTGGCGACGAAGGCTCTTGCGCTCCTTCGCAAGAATCCTGATAGTGCTCCTTGCTTCCACCAGTGCAACGTGCTCGAGGTTGGCCCTAGTACGGGCACGGTCGGCCTCCTGCTGAGTGGAGTATAGCAAGAAGTCCATGTGGTCGATGTAGGTACTCGGCTCATTCTGCCCGGGCATGTTTGCGGGACGCCCATCCGCATCACGCCGAGCAAAGTCCTTGAAGCGTCCTCCCTGAACCTCCTCAACGTGCAGTCCGCATAAGCGGGCGTGCATCTCCTGCATCGCTCGGACCAAACCATCGGCCCAAGTGTTCTCCACAAGCTCAAACTTGATCCTTGGAGAACCCAACATCCCCTTCTTGCCACGGCAACTAGCTCGGATGAGCCACCGTAGCTCTCCATCCGGGTGCTCATTGAGCACGGCTCCCTTGAACTCCGGGTACAAACGGTTCAGGAACAAGGTCAAAGTGGTGAGGTCGCGCTCGAAACAAAGGCTGCCACCTTGGCCCAACTGGTACTGCTCAGTGAATACCAGGGCCATCTACAAAATTTTAAATTAGTTCAAGTTAGTGATCAACTCAAGTGTGCAAAATTTTAAGTAAGCTCAAACTGAAGTATGTATAAAACTTTGTAACTAGAGAGGAAAGACTAAGCAATTTTTGCAACCGTTCTTGTATCTTTCTTTTATCAAGGTTTTGTTTTAACGCCCATTCTAACTAAGGTCTCCTATGGTCAACCTAGGCTCTGATACCAACTTGTGACGACCTCAAATTTGATAACAAATTCGAAGTGCCCGTTATGTATTCCACCGCAATCCCAGAATCATTGTTGCGATATACATAACGTAGTTGGTAACCAGTTCCATAGACATTACAATACGATGATTCAAACACAATGGTCATATAGACCAAGTCATATTACAACACAATATAGCAGCGGAAATAACGTTTTCGGCCCATGCCTTCTCCCTACAGGCAATTGGCGACTCACGGAGACGAGCTTAGTTCTGGTACTCTTCTTCATACCCTTCCTCCTGGTAATCCTCCCCATAGTCTGGCCAAGTTGATAGCCAGGGACACAGCCGTGAGTACATTGGATGCACTCGCAAACCATCTTATAAATGAAAGGATGAAGTAGATGTGCAAGGTTGGGGTATAGAGGACTGAGCACTAAGTTGGTTTGCAAAAGCTAGTTTTATTTCCCAAGAATGCTCATTTGTAGAAAAGAGGTTTAGTTCTCTAAGTTCATTCTAAGGGGGACTTCAATGTGTCAAGATCAAGGTCAAGTCATGTCAATTCAAATTCATGTCATTCACCAAGTTCACCCTTGTTATTTTTAGTCTTGACAAAAGCCAGGTAGAGTTTGCCAACCGTCCATGACCGAGGACTCGGCTATTCGAATAGTTTGAAACCTCTGCAGAGGGGTACACTTTACCCACAAGATTCGATACATCTGCCGGGAGAATTCCACGGTTCGCTATACACAAAGGTATGCGGGTTTCAGATAATCAAACAAAGTCTTTCACTTGCTCATCCTAGTATAGGATCCTTCCCTAGAGCCCGGGATACGGACTTCCCGCTCCGGCGCCTCTAGTTCTGCCCATCCCGGGTACCGGGTTAGTGAATCCACTTGGTCAAGAAGTATCCGCCCATGGAGTCCTCCCATGAAGATTTAATACAAGACCTCCCATACTAAGATAAACAAGCTACGGATTAAGCCCCTTCCCATATAGGGGTAACGTGGTTGTACGGTATAATTGGCACCCATGTACATCACTCGTTGTCAATTGAGAAATACATTTCATAGTTCTTAGTCGAGATTATTTTCTTTCATAAAGCCATCAGGGAGGAGCAATCTCCCATTTCAAGTTTAACTTTCAAGTCACCACCTTTCAAATGGGGTTCCTCCAGAGATAGCCTCAACTTTTATTAGCGACTAAGCAACTACATTGAGTGATAGTCCTACTACTATGGTTGGATAAACTCCGCTTGATGCTCTTGATAACCAAGACATCAATATGCTTCTATCATTCTACTCTAGCAATTCAATCATGCAATTTACTTCTATCAATCTACTCTAGCAATTCAATCATGCAATTTACTTAAAACAAGTGGAATGCAATATTAAAACTAGGTAGTGGGAGTATGAATCAAAAGATGGCTTGCCTTGGTTGGCAAAGTGTCCGGGGTTCTCTTCTTCTTCTTGATAATAATAATCCCCTCCAATATCCTCCTCGGCAACACTAGCGTCTAATAACGAATAAACACAAAGCACACCATCACTTCACCAAACCAACAACACACCAAGCACACATTCTTGTTTGCTAACCAAGCATTTAGGTTGCATTGCTATGGGGTTGGATTGTAAGTTTTTCTTCTAAGTTTTTCTTCAAGTGTGCAAGCTAGTTTCTCTACTAGGGAGCATAGGTGGTCCACTTGTGCAGCATTGGTGTTGATTTAGGGTTACTAAGACAAGTTTAGGTGGGATGGGTTCACTAAGTGAATTGGTAAAGAGGGCAATTAATTCTAAGTGTGCACTAGTGATCTATCATTTTATGCTAACCAATAGGTTTGGGTTAGGATCTAAATGATCACACTAATATGGTTTGGGGTAGATTAGTGTTGACTAACGGTAAGAGGGGTCATTAGTAAGTTCACATTTTAATTTTCATGATTTTTGATAGCTTAAATAATTTTCTAGAAATCTTTCATTAATTAACAAGCTAGGGTCACACTATTCATATCCAATTTTATTCTTAACTGATTTTTAAATCTAACCAGTACTATTGGATAGAGTATTTTCTAAGCTTTCCAACGAATATTTATTTGCTAAATTTGGACTTATAAAACTCTAGGAATTTGAATTTGAAAATCCCATTTGAAACAGTTTTGAAATAAAAGAAAAGGGCGGGAATTAATTAAAACGGTTCGGACCGAAACTTCACTAGCCAGGCCCAGTCCAGACGAAACCCGAACGGGCCGGCCCAGAAAACGTTTCGCGCTGGGAAAAAAGAATAACAGGGGAGCTGACAGGTGGGGTCTCGCTGTCAGTTCACTTAACGGTTCCCGAATCGGTATGCTAGCGTCGGATTAGAATCGGACGGCTCCCAGTCATCGTCTCGACGAGAAAGGGGCGGAGCTCACCTGCGAGCAGCGAAGACCGTTCGACGGCGAGGGAGTGGCGTAGAGGAAGCAGGGCTCGTCGGCGACGTGCGGGATTGGCGGCGGTTCGTCTCCTCCTCCGATTCCCTGCAGAAGCTGGCCTCCAGGTGGTCGGACGTGGCGGCGCTGCTCTTGTCCAGTACCGCGCCGGCGAGGTTGGCTACGGCGAAGCAGAGCGAGAGGGAGAGAGTGGCGATGTCTGGGAGGTAGCTGGGAGTGAGGTGCCTTGCTTCGTTTGATCGAGGGGGCTTTTTATAGGCCGAGGCGGCAGGGACAAGCTCGGCCAGAAGCTCGCCGTTGCGGGGGTCCTGGCGGTGCGTGAAGCTTCCTCCGGTCACGGCGGCCACGCTCGCGTGCTGGGGAGTTACTGGGTCGGCCGCGGGGGACTGTGGGTCGCCTCTGGCGCCTTCACGTTGGTCGGCATCGCGCGGGACAGTGGGTTCCTGGGAGGGGGCCCTGGTTGCAAACCTCGCCGTTCCTCCGTTTCTCCTGGCTTGGGTCGGGGCAGAGGGGGCTGGGATCGGTCGAGGGGTGGCCAGAGGGTATGGCTACAGCGCTTGGTCGCGCTTAGAACAGTGCAGCACAGTGGGGTTGATCTCACTCGATTTTCTTCTGCCACCGTTCGACGAAATGCTCACAAGAATTCAAAATTCGAATTTTTCAAATTTGCCACTTTGGGTGCTCATCATATTGGATAAGGTACCCAGGCATATTTTTGTTCTGGAGAAATAATGAGTTTTGCAAAAATTTATATTTCAAATTTGAAATGGTTTCTGTTTCAGATTCAAACTTTGGCTCAAGTTTGAGTGGTGTTCTGGTTTGAAATTTTGGTAGATCTTTGTTGGTTGAGTTAGTCCATAACTTGGTTAAGCTCAACTCACTGGCCAAACATGAAGGTGGGTTCTAGGTTTCTTAACTCAAGGGCTCAAAGTAGGGTAGTCAAACAGATTTCCTAGATCATCTTTTCCTTCTCTTTTTCTTTCTTATTTTTATTTCTGGTTGCTTTGGTTCTTATAATCTTTCTCAATTGATTCTGTTGGTTCACTTAGAATTAACTAGACAATACACAATCAAAAACAACACACATGAAATCATAGAATACATAGAGTAGAAAATACATGTATGCATAAAATAATGAGTAAAAAGTTTTATTTGGGTCCAAAATTTGGTACTTTATTTAATAAGAAGTGGATTACAATTTCTGAGTTGTTACAGGCAGCTCACGAGATCTAAACATGAAGCACATGGTGGAGAAGACAACCATCTAGCTACTTCTATGGACCCATAGTCCAAGGTAGACTACTCACTCATCGCGTCGGAGGCAAGCATGGCGATGAAGAAGACCTCCGGTGGCGATTCCCCTCTCCGGCAGGGTGCCAAGAAGAGCTTCTGGACCCTCCCGATCTTGGGTCGATGGCGGCGATGGATCGCGATGTATTCTAGAAAAGTGATCGGGTTTTTAGGTTTTTCCCGTCGGGGGGTCTTTATAGGCGAAGGGGCATCGTCAGAAGTGGACCGAGGCGGCCACACACATAGGGGGCGCGGCCTAGCCCTAGGCCGCGCCGCCCTGTTGTGTGGGCCCCTCGTGGCTCCACTCCATCTCCTCTTCGGTTCTCTGGAAGCTTCGGTGAATTTCTGGATGTTTGGCTTTTATTTCGTCCAATTCCGAGAATATTTCCTGTGTAACTTTTCTGAAACACAAAAATAGCAGAAAATAGGGAACTGGCACAGTGGCATCTCGTTAATAGGTTAGTTCCAGAAAATGCATAAAAATGCCACGAAGTGTAACGAAACACTAAGCAAATGGTGTAAAAACAAGCATGGAGCATCAAAAATTATAGATACGTTTGAGATGTATCAATATGTCATGAGGATCACTATGAGATTCACTCTGGGCATTACGACAAAATACATAGACCATAATCCAACTGCATCTATGACTAATAATCCACTCGCGGGGAGTCGTTCGAGTACCCCTTGAGTATTAAGTTGCGAACAACAGATAACTGCATTAAGCAAAGTGCGTAAAGTAAACAAAGCAAATGTCCTTGGACACAAGAATGTTGTTTTCTCCCTAGTGGTAACAGCACATCTACAACCTTAGAGGTTTCTGTCAATCCCCCAGATTACTAGAGGCATGAACCCAACTATCGAGCATAAATACTCCCTCTTGGAGTCACTAGCATCTACTCGGCCAAGATATCTACTAGCAACGGAGAGCATGCAAGATCATAAACAACATAGAGATAACATAAAGATATATATTCAGCACATCAACTTGACATAGTACCAATACTCATCGGATCCCAACAAACAGAACATGTATGATTACATAAAGATGATCTTGATCATGTAGGGCAGCTCACAAGATCTAAACATGAAGCACATGGTGGATGAGACAACCATCAAGCTACTGAATGGACCCATAGTCCTAGGTAGACTACTCACACATCACTCCGGAGACGACCATGGTGGTGGAGAAGGCCTCCGGCAGGGTGCCGGGAAGAGCTCCTGAATCCTTCCGATCTCGCTTCGACGACAGCGGCGGCTTGCATTATGTTTCGAGGAAAAGCAATCCGTCCTTTAGGTTTTTCCCGTCGAGGGGATTTTATAGGCGAAAGGGCAGCGTCAAAGGGTGGGCCGCCTGGCCTCACCATGTGGTGGTGTGGCCAGGGGCTGGGCCGCGCCACCCTATGGTGAGCCTGGCCCCTATCCCTCCTCCGTCTCATCTTTGGTCTTAGTGAAGCTTCGGTAAAAATAGGAGGTTCGGCTTTTGTTTCGTCCAATTCCGAGAATATTTTCTGTGTAGCTTTTCTGAAACACAAAAATAGCAGAAAACAGGGAACTGGCACTGTGGCATCTCGTTAGTAGGTTAGTTTCGGAAAATGCATAAAAACGCCATGAAGTGTAACAAAACACAAAGCAAATGGTGTATAAACAAGCATGGAGCATCAAAAATTATAGATACATTTGAGACGTATCAAGCATCCCCAAGCTTAACTCCTGATCGTCCTCGAGTAGGTAAGTGATAACAAAACAATAATTTTTGAGATGACATGCACCATCACAATCTTGATCATCTATGTAAAGCATTGAGTGCTGGGATCAAAGAACTTAAAACATGGGCATAAGAGACATAATCTTGACAATAAAAATTTAGCAACCATGTTATAACATGAAAAGAAACACAAACGAAAGATAATGAATAATGAAACAATGAAAGTCAAACGTAGGTTCAAATCATATGGAAAAATATAGCAAATGGTTTTCAGCTTGTCCTTCATAGAATAGCAAAACATAAATGCATAGGACACCTTCAAGTTTAAGAGGGCGACTAGATACAAATAATTTAAGAACAAGTGAAACCATAATCATGAATCAATCAATGATAAACTTTGGGACTATGCACATTAAACTCAGAATGGAAACTATGCTCTCTTAGACGGTGCATAAAGGTAGAAGGTGGAGACTCAACCTAAAAGTAAAAGAAAGGCCTTTCGCAGAGGGAAGCAGTGATTAAACATGTGCTATAGCTTTTTATTTGTAAAACAGAGAGATAAAAATTGGTTTTGAGAGGTGGTTGTCTTTGTCAACGACTAGTAATGGGGTTCTTACTATCTTCCATACAGAAATGAAGCAAGTTTTTGAGAGAGAGATTGGCACTTTGGTGCTCTTTTATAAAGCTTGGCACTCCTCCCCACCGTTTTCCTTTCTCAAACCATGGCTAACCGATTCCATCGGGTGCCCACCAATATTCACATACCATGGAGGAGTGCCTTTTTTCTTTTCTTTTTCCTCTTTTTTTTGTTTTTGGAATAAAACAATATGGAAGATAGCAAATCCGACCACTACGTCCCCATGAGCTGAAAACAGTGTCACAAAATGAGAAGTATTTTGAAGGTTCTTTGAAAGGTAGCACATGAAAATTTACTTGGAATGGTTTGCAAATACCATGCATAGGAATTTATAGTGGACACACTGGAATAACTTGGTTTTTGGGAGTTGGATGCACGAGTAGAGCTCATACTCAGTACAAAAAGACTGGGAGCGACCAACTAAGAGAGCAATAACGGCTATAATCATGCATAGCGACAAAACATCATTAAAAGAAGCATAAAATGGCATCACAAGTCAAAAACCAAATGATCATAGAGGCTTATGGTGACTTTGTAAGATTTAAACATGTTGTAAGCATGCGCCAAGTCAACCCAAATAAAGCATCAAGGAGAAAACCAAATAAATGCTTCCATATAATAAAAACAACGCATGATTTTTTCAAAGGCTCATTAAGCAATCTCAGTCATTTGAGACAAGTCATGCTACAGCAAAAACTACTAAGAATACTATCAAAATGACATCAAGCATGGCATGAAAAAGTCTAAGCCACGGTCTAAACAAGCTCCTTTGTGTACCACTTTTTTGCATGAAATTTTTTCTCTTTTCCAACACCATTCAAACCTTTTTGAGACAACTCTTTTGATGAAAACCAACATAGACCAGTAGTCTAAATACACCTTGATGCAAATATAAAATAAGATCTGAACAAAAATCAAGGTGAAAAACAAAAGCTAAACGCAGTTCTAGAAAAAGAGAACACTCGTTGAACGATAAGAGTGAAAACTAGAGTGTTCTTGGCAATGAAAAACGAGTAAATCTCCTCCAAAAGAAATTTATTGGGGTCCAACCATTTATTGCAGCGAACAAAACAAAACAAAAACTGAAAGCAAAAGTAAAGACGCTCCAAGAAAAACGCATAGAATATGAAGCAATAAAAATATAGTGTGTTGAAAGGTGCCCTGATTTTTGCCGATGAAGAAGGGGTGCCTCGGGGGCATCCCCAAGCTTTGACGCTTGTACCTCTTGGATATTTCTTGGGATGACATGGGCATCCCCAAGCTTGATCTTTTGTCCATACTTCATCTCATCTCATCATTCTCCAATCCCTACACTTGAAAACTTCCTTCATACAAAACCTCACACAATTCTATTAGCAACGTTAGCATAAACATAATAGTAAATCAATCCTTTTTAGTTCAGTTTCAAACTCAAAATAAACACATATAAAGCATATACTACTGTATCAACTTCCTCAAAAGTTCTGTGATCAAAAGAACTCAAAAAGAAAGCGATCGAGAGGCAAACACAAATAGTGGCAGAAATCTGTCAAAATAGAACAGCTGTAAAAGGTCGATTTTGTCGAGGACCTTCTGTTGCTCAAATCAAAAAGTGCAAAACTAATGAAAGTTTATATATAACCTGGGGCATATGCACAAGAAATTTCAGATAAAAAAGATATTCTGAGAATTTTCACGAATTTTTACGGTGCAGCGCAACAATCTGTTTCAGGACAGCAACTTCCCCAAATCTTACCTCCCACAAATTAGAGGTTCTTCTTGGCACAACAACGAAAAATAAAAATGATAAGGAGGGGTCATTACAGTAGTAATAACTTCCAAGACTCAAATAAAAGAAAAAGTACTGAAAAGAAAACATTGGGTTATCTCCCAAGAGTGCTTTTCTTTAACGCCTTTGAGCTAGGCGCAGAAAGTGCAAATCAAGTATTATCAAATGAGGCATTAAGATCAATTGCAGAAGTATTTTCAACAATAAATTGAATTATTTCCAAATGAGTTTTTGAAGATCCCTTATGAACACTCTTTGGTTCACTACTTTCATCAAAAGGGTTTTCAGGACAAATCCAATCGAAATTCTTTTCCAAAGCTTCATGCAATCCTACAAGTTTGCAAGGAATTGGTACTTTGATATCTTCTTTGGTTGTACCAACAACATTAACATGTGAGCCAAGCATATTAAAATGCTCAAAAACTTTCCTAGCTTCAATAGCAACATCTCTAAATTCTCTACGCAAAGTCTCCAAAATAAAATCTTTCTTTTCGGAGTCTTCGATATCATGAAGCTTAAGAAACATTTGTTGCATAAAAGGATTAAGGTTAACAAAACTAGCCTCCAACATGTGAACTAAATAAGCAGCAACAACTTCATAACTAGGAGCAAGCTCAGCCAAAGATCTATCCTCAACATCTTTATGCATACTAATATGATTAAAGAACTCCTCAATGTTACCTTTCCCAATAATAGAACCACTACCTATTGTAAGGTCCTCCAAAGAATACTTAGGGAACAACATGATGAACTAAAGGTAAAAGTAACAGAATGCAATCTATCAAAGGAACTAATTTTTTTGTATTTTTGATAAAAAGATGCAAGCAAAAATAAAGCAAAACAAAAACAAAGTAAAAGATTGTGCGTGAGAGACTCCCCTTGCAGAAGTCTTCTTTCTCCCCGGCAACGGCGCCAGAAAACTCGTTGATGGCTTGTAAGTAACAGCCCGTTGGGAACCCCAAGAGGAAGGTATGATGAGCACAGCAGCAAGTCTTCCCTCAGTTGTGAAACCAAGGTTTATCGAACCAGTAGAAGAAAGTGAAACTTCAGAAGGTGATGCTTGCTAGCTTCGTGACACTTCGGACAATGGCGCTAGAAATATTGTTGGTGCATCTTCACCTAGCAGCAACGTGAAACCTGCACACAACACAACCAAGAACTTTGCTCCCAACTTACGATGAGGTTGTCAATCTCACCGATTTGCTGTAAAAAAAGGATTGAGCGTATCGAGTGGTAAAAGGGTAATAGTATGCAAGTAAAAGTAAACAGTGCAAGTAAAAGTAAAGCTGTATAGCAATGTAAAGGAAATTGGACCAGGGTCCACAGTTCACTAGTGGTGTCTCTCCATAAGATAAATAACAACATGCTGAGTAAACAAATTATAGTTGGGCAATTGATAGAATAAAGATAACGTACATATGTCATGAGGATCACTATGAGATTCACTCTGGGCATTACGACAAAATAATAGACCGTAATCCAACTGCATCTATGACTAGTAATCCACTCGCGGGGAGTCATCCGAGTACCTCTTGAGTATTATGTTGCGAACAACGGATAACTGCATTAAGCAAAGTGCGTAAAGTAAACAAAGCAAATGTCCTTGGGCACAAGAATGTTGTTTTCTCCCTAGTGGCAACAACACATCTTCAACCTTAGAGGTTTCTGTCACTCCCCCAGGTGAAATAGAGGCATGAACCCACTATCGAGCATAAATACCCCCTCTTGGAGTCACTAGCAACTACTCGGCCAAGATAGCTACTAACAACGGAGAGCATGCAAGATCATAAACAACATAGAGATAACAAAAGATATAATTCAGTACAGCAACTTAATCATAAACACCAATATTCATCGGATCCCAACAAACCAACATCATAGTATTACATAACGGTGATCTCAATCATGTAGGGCAGCTCATGAGATCTAAACATGAAGCACATGGTGGAGGAGACAACCATCTAGCTACTGATATGGACCCGTAGTCCAAGGTAGACTACTCACACATCACTCCAAAGGCGACCATGGTGGTGGAGAAGGCCTCCGGCAGGATGCCGGGAAGAGCTCCTAGATCCTCCCGATCTTGCTTCGACGATGGCGGTGCCTTGCAGTATGTTTCGAGGAAAAGCAATCCGTCCTTTAGGTTTTTCCCGTCGAGGGGATTTTATAGGCGAAAGGGCAGCATCAGAGGGTGGGCCGCCTAGCCTCACCATGTGGTGGCGCGGCCAGGGGCTGGGCCGCGCCGCCCTATGGTGAGCCTGGCCCCTGGCCCCCCTCCGTCTCATCTTCGGTCTTCGCGAAGCTTCGGTAAAAATAGGAGGTTCGGCTTTTGTTTCGTCCAATTCTGAGAATATTTCCTATGTACCTTTTCTAAAACATAAAAACAGCAGAAAACAGGGAACTGGCACTGTGGCATCTCGTTAGTAGGTTAGTTCCGGAAAATATATAAAAATGCCACGAAGTGTAACAAAACACAAAGCAAATGGTGTATAAACAAGCATGGAACATCAAAAATTATAGATACATTTGAGACATATCAATGACTTGTACAATGTATTGTCTCTTATTGTCATCTCGAACAATTAATGAGAAATATCTATTTTTGTAAGAAATTAATTGGCTAAGGGAAGGTAAGTGGTACAATGCATGAAATAGCCTTCTCTTATTTTCTAAGAGATCATCCCTTAACTAAGAGAAGACAACCTTCTCTGTCTTATTTCTCTCTCCTACAACTAAGCAAAAATCCTATGTGGCACCTCTAAGGGAAGGCTGACGTCACCCTATTGTATGTGCCCTTATAGGCACGCTAACTGAAGGAGGTGTACTCTGTGGAAACTGTAACCTATCATTAATGGATTCAAAGAACGGAAGATTTATACTCCTCAACACTAACGAAATCGAAGCGCCCACAACCTAGAATCCCGTCTCATCGCTTTCCCCCATCGACGGTCTAGATCGGAGTTAGTTTCGGAAGCCCTTTTCATCTCGATTGGAATCGACATTGCTAGCAGAACTACTCTATTGGCCTGCATCGAACTCAGCTCGATCCAGAGAGAATACATGGGCTTTACCCATTTCCTAGGCCTAATACACTAGAGTGGGCCAATTTGATGCCCAAAGTAGCTTTCTTAGAGACAGCTGGGCCCTGTGCGGGACTGGAGATCGGACGGCAAAAATGGTGCAAGAAACGTGATTGAACGGATGCTAAAAAAACATGCTCAAAACGGCCATAAAACGTTTAGATCGTGAGAGGGCTCCCTCTTATCCGAGTTATAATGTCCCTAATATTTAAACAACTAAAAAGGGTGAACTCCTATCAGCTTTTAGAGTGCATATTCTGGGTTTGCCTAAGTGACGTATGTACTCACTTTTGAGGGGCATCAAACCATCTTGAGCCATCTTCAAATACACCTTTATAACTCAAGTATATGATTAGTCTGTCATCTATACCAAACCCTTTAGGGAGGAAAATGCCCTTTAAGATTTTCTAGGATTTTTCTAGATATTGTCGATGATTAACAACATTATTACTCATACAAGCAACTCTATTGGGGTACAAAATTCGAGCATTCCAGTTATGTTCTGAATCTCGAACACCGCCTCATGATAGCCAATGGGTGTATGGTCAATGGCAAATCACAAGTCCACACTATATTCTAAACTAATTGCCATAGTTGTTGTGGACCCTGATATGCCGAATACATGTAAATTCATTATTGTATATTTCCAAATAGACAAAAGCAAAAATATGTCAAGTTTCTTAATCAAATTTTTATTTTTAATATCTTTAAAAACTATGGTATCTTTCCTGAACAACTGTTAGATATGATTCTCTTCGAAGCTATTGAGATTTTGATTGATATATGGTCGAGTCTGACTCGGAAGTTGCTCTATGCAATAAACACACAAAGGTTAACCGTGCTTATATTGCATGGAAACAATACCTTTTGGTAGACCTTTAAATGTTCGATAGTCCAATTTGGGATTAGATACCTGATCTTCAGAGCAGATCTATTTTTTTATTCCATCCAACGATAGGGAAAGTGATAATCCTCGATTGGTATGACCTCTATTTCTTTGGCAACGCTGATGGCTTGTAAATAACAGCCCGTTGGGAACCCCAAGAGGAAGGTATGATGAGCACAGCAGCAATTCATCCCCCAGTTTTGAAACCAAGGTTTATCGAACCAGTAGGAGAAAGCCAAACTTCAGAAGGTGATGCTTGCTAGCTTCGCGACACTCCGGACTATGGCGCCAGGAATATTGCTGGTGTGTCTTCACCTAATAGCAATGTGAAACCTGCACACAACACAACCAAAAACTTTGCTCCCAACTTACGATGAGGTTGTCAATCTCACCGGTTTGTTGTAAACAAAGGATTGAGCGTATCGAGTGGTAAAAGGATAATAGTATGCAAATAAAAGTAAACAGTGCGAGTAAAAGTAAAATGGTATAGCAATGTAAAGGAAATTGGACCGGGGTCCACAGTTCACTAGTGGTGTCTCTCCATAAGATAAATAATAACAAGCTGGGTAAACAAATTACAGTTGGGCAATTGATAGAATAAAGATAACGAACATATGTCATGAGGATCACTATGAGATTCACTCTGGGCATTATGACAAAATACATAGACTGTAATCCAACTGCATCTATGAATAATAATCCACTCGCGGGGAGTCATCCGAGTACCCCTTGAGTATTAAGTTGCGAACAACGAATAACTACATTAAGCAAAGTGCGTAAAGTAAACAAAGCAAATGTCCTTGGACAAAAGAATGTTGCTTTATCCCTAGTGGCAACAGCATATCTACAACCTTAGAGGTTTCTGTCACTCCCCCAGATTACTAGAGGCATGAACCCAACTATCGAGCATAAATGCTCCCTCTTGGAGTCACTGGCATCTACTCGGCCAAGATATCTACTAGCAATGGAAAGCATGCAAGATCATAAACAACATAGAGATAACATAAGATATACGATTCAGCACATCAACTTAACATAGTACCAATACTCATCGGATCCCAACAAACACAACATTTATGATTACATAAAGATGATCTTGATCATGTAGGGCAGCTCACAAGATCTAAACATGAAGCTACTGCTATGGACCTATAGTCCAAGGTAGACTACTCACACATCACTCTGGAGGCGACCATGGTGGTGGAGAAGGCCTCTGGCAGGGATTCCCCTCTCCGGCAGGGTGCCGGGAAGAGCTTCTGGATCCTCCCAATCTTGCTTCGATGACGGCGGCGGCTTGTAGTATGTTTCGAGGAAAAGCGATCCGTCCCTTAGGTTTTTCCCGTCGAGGGGAATTTATAGGTGAAAGGGCAGCTTCAGAAGTTGGGCCACCTGGCCTCACCATGTGGTGGCGTGGCCAGGGGCTAGGCCGCACCACCCTATGGTGAGCCTGGCCCCTGGCCCCCCTCCGTCTCATCTTCGGTCTTCGCAAAGCTTCGGTAAAAATAGAGGTTCGGCTTTTGTTTCGTCCAATTCCAAGAATATTTTATGTGTAACTTTTCTGAAACACATAAACAGCAGAAAACAGGGAACTGGCACTGTGGCATCTTGTTAATAGGTTAGTTCCAGAAAATGCATAAAAATGCCACGAAGTGTAATAAAACACAAAGCAAATGGTGTATAAACAAGCATGGAGCATCAAAAATTATAGATACGTTTGACACGTATCAAGCATCCCCAAGCTTAACTCCTGCTCGTCCTCGAGTAGGTAAGTGATAACAAAACAATAATTTTTGAGGTCACATGCACCATCACAATCTTGATCATCTATGTAAAGCATTGAGTGCTGGGATCAAAGAACTTAAAACATGGGCATAAGAGACATAATCTTGACAATAAAAACTTAGTAACCATGTTATAACATGAAAAGAATCACAAACAAAAGATCATGAATAATGAAACATTGAAAGTCAAACGTGTGTTCAAATCATATGGAAAAACATAGCAAATGGTTTTCAGCTTGTCCTTCATGGAATAGCAAAACATAAATGCATAGGACACCTTCAAGTTTAAGAGGGCAACTAGATACAAATAATTTAAGAACAAGTGAAATCATAATCATGAATCAATCAATGATAAACTTTGGGACTATGCACATTAAACTCAGAATGGCAACTATGCTCTCTTAGACGGTGCATAAAGGTAGAAGGTGGAGACTCAACATAAAAGTAAAAGAAAGGCCCTTCGCAGAGGGAAGCAGGGATTGCAAGTTTTATAAACCTTCAAAAATTATGGTACTTACTAGCTTTGAGCTCTCATTGCCCCCATCATAGGCATCTTGAATGGTTAAAGTTAATGCAAGAACAATTATGAGCATATGCTTGACAAATCATAAGTTGAAAACCTCGTGTCCCGTGAAGTACAAATACCCAAACCTCATGCTACTCGACTTAGGGTCCCAAGCAAGCTCTTGTCATTGTAAGTATACACGTAACATCGAGAACCGCCAATGGGTACATCCTTGCCCGAGGACATGGAACAAGCCCACATCAAAATGATAGGACAAACAGACAATGAACACCTCGGCATCTCTTTTATTTACCATTGGTATAGCTTTTTATTGTGAGATGCGTCGTCGAATGTCCACTATGGGCATGCTGTAAATTTCCACCATGAATGATGCATGGCTTAGATTTGCGGCCCAGGCGTTTCTCTAACACATATACAAACTCCATTATCCCGCAAGATTCCCAACTTATTTCACATCGCGAGTATCCATAAATAAAAGATCACGATATCAACTCAAATAAGAGAAAGTGCAATGTTGAAAGCTTGCCCCATGACGGCATGGCTGGGCTAATTTCCAACTTACGACTTGCAAGCATAACGTCAACATAAGAGAGCCACAATGTCAAAATTTTAAAAGCGAGAAAAGTAAAGTGTGCCATCAGGTTCGTGAGAGCTTTACTAACTAATTTTCACATAACACCAAAAAGAGTTTAATTCAAAAGATAGATAAAAGCAAGTCAAATGTACTTGGAATAGCAAATTGCTAATAGGTATGTATGGTGGACACATTGGAATAACTTGGTTTTGGGGAGTTGGATGCACGAGTAGAGCTCATACTCACTAAAAAATGAGGGCTAGAAAAAGACTGGGAGCGACCAACTAAGAGAGCAATAACGGCCATAATTATGCATAGCGACAAAACATCATTAAGAGAAGCATAAAATGGCATCAAATGATCATAGAGGCTTATGGCGACTTTGTAAGAGTCAAACATGTTGTAAGCATGCGCCAAGTCAACCCAAATAAAGCATCAAGGAGAAAGTCAAATAAATGCTAACATATAATAATAATAACGCATGATTTTTTTTCAAAGGATCATTAAGCAATCTCAATCATTTGAGACAAGTCATGCTACAGTAAAAACTACTAAGCATACTATCAAAATGACATCAAGCATGGCATGAAAAAGTCTAAGCCGCAGTCTAAATAAGCTCCTTTTTTTACCACTTTTTTGCATAAAACTTTTTCTCTTTTCCAACACCATTCAAACCTTTTTGAGAAAATTCTTTTGATGAAAACCAACATAGACCAGTGGTCTAAATACACCTTGATGCAAATATAAAACAAGATCTGAACAAAAATCAAGGTGAAAACCAAAAGCTGCAGTTCTAGAAAAAGAGAACACTCGTTAAACGATAAGAGTGAAAACTAGAGTGTTCTTGGCAATGAAAAACAAAGTACATCTCCTCCAAAAGAAATTTGTTGGGGTCCAACCATTTATTGCAGCAAACAAAATAAAATAAAACTGAAAGCAAAAGTAAAGATGCTCCAAGAAAAATGCATAGAATATGAAGCAATAAAAATATAGTGTGTTGAAAGGTGACCTGATTTTTGCCGATGAAGAAGGGGTGCCTCGGGGGCATCCCCAAGCTTTGATGCTTGTACCTCTTGGATATTTCTTGGGGTGACATGGGCATCCCCAAGCTTGAGCTTTTGTCCATACTTCATCTCATCTCATCACTCTCCATTCCCTACACCTGAAAACTTCCTTCATACAAAACTTCACACAATTCTATTAGCAACGTTAGCATAAGCATAATAATAAATAAACCCTTTTGGATCAGTTTCAAACTCAAAAACACCACATATAAAGCATATACTACTGTAGCAACTTCCCCAAAAGTTCTATGATCAAAAGAACTAAAAAAGAAAGCGATCGAGAGGCAAACACAAATAGTGGCAGAAATCTGTCAAAACAGAACAGCTGTCAAAGGTCGAATTTTTCGAGAACCTTCTGTTGCTCAAATCGAAAAGTGCAAAACTAATGAAAGTTTGGATATAACCTGGGGCATATGCTCATGAAATTTCAGACCAAAAAGATATTCTGAGAATTGTCACAAATTTTTATGGTGCAGCGCAGAAATCTGTTTCAGGACAGCAACTTCCCCAAATTTTACCTCCCTCAAATTAGAGGTTCTTCTTGGCACAACAATGAAATAAAAATGATAAGGAAAGGTCATTAAAGTAGTAATAACTTCCAAGACTCAAATAAAAGAAAAAGTACTGAAAAGAAAACATTGGGTTATCTCCCAAGAGTGCTTTTCTTTAACGCCTTTGAGCTAGGCGTAGAAAGTGGAAATCAAGTAATATCAAGCGATGAAGCATCAAGTTCATAATTTGCTCTAAGAATAGAGTCAAAACGTAATTTTTTCCTCCTTCTAGGGAAGTGTTCCATACCTTTCTTGAGTGGTAATTGATATTTAATGGTGCCTTCCTTCATATCAATGATGGCACCTACAGTTCGAAGAAAAGGTCTTCCCAAAATAATAGGACATGAAGCATTGCATTCAACATCCATAACAAGAAAATCAACGGGAACAAGGTTATTGTTAACCATAATAAGAACATCATTAATCCTTCCCAAAGGTTTCTTCTTAGCAACATCAGCAAGATGAACATCAAAATAACACTTTTCAAGCGGTGGTAAACCAAGCATATCATAAATCTTTCTAGGCATAAGAGAAATACTAGCACCTAGATCACATAAAGCATGGCAATCAAAACCATTAACATGCATATCAATTATGGGTTCCCAACCATCTTCTAACTTCTTGGGAATAGAAGCCTTTTGTTTTAACTTTTCCTCCCTAATTTTCATGAGAGCATTGGTAATATGATTTGTAAAAAGCAACATTAATAGATGTAGCATTAGGACTCAAAGCAAGCTTTTGTAAGAACAAAATAACTTCAGATATATTGCAGCCATCAACATAAAAATCATTAAAAGAAATAGAGCTATCATCTCCCATACTCCGCAAAATTTCAGCACTTTTTGTAGAAAAAGTTTTTGTAGTTTTGGGCTTTTTCGCACAAGGAGTAGGAGTTTTCTCTATACCAATCAAAGTAAGAGGATTGCTAGCATTTGGAACAACATCATTAGAGGTAGTAATAGTACATACCTTCATCTTTCTAGCCATCTCATCTCCTCTTTCCCACATGGCATGCAATTCTGCTAACATCCTAATATTTTCATCAATTCTAACTTGAATGGCATTAGTAGCAGCAAAAGGATCAGGTTTAGCAGACATTCTATTAATCAAGGAGGATTGCGCATCAGACAAAGATGAAATATCGGTTTCAGCTTTAGAAAGCTTAGCTTGCAACTCAGGAATAGCCCTGTTCAAATTATCAAGTTGATGACTAATAGTCTTCAACAAGGCAGATTGCTCCTCCATGGTCTTGGTGAACACCTTGTTCTGCTCATATTGCATCT
Source organism: Dactylis glomerata (assembly GCA_007115705.1). Classification (NCBI taxonomy): domain Eukaryota; kingdom Viridiplantae; phylum Streptophyta; class Magnoliopsida; order Poales; family Poaceae; genus Dactylis; species Dactylis glomerata. Next base: position 4,393,687 of record QXEO01000555.1, read on the forward strand.
GCATCAAATTCTTAGTAGCCCTTTCAACTTCTAAATCCTTTCTTCACTAGGCATTTTAGGTCTACCAAGATAGCTATTATCACCATTAGAAGGAAACGGCCTATAGATGTTGCTAGCAAAATTGTTCCTATAAGCACTGTTGTTGAAATTATTATTTCTAATGAAGTTTACATCAACATGCTCTTCTTGAGCAACCAAAGAGGCCAAAGGAACATTATTAGGATCAACATGAGCTCTATCATTAGAAAGCATAAGCATAATAGCATCAATCTTATCACTCAAGGAAGAGGTTTCCTCAACAGAATTTTACCTTCTTACCTTGTGGAGCTCTCTCGGTGTGCCATTTAGAATAATTTACCATCATGTTGTCAAGAAGCTTTGTTGCGGCGCCCAAGGTAAGGGACATAAAAGTGCCTCCAGCAGCTGAATCCAATAGATTTCTTGAGGAAAAATTCAGTCCTGCATAAAAAGTTTAGACAATCATCCAAGTAGTCAGTTCATGAGTGGGACAATTCTTTGTCATAGATTTCATTCTTTCCCAAGCTTGAGAAACATGTTCATTATCAAACTGTCTAAACTTCATAATATCACTACGCAAAGCTATAATCTTAGCAGGAGGATAGTATTTTCCAATAAAAGCATCCTTACACTTATCCCAAGAATCAATACTATTTCTAGGCAAAGATAGCAACCAATCCTTAGCTCTTCCTCTTAAAGAGAAAGGAAACAACTTAAGATTAATAATATTACCATCTACATCCTTATACTTTTGCATCTCACATAGCTCAACAAAATTGTTGAGATGAGCTGCAGCATCATCAGAACTGGCACCAGAAAATTGCTCTTTCATAATGAGATTCAATAAAGCAGGTTTGATCTCATAAAAATTTGCCTCAGGAGCAGGTGGCGCAATAGGAGTGCAGATAAAATCATTGTTTTTGGTGCTAGTAAAATCACATAACTTGGTGTTCTCAGGAGTACCCATTCTAGCAAAACTAAAAGCAAGCAAGTAAAAGCAACTATAAAGAAACTAATTTTTTTGTATTTTTGATAAAAAGATGCAAGCAAAAATAAAATAAAGCAAAACAAAAACAAAGTAAAAGATTGTGCGTGAGAGACTCCCCTTGCAGAAGTCTTCTTCCTCCTCGGCAACGGCGCCAAAAAAATTGCTTGATGGCTTGTAAATAATAGCCCGTTGGGAACCCCAAGAGGAAGGTATGATGAGCACAGCAGTAGGTCTTCCCTCAGTTGTGAAACCAAGGTTTATCAAACCAGTAGGAGAAAGCCAAACTTCAGAAGGTGATGCTTGCTAGCTTCGCGACACTCTGAACAATGGCGCCAGGAATATTGCTGGTGTGTCTTCACCTAGCAGCAACGTGAAACCTGCACACAACACAACCAAGAACTTTGCTCCCAACTAACGATGAGGTTGTCAATCTCACCGGTTTGCTGTAAAGAAATTGAGCGTATCGAGTAGTAAAAGGATAATAGTATGCAAATAAAAGTAAATAGTGCGAGTAAAAGTAAAATGGTATAGCAATGTAAAGGAAATTGGACCGGGGTCCACAGTTCACTAGTGGTGTCTCTCCTTAAGATAAATAACAACATGCTGGGTAAACAAATTATAGTTGGACAATTGATAGAATAAAGATAACATACATATGTCATGAGGATCACTATGAGATTCACTCTGGGCATTACGACAAAATACATAGACCGTAATCCAACTGCATCTATGACTAATAATCCACTCGCGGGGAGTCGTCCGAGTACCCCTTGAGTATTAAGTTGCGAACAACGGATAACTGCATTAAGCAAAGTGCGTAAAGTAAACAAAGCAAATGTCCTTGGACACAAGAATGTTGTTTTCTCCCTCGTGGCAACATCACATCTACAACCTTAGAGGTTTCTGTCACTCCCCCAGATTACTAGAGGCATGAACCCAACTATCGAGCATAAATACTCCCTCTTGGAGTCACTAGCATCTACTCGGGCAAGATATCTACTAGCAACGGAAAGCATGCAAGATCATAAACAACATAGAGATAACATAAGATATATAATTCAGCACATCAACTTAACATAGTACCAATACTCATCAGATCCCAACAAACACAACATGTATGATTACATAAAGATGATCTTGATCATGTAGGGCAGCTCACAAGATCTAAATATGAAGCACATGGTGGAGGAGACAATCATCTGGCTACTGCTATGGACCCGTAGTCCAAGGTGGACTACTCACACATCACTTCGGAGGCGACCATGGTGGTAGAGAAGGCCTCCGGTAGGGATTCCCCTCTCCGGCAGGGTGCCGGGAAGAGCTCCTGGATCCTCCCGATCTCGCTTCGACGGTGGCGGCTTGCAGTATGTTTCGAGGAAAAGTGATCCGCCCCTTAGGTTTTTCCCGTCGAGGGGAATTTATAGGCGAAATGGCAGCGTCAGAAGGTGGGCCACCTGGCCTCACCATAACCCTATAGTGAGCCTGGCCCCTGGCCCCCCTCCATCTCATCTTTGGTCTTCGCGAAGCTTTGGTAAAAATAGGAGGTTCGGCTTTTGTTTCGTTTAATTCCGAGAATATTTCCTGTGTAACTTTTCTGAAACACAAAAATAGCAGAAAACAGGGAACTGGCACTGTGGCATCTTGTTAATAGGTTAGTTCCGGAAAATGCAAAAAAAAACGCCACGAAGTGTAACAAAACACAAAGCAAATGGTGTATAAACAAGCATGGAGCATGAAAAATTATAGATACGTTTGAGATGTATCAAATGCCTAATCAAAAATTGTCTTTTTCACACATAACAAAAAAAAATCGTTTTCCGATGAAACAACTTTGTGAGAATATAGAATGTCTAAATTTATGTACAAAATTTCTTGTCAGAACTTTTTTTAACATTTTAAACTTTGTTTACAACATATTTTAAGAACTAGGAGCATATGCTCCCGGGTGCCAAAACGCTGCCCCCATTCAATCAATAACCTAAAAAACATCAAACAGAGATGAATTACAGAAGAAAATTTGCATACTCACAATAATTGACATGTGTGTTCCCTCATATATCCAACGATTTCTTTATTTCTTTCTGACATGTGGGTCTTGATACGTCTCAAACGTATCTATAATTTTTGATGCTCCATGCTTGTTTTTACACCATTTGCCTTGTGTTTTGTTACACTTCGTGGCGTTTTTATGCGATTTCCGGAACTAACCTACTAACAAGATGCCACAGTGCCAGTTCCCTGTTTTCTGCTGTTTTTGTGTTTCAGAAAAGCTACACAGGAAATATTCTCGGAATTGGACGAAACAAGTTCCAGAACTCCTATTTTTTCCCAGACGAAGGACGAGGACCAAACGGGAGCCGGAGGGGGGCCAGAGGCTGGCCTCACCACCAGGGGGCGCGGCCTAGCCCCTGGCCGCGCCCACCTGTGGTGAGACCACCCTGGACCACCTCTGACGACACCCCTTCGCCTATAAGAAGCCTCCCGATGGAAAATCCTAAAACAATCGGCGAAATTTGCAGAAGAGTTCCGCAGCTCCGCCGCCGCCGTTGACAAATTTCGGGGGACAGAAGTCTCTGTTCCGGCACCCTGCCGGGACGGGGAAGTGCCCCCGGAGCCATCTCCATCGGTCTCCATCGCCGTCTCTGCCGTCTCCATCGACCTCACCGCCATCTCCATCAACCTTGCTGTCTCCTATGATGAGGAGGGAGTAGTTCTCCCCCGGGGCTGAGGGCTCTGCCGGTAGCTATGTGGTTCACCTCTCTCTCCCATGATGTGATCTTTATGTGATCGTGAGCTTTGTATCTAGTTGAATTGGTAGATGTTATTATTCAGATATTATGCTACTCCCGTGCTTTATTATTGTAAACTCCGGAGACACCTCGTATCGTAATGGGAAGGTGACTAGTGTGCTCATTATGTGTGTCTTTTTGGTTAATGTCTCTATGAATTGTTGGTGTTTATTGGAACCATCTAGTGCGTTCACGGTGATAGTGTGGGACAATCTAGTTTGGGTACATACGACTTTGAGGAGTGCTTCGTAGCCCTACGCATGATTAGTGTTCATTTTTCATTGGAGAATTGTTTTGAGTTGCATATTGATGATAGTATCTATTGGTTCAATTATGTTATATTTGTTGGGAGTGTGTCCACTAGTGAAAGTATGATCCCTAGGCCTTGTTTCTAAGCTTTGCACACCGTTTCCTTTCAGTTTTGTTACATGTTTGCTTGCAGCAATATTTATTTTAGATTACATTTACTACTTATAATCATCACTACCGCTTGTATTTTACTATCTCTTTGCCGAACTAGTGCACCTATACATCTGACAAGTGTATTGGGTATGTTGGGGACACAAGAGACTTTCTGTATTGTAATTGCAGGGTTGTTTGAGAGGGATAGCTTTGACCTCTTCCTCCCTGAGTTCGATAAACCTTGGGTGATCCACTTAAGGGAAACTTGTTGCTGTTCTATAAACCTCTGCACTTGGAGGCCCAACACTGTCTACAAGAACAGACGCGTGCGTAGACATCAAGCTCTTTTCTGGCGCCATTGCCGGGGAGGTAAGGTAAAAGGTACTCGCATCCTCCTGTGTGAGTGCTCGGAGTTATTTCCTTTAGATTCTGCAATTATATCTTCTTGTTTCTTGTTTTTATTTTCACTAGTTAGGCTTAATGGAAAGTAAAGAGTTCTTTAGTCTTTTTCCTGAGTTTAGATTTGAAGAGAAAATTGAAAAACCTTTGGAGCTTATTTCGCATAGCAATGTTATTAGTACGAATGCTTTGAATACCGTTATTGCTAATGCTATAGAAAAATCTAAGCTTGGGAAAGCTGGTTTTGTTAAGCATGATATTTTTAGTTCCCCGGCTTTAGTGGAGAAAGTTTGCTCTGATGATATTTTATCTCCCATATGTGATGTTTCTAATGATGCTTGTGCTCCTCGTCCTTTTGAAATACCTATGAAGATTGTTGAACGTGCTATGGATAACTGCTATTTAGGAGATGGAACTGTCCATCCTGGTGATCATTTGCTTTTTATACATGAATTATGCGAGTTGTTCAAGTGTGCAGGTATTTCGATGAACCAAGTTAAAAAGAAGCTATTCTCTTTATCATTGAAAGGCAGAGCTGAGGAATGGTATAAAACACTAAAGGATGGTCGATCTATTGACTAGGAGGAAATTGTACCTCTCTTTTATTCTAAATTCTATCCTTCTAGTGAGGTTTATAAAGATAGGAATTACATTTATAATTTTCATCCGCATGAGGGAGAAAGCATTGCCCAAGCGTGGGGAAGATTGAAGTTACTAATGCACAAATGTCCTATTCACGATCTTCCCCGTAATATTGTTATTAATAATTTTTATGCAAGGCTTTCAGGACATTACAAGGACTATCTAGATGCATGCTTTGATGGGTCTTTCACAAGCAAGGATGTCGACACCAAGTGGGGGCTGCTTGAGACAATTCAAAATAATATTGAAGGTTGGGATAGCGACAAAGGTAAAGGATCAGGTATGAATTACGAGTTTGATTGCATTAAGTCTTTCGCTGAAACTGCTAATTTTCAAGAGCTTAGTGCTAAATATGGTCTTGATCCTCAAATTATGGTTGATTTCTTTAAAGCCTTTGCTTCCCATATGAATGTTCCTAAAGGAAATGGGGACGTGTATCATGAACCTTTTAAGGACACTTGCATAGAAAGTGATATTGTTGTTGATGATTGCAATAAATATGCTCGAACCTCTGAAAGTCCTATTTCCTATAAGCATGTTAATTTTTGTGGAGTACATAGACCTTGTGAACAGAGTCACAACAAGGAAGATTATTGCATCACCCACGAGAATGAAGAAACCAATATGTGGCTCAGGGCTCTAGATGAGCTTGGTGAAAAGGTTTGTGAGCTTTATCCTTTTCTTTATGAACTTTGCGATAAAACGGGTCACTTTAATTTTCAATGCCCATTTAATCGAATGAGTACCGTAAATTTTGGAGTGTGAAGAGATATCTAGAAAGATTTATTTGGTTGATCTGAGAGATGTTGATATTAATAGCGCCCTTCGTGGTTGTCGTCTCTATTGTGCTAAAGATTGCCTCACAAATACTTACATACAAAATCTTATAAAACATGATGTTTTGCCAAGCTATGACAGGACTAATAGATGTTTCTATCTTATTAATAGAGAGGAGGAATCCTCCAAAGTTTCTTCTGTTATTTCTATCAGTAAATCAGATTATGTGGAGAAGATGCCCTTCAAGTCTCTCCCTCCTAAAGGAAAGAGTAAGAAGAAGAAGATGAGTAAAAGGCGAGAGGACACAGTATTTTCCCCTAAGCATTAGGATCCTACTATAGATTATGATAATTCTGATTGGGATGATGTTCCCATGCCTGTTACCTATGTTAGTGATCATGATTGGGAAAAGCACTCTACTTTTGATATTGAAAATCTTTTTGGTACTAATTCTAAGGTTAATAATTGTTGTACCATTAGTACTATCCATGTTCCTTCTTATGATGATATGTTTGATGAATATGCTTTGCGAAATAGTTGTTCTCTAGCTTGTGATGATACTAAACCTCTAGTTTATGATGGTTATGATGATGGGTATAATATTTTCAGTTCACCTACTTTTGAGGAGAAAATTAGTTATGATTACAATATGCCTCCTGTTTTTGATGATTATGGTGATGAGAATAATTATTCTGTTGAATCTGCTCCTACTACGATTGTTCATGTGGGGAGTATTAATTCTTTTATGCATGTGGCTCATGATAGGGATGCTTTATGTGATAGTTATATTGTTAGTTCTATTCCTGATGCTACTGAAAGTTATTATGAGAAAGGGAAACATGGTTTGATGGATCTCAACAATATTGAGTTTCCCCTCTTTATGTTGCAACTCTTGAAGTTGTACTTGTTTTGCCTTCCTATGCTTTTTGCTTTGCGCTTTCATGACTTGTCTCTTTACAAGATTATTTTCATAGGAAGTGGTTCAGATTTAAATGTCTTTCACATTTGCTTTTTGATGCTCTCTCTTGCTTCAAGTTCTTATATAGCGCCTTTGTCTTAAGCTCTTATATGGCGCCCACATGAGCATCTTTGCAAATTACTACGCCTAGCTCAAAGGCGTTAAAGAAAAGCACTCTTGGGAGATAACCCAATGTTTTATTTTCAGTACTTTTATTTTATTTGAGTCTTGGAAGTTATTACTACTGTAATAACCGCTCCTTATCATTTTTATTTTGTTTTTGTGCAAAGAGAAGCCTCTAATTTGAGTGAGGTAAGATTTGGGGATGATGCTGTCCTGAAACAGTTTTCGGTGCTGCACCGTAAAAATTCGTGAAAATTCTATGTATATCTTTTGGACCTGTGATTTCTTGTGCATATGCCCCAGGTTATATTCAAACTTTCACTAGTTAAACACTTTTTGATTTGAGCAATAGAAAACCCTCTAAAAATTCGACCTTTGTCAGCTGTTCTGTTTTGACAGATTTCTGCCAATATTTGTGTTTGCCGCTTTATCGCTTTCTTTTTGAGTTTTTTTTATCACGGAACTTTTGGGGAAGTTGCTACAGTAGTATATACTTTATATGTGGTGGTTTTGAGTTGAAACCTGAAGCAAAAAGGGTTGATTCAATGTTATGCTTACACTAATGTTGCTAATAGAATTGTGTTTAGTTTTGTATGAAGGAAGTTTTCAAGTGTAGGGATTGGAGAATGATGAGATGAGTTGAAGAATGGACAAAAGCTCAAGCTTGGGGATGCCCATGTCATCCCAAGAAATATCCAAGAAGTAGAAGCGTCAAAGCTTGGGGATGCCCCCGAGGCACCCCTTTCTTCATCGGCAAAAATCAGGTCACCTTTCAAGACACTATATTTTTATTGTTTCATGCACTATGCGTATTCCTTGGAGCATCTTTGTTTTTGCTTTCAGTTTTCTTTTGTTTTGTTTACTGCAATAAACGGTTTGATCACATCATGTTGTTTTGGAGGGAGATGAACTCCGTTTTTCATTGCCAAGAACACTCTAGTTTCCACTTTTTTCGTTCAACGAGTGTTCTATTTTTCTAGAACTATGTTTAGCTTTCATTTTTCGCCTTGATTTGTCCTCAGATCTTGCTATATCTTTTTATCAAGGTGTATTTTGACCTCTGGTCCATGTTGGTTTTCATCAAAAGAGTTGTTTATAAAAAGTTCAAATTGTGTTGGAAAAGAGAAAAAGCTTTATGCAAAAAAGTGGTACAAGAAGGAGCTTGTGTAGACTGCGGCCTAGGCTTTTGCATGTCGTGCTTGATGTCTTTTTGATAGTATGCTTAGTGGTTTTGCTGTAGCATAACTTGTCTCAAATTACTGAGATTGCTTAATGAGCCTTTGAAAAAATCATGCGTTGTTTTAATTATTTGGAAGCTTTATTTTGGTTTTCTCCTTTGATGCTTTATTTGGGTTGACTTGGCGCATGCTCACACATGTTTGACTCATACAAAGTCGCCATTGCCTCTATGATCATTTAGTTTTTGACTTTTGATGCCATCTTATGCTTCTTTTAATGTCACTTTGTCGCTATGCATGATTATGGCCGTTATTGCTCTCTTAGTTGGTCGCTCCCAGTCTTTTGCTAGCTCCCATTTTGTACTGAGTATGAGCTCTACTCGTGCATCCAACTCCTAAAAACCAAGTTGTTCCAAAGTGTCCACCATACATACCTATTAGTAATTTGCTATTCCAAAGTACATTTGACTTGCTTTTATCTATCCTTCAAATTAAACTCTTTTTGGTGTTATGCGAAAATTGGTCAGTAAAGCTCTTATGAACCTGATGGCACACTTTACTTTTCTCGCTTTAAATTTTTGACATTGTGGCTCTCTTATGTTGAGTTGTTATGCTTGCAAGTTGTAAGTTGGAAATTAGCCCAGCCATGCCATCATGGGGCAAGCTTTCAACATTGCACTATCTTTCATTTGAGTTGATATCGTGATCTTTTGTTTATGGATACTCGCGATGTCAAATAAGTTGGGAATCTTGCGGGATCATGGAGTTTTTATATGTGTTAGGGAAACGCATGGGCCGCTAATCTAAGCCATGCATAATTCATGGTGGAAATTTACAGCATGCCCATAGTGAACATTCGACGACGCATCTCACAATAAAAAGCTATACCAATGGTAAATAAAAGAGATGCCGAGGTGTTCATTGTCTGTTTGTCCTATCATTTTGATGTGGGCTTGTTCCATGTCATCGGGCACGGAGGTACCCCGTTGGCGGTTCTCGATGATACACATATATTTACAATGACAAGAGCTTGCTTGGGACTCTAAGTCGAGTAGGATGAGGTTTGGGTATTCGTATTTCACAGGACACGAGGTTTTCAACTTATGATTTGTCAAGCATATGCAGCATAAGTGTATACGCATTAACTTTAACCATTCAAGATGCCTGTGATGGGGGCAATGAGAGCTCAAAGCCGGTAAGTACCATAATTTTTGAAGGTTTATAAAACTTGCAATCACTGCTTCCCTCCGCGAAGGGCCTTTCTTTTACTTTTATGTTGAGTCACCACCTTCTATCTTTATGCACTGTCTAAGAGAGCATAGTTGTCATTCTGAGTATAATGTGCATTGTCCCAAAGTTTTCATTGATTGATTCATATTGTTGGTTTCACTTTTTCTTAAATTACTTGTATCTAGTCGCCCTCTTAAACTTGAAGGTGTCTTATGCATTTATGTTTTGCTACTCCATGAGGGACAAGCTAAAAACCATTTGCTATGTTTTCCATATGGTTGAAACACACACGTGACTTTCATTGTTTCATTTTCATGATCTTTCCTTTGTGTCTTGAAGGTGTCCTATGCATTTATGTTTTGCTACTCCATGAGGGACAAGCTAAATACAAGGAGAAGACACAATAAGGTGTAGCCAACTTGGAAGAATTTGTACGCAACTGCTGTCTTGTAATAAATATTGTAAGGACTTGAAAGAGCTAAGGACAACCTTGTAGAATGGATTTATTTTTTTCCAATGAAATGGCAAGCCCAAAGGATATGTAACTCAGGAGTTAACACCATATGACAGAGTACGCAAAACCCTAGCTAAGGAACGATAGATTGGTTTTCTAAAATTAAAAAATGGGTTTTGGAACATTGGTTCTATCTCCAAGAAATTTTTGTCAAAGCTAGTGAGGATGACCAAGAGTTAGAATACGAGATGCACCAAACCAAATACAAGGTAATGATTGGGTGAGACATGGATTGGCCCCCATGACGACTACTCATATTGTTCACTCTTGTTATGAGGAATGGTTAATCTAGAGAGACATACCTACAAGAGGGACGACATTGTTAAACCTTAACCTTAGGAGGATAAGATGTTACACCCCTTATAGTGAGCCAGTGTGGCCAAAACGTAGGATTTCGGTGAGTATGAATCACAAGCTTACCGTTGAAGAAGACACGTGATGGAAGGAGTCCTACCAATCTGGTGAACTCCGTTTGACCCCAAAAGTGCTCACCAAGGAAGCAACCATAAGATGAAGGACCTTCAAGGATGTCAGCAAAGAGGATGAAGTGAAGACAGGAAATCACCTTAACATGGTCCTTTGATTGACCCTTCAGTGTCCAAAGTAGTTTAACAAACTACATTGCTGGATAGAAGCTCCACAATGGAACAAAGTTATACTCAAGCCTCCTTGAGAAATACTGTAAACCCAAGTATGGGAATAGACACCCACCTATTGGAAATGAAGACAGAAACTTACTATGGATTCAAAAGATGACCCAGTGCCAGGTCAAACCAAGGATGCACTATCAGAACCCTAAGACCTAGACTACCCACAAAAGTTTCTTTTAAGGGTGGTAGCCACCTAGGTACCCCAAACCCTTCTACCTTTCTAGCCTCTTCAAATCTCGGGGACGAGATTTCTTTTAAGGGTGGTAGTCTGTAACATCCCAAGTTTTTATCAAATTGTGAAATAAAAAAATTATTTTATTTGCATTGATTGAAATTTTCACAAGGATTTAAAACTTTTGAGTTTATTTAAAATAACGAGTTACAGAAACTTTTTCAAACTTTCCTTTGTTGCTTGAGGAATTAGTTTGAGAAAATAAAATTTCAAAATATTATTTTGCATTTATTCAAATCTTATGCAAGCATCCTTGCAAGAGAATTATTAATAAAAGGGTTTAATACCAAGTAGAGTTTTGCATTTCTAAAAATGTGTTTTAAAATAAAGTTCAAAAGTTATTTTATTAGAGTTTATTTTCTGAATCTAAAAGAAATTATTTTAAAAACCCTACCCAACCTTGCATTATTGCAATAAAGTATTTTGGCCAAATTTACAAAGTTTTGAGGAATACTTGTTTCATCATGAAAAATGCCTCTCTACTGTTCTAAATAGTAGTGTTGAATTTTACAAAATTTTAGAAATTGATTTGACAGAATTTAAAGTTTTTATGCAAAAGTTACAAAGGATTTAAGAAATCAAAAAAGAAAAAAAAAGAAGAAAAAAAAAGAGGGGCGACCCAACTTGGACCAGCCCAGGCCGGCCAGCCCACTAGGACAGTGGTCCGATCCCTCATCTGCCCAGACAACTGAGTGGTCTTCCTCCTCAAGCGCACACGTACAGGAGTACGTCTATGGCAGTTTAACTTTCCCCCCTTTCCCAATCTATTCGGTTGTTCTTTCTCTTCGGCACGAACACAAAAGTTGCTCAGTATTCAGTAGAGTTTCCATTCAGGAAATTCACTTTCCATCTAGGTATCTTAATCCTTCAAACGAATCTCGTGAACCGAATGCCAACCGATGGCATACACCACCCGATCTCCCTCCTCAGACCATATCAATGCGAACCAAGGAGAGCACCTCGTTCCCCTTACTGTCCTCTTTCACTTTCCATCACAAAGTTTGATCTGAGATGATCTGTACAAACCGTCATAACCATGCCAATCTGAGGCTAAAACTCGAGTTCACCGCTAGATTCCGAAGCCCTCAGTGATCATCTCGTCGGTTCCTCGCGCCAGGAGACTAATATCATCAAGAACAACCTCCAGGACATGGTGGTGTATCATGTTGTCGTGATTGGCCACAACATCATCGGAGTTCACCGCGACGGCCGCCTGGCGCCCGCCGTCCGTCCGCCTCCGCCGCCACCGGCGCGAGAGGCATCTCCAAGCCTTCACGAGGACGACACCGACTTCACCGTTGACGCACGTGACATAGCCGAGGAGATAGGGACACCTTCGTCCACTTCGCCAAGTCGGAGAACTGGAGGAGTACCCAGCGTTGCCGTCATCAACCACCGAGCTGGCCGCGTGCCAGCGATCTTCTCCGTGGCGTCCAGTCACCGCTGGTAGGGCATCCTCCATCAAATCTATATGGTTTCCTAGTGTCCGTATTAGTCCACTTACTTGAACCATTTCATGCAAATCATGTCTTGCCGTGGGTCATGTTTCCTGCCTCGCGTGTTGGATCGATCGAGCTACTCATGAACTTTGTACTAGATCAAGATGCGTATCAGCGTATGTGCATAGAAATCCTAGCCGGTTACAAATCTTATTCTCCTTCTTTCCTAACTGAATTGCTACACCGATCCTGCATGCACGTATAGCGAATTGCTACACCGATCCTGTATGCACGTATAGCTAACTTATTCCCTTCGCTGCTATATTTTCCAAGTATAATTTGCTGCTCCAAAAACGGGACAGCCGATCCAAACTTTGTATTTTTAGGCAAACCGATCTCCACGTAAATCAGCGGAAACTTCCTAAAAGGAAACAAAACCGATATATACACCAATTCCTTCCCTTGCGGGCTCGCTAGAATAAATCCCACATACCAATTGATCGATCGCTTCGCTTATGCTAGCTGATACTAAATTCTATAATTTCATATCTGTAGTTTTATAGATTCATAAATAGAAATTTATACATCACTGGATTCAGGAAAATGAGAAGAACACATAGGAACAGAGAAACTTGAATTTTGAACAAGTTCACATATACTCAAATTTAAATATGAGGACTTGAGTATTTTCACTATAGAATTAAATTCTATAATTAATTTGTGCATAATTCCTATTACCAAAGTAATCTCTATGATCATACCTATCCACAAAACGATTTATACATTTTTACAAACTATTCCGAGATAATTTCATTATTAATCCTTTGTGCCTAGTATAAGTTATTCAAATTGTAATTGAGCTATTTGAGTAATTTAACAAATCTTTAATTCCTACCAGCCCATGTGCACTTTGTGCTATTTGATGAGAATTGTCACACCCTGCACAAATGGTATTCAATCACATGCTTTAAATCTTTTTAGACTCATGTTAATTCAATCACATGGACCATTCCAATTATCCATTCTTAGTCTAGTCTATGAAAGTCTTTCCAAATACTTAGATAATCCTTTTTCCTTCTAAGTACTTCACCTTGCCATCCAAACTATCAAAGCCATATCTTACAAGCCACAAGCCTCCTGCCATATCTTTCTTACCATCGATGTCATAATAAAGTTAAAATGATAAATCAACCCTTTCCAATTGTTTGCATTGCTTGATTTTGTTTTTATTGGAGTGGTGTGTTTATGTTGTGTACTTCTATTGCTATAGACTGAAAGGAGTGAACGTGTCTTGTTGAGAGAAGTGAAAGGGTTTGAACTCCAAAAAGGCAAGTGACACACATACTTCTACCTATCTTTTAATTTATGCGTTAGTGTTTTCAGTACTATGCGTGATATGAGATTTTCAAAGAAGTTTATGAAATGCTTAGCTCCTAGTAGTGTGTAGCTATCCCTTAAACCCCACTTGTTAGGATTGCAAACTACTATGAAAAATGATGCCATGCTTGTTTTGAGTTGGTATAAAAATTAAACTTTAACCCAATGAAACACCTGGGTGGATTGGTTTGATGATGGAGGCGATGTTGAGTGGCTACCCAGGGCTACACACCTGGCTTTCAACCCAGGATTTATGTAGTTGTCTTCGCCTGGGCGCTCACTTGTGGATTGCCACCCAGGAACAAAGAGACTACCATGTCTTCCTTGCTTAGTGAGCTTCCAGTGCAGCCTTATGACAATATGGGCTCTGTCTTGATTGAGTACGATGTGAGGGTTCATCCATGGGTACTGACAGAGGGTGGTATTTTGGGAACGGTCAGATCCGGATGGTTGAATGCTTCTTCTGAAAGGTCTTGTCTCATTTTATGTATGGGCGTAAAATGAGTCTTAAGGTGAAAGTGCACAACCCCTGCAGGGTGTAAATCTAATCGATTAGCCGTGTCCCCGGTTATGGACAATTTGAGTTCCTAGACATGGATGTACGGAAGAGTCTCATCACCATTTCTGAATGAAATAAAATTATTTAGAAACAATCAGGACAGGGACTACTCAGGGCTACACACCTGGCTATCAACCCAGGATTTGTGTGGCTGTCTTCGCCTGAGGGTTATCCTGGTTTTGTTGAGTAACTACTCAAGGCCACATACCCTACAAGTGTGTGGTTGTCTTCGCCTGGGGGTTATCTTGACCTCAAAAGTCTTCAATGATTAAAAAGTTTTGATTTGAAAATGATAGGATAAAATTTGCTTTAAGCAAATCAGCCACAAGCTCCACCAGCCAAATGTCATGTAGATAGCTCTTTCACAACAGCCACCAAATATGTGTCATTTGCCAGTATATCATTGTACTGACCCCCATTCATGGGGCTGCATATTCAAATGTGCAGGTTTTCAGATAAAGATCGTTTAGTAGGATCTCGAGACTGCATTCCAACATGTCTGCCTGTGGCACATGATGAAGATGGAGGCTCATTGCCACTTTGTTTTCGCTGTGAATCTGTAAGGTTTGAGACTTGTAACCGGATCAGCGATGTAATATTTGATACTATTGCAATGATCCCTATATTTTGTACTGTGGTGCTATCAGTGATCCAGGGAATAGCACTTAACACAGGTGTTCCACCTTAATTCAAAGGTGGGGCGTTACAGTGGGACTTCTACCAGTAGCATATTCTAGGTTTGTGAGGTCTCATAGTCCAAAATCCACAACATATAGTTTCCTATTGCACTTAACATAATTTACTAAGCATATAACATTGATTATTTATGCACTATTTCTAGTTTTCTAAGTACTCTCTTCAGAGTATATATTATAGTTAGAATGTACTTCCAATATTTTTCATAAAAAATTATGTAATATGTTTCCCTATTGATACATCATATTTTAAACAACTATTCATCAAATTGATCGTTTGTAGATGTAAGAATAATAGTATGCATCCATGGATTAATTTCTTACACATAAATGAGTAGTTCCATTTAACATTTTGTCCACTTGAATATCATTCATATTTTCACATAGAGCTCTATTATGTATTGCCTAATAAATATGTTTATAATTATTGTAGAGTGTATGGTCGTCTACCTTAGGTCGACGCACAACTAAGTATGAATCTTTGGAGTTTATATTTTCCCATGTTAAGTTTGATGGAATGGAATGTTGGATTCTTTGTTTGTTTTAATACAAAGTTTGCATAAATTGATCAACTCAACCGGCTCAAATCCTACACATGTCCTCAAACGGCCGATCAAGAATGGTTGGGAGGAAATAAGGGCAACTCCAACAAGTCGGTGTATTTTGGACTGTATTTTATTGGCACTATGAGCGTACGCTGCATTCCGTTCCATTCTATTCCATTCTGGTACATCACTTTTCTCTGACGATCATACGGCTTTATCCTGACTAAGGTAGATCACAGTGTTGTAATGCTGTTGGGCTCACGTTCGCGCTCTCGTGAACTCAGTGCATGCCCTACTGGCCAGATTTAATTACTCTTTCTAATCTATATTACTTTTCACTAATATGGATATATCGATCACTAAAACGTATCTAGATATATCTACATTAATAAAGAGTATTATGGGTCAAAAGCAGTAACAGAACGAAGAGGGCATCTGGCCAGTATTTCCTACGAAAAGTGTATGTATGGATCGGCACGGATCGTTTACGTGTAACAGATCGAGAGCGACGCAATGCTCACGAGAATCACATGCCCAGCTGCTGGCTCAAGAAATCCACGGCAAAGAAGCCGGCACGAGTTCTGAACTAGACACGACCATCACGTACGTAAGGCAACCAGCTGGCTAGGCTACCCACCCTACGGCCTACGCACATAAAAATCGTGAGACTGGAAAGGCACAGACCGGCCGACCGGCCTATGCACCGCGCGTTTTATTTTATCCCGTGCGGCGGGGGGATGTGTCTATCGACCAAAGAGCGGTCCTCAGAGATGTGTGATGAGGTGATTGCGCGTGCCGAAGACGACGTAGGATAATCTATACATTAAAAAATATCTAGATACACTTATTTCATAAAATTAAAATATTTTATATTTCTAAACGGAGGGAGTACGTGATACTGACTTGTGCGCGTGCATCGGCAGGACCAGGACGGTCATTTGTCTCCCAAAAATATTTGATGATATGCCACATGTTTTCCTGAAATTTGATTATTTCTTGAACCTCCACGTATCGCTGACATAGTGTGTGACAAATAATCAAATTGCAAAGAAAAGTGCGACAAATCATTGGATGAGAGCAAGGGAACTCTTCATGTAGCACGTAACTAAGTCTACCTCCGTAGAATTGCATGTTTAGGGTGTTTGTAGGCAAGGGGTAGAAAATAGCTTCATAAAAGTGCTACTCTCATTAAGTTCCGGTACAAGTGATACTGTGTGGGGGTTGTTGTACTACCGGTCCTAGAAAACTCTGTTCAAACACCGTATCTGGAAAGAGGGTAAACTCCGAGAGCGTCAATTTGACGCCCGTGCTCCGTGCTCCATGGAGCATGTTATATTTTTTATTTTGAAAAGTTTAAATTTTAAGATTTAAAAATTCCAAAAAAATTACCGAGATGTAGGCAATAATTCATACTACTTACGTGCAAAAACTCATGTGAAAAAAAATTGTATTTTAGCCTCTGCAAAAAAGAGAAAATTGTAGATCTAGACATGAATAGTGTAATTCTGAATGGGCCACCCGTATTCTCAAATTTTTTGCATATTTGTCTTTTTTTGCGCCCTAAATACAAAGTATATTGTATTGAAAATTTGCAGACTTATAGTGCTTATCGTTTGCTTCAGGTGGGTATTTTTTTCAAAAATATTTGATACTTTTTTAAAAATTTAAAAACAGGCTCACTGGAGCCTGTGCTCCAAAACGATTTTCCGGTAAACTCCTCTCTTCTTTGGGAACGTTTTGGGGGTGCATAGTTGGGGATTTGAGTACGTGAAATTGATTGCACTTCTCTTGATAATACGGTTTTCCAACGACTCAAACAAACAAAAAAGACGGAATACTCTCTTTACTTAACACTTTTGAGGGGCGTCAAACCCTTCTTGGCCATCTTTGATTACACCTATACTAACGCAAGTACACTATTAGTATGCTAATTATGTTGCCATCTACACCAAAACCCCTTAGGGAGGAAAATGCCTTTCAAAATCTCTAGACTTTGGGCAGATATTATCGATATAATTTACAACATATCATTACTAATACAAGCAACTCCATTGGAATACAAAATCAGAGCATTGCAGTGCTGTCCCGAATATCAAATACCATCCGACAGGCAATTGGGTGGTATGATCTATGGCAAATCACAATCCACACTATTTTCTCAAATGTTGTTGTGGTTCCTTGATATGTATAGTATACATGTTAAATAGGTATCATCTACTTACAAATAGACTGGAGAAAACACTAATACCAATCGTCACAAGTATGACCAAACTTCATGCGGAAATGTGGCAAACCTCTTAATCAATTTGTTTTAGGATTTTTAATATGTTTTAGAATTGTGTTGCCTTACATAAACAACTGATATATATGCTGCTCTTCGTTTAATTGTTGTTGACATTTTGACCGCTATATGGCCGAGTCAATGCAATAAACATTCAAAGTCTAAGTATGCTTACATCGCACAAAAATGACCCCTCGCGGTTGACCTTTAATTGTCCGATTGTCTATAGGTCCAATTTTTTTGGGATTAGTGTCCTTGTCTTCATAGCAGATCTGACCATTTGTTCCAACCAAGGGAATTACAACAGTAGCATATTCTTGGTCATCAGGTAATATCGGCCAAAACCGAGAAGTTTTTTCTCTTTGTGTTATGAGAAAATACATTCTTAAATATATAGTTTCCTATTACACTTCACATAATTTTCTAACATATAACACTAAATATTCATGCATCGTTTCCAATTTTAACTATATATTATAGTTGCAATGTACTTCTAATATTCCTTAACAAAAATTATGTAATATGTTTCCCTATTGATATATCATATTTTAAACAAATATTTCATTAAATTGAGCATTTGTAGATGTAAGAACAATAATATGCATCCATGGATTAATTTCTTTCACAAAATGAGTAGTTATGTGTGTATTTTGGTCCACTTGAATATCATTACATATCTTCACATAGAGCTGTAGCGTGTACTTTCTAATATAATTACTATTTTATGGTCGTCTATCTTTAGGTTGACGCATAGCTAAATAGGAAACTTTGCTACTTGTATTGCACATGTTAAGTTTAATGGACTAGGATATTCTAGATTCTTTATTTGTTTTAATATGAAGTTTACAAAAATTGTCCAACTCAACAAATGACGGTGACTCGGAATCCTCCTGCATGGCTCAAATCCAGCGCTTGCCCTCAAACGGCCGATCAAGAATAGTTGGGTGGAACTAACTGGCAGCCAAAGATCAAACCATCCATCATGTAACACAACTAGCTCGCTAGGTTATCCACACCCACCCCACCCCCCCCCCCCCACACACACACACCCCATAACAATCATGCAACGCGTTCGCTAGAAAGGAACAAATTGGTCGACCGGTCGACGTACCGAGAACGATATTCATACGGGCGGCCATGTGTGCCTATCGACAGTCGCTAGCATCATTGCACATCGACATACAAGAGATAAGGTGTGATGAGGTCATGCGTGTGTCGTCTACACACGTGGTCTTGAGTTGATTTGTGCCCATGCACCATGTGATATCCTGGCCTATCACTAGTAGGAAAACCCTTATAGGTAGGATGCAATTCTGTGGCGCACTAGCCAGCAGTGCGCCACAGAAAATAATTCTGTGGCGCACCAAGCAGGGTGCGCCACAAAAATACAGCATTTCTGTGGCGCACCAGAAGGCCATGCGCCACAGAATTTTGGTGGGGCCCACTCCCTGCTAGCCCCAATCATTGGTTCCACTAATTCTGTGGCGCACCGGGTGTGATGCGCCACAGAATTTGTACATTCTGTGGCGCATCTAGTCTGGTGCGCCACAGAATTAGAACATTCTGTGGCGCATCAGGTCTGGTGCTCCACAGAATTAGTGGAATTCTGTGGAGCACTTGACCAGATGCGCCACAGAATTAGCTCGTCCCACACCTTTAAAGTGCCAACCTACCACACCTCCCACACTCCCAAGCCATTCATCTTCCTCTCCTCCATCTAGATCTAGCTCTAGCTCCCTTCCCTCTCATCCCATTTTGGCCATAGTTTTCACTTTCTTTGATACTTATTGTACTTACTTTGGTTGATACATAATTGGCGGTGAGGAGAAGCCTCTCCATACTCTCTCCTCCTCTCCAACTCATCGATCGCGGTCCCTTCTCGGTATCGAATCTACAAGGTGAGTATTTGGAGGGGACATGCATGCGCATGTCGATCTTGTGTATGGATGATTGTTGCACGTGAAGCGCTTGTGTGTGTGCCGGTGTGGTGCATGGATGTTTGTCGAGACGTTGATTCATTTCCGTTTCGGCAAATTTTTGTACTACCCATACGTCCTACCTTTAGGAGAGGTCATGCCGAATTTTTCCGTTCTATGTATACCTTTAGGAGAGTTCCATGCATGTGTGTGCATGTGTTGCGGTTGTAATTTTCAGCTCTATGTGTACCATTTGCAGACAACCATGGTCCTCTCGATGAGTTCCGCTCGAATTAGTAGATACAAGAAAGACGCGAAGGAGGACATGATTCGGAACAATAGGCGCCAGATAAGATGTCCGTGTCGATCATGCAAACTCGAGCGCTGGATCAACCCTGATTCCGGACAACTGGAGGAGCACCTGCTGAGGCGCGGTTTCATGCAGGACAACCAGGCGTGGCCGGCCCCAACAAATGGTGCGCATGAAGACCATGGTGGCGAGCGAGATGACGAAGCACCACATGTCGGTGGAGAATATCATCATGAAGAAGAAGTCGGCGGAGAAGATCATCATGAAGTAGAAGCTACCGGCAGAGAAGATCATGATGAAGAAGAAGATTCTGGCGCGACTCCACTAATTTCGGCCTTGCGGGACTCTCATGTTCAAGATCTGCTCCTCCATGAGACGAGCAACGACAGAGCTGCAGCCAGAGAGAGAGCCAAGCTAGCGCAAATGGAGAAAGACGGGATGACTCCGATATTTCCTGGGTGCCGTCCGCAGGATACGCGCTTGCATGTAACACTTGATTGTCTGCAGATGAAGACGCAGAACAAATGGACCGATTCCAGCTTCAGCAAGAACATGAAATTCTGGCACGATCGTCTCCCAGAGGGGAACACATTGCCAAGTAGTATCGAGGAGGCCAAGAAAGTTGTGTGCCCTCTTGACCTACCGTACGAAAGATACCACGCCTGCATCAATGATTGCGTGATTTATCGGGGGGAGTACAAGGACATGACCACATGTCCTATGTGCGGCCACGGACGGTACAAGGTTGGGAACAAGAAGGTACCTCGAAAAGTGGTATGGTACTTTCCTATCACTCCCCGTCTGCAGCGGTATTTTGTGGACCCTAAGGAAGCAAAGCTCATGCAATGGCACGTGGAAAGGGAGAAGCCCGAAGAAGATCCGGAGATGGGCTATATGCTGACACACCCTTCAGACGCTGGCCAGTGGGAAGCATTGGACATCACCTTCCCTAGGTTCGGGGGCGACGGAAGGAACATCAGGCTGGGTATGAGCACCGATGGACTCAATCCGTTCGGCAACCAGAGTAGCACGCATAGCACCTGGCCTGTGTTTGTATGGCCTTACAACCTACCCCCGTGGCTGTGCACCAAGCAAAGGTATATACACCTGAGTATTCTCATTCAGGGGCCGAAACAACCAGGTGTCGACATCCATTTGTATCTCGGGTTGCTGAAAGAGGAGCTAGACACGTTGTGGAAGACGCCACCCCGTACGTGGGATGCCTACAGTAGAACTTATTTCGATATGAGAGCCGCGTTGATCACGACGGTCACGGACTATCCTGGTTGCGCATACGTATCTGCCCAGGTCAGCCACGGATTCTGCGGCTGTGTGAAGTGCATGGACGAGACCCCGCATCTACAGCTACCAAGGGATCCCGGGTCCTCGAAAACCGTGTACCCAGGTGCTCGAAGGTGGCTTCGCTTGGATCACCCGTGGAGAAAACGCGCTGATCTGTTCAATGGTAAAGATGAGCCCGATGGACCCCCGCGACAGAGGAGCGGTGCAGAAATCGACAATCTTCTAAAAAATTGGAAGGAGTGCCCAGCGCCGGGAAAGAAGCGACCGAAGCCAGAGCCGCTGCTCGGTGTATGGAAAGCGAGGTCTATTTTCCACGACTTGGAGTACTGGAAGGTCCTCCACACGCCCCACAGCCTCGATGTCATGCACATTACGAAGAACGTTACCGAGAGTCTGCTTGGCACTCTTTGTAACTCGGAAAAGTCCAAGGATGGGCCGAAAGCAAGATACGATCTGAAACATTTTGGCATCAGAAAAGCTCTTCAAGCCCCCGATACTGATGACAACGACGACGATGATGATGATGATCAGACGGAAGGGACTCAACGTCTCCGCAAAAGGGCTAAGAAGAACGCGGTGGTGCTTCCCGCTGCCTGCTTCACAATGAGTCCGGAGGAGCTCGAGCAGTTTTTTAGGTGCCTCCTACGAGTGAAACTTCCGCACGGTTACTCGGGGAGTATAAGCAGATATCTAGACGTAGCAAAGAAGAGGTTCACCGGGATGAAGTCTCACGATTGTCACGTGCTCATGACGCAGATACTTCCCGTTGCGATCCGAGGGATAATGGACGAGCACGTCCGTGATACGCTGTTTGGCCTTTGCAACTTCTTTGACGTTATCACCAGGAAGTCGATCGGCGTGAGGCAGCTCAAGATGCTACAGGATGAGATCGTGGTGATACTATGTGAGCTCGAGATTTACTTCCCGCCCGCATTCTGTGATATATGCGTCCATCTCCTTCTCCATGTCGTTGATGACATCAGGCAGCTCGGCCCGACGTTCCTCCACAACATGATGCCTTTCGAAAGGCAGAACTGTGTCATGAAAGGATACGTTCGCAACAGGGCCTGTCCAGACGCAAGCATGGCCAAGGGGTTCCTAACCTACGAGTGCATCTCCTTCTGCCAGAATTATCTAAGCACCGAGGACGACCAGGATCATGTTGGTCTGCCCACCAGGACGCACCTCGGCAGGCTCGCTGGAGTCGGTCACCGCGAGGGCTACCGCTCAGTCCATGTGGGCATTGTCAATCGATGCGACGACTTTGAAAGGGCTCACCGGGTCGCGCTACAACACTTAAAATTGGTCGAACCTTTTGTGCAAGAGCACAAAAGCATAATCGAGCAGAATTACAACGATATGGGCCGGCCAAGGAAGATGGGAGACGTAACCAAAGAGCACAACTCCAGCTTCACGCTTTGGTTTAAGCAAAGTCAACTACTTCAAGCACAGAGCAGAAGGCCTTCTACCGAAGATGAAAAACTCATATACACCTTATCACAGGGCCCCGGGCATAACGTAAGGACCTATCAGGGGTACGACATCAACGGTTACAGATTCTACACCGAGGAAAAGGACAGAAATAGTGAAAATCAAAACTCAGGAGTAACTATGCTATCATACGCCGATGACGAGACTAGTATCAAGGAAAGATTTTTTGGAAGGATCGAGGAGATATGGGAGCTCAATTACTGTGGAGAGACGGTGCCAATGTTCCGTGTGAGATGGGCCAAGAAGGTCGAAAAAGAAGGCCGATATTTCACCACCATGGTTATACCGGATGCCAAATCGAAGAACGCATCCGCGAAAAATGAGCCATGGGTACTCGGTAGCCAAGTTGACCAATGCTTCTTCATCACCGACCCGTCGAGGCCTAGCCGTGTTGTCGTGAGGAGGGGCAAGAGGAGCATCATAGGAATGGAAGGAGACGCAAACGAGGAAGACTTGGACAAGAACGGTGACCCGAAGATCGAGGAGGAATTCGACAAGCACTTCGACATGCCTACTACTAGTAAAGTAAGAAGGAAGACCTCCCTACCTACTAAAGGTTGTCCGTTCACACGAAGAAATCTCAAGGTGGCCGGCATAAAGTATTCAACCGCCAACAAGAAGGGCAAGAAACGCTAAGCTAGCTCGCAACCGGACGGAGAAGATTTTTTTGGTGTGTGTGATCGAGACTTTTTTGTGTATGCACATTCCAAAGCATAAGGCTTATATTTTTAGAAACTATCAACAACTATAATATTATATAGACATCATATGAAAATTTGGTCAAACTTCAGGTTCTTTGAATTTTTAGAAAAAATATAAGCCTTATTCATTGAAACAGAGGGAGTAATAACTAAAATAATTAAAAAAAAGGAAATAAATTCTGTGGCGCATCTACTAGTGGGATGCGCCACAGAATTCTCTAATTCTGTGGCGCATCCCACCATTAGATGCGCCACAGAATATTGACACTTAGTAAAACTGCGGATCGATCCCCTCCCCCGCGCACTGCTTCTCTCTCTGTTCCTCGCTAGATAGCCGCCGCAAACCCTAGATAGCCGCCGGAGATCGACTCCTCGCTCCACCCCCGCCGCCCCCGAAGAGGAGCACGTCGCGCCGCCGCCCCCGAAGAGGAGCACGCCGCCGTCCCTGCAGAGGAGGAGCCCCGCCGCCCCCGAAGAGGAGCACGTCGCGCCGCCGCCCCCGAAGAGGAGCACGCCGCCGTCCCTGCAGAGGAGGAGCCCCGCCGCCCCCGAAGAGGAGCACGTCGCGTCGCCGTCCCTGCAGAAGAGGTTCCCCGTCGTCGCGCCGCCGCCCCTGCAGAGGAGCACGCCGCGACACCGTCTGTTCGGCGGCGCCATCTCCACCACCTTCCCCGCCCGATTCTAGGTACGCGCCCTTCTCCCGATGCTTGCCTGCTCGCTGTTCCTCGCCTGCTCGCTGTTCCTCGCTTGCTCGCCTGCTCGCTGTTAGAATCGAACAAGAATCATGTTCCTCGCTTGCTCGCCTGCTCGCTGTTAGAATAGATGGATGGTCTCTCGAATTTCAGCATGCTTCGATGGATTGATACGGCAGCGAAGCGATTCTGAACATTGGTTTTTACAGGAAGTTTCTGTAACTTGTTATTAGCTTATCTGACATCCTAGAGTTAATTGTGCTAACTTGCATTGGGTAATTCCTTATTGCCAATCATCGATTAGCAGCAAGTTTTTGTACTTAGTAGGCGTGGATGCATAGAAATGATGTTCTTTTCAGCCATAAAATGAACTGCTGTCAAAAACCATGATTTACACTCTGCAAAATGGCAGATAAATTTTGATGCAAATATGCCTTGTATAATGTAACTTCATGTAAGCTGAGCTGAGCTGCTATTGGTCATTTGACCAAATATTAGTTGCATATTGTCTTGTACTGTGACTTTGTGATTCTTTCTTGAGAATATTGCTGCTGTCATTTTTGTACTCCATATTATCTTGAGAATATTGCTGCTGTTATGTGTTATGCAATGAGATATTTTGACCATAATCTGCTGTTATATATGCTTATGAGATGTTGTCAAGTGTGGATGAATAAACTGAGTTGCCCATTTCTCCCGAAGTGTTGATTCGCTTCCGTTTCGGTTGAGAAATGGGCACTCATAGGTAGAAAAATTAGCAAAAGTCATGCCGAAATTTTGAATTTTTCCGTTGCATTATGTACTAACTATTTGCCTCTTTTTAATGAAGTGCAAATAAACATGTCGGGCACTTCTAACCCTAAGACCCAGGAGGAAGTCGCCAGAGAGGCCAACAAGCCATGGTGGGAGGAATACGATGAGGTAGAGGGCCGGGGGGGCGTCGCCGATCACGGAGATGAGGACGAGAGCTGGGGGGCCGCCTCCGAGAGCGGCGATGAGGAAGAGGGCCAGGATGACGCCGCCGAGACCGGTGAAGAGACCACCGACCGCACGGAAGGTGATAGCGGCGGCAACCCTGAGGAGGCCAAGAAGAAGAGGAAGGCGAAGAGGCCAAGGGCGGATCGGAGGCCGCAAGTGCTAGCCAACATCACCGATCCTTTCACGTTGGTCTCCGAAAGTGGCCTACCCTTGGAGCCTTCTAAGGTTGCCAAAGGGTACGCGATGCAACTAGGGTGCATCGTCCGTGAAACCGTGCCGCTCAACACTCAAGACCTCAGAAGCGAGGCCAACGCGGCTTTGGCCGCAACCCTCCTCCAGAAGCTTCACCAACGATACACGTTCCCACAGCCGTTCAATAAAAAGGTGGACTCTTTAGCGCTCACGAAGATGAGCACCGCCTTGAGCAGCTGGAAAACCCGGCTGAAGGACAAGATCAAGAAAGGTAAAAGCTGGGAGCAGATAAGTCGCAAAGACCCGACACTCTCTAGAGAAGACTTCGAAGCATTCAAGTCGTCCTTAGAGACTGACGAGGCTAAAAAATGGACCGCCTGGGGGAAGAAAATGCGGGAATTGAACCTAGGGGCTCACCGTTGCGGAAGCGGCGGTTACCGAGGAAAACAGCCCACTTGGGACAAGGAGGATGCCGAGATGATACGTCTGGGCAAAGAAAACCCCTGGCTAAAAATCGCGGATATACAGACTAGGAACTATGTCCGGTCCCGCTACTACTTAGACTGGGAGACGGGGGAATTTGTTACGGATTACCCCGACGTGAAGAAGTTCGAGAAACTCCTGGTAAGGATAGTCTATATTATTATTGCGCTGATCTTATTAAGCAATGAAGCCAAATGGGCTAACCTTAAGTTCCTTTGTCTGAAGGACAATGAGTTGAAGGGTAGTTCTACGGCTGGCCCGTCGTCCCAGGGGTCGACGGAACCGTGGGACACGCCTTTCAATAGGGCGACGAACGCATACAAGGAACGGGACCTGGACAAGCCACCGACGTCGGTTGGCCGTGTGTCCGGCTTTGGCACAAGTATGAAGGTATCCGAGTACTACGGATCGGATGCCAACTCGAGAAAGGAGAGGAGGTCGACTAAGGATAAAGCCGAGGTTCAGGAGCTGAAGAAGAAGGTGGAGTCACTAGAGAAAATAGTGGACCCAACCGAGATGAGTAAGTTAGTGGACGAGAAGCTGCAGGAGAAGCTCCGGCAGATCATCCCCCCTGGTTTGATGGAGGGGTTAGCTGCTTGGAATGCGGCAGGTCAACAGGGGCCGATATATGTGCCCAGCGTCAGCGGCAGTAACTCAAGTCACCAAGTGTCACCGCTGGTGACCCCGACGCCGCCGCTCCACCTGGTCGCATCGACGCCCCCAACCGCGGAAGCTGATAGGGTGGTGGTGCCTGATAATGCACTCGAGAGTGAGCGGCCCGGCACCGGCACCGACGCCCTTGTATCAACATTAGCAGAGATCAACGCCGTCAAGAAGGTAACTCATTAGTTAATCCTCCGCGTCATCTTCTTTAACTATATATGCCTTGCGCTGATCTTATCCAACATGCCCCTGACTCAGGACGAACCTTGCATACTCCTGCATGTGGTGGAGCCCGGCGGCAAGTTGATGGATGTTGCTACCGGCACTGTCATGCCCAGCCGAACTATGCACCACAGAAACATTGCAGATAATTTGGTGAAGGTGAAGTTGGCAATGGTAGTGCCGGAGTACCACAACCTCCTCCCCCCCGATCAACCTCCGGGCACAGACGAGGGCGACGTTATGGTCCTTGGGAATTGCATCGGCTGGCTTATGACATGGC
Organism: Dactylis glomerata; assembly: GCA_007115705.1. Taxonomy (NCBI): domain Eukaryota; kingdom Viridiplantae; phylum Streptophyta; class Magnoliopsida; order Poales; family Poaceae; genus Dactylis; species Dactylis glomerata. The sequence goes on from QXEO01000555.1 coordinate 4,420,713, forward strand.
CGAAGAACCAGATTCGTCTGGGTGGGGGTCTTCCGAGTGTCAGGCGCAACATCGGCGCCACCTCCCCTATCATCCGGCCCAAGGTCGTCCGGCCCGGCGCTGGCCCCACCCTTAAGGAACCGGCGGTCGCCGCCGCCACTACCCTGAAGGAACCGGCGGTCGCCGCCGCCACCCGAAAGGAACCGGCGGTCGCTGCCGCCACTACCCTGAAGGAACCGGCGGTCGCTGCCGCCACCCGGAAGGAACCGGCGATCGCCGCTACCACCACATGCCACCAACAGCTGTTGGGAAAGCTTCCACAACGACCGTCGACCAAACGCAAGGTACGCCAAGCGGCGGCATCACAACCGCCACCACCTAACTTCCAGGACATGGCGCCGCTTGATGGCAACGATGATGATGATGACGTCGATGCCTACATCAACACTGGCGCCTGCAGCCAAGATATGTACATGCCTCATATGGATGAAGAAGCCTTCCGCACTCACGGCGATCAACTTGGTCGTCCCACTACAGTCACGCAGCGCCTGACCTTCACGGGTCTTTCTCTGCAAGACACTCCTCCGGAGGCTGGCAATCCAGCTCAAGTCAAGCCGGCTACCATTTTCAGCCCTAACACGCTGTATAAGACGATCGTCGGGGAGCCACGCGAATCAACCCCAGCACCCCAAGCTCCACCATCAGCACCACCAGCACCCCAAGAAACCCAAGCACCCGTTGCACCACCATCATCACCACCAGCACCCCAAGCAACCCCACCATCAGCACCACCAGCACCCGAAGCACCCCCAGCAGGTCAGGTGAAGAAGCCAAGGAAGAGAGGAAATAAGAAGGGCGCATCTTCGAGCCAGACTCTTCCTAAGAAAATGCGGGCCGACGACATGGTACCACGAACACCGGGTGGCTTGTCCCGGCTTCATGAAGCTGGTAAACTGATACTGCCTGAGGACCTCGAACACCTCGCAAGTGGACCAATGATCAGTTTGCAGCAAAATATTCAGTTTCTAGAGAGCCTCCTTCTTCAAGACAAGGATCCAAATTACCCGGTGTTCACGGTCAGGGTGCCAGCAGCAGACCCGAACTTCGTCCAAGCATACCCCGCGGATATCTTCTTCATAGCGTTCGAGGACGTCTTCAATCTATTTCACTGGAAACGGCTCGACTATAACTTGGTTCGCCTATACGCGATCAATCTTCAGATGAAGATCAAGAGAGAGAGACCCCCCAACGTCGCGGTAGCGGATCCCTACTACATGCGCGATAGCCAGCTGGTGGATGGCTCAAGCACACGGACCGCGGCGGTGCGGTACCTCCAGAGCTTCATGCTCATGAACAAAGAGAAGAACACCATTCTTCTGCCTGTCTTTCCCGAGTAAGTACACATTCGCTCTCGGCCATCGTAACTTATGCTTTCTTATATATTTCTTCCATTGCCGATCATTTCCAACATTCCATTTAAATTGCATGTGTTGAGCAGGGACACATACTGCACACTCGTCGTTCTTTGCCCGAAGTGGTCCCTAGCCCAGTACTTCGACTCGTCGAGTACGACGACGAAGAAAGACTACAACAAAATAAGGAGTGTTCTCGATGAGGCTATCCTTTTCTACTCCAAAAATGGAGGCATCTTCCACGAGAAGGGGAAATTTATCAGGCCGGACACTAAAGAGCAGGGGTTCAAGCACGTGATCAACTTCCCTTGCATCAAGCAGCCAGATGACAGCATGAAGGAGGCCTTCTATGTCCTCCATCACCTTAAAGGGTTTGTCGCGGATGCAGAGATGATGCGTCTGCCACCTAGTAAGCGAGACCCCAAAAAAATGGCGGGGGAGATCAGCGATGCTGATCTTAGAGAAGACTTCCATCGCATCCAAGTAAAGCTATCGGAAATTATCGTAGAAGATGTATGCAACAGATCGGGGCTCTTACACCAACTCAGAGGGTTGTGTAAGAGGGATATAGAAGAACGCCTACATAGGCAGGGTGATGGAAGGACGTGGACGACGAAGGACATGTACAAACCGTTCCCGGAGCCCATGAACAAGACGTCTCGTTGATCGAGAGGCCGGTGTGCCTACTGTGTTGTAAATAAACTTGCTTAGTGTCGTTGTTGGACTTCAATTACTATTGTAGTCGATGTAGTTGAACTTGATTACTTATGTGATACCGATGCTATATGACTTTTAGGTTTATTATTATTTCCTTGCTTTAATTCTTGTGAATATGTATGCATGTGAACCCTCTAATTCTTTCCATTGCATTATATACTAATATGCCTTGTGTCCATAGAGATGACGTGGTACGTCGTGTTCGAGGGGCGGGTTCCAGGAGTCTACGAGGAGTGGACGGACTGCAAGGAACAGGTGCACAAGTTCAGCGGCAACTGCTACAAAGGCTACCCGACTCAACAAGAGGCGGTTGCCAAGTGGAGGAAGCACCAGTCGAACAAGAGCAAGATGAAGACCTTCATTGTGCTCTCGCTCTTGCTCACCATCGTCGGAGCGGTACTCTATTTCATCCTAGTGTAGGCGGCGGCCGGTGTCACTTCATTTGTATCTTGAGATGATGCACTTAATTTGCATGGATTATGAGTTGTATGGAGATATATATGTATGATGAGTTGTATATGCATGGAGCTATATGAAATCTGTTAATATTCTATATGAAATGAGTTGTATATGGAGATATATAATTGTGCTATATGAAATCTGTTGATATATCTGTATACTGCTATATTATATCTGTTAATACCTGTATATATACGCTAGACAGAATAAGGTCTGTATAAAACCTGTAATATTTCTGTGACGCACTAACTTGTAATTCTGTGGCGCACCTAATTCTGTGGCGCGCCAAGAAAGAATGCGCCACAGAATTCCTTAATTCTGTGGGGCATTAGGTCTTGGAGCGCCACAGAATTCCATATTTCTGTGGCGCATATGCTGGTGCGCCACAGAATGCTTATTTTTGTGGCGAAGATTCTGTGGAGCACCACCCATGCGCCACAGAATGCATATTTTGGTGCGCCACAGAAGAGGTTTTCCCTACTAGTGTATGGCTCAATAGGATTGATAGGATACTCATATCAACAAATTGCAACTTCTTTTTTGGAAGCTCATCTTCAAAGAACCTTCGGGTTAAGCGTGATTGCTAGAGCAAATTGAGGATGGGTGACTGACCGAGAAGTCTTTCCGGGTGCGCACGGGTGAGGTCAAAGTTCATGGGAAAGACTAGTGTTGGTCTGTGGGGCTAGTCTAGAGATCCTAGAGAGCTACCATGGGTAACATGCATAGCAACATGGTGGTTGGGGTGTCTGTGGTCAGTCTAAAGATCCCAGACAGCGTGATACTGCTCCCGCGCATGCCATACTAAAGTGGAAGATGCCGCACAAGGTCGAGTGCACTCCCATGGACCGGTGGCTCGTTGCGAGCAATGCCAATCCTAACCGGGTCTGTCAAATCCCACGCGCCACGGTGAGAACTGGGAAGGAATGGGGAGGAGGCAGTCGCGAGAATCTCAAGTTTTTTTTCGTTTCAATTGAAAGTGAGACAAGGGGAGCTAGAAGTAGTTAGCCTCATCCGCCATCTTTGGTGGGATAAAGTCAACCACCGTTTGAGAGGAATATTTCCAAAATCCGGATATCCCTATCCATCTTCTCTCCTAATTCAAACACTGAATAGCCACCAAAAAATAGATATTCACTATTATCTAGTGGATAGCCAACCAAACAACCTCTAAGAGGGGCCCCATGTCGAGAAAGTTTGTTTTACTTAAGAGTAATCTGGTTTAATAACACAAGTCACATATTTGCTGCAAAACGGAGCGAACAGTTGGACCCTTCACACGTCGCGTCTGCTTGCCCCGTACCGTACGTACTCCCCTGCCTCCATCGACCTCCCGTCTATCGACCGGGAGCGCGAGGTCGCCGTCTCGCCGGTCAATTTCGTGCCCGAATAGTACGAGCTCGAGAACCACGTGCCCCCAAGATAAAAATCGCCATTACTCCACGACCTTTTCCCTCGATTGGACCGTCGCGGACGGAGACCTCGCCGCCCCACCTGTCGGGTCGTGCCGCACACGCCGGCCCCGCCCGAAGAAGAACCTACTGAGCTCCATTCCCTCACGTTTTTCATGCCCGACGGGTCCCTGTCTTGTCCCACTCCCACCCCCACCTCGCCGTTCATCACGAAGAGCTAGCTGCCCCGTTTTTAAAGGGCAAGGCCGCGCTGCTGGGAGGAAAGTGCACTGAGAGTTATTTGTCGGAGGCGAAGGAGGGAGGAAACTACGTAGCTTGCCGGCTCCTACTAACTCGCAGTGGGAGAGACGGCTCGTTCTGTTTGTGTGTGATGAGTTGCGTGGAAGGCGAGGGGAGCGGGAAGATGACGACGATGGCGGCCAAGGAGAAGTCCAGCTTCGCCGTCACCTGCGGCCTCCTCAGCCGCTACCTCAGGGAGAAGAAGGGCGGCGCGCTGCAGGGCCTCTCTGGCCTCGACATGGCGCCGCCGGCCGCCGGCGTCGGAGGTGATTTCCAGCCGCCGACCACCATGAACTTGCTGTCGGGGCTCGAGGAGCCAAGGCCAAACGCCGTCGACGTGGAGCTCGCCGTCGATAAAGTCCAGCTCCTCAAGGCGCCAACCGGCAACCAAGATGCCGAGAACACGAGGTAAATTGATCAAGAAACGTTCATATTTGGGGCCGTTTCTTTGTGTTAGCGCAGCAGTAGTAATACTGATCTGCTGGTACCAACGTCCAGAGCGGAGTATGCGCAACAGCTGACCATCTTCTACGGTGGACAAGTGGTGGTCGTCGACAACTTCCCGTCCACCGAGGTCAAGGCTTTGCTGCAAATGGCGAACGCCGCCGGCGATGCCGCGGACAAGGCTGGCGGCAGCAGCGCGGTTCCGTGGATCCTGCTCCAACCTGCACGCAGCAATCTTCCTGCTGGTACCACCTCTTTCTTTGTCTCTCTTTGCAGCACAGACAAAGTACAAATTAGCTGGCTACTCCATTTGAAATCCTTGCAAACACTATCGCTGAAAATGGTCCGGTTCTATCTCTGTGATACAGATCTGCCTATAGCGAGGAGGAACTCACTCCATAGGTTTCTCGAGAAAAGAAAGGGCAGGTACCTGATCTTTACGAGCTGTTTGTAGAATTTTTTCGTCAAGGAGAACAATAATTGTCCTTACTGCGGAGTCATATTTAGGACTAATTAACGTTTTGGTGCTCGTTTACTACAGGATAACTGCCCATGCGCCTTACCAAGCTAACAGTTCATCGGCTGCTCCGTCAAAGCAAGCTAATGGTGACAACTCCTGGCTCGGGCTAGGCCAAGAAGTGGCGATAGAGCAAGAGATATGATCAAATGATGAGCACTTTGCTTGTGGCTCCAAAGTTAAGATGGCCATTGAACTGTGGGTACTACTAGTAGTAGTTTACTCGAAGGAGATCTTCGAGCAACAATAATTGACTGTTGGTTATTCATTTTTACTACTAAGAATTAGCAAATGGTACTAGCCGGAGTAGATAGATACAATGTTTTAGCACAGGCCGTCCGTTCGCATCGACCATTGTTTGCTGCTGGAGCTGTATGCTAGCTCTCGGCAGTTTGGCTGGTCAGGTCTGCAGTGCAGTCTACTATAGGGCTATGTGTCATGTTATATGTTGCAACAGGTGGCTTAACTGAAATTATTATCTGAGACTGTCCTTTTTGTTCACTTGAACGTCTGCTTTGAAAACCCGTGTTCTGTAGATCATGTGTGGGCATGTAACATGCTCGGGTGCTGTTATCTTATCCATTATTACTAGACCGTTACCTTGTGTTCTTTTCCTCTGGTTCTCGATCGACTGGTCAGGTAGTAGCAGTTCTCACGAACTTCTCAGTGTTGCAGTATCTACACCGGTACTGATCAACACATGTTTCTGTGGAATAAAACGTACGTGTTTACCTGCTGCGTAGCTTCATGTTACATACGATGCAGACTCATGTGACTGTCAATATACATGAACAGAAATGCTTCAAAGAAGAAATGCTTCGTAGCTTGCCCATTTGGCTTAAACTGTCATCAACATATGTGCCCATTTGTTATCTGTGAAATTTCATTCGTGTTAGTTCAAATATTAGCAAGCAACAGTACGTGCATTGGGGAATAGATTGCTTAACACTGGAAGATTGCTGCATCCATCACTTGCTGTTGGCAAAGATCATGGGATGACAGTAGAGGTGAAAACACCATTATTGACAACTATTACAGATGGCTGTTGAGTTTTCTGGATGTGCTCAGCAACAAACTGAAGCAGCCTTCGACGGTAGGAATTCTTCACAAAGAGATATACAATTAAAGGAGAATCTCACTCAGGTGGACAATGATTTCCCATCAGTCACAAGATAGGCTCATCTCGCTGACTTGACTTGCTACCTCTTGTTTGGGTGGGTACAGCATGTGCTGATTTCTCCAAAGCCTAACCAAATGCAGTGGCAGCATGGAATCCCGAAGTCACCCAGAAACTAGTGAGGACGGAACGAACTACTAACCACTGAACAAACTTGCTGGGACCTACAACATGAAATGTTCAAGACATCATTCGTTAACCAGCATTTATTAGTAAACAAAGTTCAACTTTTAAACCTGAACTATTGCAGAAGTTCACTTCTCACTTGAACTTTGAAACTGGTAGTTTTAAACTCTGAACTCTTGGATCAGTTTAATTTGCGACCATTGGCCCTATCCCAAGGGGTTTGTGCTGACTGAGACACACATGGCATCACTTTTACACATCATCATTGTCACGCCAGCAAGTTAATTTAAAAATATAGAAAAATCAAGAAATGAGGACAATAAATCAGAAATTTTTCATTACTCTTAAAAAGCTAAGGTACCAAGTCATCTGTGAACTGTTGAATCCACTTTTCAACCGACATTTGACTATTTTCGACTTTGTAAGAGTTTCAGATTTTTTTTCAAGAAATTCTGATTCATTTATTTATTCTGATTTTGTAGGAAAAAACTTAAGTTGCTGGCATGGCAAAGGTGCAAACATGTACGAGTGATGACAAGTTTCATCGATGTCGGAACAAAACCAGTTTGGATAGGGCCAAGGGATTAAAGTACACTGACTCAAAAGTTCAAGGTTAAAAACAACAAGTTTCAGAGCTCAATGTTGAGAAGTGGACTGGTTTCTGGTTCGAAATACAACTAAAATGTAACTGCCTTTAGAAAGTAATAATCGGCTAACAAATAGTGTTCAGTTTCATGGAAATTTCGGAGCATTCCCCTGCAAAGAGGAGAGTTGTATCTTGTTTCTTAAGTGGTACAAAAGAGAAAAATATAAAGCTATCAGATTAGGTGTTCCCTGTAAGAAACAGTAATTGAAATAAACTGAACAGGTTTATATAAATACCACAGTTGGGAATTTAAGCTACCTTCGCATTATGTGGCATGATCTTAATGTCATGAGGTGGATGAAGCCATGACTCAGGGGCATGCGACAAGAAGTTCTCGAGTTTGCTGGTGTAGATATCTGCATATTGATGAATGTGATAGGCAAATGATGATTCCTTTCCTGTGTCTGTAAGGAATGTGGCACCAAAGGAACTATTGAACAGATCTCGCATCCCAGATCGACATTGATGCCTTTCTGCATTCAACTCATCAAGCAATGCTCTGTAAACCTGGCCTTTCTCAGTGCTAACAACAGTTGCATGAACTTTCCCAAGTAGATCATGTATTATACTTAATTTTGCCTGCAGTGTAGGAAATAGTTCAGGTAATTTGATAAAGCATGAACAGTCATGGACTAACATACTGCATAATTGATAGATGAATCAGACCATGCAAAATAACATAAATGCCAATCTATGCAGAGCAATTTGTAGTGCAGCTGGTTGCCCGCCCCATACCATTTTTTTAGCAATGTGTAGTGCCATTGGTTGTCCCCATACCATGTTTTAGATTACATGTGCCGGTAGGATAGACCTTTAAGACTTACACCTCAAAACCCAAGTGCCCTACGAAACTTTAGGCATGTGTAGCAACTTCCACAGAATGCTACTGCCTGAGCAAGCCTAATAAGCAGAATTTCACAAGTTGACACAATCAACCTCATAAACTTTTCTGATCAGCATGACTAGTTGCCTTTCCTCAGCTCTGATGCCATTCACATTATTTGTTGCAAATTTGAAAGGGAATAATCCTTATTTACGACTGCAGGTGTCATCACAGCAGTTTAAATTCTAACAACTGATGATAAAATAGGAGGCCATTATGTAGCTACTATTTGTAGACCAAGTAGTAGTTGTACTAAAATAAGATATGTGCCATCTTATATGGATACTCTGTATCATAATTGATATGGTACACCCCTCAGACGTTACCACTCCAAGCTCTTTGGCAAGCACTAGAGAACATCACCTTGTGCAACCAGCAAGACAGGTTAATTTGGAAGTGGACCGCAGATGGAGTCTAGTGGGCGAGCTCATGCTACAAAATAACCTTCCATGGCTCCACTGGATGCAGAGCTTGGAAAATGATTGGAAATGTTTGGCACCGCCTAGGGTCAATTTTTTCCACTAGATAACTAACTTGGAGCGCTGCTGGACTGAAGAAAGGCCCTGTAGAAGAGGGCTCCAGCATCACCCACGCTGTTCGTGCGAGATCAGGAGGCAGAAACCATGAAGCACCTGATGACGACATGCCCATTTTCTCGGCAGATTTGGCATGACATCCTCACTTGGCTACGGATGACGTGCCAGCCACCTGATTAGCAAAGCAATCTGGCGGAATGGTGGCCCATCGCCAAACAGTCCACACCGAAATCAATGCGCAAAGGGCTGGCCACCATCACCCTGCTAGTACCCTGGATGATATGGAAACATCGCAATGACGGAGTCTTCAATGGCACCCAACCATCAACTGCCAGGCTCTCAGTGCAGATCAAGGAGGAAGCCGCTCTTTGGGCACAAGCGGGAGAACAGGGGATTAAGGTAGTGCTGCCGCAGAGCGGGGATGTTCATTAAAAGCTTGTAACCGAGCTGTTAGCCTCTTAGGAGGCGTGTAACACAAAACCTTCTACCCTTTCCAATGAAATGAAACGCAAAGGCTTTTTGTGTTTTCTCGAAGAAAAAAAGCCCAGAGCCTCCGGCCCACACCTGAGAGCACCTGGAGAAAATCCGCGTAGGCTCCGGCCAACCCTGCCTTGCCAACCGGCCTAGGGCCCGGACGCTCCGGAGCGTAGACCCACAGCCTCCGGCTGACACCCAAGAGCACCCGGAGAAAGGTCCTGGAGGCTCCAGCCACACCAATCGCCTGTGAAACCTGGGAGGCCCGGACCCTCCGGCCATGCCTGGAGCCTCCAGGACACTGCTTGCACAGTTGCACGCAGCAACCCGGGGTCGGACCGTGTATTCCCTTGGCCCCTCTTACCCATCGTGCCTAGACTATACACTCCATAGTTGAACCCTAGACATGATGATGAGGAGGACTTCAGTTTCACTGAGACTGAATGGGACTTGTATTCAGGATTCAAAGGCGATAGCATTGGGTATTTGTTGTTGAGTTTGAATCCTTATATGATTCTCTAGTTATCCATTTACTTTGCTCTGACTTTCCCCTTGTTCCCCTTTGTGTTCATCATCTTCCGCTTCTGTTCTTTGTTCCCCACGCTTGTCAATCCGTGAACATTGGGCCAAACCATATCAATAATACTCCCTCTGTCCCGAATTAAGTGATGCGGGCCCTATTCAATTTACATAAAAGACCACCCTCTTACAAATCTTTTCGAAATAAGTCCTCTGATCCAAATCTTGTGTTTCTGTCCTCCTTTGCGTCGGGGACCCGGCGGGCGCCGGCAACCAGCTACCTCCTTGACTCGGTCCGGCGAACGCGCTCCTCCGTCCGACCCCGCCCCTATCCACCTCCTCGAGCCGCCCCTATCAACCTCCTCGCTGCTCCGCTGCTCCTGGGTGAGGGCGCCCGCTCCAGAAGCCCAATGCTATCCACCTCCTCGCCGTCAGCCGATGCTCCACCGATCCTGGGCGAGGGCGTCCGCTCCGCTGCAGAAGCCCGCCACTGTCCACCTCCAGCGAGTGCGTCGCCAAAGAGGAAGGCGGCTGCTGCGGCGGCTCCAGGCCTCCAGCTGCTCCAAGTCATCTCTAAATAAAGTTTGTGTTTGGATTGATTTACTTCAGATGATTCCGTGATTGGTTTCCTTACTTGATTGCTTCCCAAAATTTTGTGATTGGTTTCCTTACGTCATCGGTTCCCAAAATTTCGTTATTGGCTTCCTAAACCAAATGAAAATTTGGGAGTATTGGTCCTCGCCGACATTCTGCATCCATGCATGAGCCGGAGCCAGCACCTGACGAAACGAAATGATAAAATACAGTCTATAACTATTGCAAGTTAGGGAAAAGAAAACTGTAGAAGTTGCCACTGCCTATTGTAAAAGGGGGAATTATTTCCAAACAGTACTTGAACGAGTAGTATCAGAAGTTAGATCTTGGTTTTGTAATGGATAGATAGAGAAAGAAACTCGTGTTGCCGAATCTTGAACATTATGATTAACCTATGCAAAATGACATTACATACTCTTTCCATAGCTGTGAAGGAAGACTCACAGTATCATCATTCCATCTCTGAAAATGGAACACGGTTACATGATACACGTTAGATCAATTATACAGAAATATAAGCATGGTTCTCTCCTTACAACAAATATATATGCAGTTACAAAACGTTTGGCTTGGCATTGCAGGTTTACACTTTTCGGTATAATTGATTGCAAGGCATTGTTTATCAAGGAAAAAAATTGTGACTGTTTGTTTCGTTGAACTCATACAATACTAAATTTAATTGCCCCTAGCTTGTTAAATACTTTCATTATTCAATGTGCATCTACAAGTATTCAGTGTGCATCTAAATCTGCAATCCTGAATTTAACTGCTTTTAAAACGACATATTCATCAAACTTGTTGACTAGATGGATAGAACATGAACATTGCTTCTTCAGCTTAACTGATAACCTGATTTGACCATGGCATTATTTTTTAAAAAATGTATAATATGATGTGAGTAACAGTTGGGTTAGATTATGTACTTGGTACATAGAGAGAGACAAAATGCTAATATTCTCATACAGCATATAGGTAGAATTTTTTTGTTAAGAAATCAGACTAATGGCTTCATTTAATTAAAGCATGACCATGGCTAATGTGTGATAAGAAACCAGTCAGTTTTCAAGAAACTTAAGTATTGCAGATGTACTCAAGAAACATTAGCCATGGTCCTGCTTTTCTTAAATGAAGCCAGTTATCTGATTTCTTAACAAAAAATTCACATGTATGTTGTATGAGAATATTAGCATTCTGTCTCCGTATGTACCAAATACATAATCTGGCCCAACTGTTACTCACATCATTTTACACATTTTTTCTAAATAATGCCATGGTCAAATCAGGTTATCAGTTGAGCTGAAGAAGCAAAGTTCATGTTCTGTCCATCTAGTCAACAAGTCTGATGAATATGTCATTTTAAAAGCAGTTAAATTCAGTATTGTAGTTGTATTCGGTGATGCACACTGAATATTTGTAGATGCACATTGAATATGTTCCTTTCATATATACCCTAAGCTAGGGACAATTAAATTCAGTATTGTATGAGTTCAACAAAACAAACTGTCACAAAAATATTTCCTTAATAAACAATGCCTTGCAATCAATTATACTGAAAAGTGTAAACCTGCAATGTCAAGCCAAACATTTTGTAACTACTTATATATCTTATGTAAGAAGAGAACCATGCTTATACTTCTATACAATTGATCTCACGTGTATCATGTAATCGTGTTCTATTTTTAGAGACAGCTGTGAGTCTTCCTTCACAACTATGGAAAGAGTATGTAATGTCATTTTGCATAGGTTAATCATAATGTTCAAGATTCGAGAACATGAGTTTCTTTCTCTATCTATCCATTACAAAACCAAGATCTAACTTCTAATGCTACTCGTTCAAGTACTGTTTGGAAATTATTCCCTCTTTTACAATAGGCAGTTTTCTTTTCCCTAACTTGCAATAGTTATAGACTGTATTTTACCATTTGGTTTCGTCAGGTGCTGGCAAGTGCTGGCTCCAGCTCCTGCAAGGACATAGAGGACGCGGATGCAGAGCGCCGGCAAGGACCAATACTCACAAATTTTCATTTGGTTTAGGAAGCCAATAACAAAATTTTGGGAACCAATGAAGTAAGGAAACCAGTCACAAAATTTTGGGAAGCAATCAAGGAAACCAATCACGAAATCATCTGAAGTAATTCCAGGCACAAACTTTATTTAGAGACGACTTGGAGCAGCTGGAGGCCTGGAGCCGCCGCAGCAGCCGCCTTCCTCTTTGGCGACGCACTTGCCGGAGGTGGGCAAGGGCAGGCTTCTGCAGCGGAGCGGACTCCCTCGCCCAGGAGCGGTGGAGCATCGGCTGACAGCAAGGAGGTGGATAGCATTGGGCTTCCGGAGCGGAGCGCCCCTAGGAGCGGCGGAGCAGCGACGACGGCGAGGAGGTTGATAGGGGCGGCTCAAGGAGGTGGAGCGTGGTCGCTGGACCGAGTCAAGGAGGTCGCCGGCGCCCGCCGGGTCCCCGATGCAAAGGAGGACAGAAACACAAGATTTGGATTGGAGGACTTATTTCAAAAATAAATGTAAGAGGGAGGTCTTTTATGTAAAATGTAAATTGAATAGAGCCCGCGTCAGTTAATTCGGGACGGAGGGAGTACTTCCAATTTTTCATTTTTTATTCAAATGGCTTACAATTTTCCTAGTCTAGCTAGGAATTGCTACCTATTAAACCTTCGAATTACTATTTACATTATGTAGTTGTGATAAATCTAGTTCATCGGTGTAAGTACCACACTAAGGAGAGCCAGGCGGCACCGGCAAGGGTTATGAGGAGAGATGATATGAGAAATATGAGACCACAAAATGGGGAGAACTTCACTAGAGAAAACTATTTATTCTTCTTCGTGCATAATGCCACGATTACAATAGGCACTCTCCTGAGTGTAGATAGATCAATCCATTAACAACCGTCCTAACTAATGCATAAAATACCAACTAATGGGATAAGTGCATGTACAATGGTATAGAAGACATGTCTTCTCTTAGCCCTCCACATCATCTAGAGAAAGCAATAGATATAAGTTGTACAATGCATTATCTCTTATTGTAGTCTCTAGTAATTAGTGAGAATCATTTATTTTTGGTAAAAATTTAACTCGCTAAGAGAAGACATACGGTATAACACTAAAATAGTCTTCTCTTATTTTCTAAGAGATCATCCCTTAGCTAAGGGAAGACAACCTTCTCTTTCTTATTTCTCTCTCCGCCAACTAAGCAAAAATCCTATGTGGCAGCTCTAAGACATAACTTGATAACCAAGCTGGTGTTGTGGCACGGCTCTTCAGAAAATCATTTACCGCTCTCTCTTCTGCCATCTCCGCCCCCACATCCAGGGCTGCTGGCCCCTCCCATCTCCTCTCCGGCGGCGGCCTGCGACGAGAAGGTGAGGGTCCCTCCCCTGTACAGCAGTTTAGGCTTGGCTTAGGTCTAGGTGTTGTTGGCGCTATGTCTGTTGTTTGGAGTGGAGTGCTGGTGCTTACGGGCTGCATCGGGCTGTTTTCGGTGGACTTCCTCCTCCCCGTGGTGCTTCAGTGGTTGAAGCCGCAGACGGAGAGGGGATGCGCCGCCGCCATCTCTGTCAATAAGTCCGTGGTGATGTTGAAGCCGCAGACGGAGAGGGGATCTTGTCTTGGGGGAGTGTTGCAGTGCAGGTGATGTGGAGGCTCTTGTTCTTCCTCTTCATGTCAATCATCATGGAGATGGGAGGAGGGGAAAGGGAGCCAAGGCTCTGCGTTGTTGTGACGGAAAGGATTTCTAACTGCTATCTTCAGGAGTTCAATAGTAGAGGACGACATGCGAAGGCTATGCCCGTCTTGCCTCCACTTTTTATGGATGGTAGGCGGCCCTCCTCTACCTCCTGGCCGCAAGCCGATTCGGAGGCACTTCAGCTCCGGTCGAAGATTCCACAGGGATGTCGCCCCAAGTGGTTCGTACCCGGCGACGACATCACTGCTGCGGCCATCAAGCTCTCATGGCGTTGCGGTGGAGAAGACCCTGGCGGACTTGATCGCTTATTTTGTGCTCTTTTCGGGGTCCTTGATGTAAAGGTGCATGCCCTGTTTGTACTTCTTTTCTTTCTAGAGTGCTATGTAATTTGTACCCACCGCTCAATATACGCAGCTCTGGGTCCTTTTGGACCCCATCCTTGTTAAAAAAAAAGTTGCTGTTGCCGCTGACCGAAGAAGCTGAGGGTGCTTCCCCATGGTACACGGCGGCTAGGCTAGCTTGCACATAAACAGCACCCATGCAGTTGGAACAAAAAATTGAGTTACATATTCCAGAGGCATATATAATATACAAACCTGTTGGAACCGGTAGCTGTCGCCGTTCTGGATTCCTATTTCATCCTGAAGTGATAAAGCAAAGATTATTGTAACATGCTCCCAAATATAGTTACAAATTATGCAGGATGGACAAGTAATTGGAAACGATCAGAATCAATCAAGAGAAATCTACACGTGAATCAATCAAGTCTGAGTTTTCAAACAGCACAAAGTTATTCATGTCATCTAATAGCATACTCCACATGTTCAAGACGAGGGAGACATAAGAAGTTAGTGGTTTGAATATTTCAATATGTTTGCCCTTTATTTTCATATAGTTTGATTAGCCAAATCTGAAATATAGTCTACATTATTTAATCTTAGTACAAGCTGGATCAAGACAAGCTAAGAGGCTACTAGCGAAGCCATAACACCTTAATATGTAAAACTGGTGACAATAGATTGTGCTTGCTTGTATGTCATAATCAGACACTTTATTCTGGCATATGCAGAAAATCTCAAGTAAAAAAAAGAGAGGCACCTACCTCCAGTTCGCGAATTACAGCAGCTGTGCGCCAGCCAGCTTTGGAAGGCCCTCTCAAATCGCTTAAAAGATGATCACCAAAGTATATCACCTAAGACAAGGCAAAACAAATTGAGAAGATATATTTAGATGGACAACATCCAAACGTCAGTATTATGGAGGCATGTGTTAGTGCAACGGTAGCCTCTGCGGTATGACAAGGTCATGGCAATACTCTATTAGCTTAAGCACAAAACATAGTCAACAGGCCAAAACGCAGAACATCAACCTAAAGATCGTGTGACAGCTTCCTCTATCCACAAAAAAAATCAACAATCGCTTGACATGTGCAAATGTATGTGAAAAGCATTGTATTTATTCAATAAAAAAAGGTCACTCTAGACAATTTTGTCTAAGCTGAGTGAGCAGATATAACTACAATGATAGGTTCAAACTTCAAAACACCAACCTCTGGACCTCTCCACTTTGTTATCTGCAGAAATGATTTTAAACATCCGTGGTAATAAACTTCATTTGGCAGAAACTTGTCGACTGTAGTAAAAGCTAATGTATCCTTTTCAGTGTCATATACCCTACAGGTAACCAGATAACATAATTAGGAATCAAGAATTGAAGTACCAATGATTGTGCAGAACATTTAGGAATTGGCAGAAAAGTAAGTTCACATGCACCTGCAGTCACTTAGGTCTACTTTCAATATTCAGTTACATGGATGATGGATGCAGTAGTGCAAAAGGCAAGCAAACACACGACTATTTTGCTAAAAAGGATTAAAACAATATTAACCTGAATGGGTGGTCGGAATTGTAGAAAGTTGGTTTATTTGCCTGTGCAATCACAACATCAAAAAGCTCCCTCCAGGAATTCCCATCAAAATGCTGGTCCTGCTCAACGAAAAAAATGAATAAGTAAAAATGTGGTTGGACAAAAAGAATGTCCTTTGTGAAACCAATTGTCATATTATGACTCCTCATATTTGGAACTAGTGTTTTCATGAAGAAATTACTAGGACAGCACAAGAAAAACACTATAATTACGATGCTTGCACACAGTGGCGGAGCGTGACGACAAAACAAGAGGGGGCCATTTGTGTCAACACTGCAGATTTTTTGTAAAAGGATAAACACTGCAGATATTTTTCCACTGAACAAGAACGCAAAAAAAATGCATGTCGATCTAAAAATAAGAGAATGCATTAGTGCATGCATTAGACATGCTGGCACTAATTAGTGATTACGGGGTAGGAGCAATCTGGATAGTCTTTGAACCTTTTCGTTCATTGCATTAAACAATTAGAATTCAGAAGCCCATCCTTCACGGCCCATGCAGTGCTCCAGTGACCGCCAGCCTCATAAGACTATAGAAGCGGTGGTGATGCCGCAAGTTATTAGCGATGGCACCGTGATAATCTAGGAAATAATTATGCGAAGGTAGAGTGTTTGGCCAAAGCAAGGGGGGGCTATCGCCCATGTTCGCCTCCACTACGCTCCGCCAGTGCTTGCACAACATAAAAAGCATCGTTGTGTGTCCTCCATACTAGTAAAAAGAAATCTGGAAACAGAAGAATGTGCATGCAATTCTTTTGCATTGTATTTGTAAAAATAAGGGCCAAGGGCTCAAGGAGGTATACAAAATTTATAGAACGCCCTCATCCCCTTGTGTGATGATAACAAAATAATGCATACATCAAATTATGATTGATTTTATTGAACATCATCTCCCCTTGTGTGATGGTAATAAAATTTATTGCATATATCAAATTATCAATTAAAATCGCAGCCCCCAAAAATTACCTAATTCAGAAGTTTATATTAACCTGTTAAATGCAAGTACTATTGTATGCTACGATGGGCTAGTACAGAATCTATATCAGAATAATACATTTTCCCTTTTAATCCTAAACTATGTACAGGAGAAATACAAAACATAGTTGAATATAGATAGGTACCTCTAGCAAATAACTCATACCTCCATCTACAAAGTAGAAAGGTGAGTTGGTTAGAAGAAACAGTTTTTTTCCCTTCTCGCGTAGCGTCTTTAAGAAACGGAACACCTGACTCTGCAAGTAACAGACGAGTTCAGGCAATGATTTTAGAGTCGCATTGGTTTGAACAAAAGCACATGACGCACTAGAAGAATGTCAGAACATGAGAAATAGTACCAGATTAGAGCATTACTGGGTACTAACAACCTAATATACACTGTTTCAGCTAAAAAAGGAGAACACTGTATTCTGTATTCCAACATAGAAATCACAAACGGTACTGCATACATTTTTTATCAGATACTTCTGTGGCTCGGCAAGAACTTTTCTGTGAACTAAACCACTTCTGTGGACATGCTCAATCGATTTGTTTACATCCTCATATACATAAGGGGCATCAAACTCCAGCTTGGCATCTATAAAGTGCTGAACAATATCTGCAATGAGGCATGCCTGTGAAGAAATAAATGTGTTTTTATTGTCAGAAAAAATTGGTGAAAAGGCCAGTGCAGTTGTGCTACATAATATGAATATCATAATGATCCAGTAAGCTGTAGATAATAGTATATGCTATAATCTGAGTGAACGATGACTCATTGTTTTATGCATACATGTATACAGCCTAGGGGAGATAACTGCAGAGTATATCTTTTCAAGGGAGGTGATTGCTCAGAGTGATATGCACAACTATCATCCCAACTAGAACTATTTAACACAAGAAGAAAGTGCATGGATATCTAACAGACAAAATATCCATCATCTATACAGATATGCGTACTGACTACTGATAATGCTTTACTACTTCAAAAGTAAATAAAAAATACCTATGATAAGGGAACAAAATAAATATGAGAGAAGGCTGGGATCAACTCAATAATACCTCACTAAAACAGAAGACATCCATCAGCCCAACAAGCTGACGAGCTTGATCTCTTCCTATATGTCTTGTGCCGTATAGTTCTTTTATCTCAGTCGGACTTAGCTGATCAACAAACAGCCATGTAAGATTTTTCAAGAGAATCCCCATTCACACTAAGACAAACTTGCCAAGAGACAATGTTCATTTGTCTGCATTTAAGTTCCAAATTGATGAAATGTCTAGTGGTGGAGAATCATATTCTTAATATTCGGGTAGCACCATTAAAAACCCAATATACCCAGTGTCCGGAGCTTGAATCCAAGAGTCAAACCAGTGCAAGGCAACCAATGACATGACAATAACATTAGTGGGAACCTACATTTTGCATATGAGTAGTTCAGTACCAAAAGAAAAAACTTAGTGAACACCTCACCTTTCGTCGTCCAAAGAAGCAACCATCAGGTTCGATAGAACCAAAGAAATCAAGCTTCAAAAGGCAGCCTTTTAGTTTGTCATAGTAGAGGCCCCTGACGGGAAATCTGCTGTCATACTCGTACTGCAAGCAACTCTCCGGATACTTGAACTGCACAAAACATGAGCACCACTCACAACCAACGTACCCCCAACTCATCAATCAGGCAACAGCAAATAGACAATCAAGAGCTAGCCAGGAACGGCCAAACCTCATCGACCAAGTGCTTCTTGGCGAGATCATAGATCAAGCACTGCAGGTGGTCGGAATAGTGCGACAGCGTGTAGTCGTAGTCGAAGCCATAGACTTGCAGATCATCCAGCTTGACGTTCTTGTTCACGTAGATCCCTGAAACCCACGTACGAACCCAACCCATAGCCCAATATAGCAAATTCAGTAACCATTTCCAGGCACTCCAAAGCAACAAGCACGCCGCGGGCAGGAGGGGCGAACAGCCATACAGACCTTGCGGGTTCATCTTGGGCATGTCCTTCATGGCGGCGGGGATGCTGAGGTAGTTGCGCTTGGCGTCCTCGAACTCGCGGCGGATGCGCTCGATCTCGTCCTCGTCAGCGCCAGATCCTAGCGTCGTGGAGAGCGTGCACATGCCTCGGAGACCTGGAACAAGCAGAGAACCCCGAGTCACGAAGCAGTAGGCTGTAAGCCCCAGAGCCCACCGCGGCATTATGTCGAACGGCTTGGCTGCAAGAACGCGGTCACGGACTGGCTGACCTGTACTCTGCCGCGGCGCCATCGTGGAAAGCGCCGGAGAGAGGTGGCGTGAGGCGAGGAGGCGGATACGCGCGGCCGCCGCCATCGAGGTCGGTGAGGCGGTCGATCGATCGCCGGCGAGTGGGGAGGGGAGGGGAGGGGAGGAGAGGACAAGCCAGTAAGGCGGGAGACAGCTGATTTTCTTAGTGGAGGGTGGAGAGTGACGCAGGAGCAGTCCCGCTGACGTGCGGGCCCGGGTGCGCGGGCCTTGTAGCGAGCGACCGAGCTCGTGGCTGGCCACGTGAGCAAGGGGCTTTTCTCGGTAAGCCCAACCAAGCTTTCCGAGTTCCGATGCCAAAGCCAAACCCCCGTGCCATGAGCGTCAAAGTGATAACAAGTCCAAAAGAGAAAGATTTTCAAAAAAAAGTCCAAAAGAGAAAGTGTACTTCCTGTCGGAGCGCATACAGCCCAAAACCCCTTCAAAACTGGCCCAAGCTTGTTCCCTCGGCCGTGGAGTCAAGAGCACTTCCCCTCTAAAAAAAAGAGTCAATAGCACTTAGAAAATGTCTCACCTTTGCAAAGATTTACTCCCTTCGGTCAGAAATAAATGTTAGTTTTTTGCGAAAATTTTATCAATCTATTAATAATCATCAACAGAGCGACAACTACAAACACTAGCGCGAGCCGAAGGCGCACCACTGTCCTCGCCCCTCCATTACCGGAGCCGGGCAAAGCTTATCATGGTAGAATTTGTTGTAGTAGACAGATGGAAAGTCGTCGTGCTAAGGTCCCAAAGGACCAGCACACCAAAGCAGCAAACATCATCAATGATGATAACCGTAGATCAAAAGAGACTGACATAAAACCATACTGATCATAACAAAAGCCGAACAGGTCTAAGAAGATCCGCTGGACACACGACTCCACGCGCCCTCCGCTAGCGCTAGACGCACCACCAGAGCAAGGATATGGCAGAGAGGACCTTATTCTGACTTCAAGATGTCACCGTCGCCTACCATCCAGAAAAAAGATAAAGAAAAGGGTGTCTCTAACGCTCAGTTAGCTGAGAACTAACTTAAGTCTCAGCTAACTGACGTCATCCTGTATACAGCCGGCGATTTGATTGTTGTCTTCTGGTTGTAGTCGTTGATTGGGCCTAGTAGTCTTTGTTTCTGGTCCGCCTGCATTTTTTCAGACAAAACTGTCAGTTTTAGTCATTTTCGTTATTGGGCCTTGTCCAGCCAAACAAAGACCAACTTGAACCACAAGAAAGGAACCAGCAGCAGCAAGGGGTTTTATGCAAGACTAGCAACTACAAATGATCAAAAACATCCTGTGAAACACAAAAATTACGATAACCCCCCTGGAAATATCAGGATCCTAAACACGCCAGGAACTCAACCACTCCTAGATTCGTTGGCGTTTCCTCAAGATCGATGGCAAAACAGATCTAAAGGGCACCCCCAGTTCTAGACAAGTTTGCAGACCATGGATTCATGGCGTGGTGGTGATCACAGTAAGAACCTTATTCCTTTCCCCTCCTTCTAACCATCTACTCCCTCTAGAGCTACTTCCAGACCATGAATTCATGGCGTGGTTGTAAGCATAGTAAGAATTCTTCACACTTTTCCCCCCCCCCTGTGATGTTCTATTTCCAATTCCTTGTGACCATATACTAACCAGTCCAGACCAAAGCAGTTCTTTCCCAAATCAACAAGATAAACTAGCTAATTGGATTGCTATTCATTGTTTGCACTGTCCCAGATTTACTAGCTACTATTCAGTTTATGCACTAACAGACTTCAGTTTGTGATGAAAAATGTTGACACGGTGATTGTTATTTACCAGATCATAATTCACAATGTGAGGATGACATAATAGGAACCCAGGTAAATGTTTGAATTGACTACAAAGAAATCTAGCTCTAAAAATTAAACTTGCATAACTTAACAAGCAAAACAACATTGAATTATTTTCAGATTCCCAAGAACAAGAATATAGGCGGCTCGACAAGTATGGTAAATCAATACCTACGTGGAGAAGGAAGTAACACCAACATTGCTGCTGCAACTTCCATGAGCCAGGTAACCCTTCTCCCCAAAAACCTGCAACTTGTATCTCAGAAAACAAAACTAAAAGTTAACATATGTGATTGAATTGCATATTTCAAAATAGGAAAAATAGAAGAAAAAGAATACAAACCTTCTAAATATCAGTTGTATCATTGCTAAAGGTGTCCCATATATATTCCTGTAAACTATTTCATTCACACAAGAAGAATAGTAACAGGTAATTTAACAGCTATAACATGCAACAGGTAGCACGATTACATAATACGATACCAAGGTTCATTACAAGCCATAATAATAATTTAAAGAGGTCCCAGTTGTGCACTTGCACTTCATCACATAAGGCAACACATATAATATAAGTCTTTGCCAAATGCTACTAGATTACAAACTCCATGACAACAACTAGTAGTGCACGATATCGAAGGAGATCATGAGTCCTCTTCTAGTCATGTGAAACATGATAAGAGCCCCAATACCAACAACCAGATTGTTCTTGGCAGCGAACACTTCCCAACCAGACTTGAAGCGGATCCTTTTATCAGATGATTTGAAGTACTCTGCGGTGATGTTATGACCATTGTTATGACCATCTAGAGGTGCAAGTAGAATAGCTTTGCCTTTCTTAGGTATTCCTAGAACTGACACAATTGTTTTCAGAATGTGCTACATAAACAAGACAAAAAAAGGAAAAAGAAATTAAGATATGCATGATACAGAAGAGATGGAAAAAAAAAGATGCATGATACCAAAAAAAAGACAAATCAGTCTTTACCAGGCAGTTGCTTTCAATGTCTGACTTAGTGAAGATATGCACAAAGATAACCCCAAGACCTATTCCATGAGTGATGACAGCCTGATTAATCCTTGCAATCTCGGAATTTGTTGGTTCCATTCCTTCTGGAAACACAACCCTCTTTGCTGAATCATTGAAAACATATTCCTCTACAAACAAATGAGTAGCAGGGTTACTTTGAGATCAGAGAAAACAAATAAGTAAACAATAATGACATAAATGCTTGTTTGTTGTCATACCTCGAACCCTCTCCTTTATATAGCCATGCTTGCTCACTGGGTGCATTGTCAGATATGGTGATTTGGAGTCCATGTCCAGTCTAATCTCATCACCGTGCTTCATGTTGTAGTCAGATAAGAAAGTTGGGTAGTCCAACCCCAAGATACAAGTTTTCTTGTTTCTTTTGTCTAACTGGAAATTGTAGAACTCATGTCCAACTGTTTCAACGCGCAGAGTAGATTTGGTAACTGAGTTAAACTTCTTTCTTGCAAAGCAAGGAACAGTCTGTAAAGAAAATAAAATGTATAAGAAATAAGAAAATTGTTATCACTGAAAAAACATATTAGAAACACAAAAAAGATACTTGCCATATGATCTTCAAAGTTGCTGCGGAGTCGTATGTACACGTAAGTCTTTTTGCTATTTTTTTGGCCACAAGGACCATCCTTGGTTCCACAAACTTGACACTTCATCTAACATAAGCATACAAGAAAAAAGAGTTTAAGAAAACATGTAGCAAGATGGAGATTTAAATCAAAACAAAAAAATAATTCATCCATACACAACTGAGTTGTTTACTAGATGGAGGTTGTTAGTTGTTGTTTGCATATTACCATGAAAACAAGTATGATTCATCCATAACTGTGAGGTTTTTAAAACTGGATTAGAAGCACCACACTTTCATTACCATTTAGAAAAACAATATTTATACTATGAGTTCCTTCTAGATTTCAAGGGAACTAAAGAAATACAGAGTTCCTATAACCTAATAGAAATATAAAGACTATTGCATAAACAAAGGACTTGGAAAAAGTAGAAAACTACCACAAAACACAAGAAAACCTGATGAAAGAAAAGAAAAAGCAGAAAAGGAGGAAGAGGCAGTTTGGCTGGACTAGAAGCAACAGATAGTACAAATGGTCCTCACACTTACCTCGAGCAGCTGTTCCAAGCCCCCACCCAGGAGCAAACAGAATGGAACCCTCTCCTCCTCCTTCGAACCAGAAGGGGAAAAGACTTCAGATCTGGTCACAATGGATGTTCTGGAGAGAGTAGTTGTGGGTGTTGGTGTTAATATATACTGCCTTAACTCTGGTAGGTGAATAAATGCAATTGCATGTAGTAACCCCCTGGTAACTCTTACCACTTAACCACCCACTTGTAGCATTAACTGCTTTACTAGCAACATATATTAACAGCTACTACTGCATGGACGTGTAGTAAAAAATATTACTACAATGAAAAATTATCTAAAATTACAACTACAACTGTCATAACAATTGTTTTAACTGTTATATAAATTCTTTTCAGGTTTTAATGACACAAGGTGTGGGAATGTCTTACATGGATATGCTATTATCTGTTGAGTCTCCAATACTCTCTCAAGTAAGAAAATATTAGTTTTAAAATATAAGATGCAAATTATCATCTTTTGAAAAAACCTTACATGTTCCATTTTGTAGGAATTTATGCAATACAATGCCAACTCAAGAATGGAGCCTATGGGTACTGAGGTACAAGAATATGCAGAAAAATCAAATATTTCAACTGAATTATGTTGCATTAGCTAGTTTAACATATTTTACAAAACATAGGATGATATGTTGTTGTCAAATAAATTTCATTTGCAGAACAAAACCTTCATGATTACTGGAAGGTACGCAAGCTCACAGTCACTCATGGTAGATGAAGATGAAGATTTCGAAAAAGAACAACCAAAATTTGGTGAACAAGATGAAGACAATGTAGATGAAGAATACTATGAAGATTATGGAAATCAACACAAGGGAGAAGATGCAGCAGACAATTCCTTTAATTGGCAATGGGATGATAATCTAAATCAAGATTATGCACACTCCAAGACTCAAGCAAATGTAGATAATGTTAACAATGAAGATGATCAAGTAGGTGGCAGCGAACCTGATGAAGGACCTGAATTAGAAATGCTTGAAGGTGTTGAGCAACTAACTCCAGAGGACATCAGAATATTCCTTGAAAATGAGAGCGTTGTCGCAGCACAATCAGCAAGCCAGGAAGTTATTGGCCACCATGCTCCACATTTACATATGATCTTTGATACTGAAGAACAAGCCTACAAATTTTACAATGAATATGCGTCAATATGTGGATTCTCTGTGAAAAAAGCTGGAAACTACAAAGGCAAGCATGTTGGAGATGAAATAGGAACTAGGCGTACTTACACTTGCAGCAAATTTGGCAAAGTAGTTGATGCTGAAGTTCTGGAGAAGAGAAAACAACAGAAGCAAGAGAGGAAACAGCAAAGAACAGGATTGATACGTCTCCAACGTATCTATAATTTTTGATGCTCCATGCTTGTTTTTACACCATTTGCCTTGTGTTTCGTTACACTTCGTGGCACTTTTATGCATTTTCTGGAACTAACCTATTAACAAGTTGCCACAGTGCCAGTTCCCTGTTTTCTGTTGTTTTTGTGTTTCAGAAAAGCTACATAGGAAATATTCTCAGAATTGGACGAAACAAAAGCCAGAAGTCTTATTTTTCCCGGAAGCTTCCCGAAGACCGAAAGAGAGCTGGAGGGGGGCCAGAGCCCGCCCTCACACATAGGTGGCGCGGCCCAGGCCCTGGCCGCGCCACCCTGGTGTGAGGATCCCCTGGCTGCTCCCTGACGATGCCCCTTCGCCTATATAAAGCCTCGGGACGGAAAACCCTATGAAAATGGGCAATTTTCCAGAAAGAGTTCTATAGCTCCGCCGCCGTCGAAGACAAATTTCGGGGGACAGAAGTCTCTATTCCGGCACCCTGCTGGGACGGGGAAGTGCCCCCGGAGCCATCTCCATCGGTCTCCATCGCCGTCTCCGCCGTCTCCATCGACCTCACTGCCATCTCCATCAACCTTGCTGTCTCCTATGATGAGGAGGGAGTAGTTCATCCCCGGGGCTGAGGGCTCTATCGGTAGCTATGTGGTTCACCTCTCTCTCCCATGATGTGATCTTTATGTGATCGTGAGCTTTGTATCATGTTGAACAAGTAGATGTTATTATTCAGATATTATGTGTACTCTAGTGGTGTTATTAAAGTAATCTATTCCTCCTGCCATGGTGTAACGGTGACAGTGCGTGCATCATGGTGGTACTTGGTCTAGGCTACGATTGTGATCTCTTATAGATTATGAGAATAATTATGGCTATGATAGTATTGAAGTGATCTTTTCCTCCTTTCATGGTGTAATGTTGACAGTGTGTGCACCGTGTTAGTACTTGGTCTAAGTTGTAATAATATCTATCTTGAGTTGTGCTTTGATTTGGATATCTCTATGAGTGGTGTTTGTCAAGTACTTGATGAACTTTAAGGAGTGCTTCGTAGCCCTACGCAATGATTAGTGTTATTCAATAGGAGAGTAATTTAGAGTGCCATAGTGAAGAGAAGTTTTCTACTGGTTCAATTGTGTTATATTGTTGGGAGTGTGTCCACTAGTGAAAGTATGATCCCTATGTTGGAATTATGCCCTAGAGGCAATAATAAAGATGTTATTATTATAATTCTTGTTCATGATAATGTTTATATTCCATGCTAGAATTGTATTAAGCGGAAACTTTAATACTTGTGTGGTTTATGAACAACACCGTGTCCCTAGTACGCCTCTATGGACTAGCTCATTGATTAATGATGGTTAAGGTTTCCTAACCATAGACATGAGTTGTCAATTAATAATGAGATCATATCATTAGGAGAATGGTGTGATGGACAGACCCAAATAAAGCAGAGCAATTAGATCGTGTCATTGTGTTCATCTTTGCGAAGCTTTTCTATGTCATGTATTGTATTCCTTAGACCATGAGATAATACAACTCCCTAGTATCGGAAGAAAGCTTTGAAGTCATCAAATGTCATCCTATGTGAGGGTGATAATAAAGGTGTCTCTCAGGTGATCGGAAAGTACTTGTTGGGTTGTATGTATCGAGATGGAATTTGTCCCTCCCAAGTCGGAGAGATATACTTCGGGCCCACTCGGTAATCGATATCAACACCGCTTGCAAGCATGTGGTTAAGGAGTTAATTACAAAGTGATATCGGATTACGGAACGAGTAAAGTACTTGCTGTGAACAAGATTGAACTAGGTATGGTGATACGACGATCAAATCTCGGGCAAGTAAAATATCGTGTGACGAAGGGAATACATATACGGGATTAATTGAATCCTGACATCGCGGTTCATCTGATATGATCATCGATGAATATGTGGGAGTCAATATGGGTTTCCAGATCCCGCTGTTGATTATTGATAGAAGATCATGTCTACATATTCTCGAACCCGTAGGGTCACACACTTAACGTGTATCGATGCTAGGATAGAATGGATAATTGGTTTATGAGTTTTAGTTCGGAGTCTCGGATGAGATCCAGGACATCACGAGAGGTTCCGGAATGGTCCGGAGAATAAGATTCATATAAAGGAAAGCAGTTTTTGGATTCCGGAAAGGTTTCGGAGGTTATCGGTATTGTACCGGAAGGTTCTAGAAGGTTCCGGAGTGGGACCAACGTGGGCCCACTTGACGGAGCCCTGCGTGGGCCTAAGGGGAAGTGCCCTGGCTGCCTTGGGCCAGGCGCACAAGGCCCCTAAGGCCCAGCCGGCCAGCCCAAGGGGAAACCCTAAGGGAGTCTTCAAAGAAGGAAGGGGGGGGAAACTTGCCCCCCACTCTTCCTACTCCAAGTCGGCGCCCTAGGGTTTGGGGAGAGGCCAAGCTGGCCGGCCACCCCTCTATATATAGGGGGCAAGGGCGCAGCCCTCTCTTACCCCTAACCCAAACCCTAGCCGCCAACTGCTGCCCTCCCTCTCTCTCTCTCGTGACTGCGCGTAGGCGAAGCCCTGCCGCAGAAACTCTCCACCATAAGCACCACGCCGTCGTGCTGCCGATCCAATCTATCTCTCCACCATACTTGCTGGACCAAGGAAGGAGGAGACATCGCTGCACCGCACGTGTGCAACTCTCGGAGGCGCCGCCACTTGCGGCGTAGGATCGGATCGGATCGCGAGGAGGAGACGGCGAGTACGACTACGTCAACCACGTTCTATTGAACGTTTCCGCTGTGCGAATCTTCAAGGGTATGAAGATCTCATCTACCTCTCTCGTTGATTACATCTCCTAGATTAGATCTTGGCTTTCTTGTTCGCTTCCGTAGGAAAATTTTTGTTTTCTATGCTGCAAAACCCATCAGTGGTATCAGAGCTAGATCTATGCGTAGATGTGTTTCACGAGTAGAACGCAACATGTTTGTTGCGGGCGTTGATGTTTTCTGTTGCAAACCTCTTGTTGTGTATTTCTTATGGCGCGGTATAGTGAGATCGAAGCGGTCCAGGCCAACTTTACGCGACCGCGTTCGCGAGACCGGCTCCGCACTTGACGTGTGGCTTGTTCCATACATGCGGCTGGTGGATGCCAGTTTCTCTCACTATAGTAGTCATGGGACTTACATCGGATGTTAGCAACCATAATATCACCGTTGTGGCTTTTCGTAGGTAAGAATCGTTCTTAGCTTGCTACTCCCATAAGCCACGTAAAACATGCAACAACAAAGTAGAGGCGTCTAACTTGTTTTTGCAGGGAGTGTTTTGTGATATGGTATGGCCCAAGACATGATGAGTATGAATTGAGTTGTATGCAATGATCATGTTTTGTAATCTTTCACGACTTGCATGTCGATGAGTTCACAACCGGCAGGAGCCATATGGTTGTCTTTATAATTATGTATGACCTGCGTGTCAACTTCTTATACGCCATGTAATAGCTTTACTTTATCGCTAAGTAGTTAGCAATAGTTGTAGTTGCTATTTGTGGTGGAGGCAATCATGGTGGAGTGATGGAGATCATGCCGGTGCGCACAAGATGGAGATCATGGCGCGGAGATTGGCTATACCATGTCACATAAAATTATATGCATGTGATGTTTATCCTTTTATGTATCTTATTATGCTTAGATCGCGACGGTAGCATTATAAGATGATTCCTCACTTAAAGATCAAGATAAAATTGTGTTCTCCCCTCGTATGCACCGT
Source organism: Dactylis glomerata (assembly GCA_007115705.1). Lineage (NCBI taxonomy): Eukaryota > Viridiplantae > Streptophyta > Magnoliopsida > Poales > Poaceae > Dactylis > Dactylis glomerata. Next base: position 4,448,832 of record QXEO01000555.1, read on the forward strand.
TGCGAAAGTTCGTCGTTTTCAAGCACCTCGTGATGATCGGGTGCTATAAACTCTACGTTCACATACAACGGGTGCAAGCCAGTTTTGCACACGCGGAAAATACTTGGGTTTGACTTGACGAGCCTAGCATGTACAGACATGGCCTCGGAACACACGAACCGAAAGGTTAAACATGAGTCATATGAATGATATGATCGACACTGAGTTGTCCACCATTGAAACCACATCTCTTCTCGTGAAGATCGGATTAGGTGTGGTGAATTTGGATCGTGTTCACTAAACAACTTGAGGGATGTTGAATTTAGTGGGAGTTCATCTAGTAATTTGATTAATTTGAACTAGTTATCATGAACTTAGTCTAAATTGTACTTGCAATGTTGTAGATCAAATGGCTAAGTCCAACTTCAACTTCAACGTGTTTGCTGAGAAAGAAAAGCTTAAGAACAATGGGTCTAACTTCACCAACTGGTTCCGCAATCTGAGAATCATTCTCGCTGGCGGACAAAAAGCCTATGTACTTGACAAAGCGCTAGGTGACACCCCTGCTGCAACTGCGAAAACTGAAGAACTTGCTGACTTCAATGCTCGTAGAGATGATTGTGATGTGATTATGAGTACCATGCTGTTTTCTATGGAACCGGAACTTCAAAATCGTTTTGAGAAGTACCGCGGGCCTTATGAGATACTTGAGGAACTGAAAACCATGTTTCAGACTCAAGCCCGTTCTGAGAGATATGAGATCTCTGAGAAGTTTTTTAACTGCAAGATGGAGGAAGGGAGTTCCGTTAGTGAGCACGCCATTAAGATGTCGGGCTACACTCAACGCCTTGAGCAACTGGACTGCAAGATTCCAGAGGAGCTCAAGATTGACAGAGTTCTGCAATCACTCCCTCCTAGCTACAAAGGTTTTGTAGTTACTCATAATCAAATTGGTTCCACTGATACGATCACTGAGCTCTTCGCTAAGCTGAAAGCTGCGGAGGTGGATATCAAGAAAGACAATCATGTGTTGATGGTCAACAAGACCACTAGCTTTAAGAAAGCTAAGGGAGCAAAGGGATCCTTCAAGAAAGGCAGCGGCAAGCGCGTTGCCCCTGCTGAGAAGAAGCTCAAGTCTGGACCTAAGCCGGACACTGAGTGCTTCTATTGCAAGGTCAAGGGTCACTGGAAGCGCAACTGTCCGAAGTACTTAGCGGACAAGAAGGCTGGCACCATCAAAGGTATATTTGATATACATGTTATTGATGTCTACCTTACTAGCGCTCGTTGTAGTGCTTGGGTATATGATACTGGTTCAGTTGCTAATATTTGTAACTCGAAACAGGAGCTACGGAATAGACGGCGGCTAGCAAGGGATGAGGTGACGATGCGCGTTGGCAATGGATCAAAAGTTGATGTGATGGCCGTCGGCACGCTCTCCCTAGTTTTACCTTCGGGATTAGTTTTAAACCATAATAAGTGTTATTATGTGCCTGCGTTGAGCATGAACATTATATCTGGATCGTGTTTATTGCAAGACGGTTATTCATTTAAATCTGAGAATAATGGTTGTTCTATTTATATGAATAACATCTTTTATGGTCATGCACCTGTTGTGAATGGTTTATTTCTTCTGAATCTCGAAAGCAATGAAACACACATCCATAACATTGAGGCTAAAAGATGCAAAGTAGATAGTGATAATCCAACTTATTTGTGGCACTGCCGTCTAGGTCATATTGGTGTAAAACGCATGAAGAAACTCCATTCTGATGGACTTTTAGAGTCTCTTGATTTTGAATCATTTGACATGTGCGAACCATGCCTCATGGGCAAGATGATCAAAACCCCGTTCTCCGGAATAATGGAGCGAGCAACAGACTTATTGGAAATCATACATACCGATGTGTGCGGACCAATGAGTATTTCGACGCGCGGTGGATATCGCTATTTTCTCACTTTTACTGATGACTTAAGTAGATATGGGTATATCTATTTAATGAAACATAAATCTGAAACGTTTGAAAAGTTCAAAGAATTTCAGAATGAAGTGGAAAACCATCGTAACAGGAAAATTAAATTTCTGCGATCCGATCGTGGAGGTGAGTATTTGAGTTATGATTTTCTCACGCATCTTAAAGCAAGCGGAATCGTTTCGCAACTCACGCCACCCGGAACACCACAACGCAATGGTGTATCTGAACGCCGGAATCGAACTCTATTAGATATGGTGCGATCAATGATGTCTCTAACAGATTTGCCATTATCATTTTGGGGTTATGCATTAGAAACCGCTGTATTCACTTTAAATAGGGCACCATCTAAATCCATTGAGACGACACCGTATGAACTATGGTTTGGTGCTAAACCTAAGTTGTCGTTTCTTAAAGTTTGGGGATGCGAAGCTTATGTCAAGAAGTTGATGCCGGACAAGCTCGAACCCAAAGCGGAGAAATGCGTCTTCATAGGATACCCTAAAGAAACGATTGGGTATACCTTCTACCACAGATCCGAAGGCAAAGTGTTTGTTGCAAAGAATGGATCCTTTCTTGAGAAGGAGTTTCTCTCGAAAGATGTGAGTGGGAGGAAGGTAGAGCTAGACGAGGTTATTGAACCTTCTCTTGAGTTGGAGGGTAGCGCAGCACCCGAAATTGTTCCGGCGCCGCCTGCACCAACAAGAGAGGAAGCTAATGATAAAGATCATGAAACTTCGAACGATGCTACTACTGAACTTCGCAGGTCGACAAGGTCACGTGCCACTCCTGAATGGTACGGCAACCCTGTCTTAACCGTCTTGTTGTTAGACAACAGTGAACCTGCGAACTGTGAGGAAGCGATGATGAGCCCAGACTCTGAGAAATGGCTAGAGGCCATGAAATCCGAATTGGGATCCATGAGCGAAAACCAAGTGTGGACTTTGGTGGACCCTCCTAGCGACCGTAAGGCCGTTGAGTGCAAATGGATTTTCAAGAAGAAAACGGACGCGGATGGTAATGTTACTGTCTATAAAGCTCGGCTTGTCGCAAAAGGTTTTCGGCAAGTTCAAGGTGTTGACTACGATGAGACTTTCTCTCCCATAGCGATGTTTAAGTCCATTCGGATTTTATTAGCAATTGCTGCGTTTCATGATTATGAAATATGGCAGATGGATGTCAAGACTGCGTTCCTCAATGGCAACATTGATGAAGAGTTGTATATGATGCAGCCCGAAGGTTTTGTCGATCCTAAGGATGCTAATAAGGTGTGCAAACTTCAGCGTTCCATTTATGGACTGAAGCAAGCATCTCGGAGTTGGAACCTTCGTTTTGATCAAGTGATCAAAAGTTTTGGATTTGTTCCAAATTGCTACGAAGCTTGTATCTACAAGAAAGTGAGTGGGAGCTCGGTGACATTTTTAGTACTATATGTGGATGACATATTGATTATTGGAAATGACATCAGTATGCTTAACAATGTGAAGAGTTATTTGAATAAATGTTTTTCAATGAAAGACCTAGGGGAAGCTGCTTATATATTAGGCATCAAAATCTATAGAGATAGAGAAAGACGCCTAATAGCTTTAAGCCAAAGTACATACCTGGACAAAGTTCTGAAGAGGTTCAGAATGGATAAAGCAAAGAAAGGTTCATTGCCCATGTTGTCAGGTAAGATATTGAGCAAGGCTCAGTGTCCAGCTACGGTAAAAGATAGAGATACTATGAGCAAAGTGCCATATGCCTCGGCCATAGGTTCTATCATGTATGCCATGCTATGTACTAGACCGGATGTGTCCAATGCTCTTAGTTTGACGAGCAGATACCAAAGTGATCCAGGAGTGGAACACTGGACAGCCGTAAAGAACATCCTAAAGTATTTAAATAGGACTAAAGAAATGTTCTTGGTCTATGGAGGTGACGAGGAGCTCGTCGTAAAAGGTTACGTCGATGCTAGCTTCGACACCGACCCGGATGATTCTAAATCTCAGACAGGATACGTTTATATTTTGAATGGTGGAGCTGTGAGCTGGAGAAGCTGCAAGCAAAGCGTGATCGCGGGATCTACAACAGAATCGGAATACATGGCTGCTTCGGAAGCATCAAGTGAAGGAGTTTGGATCAGAAACTTCATCACTGAGCTTGGTGTGGTTCCAAATGCCTTGGACCCACTGCAGATATTGTGTGACAACACTGGCGCCATAGCACTGGCTAAGGAACCAAGATATCATCCAAAGACCAAGCACATCAACCGCCGGTTCCATATAATTCGAGATTATATATCAGATGGAGATCTGAAGATTAGCAAAGTACATACGGATCTGAATGTCGCAGACCCGTTGACTAAACCTCTTCCACGAGCAAAACATGATCAGCACCTTAATGCCATGTGAAAGGGGTCCCACGGGCGACTAGAGGGGGGGTGAATAGGCGCTACACAAAATTTTACCTTTTTCAATTTTAGGCTTGACACAAAGTAAATTCTCTAGATGTGCAACTAGGTGAATTTCCTAAGTGGCAAGCAAGCAAGTGAACAAGTAAACAAGTAAACAAGTAAGTGAGTTCGGGCAAGAAATAACCGAGGAGCGGAGACCGGAGACACAAGGATGTATTCCCGTAGTTCCTTCCCTTTGAGGGGAAGTACGTCTACGTTGGAGAAGTGTGGTGACACGGAGTCGACCAACGCCACGGAGGCTCACCTTATTCTCCGGTGAGCAAGCCACGGAGGCTAGCTCGTTCCACTAAGCGGTGGTATTGGGGGAACTCACCGAATCCCTTACACGGAGATTGGGGCACACATCCACAACTGAATTGGAGGCTCCCAAGAAAGCCACGGAGGCTAGAATCCACAAAGACTAGAGAAATCTCGAAACAAATCACCTAGTGTTTCCAAAGAACCACTAGGAACAAATCCCTCAAGCAAAAGGAGGGGAAATAGAAATTCCTTCGGTGGAGATGTAGATCGGGACCTCCTCCTTCGATCCTCCAAAGATCTAAGACTTTGGGTGGTTGAGGGTGGAGATCTTGCAGTGGGGTTGGCTCCAAATAGTGTCTTCTTCTTAATAAGGACGAGCCAGCAGGAGAAGAAGAGGGGAGGGGGTATAAATACCCCTTCCCGAATGTATCCGTTGCAGCCTCCAGGGACCGGATTATCCGGCCCAAACTTGAACCGGATAATCCGGCCACCGGATAATCCGGCCCACTTCTGGACAAAAATCCGGCCAATAATCCGGCCAAGAATCTGGGTGACGCGCACTCTGGAACTTTTGGTCCTTAGCCATTTTCACCGGGGGGGCGGATAATCCGGCCCACTTTTGGACAAAAATCCGGCCAATAATCCGCCCATGGATCTGGGTGACGCGCACTCTGGAACTTTTGGTCCTTAGCCATTTTCACCGGGGGGCGGATAATCCGGCCCACTTTTGGACAAAAATCCGGCCAATAATCCGCCCATAGATCTGGGTGACGCGCACCCTGGAACTTCTGGTCCTTAGCCATTTTCACCGGGGGCGGATAATCCGGCCCACTTTTGGACAAAAATCCGGCCAATAATCCGCCCATAGATCTGGGTGACGCGCACCCTGGAACTTCTGGTCCTTAGTCATTTTCCGGGATGGCCGGATTATCCGGCCCAGTTTTGGCCTAAAAATCCGGCCAGTCTTCCTGCACAAAAACTTTGGTAAAATGTCTTGGTGTTGTCAACTAACACACAAAACTAGGGAGGCTAGAAAATGCCCTAACAATCTCCCCCTTTTTGGTGTTAGATGACAACACTAAGATTTACAATAGTAGGATCAAAAAAGTAAGGGAGCTCCCCCTAAAGATATGCAAGAGTACAAATGAAGCTCCCTTTAGAGATAAGCAATATAACAAGATTGACAATAGCAATAAGAGCAAGACACTTTAAGCAAACAGACTTTAAACAAGTTCCACACACAATAGATCAAACCTAAAGAAGATTCACCAAGCACACGATAACAATAGTTCGACGATAAGTTCATAAGCAAGAAAAACTGAAACTGAAAAGCAGCTCCCACCAAAGCATCCCAACGAGAAGTCCTACTAGAACAACTTCTCCCCCTTTGGCATCAAAACACCAAAAAGGGACAAGAGCAAACTACACGCCCCAAGAAGTCATTCAAAGTCGTCGTCGTCCTCGTCCTCCTCGTCCTCGTCCTCCTCCTCCTCCTCTTCATCATCTTCTTCGAACTCACCTTCCTCATCCTCTTCCAAGTCCTCTTCATCTTCATCTCCATCAACACGAGTGGTGCGACCAACATAGAGAGCCTTCTCCAGCGTGCCCCAATCAAAGGTCTCGGAATGCCACTTGTTGTAGGCAATGGGAGGAGCAGGAGTAGGAAGAGCAGCTTGGTCCCCACTGAGCTTATGAAGAATCTCTCGCTGAGTATCAAGAATGGTCTTGCGCTCACAATAGGCTTCATAGTTCTCACGATGTATTTCCACCTTCATGCAAAGAACATGCTTCTGAAACCAGCTCAACTTCCTCACCTTCTTGGGCACATCATGGGACACAAACTTGCCCCTTGGCACACTAGAACGAGCATCTCTCATGAAGGAATCGGGACCCATGGGAGCTGGAGCAGAAAACGGCTTCACATAGAGCTTCTTGACCTTGTGAGACACACACTGACTGCTGAAATCCTGACCTTTGCAAGTGTCAATGATGAGCTTCATGATGAAAGGAGCATACGGAAGAGAACCCTTGCTGACCATAGCATCAAACATCTCATTGAAGATGAAGTCCATCACGTCAAGGGTGAAATCTGCATCCGGGTCGGTAGACGTGGCACAAGTATGAGAAAAGACAAGGAGATCCACCAAGGAGCTCCTAATAGCATCATTGTTCCCTCCACTTGGAGCAATGTTCTCCCTGAAGATGCGCACTAGAAGATCATACGGATACCTCAGACCAGCAGCTAGACCAGGAACACCACCAGGTTCATACATATCACAAAGCAGATTCTTGTCGGCAGGAAGCGGAGTGTGAACCCGGTGACCAACAGGATTCGTTGGGCCATTAAAAGGAAAACCCAACAGAGCAGCAAACCGGACGAAGGAAGACTGACAGAACCGAGTCCCGGTCATCCACTTGAAAGTCCTGGCATCATCAGCTTCAAAGGCCAAGGTAGCATAAAACTGCAGAATGAGCTGAGGATCATAATCACACTGAACAGTCAACAAACCAGAGATGCCAAGCCTCTCCACAACCTGAATAGCTGGAACAAAATACTCCTTCGACTTCAAGAAAGTGAGATCAAGGGGATGCATCGGACGAATAGGCTTACTCATGCGAGCATAGATATCCTGAAAGATGTACAGCTGCTCTGGACACCAGAAACGGCGGTCTTCAATGTGAGTTGCCCTCTGCTGAGTGGCGAACCAATCTTTCTGCCTCAGGGCAGAATATGAACTCTGACTCATCTGCTTGTAGTTGACACGAGGTTCTTTTCCCTTGTTGGATCGAGCAGCTCTCTTAGCAGTCCTCTCAGCTGCCTTAGCATCCTTGGCTGCCTTCACTTTCCTGACCGCAGCACGCTGTTTTGTCCGGATGGACACCTCATCTTCCAAAAAAACCTCATCATTGTAATGGAAGTAGCGAGGACGTCTCCTCTTGGCTGGACCGGCACCTGTGAAGAGAATAGGTAGGGAGCATGGTGATGAGGATGCACACAAGTTACAGGAACATACACTAGGGTGATGAACATAGCAGAGGAACGCATGACATTGATGAACAAGAGAAGAGAAACTTACGACAGCATATAACAGGCCGGATTATCCGGTCCAGAACTGGGCCGGATAATCCGCCCCCTGACAGAAATTTCTCAAATCTTGCCCTAACAAGTCAAAATCGAAGATCGGCTAGGTGCATCACTAAAGTATATCACAAGGCCTAAGGAGAGATCAAAGGGAACAACTAAACTCCAAGAACTAGGCAAAATAAATCTCACAAAAGCTTCGCCACTAGGGCTAGGAGATGCGAAATTTACCCTCATCCATTGGAGGAACTGCTTGGAGGAACTTGTTCCCGAGAAGGAGGAGAACACGAGCCTTGAAGATCGGCCGGATCCGGCGGCCAGGGAGGCGCCGGCGAGCAAGAGGAGAGGCAGGCGGCGGCGGTGGCGGAGAGAGGGGGTGCGGAGGTGGAAGAACTGGCCAAAGTGGCCGGTTCACCCCGCGCCCCCCTTTTTATATGGACTGACCGCAGGACCGGATTATCCGGCCCATACTTGGACCGGATATTCCGGCCCCCGGATAATCCGGCCCAGAAGTGGCCCGGATTATCCGGCCTGGAACTCCTTTTGCTCAGGAAATTTGGCAGGAAACTGAACTTGTGTGCATGGAAAGAATGTTTAGGGATGAGATGGGCTTAGGTTAGAAAGCAAACAGGGAGTGGTTCTCGGCACTTGAAGTTGCAAAAACGCAAGAAAACATCGAAAGACCAACCCAAGTGCCTTCCCATAACAAGAACAAACACAAGAAAAACTTAAACCAAACTCAAAAGATTTTCAAGGAATGAACTCTTCAAAAGAAGAGGTCGGTGGCCGAAGCCACCATATATGAGTGTTTTGGCATTGAACCGCGAAGATATATCTTGGGTCCATAACCAATACTCATCATTGAAGCTCACATATCACAAAATGATATTAAGAGAATGATTGCATTACTATCGGCATAATGGGGGGAGGGATAGCCCAATGAATTAGGACCGCACTCCCCCTATGTCCATGCCCACATCTAGAGTCGAACACGTGCTATCGTATGGGAATGAGTGCACACTAACAAGCCACATTGCAAGAATCAATGATATTCAATTCATGCCTCAACTCTCGGAATCTTGCTTCATCAAGGGGCTTCGTGAAGATGTCGGCGAGTTGATCATTTGTACCTACATAAGACAAGTTAATATCACCTCGATTGACATGATCCCGGATGAAGTGATGCCGGATCTCAATGTGCTTCGTCTTGTTGTGTTGAACCGGATTATGAGCGATCTTGATGGCACTCTCGTTGTCACAAAAGAGTGGAACCTTGTCGCAATGAACTCCATAGTCCTTCAACGTTTGCCGCATCCAAAGGAGTTGAGCACAACCACTTGCCGCGGACACGTACTCGGCTTCGGCGGTGGAGAGAGACACACAATTTTGCTTCTTGGAAGACCAACTAACCAAGGACCTACCAAGGAGTTGGCAAGTCCCGGAAGTTGACTTCCTATCAACTTTGTCTCCCGCCCAATCCGAGTCCGTGTACCCAACAAGCTCGAAGCTTGATCCCTTCGGGTACCAAAGGCCGAAAGTTGGAGTATGAATCAAATATCGGAAGATTCTTTTCACGGCCATTAAATGACTTTCCTTTGGGGCGGCTTGATAACGTGCACAAATTCCCACACTAAGCATGATATCGGGTCTAGATGCGCAAAGATAAAGAAGCGAACCAATCATCGAACGGTAAAGCTTTTGATCCACTTCCTTACCACTAGGATCGAGATCAAGAGTAACCTTTGTTGGCATGGGGGTTTTAGCTCCTTTAACCCCGGAATCCATGTTGAATTTCTTGAGCATGTCTTGGATGTACTTGGCTTGATTGATGAATGTCCCTCCTCGCAATTGCCGAATCTCAAAGCCAAGAAAGAATTTCAACTCTCCCATCATGGACATCTCGAATTTGTCTGTCATTAGCTTTGCAAATTCATCATTGAAGAGCTTGTTAGAAGAGCCAAAAATAATATCATCTACATAAATTTGGCATATGAAAAGCTCCCCGTTGACTTTCTTAGTAAAAAGAGTTGGGTCGATGAGCCCAATTTCAAACCCACGGTCTAACAACAACTCCTTAAGGTGCTCGTACCACGCGCGTGGGGCTTGTTTAAGGCCATAGAGCGCCTTATCGAGTTTGTAGACATGGGTCGGGAAATGGGGATCTTCAAACCCCGGGGGTTGCTTCACATAGACCAATTCATATAGAGGACCGTTGAGAAAAGCACTCTTCACATCCATTTGATATAACTTAAAGTTGAAGTGAGAAGCATAAGCAAGAAGGATACGGATTGACTCGAGACGAGCCACGGGAGCGTAGGTCTCCCCATAGTCGATTCCTTACACTTGAGAGTACCCTTGAGCAACCAAGCGAGCCTTGTTCCTCACAACGATCCCATTGGCGTCTTGTTTGTTCTTGAACACCCACTTGGTTCCAATGACATTCCGGCACTCCTTGGGCTTCTCCACCAAAGTCCAAACTTCATTGCGCTTGAAGTTGTTGAGTTCTTCGTGCATAGCTTCCACCCAATCCGGGTCTTCAAGTGCCTCAAACACCTTTTGAGGTTCCACACAAGAGACGAAGGCATGATGGATGCTAAAGTTGGCTAATTGTCTCCTTGTGGAAACTCCTTTTCTCACACTTCCAATCACACTATCCAAAGTATGACTCCCTTTGCGAAGAGCTTCTTCCACTTTCCTTGCACGGCGAGCTTGAGCTTCTTCAAAAGACTCTTGAGAAGCCACTTGGTCATCACCACTATTTTGGTCCTCGCCTTGACCTTCAACTTGAGCTTGATCAACATCATGAGCATGCTCAACATCTTGAGCTTGGCCTTGATCTACCATTGGTGAGAAATCACCACCGTCCACTTGGTCTTGATCTTGGCCTTGCTCGCTTGAATGAGGGTCTAATGCTTGTCTTTGGTTAGCATCTATCGGTCCTTGAGGAGCTTGTAGAGCTTGTGAAGGTGAAGGCTCCACTTGAGTAGAGCATAGTCCTTCTCCTTCGGCCAAAAGGTGTCCCTCAATGGGTATGAGATGACCCACACCCATTCTTCTTATGGCTTGGGGAGGTATTTCGTCACCTACATCACAAACACCACTTTGCTCCACACGGGAGCCGTCATTCTCGTCGAATCTCACGTTAGAAACTTCAACAACACGAGCGGACTCTTTGTCAAAGATTCTAAAAGCATGAGATTCGGCGGCATAACCAACAAAGATACCCTCAAGAGCTTTAGAGTCAAATTTGGACAAATGAACACCCTTTCTAAGATAGAAGCACTTACAACCGAATACTCGAAAGTATTTGATGTTAGGCTTGTTGCCGGTGAGGATCTCATAAGGAGTCTTGTTCAAGCCCTTGCGAAGATATAGCCGGTTGGAAGCATGACAAGCGGTATTGATAGCTTCGGCCCAGAAGTTATATGGAGACTTAAACTCCGCTAACATTGTCCTTGCCATGTCCATCAAGGTCCGGTTCTTCCGCTCGGCTACACCATTTTGTTGCGGAGTGTAGGGGGAGGAGTATTGATGTTGAATTCCCTCATCACTCAAGAATTCGTTGACGGTGTAGTTCTTGAACTCCGTCCCGTTATCACTCCGGATCATCAAGATATCTTGGCCATATTGACGCTCCACTTCCTTGACGAAGTCCATGACGGTTTGTTGGGTCTCGTATTTGTGCTTGAAGAAGTAGACCCAAGTATATCTTGAATAGTCATCAACAATCACCAAGCAATACTTCTTCCCTCCTAGACTTGCATGAGATGGAGGGCCAAAGAGGTCCATGTGAAGGAGCTCTAAGACCCTCTTAGAGGAAATGATCGTCTTGCTAGGATGAGGAAGTTCATGCATCTTTCCTTCAATGCAAGCTCTACACACACGATCTTTGGCAAATGTTAGATCGGTTAGTCCTAGGATGTGGTTACCTTTGTGGAGTCTTTGCAAAGTTCTCATATTGACGTGGCCTAGCCGGCGATGCCATAGCCATCCCACGTCAACTTTAGCCATTAGGCAAGTTGCGGCTTTAGTGACCTTCTCCGAGAAGTCAATCACATATAAGCCGTTTTCAACATGCCCAACAAAAGCTACTTTAAGAGACTTGCTCCACAAAAGAACCACAATCCCAACATCAAAGAAAGTTGCAAAGCCCATATCGGCAAGTTGAGCTACGGAGAGTAAATTGTAAGAGAGAGACTCAACAAGCATGACATTCTCCACGGAAACATCTTGAGAAATAACAACTTTACCAAGACCCAATACCTTTGACCTTGAGGAATCTCCATAGGTGACGTAGCCCGCACTAGATGAACCGGTGCGAAGCTCCTTCACCAACTCTTTGCTTCCGGACATATGATTGGTAGCACCGCTATCAATTATCCATTGTCCCGCACCGGAAGCAAAGCCCTACAAGAGGTCAAGCTTTGTTTTTAGGTACCCATTTTTCAATGGGTCCTCTTTTGTTAGTGACAAGGGTCTTAGGAACCCAAATAGACCAAGCAATGCATTCATTAGGTGAGCCAACAAATTTAGCATAAACATGTCCATCATAAGCACGACGAAGAACATAAGAGGGGTTATATTTTCCCGCAAAGTCGTTGTGGTTAGGCATTGCCCTCTTGGCATTCCCAACTACCTCCCTCACAAGCTCCCCCTCCTCCTCATAAACATTGCCATCCTCGTCAAAGCATATGTCATTTGGGATGTGCTTCTTAGGAGGAGGAGTGGGCACAAGAAATTGTGTCTTCTTGTTGTTCTTCTTCTTGTTCTTTTTCTTGTTCCTCTTCTTGTTGGACTTGGGAGTGAAACCAAGCCCGGTCTTGTCACCATGTTGCTTTTGAGCACTCAAAAGCTCGTCAAGTCTTGTGTCACCTTTGGGGGCATCTTTCTCATAAAGAGGGTTAGAGTAACAAGTACTTGCAACAAAGGTGCTAGAAGATAACTTGGTTGCTTCTTTAGCAATCATAGCATTTAGTTTCTCATTTTGTAACCTAAGTTCATTAGCTACTGATTGAGCAATATCACGATCATTCTTAAGTCTAGCAATGTCCAAGTTATAGGATTCTTCAAGACCTAACTTGGATGCCTCAAGTGCCATCCTTAGATCTTGCTCAACCTCAAGAGATTGATTGAGAGTTGCAATTTCATCGGCATACTCACGAGCATGCCCTTCTAGCTCAAAGATGCGTTCCTCATTTTTATCATTAAGTTGAAGAGACTCATTATATTGATTTAGGAGAATCTCAAATTGAGCTTTGGTCTCCCCATTCAAGGTTGACATGAAGGTGTCAAAATCATTAGGCTCATCCTTATCACTACTAGTATCAACACAATCCATCAAAGATAAGCTTCTAGGTATGATGGGTATGAAAGTCGGTGATACCTTTGTAGCGTGAGCCATAAGACATGTTCCCTTGGAGTTGAAGCGCTTGGACTCGTTTGCGGAAGCGAAGAGGGATGGTGAAGAGATGGGCTTGGCGATGGCGATGGCGGCCCTTCCTACTTCTTCATCATCACTTGCATCATCACCGGATGGGTATTCTTCTTGAGTCGTCAAGGCATGTATTGGAACGGCTTTCTTCTTATCAAAGTTCCTTGGTGGGTAAGACTTGGCCTTCATCTCCTTGCGAATGAGTCTTCCATTGTGATCTTCCACTCTTTCATAGGGACAATCCGCGATGAAGTGGTGTTGATTCCCACAATTGTAGCATGTCCTCACTCTACTTGTGGCCTTAGGTTTGGAGGGACTTGATGACTTCCACTTCTTCATGAAAGCCAGTTGAGCAAGAGCCATGTGTTCGGCATGAGCATACTTCATGTCTTCGGGACTTCCACTCATAGACTCTTCCTCTTCCATCAAACTTGCTTCTTCATGAAGAGAAACTTTTGCCTTCAAAGCAAGGTTGGGTGCACGCACACCACGTGCACGAGCTAGAGCATCATCCGCATTCTTCTCAGAAATCTTCCTTGCCACAATCTCTTGCAAGATGTCATGAGCGGTCATCTTCCTAAAGTTGGCATCTCCCTTGATTGAGTTCATAGTATCCTTGAAGAAGGGCAAGAGAGCTTGGACAAATTTCCTCTTCATCCATCTTCCATCACATTGAGTGGAGCCGAGGTCGACAAGCTTCACTTGGAGTGCCGAGAGACGACGATGAAGTTCTTCGGGAGATTCACCATCAAGCATAGCGAAGTTGTCCGCTTCATTAGACGCCTCATCAAACTTGGACTCTTGAATGCTCTCATTGCCGATGAAGAGTTTGGTGAGAGCATCCCAAGCTTCCTTGGCGGAAGAGATGTTGCGGACGAAAGCCTTGTCCTTCTCGGAGAGTGACATGTGAATGAGGTGCAAGGCGGAGGCATTGAGCTGCTTGTCGATTTGCTCCCAAGGTAGCAAGTTGGTCAAGTCCTTGGAAGTTGGATGATAACCCTGCTCAATGATCCTCCAAAGCTCAATAGACACGAAATTGATGTGAGAGCGCATGTTATCTTGCCAATTGGCAAAGCTAGAAGCATCAAGTTGTGGCGGAGGGCCGCATGAGGCAAGGTGTGGCATTTGAAGGTGCCTTCCGGAGACATAGCTCGTAGGATGTGGAACCTCCGTGCTATGTCCCCGAGAGGTGTCATCTTTCTTGGGGGGATCCTCGTTGTTCTCATTCCCATCCTTCTCCGGATCTTCCTCGTTTAAGGATGGCTTATCCTTACCCGAGGTGTCATCCGGAGTTGGTGGAGTGGTACTTGATGTTCCACTAGTGAGAGCATCAAGTTGAGATTTTTGGCTTTCCATGGCTGCCATCATAGCATCCATGCGAGTCATTATGTTGTTAAAATCCGCCTTAGTGACGGGTTCCTCTTCGCCCATGATCTCTTAGGCGGTTAAGCCCAATCAAAGAGCACGAGGCTCTGATACCAATTGAAAGGGGCCCCACGGGCGACTAGAGGGGGGGGGGTGAATAGGCGCTACACAAAATTTTACCTTTTTCAATTTTAGGCTTGACACAAAGTAAATTCTCTAGATGTGCAACTAGGTGAATTTCCTAAGTGGCAAGCAAGCAAGTGAACAAGTAAACAAGTAAACAAGTAAGTGAGTTCAGGCAAGAAATAACCGAGGAGCGGAGACCGGAGACACAAGGATGTATTCCCGTAGTTCCTTCCCTTTGAGGGGAAGTACGTCTACGTTGGAGAAGTGTGGTGACACGGAGTCGACCAACGCCACGGAGGCTCACCTTATTCTCCGGTGAGCAAGCCACGGAGGCTAGCTCGTTCCACTAAGCGGTGGTATTGGGGGAACTCACCGAATCCCTTACACGGAGATTGGGGCACACATCCACAACTGAATTGGAGGCTCCCAAGAAAGCCACGGAGGCTAGAATCCACAAAGACTAGAGAAATCTCGAAACAAATCACCTAGTGTTTCCAAAGAACCACTAGGAACAAATCCCTCAAGCAAAAGGAGGGGAAATAGAAATTCCTTCGGTGGAGATGTAGATCGGGACCTCCTCCTTCGATCCTCCAAAGATCTAAGACTTTGGGTGGTTGAGGGTGGAGATCTTGCAGTGGGGTTGGCTCCAAATAGTGTCTTCTTCTTAATAAGGACGAGCCAACAGGAGAAGAAGAGGGGAGGGGGTATAAATACCCCTTCCCGAATGTATCCGTTGCAGCCTCCAGGGACCGGATTATCCGGCCCAAACTTGAACCGGATAATCCGGCCACCGGATAATCCGGCCCACTTCTGGACAAAAATCCGGCCAATAATCCGGCCAAGAATCTGGGTGACGCGCACTCTGGAACTTTTGGTCCTTAGCCATTTTCACCGGGGGGGCGGATAATCCGGCCCACTTTTGGACAAAAATCCGGCCAATAATCCGCCCATGGATCTGGGTGACGCGCACTCTGGAACTTTTGGTCCTTAGCCATTTTCACCGGGGGGCGGATAATCCGGCCCACTTTTGGACAAAAATCCGGCCAATAATCCGCCCATAGATCTGGGTGACGCGCACCCTGGAACTTCTGGTCCTTAGCCATTTTCACCGGGGGGCGGATAATCCGGCCCACTTTTGGACAAAAATCCGGCCAATAATCCGCCCATAGATCTGGGTGACGCGCACCCTGGAACTTCTGGTCCTTAGTCATTTTCCGGGATGGCCGGATTATCCGGCCCAGTTTTGGCCTAAAAATCCGGCCAGTCTTCCTGCACAAAAACTTTGGTAAAATGTCTTGGTGTTGTCAACTAACACACAAAACTAGGGAGGCTAGAAAATGCCCTAACACCATGGGTGTTAGATTGTTGCCAGATGTAAACTAGATTATTGACTCTAGTGCAAGTGGGAGACTGTTGGAATTATGCCCTAGAGGCAATAATAAAGATGTTATTATTATAATTCTTGTTCATGATAATGTTTATATTCCATGCTAGAATTGTATTAAGCGGAAACTTTAATACTTGTGTGGTTTATGAACAACACCGTGTCCCTAGTACGCCTCTATGGACTAGCTCATTGATTAATGATGGTTGAGGTTTCCTAACCATAGACATGAGTTGTCAATTAATAATGAGATCATATCATTAGGAGAATGGTGTGATGGACAGACCCAAATAAAGCAGAGCAATTAGATCGTGTCATTGTGTTCATCTTTGCGAAGCTTTTCTATGTCATGTATTGTATTCCTTAGACCATGAGATAATACAACTCCCTAGTATCGGAAGAAAGCTTTGAAGTCATCAAACGTCATCCTATGTGAGGGTGATAATAAAGGTGTCTCTCAGGTGATCGGAAAGTACTTGTTGGGTTGTATGTATCGAGATGGAATTTGTCCCTCCCAAGTCGGAGAGATATACTTCGGGCCCACTCGGTAATCGATATCAACACCGCTTGCAAGCATGTGGTTAAGGAGTTAATTACAAAGTGATATCAGATTACGGAACGAGTAAAGTACTTGCTGTGAACGAGATTGAACTAGGTATGGTGATACCGACGATCAAATCTCGGGCAAGTAAAATATCGTGTGACGAAGGGAATACATATACGGGATTAATTGAATCCTGACATCACGGTTCATCTGATATGATCATCGATGAATATGTGGGAGTCAATATGGGTTTCCAGATCCCGCTGTTGATTATTGATAGAAGATCATGTCTACATATTCTCGAACCCGTAGGGTCACACACTTAACGTGTATCGATGCTAGGATAGAATGGATAATTGGTTTATGAGTTTTAGTTCGGAGTCTCGGATGAGATCCAGGACATCATGAGAGGTTCCGGAATGGTCCGGAGAATAAGATTCATATAAAGGAAAGCAGTTTTTGGATTCCGGAAAGGTTTCGGAGGTTATCGGTATTGTACCGGAAGGTTCTAGAAGGTTCCGGAGTGGGACCAACGTGGGCCCACTTGACGGAGGCCTGCGTGGGCCTAAGGGGAAGTGCCCTGGCCGCCTTGGGCCAGGCGCACAAGGCCCCTAAGGCCCAGCCGGCCAGCCCAAGGGGAAACCCTAAGGGAGTCTTCAAAGAAGGAAGGGGGGAAACTTGCCCCCCACTCTCCCTACTCCAAGTCGGTGCCCTATGGTTTGGGGAGAGGCCAAGCTGGCCGGCCACCCCTCTATATATAGGGGGCAAGGGCGCAGCCCTCTCTTACCCCTAACCCAAACCCTAGCCGCCAACTGCTGCCCTCCCTCTCTCTCTCTCGTGACTGCGCGTAGGCGAAGCCCTGCCGCAGAAACTCTCCACCATAAGCACCACGCCGTCGTGCTGCCGATCCAATCTATCTCTCCATCATACTTGCTGGACCAAGGAAGGAGGAGACATCGCTGCACCGCACGTGTGCAACTCTCGGAGGCGCCGCCACTTGCGGTGTAGGATCGGATCGGATCGCGAGGAGGAGACGGCGAGTACGACTACGTCAACCACGTTCTATTGAACGTTTCCGTTGTGCGAATCTTCAAGGGTATGAAGATCTCATCTACCTCTCTCGTTGATTACATCTCCTAGATTAGATCTTGGCTTTCTTGTTCGCTTCCGTAGGAAAAATTTTTTTTCTATGCTGCAAAACCCATCACCCTAGGCCTTGTTTCCAAGCATTGTACACCGTTTACTTACTGTTTTGTTACATGTTTGCTCGCAGTGATATTTATTTCATATCATAGTTACTACTTATAATCATCACTACCGCTTGTATTTTACTATCTCTTCACCGAACTAGTGCACCTATACATCTGACAAGTGTATTGGGTGTGTTGGGGACACAAGAGACTTTCTGTATCGTAATTGCAGGGTTTGAGAGGGATAGCTTTGACCTCTTCCTCCCTGAGTTCGATAAACCTTGGGTGATCCACTTAAGGGAAACTTGCTGCTGCTCTACAAACCTCTACACTTGGAGGCCCAACAAGTGTCTACAAGAATAGAAGTGCGTAGACATCAAGCTCTTTTCTGGCGCCATTGCCGGGGAGGTAAGGTAAAAGGTACTCGCATCCTTCTGTGTGAGTGTTCGGAGTTATTTCCTTTAGATTCTACAATTACATCTTTTTGTTTCTTGTTTTTATTTTCACTAGTTAGGCTTAATGGAAAACAAAGAGTTCTTTAGTCTTTTTCCTGATTTTAGATTTGAAGAGAAAATTGAAAATCCTCTGGAGCTTATTTCGCATAGCAATGTTATTAGTACAAATGCTTTGAATACCGTTAATGCTAATGCTATAGAAAAGTCTAAGCTTGGGGAAGCTGGTTTTGTTAAGTATGATATTTTTAGTCCCCCAGCTTTAGTGGAGAAGGTTTGTTCTGATAATATTTTATCTCCCATATGTGATGTTTCTAGTGATGCTTGTGCTCCTCATCCTTTTAAAATACCTACGAAGATTGTTGAACATGTTAGGGATAACTGCTATTTAGGAGATGGAACTGTCCATCCTGGTGACCATTTGCTTTTTATACATGAATTATGCGAGTTGTTCCAGTGTGCAGGTATTTCAATGAACCAAGTTAAGAAGAAGCTATTCTCTTTTTCGCTGAAAGGCAGAGCTGAGGAATGGTATAAAACATTGAAGGATGGCCGATCTATTGATTGGGAGGAAATTGAACCTCTCTTTTATTCTAAATTCTATCCTTCTAGTCAGGTTTATAAAGATAGGAATTACATTTATAATTTTCATCCGCATGAGGGAGAAATCATTGCCCAAGCTTGGGGAAGATTGAAGTTACTAATGCATAAGTGTCCTATTCATGATCTTCCCTGTAATATTGTTATTAATAATTTTTATGCAAGGCTTTCAAGACATTACAAGGACTATCTAGATGCATGCTTTGATGGGTCTTTCACAAGCAAGGATGCCGACACCAAGTGGGGTCTGCTTGAGACAATTCAAAACAATATTGAAGGTTGGGATAGCGTCAAAGGTAAAGGATCAGGTATGAATTACGAGTTTGATTGCATTAAGTCTTTCGCTGAAACTGCTAATTTTCAAGAGCTTAGTGCTAAATATGGTCTTGATCCTCAAATTATAGTTGATTGCTTTAAAGCCTTTGCTTCCCATATGAATGTTCCTAAAGGAAATGGGGACGTGTATCATGAACCTTTTAAGGACACTTGCATAGAAAGTGATATTGTTATTGATGATTGCAATAAACATGCTCAAACTTCTAAAAGTACTATTTCTTATAAGCATGTTAATTTTTGTGGAATACATAGACCTTGTGAACAGAGTTACAACAAGGAAGATTATTGCATCACCCACGCAAATGAAGAAACCAGTATGTGGCTCAAGGATCTAGATGTGCTTGGTGAAAGGGTTTGTGAGCTTTATCCTTTTCTTTGTGAATTTTGCGGTGAAAAGGGGCACTTTAATTTTCAATGCCCAATTAATCGAACGAGTACCGCAAATTTGTATTGTGATGATAAGATTACTTCCAATCAGTATGATGAGCTTACTTTGTTTTTGAATTGTGAAGAGATATCTAGAAAGATTTCTTTGGTTGATATGAGAGATGTTGATATTAATAGCACCCTTCGTGGTTGTCGTCTCTATTGTGCTAAAGATTGCCTCACAAATACTTACTTACAAGATCTTATAAAACATGATGTTTTGCCAGGCTATGACATGACTAACAGATATTTCGATCTTATTAATAGAGAGGAGGAATCCTCCAAAGTTTCTTCTGTTGTTCCTGTCAGCAAACCAGATTATGTGGAGAAGATGCCTTTCCCTCCTAGAGAATATGTGGAGAAGATGCCCTTCAAGTCTCTCCCTCCTAAAGGAGAGAGTAAGAAGAGTATGAAGAAGAAGAAGAAGAAGAAGAGTAAGAGGCGAGAGGACACGGTATCCTTCCCTAAGCGTTATGATCCTACTATAGATTATGATAATTCTGATTGGGATGATGTTCCTATGCCTGTTACCTATGTTAGTGATCATGATTGGGAAAAGCACTCTACTTTTGATATTGAAAATCTTTTTGGTACCGATTCTAAGGTTAATAATTGTTGTACCATTAGTACTATCCATGTTCCTTCTTATGATGATATGTTTGATGAGTATGCTTTGCAAAATAGCTGTTTTCTAGCTTGTGATGATACTAAACCTCTAGTTTATGATGGTTATGATGATGAGTATAATATTTTCAGTTCACCTACTATTGAGGAGAAAAATAGTTATGATTACAATATGCCTACTATTTTTGATGATTATGGTGATGAGAATAATTATTCTGTTGAATCTGCTCCTACTACGATTGTTCATGTGGGGAGTATTCATTCTTTTATGCATGTAGCTCGTGATAGGGATGCTTTAAATGATAGTTATATTGTTAGTTCTATTCATGATGCTACTGAAAGTTATTATGAGAGAGGGAAACATGGTTTGATGGATCTCAACAATATTGAGTTTCCCCTCTTTATGTTGCAATTCTTGAAGTTGTACTTGTTTTGCCTTCCTATGCTTTTTGCTTTGCGCTTTCATGACTTGTTTTTCTACAAGACTATTTTTCATAGGAAGTGGTTTAGATTTAAATGTGTTCCATATTTGCTTTTTGATGCTCTTTATTGCTTTAAGTTCCTATATGGCGCCTTTGCCTCAAGCTCTTATATGGCGCCCACATGAGCATCTTTGCAAATTACTGTGCCTAGCTCAAAGGCGTTAAAGAAAAGCACTCTTGGGAGATAACCCATTGTTTATTTTCAGTATTTTTTCTTTTATTTGAGTCTTGGAAGTTATTACTACTGTAATAACCGCTCCTTATCCTTTTTATTTCATTTTTGTGCCAAGAGAAGCCTCTAATTTGAGTGAGGTAAGATTTGGAGATGTTGCTGTCCTGAAACTGTTTTCGGTGCTGCACCGTAAACATTCGTATAAATTCTCTGTATATATTTTGGACCTGATATTTCTTGTGCATATGCCCCAGGTTATATCCAAACTTTCATTAGTTGAACACTTTTTGATTTGAGCAACAGAAAAACCCTAAAAAATTCGACCTTTGTCAGCTGTTCTGTTTTGACAGATTTCTGCCAATATTTGTGTTTGCCGCTTTATCATTTTCTTTTTTAGTTCTTTTGATCATGGAACTTTTGGGGAAGTTGCTACAGTAGTATATGCTTAATATATGGTGGTTTTGGGTTGAAACCTGAAGCAAAAAGAGGTTGATTCAATGTTATGCTTACACTAATGTTGCTAATAGAATTGTGTTCAGTTTTGTATGAAGGAAGTTTTCAAGTGTAGGGATTGGAGAATGATGAGATGAGTTGAAGAATGGACAAAAGCTCAAGCTTGGGGATGCCCATGCATCACCCCAAGAAATATCCAAGAAGTACAAGCGTCAAAGCTTGGGGATGCCCCCGAGACACCCCTTCTTCATCGGCAAAAATCAGGTCACCTTTCAAAACACTATATTTTTATTGCTTCATGCACTATGCGTTTTTCTTGGAGCGTCAGTTGTTTTTGTTTTTAGTTTTCTTTTGCTTTGTTTGCTGCAGTAAATGGTTAGATCACATCATGTTTCTTTTGGAGGAAATGAACTCGCTTTTCATTTGCCAAGAACACTCTAGTTTTTACTCTTTTCGTTTCAACGAGTGTTCTCTTTTTCCGCTACTGCGTTTAGCTTGCATTTTTTGCCTTGATTTTTGTTCAGATCTTGTTTTATCTTTGCATCAAGGTGTATTTGGACCTCTGGTATATGTTGATTTTCCTCAAAAGAGTTTCCTCAAAAGGGTTTGAATGGTGTTGGAAAAGAGAAAAAGTTTCATACAAAAAAGTGGTACAAAAAGGAGCTTATGTAGACTGCGGCCTAGGCTTTTTCATGTCATGCTTGATGTCTTTTTGATAGTATGCTTAGTGGTTTTGCTGTAGCATGACTTGTCTTAAATAACTGAGATTGCTTAATGAGCCTTTGAAAAAATCATGCGTTGTTTTTATTATATGGAAGCATTTATTTGGTTTTCTCCTTGATGCTTTATTTGGGTTGACTTGGCGCATGCTCACACATGTTAGACTCATACAAAGTTGCCAATAGCCTCTATGATCATTTAGTTTTTGACTTTTGATGCCATCTTATGCTTCTTTTAATGTTGCTTTGTCGCTATGCATGATTATGGCCGTTATTGCTCTCTTAGTTGGTCGCTCCCAGTCTTTTGCTAGCCCTCATTTTGTACTGAGTATGAGCTCTACTCGTGCATCCAACTCCCAAAAACCAAGTTTGCCATTGTGTCCACTATAAATTCCTATGCATGGTATTTGTAAGCCATTCAAAGTAAATTTTCATGTGCTACCTTTCAAAAACCTTCAAAACACTTCTCGTTTTGTGACACTGTTTTCAGCTCATGGGGACATAGTGGTCGGATTTGCTATCTTCCATATTGCTTATTCCAAAAAGAAAAAAAAGGAAAAAAAGAAAAAAAGGCACTCCTCCATGGAATGTGAATGTTGGTGGGCACCCGATGGAATTAGTTAGCCATGATTTGAGAAAGGAAAAAAGGTGGGGAGGAGTGCCAAGCTTTA
This sequence comes from Dactylis glomerata, assembly GCA_007115705.1. Lineage (NCBI taxonomy): Eukaryota > Viridiplantae > Streptophyta > Magnoliopsida > Poales > Poaceae > Dactylis > Dactylis glomerata. Next base: position 4,471,536 of record QXEO01000555.1, read on the forward strand.
TAAAAAAGAGCACAAAAGTGCCAATCTCTCTCTCAAAAACTTGCTTCATTTTTGTATGGAAGATAGTAAGAACCCCATTGCCAGTCGTTGACAAAGACAACCACCTCTCAAAACCAATTTTTATCTCTCTGCTTTACAAATGAAAAGCTCTAGCACATGTTTAATCACTACTTCCCTCTGCGAAGGGCCTTTCTTTTACTTTTATGTTGAGTCACCACCTTCTATCTTTATGCACCATTAAGAGAGCATAGTTGTCATTTTGAGTATAATGTGCATTGTCCCAAAGTTTTCATTGATTGATTCATGATCATGGTTTCACTTGTTCTCAAATTATTTGTATCTAGTATCCCTCTTAAACTTGAAGGTGTCCTATGCATTTATGTTTTGCTCTCTCATTAAGGACAAGCTGAAAACCATTTGTTATGTTTTTCCTTATGATTTGAACACACGTTTGACTTTCATTGTTTCATTTTCATGATCTTTTGTTTGTGTTCATTTGCATGTTTACAACATGGTTGCTAAGTTCTTTATTATCAAGATTATGTCTTTCATGCCCATGTTTTAAGTTCTTTGATCTCAGCTCACAATGCTTACATATATGATCAAGATTGTGTAGGTGCATGTCACCTCAAAAATTATTCGTTTGTTATCACTTACCTACTCGAAGACGAGCAGGAGTTAAGCTTGGGGATGCTGATACGTCTCCAACGTATCTATAATTTTTTATGCACCATGCTTGTTTTTACACCATTTGCCTTGTGTTTCGTTACACTTCGTGGCACTTTTATGCATTTTCCGGAACTAACCTATTAACAAGTTGCCACAGTGCCAGTTCCCTGTTTTCTGCTGTTTTTGTGTTTCAGAAAAGCTACACAGGAAATATTCTCGGAATTGGACGAAACAAAAGCCAGAAGTCTTATTTTTCCCGGAAGCTTCCCGAAGACCGAAAGAGAGCCGGAGGGGGGCCAGAGGCCGCCCTCACACATAGGTGGCGCGGCCCAGGCCCTGGCCGCGCCACCCTGGTGTGAGGAGCCCCTGGCTGCTCCCTGACGACGCCCCTTCGCCTATATAAAGCCTCGGGACGGAAAACCCTAGGAAAATCGGCAATTTTCCAGAAAGAGTTCCGTAGCTCCGCCGCCGTCGAAGACAAATTTCGGGGGACAGGAGTCTCTGTTCCGGCACCCTGCCGGGACGGGGAAGTGCCCCCGGAGCCATCTCCATCGGTCTCCATTGCCGTCTCCGCCGTCTCCATCGACCTCACCGCCATCTCCATCAACCTTGCTGTCTCCTATGATGAGGAGGGAGTAGTTCATCCCCGGGGCTGAGGGCTCTACCGGTAGCTATGTGGTTCACCTCTCTCTCCCATGATGTGATCTTTATGTGATCGTGAGCTTTGTATCATGTTGAACAAGTAGATGTTATTATTCAGATATTATGTGTACTCTAGTGGTGTTATTAAAGTAATCTATTCCTCCTGCCATGGTGTAACGGTGACAGTGCGTGCATCATGGTGGTACTTGGTCTAGGCTACGATTGTGATCTCTTATGGATTATGAGAATAATTATCGCTATGATAGTATTGAAGTGATCTTTTCCTCCTTTCATGGTGTAATGTTGACAGTGTGTGCACCGTGTTAGTACTTGGTCTAAGTTGCAATAATATCTATCTTGAGTTGTGCTTTGATTTGGATATCTCTATGAGTGGTGTTTGTCAAGTACTTGATGAACTTTAAGGAGTGCTTCGTAGCCCTACGCAATGATTAGTGTTATTCAATAGGAGAGTAATTCAGAGTGCCATAGTGAAGAGAAGTTTTCTACTGGTTCAATTGTGTTATATTGTTGGGAGTGTGTCCACTAGTGAAAGTATGATCCCTAGGACTTGTTTCCAAGCATTGTACACCGTTTACTTACTGTTTTGTTACATGTTTGCTCGCAGCGATATTTATTTGATATCACAGTTACTACTTATAATCATCACTACCGCTTGTATTTTACTATCTCTTCGCCAAACTAGTGCACCTATACATCTGACAAGTGTATTGGGTGTGTTGGGGACACAAGAGACTTTCTGTATCATAATTGCATGGTTGTTTGAGAGGGATAGCTTTGACCTCTTCCTCCCTGAGTTCGATAAACCTTGGGTGATCCACTTAAGGGAAACTTGCTGCTGCTCTACAAACCTCTGCACTTGGAGGCCCAACAAGTGTCTACAAGAATAGAAGTGCGTAGACATCAAGGATTGGCACCTCCTGCTAAAAAAAGGAACATGAGAAGAAATGTTAATTTAGTCACAGGATGCAAAGCAAAACTTGTTGTCTCTTTGAAAGAAAGCAAGTGGCATGTCACAAATATTGAACTCCATCACAACCATCAGCTAAGCCCTTCAGATGAGAGCAAATTCCTACGATCCCACAGAATGATGACTGACCAGGAAAAGCTATTTATTTGCACTTTCACTTTTGTGAAACTGCCAACAAGGAAAATAATGGCTATACTGACATACCTAAGAGGTGGGAAGCCTAAAAATGTTCCATACAACAAGAAGTATGTGAGCAATGTGATGACTGCAATTAGACAAGAAGATAAATCAAATGATATGATGAAGGTTCTGGACTACTTTAGAAAGAGAAAAGAAAAGGACCCTAGGTTCTACTACGCATTCGAGAGAGGGCCAGGGAACAAGGTTCGGAGTATATTTTGGAGTGACGGCTTCTCTCGTCAGATGTATGATTTGTATGGAGATTGCTTGAGTTTTGATACAACATACAAAACAAATAAATACAACCTCCCCTTTGCTCCTTTTGTTGGTGTTACAGGGCATGGACACAACTGTCTCTTTGCATGTGCAATTATTAACAATGAACAAGCTAAAACTTTCAAGTGGCTGTTCAAGGAGTTTCTAACCTGTATGGGTGGAAAACAACCTACAACTGTAATCAGCGACCAAGATGTTGCAATGAAGAATGCAATCCCTGTAGTGTTCACAAATTCAGTGCACAGAAACTGCTTCTTCCATATTAAGAGAAAGGCAGAGGAAAAATGTGGTGGGAGTTTTGGAAGAATACCGAACCTGCATGCTGACTTCAGTGACATCCTCCGGAACTAACTCACTGTTGCTAAATTTGAACATCTCTGGCCTGAAATGATTACAAAATATAATGTTGGCCACTTGAAATACCTGAAGATAATGTGGGACAACAGAGATAAATTTGTTCCTCTGTACTACAAACAGAATTTCCTACCTTTCATACACTCGACTGCTAGAAATGAGGGCACAAATGCAATGTTCAAGGACAATGTTGGATCAACATATAGTGTCATTAGCTTCTTGGGAGAATACCAGAAAATATCTAAAAATATAGTAGAATTGGAAAAAGAACAGGATTCAGTAACAAGGACAACTGAGCCAGATTATTGGGTGCGCAGCGAACTAGAACTACAAGCCGGACGCATATACAACAGAAAAATCTTCTATCGGTTCCAGAAACAAATAATGTTTACAACAAAGTTGCATGTTCAAGAGATTGAAAGGTTTGTTCGCTATGAGGTCTATAAGACACCAATGTTTCAACTTCAAGATTTCAGAACTAGGAGATACCTTGTTTCAGTTGACATAGCATCACAAAATTTTGCCTACATATGTTGCAAATTTGACAAGGATGGCATAGTATGTGCTCATATTCTCCGAGTCCTAGTCCATCTAAACATCTCTGAGTTACCTACAAGGTATTACATCGACAGATGGAAACCAAAAGATAGAAAATATATTAGAGACAAGCAATACATGCCAATTGATCTCACTACAAGTAATAAGCATCTGAGAAACTGTGTTCTATCAAAAAGATTGTTAAACATAGCTTCTGAAGGATCTATCATAGATCATAAATACAGTTATCTGATGGATCAGTGCAAAAACATAGAAGATAGACTTGATGAAATGACAAGAGAAGATGAAGAATCAGAAAAATTGAATAAGGAAAAGAGAAAGCAACCTGCTCCCACTCAAGCTCAACCCCATGAAGATGGATACAATGATTTCCTTGAAGATCCTGATATTGCTCCTTTGAAAGGCCGTCCAAAGAGTTCTAAAAGACAAAAGACATTTGTTGAAGAACTGTTTTCCAAAAATAAGATTACATGTAGTCATTGTGGCTCACATCACCACAACATTGCTACATGCACGAAGAAGCACTTACCAAAATATAGTAAAGAGAAGAAGGGCAGAGGCAACAATAAGAAGAAGCCCAATGGTAATTACTATATTTTTAGACATATTTTATCTCTAATGCAACAAATCACATATATTATGCAAAAAGCTAATGACTCTCTTGTGTATTATGCTTTTTATAGAAGCTAATGTTGGAGATGGGAACGAAACAACAAAACAGAGCCAAGCAAAGCCTCAAAAGAAGACGGCGGCCAAGACAAAAAAAACAACATCAACGATATCTAGCTTGTGAATCAACAATTGAAGAAGTTTTCAGATTTTTGTAATATTATTTGACATATTAATTTAGGATACAGTAAGAAAAAAGATGGCATACCTACAATGGTCGCCTTCTTTTCACATAAGACTTGAAGTACTTGTTCCTTATGTTTTCCTTGACTTTACTGTAATTTAAAGTTGTGTATTGCAAGAAAGAAGAACAAAAAAGAAAAATATAACACCTCGCATGGGACAAATATACAAATAGGACGCGTATTCAAGCCATTAATAAAAGAAAACAATCAAAAAATAATGGATATAAAAAAAGAAGATCAACATGATAACATGTCGTAGCTTATACTTTCTGCATATACAAACCACGGATTCAGCAACACAGTCTTTTGTGAGCAAAAAATATACCAGAAAGCAAAAGAAAATGCACGAAAAGTAATATCGTTTTGGTTTCTACACATGTCGTGTTCGGCTGTCCCAGCACACAACCACCACCCCACACTATACAAACTACTACTGTTTTGATGATTATCTGATATGAAACTTGAAATGATATGGATTTGTGAATATTTGCAGATCTTGTTCCTGTAAAACCATCTGCAAAAGAAAAGAGAAATGAAGTGAAACAAAAATAATGACTGAGATATTAGGAATAAAGTGATTACCATAATCAACAAATATAAAATAAAAAAGAGTATGTCAGAATACAATACCTAACTGTTAAAACCAGCAACTAAGAATTTAGCATCTTCCTCGTAGTTATGATCACTCATGATCATGTCATGCGCGTATTTCACACGGAACGCAGGTATATCCAAATGCGAAAATGAACATTGAGCTGGATATCTTGCACAATAGACCTCGAGATACTTCATGCTGAAGATACTACAGTCATTACTGCAGCAATAACACATTATGCAAAAAAACAGAGTAAAAATGCTAGAAAGTCCGAAAAGGGACGCAACGTATAAAAATAGCATGAAAACAATGGTGGCGCGGTGTTGATGATGTATATGACCGGCCAGTTGGGAACCCCAAGAGAAGGTGTGATGAGCACAGCAGCAAGTTTTCCCTCAGTTATGAAACCAAGGTATATTAATCCAGTAGGAAAAAGCCAAACTCAAGAAGGTGATACATGCTAGCTTCGCGACACCTCCGGACAATTTATAGGGCGCCTTGTCCAGTGCTTTGCTTTGCGCCAGCAGCAACGCGGAACCTGCACACAACACAACCAAGAACTTTGCTCCCAACTTATGATGAGGTTATCAACCTCACCGGTTTGCTGTAAACAAAGGAATGAGCGTATCGAGTGGAAAGCAATAGTAGTGTGCAAGAAAATAAACAGTGTGAGTAAAGTAAACAGGTGATAGCAATGTAAAAGAAATTGGACTGGGGTCCACAGTTCACTAGTGGTGTCTCTCCATAAGATAAATAACAACATGCTGGGTAAACAAATTATAGTTGGGCAATTGATAGAATAAAGATAACGTGCATATGTCAAGAGGATTACTATGAGATTTACTCTGGGCATTACAACAAAATACATAGACCGCCATCCAACTGCATCTATGACTAATAATCCACCCACGGGGAATCATCCGAGGACCCCGTGAATATTAAGTTGCAAACAACAGATAACTGCATTAAGCAAAGTGTGTAATGTAAACAAAGCATATGTCCTTGGACATAAGAATGTTGTTTTCTCCCTAGTGGCAACAGCACATCTACAACCTTAGAGGTTTCTGTCACTCCCCCAGATTAAATAGAGGTATGAACCCAACTATCGAGCATAAATACCCCCTCTTGGAGTCACTAGTATCTACTTGGCCAAGATAGCTACTAACAACGGAGAGCATGCAAGATCATAAACAACATAGAGATAACATAAGATAATATTCAGCACATCAACTCAATCATAACACCAATATTCATCGGATCCCAACAAACACAACATGTAGAATTACATAACAGTGATCTCGATCATGTAAAGCAGCTCACGAGATCTAAACATGAAGCACATGGTGGAGAAGACAACCATCTAGCTACTGCTATGGACCCATAGTCCAAGGTAGACTACTCACTCATCGCGCCGGAGGCAAGCATGGCGATGAAGAAGACCTCCGGTGGCGATTCCCCTCTCCGGCAGGGTGCCGGGAAGAGCTTCTGGACCCTCCCGATCTCGGGTCGACAACAATGGTGGATCGTGATGTGTTTCTGGAAAATTGATCGGGGTCTTAGGTTTTTCCCGTCGGGGGGTCTTTATAGGCAAAGCTGCGTCAGAAGTGGACCAGGGCGGTCACACACATAGGGGGTGCGGCCAGGGGCTGGGCCACGCCGCCCTGTTGTGTGGCCGGCCCGTGGCCCCTCTCCGTCTCCTCTTTGGACTTCTGGAAGCTTCGGTAAATTTCTGGATATTCGGCTTTTGTTTCGTCCAATTCCGAGAATATTTCCTGTGTAACTTTTCTGAAACACAAAAACAGCAGAAAACAGGGAACTAGCACTGTGGCATCTTGTTAATACGTTAGTTCTGGAAAATGCATAAAAATACCACGAAGTGTAATAAAACACTAAGCAAATGGTGTAAGAACAAGCATGGAGCATCAAAAATTATAGATACGTTTGAGACGTATCAAACAGCATGACTCGAACTTATAGAAGGATTTGCGTACCCGTTCTTTTGCTTCGGTACATTAGGGTATGTTGTTGCAAATGTGTCAAAGTTCAAATTCTTCAGGCCGGCTTCTTTCCATGTTGTCTTCAAGTTTTTAATCTATTACATAGATAAATTAGTATTAAATGTTGAACCAGCTACACACAAAAAATATGAGGTAGAAAAAAATATTTAAAATAACAATTAATGTAACACATTCAGTTATTACCATTAATTTTGACACCTTCTTATGATAAGTACTTTCACCACTATAGAAGGAATCAAGAAATATGAAATTTTGGTATTTCATGTCAACCAAGAACACAAACCAGTGGTCATCGTAAACAGAAGGGAAGTACAGCTGGAGAAAAAATGAAGAAGAAAGCAAATATATAAGAACAACAGTACAGAAAAAATCTACAAAAAAAGATGAAAAAAGAAATATACAACAGAAACAGATGAATATTGACTACCCCATCAGACAAGTGTAAAGATTTAGCCTTGTTTGATAAAGAGAACGATTCAACAGCCTTTTTTATTCCAATTGACCCTTGTTTCTTCATTTTTCCACTTCTCAAGCAAATAATCCTGTTGTGATAATAAAACAACAGCAACAACATATGGATTCAAATTTCTAAGATAAATAATCTATTTTCTACAAAAAAAAACAAACAAGAAACATGAACAGATAACGTACAGAGGTAGTATTGAAGAAGAAATGCTTGTTTGATTTTCTTGGATGATTATCCTTGAACAGTTTTTGACAGAAAGCATTCATTACCCAAGCTTCAAGCCAACCATCTAGTTTGAATGAGTTTCCCAACTGAAGCAAGCTCACCCTGATGTTGTCAATATTTATAGCCCAAGACCTTACAAGTTTTTTCAGACATTACATTGGTTATAAGGCAATCAAAATAATTTGACCTCATGGAAATAGGTATGATAGAACATATTAAATACTGATAAACAGAACTTACAAATTGTGTTCTTCAATATCACACAGTGAAGTAACAGCTTCCCAGATCCTTTGCTGAATAGGTTGTACTGCCACTCTTGGGCTAGGATCAACATCGAAAGGAGAACACATATATTTGCTACGTTGAGGTATTCTTTGAGGGAGATAATTTTCTTTCCCACGTCTATCAGTTCCTAGAGACAAGCTTGTATTGTACAAACTTTCCGCTTCCTGATTCATACTATTACAGGTGTTTTTGAATGACTTTTCACCCAAAATCTAAAGTTCTGGAGATGAATCCTGCAGAACATGTGTTTCATTTGTTAGATTCATATAAAAACCAAAAGACACCTCGAGTTGCGACTGAACTTGCAACTCAAGTTGAAAACTCTAAAACAGACCATTGAAAACTCAAGTTGCAAGTTGAGTTGCAACTCAAGTTGCAAGTGAACTTGCAAATCTTCAATTGCAAGTCATGTTGCAACTCATGTTGTTATGACTCGACTTGCAACCCAAGTTGCAACTGAAGAGTCAAGTTGCAACTCAAGGTGCAACTGGGCTACCAGCCATACTTCCACAGCTTCAGTTGCAAGTTCAATTGCAAGTGAAGGTTTGGGCAAAAGCAGTTAATACTAGGACAAAAATGAAGCGGCAACTGGGAGCGACCCCCTTCGATTACGACTCAAGTTGTAACTGAAGTTTTCAAAAAAACAAAACACACCTCGAGTTGTGACTGAACTTGCAACTCAAAACATCTTTAGTTGCAAGTTGAGTTGCAACTCAAGTTGCAAGTGAACTTGCAAATCTTCAATTGCAAGTCATGTTGCAACTCAGCACTCATTTGTTACGACTCGACTTGCAACCCAAGTTACAAACTGAAGAGTCAAGTTGCAACTCAGCTTCAGTTGCAAGTTCAATTGCAAGTGAAGGCTAGGACAAAAATGAAGCGGCAACTAAGAGCGACCCACTTTGATTACGACTCAAGTTGCAACTGAAGTTCTCAAAAAACCAAAACACACCTCGAGTTGTGACTTAACTTGCAACTCAAAAAACCTTTAGTTGAAAGTTGAGTTGCAACTCAAGGTGCAACTCGACACTCTTTTGTTACGACTCAACTTGCAACCCAAGTTGAAGCTGAAAGGTGCAAGTGGACTTGCAAAGCTTCATTTGCAAGTCTTGTTGCAACTCAGCAGTCTTTTCTTAAGACTTGAGTTGCAACCCAAGTTGCAACTGAAGGTGCAAGACAACTTGCAAGCTTCAGTTGCAAAAAAGTCAAGTTTCAAACTCAAGGTGCAACTGGGATACAAGGCGACTACAGAAAGCTTCAGTTGCAAGTTCAGTTGCAAGTGAAGGTTTGGTCCAGACCACAAACAGTGACATATGGGTACTAACAACACCTAGGGTTGCAACTAGATTTGCAACTCGCCGACCATATATAACTCCCAAGTTGCAACTCAAGTTTCAACTGCGCAGCATCTTTGGTTGCAACTTGATTTGCAACTCGTCTATCCTATATACCTCCCCGGTTGCAACTTGATTTGCAACTCATCTATCCTATATACCTTCCCGGTTGCAACTCAAAGTGCAACCGTGACACACCTTGTGTTGCAACTCCATTTGCAACTTGCCTACTGTATATACCTTCCCATTTGCAAGCTAAGTTGCAACTGGGAAGCGACTTCGGTTACAAGTCAGATTGCAACTCAAAGTTGCAAACCATCCCTGAGCTGCAACTCAAGCTGCAACTGGGCCCCACCTTCTGTTTCAACTAGATTTGCAACTAAAAAAAGCATCTCAAAAAAGAAAAAGTCGGAACTAGATTTGCAACTCAAGTTGTGACTGAAAATTAGATCAATCAACATACAAAACACAAAATGAGTTTAAACTAAGTTTGCAACTACACAAGCAGAGATGGCACATAAAATGTAGTTTGAGGACAGTTGCGCTTAGAAACAATCTAGAAAAAGATTCAAAAGTTGTTACTCCAATTTTCAACTAATAGACATCACTTGCAAAAGTACTACAGTTAGACTGCTAGTTGCCAACTGATCAGTTAAATACAAAAACAAAAGAAGATGCAACTGATTACTTGGTAGCAAAAAAATATGCTTTAGACCTTGAAAATTGCAGAACAATTCAAAAACTTACAATCTGCACACTCTTCAACAAATCACTGACGGGGCTTATTGTGAGTGACTTGGAAACTTTGACATCATCATCATCATCGTCCTCAAAAAGTTTGCGACCAATGATTAATGATCTGCTACAGTCCTGAAAATAACCAAAATAAAATTTGTTAATTAAACAAAATATTGGAAAACATAAACAACTTGCAGGCAAAAAGACAGTAGCAAAAATATTTACAGTTTCAGCTAGGTACTCACATATGGTTTTCTATTTGAACTTGTGTCCATGAAGGAGTGATCTTGGCTTTTCATCAGACCATTTGGTGATACCTACACAAAAAAATGGAAGCGTTAATTGTACACACATCATAAAAACTAGAAGAAATATGTTCAAGAAAAATACTGGGCAAAACAACACAACTTACAAGATCAATGAAATGGTCTTTCATCTATCCTGCCCATACTGGAGATTTAGAGAGAACAGTGGCACTTGGCTCCTTTTGTGCACATTGTATACTTGTTGCGCATTCGATACTATGTGTCAGCGCTGTACTTTCAATGTTTTCAGGAGCAGGTGTGTCAGGCTCCATACTCGGTAGACATGATTTAAAAGACTCCCTACATTTAAGTATAGCCAACTACAAACATAATCATAAACAAAGCCTTGTATCAATAAAAAATACATGATAAGAAACTATGCCCCCCACTTGAACAGATTGGTTGTCTTGTTACCTCAATCTGTTTGTTGTAAGTGCAATCATCCATTCCCAGTGGTCTATACAGCTCTGGCTCCTCGATTTTTTTGCCGTTATCATCCTCATCTTCTAGTAATCTAAATGATGGCACACCTGGATCATTGAAGAAATACTTCTGCCTTGCATTCTCAAGGCAATCACCTATGTTTTCTACCACTGAGATTTTAAAAATGGCTTTTAGCAATGCTCAAACACACATAAATTATTAAAAAAATTCAATAAAAAAATAAAACTACTATAACAGAAATATAAGGAGAAATAATTGAGAAAAGAGAAATAAATAACTATAACATAATGGCATTACCATCGACGTCTATATTAGGTCTTTTAGTAAGTTTTTCTTGAATTGTTTGGAAACATTGATCGACTTGCTCTGTATCAAGGCCATTAAAACCAGTGAAACTCTCATTTGCTGCTTCAATGCAAATTTTATTTAAATCCATGGAGACCGATTTCCCTGCGTACCAACATAATACACATAGAAAAAGCAAAACATGAAAACCACATATGATAGCTTCTGTTATACATGATATATAGAAAATAAACATGGATTTGTACCTCCATTTATTTGAACACCAACTTTCGAAGTACATTTATTGGAAACATTTGTTTCTTCTGAACATACAGTGGCTTGGATCATATGAGCAAGACTAACTGAATTTGCTTGATTGGGTAAAACGTTTTCAGCAAACAGTGTCTCCTATTACAACTAAAACAAAAACAAAAAAGATAAGTATCAACAAAACATAGAGAAACACAAGAGCCTAATAATAAAAAATAAATCATATGCATGATACCTTAATTTTATTTGAAGTTTCAATATACGAATGTCCCGTCTTCTGTGAATTTCCTAACAATGTTGTGCACCTCCGTTTGTTTCTAACTGAATCATCATCATCTACATGAACATGGACCAAAGAGATGAAGGAAAAAACACACCAGACAAAAAAACAGAAAATATGACAAAACAAAGGATAGGCAAATTTACCATCAGGAACATCTTCACTGGGCAATTTTTCTGTGCTCCCAGATTGATCAGCAGGCTTACAAGATCCTTCTTCTGAAGACGTCAGTTTCAAGGTATCTTGTGATTCAATGCAGTTTGAAATAAATGCTTGGATAACTTGTAGAACAAGATCCCTGGCTTTAATCCATACCACTTGTTCTTCATCTTTCATGATACTTTCAAATGCTTCCGAAATACGTTCCTTTAACTGAAACAAGGTACACTGGTGCTGAAGTACAGAAATGATAAGCTGAAAAATAACATACTACACATAAACCATGGTACCTTGGAATCAACCAGAGAACCAATGGCTGTCTTTATCAACTCTTTTATAAAACCATCTGAAGTAACTCCATCAAATGATTTATTGTCATGCTTTCCGTAACATTTATCTGATACATCCTTTATCTACAAAAAACAAATGAAAAGCAATAACAAGAAAATATCAAATAAAAACTTCAAGTTCAAACAAAAACTCTAGATCAAAAAACAAAGCAAACGAAAAAAGCAAGTGAAAAGTATGCAACTTATAGGATATGCACCATACTTGACCTTTGCTCCAATATACATGTCACTGAATACTTTTATTAAATTGCCTTTCCAAACTTTTATTCTTGGCAGTGTAAGCGGAATTTGAATTGGACTAAAATCAATGAAATCAAGGCAACGAACCTGCAAGAACACATAAATAATAACAAAACTTAGAAAACAGAAAAATAAATATACAATAGTAACAAACAGATAATAATTTTACTAAAAGTATATGATAACATACCGCCAAATGGTAGATGCACCCGCCAAGAGTTCGATTAATATGTTTTGAATTGATACCCTCAGTCAGATATTTTTTGATGTAAGCCATAATCCATTCGTGAATATACTTTGACCAGTTGCGATCTTTGATTTTATCCACAACAACTAAAGCTCCCATATACTTTGTACCAATTTTTGTGTTCGAGTTAGGATAAAAGAATGTGCCCAAGCAGACAGCCATGAAATAGCGACAAAAGACACCATCAGGAAGTACCTCTTTGCCCAGATTTTTTTTGCCAAAGAACCTTATAAAAGGATCTTCGATAAGACCAAACAGCGCCAGAAAAGCAGCTTTACCATTCTCTTCATCACTATCAACTTGAACACCACCAATAGGAGTCCCTAGACAGTCAGCAACTGATTGTGGAGATAGTCTAATTGATTTACAGCCAATACGTATCACCTCTTCATCTGTGGACACGTTATCTACAACCCACTGAACAAAGGACCTCGGGACACAACAATCATCCAGATGCAAAGTATCACCAAAACCCATCCACTTAACAAGCTCAACATAGCGGGCACAGGATCGCACTTTCTCTAGCACTTTGAATAGATAAGAGATGCTACACTTGCTATAAGCTGGTAATTCATTATCTGCTTCACAACCATTCCCTTCAAACCTGCTGATATGAGATCTCTGCACATCAAAATTAACATCAAAAAACACACAAAAAATAAGCTAACAAATACACCCACACAAAAAAGAAAACACCAAAAATAGGGACCCACAGATAATAACAATGATTGGTTCTAACCTTCCTCTTAAGCTTCTTAGCACTATTACGCCTTCCTTTTTTTTCCACACTTCTGATGATCTGCATTCGAAGAAAAGTACATACATGAAGCAAACACAAACTAGTCCAACCTCAACAAAATCACCCTAAACCCTAACAACCAATCTAAAACAGACATACCAATCTTAAAATCTCATGTGACTTCTCATTATCACTTAGATCTTCAAACTGGTCATAATAACAACCAGATGAAATCTCATGGACAGCGCCATCAGTAAAATAGCCATCATGTTCAGAAACCATTTTACTAACATCATCCAGATTACTGCATTCAGCATCAACAGAGTCCATTTCGATATCACAATCCATGCAGCATGAGAAAAATAAGAACCACCACCTACAAAAACAAAAACAAATTGCATTCAGCAAACTGTACCTAAGAAATAGAAGATCAGACAAACATAAAATGTAAAAAATGATACACTATATCCTATTAGCAAGTGAATACAATTAAACCTGAGAATCGACTCAGACATGCACCATACCTAAACTGAACCCAAACGTGTATTGCTGTCAGCACAACCCAAACTAAAATCCATTTAAACCGTTTTGTTAGCCCAACCAAAACCAAACCCTCCCATTCTTTCACCCCAAACTAAAACTGAGCATTAGTTCGTGGTTTAAACCATTAGCCTAAACAGTTTGGCCCGATGGTTCAAAGCATTCGACACCATGCATGGAACGCTCGATGATCCAGTGCAACTCCGACCACACGCACTTGTACTGTTAAGAACTTCCCAACAGAACAACTATTGAATACCAGCATGGCGGCCTTGCACAACAGCCGTGTCGCGGATGCAAACAAGCATAAACCAAATCTAAAGCAATCGGGTGCGCACCATGGGTTTACCCCGTATGAAACAAAAACTATTTCAACCCATAAGTGATTATAGCCCAACTACAAGCTACAAGAAACCAAACCAAAAATAACTGTTGTCAGAATCAGCCCCATTCCACCCCAAACAGAGTAGACCCACGCAGAGAAACTGATCCAACCCAACAAAGTTATAACATAACCATTATCAGGTTTAAATACAACCCAAAAAACCACTGATAAAAACAACATGCACCTAAACTACTACATCAACATGAATAACACATGCACTACCTTAGGAGATCCAATAAGTCACCAGTCATGCTGCACATGGAAACAACCTACAATCTGACCTACTACATCTCCATGAATAAATACAATCACTGAGCTAGTAGATCCAACAAAGTCTCCAGTCAAGCTGTGCATCAGAAACCACCTACTAACTAAACAACTACATCGCCATGATTAAATCAGTGAGCTAATAGATCCAGCAAGTCTCCACTCATGCTGCGCATCAAAAAACAACACTCTAAACCTGACCATCCCCCCTCAGCGAAAATCCAAGCACATCAAACACGCCTAGACCAGAACGAAGATACTAGAAATCAGTAAGCCACAGAACGAACATCTATTACCACGCACAGAACCCTAATCCAACCCCCTCATCAGAAGCCCTAAACAGACAGATGCCTCTGGATTTCCTCAGAATTCACACAAAAGTCCTAAAAAAATACTCGATACAAACCACAAACATGAACTAGAACAACCCCTACACAAAGCTATCCGCGGTCGATTTACCTGGAAACTGGTAAACTCGCTGACCAGAAGAGCAGAGGAAACAGCAACGGCGCAGAGGACCCTGCGATGTCGGAGAGCACACCGCGACGCCGAGGAAGACTCCGCGACGGTGGATGGCCCTCCTCACCCCGTGGGGAGCCTCCTCGCCGCAAATCTGCACCGGCGCCGCAGCGGATTTCTCTCCACCTCTCGACCTCCGCCGCTTCTCTCTCGTCTCGTTTGAACAGTATGAGAATGTGGAAAAATCTGAGGGGAAAATGTGACCGTTCACCAAGACCGACAAGTGGGACCAGACAACTGATAACAGACAAAAACGACCGCCAATGGGAAACAGACAACAGCACGAATCTTGACGCGCGAAACAGATCCAACGGCCGCGAACCTGACTACGCCCTAAGCTAAATCTCAGCTAGCTGAGCGTTAGCAATTCCGTAAAGAAAAACACTAAAACAAGAAACAGACCAGAAGCCTTGTCTCAAAATCACTCGTGATATTGAGTTAGTGCAAAGGATGCTATACTGGATATCATCTTGATATTAATATACTACTACTATCCTTTATAAAAAAAATGAACATGATAATTTTCATCTTGGTTTTGCAAAAGCCGACACGTGTTACCATCCAAAAAAATGTTCTACAGTCTATACTCACACTAGCATCTGCACAAAAGCATGACCGCTAATGAAGACGCTCGAACTCGAGCGTACGGATTGAACAGCGTATCTGGTGACACGGTTTTATGAGGCGCCGCGCGCGCGCCAGCCCACGCCTCATCCAGAGGTGCCGACTGCCCGTGTCATGGGGAACCGGTGTCCCTGCAGGCTTGCACGACCATCAAGACCGGAGCAAGCCGCCGCCTCTGCCCATCCCTTCACGGGCTTCCCGTCGTCGGATTCACGCTCGCCGCGCTGATGCTCGCCGCTCTTGCTCTTCCTCACGAAGCTCAGCAGCTTCCTGAGCCCTTTCGCCAGGTCCATGTGCGGGTTGGTCACCGCTGCCGAGAAGATCGCCGGCGGCGGACTCTCCACGCTGCCCCACCGCTTCCTCGCCCGCGCCTGGGTCGACACCGGCGTCTCCGCCCACCTCGGGGACTCCATCGTCGCCGCCGCCGTCGCGTGGAACGGCAGCTCCGACACGGACCGGATGTGGCGCCCTGGTGTTACCTTCGTGCTGAGCTGGTCCTGCGGTGGCCGTCTCGGGCTCGGGCTGCTGCTGGGAAGGTCGTGCACCCTCGGCGACGACCGCAGGTGCACTCCAGTCGCGCCGCCCGTGCCGCTGCCGCGCCTGAGGAACGGCCTCGGCGTGGCGCTGTCGCCACCGAGGTCCCCGCCGACGCTGTTCCGCCTCTGGTGCGACTGCGGCCTCGCAGCGGGCGCGCCGCTTACCGTCCTGCTCCTGGACAGCGGCACCGCTCTCGGGGTGGTCGGGACGGCGACCGCCGGTAGCGACCGCCTGACCTGCGGCGTGTCCCGACCCGCGCACTTGACGGTCAGCGGGCTCGGACGGCCGCGCGTGCCGCCGGCGCTTGGCCTCGGCTGACGGACCTCGGCCACGGCGGCGACGGACGCGCGCCTGGCGTCGCGCCGCCGCATGTACGCGTCGTACTGCCTGCCGCGGCGGCAGGCGCCGGTCCCAGCGGCCTCCCGCGCGCCGGCACCGTCGTCGTCGTCGTCGTCCTCCCCGCAGCGCGCTGCGTGCAGGAGCTTGTACGCGGCGAGCTGCAGCTCCAGCTCCCACAGCTTCGCCCACAGCGCGTCGTGGTGATCGTGGTCGTGGCCGCGGCTCGCCATGGTCGATCCCGTGGAGACGAAGTTCGTGCCGTACCGGACGCGCCGATGGAGCGGGCTATATACGCGAGCGGTCGCCGACGTCATTAAGTCTGGAGGTGCGAGTGTGACCGTGTCGGATCGGACGGCACGGCCTCGTGTCGTAGGCGCAGTTTTTAATTGGCGGCACGAGAGGTTCTTGGACTAGTTTGTGCTGTTTTGATCCGGTCGGGCGCGCCCGATTGACTGATGATGAGGACGCAGCAGGAGCTTTGCTTGACCAGGTGGCAATGGACGGCCGACGGCGGCGTACATGAGAGGGGCGGCATCGACCTGGACAATTTCTGGCATCTTGAGAAAATACGGACATGGTGTGGTAGACGTCACACGATTATGCCCCTGTAGATCGTCGTTGCTTGGTAAAATACCACTTTTTATGGTATAAATGATACTTCCTCCGGTCAAAAAAGTGTTTATACTTACTAAATTATTAACGCTTATTTCTAATCGGAGGGAGAATTTTAATTGTTGCTTTCCCTGTCCCTGTTTTCGAGATCAATCTAGAAACCAGAGCGTGGCGTGCAGGATGCAAAACGATTGTTCCTTCTGTCTATTTTTGAATTTTTGACAGATTAGACCACCTGTACCAATGAAATGGCAAAAAAGACCACCTGTAAAAAATATTGTCAAAAAGAACCACTCCTAGGTGGCGGCATGTCTGGCCAGACGACACGTGGCACGTGCCGCCTGGGCCAAAGCCGGCAAGAGGGTGCCGCCATCCCCAAAGCCGGCATGTTTCCTGGTAGGTGACGCCGTCCGGCCGTCAGCCGAAGTGGGAGGGATTGCCACGTCACCCTGCCGGCGTTGGCATTGGCGGCATGGCCCACTTTGGCTGACGGCATCACCTGCCAGGAAACATGCCGGCTTTGGGGATGGCGGCACCCCCTTGCCGTCGTTGGCCCAGGCGGCACGTGCCACGTGTCGCCTGGCCAGACGTGCCGCCACCCTTAGGGGGTCTCTTTTGACAAATGTTTTCAGAGATGGTCCTTTTTGATATTACGTTGGCGCAGATGGTCCGATGCGTCAAAAATTCGATGACACGTATACATGACCAGTCTACGACTCTACGTGCACTGCGGGTGCTATGTGAAATGGTCTCGCAAAATCTCATAACAACGGAGTTAGAAAATCCAGGTCGTCAGAATTGACCGGAGAAATTTCGATTATTGCTATCGCTATCAAATTCACTACGCCGCCTTTGCATCGCAGCAATCTCGGGCGGACCTCGTCTTTCAGATGCTTCATTGACGATTTCACCAGATCATCGTCTCCTAGCCGGCAGAAAGGAACTGGTTAGGTAAAAATCCAGAAGTATCATTCCATGCGACTAGTTTGAACGCGAGATACTCCTTTATTTTTACCAATACACCAACTCCAACAGCCTACCATCACCCAAGTTCACCAACCGATCCAATGTTTGCACGCTTTGTTGACTATACAGCTCCCAAGTGTTCTCGAAAGTACTTTGGCTGCTTCCAGATTGGTCAATCATCGTGCAAAAGGGCTGACCTGACCATCGAGTCCAACAACTAAACAGAAAAACCGAACACTGACACTGCCAATCGGCCAAAGCTCCACACACACACCCACCAACCACGAAGCTTACTATATGAAACCACATTTCAACCATCATGTCTCAAATCTAAGCAGTCATCTTATTATATGAAACAGCATTTCAACCATCAGACGGTACAGCGAGAAGAGCAATTCACCAGTTCCAGGCAAGCGTAACCAAACAGAGTGATATCAAAATTCCTATTTCACGTGAAGCAGGGTATGCTTACGACGACAGCACGGCTATCACGTCGGCCACCCTGAGAACGATGTACTCGCCTTCGGAGCCCTTGAACTCGCTTCCTGCATACTTGGAGTACAGCACGCTGCTTCCGGGAGTGATTGACAAGGGCGTCCTACTCCCATCATCGCCCAATGGCCCAGGACCAACAGCTATGACCTGTTTCAGAAGATGTTAATTAGCCAAAGAAATGGACACAGCTACGAACTTCATGCTACAAGTCGAAGCATCGGGATCATAGGTATATAACTATATCAACATGGATAGCATTATCTAGGAGGCTTCCTCATATTTATGTAGTCGTAGAGTGCGTCAATTTAGAGGACGCATTATCACAACCTTCCTTTTTTGAATTTTTTTGAAATAGACATTTTTGAAGTTGCAAAAAATCTGAAAAACACCTTAGATGTAGATAATGATGACTTGTACCTGTGTGCAAAAAAAATGTGAAATATTCTGTATTTTGGGATGTGTAAAAATGACAAGTTTCTAGATCTGAGGTAGTGCACAGTGCATAATCAAAAACCTTCATTGCAGCATCATCACAACAACAACAACAATAACAACAAAGCCCTTAGTCCCAGACAATAAGCATTGCATAATACAAACTATTATTCGTTGAGATTTTGCAGGACCATAGAATATGTCATTGTCAACATCATGGGATTTTTTCCGAATATTTTTTTGAAACTTCAAAATGTCAATTTTTTAAAAAGGGGGCCTGTCCTTCAATGCAATTTTTTTGTGTAGTTGTGTCCCAACTACTGCATTGAGAGCATAGAGGGAATGCACAACAAGATAAAATGATGTATTCGTTATACTCCCTCCGTCCATTAAAAGATGTCGGGCCGGCATTTTTTCGAAAACACCCTCGTCCTTTTTCACCTGAAGGAAAACCCCCCGCCTGTTCCCCACCCCTCCCCACCCCTGACCCGTCTCCGCGACCTCCGTTCCCCATTCCGCCTCCTCCGACGACGGTGGTTCCCGGCGAACTCCGGCCAGTTATTTGCCATGCCGACCTTTCCCAGCGCACCCTCCCTCCCTACCCGCGATTCCACGGCATGGAACCTTCAATTCGCAGCCCTCACCAGAAACCCTAGCCCATGCAAGGTTCGACTTTGGGTATTGCTGCGAGGACGAGCACCGCCTCCTCGTCTACGAGTACATGGCACATGGCAGCTTTGCGGATTAATTTATCACCCTACAATATCCCAACCTTGCTGATTGAGATCTTCTCTTAGTCAATAGTCATGACGGAATCTCCAAATTTGCATCACTTTGGATCAAGCGTTACATTCTAAGCATTTATATGTTGCTCCAGCTAGGAAAATAGAACTGTGTTTCCTAACAAAACTATAATTTCTCAGTCTCTGGAGCACAGAAACATATTTCTCCGATACTACATGCAAAGACATGTAGCTCTAAGCTCAATCTAGGACTAATTACATGGATTAGTAAGAGTAGCTCTAAGCTCCGATGAAATGTTGTTCCTCAACTATTCCTTGGAAAATGTCTTTGCAGGTAAGAAAAATTAAGGAACCAGGGCGAAGTTGCTCCTCTGGTGGCAATTGAGGAGAAGGAGCTGGATGCGCGCTTGGAGCAGCTAGAAGGTCGGCAGCGTTTCAGCGAGCAGGCTGGGCGAGCAAGCAAGCGGGCGTGCGTGCGGCGCGCAGGCGGGCGGGCGGCGCGCAGGCAGGAGGGCGGCAAGCAGGTAGGCGTGCGCAGGAGCAGGCCTTCCCTCCCTGCTGCAGCACGGACCTGGCCGTGAAGGAGTGGACCGGGAGGGGAAGATGCAGGCGCGGCTCCTAGGACTGGCGTCGGCGGAGCAAAGCGGGAGCTCGAAGTGCTAGAGCCGGCGGCCGATCCTGCTGCTGGAGGTCTTCCTGGTTGAGGCGGATCTCCTGGTAGAAGCTTAGAGAGCTCCTGGTCGAGGAGGAGGCGGAGCTCATAGTCGAACGGACGGCGGCGGCGTACGGACAGGCACGCGAGGTACGGCCGGGGACGGCCGGGGAAGGGCCGGAGACGGCCAGGGAAGCACGCGACTTTGGATTTCAGATTTAGGGATCCTAGTGTAGAAGAAATAGAACTATAAGGGGGTTTTTGCAAAATGTAATTACAACTTAACGGACGGACGGGTCCGACATCTTTTCCTGGACGGAGGGAGTACCTGATTTCTCATGTTTCATATGACAGTGAAAATAAATTTAAGACTGGTACCGCGGTTAAGGTCTAGTCTATCAGCCAAACCTAGTCAACTAGTAAAATGAGGTGTTTGATTTTGTTACGGTTAGGCTCCTACAATCTCCACGTAAAAAGCTACACTCTAGAGTTGTTTTAAGTTGACTGCTAGTGATGTACACAAAATGGTAACCACAAACACCAGGAAAAATTAGTAATCACAAAAGCAGAAACAAAAAATGGACAGAAAAGCAGCATGTCAAAGAAAGTCTTGACCACTAGCTAATTACACTCATAACAGTCACACAGATCCGGTGTTCTGGTTTTGCATATAGCTTAACAGCAAATAAACTATTGATATTATGTGCACAAATGGCCAGTAAAACATGCTCATGACACCACTGATGCTCGACAGACACTAGAAAGTAAAATCAACACAGCAAAGAAAAATAATTATGTTAATAGATGCAACCATTTCATAGTCAATATATTCTTAGTTTGGAACTATAAGCAGTTAAGATAACAGATCATCAGATTAATTGTGGTAAAGACTGCATAACAAAGTTGCTCACCGTTCCAACAGAAGGCTTCTCTTTCGTCGCCTGTGTCAATAGCAAACCACCAGCAGTTTCCTCTTCAGACTCTGCAACCTGATATCGGTGATGTTAAATGTTAATGTTACACTTGATACTTAAAAAAGAATGTAATAGACGTTCACAATCTGAATGAAGGATTTTTCCCTCACTATAAAAAAATAGCTCTGTTACTGTTTAATCTGAATTCTCGAGAAAAAAAATGATATGCTGACTGTTGTTGCAGATACTGAACATGGTGAAATGTGGATCTGAAGTGTAAAAGTCAATCGAGCAGAAAGGAAGATCAGAGCATAGAAAGCACAAAACCGAGGAGTTACACAAGCAGGCATTTTTGTTTGTATTGAATTAAGATGACAAGGCCCATGAAGAAAGCAGATCAGAGGGGTGTTTTCTAGCTCACTATCGTTAGTGGAGTAAAATAATCTCATATTCCTTTTCTGTTGAAATAGATGCTACATCATAAAGCCATAATTCATAAGTTGATACATAATCATGAATATTATTTGGCGGTAACATGACCTAATGCAAACTGTGCGCAGTTGCAATACTGAAAGAGACAGGATTCACATAAACATTCTGTTCATAATAGGACTACAGTGACTACTCAGTAAAAGTAACAAAATAATATGCTTCTAAACAGACCTTAATGAGAATACGGTCACTCAGGGGCTTCAGATCTTTTATGTCATCAGTGTCAAGAACACCAATGATATCATCTTCTTTCATAATGAGATGGTTTGCATCATTGAATTCTAAGTCTGTGCCAGCATATTTAGAGTAGACAACTTTAGCACCAACCTGGAACATGGTAATGTATTGTTACTTTCTCTTGTCAGTAATCACAGCAAAATAGTAAGTCAGACAGATGGTAAAATAACATAAACATGCTGCCATGAAGGCATCTCTGAACAATTGTCTTGGAAAACAAATAATATGATTTTGATGTGAGAAGAAAATCAAATACACGCGGTTAATATATTCTTATTTTTTTTACCTGTAGATGGCACTCCAGTGATAACACGTTTTGAGTTATCTTCCATTTTATTTCATTTATATTCTCAACTAAGCAGGTATAGATCCTAGACTTCTAGTCGTATCATCAAAAACCAGATAATCTTAGTCGACCAAATAGGTTACATACCGGAACACTGATCTCGACGATGTTGCTACCTATGGTTCTTCCCTCTCCAACTGCAACAACCTCCCCTCCTTGTGGTCTTGACTGAGCTGTTGTTGGAAGCAATATCCCTCCGGCAGTTTTATCCTCAGTGGTCTTGGTCTTCACTAGTACCCTATCTCCCAATGGTTTGACAGATGTATACTGCACATATCACAAGTCGATGAACACTATTGCTTAGGTAAAAGGCCAGGGGGTTGCACATTACATTCTCAGAAATTTAAACAGTACATATCTCAGCTAACTTGTAACGAGCAGAAGTATAGGGTGGGCAATGTGGTCTACGAAGTATACTATAACAGAGCTGAAGCTTTGCACATGAACGTACTTGGATGGTGTGTAACCAAGCCACACTTTGCCACATCACAAGTTAGGACAAGATTCGTTCTGTGAATGTGATTTCTAATAGAACTGCAGAAGGTTTTGTTGCCAGCAGACATGCACATTCTTATTGAGTACACCCTCTGCTCCGAATTATAACATGTTTTGGATATTTCAATGTGGACTACATACGGACTGAAATGAGTGAACAAGCACACTAAAACACATCTATACGCATGCTTCAGAAAAATGCCAGACCTTATAATAATTCGGAATGGAGGTGTAACTAATATTTGCTCTCTCGAAACTAAAGCTACATCACCATAGAACTCTTAAGCTTTGGTTGGGCATTTTACACTTGTTGCTTACTAAATGTCATGTTTACTGTAATTCGTCTCCTACTTGCTATAAATTTCTTCCTTAACGCACCTGCAAGCCAACTCTTAAGAGAGTTCGTTCTAACAAACAAAAAATACTATCTACTCCTAGCAGGATATCGGCATCCATCCAACTAAACCTTGACCACGAGATGTGCGGTTCAACCACAGAACTAACACAAACTTCATAACTAGACATCAGCTCAGCTAGCGAGTTGTGGAGCAGCCATTGTTACCTTGGGGGACACGACCGTGGCGGCCCTGACGACGAGGCCTCGGAACCTCCGCCCCGTCGGCACAGCACGCGCCGACGAGGCCGCAACGCGGAGCCCGTCCGCGGACGCCGGCTTCACCATCGCCGCCGACGCCATTTGCTGCCCGCACAGATGCACCGACGCCATTGGCTCCTGCCGAAACCAACCCGCCAACAGCTCGCAAAATCAACACCGTGAACTATGAAAGAAATCAGACAAGCTTAGCTTCGGAGGCGCGTACCTACGGCAGTATTCAGCTGAGCACGCGAGAGAGTGGCGGAGCGAAGGTTCGGACTTCGGAGGAATCGAGACAGGGGCTGCTGCTAAGCTTGGGGATAAGGATTTGTTGGGTTTACCCTCGAGTTTAGGAGGAGAGAAAGGAGGCCGCCGGATTGTTCTAGAAGATGGAGGTCGCCAAGATTCGGGCTCGAGGAAACAATCCGTGCCGCACGATTAGCAGTCTGGGCCTCGGGCTGTGCGTTGGACAACCCTTTTGGACGCACAGAGCATGGCGGCCCAGCAAGGTGCACACATACAGAAAAAAAAATTGTACATGGGTGTGTGACCCCAGCTCTGCATCAACTGATGCAGACATCCATTTTACTACCAAAAAATGTATCTTGGATCAGCAACTAGTTCAACATTATCGTCAGGGAGTGCTTTTAAATACAAATCCAACAATATCATTTCAGTAACAAGCAATATACATATCACAGAATTGGAGATAAATCCTCAAAAACATGTGCTCACATAGTTCCAGAGGGAGGGAACGTTTGTTTTGCTTAATAGTGTTCACTGTTCAGTAGAAAGGAATCAACCAAACGAATCCACATAAATCTTGAGGCGCAACTGCTGGTACAGAAAACCACAACTATAATCATAGAATAATACATAACAGAGGTCATTCATGTACTGTAAGCTACTGACAAAACGACAATCAGCTATGCAGCACACATAAACTTGACGCGCTCATGCCATTTCACATTGACTTGTGAATTGTTCGATGTATTGTATCACACCATTTATCCAGTGCTAATAGCTCAGCTGAGAATTTATCATCAAGCATTTGCACAGATCTGCCAACAAAGTATGTCCTGGATCCAGCATCACGATTTCCTCATCAGCAATTGGTCGTGTCAGCACCAGCAAGGAAAACAGTGTTTACCTTCAGCTCTTCCTTGGACGTTAATATAGGTGATCCCATGATAGCGTATAGCAATCAGGCCGTCCCGGACTCCCGGTGAAGTGATTCACGAGTCCTCATTTAACAGTTGGGCCAGCATAGCATCTGTGCTCTCAGGGCCTTCATTGTTCACACTGGGAACTATATGCTCTGGTGATATGAACTGGACAAACTCTCGGAGTTCTGTGAAGCTACTGTGTTCACTGTATGGTACTTCATATCTGCAGAGGTTAAGAATCAGCAAGTGGCACTCTAGCAAATAGTGCATTTGCAAAAGGTTATGTGGGACTCTATAGCTGTCTATTACAAAACTAAAAAAATGTTAGAATGGTTAGCATTAGATGAATTGTCACAAAAACTGCTTCCGCGATATGATTTATAAAAAAAATTCATATATTCATATAAAATAACAAAAAAGTTGCATGTTGTGGACGTCACCAAGCTACCGATTTCAAACACATGGAATATTCTTAAAAATGGCAACATTAGTTAAGCACTTCCAGAAAAGTACCTGATGATTGTTCCTTGTTGGTACCTTCTCCCTGGTGTCCTTTTCCTCCCTTTACCAAATGCCCAACCAGTAGGACAAAATGCCACGATGAGGTCAAACCGGTTCTAAGAGAAAAGTAGCCATCAGAAAATGATAATAGATGATACTAGGGAACACACAATAGCATTGTTCCTTTGGAATACTAAGTGATGAATAGCAACCTCCTACTGTAACTTCCATGAGTACTGAAGTAATGATCAGACAACAATCAAACATCATCATTAATGTGGAGCAATTACAATTTGCATGCTAGCCAGTTAACGTTGTAGGAATATGTAAATACACTGGGACTGCAGTCGGCATAATAACAGTTGAATACAACTAGTATGTCAGCCGGTATTCTAGAAACGGCTGGCAGGCTGACCCGAAACTGACTAAATGAGACATGGCTGATACTCACAAGTGAGTGTAGCTTAAATATATATAACTGGTAGGATAAAACAATTGGCCTTACAGCATATTGACTTGATAAATGTTTCAACCGTTTGAAGCTTGCTAGAGTCCACATCGGCACAACATGTATGTGACTTTCGGCTTCATTGGCTGTCAACCAGGGCATGATTTCCTGAGGAAGCTCCAAGTGCTTCAATATTTGCAGCTTCGCAGCCCCAACAAATATTTTCTTCTGAAGCAAACGAGCAACCTCTGTAAACAATCGTTCTTTTCCTGCAACCAGGAACATCGTAAGATATGAGATACAGAAATACTTGATTATCAAAGAAAGCAAAGATGGAACTGTACCAATTGTATAGCTACCAATCAAAAACAGCGTTTTTGGATTGAAAGCTTCTGCTTGTATAGCCTCGATGACAAACTGTATTACAATCTCTTGGCTAGGGAAGTCATACTGCAAAATGAATTTTTAGTTCGCCTGAAGGATAATGGAATATTGATCATGTAAGAACTCAACTCTAACTTTGGTACCACTTCTAGTCAAGAAAAGTACTTACTCGTGGATTACAGTAGGTTGTGTCAAGTATTAGAGTGTGGATGTGAGAAGACTGCAGAATAGGATTGTTGGCCATCTCGGAAGAATATCGAAAGTCTCCTGTGTGTAAAATAGACTAAAACACAAGCAAGGGAAAATAAGATATCGACTAGTTGTGCCAAACAGATGAGAAGCAAATCAGAACAACACATACTTTGCCATTGGGTGGCTCAAAAAGGATAATGATTGATCCAGGACAGTGGTTGGCATCAAAGCATGTCAAATGAACTCCTGCAACAGTAATCCTTTTGTTCAGTGGCAATACATGCAATTTATCCCATGCGACACCAATCTTATGGTGTACAAGATTTGCTGTTATTGAGGAGCAGTATATCTTCCCATGACAAAAGTTCTTAGTCAAGCCTTGGTAATCTGTTTAAGACAAAGAGTCAGGCTTAGAAATCAAAACATCAAGCATAAGTATCACAGAGGGGGGAAGCACTCATTTGACTAAAACATACAGTTAGAGATAGAGTGAACAACCAATGGGCATGACAATAGACTATATTGCGTGATAAGTAAATAGTCTAGACAAACGTTAAAGATAATAGTTCAACAGAAGGTGAGACAAATAAAATGGTTCTTTGATTAAACAAAATTATCAGGCAGAATAGGTGGGTGGCGTCTCCATTTTTGTATGTTCCAATTATTTATGATAATAAGTTTATCTGTTTAGTGAGAATCCTTCATCCAATCAGAGAAACAAACATTTATTAGGAAGTTTGGCGATCATTTATAATAACTACTCTATCAGCTAGCACCTTAACCGTTCGGCAACAAAGAACTTTGACTTACGGTCTAGATGGAAGTGTGTCAAAAACCAGTGACTGCAGTCTCCCCGTAAGTAGCGAAATGCATCCTGCAGCAACATATTTAGGTACAGAACACACTGACATATGAACGACAAATGCTCCAGTTGACACATGTACAGAAATGCCATACCACTCGAAAAGGTGTTCCCGGGATGCAACACCAAATAGGTGTATCTTTAACCTTCGCTTTACGGGTACGACTTCTGTTAGTAGCCCCTTTAGCACTAGAAATTTTCTGGTTACTCACATTAGATGGTCTCTGAACTTTGCGGCCACTTTGTTTCTGATCAGATGAAGAACACCTAAAGAATTCTGTAATTAACTTGTTCCCATTCATTGGGACTTTAGTTCTCTTTGTATTTTCAGAAATTAACACATCTGCTTCTGTATCATTTCTATGATCATTTTTCTTCCTTAATTCACCCAGGGCATGGATAATTTTCTTTCTAGGTCCAAGGGAAGTGATCCCCATGCCTAGAAGATCCTGCAATCCATAGGCAGCAATATCTTAGTTCTTTCTTAAAACTAGGACTGTCAACTTAATACATCGACCAGCACTCTCAAAAGTTAATTACTTAATTGAGAAGAGAAGCTTAGCATATATTCATGCCCCATCAGTTTGTAAGAGGGTACATCACATAACTTAAGCTCTCGTGCTTGAAAAATAAACCTCCATGTCAAGATTAATGCAGTAACTACCTCTTCTGTGAGCCACTGCAAGGTCTCCCAGTCAACTTCTTCTTTGGTGAAAATTTCTTCATATTTAGATAGCCCCAGGTTCCTTAACCATTCTACAACACATTCGTTTTCAGAGTTCTCTCCAGTGCAAGGTCCTCTTTCATGATTGTGATCAGATTCCTGGAACAGAGGTAATTTAACCATCATGCTCATAAGAAAAGGTTATAAAAAAACTACTGGAAAATGCAACAGGAATTATCCAATTATTTTTATCACCAGTAATTTTGTCAATGATGAAATCATTTACCAAAAGATATCAAATTGAGAGCCTCCACCCCTCAATTGAGTTCGTGCGTGCTCGAGTTAATATGACACAGAAATAGAAGTCTCCTTATTACTGAAAGCCCCACAATCTACAACGAATTATTGGCAAGATATGATTATCAATCATCCTAACTAGGCAGATAACGATGTGCAGCAACAGTCCACATGACCAAAATAAATGCACAAAGAATGGAACTACATAAGAATGTAAGATCCTCATGCTTAGGAATAAGAGTGAAAACTAAAGAAAAAATCAAGAATCATATCAGTACCTATGGTTACCATAAACTAAATAACATTTGGGATTTGTAATAATCCCAACAATTTATAATCAATATAAACACTATACTAGCACAGCAGTTCTATATCACCTTAGCAGGTTCATCTTTGTCGAGGCAATTATTAGTATGTGCTAGCTGCAGCTCCTCACTCAGATCAGAAATATCTGATCCACATAATGGGCACTGCACTTTACAAACTGACTCGAATCTCCCTGAATCCATTTTTTTCCCTTCACCAGGAGATGCCCTACTGTTACGATGACTGTCCACCTGATCGCGCATGCACAGGTTTATGAGCTCATTAAGCTGGGTACCAATCTCAAAATCATCACAGTCACCATCTTCAAAATGATGGACCGTACGTGATTCCAGAAGCACCGATTCCACTGAATTCAAGCACTGAGACTCCACACTATCTGCAGTTGAACATGATTTCTTCTCAGGAGGCTCAGATTTGGAAGTAGCAACATTTTCTGCCACAACTTTCCTCTCTTCAGAAACCAAGCTACAGGTTCCTAATCCAGGCTCTTGGAAAACTTTGCAATCTGCACCATCAAAATGATATTTTGAACTCGACACTAAAAGCTCTGATTCTATAGAATGTGAGTGGTAATTTCCAACATCAACTGCAGATCCACTCCGCTCATTCTTTTCGGCCTCGGGTCGAGCTGCAGCCTCAGCTTTTGCATCCACATTTTCTTCATTGGATGCAGGATCATGGCGCCCTGGACCAGATCTTCCCCCTATCACCCCCTCCCCAGGAACTGGGTTACTAGCCCTGGAGACCCCTTGAGCCTCTTTGCACTGCGCAACTCCCAAATCATAATTTTCACCTGGCTCCAAATCCCCATATGCCCTCGAATTGGGGAAGCAGCTGGAACTCACCTTGCAGCCCTCGTATCCGAGCACTCCTTTCTTCTCAGTAGCGCCTAATTTGGTGTCACCGGAACCAGACCTCAATAGGCTACAATTTTCTCCACCCGTGGCTTCTTTGTCCTCAGGTACGCGGCGTAGGCCGGCGCCACCCCTCGAACCGGCCGCTAGGGTTTCAGCAGCCGCCGCAGTCACTGCAGCAACCCTCCCCGCCGAAGCCGTGCCGCCGGCAACGAGAGGGTTCTCCTTCCCGGAGTAGGGTGATGGAAGTTTTAGCTTCTTACGGAGGTGGCGGGAGACGGCGCCATTGGAGGGCTTCAAGGGGCGGGCGCGGCTGGCGTGGAGAGGGATCTGGAAGTCGTCGTCGTCGTCATCGTCGCCGCAGCGTACGGCGGCGATGAAGGGCCGGGTGGTGGTCTTGGGCTGGGAAGTGGAGGTCGCCGGCGGCCATGGCTTCGCGGCGGGCTTGGGTTTCGCCTGCATTTGGGCGCGGAGAGGAATTGGGTGAAGAACTGGGAGTGGGAGACGGAAGTGGAAATTTTTCGCCGCTTTTTTAAAATGAAATGGAAAAGGGCGCGCCTATTTTTGTGTTGAAACGCGAAAACGCATTCGGCTTTCCTTATTTTGGGCTCCGTGGGCCTTGGCTTTCTCCAATCGCAATTAAGTGAAGTTGACTTTGTATGTTGGTGATTTTTTTATTAATTTGATATAAAGTTTATATTAATTAGTTGAATGCCCGTGCGTTGCTACGGGCTCTTTTTTTATGTCGCACATATAAAATGATATACATAAATTTTGTACGTATAAAAAGAGATAGCCCTAAATTTATGCATAGAAAGCAACAACTCGACAATTTTCTCTTATAGGCGGAAGAAAAATGTACACATTATATACAAACTAAAATAATATTTTATTCCATGACTACACTCACTTGATCGCCCCAATGCACAAGGGTTCCTTACTACAAACATTGTATTCTCTCTTTGACCATGGAAGAAAATAAAATTTAAAACTCCACTACATGCACTTCAATAAAATCATAAATTGCTAGGTGCCTTAGGTTTTTTCCTGAGCTTTTGTCTCCCATAGAACATATGATTGACAATATGAGCATTGTGAGCTTGAGTAAAAATGTATGATCAACAAGATCAGTAATAAAGTCTATCATGGTTATGCTCTCTTTTGTTTCTAAATCGCTACTATATTTGGGAAAAGAGGAAGTGTATTTTTTTTTTATGTTTCAGCAGCAACCACTATGTGTCATCCTTTAAAAAAAAATGTTCTTTCAGAATTATTCTGGCGAAAGTTACTGTTTTCTTTTCTTTATATTCTATAACTAAAAAAAGAATCAAGAAATTGAAGTGTATATCGAGTGGCACACTTGGAGTTTATATACAGATTATTTTAAAAATGTTTCTTGAGAATTCTTCTAACGAAACTTACTATCTTCTTTTCTTGATGTGCTCTAACCGATAAAACTAAATGTGGTCAGAGGCTATACAAAATATATATTTTCCAATTCATTTTTGCCAATCTGTATAATGGACCTGAATTTAGTCAACACCAAAGCTTTGTTGTGGGCTTGGGCTTGAGTAGGCGCCAAAGGTGTGGTTTTCCATGACAATGGAGGGGATGGATAGGGGAACGGCACACGCAAACTTTGCTACGGAAACTTTTACGCGCTGATGAATTATGGGACGTGGAGCCATCGTGGATAATTCCCTGAAAGAAAAATATGTGCAGAAGATTCTCTCCCATTCGACCTGCCCCTCGCCGGCGGCGCGGCGATCTACCGTTCTTTGGAAGCTGAACGGACAAGCTGGGCAGCGATCTCCCCCTCTTCGACAACTGCGCGGCGACCTTGAAGTTGTTGGAAACGGAGCAGGAATCTCTTGGCCTTCATCAGCAACACGACGACCTCCACCTCTCCGGCGGATACGGACCTCAGTCGTGAGATGGTGCCAAGCAAGTTCTTTATCCGTTTGACTCCAGCTTCCTGTACCTCGTTGCCAAAATTCAAAATTAGGATGGTAACAAAGTGGAAATTGGTGATGCAGGGCAATTCAATTTGGGGCGTGGATGCTTATTTGCAAAATTCTCGCAGGCTTGCAGTTCGCATCAATTTTTTAAGTTACAACCCAATACTTTATGCATTCTGCAACAAAACTAAGACGGACAGTCTGACACAGCCATGGCGTCTGTGGAGCTAATGGACGTAATGGTGTCCATGGGCTACTTCAACATCGTTCATACGATACTCACTGTGTTTGCTGTTGAGCGGCGCCGCCCCTGCCTGCACGCGATAGGTCGGAACGGATGAGATCCGTGAGCCATACGGCTGCCCATCTTGCTCCCCAAATCTTCTCTTCAGAACTCTAAAATTATTCCCCAAATCTCAAATTGACACCACTATGTTGTAGAATCTAGCAAATTTGCAAACTGGAAGCGCAAATCCACCAGCCTGTCCCAATCCCTTGATTGGATTGCGAGTAAGGGTACTTGTCCGATTTGAGCATGAGCTTCCCGCCGCCGGCCCCTGTTGCTGGGCCATCGCCGTTGTTGTCCCCGAACAGGGCTCGACGCCGCTCCTCCGTGCGTCTCGCAACCACGGTAGCATCGGTGGCTTTATAAGTAGAGAAGAGACCGTGTTGATGTGTTGGTCGCCAGATTAATTGGAGATTGCATCGGATCGTGAGGACCCAGAACCACGTAATGTGACGGACGAACAAAGAGAGAATCACATCGGGCCGGGACGAAGGGGAACTCACAGAGGAGAGGACTCCGGTTTTTTGACGTACCACCTCGCGCGTCGTGGCGAATCCCATCTATCTTTCCCTCTCAATTTTTTCCTTGATATCTTCTCTCCTTTCCTCTAGGATTCCATCTGTCTTTACATAAGTTTCGCCTTTAACCATGGCATCTTCTCTTCTTTCCTCTGATATTAGTCATGAGCTTCGTCTTTGGCTCTACTTCTATTATGTTTAGCTCATTTCACGCAATTTGTTCTCCAACTTAAATTTCATAAAGTAACACGTATATGTTTTATCTTAATTTTTTATATGATAAAAGGAGAACATCTGTCAATGTCAATATTGAGCAAAATAGTTCAAACAATTATTTTTAGTTATTTTTTAAAATTTTAATTGATTCTAGTGGTACAGATTATTAGTGTCTCAATATCTGAAGTCATTATTTTCGCGGAAGCTCAATATTTGAAGTTAAATCCATATAAACTTATACCATGGTAAAAATATAACCAATAAAAAAGATCTTCAAGTTATATGTCAATCACGCCAAGATATAGGCCAGTCGTTGGTTTTCACAATCCGCCTATCATCCTGCAATCAGATGATCTCATCGAGAAGCTTACACCTCATCATTCACCAAGATAATATCATGCATTGTACAAGATTGAGATGCCACATCAGTTAATCTATGCATTTACCTTTAGTTCTAAAGCAGCTTGTAGATTGAGAAGGGTAAGTTTTTGACCATACGAATAGCTGCTCATTTTCTAGAAGTCACGGGTGTTATTGCTCAAGTGGATTCCTTGCTTCAACCACATAGTGCTTTCTCCCGGCACACCTCTTCAATAGCATCTCGTAGTGAGAGTATGTACTCCCGCGGCATCGCACTTGTGACTTTATGATCTAGACCAATCCCTTCTAGGAGTACTTTTTTGTTGGGTCCTACTTTTTTTTTAGAAATGAGGAATCACCCCAGTCTTGTCGGGTCCTACTACCGTCAAGAATGGCATATCTTTTTTAAACCATTGTTACCGACCATCATGAAATGCCATTAGTTCTTAGCATTGGCGTGTGCATGCTAAAAATAAGACTATACTTAAGTTATAGATCACCACGGCATATATGTAGAGCAATAGCAGTACATACCAGAAACAATTTCTGGTATTCACACTTGATGATTTATTACTATTGTCTGAACGTTATTTCCTCACTATAAAAATCAGCATTGCGATTACGTTGTTATAGAGCGATGTGCTCAAAATTTTCTGAGCAACATCAAGGATTGGTGAAGCTAGCAGCAGCGAGCGGTCACACGATCAAACAGTAAAGTGGTCACCATATATTTTCCTTTGTGTCTTTTTAAAAACAAAAGCAGTAGACCGGTCTGACTGAAAACGTGAGAGCATGCTCTTTGCATTCGCCTGCGATCAGCGAGACTTGTGTAAGAATTAAGAACACGCGAATGTCTAAGAGAAATTGTTACCAGAGTTAGAGCATGTCTAACAGACCCTGTATTTGCTCGTCCCGTATCGAGCGAATACAGGCCCTGTATCAAAAAAATTGCTCGCCACGAATCATTCCGTCTAACAGACCCCTTATCTCACCCCGTATTTTTAAAAATGCAAACCCCGGGAGAATTCATAGATAGTTCTTCACATTGATCATAGATAGTGGATATACAAAATTGCGCGATCCTACTGGATCGCGACTTCTACAATACTAGCCTAGTCGTCGAGGATGATGAGCGGAGTGGTGGCGGCGGCCTCCCGAGCCATCAGCTCATTGACGGCGGCGATGGCATGCGCCGCCTCCTCCGTCTCCGCCCGAGCCTTGTCGGCAACCTCCTTCTTGGACGCGGCCACCGCCTCCAAGAAGAGGGGGTCCTCCCCCTCCTCCGCCTCCTCTTCCTCGTCGCCGGCTCGCGGCGCTCCGCCGCTGGAGCTCCCCTCCCACGCATGCTTCTGCTCCCATGTGGCCTTCCACGCGCGCTCCTGCTCCCACCCGCGCAGTCACTTCTCGAAATCGCCGCCGCTCATCGGCTTCAACGGTGGGTCGACCTTGTGGTAGCGGCCGCCCTCCGCGAAGTCCCGGAGCGTCGGCGGCATCCACTCGGAGCCGACGTACTTGCACGCCGCACGCCGACTCCCGGCGGTGGAGTATTTGCAGTGGCGGCGCCACGCCTCCTCCACCGTGTCCGGCTTTGATCCGGCGGCGGGCGAGAGGCTGCTCCGACGCGAGGAGCTCATGCTGGCGGTGGTGCAAATGCGGCGGCGTGCGCGTGGGAATTGCTCGCACGGAGTGGTAGAGGCTGGCGGCGGCGCACGGCGGGGCTAGGGTTGCGAGTGAGGGGTTGGACCCCCACTCGCACCTTCACCCTATATTTGTAGGGGGCAGCGGGGTGGGTTTGACGGGCCCCGTATTCCACCGATACGGGCCGGCCCGAATATGGGGCCGGCTAGACGGCTCATTTCGCCCTCACCCCCTATCTCGCTGGAATAATACGGGGTACCCGCGTTTTGAGGGGCCTGCTAGACATGCTCTTAACCGGCCGTTGGTGTTGTGCGGAGCAAAACCTGTATGGCGCGGGGAGGTCACCGATATGTAGCAGCGGAGTCTCTTGAATCAGAATCATGACGGGAGGCGTGATTGCTGAGCAGCTACGATCTCTCATGCGGTCGACAGTGTGCTGCTGCCCAAGGAGATCTTCCCGACCGGCGACCGCTCCTTCTCCGTCACCGGGGAAGCTAGCCCAAGCGCCTGGTCTCCGGCGAGCTGTGACTGCCCAACCTGACTGCACTGTCGCTGTTGCCTATGGCTGTTCGGTCCCGTAGCTGCCGCACTTCGTCGTCCCATCCTCCTGTTCATCGGGTCGCGTGCTTGATGGCGTCTTCAGCTTATGCACTGCCTATGGCGTCCGCCTCGCTACCACCCCTTGCCTCTCTCCTCGCCGGAAACAAACTCGCCTCGCAGTTGGTTGATGATGAGATCTCGGTAGGTCATGACGAACTCGACACCTCATGGTGGCCATGAAAGGGCATGTGCCCCCATGTGTGGTTTTGGTAATTAATGACAATCCCTATGGACTAATGTTTGCATTGAGTTATATTTGTAGGACTTGTCCGTAGACAACGCTTGATCCATATGTTGGGTTCAAGGTTGTAAGAAGTTGAATATAAAGAAGATTATGTGATGACCAAGGTGTTATTCAAGGAGTGATCTGAAGATTGGTCATAAGGGAGTTGAGCCTATAGAGTGTGTCTTGAGGAATAAGATGGAGTGAACTCTCATGTGCATTCTCAAGACATCATCATTATGAAAGAAGAAGATGAAGATCAATGTTGATCAAGTCAAAGCGCAAGTTCAAGATATGCTTCCAGAAGATATCATTTGCTTGATGCTCGGTGTCCATTTGGTGGTAATGGACATGTGAAGATATTTCTGTAGTGTCTCTCCCATAGTGATGTATGGGGGAGCAATCCGCAAGACTTCACCGAGCAAGCGCAATCAAGAAAGGTAGTCCAACTTGAGAAGATCAAGATCGTCACCATCTAGCTCAAGTGGAATGCTCAAGGCAAAGGTATGGTCTTGATAGGGTTTCTTTCTTATCGGTCTCATAGTGTGGGAGACCGGGTTTAGGATCGATAGCCGTACTATCAAGAGGGGCTCTCGAGTGAGTAACTTATTCGTATCATTCGGAGAGAGCTCAAACCTTTGCATACTTGGCATTATCTTTCTTG
Source organism: Dactylis glomerata (assembly GCA_007115705.1). NCBI lineage: Eukaryota > Viridiplantae > Streptophyta > Magnoliopsida > Poales > Poaceae > Dactylis > Dactylis glomerata. The sequence goes on from QXEO01000555.1 coordinate 4,507,385, forward strand.
GTTCTTATTTGGATTTTATCCATGTGAGGTTCTAGAGCTTGTGGTTATTTCCATGACAAGCTCTAGCTCATCAAAAACGGATTTCGTATAGAACTCTTATTGCGTTTTTGGTGTTTGGAGGTTTTACCGGTTCTTCTTTATAGCTAAGTCAAACCTTTTATCATTTGGTTTCATCCTCCTTTGTTGGACTATGATGTTTCTATGGATGAAGGTGTAGAGCTCGTTGTGGTGATTCCAACGAGCCCAAGTTCATCGAAAATGGAGTCCGGATGCAAAAGTTATGGCCGTTTTCGTGTTGATGTTTTTTCGTGGCAGGAAGTTCGGCGCCAGGTCCGGCCGGGCTGGACTCTAGGCCGGGAAATCCGGCCCAAGAACGGAAAAATCCGGCGGACCGCCGAACCGCACTGCTGGGGGGCTTTTTGGCGGCCGCCGGACCGTCCGGCGAAAAGTCCGGCGGCGCCAGACTTTTCGCCGAACTTTGGCGGGATTTGCTTCCAACGGCCAGTTTTTCCCCACCTATAAATACCCTTCTTCATCCTTGAATCAACCACGTTTTTGGGCTTCTCTCTCCTCCATTGTTTACCTTCAAAGCTTGCCCTCCCTCCTCACTTCCCTCCATGTTTCTTGCATCTTTTTAAGGGAAAAGAGAGAGGAGATCTAGATCTACATTTCCACCAATCACTTTCTCCTCTAAGTGAGGGGAACCTATTGGATCTAGATCTTGAAGTTCTTTGTGGATTTCCTCCTTGTTCTTCCTCTCATATCCTCCATAGCATTTGTTGCTTTGGTAGGATTTGGGAGAGAAGGATTTGAGCACTTCGTGTGTTCTTGCCATTGCATTTGGTGCATCGGTTTGAGTTCTCCTCGGAGATTCGGTGGTGAAAGCAAGAAGCTTATTTCCTCTTGGGTTCTTGGAACCCTGCTTGCTGTTTTATGTGGAAGCAAACTGTCCTTGTGCGTGGTGATGACCAGCCCGTTGGGAACCCCAAGAGGAAGGTATGATGAGTGTAGCGGCTAGTTTTCCCTCAGTTAAGAAACCAAGGTTTATCGATCAGGAGAAGAGAGACGATGACGACTGAAGGTGTTTGTGGAACCTGCACACACACAAACAAGTACTTTGTCCCCAACTTGCGATGAGGTTGTCAATCTCACCGGTTTGCTTGAAACAAAGGTTATGAGTGTATCGAGTGGAAAACAATAGTAATATGCTAGTAAAGTAAACAGTGCAGGAAAAGTAAACAGGTGATTGCAATATGATTTAAAATAGGACCGGGGTCCACAGTTCACTAGTGGTGTCTCTCCATAGATAAAATAACATGTTGGGTAAACAAATTACAGTTGGGCAATTGATAGAATAAAGATAACGTGATATGTCAAGAAGATCACTATGAGATCCACTCTGGGCATTACAACAAAATACATAGACCGCCATCCAACTGCATCTATGACTAATAATCCACCCCCGGGGATATCATCCGAACACCCCAAAAGTATTAAGTTGCGAACAACAGATAATTGCATTAAGCAAAGTGTGTAATGTAAACAAAGCATATGCCCTTGAGCATATGAATGTTGTTTTCTCCCTAGTAGCAACATCACATCTACCACCTTAGAGGTTTCTGTCACTCCCCCAGGTGAAATAGAGACATGAACCCACTATCGAGCATAAATACCCCCTCTTGGAGTCACTAGCAACTACTCGGCCAAGATAGCTACTAACAACGGAGAGCATGCAAGATCATAAACAACATAGAGATAACAAAAGATATAATTCAGTACAGCAACTTAATCATAAACACCAATATTCATCGGATCCCAACAAACCAACATCATAGAATTACATAACGGTGATCTCAATCATGTAGGGCAGCTCATGAGATCTAAACATGAAGCACATGGTGGAGAAGACAACCATCTAGCTACTGCTATGGACCCATAGTCCAAGGTAGACTACGCACTCATCGCTCCGGAGGCAAGCATGGCGATGAAGAAGATCTCCGGTGGTGATTCCCCTCTCCGGCAGGGTGCCGGGAAGAGCTTCTGGACCCTCCCGATCTTCGGGTCGACGGCGGCGGCGGATCGCGATGTATTCTGGAAAACTGATCGGGCCTTAGGTTTTTCTCGTCAGGGGGTATATGTAGGCGAAGGGGGGCTGTCAGAGGTGGAGCCACGCGGCCTCACACGGGGCTGGCGCGGCCAGGGGCCAGGCCGCGCCGCCCCTGTGTGTGGGCGCCACGTGGCCCCCCTCCGTCAGGTCTTCGGATGTTTGGGAGCTCCCCGATGAAATATGACTTCAGGAACTTGTTTCGTCCAATTCCGAGAATATTTCCTGTGTATCACTTCTGAAACACAAAAACAACAGAAAACAGGAAACTGGCACTGTGGCACTTCGTTAATAGGTTAGTTCCGGAAAATGTATAAAAGTACCACTAAGTGTAACGAAACAATAGGCAAATGGTGTAAAAACAAGCATGGAGCATCAAAAATTATAGATACGTTTGAGACGTATCAAGCATCCCCAAGCTTAACTCCTGCTCGTCCTCGAGTAGGTAAGTGATAACAAAAGAATAATTTTTGAGGTGACATGCACCTACACAATCTTGATCATATATGTAAGCATTGATGAGCTGGGATCAATAGAACTTAAAACATGGGCATGAAAGATATAATCATGACAATAAGAACTTAGCAACCATGTTGTAAACATGCAAATGAACACAAACAAAAGATCATGATAATGAAACAATGAAAGTCAAACGTGTGTTCAAATCATAAGGAAAAACATACAAATGGTTTTCAGCTTGTCCTTCAAAGAGAGCAAAACATAAATGCATAGGACACCTCAAAGTTTAAGAGGGCGACTAGATACAAATAATTTAAGAACAAGTGAAACCAACAATATGAGTCAATCAATGAACCTTGGGACAATGCATATCACACTAAGAATGACAACTATGCTCTCTTAATGGTGCATAAAGAAAGAAGGTGGTGACTCAACATAAAAGTAAAAGAAGGGCCCTTCGCAGAGGGAAGCAGTGATTTAAACATGTGCTAGAGCTTTTCATTTGTAAAACAGAGATAAAACTTGATTTTGAGAGGTGGTTGTCTTTGTCAACGACTGGCAATGGGGTTCTTACTATCTTCCATACAAAAATAAAGCAAGTTTTTGAGAGAGAGATTGGCACTTCGTGCTCTTTTTATAAAACTTGGCACTCCTCCCCACCTTTTCCTTTCACATACCATGGCTAACCGATTCCATCGGGTGCCCACCAACATTCACATTCATTGGAGGAGTGACTTTTTTCTTTCTTTTTTCCCTTTTTTTTCTTTTTGGAATAAACAATATGGAAGATAGCAAATCCGACCACTACGTCCCCATAAGCTGAAAACAGTGTCACAAAACGAGAAGTATTTTGAAGGTTTTTGAAAGGTAGCACACGAAAATTTTACTTTGGAATGGCTTACAAATACCATGCATAGGAATTTATAGTGGACACAATGGCAAACTTGGCTTTTAGGAGTTGGATGCACGAGTAGACCTCATACTCAGTACAAGGCGAGGGCTAGCAAAAGACTGGGAGCGACCAACTAAGAGAGTAGTAATGGCCATAATCATGCAAAGCGACAAAGCGACATTAAAAGAAGCATACGATGGCATCAAAAGTCAAAAACTAAATGATCATGAAGGCTAATGGCGACTTTGGAAGAGTCTAACATGTGTGAGCATGCGCCAAGTCAACCCAAATAAAGCATCAAGGAGAAAACCAAAATAATGCTTCCATACAATAAAAACAACACATGATTTTTTCAAAGGCTCATTAAGCAATCTCAGTTATTTGAGACAAGTCATGCTACAGCAAAACCACTAAGCATACTATCAAAAATACATCAAGCATGACATGAAAAAGCCTAAGCCGCAGTCTACACAAGCTCCTTCTTGTACCACTATTTTGCACAAAGCTTTTTCTCTTTTCCAACACCATTTGAAATTTTTAAACACACCTCTTTTGATGAAAACCAATAAAGATCAGAGGCAAAAATACACCTTGATGAAAAGATATGACCAGATCTGAACGCATATCAAGGCGAAAACGAAAACCAAAAGCAGTAGCAGAAAAAGTAGAATGCTCGATTAATAAGAGTGAAAACTAGAGCATTCTTTGCAAATGAAAACGAGTACATCTCCTTCAAAGGAAATTTGTTGGGGTCCAACCATTTATTGCAGCAAACAAACAAACTAAACAAACTAAGAAAACTAAAACAACTGACGCTCCAAGAAAAACACATAGTGCATGAAGCAATAAAAATATAGTGTTTTGAAAGGTGACCTGATTTTTGCTGATGAAGAAGGGGTGCCTCGGGGGCATCCCCAAGCTTCGATGCTTGTACTTCTTGGATATTTCTTGGGGTGATGCATGGGCATCCCCAAGCTTGAGCTTTTGTCCATTCTTCAACTCATCTCATCATTCTCCAATCCCTACACTTGAAAACTTCCTTCATACAAAACTAAACACAATTCTATTAGCAACATTAGTGTAAGCATAAAATATATTCATCCTCTTTTAGCTTCAGGTTTCAACCCAAAACCACCACATATAAAGTATATACTACTGTAGCAACTTCCACAAGATTTCCATGATCAAAAAGAACTCAAAAGAAAGCGATAAAGTGGCAAAAATGAATATTGGCAGAAATCTGTCAAAACTGGACAGCTGATAATGGACGAATTTTTGAGGGATTTTCTGTTACTCAAATCAAAAAGTGTTCAACTAAGAAAAGTTTGGATATAACCTGGGGCATAAGAACAAGAAATCGCAGGTCCAAAAGATATACAGAGAATTTTCACGAATTTTTACGGTGCAGCACCGAAAACAGTTTCAGGACAGCAATAACCCCAAATCTTTACCTCACTCAAATTAGAGGCTTCTCTTGGCACAAAAACGAAATAAACAAGATAAGGAGCGGTCATTACAGTAGTAATGACTTCCAAGACTCAAATAAAAGAAAAAGTACTGAAAAGTAAACAATGGGTTATCTCCCAAGAGTGCTTTTTGTTTAACGCCTTTGAGCTAGGCGCAGAAAATTGCGAATCAAGTAACATCAAGTGATGAAGAATCAAGCTCATAATTTGATCTAAGAATAGAGTCAAAAAGTAATTTCTTTCTTTTCCTAGGGAAGTGTTCCATACCTTTCTTTACTGGGAATTGATACTTGATAGTGCCTTCCCTCATATCAATAATAGCACCTACAGTTCGAAGAAAGGGTCTTCCCAAAATAATAGGACATGAAGCATGGCATTCAACGTCCATAACAAGAAAATCAACGGGAACAAGGTTATTTTTAACCACAATAGGAACATCATTAATCCTTCCCAAAGGTTTCTTCTTAGCAACATCAGCAATAGGAACATCAAAATAACACTTTTCAAGCGGTGGTAAACCAAGCATGTCATAAATCTTTCTAGGCATGATAGAAATACTAGCACCTAGATCACATAAAGCATGGCAATCATAACCATTAACATGCATATCAATGATGGGTTCCCAACCATCTTCTAACTTCTTGGAAACAGAGGCTTTCTGCTTCAACTTTTCATCCCTAATTTTTATGAGAGCATTGGTAATATGCTTAGTAAAAGCAATATTTAAAGAACTAGCATTGGGAGTCAAAGCAAGCTTTTGCAAGAACAAAATAACTTCAGATATATTGCAGCCATCAACATCAAAATCATTAAAAGAAATAGAGCTATCATCTCCCACACTCCGAAAAATTTCAGCACTCTTTTGAGAAAAAGTTTTGGCAGTTTTAGGCTTTTTAACACAAGGAGTGGGAGTTTTCTCTACACCAATCAAAGTAAGAGGATTGTTATCAGTAGGAGCAACATCATTAGAGGTAGTAATAGTACATACCTTCATCTCTCTAGCCATTTCATCTTCTCTTTCCCACCTGGCATGCAATTCCGCTAACAATCTAATATTTTTATCAATTCCAACTTGGGTAGCATTAGCGGCAGCAACAATATTGCTCACATTCACATCATTAGGAAACACTTTTAATTTCAGAAGTTCAACATCATGAGCAAGGCTATCAACTTTAGAAGCAAGAATATCAATTTTGCCTAACTTTTCCTCAACAGACTTGTTAAAAGCAGTTTGTTTACCGATGAAGTCCTTGAGCATGACCTCAAGCTCGGAGGACGCGGCCCTAGTGTTGTTGTAGGAATTACCATAAGAGTTACCATAACCATTACCATTGGTGGAAGGATACGGCCTATAATTGTTACTAGCAAAATTGTTCCTATAAGCATTGTTATTAAAATTGTTATTTCTAATGAAATTCACATCAACTTGCTCTTCTTGAGCAACCAAAGAGGCCAAAGGAACATTATTAGGATCAACATGAGTCCTATCATTAGCGAGCATAGCCATAATTGTATCAATCTTATCACTTAAGGAAGAGGTTTCCTAAACAGAATTTACCTTCTTACCTTGTGGAGCTCTCTCGGTGTGCCATTCGGAATAATTTACCATCATGTTGTCGAGTAGCTTTGATGCGGCGCCCAATGTAAGGGACATAAAAGTGCCTCCAGCAGCTGAATCAAGTAGGTTCCTTGAAGAAAAATTCAGTCCTGCATAAAAAGTTTGGATAATCATCCAAGTAGTCAGTCCATGAGTGGGGCAATTCTTTACCATAGATTTCATTCTTTCCCAAGCTTGAGCAACATGTTCATTATCAAACTGAGTAAACTTCATAATATTGCTACACAACGATATAATCTTAGCAGGAGGATAATATCTACCAATAAAAGCATCCTTACACTTAGCCCATGAATCAATACTATTCTTAGTCAAAGACAGCAACCAATCTTTAGCCTTTCCTCTCAAAGAAAAAGGAAACAACTTGAGCTTAATAATATCACTATCAACATCCTTATATTTCTGCATCTCACATAGCTCAACAAAATTGTTGAGATGAGCTGCAGCATCTTCAGTACTAGCACCAAAAAATTGCTCTTTCATAACAAGGTTCAATAAAGCAGGCTTAATCTCATAAAAGGTGGTAGCAGGAACAGGTGGTGCAATAGGAGTGCAGATAAAATCACTATTGTTTGTGCTAGCAAAGTCACACAACTTCGTATTTTCAGGAGTACCCATTTCAGCAAAACGAAAGTAAACAAGTAAAAATAACTACCAAGGATTCTAATTTTTTTTGGGTTTTTGATATAAAAAGCAATGCAGGTAAAATAAAATAAAGTAAAGCAAAACAAATAACAAAGTAAAGAATGTGTGTGCGAAGAACTCCCCTCGCAGAAGTCTTCTCTCCTCCCCGGCAACGGCGCCAGAAAAGTAGCTGCTTGCTGTTTTATGTGGAAGCAAACTGTCCTTGTGCGTGGTGATGACCAGCCCGTTGGGAATCCCAAGAGGAAGGTATGATGAGTGTAGCGGCTAGTTTTCCCTCAGTTAAGAAACCAAGGTTTATCGATCAGGAGAAGAGAGACGATGACGACTGAAGGTGTTTGTGGAACCTGCACACACACAAACAAGTACTTTGTCCCCAACTTGCGATGAGGTTGTCAATCTCACCGGTTTGCTTGAAACAAAGGTTATGAGTGTATCGAGTGGAAAACAGTAGTAATATGCTAGTAAAGTAAACAATGCGGGAAAAGTAAACAGGTGATTGCAATATGATTTAAAATAGGACCGGGGTCCACAGTTCACTAGTGGTGTCTCTCCATAGATAAAATAATATGCTGGGTAAACAAATTACAGTTGGGCAATTGATAGAATAAAGATAACGTGATATGTCAAGAAGATCACTATGAGATTCACTCTGGGCATTACAACAAAATACATAGACCGCCATCCAACTGCATCTATGACTAATAATCCACCCCCGGGGATATCATCCGAACACCCCAAAAGTATTAAGTTGCGAACAACAGATAATTGCATTAAGCAAAGTGTGTAATGTAAACAAAGCATATGCCCTTGAGCATATGAATGTTGTTTTCTCCCTAGTAGCAACAGAACATCTACCACCTTAGAGGTTTCTGTCACTCCCCCAGGTGAAATAGAGACATGAACCCACTATCGAGCATAAATACCCCCTCTTGGAGTCACTAGCAACTACTCGGCCAAGATAGCTACTAACAACGGAGAGCATGCAAGATCATAAACAACATAGAGATAACAAAAGATATAATTCAGTACATCAACTTAATCATAAACACCAATATTCATCGGATCCCAACAAACCAACATCATAGAATTACATAACGGTGATCTCAATCATGTAGGGCAGCTCATGAGATCTAAACATGAAGCACATGGTGGAGAAGACAACCATCTAGCTACTGCTATGGACCCATAGTCCAAGGTAGACTACTCACTCATCGCTCTGAAGGCAAGCATGGCGATGAAGAAGACCTCCGGTGGCGATTCCCCTCTCCGGCAGGGTGCCGGGAAGAGCTTCTGGACCCTCCCGATCTTCGGGTCGACGGCGGCGGCGGATCGCGATGTATTCTGGAAAACTGATCGGGCCTTAGGTTTTTCTCGTCAGGGGATATATGTAGGCGAAGGGGGGCTGTCAGAGGTGGAGCCACGCGGCCTCACACGGGGCTGGCGCGGCCAGGGGCCAGGCCGCGCCGCCCCTGTGTGTGGGGGCCACGTGGCCCCCCTCCGTCAGGTCTTCGGATGTTTGGGAGCTCCCCGATGAAATATGACTTCAGGAACTTGTTTCGTCCAATTCCGAGAATATTTCCTGTGTATCACTTCTGAAACACAAAAACACCAGAAAACAGGAAACTGGCACTGTGACACTTCGTTAATAGGTTAGTTCCGGAAAATGTATAAAAGTACCACTAAGTGTAACGAAACAATAGGCAAATGGTGTAAAAACAAGCATGGAGCATCAAAAATTATAGATACGTTTGAGACGTATCAAACCCTAGACGGCTCAGTGGATTTCTTGGGGACCTCCAATTAAGTTGTGGAGATCTTCCCAAGCTTTGTGGTGCCTCCGTGGCGATTATTGGGAGCCTCCAATTGAGTTGTGGAGTGTGCCCCAATCTTAGTGCCTTTGTGGATTTGGGAGCCTCCAATTAAGTTGTGGAGTAGCCCCAAGCTTTGTGCGGGATCGGTGACCGCCCTCAAGGGTGCCATAGTGGATCGGGTCTTCCATCTTGGTGGGAGGGCTCGAGGAGATTACGGTGAGCCTCCGTGGCGTTTGGGGAGCCTTGTGCCTCCACACCGCTCCAACGGAGATTAGCACCCACAAGGGTGTGAACTTCGGGATACATCGTTGTCTCCGCGTGCCTCGGTTATTTCTATACCCGAGCTCCTTTACTTATGCAATTTACTTTGTGATAGCCTTCGTGCTTGAAGTTATATATATCTTGCTATCACATAGTTGCTCATCTTGTTTAGCATAAGTTGTTGGTGCATAGGTGAACCTAGTTTATTTAGGTTTTGTATGCTTGGCAAATTAAACGTTAGTTTTATTCCGCATTTGTCAAGCCGCTCGTAAAAGTTTTAAATCGCCTATTCACCCCCCCTCTAGGCGATATCCGTGTCCTTTCAGGCCAGGTATGACCATGGCGACCACAGGCATAGCATAGGTGTCTGATTCCTCAGGACCCTCCAATTGTTGCGGTGAGCCGTCGATATCAGGCGATCGACATGCCCTTCATCGTCAAGTTTTCATCCTGAATCTCGTCTACTCAGTCTTGCAGGTGTTGTCGATCTCACCTGGATATATACGGACCAGGGGTGCATACTAAAGTAGAAACGATCCCGGCCGCTACGAAAGCCTATACCCAAAGGACCAGGAGAACCAGAAGTTGTTGTTTTGACGTACGATGGACCAAGGGAGCGGGGAGCGGTTTTTTTGATGTACGAAGAGTATGTCCCGTTGCCAGATACCGGTTTTTGGGTTTTTTTTGCACGGGACGAAAGGAATGAAGACGGGGACGGATCGGACGGATGTACGTACGATGTTTTTTTTACATACCAAAGCGGTTTTTTGATGTACCACGGTTTTTGAACCATCACGACCTCAAGCCATATTATTAGTAGAGATTTATTGGCACCTTTTTTTGATTGGAGGGAGTGCTTAGTTTTGGACGCGTTTGATAGGTCGCATCAATTCTAAATAGATCATTGGAAGCGAGGGGCGTGTGATTAGATGGCTGCATGATGTTTGGGTCGTGCCTTGCACACTCCTTAAAGCACTCCCAGGGTAGATTCGGCAGGAATTGCCAAATCGGCAGTTTTTTCAGGGGTAGGCCACATGCGAACGAGAATCAAGAACACCGTTCGCATGTGAGCTCGGCGCGAGATATCGGGAGACCGTGAAATCTTTGTGGCATTTTGCTGCAAAGTTGGGTCTCACCTCCCCCATGTGGTCACCTCCTCCATTAGCCCCTCCCCAAAAATTCTCCATTTCCCCCTTTCGACATTGGTGGTGGCGATGAGGCAGGTCAAGGTCATCGATAGATCTGAAGGAGGAGGTTCATCTTCTTTGTCTCCAACATCGGATTCGCGTTGCCAAGTCCACCCAAGGCAGGGACCGCTGTTCTCGGATCCCACCGAAGCTCTTTCATCTCTGACCTCGGCTTGCCTCCCTCATCTGCCATGACTGAGGTAACGCAGACACTTCTCCTCTACGTTGTCTTCCCACCGCATGTAGAACCATTATGGTCTATTAGGCCAAACCTCATGTTAGATCGCCTTGATGAGGTCAACCAGGTCAAGCTTCTACATCAGGCATCGACACTCATTGTTGTCATTCAGGCCTAGATCATCGTGTTGCTATGCAGGAGAGTAGTGAGGAGAGCTGCCTTTCCCTGGCTTACATATGGTCCTATGTTGCAATGAGATCATGAGAGGATCACTAATATGAAATATATCTACAACTCCAATAATATAGAGAATGTCCAAATGTTGGGACATGACCATAGGTTTAGAGTGATCCATAACACATTCAAGAGAAACATGGAGACTGTTTCTCGTTATTTCAGGCAGAGGTGTTGTACGCAGTTGGAGAGGTCAGAGCAGAAATGATCAAGCCATCAGCTGGGCAAATGCCTCCCAATATTAAAAATAGCTACAGATTGTGGCCATATTTGAGGTTGAGCACAAATTCCCTTGTTTCATCTCAGTAACTGATATGTGCATTTTATATCATCATTTTATTTGTTCATATTGTCATATTGAAATGTTATTTGCATTGTTATATTATTATTTTTCATGTTTTAAATGATTTATGGGACTTTTTTACAAAGTTCCTATTTGTGGCATTTAATTTCTGGGAGCCAGAAAACTCCCTTTTTCCATGTTTTTAATGTTTCAAGACCTTTGAAAGGACGAGATGTCGCCTAGAAGGGGGTGAATAGGCGTTTTAAAAGCTATTACGGATTTGACTTATAAGAATACAGAATTAAACTAACGTTTATTTTACAAGCACAAAACCTAAATAAGCTAGGCTCAACTAAGTGTACCAACAACAACTAAATAAAAGCAAGATAGCACAAGATATAATTCACAAGTGATAAACAAGATATAAGTACTTCAAGCACAATGGCTATCATAAGGAAATAAACTTGGGTATAGAGATAACCGAGGCACGAGGAGACAAAGATGTTTCCCGATGTTCACTTACATAAAGTAAGCTAATCACCGTTGGAGAGATGCGGGTAACCACGAAGGCCCCCAAACGCCACGAAGGCTCACCTTCTTCTCTGTGGTGACCCAACATACCACTGCATGTGTAGTATGCAGGTCGTTGACATAACACCAATGAAACACCGTCCCACTAGTATTACATCGATCAGAGTGGTACAACAGAAATATCGCAGGTCCAAGGTATGTCTATAGAATTATAATTTCATCATACAGAAGATCTTCAACATGTAGAGGTTTAGTCCCGGCGACCACAAACGAGAAAGAATACCTTGAAGACTAAACTAGAGCTACAACTAATGCAGTTGGCTTGCTACTAAGCTATAGAATTACCCTAACTACTTAGGCTCTAGGAGTACAGAATTGGTTTCCTTCTGCACCTATTCTAGTTTTCCAGCAAGCTTGGTATAGTTGTTGACTCCGCTGATAGTTCTGACATTGGTAAAAGGCTTTATCTTCATGTTCAGTGTCTTGATATTGCCTCCTTGTGTTGCCTCCAATCTAGGCAAGGGTTAAGAGGGAGTGGGATGAGTAACGAGCGTTACCCAGCAAGTTCATATAGGGAATAAGGTGTTTTATGCACTAACTATAGCCTTAGACCCAAGAGTCGTTCGATAATGCAAGTTTTCATAAACATTTATTCAAGAGGTTGCTTTTATGCTAAAAACTATGCCAGTCAGTCTTCACAGGTTGACCAGAGCTTCGATGGGCTCCTTTGCTGCCGCGTTCGTGGCATCAGGTCTGATTGCCTTAATCTGTTTTTCTAGAAAAGAGTGCCATCATATGTCTCAGTGTCCACAGAACTATATACGCAAGGGATTATATACTGCTATCTTCTCCAATATAATCATGTCCAGTGTCACTTGACTTGTGTTGATGGGAACTTTCTTGGCATGAACTTTTATGATGTGGGAGAAACTCCATTCATACCCTAGGAAGCACAAATACTTGGATACGTATCTGATATGTGATACGTGGATACGATAATTTTTGAAAATTGCAAATATGGGGATACGTTTGTATATATATAAATAATTTGAAAATACATAAATAAAACTTTTTTAAGGATTATTACCTCTATATCTATGTTCTCCTCTGCATTTCAACAGTCTAGGAATCATAATTCATCTACAGCAATCAAAAAAGGAGCAGCTAGTAGTTGCCATCGTGGTCGAGCTCCCAATCCAATTAGCCAAATCTATTTAATGGGGGCGTACTACCACTAGCCATCGTTGATCTGAAATTCTGAATGGAGACGTATAAAATTTAGAGATAAACTAAATGGCGGGTGGAGTGGAGCCATGGAGGGAGAAGGCTAAAGGCGACTAGTAGATGTAGGAACAAGAAAAGTGGCCAGTCACCGTCGTTCGTCGTTCCATAGGGGCGGGATGGAGTTGAAGGACAGGCAGCGGCGAGCGGCTGCACCTACCTGTGGTGAGGGTGCAAAGTGTGAATGGTGTTTGTGGAGCGTGCGAGAGGTATCGCTCGAGTATCCTTAGGTATCCCTCCTGTATCTGTAAATTTTTCCTTTTCTTTAATTTAAAAATTAGCAGATACGTATGGGATATGTATCCGGGAGTATCCGGGCAGTATCCCGTATCCGAGCAATATCTGATACTGGTACGGCGGAAAAGTAAAGTATCCGAGCTTCCTAGTTCATACCTAGAAACATAATTCTTGAATGCCTGAGGCATTTTGAGACAAAGAGGTATGTCTTACAGTGTTATTTAGATTTTGTATGGCATCCCCTTTGCATAAACACTCAAGTTTCAGAAAACTCCACTTGCAAAAACATCAAACAATAAAAATATTGCTGATGCTGGTTCTGTTATAAGCTCTGAAAGATATCTGTATATCTCTTTTCTGACTGAATTTGGGACACTATCAGCTAAATTTGGGGCAAATTTGGTTGTCCGTCTATGTTGTACTTGGGTTTTACATTTTTTTTAATAATTTCTAAATTATATTCTGACTTATTTTTTTTAGAGATATCACTGTTTATGCACTGATTTTGCATAGTTACAATGATGATTCCATGATCTTTTAGCTTGACAAGTTGGTGCTGAGGTTGATAATAGAGCATAAACCTTAGAGACTATCATGCATGTCAAATAGCTGAGCTTGTAAATACAATCCCATGTGCTGTATGCTTTGTAAGAGCAATTCTTTTGGATGCTAAAGCTGTATTTTGTGGTGTTTGACAGGAGCGTTACTGCCAATACCGTAGACTGTAATTTAAACAGGTTCCAACATGTCTCAGAACTATTAGTGCTGCAGTGTTTTACATGAATTTACCATTGGCTTTACTCTGAAATGTCTCTTGTTGACAGATGGCCAGTGCCCAAACCTTGTTGGGTTTATCCGGCGAGTGACTGGGATTTGGGCATATACCATAATATCGATTTGAGAGCAGCCCCACTTCCAAGGTTGCTTTAATTTGCTGACATTCACCCGGCCTTTCAACCTACAGTGATACGCTACTCGCTTGAGCTGCTTCTGCCCTCCTGATCTCGAATGTTGAACGTTAGATGGAATAACTTGTTGTTTTTGTTCCTGATGTATTTGCTAGCAAGCGGTATCTTATCTGAGCTTTGATTTTGCATGCGAGCTGTACTGTGTTACAATATTCTGAGCCGATGGTCTGTGTGTATTATACAGCTGCACTACAAACACGTAAAAGAACGTGGCTATTTGCTTTTGAAATATGTCAATGCTGAAGGAGTTTTGACTAAATCTTACCAATATATATACGCACATCAAGGTCTTACATGGTACACGAACAAAGCAGAATTCATTTAGCTTGTGTTTGTTGCAACCAGACATGTCTACATTACTTACAGGGGAATGGTTTTGAAGCAGAAACGAGTGCAAATCACTGGTGCTGAAGATACAGGTTGCAAACGTACAGGTGCCATATCTGAAACAAGGAAGAAATAGCAGCGGCTGGTCAGGTGAGGGGGATGAATCAGGAGACAGAACAGTGCCACTGGCAAGGAGCGGAACTCACAAAGGTTGGTGATGCCACCGGACACCGTCGTGATGGAGAAGCACGAGCTATCCAGAGACGACCACCCCTTCACCAACTTGTGATGGCCTCTGCATTCCAACAAATTGTGTTAAAACTTGTTTGTCTTGTTGTAAAAAAGAAGGGAGAAATCTACAGTGAAAACTGAACGAGACAAATATGGAATGAGCCTAACCCATTAAACAGTTACTGGCCGCATTACTGCCAGCAGTACCGTAGGCTGTAATTTAAACAGGCGGGAACATGTCTCAGAACGAATATTGCTGCATGCTGCAGTATTGTTTTACATGAATTTACTCATCGGCTTACTCTGAAGAATTTTGTGGTGTTTGACAGGAGCATTACCGCTGGCACTACTGTGAACAGGTTCGAACATGTCTCGGAACTATTATTGCTGCAGTGTTTTACATGATTTTACTATCGGCTTACTCTGAAATGTCTCTTCTTGCCAGACGACCAGTGCCCAAACCTTGTTGGGGTTTATCCCACGAGTGAGTGGGATTTGGGCGTGTACCAGAAGATCGATTTGAGAGCGGCACCACTTCCAATGTTGCTTTAACTTGCCTACATTCACGTGGCCTTTCAGCCTAGAGTGTGGCACATACCATGCGTTACTGCTTGAGCTGTTTCTGCCCTGATGATCTAGACAGTGTTGAACATAAAATTGGATGACCTGTTTCTTTTTATTCCTGATGCATTTTCTAGCAAGTGCCATTCGGTAACTCATGTGAACTTTGAATGTACATGAGCTGCACCAGTGTTACAATGTACTGAACCGTCGATTCATGTGTGCATTATGCAGTTGCATTGCAAAGAACCGTAAGCCTAGAAGAGGCTCTTCGTTTTTGAAATTAATCACATGTTAAAGGAGTTTAGGCTAGTCTAACCGATGGGCACAAGTCAAAAGCTTACATGATGATACAGAAAGCAGAAATTTTTAGCATCTGTTTGCTGCAACCAAACAGGTGTACATTATTCACAGATTGCACAACTTTCTATCAAGCGGTACAAG
Source organism: Dactylis glomerata (assembly GCA_007115705.1). Lineage (NCBI taxonomy): Eukaryota > Viridiplantae > Streptophyta > Magnoliopsida > Poales > Poaceae > Dactylis > Dactylis glomerata. Next base: position 4,523,100 of record QXEO01000555.1, read on the forward strand.
CCCCCTGAAGGAAAAACGGAACAGGGAGAATTCCAAGAGCTGACACAAATCATACAACAGAGAGGCGAGAATGCTGATTAACATGAGTATAACAGCTGATCATCCATGCGAGCCACCATGTATAAGGCGATGGCAAGCCACTGCTCAGGGGACAACTCTAACTGAGCTCTAGCCACTTCTCAGTGAAAGGAAGCTTTGTGCCAAGGAGAAGCAGAATTCTCGTTGTTTCTTGTATTCACCGTACCGTAGGAAAAAGTATCCAAGGTAATCGAAATCGATCGGGGATACGTTGGCCTGCAATCAAATGACAACAGTATATTTTGTTATGTCAGCCGCATAGTGCTCAAATCCTACGCACTAAAAGAAGTACATTGGTGTTTACCTGAATGAGCGCCCACAGTGCCCAGTAAACGTGTGATGCTAATCTGTAGGTGTTCGTTTCAGTATAAAGGGCTTCCAGATCCTGCGCTTGGACCTTTTGGTTAAGAAAAAGTTAGATACACAACGGTAAAACTACATCACGAGAATATTCTCTATGTTCTGCTATTTGAGGAAGACACTTGTTTCCTCAAAAGAAACAATCTGACTGTCTTCCTAGTATAAATGCCAAGCGTACTACATTTCTTTTCTCAGAAAAGACGTAAATCATATTTAACTTGAAGGATGCGATAATGTCAAGTACATCTAGCACATGGCATTGTGTTTGTGATTTTAATTCAGAATAAGAAAACGAATCTACTGATAGAATGAGTACCATCTAACTATGTAAGTTATAGTAATGGGAACATATGTATAGCTTTCTTGGCTGATAGACAAAACCTGCATAACCTCTATGAATAGCTCTCAGTAGGTTTTGTCCAGAGAAGAATGTGTTGAATTCACATACCTCACTTGGTCTATCAGATAGATAATTTCTGAAGAAGTGATATTGTACATCTTTGTCTGGGTACCTACAAGAAGCAACCAAGTGAATACTACTGGACAAGAGCATGACGATAAAAGTTCTATCAGACTATTCTACCAGTAAGAAGAGAACGTACAGGTTATAATCACAATCAAAGCCTGCGTACTCATTGAAATGGTTCGCAATGTCATAGCCACGGTAGCTATATGATCCATACTCAAAATCAATGAAATAGAGCTTCTCTGTAAGAAGGTAGAAAATAATGACCACAAATACAAGCACCATCTCAGCTTTGCAACTGAAGAATTGAGAATAGGAAATCCGAAGTAAAGAATTTGATAAACGAATGTGTTACTTACCTTCCAAATCATTCAGCATCAGATTACCCGAAAGCAAGTCATTGTGTGCAAATATAACAGGGGCATGCAGAAGATCTGAGAGATCCTATAAGAGAGACACACATTATATTCATGGACATCAATGTCATAAACAGCTATTGAACATTTTGATTGAATAATTGTGCTATACCAGTATGAACTCTTTGTGACAAAGCGAAAATGGAAAAACTGAAGATACTCATGGTAGGAATATGGAACTGAAGTGGGCTTATATTGGTGCATGAATCAATAGGACATAACAGTAATACGGTTACTACCATAAGGTACCTTAAGTTCTTTAACTTCATCTTGTATTTCTCTAAAGGAGATCGCCTCATATCTCTTCTGCTTCTCATTATCTTCAAACTTCAATACGGAAGCTGCAATAAGTATTTTAAAGCACACAATATTATGTAACGCCATTCTAAGAATGTGGATGAAATGAAAGCAACTAGACCCAAAATCAACGTCCAAAATAAAGTTAGGACCGTTACCTCTTTTCAAAAATTTGAATACATCATTCCACAATTGTGGTTCTTTAGATCCTGGTATGTCTAGTTGATGAAATCTACGTAGCTGCTTGGCAATTTCAGCGGCTATTCCAGGCTCCCTCATGTCTGAACAACGGAAAATCAGGAACCAACATGGTTATTTTTCAGAAACAGCCTCTCCACACACACCTACAGATGCAAAATAACATACACCACTATGTATAGTACCTATAACCGCAAATCAAATGAGAAATGAATACACTAAGTATACAACAAAACCACCCCATTTGTAGTATGCAGAGCGCAAAAATTGCCTACCTGAAGGTGACAGTGTTCGTGCATGGATAAATGACTGAACATATCCATTCTCAAATACTCCAAGCAACTGAGCCCCGAACCCTGCAGCTGAGAGATACGGTATGGCCTAACCATGATTGTAATAGATGTATGCATTAGGAAACAGTTGAGCTCAGAAAATGACAAGTGAAGCTTGCCAACTTGTTTTAATTAACATTGAGGTATTTTGAGTGTTACAGCATAGGTACTATTTTGATGGAACCAATGGACTACCGGATCTCCGAAAATCAAAAACTGAACCACAACTACGAAAGTACAACACCAACGCTGTAATGTCCAATCAGAAGAGCGTAACAGAATGAAGGCTAATATTACATGTAACTGCCATATAAAATTTCATGCAGTATTATTCATACGCTCACCTGCAATTCCCTCTCCCGATCAATCACCAAGTCTGTATTTGGGCCGTACAACCGAACAGTCACAGAAGACTCACTGTCCGTGCCTTCTTTGACAGATACCTTTAGCACTGTAGGTAACAGACATTAATAACAATAAAGGATAATAATTTAGGGCAATTTTTTTTTAGAGATAACATTTAGGGCATCTATAAGATAAATTAGGTGAAGTTGCACAGAAAGAGGGTTATTACTTTCTAACGATGTTAACATAATGGGGCCAGAACTCCAGATTCAATGACAAGGGTAATGATTCTGTGAATCTAAAAAAAAGGTAATGATTCTAAAGCAGAAACGAGTGATATCACTGATGCTGAAGATACAGGTTGCAAAATGCAGTTAAGTACAGGTGTCATATCTGAACCAAGCAAGAAATAGCAGCAACAGCAAGCAATCTCAGTTCTCAAGTTACGTGATGGTCTGCGTGGACAAGTCAAGCAAATGACTTGCTAAGAATGTATAATCACACAGCATGTTAGAAGTTAGAACATGTAGCTCAGGCGAGGGAGATGAATCAGGAGACAGACAGGACAGTGCCACTGGCAAAGAAGCGGAACTCACATAGGTTGGTGATGCCGCCGGACACCGTTGAAATGGAGAAGCAGGAGCTGTCGAGAGACGACCACCCTTCCACCAGCTCCTTGCAGAGGTCTCTGGATAAAGAATTCCACCATGTTAGAGAACGGAACGGGAAACGGGGATATACTACTATTCAGGCCAGTCCCCCCTGTCTCGCCGCGAGGCATTTCCCCGAACACCATCAGCTCCTCCTAAGAGCGTGCAGCAGGCGACTCAGACAGGCCGCTCGCGGTTGCTCAGAGTTCGCCGACGCGTTTGACCGACACGCAACACACCCGCCCCGCGCGCGGAAGCAAATCGAAATAGGGAGAGGGGTGAGGAGACTTGCATGATGCGGGGGGTCATCTCGGGGAGCGGCAGCGAGATGTCGACCGCGGCGGCGGACGTGGGCACCTCCGCCGGCGCCGCCACCACCGCTGCTCCCATCTTCTCCTCCCCGCCGCTTCTGCCGCCGGGGCCGGCGACCCCGTTCCAGCTCCGGCCCTCCGATCCCATGCCGCCTCGGGCTCCTTTCTCCGCGATCTGCCCGCCCTCCGGCACGAAAGCTCTCTTCCTCGCCGAGGTGCTCCGGCGAGATCCTCAGCTCCGGTTCGATCGGATTCGGTTCGAGCGGAGCGGAGGCGAGGGAAGTGTGGCGGAGGAATGCGGGTCCTCGAACAGCGACACGATTTATAGAGCCCCCACTCGCGTCCAGCCTCGTGGCGGGGAGGAGCCGCGCCACGTCAGCAGGTAACGGCCCCACCGACCTACCTACCCTCTAGAGTGCGCGAGTCAGCAACCCCGACAGGTCTGTGTGGCGTGATGGACGGCCGTGATTTCGTCTGTCGCTTGGGCGGGCCCATGCGGCAGCCACGTTCCTGTGGGACCCACACGGCCACACCTCTGATCCTCCTCCGTTTGTCTCTTGCTCGCCGGTGCGCTGTCTGGATTTTGGACGCTACCGCAGGCTCTAGTTTCTGGAGATCTTTTTGGATCGATGGCGTTTTTTTTTGGTTAATGTGGCGTGCTAATCATTCGCCGCTGTGGCGTGACTCCTCCGGTTTTTTAAAAGGCCAATCGCTTTGAGCACAACGTTGCGCACGAGAATGTATTCCATAGAAATCACTTTCCGTGGAAAGCGTGGGAACTAAATTACTGTATTGTTGTTTCACATTGTCAAAGCATCACAACGTCTTATTCTCGTATGGTCATATCGAAACACTTATCTGATGTAGTACCATATATCGAAACAAGACCAATCTAAGAGTGTTTTTTAAAATTCAGATGTTCCAATTTTTGGAATTCTACTAAGACAATGGCTCGAAACCAGTTATTCTCATTGATATAGGTTCCGCCAGTCTAGCAATGGAATTATTGTGATTAAGATGGTATCAAATCGATCTCACTTGCATTTCCACAGAGTTTCGTAATGGTTTGATTCTTTTGCTTGGGATATTCATGTAATTTACTGGATTTCAGTTACTAGTTTTGTTGCGATTTTCTAATTTTATACGGGCCGTACGTTGTTATAGTGGAATCACATGCATTGGTTCTAGTTTCACTTGGGTTTCTCTATCAAACTCCATCGGAAGCTTTTTTGAAACCATAAAAAAATGTAAACCACGTTGAAGCATTAGGTAGGATGAATATGGTGAGGTAGTAGATGAATATGGCGAAGGTTGCACATTCACTGCGGCTGTTCACGACTCCACCATAGCTTCTCATAACCTACCAATGGCCTCGACAATGACCATGATGACCCCAAAGCTTTGAGAGATGGTGGCAAGTGTATATCTCACCCCTCCCTCCCAAGGAAGAAATAAGTAAGGCCAGCGGTGTAATCTTATACAGCTTCTAGGGTGCGTCTAGGGCGTATGGAAGGAGGGAAATAGGAGAGTTTATACCAATGTGGCACTCCCGGTCATGGACATGGCACAACTTATTTGGATTGAGATTGAGCAACGGGTCGCCCCACTCTGACAACCCGGGAGACCGGGCGAACAATTAGGCATCCTTTTCTTTCTTTCCCTTTAAGGTTGTCTTGTAAATACTTTGCTCATATCTAACTGAATAGAAGAATGCCTACTTTTTTCCTCAAAAATAAAAAACATTCAAAAGTTGCCTTTTCTTTTCCTTTGAAAAATCTGGGGAAGGACTAAGGAGCAAAGTTGTGATCTTCAGCAAGCATTTTAAAATTGTGCATGTTTCTTTCTATTTGAGAAGTCTCATCAAATGGGGCATATTAATTTAAAGCGGTAAGTAAAGAAAGTTTGAATTAAAGAGAAGAATTAATGGATTCATGATTAAATCCTTCCAACTTCTTGCATTTTTTGTATAGTTTTGGTTAAGTGAGTGCCAAATGTGTAGTCAATTTTATTTGATGGTAGTTTATGGGAGTGATGTTTTGGCTCTTGGTGCATATGCTTCCTATATTTTGATTTTTTTTGAAAATTTAAAATATTTTTTTAGTGGATGGAGCATATACACCCATGAGCCGAATTAAATTTCCAAATGAATATAGGGAGTAATGCCATTGCAATCCAAGAGCCATCTCATATTCTGAAATGTAAACAAAAATAAGTTACTACAATAAATGCTTACGACAAACTATTGTATTGTTTGGCCAAAGTAACACATGCGTGATCCCATATGTACTTCTATATACATGTATGTTTTCTTTCATATTTTTATAAACTTAAAAAATATGATTTTCTTAGTGAGTTACAAATATCAAAGTGAGCATATGATACCCTACGTCAGAATCGGTGCACCAAAATTCGTAATGGTGTGCCATGATGTCCAGCAACTTCTCGGCGCGTCCAATTAAACATATGGCAAGAGTTTTGCGCTAGGCGATCGCCTCATTGACTCTTTGTTCTGTGCCCGACAGGCACGCTACATCTCTCTGAACCAACCAAAGATAAAACTTCAAGCAAGTGGGGACTTGAGAGAATCAGAGTTTAACGACCAAATCGCTAGGTCACCGGGGTAGCGATTTGTGGCTCGTGGCGGCGACACGCGACCAGTACATCCCGTGACGTCGAGGTCCATTCAAGCTGCGCCTCGGTGTGGCTCTCCTCTTCCGCCCTGAACAATTCGAGAATGGAACTGGTACCCAGCCGAATAAGCCGAGCTCGCCAAGATCTTTGGCTTCCACTGAAGTATGTATTCCTTCATCCTTTTTTAGCAAAGGAAAAATTAGATCTGCTTCAGTTCAGTACCATTGGTCTCTCACATCTAACTGACACACCACAAGACGAAGGAAAAGAGGCGAAAACATCAGACCAAATTCATCACCACCATTTCATAATGTGCATATACCATTGCTAAATCCCCAAGAGGTTACTAAAAGTCTTGCTTCCACGCATCGATCTAAGGCACGACATGCCACAACCCACAAACGTTCCCATAGAACTATAGAAGTCTTCTACAATAAAGTAGGCATATATGCTAGCAAACCACAAACCACCATAAGCTGCTGTATGTCCATGCTGGTGAAGCTAGCCAAACTACTGCTGAGCGGCAGTAGCAGTCTGGCCCTGGAGAAGCCCGTCGCGGATCTGCGAGGCGATGTCGCGCACCGCGCCGGGCCCGTGGGGGATGAAGACCGCCGAGGACTTGGAGGACGCCCCAATCTCTTTCATGGTGTCGAAGTACTGGGTGATGAGCACCATGTCCATCACGTCCTTTGCGCTTGTGCCGGGCACGGTCTCCGCGAAGCCAATGACGCTGTCCCTCAGGCCCTCCACGATGGCCTGGCGCTGGCGGGCGATACCGAGTCCGGAGAGGTACTTGGCTTCCGCCTCACCCTCGGCGCGCTTGATCTGGACGATCTTCTCGGCCTCCGCCTTCTCGTTCGCAGCCAACCTCATCCTTGCAGCTGCAAAAAGGTTAAAGCATCAGATCACCATGTCAGTGTTTGATGGATGCTAGAAAATGATGCAAGTACTTTTTACTGGATATTGATCGTGTCAGTTGTCATAGGTTAGCAAATAAACCTGCATTGATCTCGTTCATTGCCCGCTTGACATGCTCGTCTGGCTCAATGTCAACGATGAGTGTCTGCACGATCTCAAAGCCATAAGCTGACATAGCCTTCTCAAGTTCATCCTCCACAGACTTTGCAATGTCATTCTTCTGCTCAAAAGCATCATCCAGGAGGAGCTTTGGAACACTTGCCCTGATCACTGTATATATCAGCCAAACAAGCAAATTAGTAGATATGTGGCAATAATGAATGATGAGATACAGTGAGTTGTATTGTTGTATCACTGATGATATTAATATTAACAGGAACTCCTGGAGACTAGCAACTGAAACAGCATACAGAAATCCCCAATACTCCAAGAATTCCTACCATCAAAAACATAAGCTTGGATCTGGGACCTTGTGTTGGTCAGTTTGTAGAATGCATCACTTTCTTTGCCAGCCAGAGGTCGGTACTGGATAGATGCAACAACAGTGACAAACACATTGTCCTGCAGAAATTCAGATGTCAGCAACACCGCAACAATTCTTAATAGCAGAAGAAAAATAAAGAAAAAGCTATTAACGGCACTGTGACCTTTCAGAGTTTCAGATGCATAACTAGAGACGAATAGGGACTAGTAAGTATGGTTGTATGGAGAAGTTTGTTCTCATGTGGTATTCAATCTAAGACTCTACCAGAGGGCAAGCCAAACTGCTCAAATCTGGAAGTTGAAAAAATAAGTAACCTACCATGACAACTTTCAGTGTCCTTCAAATTACTAAAGAAGGTAACAAGAAAAAAGAAAGTTTCTTGAAACAGATATGTGATTTACACCACAAAGAACTACTGTGCAATACAATTTTTCGCATTAAAACTATTGCGAGACAAAATGATATTATCGTTTATTAGAAAATAAAACACAGGTAGGCATGCTTATGATATACCTTTGTCTTAGTCTCACAGCGCACATCCAGTTGCTGCAACCTGAGTGTGAGATGGCCAGCTATACGTTTCCCAGCCATCCAAGGCAGGCAGTGGCATCCTGGCTCAAGCACACTGTCAAACTTCCCAAACTGCTCTCTGATGGCCACGGTCGACTGATCAACTTGAACACAGCACAACAAATTGCCCATGACTGCGGGCTTAAGATCGCTCCTGGTAGTACCTGAATATTTCATACATCATAAGGCCGAGTAAGTAATCAGAAATATGTAGACAATATTTATATGCATAATCACCACTAACTCTGTTTACAAAAATAAATCACCAATAGAGACTAGATGATGACAATGCTTTTGTTCACACAATTTCCCATCATCCAGTCAGCAAGGATTCCTAGACTCAAGAGTCCAGATAAGCAGAAAGTGGAACACCTAATAAAATCACCCGAAAGCTCCATGATGCTCATATGGATGGAGAAAAAGAAACAGTTGTGCCTATCTAAACAACTAGGAATATACCCAAACCAAACTATATACTCTAAATTTCCAGCTACCAATGCTGAATTACCATTTTCTCAGTAAGCAAAACTGATGTCTAAAACTTGCTGCATAATAATCGTTCAATGAAGCTGAGCTTTCGAAAGAATCATTTAATGAAGCCACAAAACAGTTTCAGAAACAAAAGGTATTCAAGAGCAAAATGATTTAATCCGTTTGTAACATTCGAGTCTTCAGAAATAAACGTATCACTATGAGAGCTTTCTGTAGAACTGCACAATAAAAGGACAGGGAAAAGGACTAACAATTCTTAAAAAAATAACAACGCCATACAGAACAATATCAAATCAACAGAAGAACGCAACGGAACATGCCTGAATAGGAAGTGAATTGGCAGGGCAAGAAAGAATGCTGTTGGTATAAGGATAGGGCCAACTGACAAACAGGGTGGATCTTTACGAAGCAGGATGGTATCTGAAGAAATGCGCCTTATTTATAAGCATAGGGACGCACTACAGGTCTACAGCCTGCTCAACTGCGCGTTGTTATCTGTATATCCACGTCTAACGGCTACAAATGAGAAGTTGAGAACCAATCAGCAGAGCATCCATCATCCTAAGCATGGACTAATCACCCACTTGCTCGTTTGGCTCCCAAACATATGAATCACTTTCAGAAATGCCCAGTTGGGATAGACTATTTCTAAAGAAGACAATTGCGTACAGATCGGTTAGATTAGACAATGACAAAATACTAAAAATGCAGCTGCGTTTCGTGCAATCATTCTCAATTCCAAATTTCCAATGGATTGATGTGCAACTGGCAGATGAATCTATACTCGTACACACATAAAAAAAAAGTCCTAAATTTCCGCTGGCAAGCATCCGTGAAAATGCACTCCGTTCCAACTAGAAGCAGAGAAAAATCAACTTAGGGAAAACATATCGACTGGGGAAAAGATATCTGGGCCCAGACCTACCTTCCACGAAAAAATCAACAGAAAATAAAGACTACTAGATTCATTCATTATTGGAACTTGACTTCTTCAACAAAACACAGAATTGCCTACGAAATCACTCAATCGCACACAATCTTTTCAATTTTATAATTGCAAGGAAACTGCAGTGGATAGAGATCGAGGAGCAGACAACGACTTTGGAGTCGTCGCAGCAGACATCAAGAAGGAAACATCGCATGGAGAAAGACAGGGCAGAAAACCCTCTCCACCCTTGGTTCGTCTTCTTTTTTATACACACGAAGATAGGGACAGTAAAGGCAACGGAGCAAGAAGAAAAATCAAGGGGGGAGATAGACTGCGCAATGACGCGCAAAGACCGCGCACTACATACTTCTCAAAACGAAGAACGGACAGGAGCAATTCAGGTCCAGAAGCAGAGATGAGATGGCGAGAACAAGAACACGAAGTCAAAAAAGAAAAGAAAAACAGGGGGGTGGGGGGGGGGGGGGAGATCGATGTTCCTCCAGATCGTACCCTACCACACAACGAACAGCAAGAAGCAAAGCATAATCCAGAAGGAGAGCAACCGCAGCAAAGCGCTTCGGATCTTGCACTACGGAAAGCATTAATCGAGGAAGGAGAAGGGGAAAAGGAGGGTTTTTGGCTGCGTTCTTTACCTCAGGGGCTTGGAGAGGCGAAGGAAAGAGGGGAAGTGGAGTGAATCACACTGCAGCGACGGCGTCTTCTGTTTCTCTCCACCCACCACCGCCCTGACCCCTAAATACTGGGTGCGGGGCGACACATTGTATTAGCTGAAGATAAGACGATCTTGCTGAGAAAACCATCGCGATTAGCGTCGGTGAGTGGCGGATTGTCGAGCAAATCCGCAGCTTCTCCGGTCGGACCAGATAAGGAAGAACTTTGGGATCTTTTCCCTCTGCCTTTCCGCTTTCTTGACTGACCCCCTGCTCTTCGGGCCCACGCGACCATCTTTCTCCCCAAGCTCAAGACCTAGCTGGCCCCCACCATGGCGATAAAGCGGAGGAAGCGATGGAAGATATAGCCAACCAGCACATGGTTTCCGTTGCTCACTCTTCGTACTCTTCTCCCATTGGTTAGCGAAATACGTTTCTATTAAGCTAAGCCTGATTAGAAGCCAGAACCTCGGGAAAACCTTCATGCGAGACATGTGGAGCCTTGGAGAGGGTCGGTCGAATCCCTTGCTGTATTCTCTGCCTTTGGCTCCTTCATCATCTGTAAATGAAGTGGAACACATCTTTCCAAAAAAAAAATGAAATGTAAAATTGATCATTGCTACCTTGATATGTCTCCTCTGAGTCGATGATAACCACATGTAAATTTTCTATGATCCCTATATGTCTCCATAAGCTGTTGTAGCAAGAATTTCGCCTTATAGTCGAGCATAAAACCAAATTGGTTTTTGTTCAATCTCTCCCAAAAATATATATTATCAACTATAAACTTAGTTGCTCGTGGTTAATACAACCTCCTTTATTCTTGAAGATTAGTATTAATATACGGTTGGTGAACACTCCACCTAAGTCTGATACCAATGTAATATCCAGACATGTCATGCACTATTGATTAGTTGCTACATTCCACAACCAGAACATCTCGTTGAACCACTTCTTTCTCACGCCTCACCTCTCCTCTATAACATCCTTGTACATTACGGAGGTCTTGGTTGTTTCCCAAATTTTTTGAGCGCCATGCTCCACGACGGAGATCCATGGCGCCACGTGGCTCATGTTCCGCCGCGTCTCCTAACTCCTCTCCCCTACCCCTCCCCTCCCATATATTCCTCGAACACCCCAGTCGATGCACCCCCATTCCACCATGTTGGAGTGTCGCTGCCCAAGTAGGCGGCCGCGGTGCCCATCATTAGTAGCATAGAATACACGAAATATCACCCAATTACAATCCCAGTGTCACTCTCTTGAATTTAGAATCTCAAGTAAGCTCCATTCTCAATTGGAACATTTTCTCAATTTTGATAGGTTCATTGATCCAACAAGGAAAAGATTGGCCAGAGCATGTTGGCCCATTAGATTGTCAAACATTGTGGTGACTCTTGCGTCACCAGTTTTACTGTTACTTATGAACGTGAGCCTCTTATTGGGCTATATACTCTCTTTGGGTTCCAAACTCCAATGGTCCTTTTATTTTTTTTAAATTCAAAAATTACATTTAAGAGTTTCAATAACATCTGAAGAAAATTTCAAATGACGTATCCTACAAGGATGCAAAGTCATAATGGTAAATTTTAAACTCTAGGCAACACAAAAATGAAAAAAAATCTAAAACAACTAGGAGATCTAACAATATGAACCGTTATACTCATAGCCATATTTTTTTAGCCCTGAATACAAAGTATTTCAAACCGAGATTTTGCACCTTGTAGGATACAAGGTCGAGTGCATAAAAATTATAGCTTCTAAATATGATTTTATTTTTTAAAAATAAAGGCATCACTAGACTTGGGAGCCAGAAATCCCTACTCTATTTTTGGGGTTCTATTTTGTCATGAACTATTGGCCTTGCTAGCCATTTTTTAGGCTGGCCTCTTAACTTCACTTAACTCTCCTTGTAGGTCCCTCTCCTCAAAGCCTCCGTGCAATAAACACCAACCTAATGTTCAACATGAACCCAACATAAATGTGCACATAAATTGTAATGCTAGGACACCGAAATTCCTATACTCCATTTTGGGAAAACACACGCTGGATTGAAAAAATATCCATGAGCTATATTCATCAGAACAATCATACAATAGAAATACTATACTTGTTGACACATATTTATCCTACAAATTTGTAAAAGCCTCCAACTAGATCTAGAACCAGTGTCTATGAAAGAATGCCTCAAGCAGATTGGCCTAAACGGAAGGAGGCAGATGAGGAAAAAGTAGGGTCGCTTAAAAAAGGATGTATTCGTACTCCTCATAAAGTCTTCCATGTTAGAGCTAAATAGGTTTTTGTTCAAAAAAGTAATAAGAACAATGAGGTGGTGAGATATTAAGCAAGACTAGTAGCACAAAGGATTAGGCAGAGACACAATATCGATTGCGACGGTACATATTCTCATGTAATGAGTGGAATTATATACCGATACTTTATATCTTTGGTGGCGGAAATGAACTTATCCATGCATGATCGCATATTTATATCGGTCAGTCACTGCCACTATTTATATGTAAGTCTTACATCGAGTTAAAAGTCTGAATTCAGATTATCACAATATATATTCTGTCAAATTTAGAAGTTACTATGTGGCTTGAAGCGGTGGAGTAAAATGTGGTATAACTAGCTTACCAATAATTGTGATTGTCCATGCATCTTTCTGAAGAAAGCGTTGCATCATTTGTTTCAGTATATGTTGATGACCTAAATGTCATTGGTGACAAAGCAAATATATGTTGCCATACGCAATCATTTCATGACCGAATTTGAGATGAAGATTCGGGAATGACCATAATGTATAGAAATGGGGCAGAAGCCATCAGACCAACATAACCACCATTTCATAATATGCAGATATCAAACTGAACTCCAAGAGGTTAACAAAAGTTTCGCTTCCAGGCATCAATCTAAAGTACTGCATGCCACAAGCCCACAACCCACACATGGTTCCAAACAAGCCACCATAAATTAGGCATATAATGTAGCTAGCAGAACATAAACCACCATCATCAGCCGTAAGAAGTCCATGCCGGTGAAGAACTAGTGCTGGGTGGCAGATTGGCCCTGAAGAAGCCCGTCACGGATTTGCGTGGCGATGTCGCGCACCGCGCCTGGGCCATGGGGGATGAACACCGCGGAGGACTTGGAGGACGCGCCGATCTCCTTCATGGTGTCGAAGTATTGCGTGATGAGCACCATGTCCATCACGTCCTTGGCGGTGGTGCCGGGCACGTTGACAGAGAAGCCCAGGACGCTATCCCTCAGGCCGTCCACGATCGCCTGGCGCTGGCGGGCGATGCCGAGGCCCGACAGGTACTTGGCCTCCGCTTCGCCCTCGGCGCGCTTGATCTGGACGATCTTCTCAGCCTCCGCCTTCTCATTAGCAGCCACCCTCAGCCTTGCAGCTGCAAAATTTACAAGTATCAGACCACAATGTTCAGTATATGCTGGAGGTTAGAAGTAAGTACTTTGTGTTAGGTTCTTATCGTGTCAGAGGCTCAGAGCTTAGAAAATGACCTGCATTGATCTCATTCATTGCTCGCTTGACATGCTCGTCTGGCTCAATGTCAACGATGAGTGTCTGCACGATCTCAAAGCCATATGCTGACATAGCCTTCTCAAGTTCATCCTCCACAGCCTTTGCAATATCATTCTTCTGCTCAAAAGCATCATCCAGGAGGAGCTTTGGAACACTTGCCCTGATCACTGTAGACATCAGGCAAACAAGCAAATTAGTACTTACTCTCTTCCTAAATATAAGACGTTTTGGCAGAATGAGTTTGAGATACAGCAAGTTATATCGGTGATCATAAGACTATATTAACAGGAACAGTTGGAAACTAGCAACTACATATTTTTCAGAAAGATGGAAACAAGCAACTAAAATTGGAGCGTGCAGAAATCTGCACTTGCTCAAGAATTCCTACCATCGAAAACATAAGCTTGGATCTGGGACCTTGTGTTGGTCAGTTTGTAGAATGCATCACTTTCTTTGCCAGCCAGAGGTCGGTACTGAATTGATGCAACAACAGTGACAAACACATTGTCCTGCATTAAATCAGATGTCAGCAACATCACAATAATTCTTAATTGCAGAAGAAAAATACAGAACACACTATTAGCATCAATATGACCTTTCAGATACATAACTAGAGACGAATAAGGACTAGCATACGGATATATGGAATAGTTTATTCTTATGTGGTATTTATTCAAGGACTGTACCAGATGGTCAACCAAAATTTCAGTGCACTTCATTTTATTAGAGAAGGTAACATGAACAACGATGTGTGTGTCTGTTGAAACATAAATGTGATTTATAAGAACTGCTGTGCAATACACTTTTTCGCTTTGAAATTACTACCAAGATAAAATGATATTATCGTTTTCGTTAGAAACAAAACGCATGTTGGTATCAATTTAACCAAGTGTATATGATATACCTTTGTCTTAGTCTCACAGCGCACATCCAATTGCTGCAACCTGAGCGTGAGATGGCCAGCTACACGCTTCCCAACCATCCAAGGCAGGCAGTGGCATCCTGGCTCAAGCACACTATCAAACTTCCCAAACTGCTCTCTGATGGCCACGGTCGACTGATCAACTTGAACACAGCACAACAAATTGCCCATGACTGCAGGCTTCAGATCTCTTCTGATAGTACCTGAATATTTCATGCATCATAAGGCCGAGCAAAATAATCAGAAATATGCATAATCACGAGTAACTCTGTTTACAAAGATAAATCACCAATAGCAACTACGTTTACTCTGAAGTTCTGTTTATAAATTCACCCCATGCCCCCAAAGTTCCATGATGCTCATATCAACCGAGAAAACCTAACAAGCATGCCTATCTAAGCACCTAGGAATATATACTCAAACCAAACTATTTACTCTAAATTTCCAGCTACCGATGCTAAATTTTTCATTTGCTCAGACTGATGTCTAAAACTTGCTGCTTAACCATTCCATGAAGCTACAAAACAATTTCAGAAACAAAAAAAATTCAAGGGCAAAACAAAACTTTTAATTTCGTTTGTAAACATAATAACAAGGTCTCAGAGATGAACATATCATTATGAGAACTTTCTTTTATAAACAGGACAGCGAAAAGAACTGACAATTCTAACAAAATTAACAAAGCCATATAGAACAATATCAAATCTTGAAGCAATTCTTTGAGAACATGTTAAATACAGAGAAAGCAATAGTAGAATGCAACAGGACATGCCTGAAGAGAATGCTCAGCTAGTCAGCTGGTATAAGGTTAGGGCCAAATGACTAACAGGGTGGATCTTTACAAGGCAGGCAATGCGCCTTATAAGCACATGGACGCACTACAGATTACAGTCTGCTCAATTATTGCGTTTTTATCTGTATCCACATTGGATGGACAATTGGACACACCACCAATCAAGGAGTGCATACGCCACCGTAAGCTTTTACTAATCACCCACTTGCGAGTTTAAGATAACTTATACACTTTCAACCGCGTATACAACAGTTAGCTTAGACAATAACAATATTCTGAACTACAAAATACCGTAACTGATTCATTACGCTTTCAATAAACTGATGTGCAATTGGCAGAAGAATCTCTGATCAAACTCATAAAATAAGCCCACGATTTCGGCAGACAAGCATCCATGAAAATGCACTCCATTCCAACTGGAAGTACAAGCTATGAAAAATCAACAGAAAAGAAAAACTGGATTTATTCATTATTGGTTCTGTCCAAACTACAGAATTTCCAGCAAAATCACTCAATCGCACAAAGTCTTCTTAGTTCTATAATCATCAGGAAATTGCAGTGGATAGAGTTGGAGCTGACGACTAGACTTTGGACTTTTGGAGTCGTCGCACCATAAGAAAGCGCGTGGAGAAAGATATATAGGGTAAAATCTCTCTCCGTGCTCGGTTTATATTCCTTTATATTTATATATGACTAGCTGAATACCCGTGCGTTGCTACGGATTTATAAAAAATTGCTTATTGTTAAGAAAGGTTAAGAGCATCTGTGTATCCACCAATTTTTTTGAGTTGTTGTATAGTCGTTGTATAGTCATCCGACTATACATAGGTCGCAAAATTACAGCGACTCACGAGTTTACAACGGCTTTCGGCGACTATAAACTAAATCACAGCCTTGGCGACTTACATTTGAGTCATGACTGAAAAATCTTTGTATCCATGATAGCGAGATGGCATGCAAGGACGGTGCACTGGCTTTTTGCTCATTTTTTGTTCGCCTTTTGCTCTTTCATCAATGTCTGTATTGAAGAACCAATGTCATACAATATCCTAGTTAAACTTACATAATCCAATTGCATGGCATTAAGTCATCCAAGTCATGTATTCTTAAAATTCGTACAAGAACATGTCCAAATGGCATACTTTTTGAGATCCTTTCGTAGCTGAACATGCAACTAAGAATTAATATTGCCCCACATTTTTGTTGAGCTTCTCTCATAGTTGAACAATCCGAAGGTTCTACAAGCAAGCTCTCACCTGTTTAAACAAATACTCTGTATCCCCTGTTCAATTAGCGTAGATGCAACGCTACAAATCATGCATGAAAATCCATATCAAAGAGCCAAAGAAGCAAGTCAATCCACCGAACAACCAGATACTCCTGCTACCAGCCCTACTGCACGAGCGTGGCCGAGGCTTTGTAGCATGATTTCGAACAAGGAGATCATGCAGTTTGCCATACGAGCTCACCGGGGAAAAGAGCCGCGGGATGGTGGAAGTGGACTGGACGCGGGAGCCGGCGCGGGATCGGTAGTCCTTGGTGGCCGGATCTCCATGCGAGGGAGGATGGGGGTAGCCTGAGCCCCGGGGGTGTTGACTACGCTGGCCGGCAGAGGAGAGGAACACGGCCTCGCCTCTGGCGAGCAACGGTGCCCTCGCGCGGCGGGATTCCCCGTCCGTCCTCGAAGACTGCCAGCCAAGCTCCGCTATGCTCGGCCGCCCGCCCGCCACCGCGACGCCGCTCGGTGGAACAGACTCGCTGTCGCACGGGTTAGGTGACAGAAAAGAAAACGATTCGGGTCTGCATGAGTTGGTAACACAATCTAGTTGCTGAATTTGCGGCGATTACTTAATATTGTTTGCAAATAATTATCTGACTTTTTTATCAACTTAGCAACACTTAGAACCCTTTCCTGCCAAAATCTCTTGTTCCTACCCTAACTCACCTGTAGCATGGTTCAAACCTGTTTTGTCGCATTGAAGCCTATAAAAAAAATCTAACAACACAATCTAGTTGCTGAATTTGCGGCGATCACTTAATATTGTTTGGTACCGTGACACAACTAAAGTGATAATCAAATGCACAATGCAAAGGTACTTGATAGTGCGTAATAATCTAGTACACCATTATGTCCTTCCTTTATTTGGCAACAAATCTGCTAAGTGAGATGTTAACAAATAGGCTCTGTAAATACAACCACGAACTAAACAAGAATTTAAACCAAACCTAGGTAATATGAAAAGCATCCAATTCAAAATTGTTGTTGGAGACTGATCACATGCATGCCTCTCCTCCATTATTTTCGACCTGCCAAATAACTGATGAACCAGTTGATGATCAGAGAGCAATGAGGAAAAACACTTTACATAAAGAAAAGGGCAAAATTAAACCAAGGAAACACCACTAAATAGTAAAAACAGATAAACTCTTTTGATCCCCAAAACCTGCAGAATTCACCAGCACAAGCTGTTCTAAACCCCAAAGGATCGCAGCAGCGGAATAGAGTATGACAATTAAAACTATGACTTAGATCGTAAAACTTCAGTGTTGTTGTTCGACAGTTCACATCTAGTAGAAGAACTATGATTTTGCAATCTTATGTTGGACGCTGCAGGGTGCGCGTGACTGATTGCTAATTCATACTGGATTTAAGGTTCTTCTTTGTTTTTGTTATAACTCTGATGATTATTTGGATTGTCTTTTTGAAAATTCAATTATAAATGGAAGAACGATCTAATCTACACCTATTTTAGTTGCATATGTTCCACCCTAAGTACTCTGAAGTTGGAGCCTAGCAAAAAAAAGGGTTTAACCACATGATATGTAACACAAACATGTATGCATTCCCTTTTTATTAGAGTAATAAGATGATGCATCGTTTCTAAACACTTGAAATACTGATGAACTTCTCTCATTATGGCAAGTCCGTTGATGGCCCAAAACCAATTCACACAGGATGACAGAAGGCTACAGATAGAGGCACGAACTGGCCCAAAACCAATTCACCTGTGTCAATGTTGTTGTGCACGAACCTCATCTCGTTCTCACTTTGCATCTCGTCACGCATGAAGCAGCGCAGCAACCAGATACGAGGTTAGCGGCAGACTAACTGGACCAATCAATAAAGATTCAAGTCAGAGACCAGAGTAATACAGTAAAAAACAATCCAGCCAAGGCAGGGCTTCTCACCGGCAAAACAAATCTAAAAAATTTCCAGATCGGGCGGATATCCGGAACGAGCAGCGGCAAGACGCCTGGAATCGGGCCGGCCCTCATCACTCGTCTCATGGGATCTGAACACCCAGTGAGATGCGAGTTACAGAGGCATGACGACGGCACAAATCATGGCGGGGAGCGTCGGATAGATCGCGGAGGCGGTGGAGACCCTAGGAGGACCTGTATCATCGGAAGAGGTCAACGCATAAGGGGTCATCGTCAAGGGCGGAGGCAGGGCCGATAAGACTTGCGTGCAAGCCAGGATGGTCGTGCGTTGGAGGTGCTCGTGATGAACGGAACACTCGCGGTGGTGGAAAAGGGAAGACAAAGTTGTTTTTGATAAAAAAAACGTTTCGGGCTAAGTGGGATTGAAAGCGTACTTGTAAGCCATGGATCATACATGTAGCAATATTATTAGTAGAGAAGATAGAGACGGTATAGGCAAACGGATAAAGAAATAATCAGGGGGAAACTGCGGGTCTGCGGTATATACTCACTGTGGGTTGAGTACCCCCAACGACGCGCAAAGACTTCCCACTACAGACTTCACAAAACGAAGAACAAACAGGAGCAAGATATGGCAGAAGCATAGAGGGGGAGAGAGAGCAAGAACATAAAGCAAAAAAAAAAAACGGGGGAGATCGATGTTCATCAAGATCGCACCCTAAGACAACCAACAAAGAAAGCAGAATCCGGGAGCAGAGGAACCACACAGAAATGCTCTAGATCTTACAAGACAGAGAGATTAATCGAGGAAGGAGAGGGAAAAGGAGGGTTTTTGCCTGCGGCCTTTCTTTACCTTCCGGGGCTTGGAGGCGCGGGGAGAGGACTGAGATCCAGTGACTTCACCATGTGAAGTCACGCATAATCTTTAGCCCTCTCATCTCCCTCCATTCTCCATCCAAGGGTGGACATTACACAAAGGCAAAAGCTCAGGTACTTAGCGGTTCTGGGAAAGCGCGGGTAGAAATTGGGGATTCGCGGGCGGGCTGGAATTCTCGCGCCGGCGACGCTGCCGCATCGGAGAGGAAGGCTCCGCCGCACTCCACACCACCATATAGGAGAGGAAGAGGATCCGTGCCGCTGGAGGAGAAGTAGGAGGGGCGGCCGCCGTCCGAGGAGACGAGGGCCGGGCTGGGCCACATCCGTCGGTGGAGGAGGAGGAGGGGCGGCCGTCGCCGGAGGAGAGGAGGACGGCCACTCCTCCATCACAGGACCACGCAGCCGAGAAGGAGGTCGGTCCCTCCGCCACTGCAGGTCCATCGCCAGAGAAATCCCATTCGCCACCGCAGGTATGCTTCACTGTTGAATAGAAATTGGATCCAGTGAGTAATTGCTTCAGTTCAGCTGTAGTGTCGTATGGAAATTGGATCCACCGCACTGTCCGCAGGTCCAATGCCATTCTAAATCATCTGCATTGTATGAGTGTTTGTGAGCCTCTCTGTCGCATACGTACAGACTAGAAATTTGATCCGTAGTGTGTGAGTGTTTGTGAGCCTCTATGTATATACCAAAACTAGTTCAGTTCAGTTAGTAATTATCTACTTGTCTAAAATGAGCTCTAGATATATAGCGTACTAACTGAACCACTATCTGTTTCAGGAGTTGCAATTGAGAACTCTGCTATTGTGCTTTGCAATTGAGAACTCTGTTGTTGTGTTTTGCAATTAACAGTATTGCGGGATGGCAGAAATCAGTAAGGGGATACCACAAGTTGGCATGAGGTTTAGAAATTTAGATGAGGCTTGGGCATTTTGGGATGCTTATGGGGGTCGCACAGGCTTTGATGTGAGAAAGAGGTTTGATAAATTGCGCAAGGGGCGAAAACCAATGAAAATTGTCGCACCAACACAAAAAGGAGCAAAGGTAAGTTGTTTATGTAATATGTCGTGGTTATTCATTCCTAAACTAACAAGTTGATTGTTTATTGATATTGGTGGCAGAAGCAACAAAAGAAAAAAGGTATTGTGCAACCTGAAGTGCAAGTGAAGAATGATGACTCCAACAAAGGAGGGAGTCCCACAAGATCAAATGAGAACTGTCAAGAGTATCATGCAATTGGCTTTACTGAGCTCTTGACAACGTCACGGATTGATGATGATCATCTTTTTGATGATCTGATATAGTATCTACAAGTTTCTTCAGGTGGTATTTTGGACATAGGTAACTAGATTATTTTAGGGGTTAACTACTCTTTTGTGGCCAAAGTGTACAAGTGAAATGGCCTGCCTTGTGTAGTGAAATGATTGTCCAATGTTACAATCATTTGGTGTCAAATGTTGTTGAATTTCGATGTCAAATGCAAGTGATCTCCGTTTCTTTTGTTAAAGTTTGTACTACTACTGAATCATTCGGTTTGAAGTGCTACTGGTATATCAAAAGCTAATGAATGTTCACTGTCGAGTGCTAAATCTGTCATTTTTTGTTATAGTTTGTACTGCTATCTGTACTACTTACTGAATATTTCAGTTTGAAGTGCAACTGATTATGTCCAAAGCTACTGAATCTTCTCTGTCAAATCTTAAATCTGTCATTTTTTCATTATAGTTTCTAACGCTAAATCTGTCATTTTTTTAGTTATAGTTTGTGTTGCTCAATCTGTTAATTTCAAATGTTCTTTAATCTGCCGAATGCTACTGTCGTTGCCAGAACTGCTAAGTACCTGAGCTTTTGCCTTTGTGTAATGTCCACCCTTTTGGATGGAGAATGGAGGGAGATGAGAGGGCTAAAGATTATGCGTGACTTCACATGGTGAAGTCATTGGATCTCAGTCCCGGGGAGAGGGGAAGACTGGAAGACCAGTGCGACGACGGCGTCTGTTTCTCTCCACGAACCCTACGACCTCGGCCCTAAATACTCGGTGCGGGACACCACATTGCCTAGGATTAGCCGGAGATTTTACGATTTTAGCCGGAGTACTGTGAAAGCCGTCGCGATTAGCGTCAGAGAGTAGCGGATTTGACTGCCGGCCGGCGGAGCAACCACGAGCAAAACCGCCTTTCGCTCGGATCAGATAAGAACGTTGAGATTTTTTCTCCGCCTTTCTGCTTTCTTGACTGACTCTGCTTTTTGGGCCCACACGATCATCTATCGTTTTTGTTGCTCACTGTCTTTGTTTTTTCTAAAGCATGTTGATCATTTTCCGTGCTCGTATCCCTTTGGTTTGAAACATTCTGTTTTGTCTAAGCTGGGTCTAATTGGCAGTGCGGCGATGTGTAGACCGAGCTGATTTTTGAATTTTTTTGAAAAACACACTTTAAAGTTTTAAAAAAAATCTAAAAAATGCTAGATATAGGTGATGATGTATTCTATAAGCGTGTAAAATTTTAGCTTGAAACACCTTATATTCTAGGCAGTGCAAAAATAACAAAAGTTGAAATTTGAAGTAGTGAACATTGCAAACTCAGAAACTCCAAAAAATCATCAGATTTTGTTTTGAGTTGAGATTTAAACTTTGAAGTGTTTTGAGTTGAGATTTTGCGTGTTTGTAGAATACGTCGATATCAACATCTAGATTTTTTTGCAGACTTTTTTTGGAACTCTAAAACATCATTTTTTCATTTAATAAAAAAGTGACCTACATGTAGCCCGAGCTACATATATAGTTTCTCGTCTAATTGGGACTTATATTGAACACCTAAAATAACTTCCTGCTTGACACCTAGAGCCTTTGAGACATAGATTCCACCATAGCATGCATATGCCGTGAGCGGGTCGTTGTTTATCAACCAGAAGCATCAGATGCAAAGGGAAACGTGTAGCTGGCGTCTTCCATTCCATACATACATATCCTATGATCGGATCGGGGCAAACACTAAAAAATTACATTTATGATAATTGTCTAAAAATAGAGGTATCTAGATATATTTTAGTATTTTAAATTGGAAGGAGTACCAACTTGTCAGGATGAATAACAGTGGCGTATACATAGTCTAGGGCAACCAACCAACTACTACTACTATAACAACTAGATTTAGGGGTGCGCCTTGGCGCACGATCCCGTTAAATTTGTGCCAATGAACTCGTGTCGATGAACGTATCTTTATAACAACGGTAATAATTAGGTGAGAAATACTTGGGGCTCCCGGAAACTGCCTCCCGGGTCATCTCTGGCGACTCCGGAGGCCACCCCGCCGCCACAAAAAAAGCCGACTCCCTGCCGCCCTGCTCGCCCCGCCGCCGCCGGAGGAGGCCGTCGGCGGACGGCGGCGGTGGGGTGCCCCCGTTTTTCAGCCTCCTCTGCCCCAGTGTTCTCAGCCGCCGCTGCTAGGGTTCAGTTTAATCCGATCTGGGCGCACGTTCGCCGCTTTGAGGGAGTTTGCCGCCAGCGTCGACCCGGAGGC
Organism: Dactylis glomerata; assembly: GCA_007115705.1. Lineage (NCBI taxonomy): Eukaryota > Viridiplantae > Streptophyta > Magnoliopsida > Poales > Poaceae > Dactylis > Dactylis glomerata. Next base: position 4,546,065 of record QXEO01000555.1, read on the forward strand.
ACAACCGCGCCGTTGCCGTCCATTTGCAGACGCGGTCGTCGTCGTGCGCGTCGTGGACTCCGCAGCCATCCTTGGCCTGTCTTCACGCCGTCGTGATCTACCGTGTGCGGCGGCAGAAGGCACGCAGATGCAGCTCGGAGTGATTCGGGTTGAGCTGTGCGAGACGTGGTGCAGGCAGGGCCAGATCGCATAGCCGCACACGGTCCAGCGGATAATGACCGTGAGGCTGGTGATCCAAGAAGATCAAGGCTCGATTTGATTGCCCTGTCCAATTAGGTGCACGAAGTCGTTGCTGTCCTTGAGCTTCCAACTGCACAAGTCCGCGCAGGAGACGATGCCCCCCCATCGTGGGCTACTTCAGTCAGGCATGCTCACGGCAATTCGCCGTTGTGGCGTGTGTGCGTGTTCGGCTTGTGGCAACCATTTCATTTTGGGTCTGCATTGGCACCTTGTTGCTGCGTTTTCCAAAATGTTGATGGTAGGATCATGGCGTTCATCTTAGAAGATCGGATTGTTTGGGGAGGTTCCATCTCGCATGCTCAAGTTGAGTCGAGATTTTGTGAAATTCCTAAGAGTACTCGCAGCGGATAGGAAGAAGTACGCGTACCAGATGATCAGCGTTTTGCAGCAGTTTTCTCGTCATATGGAGGTGTTCACTTGCCTACTTCGTTCTTGGAGGTCTCAGTTTTTCAGGGTGAAAGCCCTCAGGTTGACCTTGGTGGCTGTACCTAACAATGGCGGTTTTCTAGTCGTTTCCTTGTTGAAGACATTGTTTGAAGACTGGACATTCTTCAGGGTGAAAACCCAGGATCTACCATTAATGGTTAGACCAGGCAACGATGGTGTTTGTACACTGTTTCCTTGAAGAGGCGTCGTTCTGGAGTATCTTTTTCGAAGTATAGGTGTCATCGCCACTAATGGTGCTCTTGCTGTTGCGAGTCTCCGTTAGCTTCAACAGGTTTTGTTCTTCTTCTTTCTTTTTTTTTCTTTTTTCGGCTGTGTTCATCCTTAATGTCCAGACTTGCTCTAGATATTATGTTGTTGCAGAAGCTGAGTGTAATTGGTATCATCTTAATATTAATATATTCCCTTTATATAAAAAATTACTCCCTCCGTTTTTAAATATAAGATGTTTTAGCTCTGTGAAGCAAATGTATTTAGACATCTTTTAGTGTGTAGGTTCACTCGAATATACACACTAAATGATGTCTAGATACATTTGCTTCATAAACCTAAAACATCTTATATTTTGAAACGGAGGGAGTAGGTGAGAAATGAAAATACGTTTCTTAGGTTTCAGAAAACAAAGTCAACATGATGAATTTAGAATAAAGCACACAAAATAACATAGTAGGGATCATTTATACAAAACCAGGGAAGCAGATGAATATATTATAGTAGCAAACACTCCATGGCTATGTAAAGAGCAACATAAGAAACAACAAAAGCATCGTCTACAATAAGCTGGGCATTGTTGCATGCTCTCGCAGCATGGTCTTTAGAGGTTATAGCACAGTAAATGCAAGAAAGAAACGGTAGTAATGATTACAACATGGACTTTAGAGGTTACAACACATTAACTCATGTTTGATACAATTATATCGTGATTATGTCCCTTGTTCTATATCAAAGAGAAGTAATTCTTCCTCATTTTCTCCAAATGCTTTTCCAGGTCAAAATAGTTAAGGTGCACCAGATTGATCACTTGTCCAGAGAATGAAGATATATGTCTCACAACAAGAAACCAGCCCCTAGCACGGATGAAATTGTCATAGATAAAGAAAAGAATATTGAAATACTTGAGTTATGTTAACACTCTAAATCAGCAAGAGATAGAGAAATAATCTTGACAATACATAAAACCTGGCTAGATAATACAATGAAGCATAATGATTCAAGGATGTAGTTGAACTTGTCAAAACTAAATAACAAACACGTAATAAAAGCAAAGTAAAGGGATTTATCTGTTTAGTATTCACAAGAAATTATGAAACTGAGAAACTAAGAAAGCATTTTATAGATGAACAAAGAAAGCATAACCGCAAAAGAAAACAATGCACAGTGCGGAAAAACAAAAAAAGACCCCATTGGAACAAAAGTGTGGCTAATATATCCTAATCCTCACAGCAGAAGCATAAATAATAAGGAGCGGACATATCAAAGAATTTAGGAAGATTGATACCTTCTTAAGAGGAGACGACGAAGGTGGTCTTCCTTTGGCAGAACAAGCTAGAAAGATGATGGCAATAGAGAAATAATAAACTTGAGTGCATGTACTTTGGCAATCACATAATTAATATACAACTTCGTGTAAATCAGCTTGACAATGAATGAGGGTGTGATGAACTACGGAATGAAATGATAGAACATCACTTTACTCTCAAAGCAGTTCGTTAAGCATAGCCTCTAGCATGTCAGTGGCCGCGGCTTTAGTGGTCTCCATCAAGCTGCAAGCATGTACTTTAAGTGCATTCAAATAGATAAAGGTATAGTCTGTGCAAGCATGTACTTTTAGTGCCAGAAAGTTAAAAAAAATGATCGTCCCCCTTGCAACCTTGCTTTGCTATACAATTCCTAAAAATATGTGAATCATAGATTGACATGGAATTATCAGTTTCTGAATCCAAATTTACTTATGCATAAGAAACTTGATCTCTACTATCTGTAGCCAATGTAAACATGAGGCTATCTTAACCAACATCCAATTTTCATCCAGGTGGTGTAGACTAAATTATGAACAAACTATACCAAATGTTAGAATTACAAAGAATAAATCCAAAGTCAGGAGAAAATAACACGAGAGAACCATGCACACTAAGATATTTGTCAAATTATATAAACAGGCTAAGTCTGAAAATTTTAATCATGAACAAAGAGAAACACCCAAATAAAAACACTACCTAGATCGAGATAAATTCCCACGCAAGAAAAAATAATATATAGGGAATGTACATGAAAAAACTTAGATGGAAGACATATCTAGCTACACAATGACGCATTTGAACCTATCATAACGGCAACAAAAGCGGATGAGGTCAAAGATTCTATAGTTCAGATATGGGCGTGTCAGGAGAGGTAAATCATGGAAAAAACATCACTTCTATAAATAATTCTGAACCAGGTGTCGTCAAAGCAGACTCCATGAGCGAAGTAACCTCACTGATCAAGTGTCGTATGGAGGAGGTGCCGGTGAAGTGGCGAGTCCATTTCAGAGTGCAGAATTGCCTAGCCCTTGGAAGTTAAACCTGATGATATACCAAGTGTCTCTTCGTACTCATGGATGCATGTCAACAAAGCAAGTTCGTGCCCAATGGTGGTGTTAACAAAAAGGACACCTTCGGCTAAAAAAAGAGAAGCTACACATAACAATGGGATGATTTTTCTGTGTGCGTATTACTCACCATGCAGCAGCAGAACTACAGAAGTAAAGAATGCCCTATAAGCACATGAGGTAAAGATTTGTTTTTTAGAGCACATATTCAGACATCAGCAAAACTACAGAAGTAGAGAATACCCTCTAAGCACATGAGGTAAAGATTTGTTTTTTAGAGCACATATTCAGAGATCAGAGTAGAAGCCACGCTACTTTTTAAAAAATCCATATGTAACATATAGTTGCAACTAAATGTAAGACCATGAGTATTGTTGCAGATCGTTAACAGAAAATCCTATAAAACAAATCTCAAGTACTGAATGCAGCTAGTGTGACTTAGCTTCAGGTTGAGCAGTTGAGGTTGGATACGTACTAAATCCCAGGAGACAACGATTAAACTTGACGAATTATTTCAAATAAACATACATACTCTAGTTGCCTATATTCAACACACCAACCAGTTTCAATGTTGGATATGGAGTTTTAATCCTTTTATAAATACTTAGACATGGTGAATTATTTTCTAAAAGTGTACTATTTTCAAAGAAAGCAAACAAAGATCTTTCTTTCCGAATGTTCATTCATTTCTTGGATCACTGGAACAAACATAGTTCATGCAGAACATAATAATATTAGTGTGTATGCTCGCATTGCATTCTCTCATTGGGCATTTCCTCAAACAACTTATCGCTTCATGTAAAAAAATAGAACTATAGTATCACACTGACATCATGTATGAGAGTAATACATAGATCTATTACATTTTAAAATAAAACCAGCCAAAATAAGCCAAAATAAAACGTACAAAAAAGAAATGGAGCAGCGGAAGAAGCACATTAGTGGCAGGACAAATAAAAGAAGAAAAAGAAGACTAATGCCAAATCAGGACATCCCAAAAATGCCGGTGAAGCCGAGATGACTTGATTTCAACCAATTTCAACAAAACATGATTACAAAACAGCAAAAATATGAAGACTCACAAAACTGCATGAACATGCGCTTATGGAGAGAGCGCCTTGGAACAGGCAAGGTGTTCCTGTAGGAATTGAGATACAGAAACAACTTCAGATCAGTGGCAGCAGCATCCCAGACCTAGCAAAGGAAAAGCAGGAAAGAACCCATGTGAGATTAAATGCATTCTCATCTAAGCATACCAATAGTCTAGGTAGATAACAACGTGAGCATGTTGAGCTAGATAGAAAATAACATATATAATGGTTCAAAAATTATCAGCATTGCATCATTACACTTGGATGATCGAAGAGGTAGATTACAGGTAGGCTCCGTCAGCAAAGCACAATAATCATTTAGGATAGAGCATAACAAGGCACATGTTGAGAGAGCCAAAATAGGTCAAACTTTGTGCTGGGGATGACACACATGAGCTACAGATGACATTCATTTGGCACAAATTAAGTAAGAGGACATGCAGCTGGCCACAAAAATAAAAGAAATTAGAGAGCCCACTGCTTAAGTTAGCTGATCAAACAAATCAATGTTTATTCATGACCCTTAGTCAACCAAAAAACCTCTAGAAAATGAACCAAGAGGACCTCTAGAAAAAATACACTACTGAGAACCAAGAGGATTAAAATGATCCATACTGTGATATTGTGGCATTACAAATTTACACGCGAAGTAATTTTGTAAAAGAGCAATGAAGATTCACATGTGGGTAAAAACATTTGGTCCCTCGGGATGCTCGTGAATGTCAATTACGTGCAGCTGGGCAAAATTATTAGAAGGTGTAGAACAAACTATTATCTATAGGAAAACATCAAACAGTGTACTAACAAAAAAACTGGGACCAAAAGCTCCGTCAATTTAGAGAAATACTACCATATACCATAGCTAACAGCCTTTTCTTCATAGCTTCAAAAAACAGCACTTCGAAGAATTTAAGTCATAGAGAAACCAACTGAAAAAATTCCAATAGAATTCCAATCTGACCAGCAAATAAGATTTGGCCTGTGCAAAGTTTACGTTGAAAAGCATCTTTGTTCTGTGAAAATAACTATTAAATGCCACGAGTCAAGAGGCCCTTGAAATTATGAACTATTCAATGACATCATATTGAATTAAATAACGGTGTGTTCTAGCTAGCATATACAGACTACTATAGCTGTGCATTAGGAGATCACCAAAACACAACAGAGATAGATGGTGGTGGAGAGAAAGGATTACGACCCATTTATTTGAAGCTTCCATGTAGAGCTTGCGCTGGAGGAACCAGGGAGCACAAAATAGCCAAGGTCTGAAGATATAGTCTGTACAAAACATGAAATGGATTAGACAATCCAACCATACAATCTTGCACCATAGCATATACTGATTGCAGTACCGAGTAACTTACAAATGGAATGGTCATTTCTCTAATTTTGGAGGCAATGGCCTATAGCAGCAACACAACCTGAAACAAATAAAAAGGAATCTTAGACTGCATTCCAAATATAAGCAGATGTATATCAAGAAAATAACCCTAGAACAGCAGCAGAATAAAGCACAGTAGGACAATCACACATGTACAACAATAATGATCAACACAAAATAATTGCATTAGTCAGCTGACAGTAGTGAAACCTCATGCACATAATAAACTACATGAGTAATTTAAATGGACTTTTAGCATATATTTCTCTAAGATGAAAAATCTTCTCCATAGTTAGAGGTTGCATCACTTACAGTCAATAACTACTATCCCACAATTGGTTAGTGTGCAACTCTTTGGTTCATCTTTCTCATCTGGGAGTCGCTCATCTGGGCGCCCTCCTCGGATCACACCAGTTCCTCATCCGCTCCTTGTAGCCGGCGCCATCTTCCAGGAGACAAAAGGAGAGAGACGAGAGTAAGAGCAAAGAGAGAAGAAGGATTAGAGAGGAGGGAGAGGTAAACCTGGACAAACCCTAGCAGCTTGCTCCCGCACGTCACGAGACATGGATGGACACGGTGGAGCTCGTCACGCCGAGGTCGAGGACAAAGGCAACGTCGCTGCCGCTCTGCCCTCGGTCGTCTTGGCCTCCTCCAGCTCCCCATCTGCCTGCTTGTCTTCCCCACGCACAGCTCGGCCGTCCGTGCTCCTCGTCGGGGGACGGCCAGGAAGAGGGGTGAGGGAGCCTGGGCCTGGGGTGCCTCATCCCCCGCTGCCGTGGGCTCGCTGGCGCCCCAAGCCGGCGCGTCATTCCCGCGCCTCCGATCTCCCGCTGTCTCCGCGCCGGCGCCCGCCGCCCGTGCCGCCGTACCCAGCCGCCGGTGTGGCAGCCGCCCGCCACGCCGGCCTCCCTAGCGCCAGCCGCTGCGCCAGCCTCCCCCGCGCCAGCCATCGCGCCGCCAGACGCCGCGCCAGCCTCCCCCGCGCCAGCCATCGCGCCGCCAGACGCCCGCCGCCCTAGCCGCCTCGTGCCGTCCCCACGTCATGGCGGTGGCTCACCGGAGAGGTGCTGGAGGAGCAGGGAAGAAGGAGGAGGAGGCGCATGAGCGGAGCTCTAGTGGCGGCGTGAGCATGGAGAAGGAGGAGGGGGCGGACTCACGCGGGCGCTGGTTCGGCTAGGGTTTTCACCGTCGGGCCTATTTATACGGGCGCGGGTAAAAAAAAATGGACGGCCAAGATTCACCGTGAAACACGATCCGACGGCCTGTAAATTCGGATTTACGTGGAGATGAGTTGTAAGGGCACCATATATATGTTTAGATAAATGGAGGTGTTTTGGCTTATAGGACTAGATGCACCTATTATGGAAAATACATTTTAAATACATTTCAAAATGTCAAAAAAAATTAGACAAAAAATTCTCAGTGTACATCTGAACAATGTATGTTCACCCACAAATTTTTGTGGTGAAAAGACATTTTTTGTGGCATGTGTAAAAAAGACAAAAAATGGTCACGTAAATAACAATGTTGGAGCACTGAAATTTGTCTTTTTTTACAGAGGCCACAAAAATGTCCTTTTCTCATGAAACTTCGTGAATGAACATAAAATGTCTAGATGTATATCAAAATATTTTTTTCAAAATTTTAAACATTTTGAAATATATTTTTTGGTAATGGGTGCATCTACACCCGTGAGCCAAAGTGGATTTTCCACAATAAACATCCTTTTGTTATAAACTGAAGAGCTGGCTACTTTTTTTTATGGGATTCAACATGTAATAAGGACATCCAACTACTCAACTTATCTTTATGCAAAGCTTGCGAGCAATTTGAAATGTGACTGGATGGACAAAATTCCTAGCTTCTCGATCAGCAGCCTATTGGCTGAGTGCCCAACGAATACTTTTGTTTGAACAAAGCTCTATAAATTCCCCACAAAAAATAACGTCTTTCCACCGCCTCTCTCTATTCAGATGCTAGCTCCTTACATCTTTCTCTTCTTATAATTTGAGACGTAATTATTGAATTTATGCAGAGCGTGTGAGACCTACGAATCTTGTTTTGTGCTTTGAATTAAAACTTATACTCAACATTGACATGTTATATTTGTGGTATTAGAAAAAATCTAGTTGCCCCACACTATTGTAAAATCAAAGATCCACCTCTACTCGTTGTTTGTACCATTTTATTTTGTTTAAGCTGAACCACTAGCACAGAAATAGCATGCCACTATCCCAATCATGGGTTTGCACATGTACAGGTTTTAATCATTCAGTCTCCATTTATATAAGTACTAGGTGGGAAAGCACGGCTTGCCGCGCACTTGCCCGCCTAACGACGGGCAAGCAAATGTAATTTGTGTGCGAAGAAAGTTAAATTAAGAAAGCATGATTTTCTAATACAGTATGTAGTACATGACATCATGCGCAAGGTAGGGATACCATTTTACATTAGAATGGTCACCAAGGCAGTGGTAATAAGATATGTTACGGAGCATAGAGGACATGGAAAGGATTTAACCAAAATATATAGTAGCTTAATTATATACGAATAGATATCACTAATCCTTAAACGATATAACCAAGTGATAGTTACTTCTGTGCAGCTGTGGTAATAATCTTATGTCTAGGAACACCTTGTGATCCTTTCCAGATGTTAAAGATCCGGCAAAATAGGAAGAGGGTGGTTTCTAGAGGTTACGGTGAAATACCTGAAAAACAATAGGGAGAAGATTGGCCCACATATATGATCATGATCACCAAATCTAGTTCTAGTACCCGTGCCCCACCATTTTAAACAGGTTATCATAAAAGGCAGTTACTTATAGAAAGGGCAGATGAGAATAATTATATCTAGCAAGTTATCAACAACAAACAAACATAGAAGGTGGGTCACACCAGCACTGATGCGTGGTGAATGACTAGCCCGTTAGAAACCCCAAGAGGAAGGTGTGATGAGTATAGCAGCTAGTTTTCCCTCAGTTAAGAAACCAAGGTTTTATCGATCAGGAGAAGAGCGGGCAATACGACTGTAGGTGATGCCTGCTAGTTTGCGACAGCTTCGGACAATTTATATATGGCGCCTCGTCCAAGCTTTGCTTGCTAGCTGCAACACGGAACCTGCACACAACACAACCAAATACTTTGCTCCCAACTTGCGATGAGGTTGTCAATCTCACCGGTTTGCTTGAAACAAAGGTTATGAGCGTATCGAGTGGAAAACAGTAGAAGTATGCGAGTAAAGTAAACAGTGCGAGTAAAGTAAACAGGTGATAGCAATATGATGGAAATAGGACCGAGGTCCACAGTTCACTAGTGGTGTCTCTCCATAAGATAAATAACACATGCTGGGTAAACAAATTACAGTTGGGCAATTGATAGAATAAAGATAAACGTGATATGTCAAGAAGATCACTATGCGATTTACTCTGGGCATTACAACAAAATACATAGACTGTCATCCAACTGCATCTATGACTAATAATCCACTTATGGCGAATCAATCCGAGAACTCCACAAGTATTAAGTTGCGAACAACAGATAATTGCATTAAGCAAAGTGTGTAATGTAAATAAAGCATATGTCCTCGAGCATATAAATGTTGTTTTCTCCCTAGTAGCAACAGCACATCTACAACCTTAGAGGTTTCTGTCACTCCCCCAGATTAAATAGAGGCATGAACCCACTATCGAGCATAAATACCCCCTCTTGGAGTCACTAGCTACTACTCGGCCAAGATAGCTACTAACAACGGAGAGCATGCAAGATCATAAACAACATAGAGATAACAAAAGATATATTTCAGTATAGCAACTCAATCATAACACCAATATTCATCGGACCCCAACAAACCAAACATGTAGAATTACATAACGATGATCTCAATCATGTAGGGCAGCTCATGAGATCTAAACATGAAGCACATGGTGGAGGAGACAACCATCTAGCTACTGCTATGGACCCATAGTCCAAGGTAGACGACTCACTTCCGGATGGCACCCGCCGGGTTCGGGGCCGGGTATGGCACCCCCATACCCGCCTCCGCCCCTTCTCCCCGCCACCGCGACCCGCCTCCAAACCCGCCATCGGGTACAGATTTTTACCAGACCCGCCACCCGCCGGGTTCGCGGGTACCCATCGGGTTTACCAGACCCGCCGTCTTTGTCCTTGTGCTCGCCGGAGCTCGACAGCGAAGGACGCAACGCGCACGCCGAAGAAGCCCATCCACGCTCCATTCCACGCGGCGGGAGGATTTGGGCATGTAATCTTGAGGCGGCGGCGGCCGAGCATGTCCGCTACACGCGGCGGGATCTGGGAAGCCCAACCACGCTCCTTTCGGCCTCGATGGCTGTAGGCTGCGCGGCGGAGCAGGAGAAATTTGGGAGGGACCCTCCATGGCTGCGCTGTGGGACGGTGGCGGAGCAAGAGGAAGATGGCTGCGCTGTGGGACAGTGGCGGAGCAATAGGAGGAAGACTAGGTCTGGGAGAGGGAGAGAGGCTGCATCTGTGAGGGAGAGAGCGCCCGGCGGCTGGCACTCTGGCTCTGGCCGAATGCGGGGCGGCGGGGGTGGGAAGAGAATCGTGGGGATTTTGGATTTTAGGGTTTTCCTTTTACACAGTAGCATGCGGGGTCCACATGTCATAGCGGGTATGCGGGTTTGTGGGTGCGGGTTTGACACCCCCATACCCGCCTCCGCCAGACCCGGTGGGTATGATTTTTTACCACTAAGAAGCTCCACGGGTTTTTTTTTCCACCAAACCCTCCCCATTTAAGGCGGGTACCCGTCGGGTTAGCGGGTATCGGGTACCCATTGCCATCCATAGACTCACTCATTGCTCCGGAGGCAAGCATGGCGATGAAGAAGACCTCCGGTGGCGATTCCCCTCTCTGGCAGGGTGCCGGGAAGAGCTTCTGGACCCTCCCGATCTTCGGGTCGACGGCGGCAGCGGATCGCGATGTCTCCTGGAAAATTGATCGGGTGCTTAGGTTTTTTCCGTCGGGGGGTCTTTATAGGCGAAGGGGCATCGTCAGAGGTGGCCTGAGGGGCTCTCACACATAGGGGGCGCGGCCAGGCCCCTGGCCGCGCCGCCCTGGTGTGTGGGGCCCTCATGACCCCCCCTCCAACTCCTCTTTGGATCTCTGGAAGCTTCCGGGGAAAATAAGACTTCAGGAACTTGTTTCGTCCAATTCCGAGAATATTTCCCGTGTAGCACTTCTGAAACACAAAAACAGCAGAAAACAGGGAACTGGCACTGTGGCGACTTGTTAGTAGGTTAGTTTCGGAAAATGCATAAAAGTGCCACGAAGTGTAACGAAACAGTAGGCAAATGGTGTAAAAACAAGCATGGAGCATCAAAAATTATAGATACGTCGGAGACGTATCAAGCATCCCCAAGCTTAACTCCTGCTCGTCCTCGAGTAGGTAAGTGATAACAAAAGAATAATTTTTTAAGTGACATGCACCTACACAATCTTGATCATATATGTAAGCATTTGTGAGTTGGGATCATAAGAACTTAAAACATGGGCATGAAGATATAATCTTGACAATAAGAACTTAGCAACCATGTTATAAACATGAAAATGAACACAAACAAAAGATCATGAAAATGAAACAATGAAAGTCAAACGTGTGTTCAAATCATAAGGAAAAACATACAAGTGGTTTTCAGCTTGTCCTTCATGAAGAGCAAAACACAAATGCATAGGACACCTTCAAGTTTAAGAGGGCGACTAGATACAAATAATTTAAGAACAAGTGAAACCAACAATATGAATCAATCAATGAAAACTTTGGGACAATGCACATTATACTAAGAATGACAACTTTGCTCTCTTATGGTGCATAAAGATAGAAGGTGGTGACTCAACAAAAAAGTAGAAGAAAGACCCTTCGCAGAGGGAAGCAGTGATTGCAAGTTTTATAGACCTTCAAAAATTATGTTACTTACTGGCTTTGAGCTCTCATTGCCCCCATCATAAGCATCTTGAATGGTTAGAGTTAATGCGAGAACAATTATGATGCATATGCTTGACAAATCATAAGTCGAAAACCTCGTGCCCGGTGAATACGAGTACCCAAACCTCATGCTACTCAACTTAGAGTCCCAAGCAAGACTCTTGTCATCGTAAGTATATATGTATCATCGAAAACCGCCAATGGGGTACCTCCGTGCCCGATGACATGGAACAAGCCCACATCAAAATGACAGGACAAGCAGACAATGAACACCTCGACATCTCTTTTATTTGCCATTTGTTTAGCTTTTTATTGTGAGATGCGTCGTCGAATGTCCACCATGTGTATGCTGCAAATTTTTACCATGAATTATGCATGGCTTAGGATGGCGGCCCAGGCGTTTCCCTAACACATATACAAACTCCATGATCCCCACAAGATTCCCAATTCATTTCACACCGCGGGCATCCATAAACAAAAGATCACGATATCAACTCAAATAAGAAGTGCAATGTTGAAAGCTTGCCCCATGACAGCATGGATGGGCTAGAATCCAAATTACAACTTGCAAGCATAACAACTCAACATAAGAGACCACAATGTCAAATTTTTAAGAACAAGAAAAAGTAAAGTGTGCCTTCCGGTTCGTGAGAGCTTTACTGACCAATTTTCGCATAACACTGGTAAGAGTTTAATTTGAAGAGAAGATAAAAGCAAGTCAAATTTACTTGGAATAGCAAATTGCTAGTAGGTATGTATGGTGGACACTTTGGAAAACTTTGGTTTTTAGGAGTTGGATGCACGAGTAGAGCTCATACTCAGTACAAGGCGAGGGCTAGCAAAAGACTGGGAGCGACCAACTAAGAGAGCAATAATGGTCATAATCATGCAAAGCGACAAAGCGACATTAAAAGAAGCATAAGATGGCATCAAAAGTCAAAAACTAAATGATCATAGAGGCTATTGGCGACTTTGTAAGAGTCTAACATGTGTGAGCATGCGCCAAGTCAATCCAAATAAAGCATCAAGGAGAAAACCAAAATAATGCTTCCAAATAATTAAAACAACGCATGATTTTTTCAAAGGCTCATTAAGCAATCTCAGTTATTTGAGAAAAGTCATGCTACAGCAAAATCACTAAGCATACTATCAAAAATACATCAAGCATGACATGAAAAAGCCTAAGCCGCAGTCTACACAAGCCCCTTCTTGTACCACTTTTTTGCATAAAGCTTTTTTCTCTTTTCCAACACCATTTGAAATTTTTTTAGACACCTCTTTTGATGAAAACCAATAAAGATCAGAGGCAAAAATACACCTTGATAAAAAGATATGACAAGGTCTAAACGCAAATCAAGGCAAAAATGAAAACCAAAAGCAGTAGCGGAAAAAGAAGAACACTCGGTGAAATTGTAAGAATGAAAAACTGAGTGTTCTTGGCAAATGAAAAGCGAGTACATCTCCTCCAAAAGAAATTTGTTGGGGTCCAACCATTTATTGCAGCAAACAAAACTAAACTAACTAAGAAAACTAAAACAACTGACGCTCCAAGAAAAACACATAGTGCATGAAGCGATAAAAATATAGTGTTTTGAAAGGTGACCTGATTTTTGCCGATGAAGAAGGGGTGCCTCGGGGGCATCCCCAAGCTTTGACGCTTGTACTTCTTGGATATTTCTTGGGGTGATGCATGGGCATCCCCAAGCTTGAGATTTTGTCCATTCTTCAACTCATCTCATCATTCTCCAATCCCTACACTTGAAAACTTCCTTCATACAAAACTAAACATAAATCTATTAGCAACATTAGTGTAGGCATAACATATAATCAACCTCTTTTTTGCTTCAGATTTCAACTCAAAACCACCACATATAAAGTATATACTACTGTAGCAACTTCCCCAAAAGTTCCGTGATCAAAAGAACTCAAAAAGAAAGCGATAAAGCGGCAAAAACGAATAGTGGCAGAAATCTGTCAAAACAGAACAGCTGACAAAGGTCGAATTTTTGAGGGGTTTTCTGTTGCTCAAATAAAAAAGTGTTCAACTAACGAAAGTTTGGATATAACCTGGGGCATATGCACAAGAAATCGAAGGTCCAAAAGATATATAGAGAATTTATACGAATTTTTACGGTGCAGCACCGAAAACAGTTTCAGGACAGCAACATCCCCAAATCTTACCTCACTCGAATTAGAGGCTTCTCTTGGCACAACAATAAAATAAAAGGATAAGGAGCGGTCATTACAGTAGTAATGACTTCCAAGACTCAAATAAAAGAAAAAATACTGAAAAGAAAATATTGGGTTATCTCCCAAGAGTGCTTTTCTTTAACGCCTTTGAGCTAGGCGCAGAAAATTTGAGAAGATGCTCACATAAGAAATATGAATGGAAGCCAAAAGATCATCAAGGAGCAAATATAAAACACACTTAAGTCTAACCCACTTCCTATGCATAGGAATCTTGTAAGAAAATAAATCAAAGAAGCACATAGTCACAAGTATGGGTAGATAAAACATGAGCAACTTTGGAACTTTCAATATAAAGAGAGGTATTTTAGTAACATGGGAATTCCAACAACCATATTTTCCTCTCTCATAATAATTTGCAGTAGCATCATGAACAAACTCAACAATATAAATATCACACTCATCCTCCTTTGTTAAGCATGGAGGGCTATCATATAAGGTATTAGTTAAAGAGTTACTCTTATTGGGAGGTAGACATGGGTAGCTCCATTCTTCCTCCTCTTGATCATCACTCTCCTCCTCTTTTTCATCCAATGAGCTTCTAGTTTCAGCAAATTCTTCTTCCATAGGCTCCTTCAAGGCATTAGTCTCTTCCGTTGGAGAGCATCTATTAAGATATTTAAGAATATAGCCATTTTCTTCCTTGTAATTATCAAAGCAAAATGTAAGTATATCATAAACCTCATATTTATAAGGTGCATCATCAGTATTTTCAAGCAAATAAGCAAGTTCGAATGCACCCTTCCAAGCAATAAATTCTTCAATTTGTTCCACATCATAAAAGTCATAATTTCCATTAATATAAGAAGATATGGTAACATCATCATTATACTCACATTGAAAAGGGAGGTGTTTATACCTCCTACAGCAACAAGATCTATCAAAGCAATAAGTAACATTATAAGTAGAGCAAACATTTCTAGCAATGATATACAATCTATTAATTTGTTCCCATAAGTGTTTCCCTTTTTGTGACAAGCGGTGTGCCTCATAATAATTTTGCTGCTCTTCTGTGAACCCACCTTGCCAAAAAGATTTAGTTTCTAAGAAACCAACCATTGATAGAAAGCATGATAAAGCAAGACAAGTAAAAACAACTACCAAGGATTCTAATTTTTTTTGGGTTTTTGATAAAAAACGATGCAGGTAAAAATAAAGTAAAGCAAAACTTAAAACAAAGTAAAGGATGTGTGTGCGAAAAACTCCCCTTGCAGAGGTCTTCCACTCTTCCCCGGCAACGGCGCCAGAAAATTAGCTTGATGCGTGGTGAATGACTAGCCCGTTGGGAACCCCAAGAGGAAGGTGTGATGAGTATAACAGCTAGTTTTCCCTCAGTTAAGAAACCAATGTTTTATCGATCCGGAGAAGAGCGGACAATACGACTGTAGGTGATGCTTGCTAGTTTGCGACAGCTTCGGACAATTTATATATGGCGCCTCGTCCAAGCTTTGCTTGCTAGCTGCAACGCGGAACCTGCACACAACACAACCAAATACTTTGCTCCCAACTTGCGATGAGGTTGTCAATCTCACCGGTTTGCTTGAAACAAAGGTCATGAGCGTATCGAGTGGAAAACAGTAGAAGTATGCGAGTAAAGTAAACAATGCGAGTAAAGTAAACATGTGATAGCAATATGATGGAAATATGACCGGGGTCCACAGTTCACTAGTGGTGTCTCTCCATAAGATAAATAACACATGCTGGGTAAACAAATTATAGTTGGGCAATTGATAGAATAAAGATAAACGTGATATGTCAAGAAGATCACTATGCGATTTACTCTGGGCATTACAACAAAATACATAGACCGCCATCCAACTGCATCTATGACTAATAATCCACTTGTGGCGAATCAATCCGAGAACTCCACAAGTATTAAGTTGCGAACAACAGATAATTGCATTAAGCAAAGTGTGTAATGTAAACAAAGCATATGCCCTCGAGCATATGAATGTTGTTTTCTCCCTAGTAGCAACAACACATCTACAACCTTAGAGGTTTCTGTCACTCCCCCAGATTAAATAGAGGCATGAACCCACTATCGAGCATAAATACCCCCTCTTGGAGTCACTAGCTACTACTCGGCCAAGATAGCTACTAACAACGGAGAGCATGCAAGATCATAAACAACATATAGATAACAAAAGATATATTTCAGTATAGCAACTCAATCATAACACCAATATTCATCGAATCCCAACAAACCAAACATGTAGAATTACATAAAGGTGATCTCAATCATGTAGGGCAGCTCATGAGATCTAAACATGAAGCACATGGTGGAGGAGACAACCATCTAGCTATTGCTATGGACCCATAGTCCAAGGTAAACTACTCACTCATCGCTCCGGAGGCAAGCATGGCGATGAAGAAGACCTCCGGTGGTGATTCCCCTCTCCGGCAGGGTGCCGGGAAGAGCTTCTGGACCCTCCCAATCTTCGGGTTGATGGCGGCGGCGAATCGCGATGTGTTCTGGAAAATTGATCGGGTACTTAGGTTTTTTCCGTCAGGGGGTCTTTATAGGCGAAGGGGCATCATCAGAGGTGGCCCGAGGGGCTCTCACACATAGGGGGCGCGGCCAGGCCCCTGGCCGCGCCGCCCTGGTGTGTGGGGCCCTCGTGGCCCCCCTCCAACTCCTCTTCGGATCTCTGAAAGCTTCCGGGAAAAATAAGACTTCAGGAACTTGTTTTGTCCAATTCTGAGAATATTTCCTGTGTAGCACTTCTGAAACACAAAAACAGCAGAAAACAGGGAACTGGCACTGTGGCGACTTGTTAGTAGGTTAGTTTCGGAAAATGCATAAAAGTGCCACGAAGTGTAACGAAACAGTAGGCAAATGGTGTAAAAACAAGCATGGAGCATCAAAAATTATAGATACGTCGGAGACGTATCAAGCACCTCTACTATCTCTCCCACACCCCATTAAGCAATTTTCGTTAGTTATTATATAAAAGCCAGAACAAAAACTGTGAACCTGGTTGGCTAGTCTTGCACAAAAATACTTGCGGTGCAACCTGGCGAATTGAGAAATAGAAGAGCTCCAATCTGTTACCCCCAACCAACAAATGAAAAGATGGCAAAAGCAAAAAACAAATCTCATAGTTAATGAATAATTTCATTTTGTCTTAAGATATTTTCATTCAAGCCGAAGATACATAATTGGTTCTTCTCTGTCATATTTTAATATTGTTTGTAAGATAAATTCCATGAAAGCAAATTGTTTTGCAAACAAGGATTACCTCATTTTACTTCTAAATCCATGTTGAATGATGTACCACTTAACAAATTAGTCTATTTTACTGGGAGGCAACAAAAACCATGGTATGGTTTGTCGATATATAGCTATATATGAAATGGAAATGAAATCAATATTTCATATAGGTAAAAAAAGAGCGTATAAGAAAAACACAATAGATGGATCATCAACATTAAGCTAAATAACTCTTTGTTGCAATAACCAAGAAAACTGAGCAATAATAGTGGAGATGGAAGATGTATGTGATATAAGAAAAATAAACACTATAGGTTATCGCTCTGAGCTTCCTTTAGCAGCATAACATCATTAGAGGAGAAGCCACTAAAGGATGATGTACCTTGGATTTGCAGATACAATGTATAAACACATTAGAAAGAGACTGGGATTTGGGGATACAATGTAAAACCACATGATTTTAAAAGCTGAATAATCTAGCACTCAGGTAATTACACGAAATGATAGAATCCATGTACATCACTTTATCAGGAAAGTCATAGAAAATGCTTCAGTTTGAGTTCACACAACCTGGTAAATAACACAAACCACACAAATGTCTTCTTTAGCCAACCTACAAGGTTTCCAAGAAACATGCGACTAAACAAAAGATAATTTCAGGCATAACACAACTAATTCAATGAACAAATGCCTAAATCCAGTCACTTAATACAGGCTCAATTCTTGTTGAAGCCAAGCTACAGGTTTTCATTAACCAAAGTCTTGCCTCCTGTAATTACTTAATCAAAAATGAGAATTTATGGCCAAAAGGATTAGACATGAGAGATAAATCAAATGTTACTGCTAGTGACATACTGATGTGTATACATATGTACACTAAGCCAGATGCTTGATGGTAAACCTGGCATTACCATTTCTATGGCATAAAGAGGTTAATCCTCAAAATCTTGAGTCTATGAGGTTAAATCTGAACCATTTGATTTGCTTAGGTTCTAGGATGTTCTACTGGATGTTTGTGACACTTCTAGTTATATAGACTTCACGTGATACAGAAAGCAAAATGCAGACAAACCAGATCGGTGACTTTCCTAGACTATATTTGGCATGTTCTGCTCAATTTTATATTTTTAGTCCAAGTTACACATGCAAAATTGTGTCAATATCAAAATGGAAGGTGATCACAGTTGAGATAAGCCTTATATCTTGAGCATGAATGTTAATGAATACGGGTTTGCCACATCAAAGCAGACCTATGTTACTCCACCATAGAGAACAATGGAAGAAACTCTAAAGATTGGATTTAGCTAGTACAAATAACTATTGCGGTAGAAACAGTTGTACCTGTAACTGAAATTCAGTAAGGGGATTGAAACAACGTAGATGTCCCTCCTAACAGAAATCCAAGTTATAGAACTTGGTTGAACCAATATGATTAACTTCCATCTAAGCAAGCTACATACCAAAAGAATAAGATCATAAGAGTACTTTAACACATCTCTGTCAGTGGACACTCTGGCAGAATGACAGCTAGACGATACTATTCAGCTAATATTTGGATTCAAATTAGAATATTGTCAGTCTATTCAATGGAACATAGGACACATCTTCAAGCTGTAGAATCATATGTATGCACACAAAAAATCTAGAAACAGAGAAATCACTTGAGACATTTTTCAATTATTGAAGATATCTGATGAAAGCATTTTTCATTTATTAAAGATAAGGAAAAATGCTAACAATTTCAGAAACTACAGATCCATCCATTGATCCAATAAATGAGCATGCATCATCAATACCTATATAACAGAGGGGTCACCACTGTAAATACCAGTAAATAGGCAAGCTTAGTCTACATTAAAAAACTGCACAGTAAGTCATGGTATTTTTTATCAGTTGAGCATAAGTATAGATCCTAGACAAAAGTATAGAGAGTTGGATCTGTTCTTTTGGCCAATAGACAAAAAGAGATACATGCTTTGTGGGCACAAACCAGGAAGGTGGCTCCAGGCCGAACTACACAACCACCCGATGTGACCACAGTACCACACCACCATTTTGTTCATGGAAATTCTGAGGTTGCTGTGAAAATATCGTTTTCAATTATTGCATGGGATATCTAGTAAAAATACAGAGGAATGCAAAAATATTGATCTAATTATGGTTTCAGGAACAAACTACAATTGGCTAGATTCTAGTGCTGCAACACTTCTATCAATAAAAGATAGAGAAATGCAAAAAACAATCCTATGCACATAAACAAAGTAAAAAAATCTTTATAGGCAGTAAACACAAAGAAACCACATCTAAAACTGAAAAAGTTGTGAATTGATGTTTACAGACAGCAAGTCAGAAATTTATTGTCAGTGTTATGCAATTGTATGTGCAAGGTCTAGGAAGCACTCCTTGAATCATGAGAAAGGTAATGAAAGGCTATGTTTTATGCAGTGAATAAAAGACTCCTTGAATCATGATAAAAGAACTCTATCATAATTTCTAATGATGGAGTGCTACTCGAACATGACTATTCCGCTGCTGGCTGACCAACACCTAATATTTAAGGAATAGAAAAAGAGTGGAGAATGTAAATCACTATCCCAAGCTCACCATCTGCACCCCCAAACAGTAATACCCAAGAATTTTGAGTTTTGCAGGCAAGGATCAAATGGAAATTGCATATTCTTGTCTAATTATCCGTGATACACCTCTCATCAGACAGGATCATGCAAAAGTAACCTTTTGGAAGGTTCAAGTAAAATAAGAGCGGACATAAAAAGGGCAAGCTTAATACAGTAAATGATGGGAAACCATTAGGAATAATAAAGTGTTCGCGGTATAATACATTAAACGGTGGGGAACAATGTAGGAATAATAAAGTGTGACGCTCCGCAGTGGGCAACCATCTATGACTAAATGTTCTGAAAAAAGATACAAAACTTAACCTTTGCTTGTTCAAAACACCTAGATGGACATACATTTTAACTATTTTTTTTGCTTCTACTCCCATGGCAATTATATTGTATTGTCCATCCATTGAAACTCACAATAACATACTTCAAACCACCCATTCCCCAACTTAATACCATCGACAGCTATATTAATATCCAGCAGTCGGTGATAAGATGGATCAGGTAGATGCATCCAACCAGGAGAAGAGATAATTAGTCTATCTGGTATGTATTATGTTGGAAGAACGAGTACAACTGACAAACAAGATGTCTTCTAGCAACCAAACAGTCCTTACACGGGTTCCAGAAGTCGAGATTCTGCTTGTATGGCCTCCATGAATGAAAAAGAACTCGGGAGAGCCGTCCTCTGCATCCTCTGGTTTTTGCTCTTGAATCAATTCTGTGAATAGAAAGGTCCTGTTTTAGTATTCACATCAAGCAAAAAAATGGGAAATAAGAAAAAACATACTGAAAGACTTGGAAGATGGAATACTGCTTACCTGCTCAGATCCCAAACCATCCGCCTTCTACCCAGACAACAGTACGCAAGCATAGTTCCATTCTTGGGATCTATCCAACTTGAAATACTTACTCTTTGATTACATGAAAAAACACAACCTTAAGACCCATTATAACATGAGTAACACACATACGTATTTAGTACGAGAAACGTGCTTATTTTCTTTTGCTAAACAGGAAGCAAAACTTCAAGCTAAAGTGACAGTAATAACTGAAGAGATATTTATGACAGCCAAAGTTGTAGCGAAGTGCCAATCTTCTGAAGATCGAACAATTTTAGTCTTGTCAGCTGAACCAGTTGCAGCAACCCATTGATAGAAAGGATTGTAAGTCACGCAGTTCACCTATAAAATGAAGAAAATATATCATATAACAAGAATCAACCATTCTTTCAAGAACCATATGCTTATGGTCTTAACATGCATAAGAAAATGCAAGTCGATTCATCTAATAGCGTTGGCCCCACACTTGCGCGCAGATAAATGGAAACATCAAATTTTGGACATGCAAGTGACTGACCATTAATGTGACATAAGGAAATAGCAATGATGTTAATAATACATTTTAATTAAAAAACAAGAGCAAAGAAGCAATGAGTTCTTCCATAAGGACAATAAGAAAAAGGACTAAAACAAGGTATGTCTAGTAAACGATCCTATGAATTAAAACCACATAAGACTGAAAAGTATTGGAGTGATACGACTACTATTCATAAAAATCTATAACAGATATCATCTTTTGTTTCTTCCACGTTAACATGTTCTTCTTCTGGACACAAAATTTGAAGTTCCTGCAGGCAAATGACAGTTGGGAAAGGACTTCTATATGATTCAATGGTTAAATTCACAGTTTTCTAATATCAGTATCAGACGTCTACCACCTCTATCATAAATCCCAATTATCCAAATAAAAACAATAAGAACATAGAAATGAAGGAAGATAGCAATCACCATGATAACAGATCTCAGGGCCCAGATATTTCCCTTGTGTTGCTTCTTCCCCCATGCAATAAGAATTAAAAATGGTCTTGTGTCGTCACTACTTGACCAGAAATCATAATAGTATGCAAATCGTGGTCATGTCGAGATAATGCTTCGAGCAAGTGATGCAATACCAGCTGAGTACTTATTCTTCAATAACCAAAGAACCAACAATAGTTTCATTCGAAATGGAAGCGAACATCAATTTATAAACCTCATATTAAAAACTAAAAACACAGTTGCCGAATATTGCAGAGAATCTCAGGATGCAAATTACGAAAACATAAACCAAATTCTGCAGGGAATTTCCTATTGTAAATTTAGCAGTATTGCCATAATGGACTTAGCTCTCAAGCTCCCCGCTACTATTCTCCCTAATAGATTTATCTGTATTGCCATAATGATCCATCAACGTCATGGGGATAATTTTCATCCACAAGCATAAGAATATGTTTATCGCATTTTTACCCCCCTTAAAGCCCTCATTCGGTTTTATCCGTATGTTGACAAACATAGAGAAGGTTATGCACTAAACAATTCAGAAGTTAAGAATGACACAAGGCTAAACTCCAAGGTGGTGAAACTGAAGGTATCATTTGACAACTGAATGCAAATAAGAAATATGAAACAACCTATGCATCAAAATTCCACAAAGCTATTAATGTCTTCCAAGTGATATAGGATGCACCTGAATAGGCCTTTCACACACCAGATGTTGTGCTCTGCTGACAGTTCGACAATCAGTACTTCTTTGGTGGCTTTTAACATGTTTTCCAAAACAGCATGAGAATCCCCAACACAGGCAACATAAAGCATGCCCCCACATATTACACTAACCATATAACTTGCCAACAACCGCTTTATGAAGCTTGACAGGCCAGTGCTTGGTGACGATAGAGAAGAATCCATCTTCTGTACCTTCATATGCTTTTTTAGCACATCCGCAAACATTGAATTTGCTATGATGTGAAACCTGCAATACAAACCAGGGAAGAGCAATATAATCAGGCTAGCAAAACATAGCAGTGTGAAGTGTGAACATATCACCAAGGGGAACAAACATAATACTAACGCATAGCGATCCCTAGCAATTACTTTTCAGATGGCTGAAGAGGTTATTATTGATCAGCAAGATGTCTCTTGTCCACTGTGCCCATTGTAAACCCCAACAAAAGTGTCGTACAAGCCAGAGTCAAGACAACACAATGGACCTGACTCAACCTGACATTGGTCCTCGATAAGTTATTGTCCAGGACAATAGCCAAGTCCCCATTTACATGCTACCTCCTCGTACCATAGAAGTCTATCCTGCCTACCGGTAGCATCTGAGTCAGTCCGGGCATGTCAGTTGGATGCCGGTCTCCGACACATCTGTAGTAAGATTATCAATGTCACTATCCTCATCAGTCATCCCACCCGCATGCGCCTCCGAGCTCGCTTCATCAAATCTCCAAAAAAATGTAGTTTCACTTCTCAATGCAGAAACATAATACTTGCCTTTATCATAGAAAGAAAAAGAAAGCATGTATAAGCACATAAACAGCAAGGTATGGCTCATTAATAATACTCTGAAGTTCATTGCTTTTACTTAGTTTGGGAAGACAGTTTCATATAACATATTTTATCTTGTTATCTTTTCTTCTGTAATTGTACACTTTCTACTACTACCAAATATCAATTCAGTAGTGTGTACGTTATAGCCAGACTTGAGAAAATATGATCAAATTACCTATGTAGGTGCTTTTAGGCTCTACTGTTCTAGTAGAAGCAACCCCTACATGATGACTGTTTTGGCTGAAAATAGACATATCATGGCATATTTATAATGCCTTGCTATGCGTATTTTAAGATGAGAAGTGAAAGTAATGCAGCAAAAGACAAGATCACACTGTTGTTAGTCACCAAGTTTCTTACTCGAAAGCGAGCGTTTCACATGACAATTTTTTTATAGTAATTACTTGCAGCCACTCATCAAACCTACCATTTTCTCTCTAAATTTTGGAAGATAAGCAAATAAATGGCATCGATATCTTGAAATGTCAATCAAAAAATCAAGATTAAACAAGCCATAAATTGTCCACCTCATGGATTCGCCCGCCCTGGCATGTTACAACTGACGGCTGCCTGTGACAAAATCCACCACAAAATGCTGTGCAATCTTAACCATCTGAGATAGAATCATCAAGTG
This sequence comes from Dactylis glomerata, assembly GCA_007115705.1. NCBI lineage: Eukaryota > Viridiplantae > Streptophyta > Magnoliopsida > Poales > Poaceae > Dactylis > Dactylis glomerata. The sequence continues at coordinate 4,569,857 of QXEO01000555.1, forward strand.
AAAACAAAATAGGAGTATCGCTGCCTGTGCTCCATTAAAGGACCTTGTAAACACTTCATATACAAGAGAAAAGGCCGTAATTCGCACCACGAGAGGAACATAAATTAGTACAACAACAATAAGGGGAAATTTACAGGCAGAAAATGGAGCCTCAAATCAAGAACGTGACAAATGATACCTCAATCCATCGATGGGCTGCAGCTGCATCCATGGCTGCAAGCTCACCAGACCAGCGGTCGGCCGGGATCATGAGCAGCCCATGAATGTTTCTCTCTGGCTCTCTCACTTTCATATCTAAGCAGATCTAGGAGGAAATCTGCCATGGTCGGAGCAGAGGAGATCACAGCTGTGCTGGGGACGCTGCCGCTTGCCCTGCAAGGTCCGCACTGCCTTCCCACGAGCTCGACCCAGCGACGACCCTCAGCCTCTTGGGGAAGTGGAGGAGGCCATGCTCGTTGTATCTAGCAAGCTCCTCGTCGCCATCAGATCGGCCTCTTCCATCTCAGTCCAACGGGAAGATCGATGGCGGCGGCTAGGGTTTGGGGAGGAAGGAAGAGGAATGGAGAGAAGAGGACAGGAGAGTGGGTGGTGGCTAGGAACGACTCTGCCTCTCTCTCCCCAGCCATCACCGGCGTGCCCCGTACCCGGCGACAAAGGGCAGATCGCTACGGCCGTCCTCTCCACAGTCCTGGCAGCAGAATGATATATGAAAAGACGATTTTGCCCCTAGCCACTCAGGAAAATGATGTCCCACAAGTATAGGGGATCGTGTGTAGCCTTTTTGATAAGTAAGAGTGTCGAACCCAACGAGGAGCTAAAGGTATGATAAATGTTCTCTCAAGTTCTATCAACCACTGATACAACTCTACACACACTAAATTTGCATTATCTAGGAAATAAAACTAGTGCAACAATACAGGTATGAGAGATAGCTTTGCAACATAATAAATACAAGAAAGTAAATGTTAGTGCTGCAGTAATAAAGTATACTAAGCAAACATAAAATAACAGTACCATGAGTGTGGAATAGTGGTGATAATTGTGGTGGCTTTGTCCAAGATTAACTAGTGAAGATATCGAGTTCATTGTCTTCGAGGCAGTTTTCTATGTGGGAGAGGCTAAATCTACATGCGCTCCGCTACTTGGGATTACAAGTACTTATGATTGGATTGTTAGCAAACATCCGTAACTACTAACAATGCATTAAGGTTTCCCCAACCATAGCCTTAAGCTAATGGTCCTCTTACTCCCATACGTGCAACGTTCCGGTTCGCGTCCTCAGGTTTCTATCACTCCGGCAGAACTACCCCCTTCCTTTTGCACATACTACTAACCCTAAGATGTTTAATCCATGCGCACATAAATATAATAGACACCAAAGGACAGTACCATATCAACATACAACTCAAATGAACCAAAGACATTCAACAAATTAATCTAAGAGCAAATAAACTATGGAAACATGACATAGATCATAGGATAAATATTATAGCATCAAACACCATGTTTACATAGGATGGTACAGAGATGTGTGGGAGGATGAACCACTTCATATGTGATGGAGATAGCGGTGAAGATGGTGGAGAGGAGCAGCGAGGGCGCGGGCGGCGGCGGCGGCGCGGGCGACGGCGCGGGAGACTCCTTCCCCGCCACCGACATCATGGGGGAGCGCCGCCCCTTAGCCCCTTCCTTCATGGCTTCATGGGAGCCCTCCCCCATGGAGATGGGATCTATGGGGGAGGCGAAAACGTGGCTCTGGTGGCTGCAAATTTGTGGGTGGAGGTGTCTCCCACGAGCTAGGGTTCCTCCCTTTATATAGTCTCTCGGATTCCCGTCTCTCCATCTTGGGCCGCAATGGAGCGGGCTTATCTCGGCCGTCCGTACTCGGAATCAGGTGAATTTTATGTCTAGAACGTTCACCATGAAATTCCCTACAACTTTGTAATAGAAGAGTTTTCTGTTTGACGCCGTATTCGACACATAACGTGACCATCTTCGAAAACAGTTCTGGCATAGATTTCTAGAAAGTCCCAATTTGACTCCAACAAGATTTTCACTTGTATTCTTGGTAATTCCTACACATCAAAGTGTAAAACAAGAACATTGTGCACTTTTGCAACTATTAGTAGGTTAGTCCAAATAAATCATAAAAGTGCTACAAAGTGTAGACAAAACATATAGCAATTGATGTAAAACAAGCATGGAGCATTAAAAATTATAGATACGTTTGCAACGTATCAACATCCCCAAGCTTAACTACTGCTCGTCCTCGAGTAGGTAAGTGATAACAAAAGAATAATTTTTGAGGTGACATGCACCATCATAATCTTGATCATCTAAGTAAAGCATTGAGTGCTGGAATCAAAGAACTTAAAACATGGACATAAGAGACATATTCTTGACAATAAAAACTTAGCAACCATGTTATAACATAAAAAGAAACACAAATGAAAGATTATGAATAATGAAACAATAAAAGTCAAACATGTGTTCAAATCATATGGAAAAATATAACAAGGGGTTTTCAGCTTGTCCTTCATGGAATAGCAAAACATAAATGCATAGGACACCTTCAAGTTTAAAAGGGCGACTAGATACAAATAATTTAAGAACAAGTGAAACCATAATCATAAATCAATCAATGATAAACTTTGAGACTATGCACATTAAACTAAGAATGACAACTATGCTCTCTTAGATGGTACATAAAGGTAGAAGGTGGAGACTCAACATAAAAGTAAAGAAAGGCCCTTCGCAGAGGGAAGCAGTGATTAAACATGTGCTAGAGCTTTTCATTTGTAAAACAGAGAGATAAAAATTTGGTTTTGAGAGGTGGTTGTCTTTGTCAACGACTGGCAATGGAGTTTTTACTATCTTTCATACAAAAATGAGCAAGTTTTTGAGAGAGAGATTGGCACTTTTGTGCTCTTTTATAAAGTTTGGCACTCCTTCCCACATTTTCCTTTCACAAACCATGGCTAACCGATTCCATCGGGTGCCCACCAACATTCACATACCAAGGAGGAGTGCCTTTTTTATTTTATTTTTTCTTTTTGGAATGAAACAATACGGAAGATAGCAAATCTGACCACTACGTCCCCATGAGCTAAAAACAGTGTCACAAAATTAGAAGTATTTTGAAGGTTTTTTTGAAAGGTAGCACATGAAAATTTACTTGGAATGGCTTGCAAATACCATGCATAGTAATTTATAGTGGACACTTGGAATAACTTGGTATTTGGGAGTTGGATGCATGAGTAGAGCTCATACTCAGTATAAAATGAGGGCTAGCAAAAGACTAAGAGAGCAATAACGGCCATAATCATGCATAGCGACAAAACATCATTAAGAGAAACATAAAATGGCATCACAAGTCAAAAACCAAATGATCATAGAGGCTTATGGTGACTTGTTAAGAGTCAAACATATTGTAAGCATGCGCCAAGTCAACCCAAATAAAGCATCAAAGGAGAAAATCAAATAAATGCTTCCACATAATAAGAACAACGCATGATTTTTTCAAAGGCTCATTAAGCAATCTCAGTCATTTGAGACAAGTCATGCTACAGCAAAAATCACTAAGCATACTATCAAAATGACATCAAGCATGGCATGCAAAAGTCTAAGCCGCAGTCTAAACAAGCTCCTTTTTGTACCACTTTTTTGCATGAAACTTTTCTCTTTTCCAACACCATTCAAACCTTTTTGAAACAACTCTTTTGATGAATACCAACATAGACCAGAGGTCCAAATACACCTTGATGCAAAGATATAACAAGATCTGAACAAAAATCAAAGCAAAAAATGAAAGCTAAACGCAGTTCTAGAAAAAGAGAACACTCGTTGAATGATAAGAGTGAAAACTAGAGTGTTGTTGGCAAATGAAAAGCGAGTATATCTCCTCCAAAAGAAATTTGTTGGGGTCCAACCATTTATTGCAGCAAACAAAACAAAATAAAACTGAAAGCTAAAGTAAAGACGCTCCAAGAAAAACGCATAGTGCATGAAGCAATAAAAATATAGTGTTTTGAAAGGTGACCTGATTTTTGCCGATGAAGAAGGGGTGCCTCGGGGGCATCCCCAAGCTTTGATGCTTGTATCTCTTGGATATTTCTTGGGGTGTGTGGGCATCCCCAAGCTTGAGCTTTTGTCCATTCTTCAACTCATCTCATCATTCTCCAATCCCTACACTTGAAAACTTCCTTCATACAAAACTCAACACAATTCTATTAGCAACATTAGTGTAAGAATAATAATTAATCAACCCTTTTTGTTTCAGGTTTCAACTCAAAAACACCACATATAAAGCATATACTACTGTAGCAACTTCCCAAAAAGTTCCATGATCAAAAGAACTCAAAAAGAAAGCGATCGAGAGGCAAACACAAATAATGGCAGAAATCTGTCAAAACAGAGCAGCTGACAAAGGTCGAATTTTTAGAGGGTTTTATGTTGCTCAAATCAAAAAGTGTTAAACTAATGAAAGTTTGTATATAACCTGGGGCATATGAACAAAAAATCGCAGGTCCAAAAGATATTCTGAGAATTTTCACGAATTTTTACGGTGCAGCACCGAAATCTGTTTTAGGACAGCAACATCCTCAAATCTTACCTCACTCAAATTAGAGGCTTCTCTTGACACAACAACAAAATAAAAATGATAATGAGAGGTTATTACAGTAGTAATAACTTCCAAGACTCAAATAAAAGAAAAAGAACTGAAAGTAAAACATTAGGTTATCTCCCAAGAGTGCTTTTCTTTAACGCCCTTCAGCTAGGCACAAAATAAAGAACCAAACAAAGAAGCAAAACAAAATGAAATATTTTTGTTGTTTTCAATTTATAAGTGAAAGTAAAGAAGCAATAAAAACAAAATAAAGAGCCTAATAAAATTAAAGAAGATAAAACCAAGACATATAAAAGCAATTATAATACAAGTTAACACAATACATATCATGTGGATGCGTAATATAGAGTAAGAAGGAGACAACCTCATGTTAGTTGATGAATAGGGGGATGATTCGGGCATCCCCAAGCTTAGATGATTGTATCTTCTTGGACATGTTCTTGGGATGCACCTAAACATCCCCAAGCTTGAGCTCTTGTGTCATCTTGTTCATCTCATATCATCATATTGATTAGAACTTATAAGCTACATCCACATAAAACTTCACAAAACTCATTAGTAAGGTTAGTACTCATTAAGTAAAATCCACTCATATTCAAGCATTGATAAGTTTCATAATCTAAACTTAACATTAACCACTATATATACTAAGGTATTCATGATTTCCGTCGTCCGTCGAAAAACTAATGAAACTAATAACACTAAGTACAATATTGAATAAACTAAGAAATCTGTCAAAACTGAACAGTCTGTTAAGATAACACTCAACGAGATAGTTAGGTAGCTCAAATAGAAAAACTCCAAACTAAAGAAAGACAGATCATAATCTCAGGTTTATGCACAAAAACATTTCAGATCAAAACACTATTCTGAGATTTTTCACAATTTTTTTAGTGAAGCACATAAATCTGTCTAAACCGAACAGTCGGTGAAAATCAAATTTTTTGAGATAGCTACGTATCTCAAATCAGAAAAAGTTAGTCTAATGGAAGAAAGATAATAAGCATTACTTTGCACTCATGAAATTTCAGGTCAATATCACGTTCTGGTGATTTCAAACATTTTATACGGTGAAGCACAGAAAATCTGTTTTTGAACAACAAAGCAAAACTATCAACTTCCAAGTAACTAGGAACTACAATTATCACCTTACTTTTATGGTACAAAGAAATATGTACAAAATATACAATATACACAATATGTACAAGTTTTTAACTGAAAAGCTTCCATGGAAAGATTTGTTTTAGTTTCATAGGCATGAACACAATTGTTCAAGGTCGACCCCCACTTAACCATTACTCATCTTTCCAATCACTTTTCTTTTTGAAAATGTTTTAGGTAACAAGTACAACATTTTGTAATTTGCATTCCCTATCCATATAAGATAGAGAACAACTTAAAACTAGAAGTAAAAACTATTTAGAGATAAAGCAAACAAGTGCACACAAGAATATTCACCCACACGCTAGAGCTCCCTAGCAACGGCGCCATAAAAGGTCTTAATGTCCCACAAGTATAGGGGATCGTGTGTAGCCTTTTCGATAAGTAAGAGTGTCAAACCCAACGAGGAGCTAAAGGTAGGATAAATGTTCTCTCAAGTTCTATCAACCACTGATACAACTCTACACATACTAAACGTTTGCATTATCTAGGAAATAAAACTAGTGCAACAATATGGATATGAGAGATAGCTTTGCAAGATAATAAATACAAGAAAGTAAATGTTAGTGCTGCAGCAATAAAGTATACTAAGCAAACATAAAATAACAGTACCATGAGTGTGGAATAGTGGTGATAATTGTGGTGGCTTTGTCCAAGATTAACTAGTGAAGATATCGAGTTCATTGTCTTCGATGCAGTTTTCTATGTGGGAGAGGCTAAATCTACATGCGCTCTGCTACTTGGGATTACAAGTACTTATGATTGGATTGTTAGCAAACATCCATAACTACTAACAATGCATTAAGGTTTCCCCAACCATAGCCTTAAGCTAATGGTCCTCTTACTCCCATACGTGCAACGTTTCGGTTCGCGTCCTCAGGTTTCTGTCACTTCGGCAGAATTATCCACTTCCTTTTGCACATACTACTAACCCTAAGATGTTTAATCCATGCGCGCATAAATATAATGGACACCAAAGGACAGTACCATATCAACATACAACTCTAATGAACCAAAGACATTCAATAAATTAATCTAAGAACAAATAAACTATGGAAACATGACATAGATCATAGGATAAATATTATAGCATCAAACACCATGTTTACATAGGACGGTACAGAGGTATGTGGGAGGATGAACCACTGCATATGTGATGGAGATAGCGGTGAAGATGATGGAGAGGAGCAGCGAGGGCGCGGGCGGCGGCGATGGCGCGGGGGACTCCTTCCCCGCCGCCGACATCATGGGGGAGCGCCGCCCCTTAGCCCCTTCCTTCATGGCTTCATGGGAGCCCTCCCCCATGGAGATGGGATCCATGGGGGAGGCAAAAATGTGGCTCTGGTGGCTGAAAATTTGTGGGTGGAGGTGTCTCCCACGAGCTAGGGTTCCTCCCTTTATATAGTCTTTCGGATTCCCATCTCCCCATCTTGGTCCGCAATGGAGCGGGCTTATCTCGGCCGTCTGGACTCGGAATCAGGTGAATTTTATGTCTAGAACGTTCACCGTGAAATTCCCTACAACTTTGTAATGGAAGAGTTTTCTGTTTGACGCCGTCTTCGACCCGTAACGTGACCATCTTCGAAAAAAGTTCTGACACAGATTTCTAGAAAGTCCCAATTTGACTCCAACAAGGTTTTCACTTGTATTCTTGGTAATTCCTACACATCAAAGTGTAAAACAAGAACATTGTGCACTTTTGCAACTATTAGTAGGTTAGTCCAAATAAATCATAAAAGTGCCACAAAGTGTAGACAAAACAAATAGCAATTGGTATAAAACAAGCATGGAGCATCAAAAATTATAGATACGTTTGCAACGTATTAGAAAACCACAGACATGACCACCGCGTCTCTCTCTTCGCCTTTTCAGGCACACAACAAGCCACTATGCCGGCCTCACTGACGAGTGGGCCAAATACGAAGATGGCCCCGCAGATCAGTGTCCGTGATTGGATTGCTTCCCAGGGTGGGTGGATTTTCTAAGCAAACAGTTGTTTAAACGGACGACCAGGATCAACTGTAAACCCTCATCCAACGGCTAGGACAACACATAGCCTGAGAGGAGGGGGTTCCTCGTGGCTATATTTTGAAGGATTCCAATGATGCCTTGTACCTCCATGGTGTGGATGAAGAAGAAGCAACTGTGGTGTAGTTTTTGTCACCGAAGACGAATCACATAGGTAGAAAGAGAGCAATGAGAGAAGAGAGTGAGGAGCTGAAAGATATTGTGGGCGATTGAGATAAGAGAGTGAGGAGTTGAGAGATGGAGTGTACGATGACAATTTTATGGCATGTAAATGTGAAATATGTGAAGGGACGCAGGGGCGAAGCTGCATAGGCTTTGCCTAGTGCACACGTATCAGGGCCACAAAATAGTCCTCACAATTAGGCTTGCAACAACATGAACAAACCACCACCAATGACGACATCTAGACTCTATGAAAGGTTCTCCAAAGCGACGCTTGTCGTCGCCCTGATTGACCAGAAAAGCCAGATCATGGGTTTTCACCCTGAAGAGGTCTAATCTACAGACAATTCCTTCATCAAGGAAACGACTGGAGAGCTGCTACTGCTAGGTACAACCAATGAAGGCCATACCTAGAGTTTTCACCCTGGAAATTGAGACGCGGAGCTCAAGGAGCACCACCAAGAACAAAATCATCTTGTGTTGTCGCTCCCACTTGCCAAAAAAAATTGTTGCAATTCGCCAATCATCCAGCTCACAGCCATGGCATACATGATTTTGAAGTGAACATCGCCACAGACACATGCACACATCGAGTAGTGAATCAACATATTCTCCGCAACCTTCGCAAGTACTTCGTAGGGAAGCCACCATAGTAAGCGATCTTGACTCGATAGGAGCATGCAAGATGATACCTGAATAGCCTAGCCGATCTTCAAACACGACTGCCTTGATAATCAGAGAGGCATGCCATGACGGATCACGAGGCATTAGGCGGCGTCCTTGGAGCACGAGCCTTTAGAAACCATGATCTGACCGCACACAGTCCGATCCACTGCAGCCACGAGACGCTCGCCCGGCCCGTCAGCACTGCGATCACACCGGCCAGATCTACTCAAGGAAATCGCAAGGCAGGCGGAGGAATTCCCGCATGCCAAGGCAAAATTTGCCTACAAGCGGTTGCTAGAGCGTCCACAATGCATCTCGCCGTTACCATCCTTGGGACACCTTGTGCCTGGCAGATTGGGAACCATGGTCGGCAATCACTGCCTGAAGCCTCTGTCTAGGCATGGCTTGCTGCAGCAGATGCAGATCCCATGTTGCAGGTGGACAACATTGTTTGTGACAAGGGTGTAGATAATAGAGCCCGTCAGTTGAGTACCCCTGAGGCCCGTTAGACTAGGCCCAATTGTAATACTAGTCGAAATACGAGTTCATATCATATGTCGATATTGTAATCTGTATCGGATCCCACCCGATCCTCGAGACCTGGCCACCTATATATAGGGCCAGGAGGGGACGGTGTGGGACAGATTGAAAGCAAGCCAGGTTCTACACCCACGTTTACTTTTGATACACACCTTGTTTGACTGACTTTACCTTCGAGTTCATCCGACGCCCTGTCTCCCCGATCCTAAGTCCTTCATCTAGGACATTTGTCGAGTTAACCCTCGTCAATTGGCGCCGACCGTGGGGACTCTGGGCGTTGGAATCATGAATTCGACGGCTTTTTCGCCTTTAGCTAGTAATAATCGAGAAGTCGACAAAAATCAAGAGATGGAGCTGACGTTCGGAAGTTTAAGCTTCTACATCGGACCTTCGGGTTCAACTCGCCTTTCGGATCTGATGAAATCAGGTCTGTCAGCAAGCAAAACCGAGAGAATCACAGCATCTGGATCATCTGTGGGCTCTTCCAGCGAGGTAAACTCGCCGGTCAGTCTCACAACAACAGAAGATATGATAGAAACACTTGAGGAATTCGACAAAACTCGGGGAAAGCCCGACATAGAAGAAGCAGTGGCTAAAACTCACGACAACTCAAGGGATTTCGCCATCGAAAGCAGTGGCGTCTCCAGAAGTATACATCAGTTATGTGTCATTATCACTGAAGCAGCGGAAGAGGACAATCATGAAGGCAACAAAGAGGTCAACCTGCAAGTCGACAGACCGAGGAGTAACAGGAAAAAGGAAAAGGAGAAAATTCACGTTTCAACCGGAGAGTGGAGAATCATCATGTCAGCCATCAATCACGGCACAGAGGTACCCGCAGATTCAAGGAGAGAAGTTCTGATGGGGTACCAGTACGCACTGCACCAGCATAAAAAGAAGCTAAGGGAGGAAAGAGACATGTTCATGAGAAGCCAAGGTGACGACAGTATGTCAAGTTGAGGATACTGGGATGAGTACAACGACGCATCAGAAAGAAGCATGGAAAGACACAGAGACCCAAAGCATAACAGGAGGACAACATCACAGATAAGAGAGGAGAGCTACGCGAAAAGTCATAGCACACAACAGTCAGAAGAGGAAGAAGACTTCGTTCAAGAGACACCAGAAGCAGCATTGATAGCAGCACAGGCGTACCTACTAACTACACAACCAGAGCCTGGAGATCCACGGGAGCACATGCATCAGGCCGCAATATGAAGCCTCGGGCTGGTAGAAGACAGGTTGAGGGAAAAGCTTCCAGAGGAAAAGGCGACACATCGAAAGGAAAGGCAAAAAGAAGAATTCAAGCGCAAACCCTCGTGAAACGAATCCAGTGATTCATCAGAAGATGAGGGGCGACAAAAAAGGAAGGAGGACGCAAGAAACATAATAGCACAAGCACGAGTAAACAACTCATGCTATGCGTGGAGAGAGGAAAATTACGAAGACGATGAAAAGGAGATGGGCGCGTTATGCTTTACCCGCAGGGTTTGTAAAACGCGGGTACCCAAAGGTTTCAAGTTGCCACATGACCAAGAAAAGTATGATGGGTCGCAAGAGCCAACTCTATGGTTGTCAGATTACCTGCAAGCAGTACAGATACTAGGGGGAACAAGAGCAACAGCCATGCAAAGTTTACAGTTACACCTCACCAGCGCAGCACGGTCCTGGTTAAACACCCTACCCAATGATTCCATCGGAAGTTGGGGAGAGTTAGAAAATCAATTCGCAAGAAATTTTTGCTCAACATATAAGCGCCCAGCATCGCTAGAAGAAGTCAAGTCGTGCATGCAACAAAAAGGCAAAACCTTACGCTCTTATATACAACACTGGAGTGTAATCAAAAACTCAGCAGAAGACATCTCCGATGAAAGAGCGATAGATGCTTTTTCGAGTGGCCTTCGTCGTTTGGACCTAGTGGAAGAGATAGGGAGAACAAGGCCAAGAATAGTGTCTGAGCTAATGGAAGTAGCCAACAGATTCGCCGATGGAGAAGACGCATACAACAATAAAAGGGGACGTTCACCAGAAGTCGACAGAGCAAACAGGCAGAGGCGAAGGTATCGCGACGGAGATAACCATGCAAGGAGAAATCAGGTAGCAGCAGGATACGAAAGAAGAGACGAGGAAAGCTACGAAAACAAGGAGTTCCGGGCAAGAGGAAAACATGACGCAGAAAAACAAAAATACTCTGGCCCATCGGCAGAGGATATGCTATACGGACCTCGTCGAATCCATTATGCATATCTAGATGGAAAGAGAGTTTCCAACCACCAGATGAAGGATTGCAGAACCTTCTTAAGGTTGCAAAGTGCCATGGACTCGAATCAAGGAGCACGACAAGAAAAGAAGAACATGAGTCAAGGATATCAAGTACAGCGGCTAGCAAAGCATCTGGAGTCGAAAGTTTATATATCTGCAATGATCCAACCAGTGCCAAAGTCAAAGAAAGAACGGAAGAGCATATCCAGACAGGTAAATCTAGCCATCTCATCGCCACCAGCCACTACAGAGTATTTGCAGTGGTCCGATCAACCAGTTAGGTTCAGTAGAGCAGACCACCCGAGGAAAGTGCCCAGATCGGGCCACTCACCAATGGTGCTAAAAGTGCAAATAGGAGGATATGATGTTAGGAGAGTATTCATGGATGCAGGAAGTGGCATAAACCTAATATAGGCAAGAACGTTGAAGGCAATGTGCATATCACTGAAAAATCTAAAGCCAACAGATTGTTCTTTCCATGGAATAGTACCAGGAGCCGCACATTATCCTTTGGGAAAAATAGAACTCGATGTCTGCTTCGGTGACAGCTGCAACTATCGCAGAGAAAAGCTGGAGTTTGAAGTTGTGGACTGGCCTTCACAGTATCATGCAATCCTGGGGCACCCAGCATTTGTAAAATTCATGGCAGTACCTCACTATGCATATCTCGCACTCAAGATCCCAGGACCCAAAGGAACGATCACAGTGCAAGGTAGCTTTGAAGTATCCAACACTTGTGACAAAGAATTTAATAGGTTGGCGCAAACTTTCGGCATGATAGCAGAGTACGCAAGGCTAAAAGGCGAAACTGACCACAACATGCTACCCGACATCGGGCGATCCCTGCCAGATCAGGCTTTTGATTCAACTCAAGACTCGAAGAAAATACAGGTCCACCCCACGGACCCAAACAAGACCACCTCCATAGCAGTAAACCTAGATCCCACATAGGAAAGCGCGCTCGTCGAGTTCCTCCGTGAGCGCTGGGAAATCTTCGCCTGGTGTCCTTCAGATATGCCAGGTGTTCCCAGGGAACTCGTCGAGCACGCACTAAATGTGAATCCTAAAGCAAAGCCAGTCAAGCAACCACTACGACGATTTGATGAACCCAAGAGGAAAGCAATAGCATCAGAACTACATAGGCTGGAAAATGCAGGGTTCATCCGGGAAATCAAAACATCGACTTGGATATCTAATCCAGTTATAGTTCCCAAAAAAAATATAGACGTACAAAGAGTATGTGTTGACTACACATCTCTCAACAAACACTGTCCAAAGGATCCCTTCTCTCTACCTCGCATTGATCAAATAATCGACTCAACAGCGGGGTGCGCAAGGCTTTCCTTCCTAGATGCATATTCTGGTTATAACCAGATCAAATTGAAGAAGGAAGACGAGGAAAAAACAACTTTTATCACACCATACAGCGTATTCTGTTATCAAGTCATGCCTTTCGGCCTAAAAAATGCAGAAGCAACCTACCAGCGGATGATGCAAAATTGCCTCGGAAGTCAAATAGGACGCAATATCCAAGTCTACATCGACAACGTGGTCATCACCACAAGGAAAGAGGAGTCTCTGATTAGCGACTTGGCAGAAACTTTCGACAATCTGAACAGGTACAAGCTCAAGCTTAACCCGACAAAATGTTCTTTCGGTGTATCAGCAGGGCAACTCCTGGGGTTCCTGGTATCAGCAAGAGGAATAGAGGCAAACCCAGAAAAGATCCAAGCAATATTAACAATGGGAAAACCAACAAAGCTACACGACGTACAGAAGCTCGCAGGGCGCGTCACGGCGCTAAGTCGATTTGTGGCTCGATTGGGAGAGAAAGCACTCCCTTTTTATGTGCTCATGAAAAAGTCAGATGATAAATTCGAGTGGACAGAAGAGGCAGACGTAGCCTTCGCGCAGTTGAAAAAAGTGTTCTCTACATCCCCAGTGTTGGTCGCACCAAACGAAAAAGAGCCACTACTACTGTACATCGCAGCAACACATCAAGTGGTGAGTACAGTATTGGTAGTCAAAAGAAGTGAAGAGGGAAAAGCTCACGGCGTTTGATACGTCTCCGACGTATCTATAATTTTTGATGCTCCATGCTTGTTTTTACACCATTTGCCTATTGTTTCGTTACACTTAGTGGCACTTTTATGCATTATCCGGAACTAACCTATTAACGAGTTGCCACAGTGCCAGTTTCCTGTTTTCTGCTGTTTTTATGTTTCAGAAGTGATACACAGGAAATATTCTCGGAATTGGACGAAACAAAAGCCAGAAGTCTTATTTTTCCCGGGAGCATCCAGACATCCGAAGAGAGGAAGGAGAGGGGCCACAGGCCTCCCTCACACAGGGCTGGCGCGGCCCAGGCCCTGGCCGCGCCACCCCTATGTGAGGAGGCCCTGGCAGCCCTCTGACATCGCCCCTTCGCCTATATAAAGCCTCGGGACGGAAAACCCTAAAGGAGTCGGCAAATTTCCAGAAAGAGTTCCGTAGTTCCGCCACCGCCGCCGACGAATTTTGGGGGACAGAAGTCTCTGTTCCGGCACCCTACCGGGACGGGGAAGTGCCCCCGGAGCCATCTCCATCGGTCTCCATCGCCGTCTTCGCCGTCTCCATCGACCTCACCGCCATCTCCATCAATCTTGCTGTCTCCTATGATGAGGAGGGAGTAGTTCATCCCCGGGGCTGAGGGCTCTACCGGTAGCTATGTGGTTCACCTCTCTCTCCCATGATGTGATCTTTATGTGATCATGAGCTTTGTATCATGTTGAACAAGTAGATGTTATTATTCAGATATTATGCTACTCCTATGCTTAATTATTATAGTGTACTCTAGTGATGTTATTAAAGTAATCTATTCCTCCTGCCATGGTGTAACGGTGACAGTGCGTGCATCGTGGTGGTACTTGGTTTAGGCTATGATCGTGATCTCTTGTGGATTATGAGAGTAATTATTACTATGATAGTATTGAGTGATCTATTCCTCCTTTCATGGTGTAAAGTTGACAGTGTGTGCACCGTGTTAGTACTTGGTCTAAGTCGCAATGATTTCTATCTTGAATTGTGATCTGATTTGGATGTCTCTATGAGTGGTGTTTGTCAAGTACTTGATGAACTTTAAGGGGTGCTTCTGTAGCCACTACACAATGATTAGTGTTATTCAATAGGAGAGTAATTCAGAGTACCATAGTGGAGAGGAGTTATTTATTTGTTCAATCATGTTATATTGTTGGGAGTGTGTCCACTAGTGAAAGTATGATCCCTAGGCCTTGTTTCCAAGCTTTGCACATCGTTTACTTGCTGTTTTGTTACTTGTTTGCTCGCAGCGATATTTATTCCACATCACGTTTGCTACTTATAATCAGCTATACCACTTGTATTTCACTATCTCTTCGCCGAACTAGTGCACCTATACATTTGACAAGTGTATTGGGTGTGTTGGGGACACAAGAGACTTTCTGTATCGTAATTGCAGGGTTGCTTGAGAGGGATAGCTTTGACCTCTAACCTCCCTAAGTTCGATAAACCTTGGGTGATCCACTTAAGGGAAACTTGCTGCTGTTCTACAAACCTCTGCACTTGGAGGCCCAACAAGTGTCTACAAGAATAGAAGTGCGTAGACATCAGCGTTCAGAGGCTAGTATATTTCATCAGCGAAGTACTCTCTCCAACAAAGCAGAGGTACCCACATTATCAAAAGCTCGCATATAGTGTTTTCACAACAGCATGGAAGTTACGATAATATTTTGCGGTACACCCAATCATAGTGGTTAACGAAGCCCCACTATCAAATATATTGAATAACCCTTCAGCAACAGGACGTGTCTCCTTATGGGGAATTGAGCTATCACCCCAGTACATCACATATGAAAAGCGAAAGACGATCAAATCACAAATCCTACCAGACTTCACAGCAGAGTGGTTGGAGTTACAAAGTGCAGGTCCGCCAGATTTATCGAGTGTGTGGACAATGTACTTCGACAGTTCAAAAAGAATCCAAGGCGCAGGAGCAGGAGTAGTCCTGATATCACCACAAGGCGACAAACTAAAGTATGTACTAAGGATGAGTTTTCCCCAAGCTTCCAATAATGAAGCCGAATACGAGGCGTTGCTCCATGGAATGAAAATGGCAAAAGCTTGCGGAGCAACTCGATTGAAAATATTTGGAGACTCGAATCTCGTCGTTCAACAAGTAATGAACAAATGTGACGCCATCAGTGACAACATGACAGCGTACAGAAATTTATACTATTATCTCAAAGGAACATTCGATGGATGCGAAGTTTCGCACGTCAGCAGAGCCAGTAACGAGGAGGTCGACAATTTAGCAAACATCGGGTCCCAATGCTTGCCCATACCGCAAGGAGTCTTTTGGGAGGAAATCATAGAAAGATCAATAAAGAACAGCAAAACCTCGACTACAGAAGAACAAGGTCAGCACCAAGCAACAGGCTCAGGGGCTGGAAAAGCAAGTACAACAGAACCAGAAGAAGTTATGATGATAGAAGAAACTTGGATGCAACCATATCTGGCGTACATGATAAACAAAACGCTACCCAAGGACACGGTAGAAGCAAAAAGGATAATACGACAATCCAAGGCTTTCGTCGTGTTACAAGGAAAATTATATAAGAAAAGTATATCAGGCATCCTGCAAAGATGCGTCACTCCTCAAGAAGGACAAGAAATCTTAAAGGATATTCACGCAGGAGTGTCTGGACATCACGCGGGTAGCAGAGCTATCGCGGCTAAAGCCTTTCGAGCAGGATTCTATTGGTTAACAGCCATCGAGGACGCAAAAGACATAGTTCAAAAGTGTGAAGCATGTCAAAGGTTCGCATCTCGGCCACACGCGCCAGCAGCAGAGTTACAACCAATACCATTATCCTGGCCCTTTGCGCAGTGGGGTCTCGACATGGTAGGAAAATTGCATAAATCTTGGCCAGGAGGGCATGTTTATATGCTGGTGGCAGTCGACAAGTTCACAAAGTGGGTAGAAGCAGCCCCAGTAACAACCCAAGATTCTAAAGCCGCAATAAATTTCATCAAGTCCATAGTCTTTCGCTTCGGAGTACCACACAGCATAATCATAGATAATGGTACAAATTTTACGTCAAAGGAATTCAAGGAGTACTGTGAAGGATTGGGAATCAAATTGAAATTTGCATCTGTAGCGCATCCAAAGACAAACGGCCAAGTCAAAAAAGCCAATGGCTTAATATACAATAGGATAAAGAAACGGCCGTTGACACCCCTCGAGAAAGCCAAGCACGCTTGGGTAGATGAGTTACCCTCCGTGCTCTGGAGTCTACGAACTACACCCAATGCAGCTACTCAAGAAACACCTTTCTTCCTGGTCCACGACGCAGAAGCCGTGCTTCCAGTAGAGATCACACATGAAGCTCCAAGAATCACGGCATATGATGAGACAACTTCTATAGAGGCGCTTCAGGACGATGTTGATGCACTCGACGAGGCGAGGGATGTAGCACTCGCCACAGCCACTCAATATCAGCAAAGCCTGCGAAACTACCATAGCAGTCGAGTTCGTCCACGGTCTTTTGTAGTGGGAGACCTAGTCTTACGACTCAAGCAAGACGGGCATGGAAAACTCGAGTCCCCATGGGTGGGACCTTACATCGTGATAGAAGTGATACCAGGAGGAGCTTATCGACTACAAGACAAGAAAATGGGGCAAAACAAGAGTAACCCGTGGAATGCAGAGCAATTACGATGGTTCTACGCATTGACGACATAAGACGATAAAGGATTCTTCGAGTTCTGACCTTCCGAACCCAGAACATGAGGCCATAGGTCGGGTTCCTTGGGTCAACTCGACAATATGTGTAAATATTTTATTTTTCCACTCGGGGGCTCAGACCCTCGAGTCGTACGAAATAAAGAATAAAAGGTTATTATTGAGATCTATGATTATTATCTTCGACATACTACAAGGTTGTTCACAACCCGACATTCGGCAACAACACACGCAGGTTCAGAAGAACCCGATAATATATTAAATAAACACCTCGGAACCACGATCTGTTCCCATGGTCTATTAATAAAACGAGGACAATACATAAACACCAGTTCTTCTTACGGATAGTACAAGGAAGAATAACTCGAACAAAAGGATTACATAAATCTAGTGAAAATGCACTTCAGCTTCATATTCTTTCTGGCATTGGGTGCTGTCGTAGATTTTCACGTCGAACTTCGATGTCCCGACGTGGAAGTCGAAAGTCATGAAGAAGCCCTGATGGAGGTCGTGGTCCTCTGCAAATTGCGACCAGCCGCCCTTGAAGTACTGCTCACCGACGCCATCGTACCAGACTTCCACTTCATAGGGAGTCCCTTCCCCAGAGTGTTCGCGAAGAACAGCTTCCCACAGTTCTCGCCCATCCATAAACTTGGTAAAATTCAGAGGTAGACGCTGAAACTCACGGCATTGCGGGCCGGCGATGCAGAAGAACGAGAAGAGGCTAGGCGGAGGAGAAGAAGCATTAGCAGAAGGGGCACTTGGACCTGGTGCAGCAGAAGGCACCTTGGGTTTATTTTTGCTCCCAGCCGGACGGCCGGGGTGCCGCTTCACTGGAGCGGACGACGAAGCCATCGCAGCATCAATTGAAGCCTTGTTCTTACTGCCGCGAGGGCGGCCGCGACCTCATTTCTCCATTGGGGCACCGATGTTCAGGCGCGATTCACCCGCATCGGCCATGGAGATAGGTGGTGAAAAAGAAGAAACCCTAGATGAGTTAAAGAGGAAGAAGATGATGCGGCGGAAGGAGAAGCTAATGACTGGATTAGGATTTTTTACCCTCGCCAGGCGTGCTTTATTTATAAGCACGCACTAATGGGCCTTTACAAGGATACAGTCCAAAATATTATTACAGGCTCTTATATGCTGTCTAACGCAGACGATAAAAGAAAGCTCAACGTATCAAAAGAAAAGGTACGAGGAAAAAAAAAGTTATCTATAAAGAAGCACAGTATACCTCGTTTTTGGACTCGGGGGCTTAAGTCATAAAGAAGGGAAGAAGTACCAGAAGGGAGAGATATGTCGACGAATATTGAAAGACAGAATATATGGTATAGATATGTCTATAGTTTTGAGCCTATACCCGACAAAATTCGGCTATAGCCTCGGGGGCTACTCCCATCAGGAGCGCTGAGCGCGCACCAATGATGTTTTTTAATAAATACTAGAGAGAGATATGGCGAGAGAAGCTTCAAGAAGCATTATTACTCCCATCGAGAGTAGATTTTTTATTGATCAAGGTTGAATAACCCGAATATTTGGTACATTGAAACAGTCAAACAAGGTTGCGACATATGATTCTCGAGTTGCATCATCGCGATAAAACTTGAATCCTGTGGTTGAAATACATCACGAAGGTAACACCCCAGGATCCGTCCTGTGTGGCCCGGTATACGCACATAGATGCGCTCTGTTGGTATGTATCCATGTCTACGACGCGAAGAAAAATCCTGGTGGACGCACTGGGTACCCTGAGAACCACTGGGACTCATTCTTATAAGTCTTAAATGCGGCAAAAGAATGGGTTTGACCGGTTTCCCGAATTCAAGTCCAAAGGGATTGAATTTGAAGTAGATGGCAAGTATCTGTTCCAGCAATTAACTGGCCTCTTGATCCGTCAGAGTTGTTAGGCTTGTTCATCAAAACCCCTTGCGAGATATTATAATAAAAGATAAATCGAAAGACCAAAGTCAAAGATTTGATGATTTGAAGAAGTCAAGTATTGATCAAATCGAAGAATTGAAGATCTGAGATTCAACCCGAATCTGCAGTTCTGGTAGAATCTCGGGGGCTACTGACAAGGGGATAGATAATAGAGCCCGTCAGTTGAGTACCCCTGAGGCCCGTTAGACTAGGCCCAATTGTAATACTAGTCGAAATACGAGTTCATGTCGTATGTCGATATTGTAATCTGTATCGGATCCCACCCGATCCTCGAGACCTGGACACCTATATATAGGGGCCAGGAGGGGACGGTGTGGGATAGATTGAAAGCAAGTCAGGTTCTACACCCACGTTTACTTTTGATACACATCTTGTTTGACTGACTTTACCTTCGAGTTCATCCGACGTCCTGTCTCTCCGATCCTAAGTCCTTCATCTAGGACATTTGTCGAGTTAACCCTCGTCAGTTTGGGATCTGGAAGAAGGAGTACGTGGGGACTTGGGTTGGGTGCAGAAAAAAGGAAAGGGTAGGCTCTATCGCCCGGCCTTTGTCGGTGATGACTCCGGCGGCGACGTGGGGCTTAGTTTGTGGAGGAGAAGGGTAGGCGGCAGTGAGGGACTCCGCCCGAATCGCCTAGGAACGACGACGCGGGGGCTGAACTAGTTTTCTTGGGGCTGGTTCGTCATGCCAAAATGATCATTCCTCCTCAATGCGGGACACAGAGCAATCGGGCAGATGGCCCAACCCATTCAACGTTCACGACCGCATAGGGTTAGTAGGTTTTTTTGGTTTTTTTTTCTGGTTTTAGGACGTGTTTAGAAACTTTTGACACGATTTTTATGTTCTATGGTTCTCCAGGTTTTTTAATGGTTGGTTTTTTCTTTCTTTTGTCTTTTTTTGTTCTTTTACTTTTAAAATTTTAATGTTCAAACTGAATTTTTTACAATTTAAAAATTATTCAAATCTAAAAAATGTTCAAATTTGAAACTTGTTCGTATTTTAAAATTTTCATAGTTAATAAATGTTTATTTTTGAAAATTGTTCAAATTTACAAATTATTCATATTTTAAATTTGATAAAATAGAAAAATGTAAATTTTCTAAAAAAACATAAAATCTATAAATTGTTCAGATTTTTAAATTAAACCTTGTTTGGAATCATGAAAATCAGGAAACAGAAAAAATCTAGAACGTGAACGAACAGAAGCCTAAATGTGTCAGCCCATTCGGGCGAGACGTATGGGCGGAGCGCAATCGCACCTGCTCCGGGCGTGCTATAGGCGCTCCCGACAAGGCTTCCAACCCCTTCTTACTTTTTCTTGAAGCAGACGGCCGTTTATCATAGATGAAATGGATGTGGGCTTCTTCTTAGCCCATATAGTTGGGCTGCATTTTTGTTGAACCATGGCCCCATTAGACCATTTTGTCACATTTGTTTTTTATAGTATTCATTCATGTTTTGCTAAACTATTCAAGCTAAAATATTTTTTTATAAAATAAAAAAATATAGCCTATAAAAAATTAAGATTCTACTGTAAGAGAAACTACATGTCCTAAAAGCGCTTAAGGAAAAAATCTTTCAGTTCAGTTTTTCTAAGAAGCTACCATTCCCTCAAAAATGAAACTACTATACCATTTTCAGTTTTCTAAGGATATTTACTTCTAGTGTATTTGAATGGGTTGGAGAAGATTATCGTGTATCCTGAAAAATTCCAGAAGGTTGGTTACTAAGCTAAGTTTGGAGGGAATAACCTTAGGTATCCTCACAAATCCACTCGATGTTAGTGTATTTTTTGCTAGATTAAAAACTTTCTAGTATATTAGAGTATATTTGGGAAAAAGTGTTTATAAGAATTTAAGAGTTGTTGATGGTATAATTTGGCTAAGTAGATTTTATGATCAGCCAAATTAATTTAAATGATTAAGGTTAAATTGTTGATTGACATATATTTGTGGACTTGGTGTTTAGTTCAAAATGCAAGGTTGACTGTAGCACAATACAACTGCCACAGCGGCAGATCAGGCAAACCAAGTTTATTATCAGAACATAGTTTGGCATGGATTGCGGCCTCCAAGAACAAGTCTGAGCAGATTTTGAGATAAGCTGAGCTAGCATGTTATTCAGAACAAGAAGATTCATGCAAATAAGGTGCAACGGGCGACGCACATGGTATGAGCTTCATTATCAGCTGTGATTAGCATTGTTGCCGAATATTTTATTCGTTTCCTTGTAAGACGTGAACATAGCTCTAAACTTTGGAACTTTGATATGTACATACATAGGCTAGCAAATAGATTTGGTAGGCTGATATTTAAGGTAACCGAATCAAGGTAGGAAAACCCCTGTTCGGTTTAGCTGTTAGAAATCTACTCTTGTACGCCACGCCAAGTATCATGTACCGCAAAGACCTGCGCCTATATAAAGGCATCGGCCGATTGATGAAAAGGAGCCAATCGATCTATATACAAAATACGCATCTACTTTTATTTACGTTCGTTTCTTTTATCATTTTCTTCTTCCATGCCCTAGCAGTCCTAGGGTTTGGATCAACTTTGCCGTTTTGCGCTGGAAAACGGTCGGCTCTCCTCCACGAAAGTGAGGGGATCTTTGTTGCTTTGCTCGGAAAGCATCCGTTCGTCGTCACGAAATCACGACAACTATCCTGGTGTTGCGCGGCAGTTTTGCGTGCCAACACAATTGGCGACTCCGCTGGGGACGAAAAAGAAGAAAATACACACGATGATCACCGATCCCAAGGATGCAATCGACCTCAACCCGGACAACAACATCCCCGTCACGCTCGACGATCTGTCCGAAGAACAGCGTCGGGAGGTTGAGCAAGAGGTTGAACGTCATCTTGAACAATGGAAGGCTAAGGAATTGAAGCGATACTTCAAGGCAAGGAACAACGTCGTCAAAAAGGTAATCGCGCCAAGCCCTTCTCCTTCGTTCGATACTCAGGTGCAATCGGCCAATGATGAAGGACGATTGATATTTACAGAAAGTTCTAAGATGAAGCTTGACACTAATCCTTCTCATATCAAAGCGATTAATTTTGAGAACAAGAAAATGCTTATTCGGTCAGATCAGACCGGGTCCGCAAGAGGAAAAAATATTGTTGTTGATGATAGTGCTCCTCCGAAGATGATCAATCCAAAAAATGCAAAAGTAGGAGTCTGGAAAGTTAATGAAAAGAATAATCAAGCGCCAAGGCCAAAGCCGACAGTTAGCATGTTGTTGAAAAAATACACTTCATGTAAGGCCGACAATGTGTGTAATCGGCTTGGGCGTAATAAGCGTCTTAGGTCTCCTTCTCGACATGGGGGGCATGAGCGCTGGCGAGAAAATTCATATAACAAACAGTCTTATTTTTCGGTGGCGCCGACATATTGGTGTTATCCGCCTATGTATCCTCAGTATCCTCCGTGGGGCTTCAGTCCATCCACGCCATATCATACATGGCCAACTGATTATTTCCAGCTAGGAAGGATCACGTCAAGGCATTTGTTCAGACCAGGTATGCATGAGAAAAGGTCTTGTTTCAATCAGAGAGCTAGGTCGCGTGATACAATTGTTGTTCGAGGAAGCAGATCACCGGTACATGTTGCAGATGGCAAGAATTATCACTTTGAACGCAAACGCATGTGGGTGCCGGTGAAGCGTTCAGAACCGCAGCCTGTAAAAAGCTCAGAGGATTTAGATGTTGGTCATGATTTGAAGCTTCGGGAACACCAGTCAGCTGAAGGTGATGTTCCTAAACCAAAAACAAGTCACGTTGATGTACTGGATTATGGTTCAGTTCAAGGAATAGTCACCAGTACAAAACAGAAACGTGTAGAAAATACACTTGTTGGATCCTCTAGTACAAGTATAGGTAAAAAGTCAGAATCGGATAGCATATATGCCGTTTCAGCTAATTTATTTCCAATGATCGTCAAGTCTGGGATTTGTACATCTATGCAACGCAGGGGTTCAACCACTAGAGGTAGCAGGATATTTGAAGCTAGTGGTCCATCTTATCAGCAGAAGGTTTTCTCGGCCAAGTACAGAGAGTTTGCACCAAAAACAACAGTACGTGAGTACACACCGAGGTACACATGGGGCAGCGTGATTAAGCCAGTAGCACCAATTACTAAACCGGGTTCTCAATGGTGTCCGACAGGTCTCACGCATACTCAGAAACGTCGGGTACAGAGACTGCGAACATTGGAAATGCGAGAAATCACCAAGAAGAAGCGCGAGGAGTGGTTCAATCGGGATAGACCAAGGGTACCGACGAAGATTTGGAAAAAGAAATACACTACTGCTGAAGAAAATAAAAAATTGGATGACACGACAGCTGATAAAAGTTCAGAAAATAAAAATGACGCACCTGTTGGTATTGATGTTACTATGGCGGTCACATTGCCCGCTGATTTTCGTGCACCAGATGCTGAAGTTGCAGAACTTGTTCTTGGTCCGAAAAATGCTATGTTTGGAAAGCCGGAGAAGCCTGAGCAGCACCTAAAGCCATTGTTTATCAAGGGTCACATTGATGGTAAGCCTATGGATCGTATACTTGTTGATGGAGGTGCTGATGGTAATATTATGCCTTTGTCAGTATTTTCTAAACTAAATAGAAAAGAGAGCGAGTTAATAAAAACCAACATGGAAATAAGAGGGTTCTCAGGAGAATTATCTGCAGCCAAGGGTGTTATTTTTATGGAGCTCATGGTCGGAAGCAAAACATTGCCGACTGCATTTTTCGTTATCGACATCAGAGGACAGTATAATATTCTTTTGGGCCGTGACTGGATTCATGCAAATTGTTGCATCCCTTCTACTCTACATCAGTGCTTAATTCAGTGGGTCGATGATGATGTGGAGGTGATTGAGGCCGATAATTCGATAGAGACACCGGTTGACTGGCAACACGGTGAGATGAGATGTTTGACTGGTAGAGACTTATCGGACTATGATTATATCAATATTGGTAGAGATGGTTTTGTACCCTATAAACGCACAGCCGGCTAACATAGCTCGGCTTGATGATTTATCTATATAAATGATGAGTAAAATTGATAGTATTATTTAGCTGCAAAGATACACCGTGGAGTATCGTTCCGGAAAGAGCGATATGCATGAAACAATTGAGGAGTTTGATGACATACAAAAGTTTGGACAAGGATTAGTTCTCATCGGCTGGCTCACTTGAAGAAATATATATTAGTGATGCAAGCATTCCAATGTCTATACTTGTTAAAGCTAATATGGAAGCCGATTGGAAAAAAAATAGAGTTATTAGCAGTCTTTGGCATATGAAGACGACGAGAAAGAGTACATCATTACATATCCAGGCCGTCGCTTGTTCGAAGCAAAAACTCGGTATGTGTTTATCTAACAGTTATGCATGTACAATATTTTGGCACTATCTACTGTCTAGTATATGTGTACGACAACCAATTCTAGTGATAGGATTGCATAAAAATAGAATATTACTTTGCATATAAATCACTGCATGCTATTAGGGGTATTGCCGATTTTTTTTTTAATTTTACCCAAGAATCTTGTTTATAAAACATCGGTCAGCTTAAAATATCTTTGTACGAATTGCCAAACTGAGTACAGTTTAATTTACAAAATTTAGTAGACATGGGTGTGAAGGACATTGTTTCTGAAAATTCGCTTGTGGTAGTACAATAAATTAAAGGCGAATTTCAATGTTTTCATAGTTCACTAAATGGCTACTTCGACCGATGTTTGGACATGATTAAGTATCTGCATACTTTTACGATCAACCTTATACTTACAGGTAGAAAATTCTAGAGCTAATTATTTAGCACAGGAAGCACCTGGTTGTCATATTAGCAAAGGTAAGTTTTCATATTGCCAAAACCGATGTTCTAGCTGCTGTAGCAAATGAGTAAATCATCCCGTTGGATGCTAGCCTCGTGCAGCATGCAGCTGGTTCTGATTCAGTTCGACAATTAGCGCTACATAGGAAAGAAGGTTCAGTGCAGTGTGTAGCCGGTTCTGGTGAAGTGTAGCAGCTAGCTAGTAGAACATGGCAATGAAGATTCGGTACATGTGTCAGAAACAACCGAATTAGCCAATAATTTAGAGCTAGGTGATTGGAGAGTTCTCTGATTATTTATTAAGATATCCAAGTCAAACGAGAGGTAGGACAATTCGGCGGCAAGTTTTAGAATACGCTTCGTTGAATGACGAGTTTTATCGCCTGAATAATAGATGGTTTACTTTTAAAATTGCTTGGATTCTAACCAATCTAGATTAGCTATGGGTGAAGTGCAAGAAGCAATATGCTGGACACATCAGTTGGCCCATGAGACATGTTGCATGTTAAAACAAGAGAAATTTTACTGTTCGACTTTGTTGGATGATTGTTTTTGACACCAAAAGGAGTGTTACCTGTTTGGGACTAAAAATATAAAATTCGGCAAATGGTTGCCGACTTGGGAAAGTCCATATAGAGTTGCATAGACTGTCTCTGGAAATTCATATTTTATACAATCTTGCAGGGAGAGAGGTTGTGCAAAGCTTTCAATTATTTTAAAAATTGTTATCCTAGCTAGCGTGTGGCAGGATGCTTGAAGGTATTATGGTTGATACATTATTTCAAGTATTATTGTAAGTTGGCCGATATATTCTTTCATGTATCGCCCTAAGAAATTTGACAGGTGTGTTCTTTGGACATTATCTTGATTAATAACAGTTGGTGAAGCGATCAGTATCATCCTAAGGTAACCATTATTTCAGGTATCGTCCCAAACAAAATTTGGCCGAT
This sequence comes from Dactylis glomerata, assembly GCA_007115705.1. Classification (NCBI taxonomy): domain Eukaryota; kingdom Viridiplantae; phylum Streptophyta; class Magnoliopsida; order Poales; family Poaceae; genus Dactylis; species Dactylis glomerata. The sequence goes on from QXEO01000555.1 coordinate 4,595,790, forward strand.
ATATTATTCATATCGCCCTAAGAGAATATGGCTGATGAGTTATTTAGACATCACCGTAAATAAAAGTTTGGCCGATGTGTTCTCTGAACATCGCCCTAAGAAATTATATGGCCGGTGAAGTTAGTGGCATCGTCCTAAGATTTTGCAGATGTGTTTTTGATCAATTCAATCGTACCAAAAACAGGGGGGCATGTGTTGATGGTATAATTTGGCTAAGTAGATTTTATGATCAGCCAAATTAATTTAAATGATTAAGGTTAAATTGTTGATTGACATATATTTGTGGACTTGGTGTTTAGTTCAAAATGCAAGGTTGACTGTAGCACAATACAAATGCCACAGCGGCAGATCAGGCAAACCAAGTTTATTATCAGAACATAGTTTGGCATGGATTGCGGCCTCCAAGGACAAGTCTGAGCAGATTTTGAGATAAGCTGAGCTAGCATGTTATTCAGAACAAGAAGATTCATGCAAATAAGGTGCAACGGGCGACGCACATGGTATGAGCTTCATTATCAGCTGTGATTAGCATTGTTGCCGAATATTTTATTCGTTTCCTTGTAAGCCAAACGTATGTACGTGAACATAGCTCTAAACTTTGGAACTTTGATATGTACATACATAGGCTAGCAAATAGATTTGGTAGGCTGATATTTAAGGTAACCAAATCAAGGTAGGAAAACCCCTATTCGATTTAGCTGTTAGAAATCTACTCTTGTACGCCACGCCAAGTATCATGTACCGCAAAGACCTGCGCCTATATAAAGGCATCGGCCGATTGATGAAAAGGAGCCAATCGATCTATATACAAAATACGCATCTACTTTTATTTACGTTCGTTTCTTTTATCATTTTTTTCTTCCATGCCCTAGCAGTCCTAGGGTTTGGATCAACTTTGCCGTTTTGCGCTGGAAAACGGTCGGCTCTCCTCCACGAAAGTGAGGGGATCTTTGTTGCTTTGCTCGGAAAGCATCCGTTCGTCGTCACGAAAGCACGACAACTATCCTGGTGTTGCGCGGCAGTTTTGCGTGCCAACAAGAGTATTGGGTGAACACGAAATCTCCTCTTATCCCCACATCTCTTAAAAGTGAAAATAGAACTAAACAAGGCCTAAAAGAGCTTTCGTTGGCAGGTTTCAGATTTTTCTTTGTGCGACTTTGGCCGCACATTTTTTCGATGCATGTAACCAATAACCGTATGGCGTATAACTAGTACTCCATCCGTGTTTTGTCAGTTTAATTTAAACTGCAAAAAGTTTAGCAATGTCATATACGACTCTGGAACTTTAGGTGTGACAGACGATTAGACCTGTTGATACTCGCCATCGTCCACATTCACGGGCCTGGAGCCCTGGACTGGCCGGGCCGTTCGTTCGCTGTTCTCGTTACAGCGACGTATTGGTACAGACACACATCATCTGGCAAGATTGGCACGAAAAGACATCGACCCGTTGTTGGCATGGACATCAATTACATTAGGCAGACAGCCGATCAACGTGCGCCAGAGCTGAAATCGGCACACCGTATACGATCGATCAGCTTGAAGGATAAACAGGGCGGGCCTGGCCGAGAATTAGCTTTGGAAGCTCCAAGTCCAAGATATGCATAGTTCCCAGATCGGGTAACACTTAACACGAGTAGCTAGCTTGCCCTTTGCCTCACCGCAGGTTATTGTAGGCACAGAGAGGACTCACTGTTTCGGTGACTGAAAGTGCTGCGTGAACTGTCACTGTTTGGTAACTGAAGGGCTGGTGAGACAGTGAGAGTAGGAACGGTCGTGGAATTTTTTTTTTTTTTTTTTGCCGTGGAACGGAGATATGATATCCACGACCAATATGCCAAGCGAAACACCAACTAAAGCATCTCCATCGGTACCTTCAACCTGCCTCCCAAAAAGGCCCCAACGTGTTTATTGGGTTCGGAGGTGAAAACAAAGCCACACTCATGATCCCAATAAATGAGCCGGCGCTCTTACGCCAGCCCCTATATGGCAGGGTCCTCTCGGGAGCACCAGCAGCACGCGGCAGGTCGGATCCGACAGGTCGGCCCCGCTTGGCAGCGACGTGTCTGGTCGGGTCAACCTATTTTATGACGCCGCTCCGTAGCTCGCCCGTTGCCATGAATACTTGCCGGTTTCCGAGACGTTGCAGACCCCGCCGGCCACGCGGGCTCCCACGCGGTGACGCCATGGCTTTCGCGCCGAGCCGCCGCTTCAATGCTCACTCCCCCGGCCTACAAAACCCCTCACTTTGCCGCCTCCCAGCGCACTCTCCCCGCTTCTTCTTCCTCTCGCCCATCACCGTCGCCCACCTCTCACCCACGGTCAAGGAGCTCCGATGGTGCACAACGACCAGGCTAGCGGTTGCCGCGGCGGCGGCTACTCGAGGACGACTGATGAAGGAATGACAAATAGGCCCTCGATATTCGCCTACCTGGTTTTCGATCCAGGAGGGACCACTGTCGAAGGGATCGCAAGGCCCATAAAGATAGTGGCCTGATGCGGCCCGGGAGCAGTACTTGGCGTACAAGCAAAGGCTCGAAGAGTCCAAGTTGGATTAGTTCTCGACTAGGGTTTGTTCAAAACCGATTATATCTGTACTTTGCTTGGTGGACAATCCTGAGACCCAGCCTTCGCATATAAAAGGCTGGGAGGGAGGTCCCGAAGCGGCGAGACCCTTTTTTGCCACCTCACGCCGGAGCGCTCGAAACCTTAGAGCTCTCCACTTTCGGCTAGATCCAATCTACGCCGCCATTGTAACACCACCATTGTAGCCACCCCATCAATAAAAAGTCAGACAAACAGGACGTAGGTCATTACCCTACCAAGGGGGACGAACCTGGGTAAAACCTCGTGTCCCTCTGCTTTCGTCTGATCCCCGTCGAGTTCGCCGGATCCCACATACGCTCCATGTCTCGAAAGCCCACAAACATGGGCATTGCCGGGGTTGAACCTCGTCAATTGGCGCCGACCGTGGGGACGACGGGATCTGGATCTACGGATTCGCCGGCTCCTTCACCAACCATCGACACCACCGTCGGCCTCGCTGTGCCGACCGTCATCGACACCAACGCCAAGAGCGACATCGACTCTGCCATCGACATCGCCGTCGGCATCACTGTGCCGAACATCGTCAACACCATCTCACCAGATACTAAGGTCGACATTGCTGGATCGGCCATCATCGACACTGCATCGCCAAGCGCTGCCGATCTTACTCCGGCCGTGATCATCATCGACCCTACCTCAAGCACGGCAGGAGCAGTTTTGGCGGTGACCGGAGGCTTCGACATGGCCTTTGGACTGTTCAACTTCCACATGAACAATGACGGAGTTGCTGAGCTGATCTCCGTCAGTGATTCGACGCCGCTCGCAGCGGCTCCAAGCACGTCACCAGTTCTCGAGGGCAATCCCTCGACAGCCATACCGCTGGCGTCATCGGAGGAGGAACCAAGGCTAAAAATTTCGACCCCATCAGTAGGGTCGAACGACTTCAAAGATCCACCTCCATCCCCAACCACCGCCTACTTCGTCGATTGCAACGTGTACCACTACGTGGGCACCGGAGACTTCTCGTCTCACGAGATCACCGGCTGTGAAGATCCTCGGGGAGGCACTGCAGCTGTCTACCCGACGATATCCGAGTGCGAGTGGGCTCTCAACGCCCTCATGCTCCATACTGCGCCCTATGACCCTGATTATGTCGAAGGGCTGTACTCGGACTACACGTGTTCAGACGACGATGACGACTGATACGTCTCCAACGTATCTATAATTTTTGATGCTCCATGCTTGTTTTTACACCATTTGCCTATTGTTTCGTTACACTTAGTGGCCCTTTTATGTATTTTCCGGAACTAACCTATTAACAAGTTGCCACAGTGCCAGTTTCCTGTTTTCTGCTGTTTTTGTGTTTCAGAAGTGATACACAGGAAATATTCTCGGAATTGGACGAAACAAGTTCCTGAAGTCTTATTTTACCCGAAAGCTTCCAGAGATCCGAAGAGGAGTAGGAGGGGGGCCACCAGGGCCCCACACGCATGGGCGGCGCGGCCAGCCCCCTGGCCGCGTGGGGCCCGCATAAGGGCGCCTGGCCCCTCCTCTGACATCGCCCCTTCGCCTATAAAGACCCCCCGACGGAAAAAACCTAAGGACCCGATCAATTTTCCAGAACACATCGCGATCCGCCGCCGCCGTCGACCCAAAGATCGGGAGGGTCCAGAAGCTCTTCCCGGCACCCTGCCGGAGAGGGGAATCGCCACCGGAGGTCTTCTTCATCGCCATACTTGCCTCCAGAGCGATGAGTGAGTAGTCTACCTTGGACTATGGGTCCATAGCAGTAGCTAGATGGTTGTCTTCTCCACCATGTGCTTCATGTTTAGATCTCATGAGCTGCCCTACATGATTGAGATCACCGTTATGTAATTCTACATGTTTGGTTTGTTGGGATCCGATGAATATTGGTGTTTATGATTAAGTTGCTGTACTGAATATTATCTTTTGTTATCTCTATGTTGTTTATGATCTTGCATGCTCTCCGTTGTTAGTAGCTATCTTGGCCGAGTAGTTGCCAGTGACTCCAAGAGGGGGTATTTATGCTCGATAGTGGGTTCATGCCTCTATTTCACCTGGGGGAGTGACAGAAACCTCTAAGGTGGTAGATGTGTTGTTGCTACTAGGGAGAAAACAACATTCATATGCTCAAGGGCATATGCTTTGTTTACATTACACACTTTGCTTAATGCAATTATCTGTTGTTCGCAACTTAATACTACTGGGGTGTTCGGATTGATATCCCCGGGAGTGGATTATTAGTCATAGATGCAGTTGGATGGCGGTCTATGTATTTTGTTGTAATGCCCAGAGTAAATCTCATAGTGATCTTCTTGACATATCACGTTATCTTTATTCTATCAATTGCCCAACTATAATTTGTTTACCCAGCATGTGTTATTTTATCTATGGAGAGACACCACTAGTGAACTGTGGACCCCGATCCTATTTACATCATAGTGCTATCACCTGTTTACTTTACTCGTAATGTTTACTTTACTTGCATACTATATTATTTTCCACTCGATACGCTCATAACCTTTGTTTCAAGCAAATCGGTGAGATTGACAACCTCATCGCAAGTTGGGAACAAAGTACTTGGTTGTGTGTGTGCAGGTTCCGCATCACCTTCAGTCGTCGCCGTCTCTCCTCTCCTGATCGATAAACCTTGGTATCTTAACTGAGGGAAAACTAGCTGCTATACTCATCATACCTTCCTCTTGGGGTTCCCAACTGGCTGGTTATCCACCACGCACAAGGACCGTCTGCTCCCACGTCAACTACACGCCAGCAGCCTCTTTTCTGGCGCCATCAACAAGTAGCAGCTTCTTTTCTAGCGCCGTTGCCGGGGAGGAAGAGAAGACTTCTGCGAGGGGAGTTCTTCGCACACACATCCTTTACTTTGTTATTGCTTTGCTTTACTTTATTTATTTTACTTGCATTGCTTTTTATCAAAAACCCAAAAAAATTAGAATCCTTGATAGTTGTTTTTACTTGTCTTGCTTTATCATGTTTTCTATCAATGGTTGGTTTCTTTGAAACTAAATCTTTTTGGCAAGGTGGGTTCACGGAAGAGCAGCAAAATTATTATGAGGAACAGCGCTTGTCACAAAAAGGGAAACACTTATGGGAACAAATCAATAGATTGTATATCATTGCTAGAAATGTGTGCTCTACTTATAATGTTAGTTATTGCTTTGATGAATCTTGTTGCTGTAGGAGGTATAAACACCTCCCTTTTCAATGTGAGTATAATGATGATGTTACCATATCTTCTTATATTAATGGAAATTATGACTTTTATGATGTGGAACAAATTGAAGAATTTATTGCTTGGAAGGGTGCATTCGAACTTGCTTATTTGCTTGAAAATACTGATGATGCACCTTATAAATATGAGGTTTATGATATACTCACATTTTGCTTTGATAATTACAAGGAAGGAAATGGCTATATTCTTAAATATCTTAATAGGTGCTCTCCAACGAAAGAGACTAATGCCTTGAAGGAGCCTATGGAAGAAGAAATTGGAAGCTCTTTGGATGAAAAAGAGGAGGAGATTGATGATCAAGAGGAGGAAGAATGGAGTTACCCATGTCTACCTCCCAATAAGAGTAACTCTTTAACTAATACCTTATTTGATCGCCCTCCATGCTTAACAAAGGAGGGTGAGTGTGATATTTATATTGTTGAGTTTGTTCATGATGCTACTGAAAATTATTATGAGAGAGGAAAATATGGTTGTTGGAATTCCCATGTTACTAAAATACCTCTCTTTATATTGAAAGTTCCAAAGTTGCTCTTGTTTTATCTACCCATACTTGTTACTCTGTGCTTCTTTGATTTATTTTCTTACAAGATTCCTATGCATAGGAAGTGGGTTAGACTTAAATGTTTTTTATATTTGCTTCTTGATGCTCTTTTTGGCTTCCATTCATATTTTTTATGTGAGCATCTTCGCATTTTCTGCGCCTAGCTCAAAGGCGTTAAAGAAAAGCACTTTTGGGAGATAACCCAATGTTTTCTTTTCAGTACTTTTTCTTTTATTTGAGTCTTGGAAGTCATTACTACTGTAATGACCGCTCCTTATCTTATTTGTTTCGTTTTTGTGCCAAGAGAATTCTCTAATTTGAGTGAGGTAAAGATTTGGGGATGTTGCTGTCCTAAAACTGTTTTCGGTGCTGCACCGTAAAAATTCGTGAAAATTCTCTGTTTATATTTTGGACCTGCGATTTCTTGTGCATATGTCCCAGGTTATATCCAAACTTTTGTTAGTTGAACACTTTTTGATTTGAGCAACATAAAATCCCTAAAAAATTCGACCTTTGTCAGCTGTTCAGTTTTGACAGATTTCTGCCAATATTTGTGTTTGCCACTTTATCGCTTTCTTTTGAGTTCTTTTGATCACGGAACTTTTTGGGAGGTTGCTACAGTAGTATTTGCTATATATGTGGTGGTTTTGAGTTGAAACCTGAAGCAAATAGAGGATTGATTATATTTTATGCTTACACTAATGTTGCTAATAGAATTGTGTTTAGTTTTGTATGAAGGAAGTTTTCAAGTGTAGGGATTGGAGAATGATGAGATGAGTTGAAGAATGGACAAAAGCTCAAGCTTGGGGATGCCCATGCATCACCCCAAGAAATATCCAAGAAGTACAAGCGTCAAAGCTTGGGGATGCCCCCGAGGCACCCCTTCTTCATCGGCAAAAATCAGGTCACCTTTCAAAACACTATATTTTTATTGCTTCATGCACTATGTGTTTTTCTTGGAGCGTCAGTTGTTTTAGTTTTCTTAGTTGGTTTAGTTTGTTTGTTTGCTGCAATAAATGGTTGGACCCCAACAAATTTCTTTTGGAGGAGATGTACTCGTTTTCATTTGCAAAGAACGCTCTAGTTTTCACTCTTATTAAAAATCGAGTGTTCTTCTTTTTCTGCTACTGCTTTTCGTTTTCGTTTTCGCCTTGATTTGCGTTCAGATCTTCTTATATCTTTTCATCAAGGTGTATTTTTGCCTCTGATCTTTATTGGTTTTCATCAAAAGAGGTGTTTATAAAAATTTCAAATGGTGTTGGAAAAGAGAAAAAGCTTTGTGCAAAATAGTCGTACAAGAATGAGCTTGTGTAGACTGCGGCTTAGGCTTTTTCATGTCATGCTTGATGTCTTTTTGATAGTATGCTTAGTGGTTTTGCTGTAGCATGACTTGTCTCAAGTAACTGAGATTGCTTAATGAGCCTTTGAAAAAATCATGCGTTGTTTTTATTATATGGAAGCATTATTTTGGTTTTCTCCTTGATGCTTTATTTGGGTTGACTTGGCGCATGCTCACACATGTTAGACTCTTACAAAGTCGCCAATAGCCTTCATGATCATTTAGTTTTTGACTTTTGATGCCATTGTATGCTTCTTTTAATGTCGCTTTGTCGCTTTGCATGATTATGGCCATTATTGCTCTCTTAGTTGGTCGCTCCCAGTCTTTTGCTAGCCCTCGCCTTGTACTGAGTATGAGCTCTACTCGTGCATCCAACTCCTAAAAGCCAAAGTTTTCCAAAGTGTCCACCATACATACCTACTAGCAATTTTCTATTCCAAGTAAATTTGACTTGCTTTTATTTTCTCTTCAAATTAAACTCTTACCAGTGTTATGCGAAATTCGGTCAGTAAAGCTCTCACGAACCGGAAGGCACACTTTACTTTTTCTTGTTCTTAAAAATTTGACATTGTGGTCTCTTATGTTGAGTTGTTATGCTTGTAAGTTGTAAGTTGGATTCTAGCCCATCCATGCTGTCATGGGGCAAGCTTTCAACATTGCACTTCTTATTTGAGTTGATATCGTGATCTTTTGTTTATGGATGCCCGCGGTGTGAAATGAATTGGGAATCTTGTGGGGATCATGGAGTTTGTATATGTGTTAGGGAAACGCCGGGCCGCCAATCTAAGCCATGCATAATTCATGGTGGAAATTTGCAACATACCCATGGTGAACATACGACGACGCATCTCACAATAAAAAGCTAAACAAAAGGCAAATAAAAGAGATGTCGAGGTGTTCATTGTCTGCTTGTCCTGTCATTTTGGTGTGGGCTTGTTCCATGTCATCGGGCACGGAGGTACCCCATTGGCGGTTCTCAATGATATGCATATACTTACAATGACAAGAGCCTTGCTTGGGACTCTAAGTAAAGTAGCATGAGGTTTGGGTACTCGTATTCATGGTGCACGAGGTTTTCAACTTATGATTTGTCAAGCATATGCATCATAATTGTTCTCGCATTAACTTTAACCATTCAAGATGCTTATGATGGGGGCAATGAGAGCTCAAAGCCGGTAAGTACCATAATTTTTGAAGGTTATAAAACTTGCAATCACTGCTTCCCTCTACGAAGGGCCTTTCTTCTACTTTTATGTTGAGTCACCACCTTCTTTCTTTATGCACCATTAAGAGAGCATAGTTGTCATTCTTAGTGTGATATGCATTGTCCCAAAGTTCATTGATTGACTCATATTGTTGGTTTCACTTGTTCTTAAATTATTTGTATCTAGTCGCCCTCTTAAACTTGAAGGTGTCCTATGCATTTATGTTTTGCTCTCTTTGAAGGATAAGCTGAAAAACTTTTGTATGTTTTTCCTTATGATTTGAACACACGTTTGACTTTCATTGTTTCATTATCGTGATCTTTTTTTTGTGTTCATTTGCATGTTTACAACATGGTTGCTAAGTTTCTTATTGTCATGATTATATCTTCATGCCCATGTTTTAAGTTCTTAAGATCCCAGCTCACAAATGCTTACATATATGATCAAGATTGTGTAGGTGCATGTCACCTAAAAAATTATTCTTTTGTTATCACTTACCTACTCGAGGACGAGCAGGAGTTAAGCTTGGGGATGCTTGATACGTCTCCAACGTATCTATAATTTTTGATGCTCCATGCTTGTTTTTACACCATTTGCCTATTGTTTCGTTACACTTAGTGGCACTTTTATGCATTTTCTGGAACTAACCTATTAACAAGTTGCCACAGTGCCAGTTTCCTGTTTTCTGCTGTTTTTGTGTTTCAGAAGTGATACACAGGAAATATTCTTGGAATTGGACGAAACAAGTTCCTGAAGTCTTATTTTACCCGGAAGCTTCCAGAGATCCGAAGAGGAGTAGGAGGGGGGCCACCAGGGCCCCACACGCATGGGCGGCGCGGCCAGTCCCCTGGCCGCGCGGGGCCCGCGTGAGGGCGCATGGCCCCTCCTCTGACATCGCCCCTTCGCCTATAAAGACCCCCCGACGGAAAAAACCTAAGGACCCGATCAATTTTCCAGAACACATCGCGATCCGCCGCCGCCGTCGACCCAAAGATCGGGAGGGTCCAGAAGCTCTTCCCGGCACCCTGCCGGAGAGGGGAATCGCCACCGGAGGTCTTCTTCATCGCCATACTTGCCTCCGGAGCGATGAGTGAGTAGTCTACCTTGGACTATGGGTCCATAGCAGTAGCTAGATGGTTGTCTTCTCCACCATGTGCTTCATGTTTAGATCTCATGAGCTGCCCTACATGATTGAGATCACCGTTATGTAATTCTACATGTTTGGTTTGTTGGGATCCGATGAATATTGGTGTTTATGATTAAGTTGCTGTACTGAATATTATCTTTTGTTATCTCTATGTTGTTTATGATCTTGCATGCTCTCCGTTGTTAGTAGCTATCTTGGCCGAGTAGTTGCTAGTGACTCCAAGAGGGGGTATTTATGCTCGATAGTGGGTTCATGCCTCTATTTCACCTGGGGGAGTGACAGAAACCTCTAAGGTGGTAGATGTGCTGTTGCTACTAGGGAGAAAACAACATTCATATGCTCAAGGGCATATGCTTTGTTTACATTACACACTTTGCTTAATGCAATTATCTGTTGTTCGCAACTTAATACTACTGGGGTGTTCGGATTGATATCCCCGGGAGTGGATTATTAGTCATAGATGCAGTTGGATGGCGGTCTATGTATTTTGTTGTAATGCCCAGAGTAAATCTCATAGTGATCTTCTTGACATATCACGTTATCTTTATTCTATCAATTGCCCAACTGTAATTTGTTTGCCCAGCATGTGTTATTTTATCTATGGAGAGACACCACTAGTGAACTGTGGACCCCGGTCCTATTTACATCATATTGCTATCACCTGTTTACTTTACTCGTACTGTTTACTTTACTTGCATACTATATTATTTTCCACTCGATACGCTCATAACCTTTGTTTCAAGCAAACCGATGAGATTGACAACCTCATCGCAAGTTGGGAACAAAGTACTTGGTTGTGTGTGTGCAGGTTCCGCATCACCTTCAGTCGTCGCCGTCTCTCCTCTCCTGATCGATAAACCTTGGTATCTTAACTGAGGGAAAACTAGCTGCTATACTCATCATACCTTCCTCTTGGGGTTCCCAACGGGCTGGTTATCCACCATGCACAAGGACCGTCTGCTCCCACGTCAACTACACGCCAGCAGCCTCTTTTCTGGCGCCATCAACAAGTAGCAACGACGTCTACCCCAAAGCCGGGGGAAGATAGGCAATTCAGATAGCTCATACTCGAGCGAATCTGCCGCATCAAGCAATCGATACATGGTCGATTACGACTCTGATATCATGATCGAGGTCGGATCTTACATCAGAGACGACGATGTTTATCCTCCAGCGTTGGGCGAAATCAGTGATGACTCGATCCCACCGTTCGGAGGACATTGCATAATGGCGTTGCACGGAGACGGGAACGAGCACAGATCTAATGACGGTCGAAACCGGTCAAACACCGGTCAACAATTCATAACACAAGATCAGATCCGGTATGCAAGGAGAGTGTACGCGGGTGAAGCGGATATGGGCCCTAATCCGAGACCGTAGGAGCTAGCTGCGCTCCGATTCGTCGTCCAGGAACAGAAGGACCAGATTAGCGCCGATAGGCGCATCTTGGAGCGACGCAGGGATGAGGCTGACGCGTCCAGCAGAAGACGGGCCGAGCGATCGTCTCACTACTCATCGAGTGTCCAACATAGGACACGGTCGCACATCCAGCCTGGGGCCGACATGCACAACGTCGCCCGAAATTTAGAGGCAGAGTTTAATGAAGCAGATCTGCTACCCAAGACCAAGGAAGCTGCGATCATGGCAACAGCAGCGTATATTGCTGCGAATGCAGCCAACCACGACGAGCATATGAGGCATTTGCGGAATCTGGCACTCGAAGGAGTTAGGGTGCTTCAAGGCATAGCTAACCAAGGGCGTGAAACGATGCCGAGAAGGGCCATCCCGCCAGTCGAACAGCCCAGACACCCAGCAGCAGCGCCAGCAGTCGCGCCCAGGACTCAAGTGGTGGAACCTATCAACGGGGAGCTTCGACATGGCTTGGCTCAGAACAGAGTCGACAATGGACGTGCACGACGCGATGCGCATCGCTTCGAGGAGGAATGCGATCTAGAAGCGTTCGGCGGTAATCACGATGGGCTGTGCGGAGCGGAGTGCTTTAGCCTTCTGATCCGTTCCACAGCATTGCCGAAAGGAATCAAGCTTAGCGACAGTGTAGTCAAGTTCAATGGGCAGTAGGACCCTCGAATTTCGCTCGATGACTTCATGACCGCCGTCACCATCAGCGGCGGATCTAGAGATAACGCTCTCCAGTTGCTATCACTGCACTTGAAGGATAACGCAAGGGCGTGGCTGAACAACCTTTCTCCGGACAGCATTCGCTCTTGGGAGGAGTTTCGACAAGCGTTCATCGCCAACTTTCGAGGCACCTCGCGACGACCCACGTCGTTCGAAGAGTTGCGCCTATGCGTACAGAGGACTGGAGAAAATCTGAGGTCATACATCTCATGATGGATCAGTCTCCGCAACACGGCGGAAAATATTTTGCTCGAGAGAGCCATCGACACCTTTCGGGACGGTCTCATCCGACGCGACTTCAAGGAGGAGATGGGGTGCTGCAAGCCGAAGACCGTCGACCATCTCATGAGCCTGGCGAATGAGTGGGCTGATGGAGAAGATTCCATCGCAGCACCTAGAAGCCGCCGCCGATCAGCGGAGCGTGACATCGATGCAAAAGATCAGTTTCACACCAGCTCCCGAAAGAAAGGTCATCGAAACCGCTACGATGACGCGGACGCCACAGATATGGTAGCGACAGGCTACGTGAACGAAGACCGTGACGATAATCGCGACGGACCATGACGAGGGAACAACTACTACGGCAGTAGTAGCAGGAGCGCTGGCCGCGATTCGAGGCCAAAAATGGAGTGGCGCCGACGACATGATCAGCCACAACTGTCAGCAGAAGATATGCTCGATGGAGGATGCACAAGACACACATACCTCGATAAAGATGGAGTGCGAAGACCCGCTCATCTCCTCATTGAGTGCAGGGAATTCCTTTGCCTCAGTCGAGCACTTCAGGAGAGGATGCAAACCGAGCAGCCGGTGGCAGGTGTGATAGCTTACAATGCTCCACCACCACCGCCTAACCCGCCAGCAAACGTGGTACAATAGGGCCATCAGGACGCCACGATCCAGCAAGTCGAGCCACGGCAGCCAGCCGTCGAAGAAGAGGCGTTCCCGCTACCGCGAGGCTTCGTGCCCATGATTCAGAGAGGGCACCCGACGAATAAAGTCCAGCAGAAGCGTGCAAGAGAGGTATTCCATGCCGAACATGCACCGCCTGCCACGCCCGAATATCTGAACTGGTCAGAGCATCCGATCGGCTTCGACCGGTCAGATCATCCACCAAAGATCCCACGCCCTGGACACCACGCCTTAGTCCTCGAAGCGCAGATAGGAGGCTTCACCTCCAAAAAAGTGTTCATGGATGGGGGGAGCAGCTGGAACCTCATCTATGCAGACACATTACGGAAGATCAAGATCCCGATGGACAACCTCTTGCCGACAGAGACGTCCTTTCATGGAATCGTCCCAGGGAAGCCGACGTATCCGTTGGGGGCAATACACCTGGACGTTATCTTCGGCACTCCATCAAACTTCCGGAAGGAGAAGATCAAGTTCAAGGTCGTCGATTGGCCCTCGCAGTATCACGCTATTCTCGGGCGACCAGCGTTTGCCCGATTCATGGCGGTTCCGCATTACGCTTACCTCAAGCTGCGGCGAACAAAGGACCACTGACGATGAGCGGAAGCTTCGCCCGCTCAGAAAACTGCGACAAGGACTTCAACAGCATGTCCCAGACATTCGGGGTGCACGAAGAGCTCAACCATATTAGGGAGAGCACCAACATGGACGTCGACCCACCGGCGCAGCAGAACGCCCCAGAGCTCTCATTCGACGCCAGCAAAGACACTCGAGAGCACCAGATCCACCCGACGGATCCAACCAAGACCGCGCGGGTGTCGAATTCTCTTCCCCCCGCATAGGAAAGCATGCTCATCGGGTTCCTCCGTGAGCACTGGAGGATGTTCGCCTGGTGTCCAGCAGATATGCCAGGCATCCCCAGGGAACTCGCCGAGCATGAGCTCAATATCTTTCCAAACGCAAAACCGATCAAGCAATCGATGCGTCGCTACAACCCAGAGAAGGCCCGAGCAATGGGCGAGGAGATAAATTGCCTCCTCGAGGCAAAATTCATCAGAGAGATAGAGGAGGCCACATGGCTTTCGCCACCGGTCTTGGTAGAGAAGAAGGACACCAAGATCTACAGGATGTGCATCGACTTCACGGCACTGAACAAGCACTGCCCAAAAGACTACTTCCCTCTGCCTCGAATTGACCAGATAATCGATTCTACTGCTGGTTGTGAGCGCCTTTCACTTCTCGACGCGTACTCTGGGTACAACCAGATAAGGCTAAAGGTCGAAGACGAAGACAAGACAGTGTTCATCACCCACATTGGGTGTACTGTTATATGACGATGCCCTTCGGGCTCAAAAACGTGGGAGCCACCTATCAACGGTGCATACAGGCGTGCCTGAAGGAGCAGATCGGTCGCAACATCGAAGTTTACGTCGACGACATCGTCATCAAGTCCACAAAAGCAGACAGCCTACTCGACGACCTCTGAGAAACCTTCGCCAATCTCGACCGCTACAACATCAAGCTCAACCCGAAGATGTGCTCCTTCGGGGTGCCTACAGGCCAGCTGCTGGGCTACCTCATCTCTGAGAGAGGAATCGAGGGCAACCCAGAGAAGATCCAAGCCATCACCAACATGCAACCGCCAAAGACGCTTCGACATGTCCAGCAGCTGACAGGTCGACTAGCAGCACTCAGTTGCTTTATAAGCAAGCTCGGTGAAAAAGCTCTTCCCTTCTATCGGCTACTCTGGAAGACGGACAACTTCACATGGACAGAAGAGGCGCAAGCCGCGTTCGACGATCTTAAGCGCCGCCTTTCCACGTCCCCAGTCCTAGTCACCTCTCGAGATAAAGAGCCGATGTTGCTGTACATAGCGGCCACGAATCAAGTCGTCAGTTCAGCCTTGGTGGTCGAGCGTGCAGAGGATGGCAAAGAGCACGGAGTACAAAGGCCAGTATACTATCTCAGCGAAGTCTTGTCTCCAACCAAGCAAAGGTACCCTCATTACCAGAAGCTAGCATATGCCATCTACATGATAGGGAAGAAACTGCCGCATTACTTCGAGTGTCACTCCATCATAGTAGTGGCCTCGAATCCAGTATCCAGTATCCTCAACAATCCCGACGCCACAGGGCGTGTGTCGCTATGGGGGATCACCTTGGGACCCTGGGAGATCACGTACCAGCGCCAGTCGGCAATCAAATCACAAGTCTTGCCAGATTTCATAGCCAAATGGACGGAAGCACAGATGCCCGAACTCCCAGACCTGTCGAACTGTTGGACCATTTATGTTGACGGGTCTAAGCGGGTTTTGGGAGCAGGAGCGGGAGTGATACTCATGTCACCAAAGGGGGACAAGATGCGCTACATCCTCCGTATGCGCTTCACAAACCCCTCGAACAACGAAGTGGAGTACGAAGCCGTTCTGCACGGCATGCGAATGGCGAAAGCCTACGGGGCCACTCGCATCAAGATCCACGGAGACTCGAATCTCATCGCCCAGCAAGTCATAAAGGAGTGCGATGCGACCTGTGCAAACATGATTGCATATTGCGCCATGTACGACAAGCTCGAAGGCGACTTCGAAGGGTGCAAGGTGACGCACATCGGCAGGGAAAGCAATGAAGAGGCAGACAACTTGGCCAACATCGGCTCCAAGTGTTTGCCGATACCACCAGGAGTCTTCTTCGAGGAGATATTCAAGCGCTCCGTTAAGATCAAGCCAACTATCGATCTGGCGTTAGCAACACACTCGGGGGCTAAGCAATCAGGTCCCACCCCAGCAGCGGGAACAAAAGACCTCTCCAAGGAAGCGGCCACAATCATGCTCATCGAAGCAGTCTAGACAAAGCCGTACCTAGCCTACCTGATGCGAGGAGAACTCCCAGAAGACCCCATCCATCATCGACAGGTCATGCGGCGCTCCAAGGCCTTCACGATAATCAACGGAGAACTCTACAAGCGTAGCACTACAGGTGTCCTCCAACGGTGGATAGCGCAAGAAGACGGAATCACCCTCCTTCGAGAGATTCATGAAGGAACCTACGGACATCATGCCAGCAGTCGAACTCTCGTCGCTAAGGCTTTTCGATCTGGGTTCTACTGGCTCTCGGCCCTCCACGACGCCAGGAACATCATCCAGCATTGCGAAGCATGCCAGCTATTCGCCACTAAGCCTCACGCGCCCGCGTCAGAACTGCACACCATACCTGTTGCCTGGCCCTTTGCGCAATGGGGCCTCGATCAAGTAGGGCCCCTGCCCAAGTCATCTTGAGGAAGCCACACGTACCTGCTGGTCGCCATGGATAAATTCTCCAAGTAGATCGAAGCTGTCCCTGTCACCAACCAAGAGGCGACCACGGCGGTCAAGTTCTTCGAGTCCATCGTCTATCGGTATGGCATACCGAACAGCATCATCACCGACAACGGCACCAACTTCACCTCGGGCGAATTTCAAGAATTCGCCAAAAAGCTCAGCATCAAGATCAACTACGCCTCGGTGGCGCATCCCAAGTACAACGGCCAAGTCGAAAAGGCCAACGGGCTTGTCCACGCAGGCCTGAAGAAGCGACTCCTTCGGCCCCTCAAACGCGCGGCAGGCGCTTGGGTCGAAGAACTACCGTCGGTTCTATGGAGCCTGCGGACTACACCCAATTCTTCGACCGGCTACACGCCATTCTTCCTACTTTTTGGAGCAGAGGCAGTGCTACCTACAGATGTGCGCTACTGCGCGCCCCGTGTGGTCGCCTACGTCGAAGAAAACGTAGAAAAAGCATTGGCAGATGCCCAAGACCTGTTGGATGAAGCTCGAGACGTCGCTCTCGCTCGCTCAGCAGTTTATCAACAAAGCCTCCGCAATTACTATAGCAGACCGGTACGCGGACGGTCCTTCGAGCCCGGCAACCTCGTGCTTCGCCTCAAGCAAACAAGCACGTCGAAGCTGGAGCCACCATGGGAAGGCCCATACCTCGTCCACGAAGCAATCCCAGGAGGCGTGTATCGGCTTCGCGACCCCAAGACAGGGAAGGACATCAAAAACCCATGGAACGCACAGCAGGTGCGTCGATTCTACCCTTAGAATTAGCACACTTCCTCCCCCTCCTTTCTCTCTGTAATTAAGCGCCGGCAGCAGATCGCACTCAACCATTGCGCCCTCGGCGCCAAGCAATAAAGTACACTTCCTCATATCATCGTCTAACCCATACCTTGGGGCTTCGCCTTAAAAATTTACTCAACCCACACTTGGGGGCTTCGCCTTAAAAAAATTGCTCAACCTACGCACGGGGGCTTCGCCCTTCGACCTCCGCTCGGGAGCTTCGCCCTTCAACCCACGCTCGGGGGCTTTGTCTTTTCGACCTCCGCTCGGGGGCTTCACCTTAAAAATTTACTCAACCCACACTTGGGGGCTTTGCCTTAAAAAAATTGCTCAACCTACGCTCGGGGGCTTCGCCCTTCGACCCACGCTCGGGGGCTTCACCTTTTTGACCTCCGCTCGGGGGCTTCTCCCTTCAACCCACGCTCGGGGGCTTCGCCCTTTGACCCACGCTCGGGGGCTTTGCCTTTTCGACCTCCGCTCGGGGGCTTCGCCTTAAAATTTTACTCAACCCACACTTGGGGGCTTTGCCTTAAAAAAATCGCTCAACCTACGCTCGGGGGCTTCGCCCTTCGACCCACGCTCGGGGGCTTCGCCTTTTCGACCTCCGCTCGGGGGCTTCGCCCTTCGACCCACGCTCGGGGGCTTCGCCCTTCGACCCATGCTCGGGGGCTTCGCCCTTTGACCCACGCTCGGGGGCTTCGCCTTTTCGACCTCCGCTTGGGGGCTTTGCCCTTTCGACCTCCACTCGGGGACTTCGCCCTTCGACCTACGCTCGGGGGCTCCACCCCCCGATCTACGCTCAGGGGCTCCGCCATTCGACCGCGCAATTCAACAAAGACATGCAAAACTACACACCACCCGCAATAAAGAACGCAACAGCAAATCTCGCAGATGCATACACAAGAGACAAGCAAGATTCATACATTTAGCTGAGTCATTGCGCTACGACACCCTAATTTGCCCTTTGACGATCACTCTCGGTGATGATCTGTCGGGCGATACAGTCAGCCGTATCTCTACAAGCAGCATAATGATGATCCATGTCAACGCGGCCACTGGGAGTTGGAGGGAGCATCTTCAACAGTTCTAGGTCAACCTTGGGATAATGGGCGCGCACGAAGGAAAGGGCGACCAGAGCCCCGCAACGAAGATGCTCGCAAACAAAGCGATAGACAGCTTCGCCGCTCTCAAATCGATCAAGCAGCGCGGGGAGTCCATCGGGCTGATTGTTCAAAGGAAACATCACCTCGTGCACACGCGCGAGGGCGGCACGGCTCGTCTCGGCCAGGACTCCAGCTTGGGCGATTCGATCTTGAAGCACTGTCAGCTTCAACGCTTTCGATCGGTCAGCCCAGAAGCTATCAGCAATCGAATTGGCATGCGTCTGAGCTGCACGAAGGTGCGTGTTTACGTGCTGGGATTCAGCTTTGCTATCGAGGCATACATCTGCAGGAATAGGAAGAATGTCACGACTAGCGAACATGGAGCAAAAATCGATCAATAGCTCGAAAGACTCACATTTCATGGCTTTCCTGAGGTTCTCGATTTCCTCGAGAAGGAACTTTTCGGCATCCGTAGCCCGCAAAACTTTGGAAAGAGCAACGTCGACCTTGGCAGTGACTATCTTCAGCTGATGCTGAGCGTTCTTAAGTTGGTCACGCAAGGATCGAATCAAAGAGAGCTCGCTCGAGGAAGGTACTTTCCTTTCAACAGCGCGAGAAGAGCTAGCGACCGTCTCATACGAAACAGGCCAGGCATCGGGCCAGCGGACGTACCCTGCACAGGAGGCCCCGGTCACAAGCAATCATTGGTAATCGAGACGCAAGCAAGTGCAAAGTACATCGAGGGAAAGGGGCGAAATAACAACAGCTGTTTTACAATAAGCGATGTTCAAAAGCTAGCCAGAACCTCCGAAGTGGCATTGATGCGGCGCGGTGTTGATAGTTTTTCACCGTCCAGTTGGGAACCCCAAGAGGAAGGTATGATGAGCACAGCAGCAAGTTTTTCCCTCAGTAAGAAACCAAGGTTTGTCAGTCCAGGAAAAAGTCAATACTCCAGAAGGTGATGCTTGCTAGCCTACTAACACTCCAACAAGGGCGCCGTTAACGATTCTTGTTGACTCGTCTTCAACTAGTAGCAATGTGGAACCTACACACAACACAACCAAATACTTTGCTCCCAAGTGTTGTTGGAGGAATTACCATAAGAGTTACCATAACCATTACCATTGATAGAAGGATACGGCCTATAATTGTTACTAGCAAAATTGTTCCTATAAGCATTGTTGTTAAAATTATTATTTCTAATGAAGTTTACATCAACATGCTCTTCCTGAGCAACCAAAGAGGTTAAAGGAACATTATTAGGATCAATATAAGTCCTATCATTAGAAAACATAAGCATAATATCATCAATCTTATCACTCAAGGAAGAGGTTTCCTCAACAGAATTTACCTTCTTACCTTGTGGAGCTCTCTCGGTGTGCCATTCAGAATAATTTACCATCATATTGTTGAGAAGCTTCGTTGCGGCACCCAAGGTAAGGGACATAAAAGTGCCTCTGACAGCTGAATCCAATAGGTTCCTTGAAGAAAAATTCAGTCCTGCATAAAAAGTTTGAACAATCATCCAAGTAGTCAGTCCATGAGTGGGACAATTCTTGATCACAGATTTCATTCTTTCCCAAGCTTGAGCAACATGTTCATTATCAAACTGACTAAACTTCATAATATTGCTACGCAAAGCTATAATCTTAGCAGGAGGATAGTATCTACCAATAAAAGCATCCTTACAGTTAGCCCATGAATCAATACTATTTTTAGGCAAAGAAAGCAACCAATCCTTAGCTTTTCCTCTCAAAGAAAAAGGAAACAACTTAAGCTTAATAATATCACCATCAACATTCTCATACTTTTGCATCTCATATAGCTCAACAAAATTGTTGAGATGAGCTGCAGCATCATCAGTACTAGCACCAGAAAATTGCTCTTTCATAACAAGGTTCAACAAAGCAGGCTTAATCTCATAAAAATTTGCAGCAGGAGCAGGTGGCGCAATAGGAGTGCAGATAAAATCACTATTATTAGTGCTAGTAAAATCACACAACTTGGTGTTTTTAGGAGTAGCCATTCTAGCAAAACTAAAAGCAGACAAGTAAAAACAACTATAAAGGATACTAATTTTTTGTGTTTTTGATAAAATGATGCAAGTAAAAATAAAGTAAAAGCAAAACTAAAAACAAAGTAAAGGATGTGCATGCGAAACTCCCCTTGCAGAAGTCTTCTTTTTTTCCCGGCAGCGGCGCCAGAAAAATGTCTTGATGCGGCGCGGTGTTGATAGTTTTTCACCGTCCAATTGGGAACCCCAAGAGGAAGGTATGATGAGCACAACAGCAAGTTTTTTCCTCAGTAAGAAACCAAGGTTTGTCAGTCCAGGAAAAAGTCAATACTCCAGAAGGTGATGCTTGCTAGCCTACTAACACTCCAACAAGGGCGTCGTTAACGATTCTTGTTGACTCATCTTCAACTAGTAGCAACGTGGAACCTGCACACAACACAACCAAATACTTTGCTCCCAACTTACGATGAGGTTGTCAATCTCACTGGTTTGCTTGAAACAAAGGGTATGAGCGTATCGAGTGGAAAGCAATAGTAATGTGCAAGTAAAGTAAGCAGTGCGAGTAAAGTAAATATGTGATAGCAATATAATGGAAATAGGACCGGGTCCACATTTCACTAGTGGTGTCTCTCCATAAGATAAAATAACATATGCTGGATAAACAAATTACAGTTGGGCAATTGATAGAATAAAGACCATGTGATATGTTGAGAGGATCACTATGAGATTTACTCTGGGCATTACAACAAGATACATAGACCGTCATCCAACTACATCTATGACTAATAATCCACTTGTGGCGAATCAATCCGAGAACTCCACAAGTATTAAGTTGCGTACAACAGATAACTGCATTAAGCAAAGTGTGTAATGTAAACAAAGCATATGCCCTTGAGCATATGAATGTTGTTTTCTCCCTAGTAGCAACATCACATCTACAACCTTAGAGGTTTCTGTCACTCCCCCAGATTAAATAGAGGCATGAACCCACTATCGAGCATAAATACCCCCTCTTGGAGTCACTAGCAACTACTCGGCCAAGATAGCTACTACCAACGGAGAGCATGCAAGATCATAAACAACATAGAGATAACATAAGATAAAATTCAGTACATTAACTCAATCATAACACCAATATTCATCGAATCCCAACAAACACAACATGTAGAATTACATAACGGTAGTCTTGATCATGTAA
Source organism: Dactylis glomerata (assembly GCA_007115705.1). Taxonomy (NCBI): domain Eukaryota; kingdom Viridiplantae; phylum Streptophyta; class Magnoliopsida; order Poales; family Poaceae; genus Dactylis; species Dactylis glomerata. The sequence goes on from QXEO01000555.1 coordinate 4,617,305, forward strand.
GGCAGCTCATGAGATCTAAACATGAAGCACATGGTGGAGAAGACAACCATCTAGCTACTGCTATGGACCCATAGTCCAAGGTAGACTACTCACTCATCGCGCCGGAGGCAAGCATGGCGATGAAGAAGACCTCTGGTGGCGATTCCCCTCTCTGGCAGGGTGCCGAGAAGAGCTTATGGACGGCGGCGGCGGATCGCGATGTATTCTGGAAAAGTGATCAGGGGTTTAGGTTTTTCCCGTCGGGGGGTCTTTATAGGCGAAGGGGCGGTGTCAGAAGTGGACCTGGTGGGGCTCACCACAGGTGGGCACGGCCAGGCCCTAGGCCGCGCCCCCTGGTGGTGTGGCCCCCCCAGTGGCTCCTCTCCGTCTCCTCTTCGGTTCTCTGGAAGCTTCGGTAAATTTCTGGACGTTCGGCTTTTGTTTCGTCCAATTCCGAGAATATTTCCTGTGTAAATTTTCTGAAACACAAAAATAGCAGAAAACAGGGAACTGTCACTATGGCATCTTGTTAATAGGTTAGTTCCGGAAAATGCATAAAAACGCCACGAAGTGTAACAAAACACTAAGCAAATGGTGTAAAAATAAGCATGGAGCATAAAAAATTATAGATACGTTAGAGACGTATCAGGCATCACACTGTCAATTACAAACACAACAAGTTCATCGGAAACTAAGTCGAACTACCGGCGGCCTTGCTAGAAGGGGCACCCGACGCACTACGCTTACGAGCCCTTGCCGCCGCCCTCTTTCCATTCCTTTCCGCCAGGAAGCTCGTCATCCGGGCAGACAAGTTACGGGCGCGCTCAAGGTAAGCCTTGGGAGCAATATCGCGCCCGTCCTTGTCCTTCGGATATGTGCCCGTGACCTTGTCAGCGTCGAACTCAACCCCGTGCATCATCAGCATAGAGAAGATAGACTCGGAGCCGATAGTTATCTGTCGGCGAACCGCAGCAACTAAAGGGTCCTCGCCGTCTGCCTTCACCGCCAGTGCTTCGAGGATGCCGGCCATGGTGTTGCTGGTCGACTCAGGGATGGAGATGTCGCGAACGCGGTCAAGTGTCGGCCGCACCTTCGCCAGGAGATCTTTCACTTCCTGGCAGAGGCGTTCAGCGCTACCAACACTCGACTCGAGCCCAGCGGGCTCCTCCATCGCCCTGGCATCCAATTCGGTAGCAGCTTCACAAAGAAGCAAGATCACCAATCAGGATTGGAAGTAATCGAAATGAATCACTTAATAAATAGATGGCAAAGGCTTACCGCGCAAGGTATCGAGGGCGGCCTGCAAGCGCTAGTGCAGGCCCTTCTCCTTAGACTCAGCCTCCAGGCGACGCTGAGTGGCAAGCTCCCGAGCCTTGGTCGATTCAGCTTTAAGCTGGGCAACCTCGTCGACCAGCCCATCAGTTTTGCCGTCAACACAGCTTTTTCGCCTTCAAGATCGTCCAATTGAGCTTTTAGTGACATCTTGTCGCTGGCCACCTGAGTCGCAATTCCTGCCCGTTCAAGGGATAGCACACTAAGAACAGAAGTAACAGGTGCCGAAATAAAAGCCAGATGGTAGAGGACATCACTTACGGCGCACATCTTCCAGCTGTGCTGATAGCCGACGGTTCTCTTCCTCCAGAGCAAGAAAGTTCTTGCACACCTTCGATAAGTCCCTGACAACGGGCTAAACGAGCAGAAGCAAAGATGAATCTCGAATAATTGTTTTGAGGGCAAGCCCAAGTGTGAACACTTAGACTCACCCTCGGGGCCTACTGATAGGCAAATATCAGAATTGTAAAACTAGGATCTTCGGGCTTACATGGCGTTTGGGACCGGAAGGTTCGCCGGAGGAGGAGACCAGAACAAGTTCTGGCTCGATCATCTTTTTCTTCAGAGGGGGCGATGGCTTCAGGAGATCCCCTGGCGTAGCGTCCCCAGCTGCCTTCTCCTACGAGTCCGCGGTCTGCACGAGGGTGGAATCATGGGGTCGAACTTGATATCGATCACGATCACCCTGGCTCGCCGAAGTCTCCCCGGTGGAAGATCTGAAGCAAGCGTCGAAGTCAATATGACGCAGTCAACTCAAGACAAAATCATACAAGAAAGAAGTTCGGTAGAGAAACTTACGATGCATCGAGACCAAACTTCGGAAGAATCTTCTTCCCAACTCGAAGAGGAGGGCGGCTGTCCAGAGGCTCGACAGGAATCACGCTGTCGCCATCATCACCAGAAGAGAAGTGGGTGTCACCAAGATCTTCTGAATCTTCGATGATGTCAGTATCCACAACCTGTTTCTTCTTTGCCGGCGCTCGCGACGGCGATGGAGCAGCACAAGTCGATTCTTCCGAAACCTCGATGAAATCGCGCCTAGGGTATTCACCATCTTCGGGTTGGGGCGGATAGCATTGAGCTATGTTAAAAACCTGAGCAAACACTCTCATTACCGTCGATCCTGGTCAACTAGAATGCAGCAGAAAAGAAACATTCAGCTAAGTCAAGGAGTATACCTTAGTGCGAGGGAAGGTCTTGCTAAAGGCCACCGCGCCAAAGATTTTCGGCACGATCGCTTTCTTCTTTATGTTGGTGACAGCGCGAACACTGTCATCAATCTCCGCTTCCTTTAGCTCGTCAGAGGAGATTCGTGTTGGGTCCTGGCGATCGGTGTAGTCCCACATGCAGTGGGCCCGAGCAGCAAGCGGCTGGACCCGACACTCTATGAATGTGCGAATGAGCTGGATGCCCGAAAGTTCTTTCTTGGGCGTGGCTTGAAGCTGCTGGATTTTCTCCATCAGAGGCTCTGTGATCTTCATTTCTTCATCAGAAAGCTCGTGCCTCCAAGACACCCGGGGTCGAAGAACGCTGGTGGCTCAAAACTCCTCAAGCCCGAAGTCTTCGCCAGCGGAGGACTTATCCTTGGCATAAAACCATTTTGTCCTCCAGCCGGGGTTGTTTTCGGGCGTCTGTAGGTTGAAGTATGGGACGGCCGGGTGCACCTGGCAGCTAAAGCCACCAGTCTGATAGCGCAGGGGGTGCCGGATGGCGAAAATCCGGCGCCAAAGCGCCCAATGGGGCTCGATCCCCAAAAAACATTCACAGAGCGTGATAAAACATGCAATGTGCAGAAATCGTATTAGGATTCAGATCATGAAGCTGAATCCCATATGCAAATAGAAGACCACGAAGAAAAGGGTGCGAGGGAAGCGACAACCCTCGGAGCATAAAGGCAAGAAAAATTACTCGGAAGCCTGGCGGCGGCCAGGGGATGATCTTCGGACCGGCGATGAGAGACTCCGCCGGATCGTTCTTGAGGAGGCTGATCTTCTCGGCGTTGGACAACTCCTTGTCCCCAATCTTGGTTTGCACCCAGTTGCCGACGACGGAGGTGTCAGTGTCCGCGGTCTTGGCCTTCTTGGCGGCGGCGCTGGCCATGTTCGAGCCTCTCTTGCCCATGGAAGCGGCGCTCACCAAAGCTCTGTAGGAATGGAGATGCAGAGGAGGCGTCGTGGGAGCTGGGGGAAAGGAAGAAGATGACGGCGGCGGAGTGGGGTGTACAGTTACCCCTCTGCTGTTATTTTTATCCCACTTCTGGAAATCATCGATCTATCCTAGCCGTCCATTGTGAAGGGGAAACGGCTGGACGGATCTAGCCATCCACGTGTCAGCGCCCGGGGAGCCGCAGCCTCCACTACGCACGGTAATTGAGGAGACCAGGCAGACTTTTTTCACACCCGCGCGGGACGTGTGGTCAAACTCAGTCAACAGCCGGGATGCGCGGATGCCGGGCCCATAGGATGTCTGGTCTTGTCTATGTCAGGCTATCCCTGCAAAGGATGGCGTGACAGCTCGAAGGAGCCAGGCGTCATCACTGATGTCATCACTTGCGGAGTAATTTTCTTTCGGCGGAAGGAACAAGCGCAATTCTGGGCCCTCATGTTTTCGAGGTATGTACTTTCGAAAGCCTAACTTCCTCAGTATTGGATGTTTCTCGAAGATCTTTCGCTTTCTTCGTGCTATTTGGATGCAAACATCGCCTTTCGAGCGGTCTTATTCTTTGCTTGCGGCCTTAGTTTAATCTGCCCGGGAGCCTTTCGGGTGGGGCCTTTGGACTACTCGAAAATATCCTTTTGCTTTAATCGACATGGTTTTGGCATTCGAACTGTGAATTTTCATCCTTGAACTGTCTATCATGGGCCAGCGGTGCTCCCATGTCTCTCGAATTAATGGCGTCGATCCTTCCTGTTTACTGTACTCGAGCAGGATGAGCTGTTTCGATCTTCGAGTGGTGGATTTTAACCCTCTGAATCATTTTCTGGCTGGCAACGCCCTCTTACTATTCGAGTCATGGCTATCGATTCTCTGATTATTTCTCTAGTTCGGCCTGCAGTGCCGCAGGATCATTCGAATAATGATTCCGTTAGTTCGAACAATCACGATCAACACTACATCTAACCATGGGCTGCAGTCCCCAGGTTATTTTCGATTCAGGGCCAGCAGTGCCTCAATTATGATTCGGGAGTGGCTTTAGCCCCCTGGATCCAATTCTATATTCATACACACACTCAAAATGCCCGAATCTTGGTGGCAATATACCAGTTCGGATGCCGTATGTCAAATACGAAGGTAAGTCCACGGTTTGCAACACCAAATGGCCCGGTATTCGTATCAAGCGCGCTCTGCCGAGAAATTTTCCATACCTACGGTATGAAGTTTGCACCGATGGACGCATCGGGTGCCTCACAATGAACTGGGCTTCGACCTGGCAAGTCCAACGTGGCTCGGGTCGAAGTAGCGCCAGCCCACGCGGGTTCGAGTCAGGGGACTCAAATCTGAGTAAGCTAACCGAATGTTTTTGCGGCTATGCAATTAACTGAGACCCGGCGTGAGTCTCAGGCCGGTTATGCCTATCCCCCTACAACCAAACTAAGCATTTTCGAGGCTCAGAATGAGTACTACTCGAATCAGCAGCGTCTACTAGACGCATTATTTGTATATTTGCTATGCCTTTGTGTTTTTACAGGTAAGGCGAATACAGCTCTGTGCAATCAAGAGGAGATTCGAATTAGAGTCCCTGCCATAGTCTTCGACTATCCCAGGCACTCGGGGGCTACTGACGAAGGAATGACAAATAGGCCCTCGATATTCGCCTACCTGGTTTTCGGTCCAGGAGGGACCACTGTCGAAGGGATCGCAAGGCCCATAAAGATAGTGGCCTGATGCGGCCTGGGAGCAGTACTTGGCGTACACGCAAAGGCTCGAAGAGTCCAAGTTGGAGTAGTTCTCGACTAGGGTTTGTTCAAAACCGATTCTATCTGTACTTTGCTTGGTGGACAATCCTGAGACCCAGCCTTCGCATATAAAAGGCTGGGAGGGAGGTCCCGAAGCGGCGAGACCCTTTTTTGCCACCTCACGCCGGAGTGCTTGAAACCTTAGAGCTCTCCACTTTCGGCTAGATCCAATCTACGCCGCCATTGTAACACCACCATTGTAGCCACCCCATCAATAAAAAGTCAGACAAGCAGGACGTAGGTCATTACCCTACCAAGGGGGCTGAACCTGGGTAAAACCTCGTGTCCCTCTGCTTTCGTCTGATCGCCGTCGAGTTCGTCGGATCCCACATACGCTCCATGTCTTGAAAGCCCACAAACATGGGCATTGCCGGGGTTGAACCTCGTCAACGACGAATCTGAACAGCGAGGAGGCGCAGATCCTCGCCGATAACCAGATCTTAGTCCCGCTGGCGTGGCACCTTCCACACGGCTGGAACGTGTCTGCCGGTGGCTACGCCATCTTGCCGATCCCGCCGGAGGGCCCGCTTCTGGACGACTACATCGAGCGATGCTGGGAAGCGCTGCTGCTAGAGCAGCGCGACCTCCCCAAGTGGGCACCGATGCGCACCGTCTGGCTGCCCATCCTGCTGAACAAGCGGGAGCTCGAGCTCACCCGCTACTTCAGACCCTACCACGGCTGGTACAATGTGACTGACCGTCAGGCATACTGGCACGGCTACCGCCCCGAGCGCCGCGCGTCGACACCGGCATGTGACTAGAGTCGCTCTGCGCTGATGCCACCTGCGAGGTCATCATCCAGGAGCGGTTCCTCGGTCGGCCGCGACGCTCCGCCCCTACCACACGTAGCCTCGCTGCTCCGGCGGGGTCGTCATCTGGGAAGGCCACGGCGGCTCTTCTTCAGCGCCGCCTCGCGTGAAGGAGGCCGAGGTCAAGGAGGAGATGTTGGCGCCGGAGGAAGACAAACGACCATGGTGGGTCAAGGAGCTCGCGATGGCGGTCACGGCGCGTCACCCCAACGACCCCGAGGATGAGCTGGGGCTCTACGTGCTGCAGGTGAGGTCGCTGAACGAGCCCCAGCTGATGGACGAGACCTCGGCCTCCTTCTGGTCGGCGGAGCAGAGCGGCGTCCTCCTCGACCTCACCAAGGACGACGACGACGATGGGCGGGTGAAGAAGGAGGTGAAGGACGAGTTCTAGCCGCCGGCAATAGGATTGCGGGGGCGGCTAGGTCCCTTTTTTTTGTTTAGCTAAATTTCGTAGTAATCCGTCCAAAACTTATCAAATATCAATGAAAACGATGGTTTCAAAATTATTTACAAATTTTGGGCCCGACGTTTTAGGGTCGCCGGTGTGAAAACCCAGCCCTAATTTTTAGAGAGGACATACCGGCACTCCCAAAACAGCTCAGGAGCGCCGATGGAGATGCTCTTATATATAGCCAGTGTGATCTATCGAACGACAGAGAGGTCACATTTCCATCTCGATCAATATATCTCTTGGCCTACAGGAACCACGAAGCAGATCTCAGCAGGCCCACACGCGAGCTAGTTTCGGAGGACCAAACCCATCTCCTCCACTAGCTGTGAACGGCCACAGCAACGCTGGCGTCCTGACTCTGGAAATGGTATCTCAGCATCTCCCGAGCTCGATTCCCAGCATCTCCGTGTTTGATCCCCACTGATGCCAAAGAAATGGCATCTTTGCCATACCATCACGTTTGACAGCCCCTATAAACTGAAGCCGTCTCTTTTTCGTGTAGGCACCACAACTATAGCTAGTTTTATGTTTCCGGGTCCAAGGGTTTCTTGATTTTGGACAATGATATTTGATATAGACGGGGTACTTGTCGAAAAATGATTGACAAATGCTTCTAGATATGTATGCTCTAAAAAAAACTGCTTGTAGGTACACACGCTTTAATTTTATGTTCTGATAAGGATGGCGGCTGCATATATAGCAAAGATCTGGTTGAGTTTTTCATTTCTTATGTAGTTTAGGTTGTGGACTTCATTTTTCATATGATAGTAACTTTGTAATGAACAAATGATCACCATTGGGAGTGCGCATTTCGAGCTGCACAACTTCATTGTCTAAGCAGGACATATGTGGCATCTGTACACTTTCTTCAGGTTTGCAGACGCACTTGTTCAGCTAATCGATCCTAGCTAGGCGCCTAATTACATAAAATAGAAAAGCTGGTACCAGACTGCAAAATCGCAAGCACACCTTCATTTCTACTCCACCACCTATATATACACTTCCTGCCCAAGCCCACCTTCTTCAAACCTCATCGCAACAAACACCAAACAACCTGCCTCCTATCTTGAACAACCGCCCACACCTCACCGCCGCGGCAAATGGAGCTCCTCGACGTGGTCCCGGCGGACGCCATCGCCCTCCACCTATACTCCCTCTCCGCGGCGGCCAGCACCGTCGCCTCGCTCTTCGCCTGGCTCGTCGCCGCACTCGCCGCCGCCGTCGGCCTCTGGCGCATCCGCGCGGTCGGCTCCTCCAACAAGTTACCCGGCGCCGGCGCCCGCAGCACTCTCGTGGACGTCGACGAAAAGCAGATTCAGTCTCTGCCATCGCCTGTCGTCGACGAGCCACGGACGGCACGTGACGAGCTGTCGGAGCCGGTGTCCCCGTTTAGCGAGCCGAGCTCGCCGTCCAAGGTCCGGTTCACGGCGTACTACGGAGGTTCCGGAGCTGGCGGCGACGACGGAGTGGTGGACGGCACCAAGAAATGTGCGGCCAGGGACGATGACGATGACGGCGTGTCCATCGTCGACGACGTGAGCGCGGCCGTGCCGAGACGGACGGCGTCGATGAGGATAAGGCCTACGCCTTCGACGGCGGCACTCGGCTGGGAGGAGAGGGAGATGGCCGTCAGGAGGAGGGGTGATTTGGGGTGGTACCGCCACCTTGACATGGCTGTGCTCGACGGGAGCGTCGTCAGGTTGTGGGACGGCAAGGCGATTACTGCAGTGACATCGCCGAGGGCGCGGCGGTGGAGGGCAGGATTGGAGCTGGACCTGTCGCTATAGCCTATAGAGAAATGTCTGTATAATGTGGTGTAGGATTATTGGGATGTTATTAGGGGTGAATATGGCAATTTTGTCCTCTAATTTGGGCATGTCATGTGTATGTATTTATCTGAAGAGGGACAAGGCTGATCTCAACAGCCCTCATCTCAGGAGATAAATGGAAATTTGGCAAATGCCAGAGTATTAGTTAACTATTGCTAAGCTCCTTGCTTACATTTTCATGTTCTACCGTGTCTTCCATTCCATCCTTCTTTCCTTTTTCTGGGTGTTTATCTGATAAATGATGGTTAATAATGCATTTTCACATGTTTTTTAAGTACACTGATTTTTTGCTTGTTAGCTTCAGTTCTCCACTGATTGAGTTATCTTACTGAAAATTTGTACAAGAAAACCAAGGTTGTTGGGATGTGAACTTGCAAAATCAGTGTAGCTTTTGTACTTTTGCATTGTGTATCATATTTCTATGAAGCTAGTTTTTTTAAAAATATTTCTATGAAACTTGAAGATTCAAACGGAGTACTATAACATATACTTTTGTTGGGAATTGAGTATAATATTTATATCTTTGCACAATTTGTGGAAACTCAGTCATATGTAGGTGCGCCTATCTAGGTGCGAAAACTTTCAATCCCGCATTGCAGAAGTAAATTTCATAGGTCAGCTTTTTTTTTTTTGTACAGCATAGGTCAGCTGATAACGCTCGACATTTTCTTCGACACAAAAGAACCTTTTCATTGCAACGTACAGACCTTGGTTATATTGTTAACTGAGACCATATATACGGCAGGTTGCATAACATACTATATAATCATGGTGATGTATCATGTATGGACCAACCCGGTTTACTTGTTGCATTAGCAAAGTTGCTAAATGATTCGCCGCTTTTCCGGTCAATGGAATTCAGTGAACCACCTTTGAATATCACACTCCTTGTGGTAGTGACAATGTGGCAGGTATCACCCCTTGATTTTCTCCCATTCATCTCCTGCCACAGCATCTTGCCAAATATTGCAGTAGGTTTAGCAACATCAATGTCACTACTTCTGTTTTTTTCCTTTACGAATTATTGTCATTCTCAAGCCACACAAATCTCATGGTTATGGACCTTTTGGTGGCGGTGGAGAAAACAACAGCATGTGTTGCTTTCCAATAGATATAAGTCGATAGTGATAGAGATTTTCAAAAAAAAAAAGTCGATAGTGATAGATTGGTATGTAATCATAATTCTTAGAAAATGATGGGATCAGAATTATGCCATTGTTATGACAGAGTTAATCCTTTGCCTAAAACTATAAATGAAGGAAGATGCTCGCATACAACGTACAGACCTTGGTTATATTGTTAACTGAGACCATATATACGGCAGGTTGCATAACATACTATATAATCATGGTGATGTATCATGTATGGACCAACCCGGTTTACTTGTTGCATTAGCAAAGTTGCTAAATGATTCGCCGCTTTTCCGGTCAATGGAATTCAGTGAACCACCTTTGAATATCACACTCCTTGTGGTAGTGACAATGTGGCAGGTATCACCCCTTGATTTTCTCCCATTCATCTCCTGCCACAGCATCTTGCCAAATATTGCAGTAGGTTTAGCAACATCAATGTCACTACTTCTGTTTTTTTCCTTTACGAATTATTGTCATTCTCAAGCCACACAAATCTCATGGTTATGGACCTTTTGGTGGCGGTGGAGAAAACAACAGCATGTGTTGCTTTCCAATAGATATAAGTCGATAGTGATAGAGATTTTCAAAAAAAAAAGTCGATAGTGATAGATTGGTATGTAATCATAATTCTTAGAAAATGATGGGATCAGAATTATGCCATTGTTATGACAGAGTTAATCCTTTGCCTAAAACTATAAATGAAGGAAGATGCTCGCATACTGATGAGTTGTTAGCATAAAACCGCGACATTTGAGGCTAAATCACGGAAAACCACGACTTTACGTTTCAATTCCAAAAAACCGCAGGTATTCAGCTAATTTTTTGCAATGTCCACTGATTGTTGATTTCTGGCCGATTAACAGCGTTTCCGACATGCGGGTCCCACTTGTAAGACCGACAATCAGAGGTGATCTGCAGTATGTGTGAGTGATACTACCACAGGAATATGCTTGGACATATGCTATACTTGGTAGGTGGTTTAATACCCACATGATTGTTCAAGCTCAGATTACTCAGCCCCTCAGGTTTATTACAGCAAAGCTGCTAGCATCTCTAATACCCGATAGTCATCGCAGAGAAGGCATGTTTTCTACAAATAAAACATAGAAGTCGCACAGCTACATGCGCTGCCGGGCTGCTTCATCCACACCATCGCCGGCGAAACCATCGACAAGCAAGACCTCTCCTACTTCGTCGTTGAAGCATGGGTTGAGCAGCTGGAGGACGTGCCCACTGAGAGCCCAAGCAACGCCAGCACACACTAAACCTACCTGCAATGGGAATCACACCTGTGAACCTTGATGACCAGATGCTGCTGATTACAGCCGAGGAGGTCCGTGGGGCGATCGCTGACATGCCGTCAGACAAGGCGCCAGGCACCGACGGTTTCACCGCGCTATTCTTCAAGAGATGCTGGGATATAATCCATTATGACATCATGAGAGCGATCCAAGCGCTGGAATACAGAACATCAAGGCACCTAAACCTGCTAAACTCAGCTACCATGGTACTGTTGCCAAAAAACCCTGAGGCAGCGCACCCAAGTGAGTTTCGGCCAATCAGTTTGATCCATTTCTTCGCGAAGATCTTCACAAAGATTTTGGCCCTGCGACTCCGCCCAAGGATGCATGAGCTTGTCAACCCCTGTCAGAGCGCCTTTATCAAGAATCGTGCCATTCATGACAACTTCGTCTTGGTACGGGCACAGACCAAGCTGCTAAGGCAGAAGAAAACACCCGCACTCCTGTTGAAATTAGACATCAAAAAGGCATTTGATTCGATCTCATGGGAGTTCCTGCTTGAGGTGCTAGAAGCCAAAGGTTTTGGGCAGAAGTGGAGAGACTGGATAGCTTGTCTGCTGCTTACGGCCAGCACGAGGATCAGTGTAAATGGAGCACTCACTGAGCCCATCTCGCACAAGCGTGGGCTCAGGCAAGGAGACCCATTGTCGCCTTTACTTTTCGTCATCACAACTGACATATTGGCGACAATGTTCTTACTCGCTGACCAGCGTGGCACTCTAAAGAGGAACAGATTCTTACAGCCTAAGAACAGAATCTCAATGTATGCTGACGATGTAGTTATTTTCAGCGAGCCTGACCTTGAAGATCTCAACTCCATCAAGGCTATCCTGGATTCCTTCGGAGAGGCATCAGGCCTGAGCACAAACTTTAACAAGAGCTCCATCATCCCAATACACTGCCAACAGTTGGACATCACCCCGCTGGCCGCTGCTCTCAACTGTCCCATCAGAAGTTTCCCCTGCACTTATCTTGGCCTGCCCCTCTCTGATCGACGCCTGCGTAAAGACGACCTGCAGCCTGCCATTGATAGGCTGGCCAGCAAAGTGAAGGGATGGAACAAGGGCAATTTCTCCATTGATGCTAGGCTGCTCCTCGTCAGACACGTCCTATCTGCTATGCACATCTACCAGCTGCTCGTCATTGACCCCCTGTCTGGCTTACGAAGGCAATTGACAAGCTTTGAAGAGGTTTCCTATGGGACAACGACGAGCTTGCGGCAGGAGGAAAATGCCTTGTGAAATGGGCTAACGTTTGCAAGCCGCTTGATTATGGGGGACTCGGCATCACTGACCTAAAGCACAAATCCATGGCCCTCCAGGTTAGGTGGCTGTGGCAGTCCTGGACCGAACCAGATAAGGCATGGCTAGGCCTTCCGATCAATGTTGGCGACAGTGTTCTACAGCTTTTCAACCGGTCTGTCATATTTAACCTTGGTGATGGACAAAGAATCAGCTTTTGGAAAGATCCTTGGTTGGGAGAACAAGCTATTCAGACTATCGCCCCCGACCTGTTCAAGCAATGCACCAAGCGCAACCTGACTGTTGCCCAGGCGCTGCTCGATGGAAGATGGAGGCGGCATTTCCGGCGCGGACTAACTACCGTCGCACTGGAACAATTCCTCCTGGTCCATGACAGACTTGAAAGTGTCCAGCTTCAGCCTGGTGTGCATGATACCGTGACTTGGCGATGGACTGCAGACGGGCAGTACTCTGCAAGCTCCGCTTATGAGGCGCAGTTTGAAGGCCATCCGACAAGTCGTTTCCGGAAGCTGATATGGAAAAGCGAGGCGCCGCTAAAATGCCGCATCTTTGCATGGCTAGCGATCCTCGGCAAATGCAACACTGCAGACACCTTGGCTAAGAAGAACTGGCCCCATAACGCCGCTTGTGTGCTCTGCCTTGGTGAGCCAGAGACTGCCATCCATCTCCTAGCAACTTGCCCGGTTGCGATCAGAATTTGGTGCAAGATTCTTGCATCTGCCAGACTGCCGCTGAGGCTAGCACCGGGACCTGGAACTAGTAATCTGCAAGACTGGTTGCACCTCACTCGTCGGTCTCAAGACAGAGCTATAAAGAAGAACTGGATCTCCCTTGTTCATCTGGCCTGGTGGACAATTTGGAAAGAGCGCAACGCAAGAATTTTTCAGAACAAAGCGGCGCCTCTGAACCAAATTCAGGCGAGATTGATTGAAGAAGCCACCACCTGGGCAAATGCGGGAAGATCTAGGGCATCGATGTTGTTAAACAGACCGAGAGAGCCTGACTAAACATGGCAGCCCTTTGCATTAGGCTTTTGCTCTTAGCTTTCTTTCCTGTTTATTTCTTTTCATATTTCTTTTGGACCCTCGTACATCTTGTACTCCCTTCTAATTGAATGAAAAGCAGGCCAGGCTGCCTTTTCGTCAAAAAACTTTCCCTTCTTTCATCTTTGTACTTCTTCATCGAAATGCCACAAACAAAAGGTCGGTCCAAGTACAATCCTCGAACCGAAAGTCTTGCAAGTCGCTTAGAAAAGGTTAGCGTGATACTCTCCACCGATGATAAGGTATACCTTAGAATAGGTACTGCATCTTTTGGAATTTGGAGCAGTTGGAAACTTGGACGTCAGGCGAACCGAACCATGTCCGGCATGGCTCCAAAGGAGGCACGATCATACGCAGACATCGATTCCACTTCTGTCTGTATCCCAAGCACTTGGCTGCGCAACGGCAGAGGGAGAGGCGGAGCTTCATCGCGGGGTTGCTTTCGGTTTCACTGCATATCTTGCACCGGCGGACGACGTCAAGCTGAGGAACTTTGTGCGGGCGTGCGGCAGCGGCAGGTATGGCGTACGTCTATTCCAGAGGGACGTCCATGTCTTGTGTCTCCTTTGGTCGCTGCTGGAGCCAGGCCAGAAGTTCGTCTTAATATCAGGGTTACTTGTGTGTGCATGCTCTGCTGACCGTATATTTGCGTGTCGTCTCGTTGCCACTGGAGCCCGGCCGAGTACTTCTTTCTGTTTCTAAATAGTATAAAATATTTAAGTTGTTTTTATATAGACTAGACTAGATATAGACTAAAGTGAATAAATAGATAAACTAAAAATGCATCTAGATATATGTTATTTTTAAAAAGCTAGAACATCTTATATTTAGGAATGAAGTAGAATCTATGTGGTCTCATTGGATAGCGATACTCGGGCCCTCTCATGGCAGCACACATCCACTACTTTTGTGACATAAGGACATGTTTGGTTGCATTGTCCAACCAATATTTATGGGTATAAAAATTCGTTGTTTGGTCATGTGGGACGGATGTAAATTGTGCATTGTATGGTTCCAGCTTGGAGAATGATCATGGTAGAATGGCCGAATCGACTGCTTTTGTGGAGCCACTCTTGTTCGGGTCTAAAAGGAAACGGGCGTCCCCCACGTGGTGGCCGGTGGCCTCGGACGGTGCGGTCTGTTTCTTGGTAGGTAGCAGTTTGTTATGCTCATATTTCTTAATCTTCTTTGCATGATCCCCTCTAATTTGTAATGGTGCTTTGATCCGACATAAACTTTATACGAAAAAGATGCACATTCCATTCCCGCAATTTGTTTCTAGTTTCATTGATTATTAATTTTCAAATTAGGGAGCCTTCTAGACGATTGTTTGAAATTCACTACACATGTTCAACCCTTTCAAATTTTCCTTCCATAGCAGTTTCATCTCGTTTTTCGCACAACCTAGATGTTGTATGAGTATTAGTTTTGACATTACAAAATATTATATCTATCAGGGGCGGACCCAGGTATAGGTGAGTGGGGGCCTAGCCCCCCAGTTAGTTTTCTCAAATCTAGTTAAATTTGTTCATACTTGAGCAAAAAATGTTTCAAAATTTATGAATTTATCCTAGAAGTGCCCCCACTCACATGTTTTGCCCCCACTCACATGTTTTGCCCCCACTCCAAAAAAAATCTGGGTCCGCCACTGATATCTATATGTTCCTACTGTATTATACTCTAAGGTGTTCACTTGTGCGCACTTACTCTCTTGATCATCTATGTTGCTAGTCCATTGTTTCACGATGAGGTCTACATGAAAGATGTGGATCAACAATGCGATCTCATTGCCACAATCAATTCTGAAATTTGTTCCCTATAACTCATCAATTTCATGTTCAAATTTTGACTATTTGCATGAATTTTGTCAAGTTCGTTGCACAAGGTTGTTTAAAATTTTGTTTTACCACTAGATTTATCTCATTATTTCACAGAACTACCAGATTGTAATTTTTTATATTTTGTGGCTCATAGATGAAGCTGTTCCAAGTGTGGTGGTGTGATATAAATTCACCATATATACAAGAGGTGAAAGTAAACATCAGCGTGCACGTACCCAAGCAGTCAAACTTTGCATCTCCGGAGCATAACGATTTAAATCAACACTGCACTTGTGTTTCTTTTCTCATGCGATACAAAGCAATACATGCAACAAAACGATCTACGGACCCAACGCTATCGCTCCTCAAATCCTCGTCCATCGGGCGGTTCCAGATCCAAAAAAACACCCTGGCGATCCCGTTTCTCCCCTTCCTCTCCGATCGCTATTCTGGCGTCATGAGGGAGGGGAGCCCTGGTTCTCGTTTGTGTGTGTTTTAGTCCTAGGGTACTAGGTTTTCAAGTTTCCTATGTCAACTTCATGGTGGGCGGATGTTGATGGTGCTAGTTAGAATAATGGTCTCCCAACCCATGCTCCTATTCATCAGTGGCGATGCTGGCGCCGATGAGAGGTTTGTGCAACCCAAACTGTTGGAGTGGCTTCTATCCGGCATTGCGTCATGGCGTGATGACAGTGATGTGCTGCTCTTGGAGTGTGGCGGCGGGCTTGACTACTCCATGTTTGCGGAAGAAGGTGGGGGTTCCGGCCGCCTAAAGGGCAAGGTGGCGCTGGCCCCGGATCCGGTGTTGTAGAAGCTCATAGGGCTCTTCCGGCCGATGTTCCTTATAGGGCTAGATCCAGTCTTATGGAGCTAGTGGCTATCGCGGCTCATTAACGCCTCATGGCTAGAGGTTTCTTCTGCGCCAATGAGTGGATCAATGCAAGTGCTCCTCTTCTCCGGCGACGGCGAAGGGTTTGTGCTTGATAGTTGTTGCGATGGTACATTGAAGCAGTATAACCAGTTGCATCCTTTTTATGTTATGTTGCTTATATGTGTACCAACTCTGTATCATAATGTTTACCAATATAAGTACTGTATGCATACGGGCGTAGATCATAAAAAAGGATCTACTGAACATGGCTCTGACCTGATTTCCTCATATCCATGCTCCCATATTGTCATATGAGGACAAAAAAGGACCCATGTAATCAAACATGCTACAAGTCGGTTTTGCGGGGCAGAATTTTTTTTATCTTGGAGTCACATGAGCTTGAGGCTCATGCTTTTCAAAATGTGTGATTGTGTGCGTGGGGGTGGGGGGTGGGGGCATACATGCGTGTATGGTTGCCTTCGCGAAGGCGTGTACGTGGTTCCAGCGAAACCGTTCCATGACAGGCTAGGTTCAACAAATAATGAGCCATGTTCTAGTTAAACAGACGAGACGCAAGAAAATTTTAAAAGAGTATGTTGGTGAATTCACATAGTCAAGCTCAATATAAATCGTGATTGGCTGCCTAGGTGAGGATTGGTGAGGTCACCTCATGTGCAAATAACTCGTAACCACTTCATCTATGATTTTGAAACAAACAATTCCAACATTGAAGTTTTATGGAGAGAGAAGATGAATTTGCTAGTAGAAGGGAAAAAATACCAACCACGTGGGACTAATTTGCTTGCAAATTAAATTGATCCCGAGAAACATCAACTGAAAACACAAAACAGAAAAACCACATTTGCAAAGGTTGGAATTGATCATGACAAAGCAATCATCTCGCCACTGTAGATTTTTTTTTAGTGTAGAAAGCATTGTGAACCAAAGTATTGGAGCAAAGAGAAAATGATCTAAAAAAGTTGGGTGAAAGATAAGCAAGAAGACATAGAGTGAAGACATATGGAGGGACAAGGCAATTTCATTTCATTTTGCTATATGTATGCGGTATAAAAATCATTCTTTTCTTTATCTCCCATAATAAGAAAAAAAATTGGTAGTACATCCGTGTGTACAACACCTAATATTGTGGGTTCAAACCCTACAGAGCCTGATTTTGTTCTCGTTACATAAAATAAAAAGAATTAACAAAATGGAATGTATGGCTATTGTTCTTGACCCAAATCAAATAAACTAATAGAAATACTTGATTTGGAGATGACGAATAATACAATTCATATACCCCATTTAATGAACTCATAACCGATTCGCCTATCTTTTTCAAAACAGAAACTTACAACATGAGAGTCAAAAAAAGAGAAAGCTACTGGTCAAATGAATATTGAAAATATTAACGGTGATAAATTTTTCAAAATTTATCTCAAAAGTCTGATGGAAACACAAAACTAGAGTGTCATGGTTAAACAAAGTTGGAATTTATTGCACAAATAAAATCGCTTTGTCGACCTACATATTTTCCAAGTACAGGTCATCGCGAACCAAAACACTCCTATAGACATCTGGAGATAAAAAGTGTGGTGAGGAAGAAGCAGTAGCCCAAAAAATATGAGCACTTCACTTAGCCAGCGAGCGCCAACATTGAAAAATGCTCAACCAGATCTATTGAGAATGACCTATTTGACAAGTCCTTTGGTGTTATAATATTTGTCTTGGGGGTTTTAAGCTGCATGTCATGCCTGACCAGTAAGATGCAAGTAACCAAACAACCTATAGTTGCATCTAGCCGACTAATCCAACCAACCAAGCACCATAAACATTAAAAAGATTTATATAATCTAAGGGCCTAGTTGGTCTTGATGCAGCCATGCAGGTAACCAAACACGCTCATAGATCTAAATTTTAAAATTGTTTAGTTCCATGAACAAACGAGAACACTCTGCACGTCGAGAATCCGCCAACCCTACGGTATATCGCCTATGAGTTAGTGTGACTCAAACAAGCAATTGTTGTTTCACTAAAAAAGCAAGCGATAGTTAGCAGTTTCTCACGACGAATGCAAGTTCTTTCTAAATACTCTTCATGTTGTTCTTCTATTTCCTTTTTCTTGAATGTTTATTTTTTCTGTTTTTCTTTATGTTTTTTTTATTATTTGACTTTGATTCTTAGTTTTTCCAATTTCATTTTTTGGTAAATACACGAATATTGTTTAAAACATATAAATTTTATATGCATGACAATTTATTTTTATATACATGAAAATTTATTTTCAACAAAAATAATTTTTGTGGCGGGAGGACTAGGGAAACAGTTTCTACAGAATAACTTGCTCGCTTTATTAATCAAAGACCAAAATTACAGGAATCAACATTAAATCATGGGGTTCGAAAAGCCACAGATGGCGCCCCTGGCCTAGAGAGAGAGAGAGAGAGCATGACGAGCTAAGTTATGTGCTTCAGTGTTTGACTTCCGTCCTTCATGAGTGAAAAGGGCAGTTTCAAAATCCCTTCGATGCAAACTAATCTATTTTATTTTTGGAGTTTAGCACCCACCAGAATCATCTGCAATATCTTTGATAATCTATTGACAATCGCTAGCAACCATAATTATTATGACTAGTAGATCATCAGCAAGGTGAAGGGCCTCTCGACAGGCTAAAGCTTCGAGTGTTGGAGGATCACTCACATCATCAAAGACCATAGCCAAGGAACCAACGTACCTACCATCTCCATCTCCGAAAATCGCTGCTACTGCTCCTTTACCTCCAGCTCTAGAGACAACAACATCGACATTGCATTTAATTATTCCCGCAGGCGGTGGAATCCACTTGGGTGCGTGACCAACAGTTGGTGTTTGAGGTTTAGCACTAGTCGTTGTCCTTGGAATCACAGTTAACTCCTCTGTGTATCGGCGAACAAAATGATGTGTTGATAAAGGGCTTTGAAAAACCCCTTCATGGATTGCTTTGCGATGAGCTGTCCAAATTGCCCACAAAGTTACCAATACTTTGATGAACTCCGAATATCTCATTGAATCCATGATGCAAAAAATCCATCTCTTGACATTAGGTTCAGTAGTTGCAACCAGATGGAGTGCCGACACACATCTCACCGTATGACACTTAATGAGGGAGTGCCGACAGGAGTCCTGTTGTCCGCACAAGCTACAAGCATCCATGGTGGCCATATTACGATGATGTAGTAGATTAGCTGAAGGTAAAGTTTGCGTTGCAAGTCGCCACAAGAAATTTTTATCTTTGATGGAACCTTTACTTTCCAAAGCGTTGTCTAACTTTTCCTTTCTCCTGTGGAATCTGAAACTGAAGGTCGACCCTCTAGCCAAGCTTCATTCCTCGGCTTTGTTTCTACTAGCATGCGATATTCTGATCTCACAGAGAAGGCCCCCTTCTTTTCGTGTGTCCAAGCCCAGAAGTCATCAACAACACGAGTGCATAAAGGAAGACCTAAGATGATTTCCGCGTCCGTACTCACAAAAACTTGTTGTATCTTTGTTTTATTCCAAGAAGCCGTCGTGGAATCGATCAGATCTGACACCAACACTAGTGGTTCATCAGAGAGGCAAGTGATGGGCCTCATATTTCCAAACCTCGAAAGCCAATTCTGATCCCATATCCTTGTACTCTTGCTATCACCAATCCTCCTAACCAGGCCTTGGACTAATACATCCCTCCTTTCAATGAGAGCCCCGCCAAATTTGGCTAGGGCTAGAACCAAGACTTGCATCCAAAAAATCAGTGTTTGGAAAAATAGACTGCCTTGACAATCCTTGCACTGAGCATGTTGGGGTCTTGCAAAATTCTCCATGCCTGCCTTGCTAGAAGAGCTAGATTAAAAAGTTCAGTGTCCCAGAATCCTAATCCGCCATATATTTAGGCTTGGTCATCTCCTCCCACGAAACCCAAGCAGTTTTACGTGCACCATCCTTACTACCCTACCAAAACTTTCTAATAAGAGAATCTGTATGTTGGCATAGACCTCTGGGAAGCTTAAAGCATGCCATAGAGTAAATAGGACCGCTGAAGCTATAGCTTTGATCAACACCTCTTTTCCCCCTGCTGAAAAAATCATCTCTATCCACCCCTGAATCTTCTTTCAAACAAGGTCCTTTAAATATTTGAAAGCTCCGTTCTTGGACTTTCCAACATCTATAGCCATACCCAAATATCTTTCACTCAAACTTTCATTAGATGCATTGAGAATTCCTTTTATCTCATCACGAATCATTTGAGAACACCCTTTGCTGAAGAAAATAGAGGATTTCCCCAAGTTAATTTTCTGTCCTGATGTCTTTTTTTTTAGAATCATCTGTCGTGATGTCTGACAATATAACCTGAGAGACTACAGAACAACTGTAACCCAAGAAGGAGGCCGATGGGTCGATTTAGGAGAGCCCAATATGGTGCTACTTGTGGGCCGATACACACGAAGAAAATTTGGCAAGCAAACCGTAGCGCCGCAGCCTCTTGGACTCGGCAGCCGGCAGGTGCGGCTAGCCGCCGCCGGAGTCCCCATTGCAACAGCGCGCCGTCCACACCACCATGGCAACCGTTAGACGAGGCGGCATGCCGGGTGCACCAATAACTGCAAGTCGCAGGGCACAACGAAGAAGCACAGATTCCACTCGGTTGGTGTAAATTCTCTCCCAAATTGGCTGTTCCTTCCTTTCTTTTTCATCCTTGCATACTCCAACATACAGTAGTAGACCGCATTCGCAAAGAGGAAAGTTTCAGTATACTGCCATACTGGAGTTTATTAGCAGCAGACAGGCACATGAATGGAACGCCTGAACGATTTACATTCAGAATGGCAGCCTCCGGCCCTTGTATGTATGCTTTAGCATTTCATAGGTAACTACCTAAACTATACTGTGTACACGTATATCAGTATCTGGGATCTACCAACTCTTTACCCTGCCTCTTTCCTTCTTTCTTGGATGTAGCCTTCCTTTACTAATTTTTTGTTAATATATAAATGGCACTAATACTAACTACCCTCCCTAGTTGGCTGTTCTTCTTTATACTATGTACAGTTCCAGATCAGGAAGAGAGAGGTCACTCGTCAGTTTGCTTTGCTTCTGTGCAAAAAATTCCTTCTTCTTCACCGCTACCTAAAGCTATGCAGATTAGAAGGATTATTAATGGTCTTTCTATCAGAAGTACTCCTTGTGGAAATCGAAGCGAGTCGTCGTCTTGTGGCTCATCTCATGGGATAGGTTCTTCAGTTCTTTGGCCAGCATCGGTGCGCCGCAGTAGAATACTCCTGCATGAATCAGAACCATTCTTGGTGAGCATGACTGCGCATAGTTGATCGATGGACATCACTTGGTTTCAACAATATTCCTGACATCAACTGAGGTAAATGAATTGGCTGTTTGAGCGAAAGATCATACCAACTGTTGCGCTCGGGTGCTTTGCAGCAATTTTGGTGAAGACTTCCCTCCAGTTTGGTCTGGCAAAGTGTGTCCTCACCTGTCAAGTGCAGAGCAGATGTTCAGTTTACAGGCAGCAGACATGAAAAAACAAATTAGACGTCAAATTGTTCGTGTATTAGTTCTCCCCAACAGCCAAAGAAGCCTTTTATTTATTCTCAAAGAAGTGCCTATATGGTGAATACTGCTAGCCATCAACCTAAAGAAAACAAGTTTACCCTGGTGCCCGAGACGATGTCGACACCATGTTTGGCATGGTTCAGAGCTTGCACCATCGACAACAGAGTTGTCCGTGCATCACGCTCCTCATACACACTCGTCAGATAGTTGTGCAGCTCAATGACACCCTGATAGAATTGCATGACAAGTTGTTCATCAGTAAGTACAAATGGTTGCTGGGCTATCAGTAAAATGAAGGCATGCAAGGATGGCACTATGGCATCATAAACTCCTACCTTCTTGTCCATTTCAGCAACCTCATTCATCACTCCTTTGAACCATTCAAATGACAATGGCTCGCGAGTAACCCAGTAGAAATGTGCACGGCTTGTTCTGTATGCTCTCTTCCTGTTACTGCTAGCTGTTGAGACACTGAAGCTGTTGGCGCTGTCCTCGGACCTACTAGTTTGAGTAGTCTCCATTGCCAAGTCCTAATATTTAGAAAAAAAAATCATGTAAGCTATAGGAGGAAGAAGCAACTCAGGACTGTCAAAATGGGAACAACATATGTCGAAGCAATACCATCAACTCGTCAGCTAACTTAATATTGTTCAGCAGGTCCCTCAGAATGCTTATGAACGGTGTTGCTCCAATTCCGAGGCCAACAAGAAGCAGAACATCGTAATTTCTGAAATCCTGTGCAGGGGCACCGTATGGACCATCTACGAGCAATTTTGGCAAGCTGTGTCGCACATAAAGAAAAACAATCAGTTTCTTGTCTGTCATGTATAGAAAGCATCCATGGAAAGGGGCAATGGCTGACCTTCTTGGTTCTGCCGCGCCTAACTCGCTGAACGAAGCTCTTCTGTTAACGTGGGGTGAGAAGTAGTTCTCAACAAATATGCGTTTGAGCTCTTGCGTCCAGTCTCCATTTGTGCGAATGTGAACAGTGAGGTAGTCATCTCCAGGAGCTGAAGTGATGGAGAAAGGATGCCTGAACAAGAAAAACAGAGCAGAAGCAGGTGAATTCTTTGCTACTCCATTGAAAATAAAACAGAGCAGAAGCAGAAATGG
Organism: Dactylis glomerata; assembly: GCA_007115705.1. Lineage (NCBI taxonomy): Eukaryota > Viridiplantae > Streptophyta > Magnoliopsida > Poales > Poaceae > Dactylis > Dactylis glomerata. Next base: position 4,639,787 of record QXEO01000555.1, read on the forward strand.
AGTAGGAACAAGATTAAGTAGAGGAGAAGCAAAAGGATGGCTATACGCACCATTCAAATGGAGAGATCAACGGACACTGAAGAAAGATATATTGTCCACTCCTATATCGAAATCCGTAGGGCTTTGACATTGTTATCGTCAGCACACTCCCAGGTAGAAGGCACACCTGGGAAAAATTGATTTATATAAGAACATGCACTTGGTAAATGGATAAATACTTTGTGCGCATAATTTCCTATTTAAATTTCACAGCTTCGCTTATATTCCTAAAACGATTATGAAAAAAAGCTGAAACTCATGAAACAGGTTATCTAACACAATAAAAATCACCGTGTTATTATTCATGCTAGTACCAATGATTAAACCTATTGATTTAGAGAGAAAATATATGATGTTACAACGGGTAGAGGAACACTCACATAATAAAGAAATCAACAATGAACCCAAAATCGTGGACTTGTCAAGCATGATAGTTATTAGAAAGGGACAGGCAATTTCTGAGGGACAGAGATGCTCGAGTAAAGGCTATATTCTACTACAGATGTTTTGGTAGTGGCAATACCATTTGTATCCTGGAAGGCCACACAACATTGACCATTTCTCGTGTGCACATATAAGATCCTTTCAGTTTCTCAGCCATGTGATCTACAAGTTAACATGATGGATCCAAGAACTTGGAACTTGTAATGGAGATCAATAATTATAATTTGGTTCCAGTTGTTGATGGCACTGTAATAGTTATATAGTACCAACCAACCCACTTATATTAGAGCTATGTGTGTGAGTGCAATTGGTCCCTAAACACCAGGTTCACTTGTGCAGAAATTCAGCACATTCTTAATCATATCAGTGGTAGTACATCTCTTCATTGATTTTATATTCGTCGACAGTGATGCATCTTAAGAAAGCTGTGCTCCTATACACAACAGTAATTCAGCTCTAGCACCTACTTACCTTAAGAACTTGGAACTTGTAATGGATCAATAATTCGAAATTGGTTTCAGCTATTGATGGCACTGTATTAGTCTTATCACACCAACCAATCAATTATTAATATTAGTGCTAGTATGTGTGTGAGGGCACTTGGTCCCTAAAGACCAGGTTCGTTTGTGCAGAAATTCAGCACATACTCCCCATCATGTTAGTGGTATTACATCTTTTTATTGATTTAATATTCGTGGATAGTGATGCATCTTAAGAAAGCTGCGCTCCTACAAACAGCAGGAATTCAGCTCTATAACCTACTTACCTTTAGGATCTTGACAGGATGGGCATTTGAGCGCAGGGCCCGCAGCATCCTCTCGCCGACGTAGAGCACCAGCGGGACAGAAATGTACATCCACGTCTGAAAATAACCAGGAGACCACAACGTTAGCGGGCTACAAATGTTAGGACACTGACCCCATGTTGAACGCTCCAGACAAGAGCCAGCCATTGCAATGATTGAATGTAGTGCACAATCGTTTCAAAAAAAAGATTGAATGTAGTGCACAAGTCATGGAGAATTATAACACCGCTGTTTTCCACATGACACTGTTTGAGAAGAAATCTGCACATGGTAATGCTCCAAACGGGATACTAGTAGCATAGACAGCGTGCACCAAAAATGCTTAAAGAAAACCCACACCATTCGAGCGGGCAGCTGTCAGATTCCTTTGGTGCTTCTGGAACGGGGTGACAGGGTGAGTTTAATTTTATCCCCACCAATATAAAAGAGAACCTTAGCTTTGTAAACTTGTGCTACTGCACCAACTACCAAGAACATCTTGCAGATGGGAATCATAAGTTTCTGACACCTGAACCTTCCTAACTAGCGTGCAATTTGTAATTTACCGTCAGTAAAATGCTACATGACCCTGGTGCAGAGCAATTGAAATTCAGAAAAGCACATCAGCTGAAGCAACTGCAGATCACTGCAAAATGCATCAGGAAACGGCCATTCCTCTCGCACCAGACCCCCACTAGGAAACGCCCAACGGAAAAGAGAGCGCGGTGAAACTCCGTGCCGCGCACATTCCGATGGATGGATTGCACGGGAAGTCTCACCACTGTCACACGATTCGAGGCTCTCCTCCTGTCTCTCTTTTGCCTTTCGTCACTAGTCAGTGATAGGGTCTTTAATCGGATCCGATCCCTAGATGGCTAGATGCCATTGCCACCACCACCAGCACCCCATGACCGTCCTCACCCCTTTACAACTCAGCTCCCGTTTGGCCCTGGTAGCACGGCAATGATTTTGGCAACCGCACCGCATGTGACAAAGGGACAGGAGAGGTTTCTTCGATTCACATTGCTCTCGAGTGGGGGTACTGGACACGAAACACGCATGACCCCATATGCAAAGCAAAGTAACCAGAAAACAAAGAACACTGCATAGTAGAACTCCAAATTTTGTTGGTACTAGTGCTAATTAAGTCAGAGTTTGGTGAGATGGTAATGGGCACTTGAACCAGCCAACATTAGTGGCAATGGCAATGGGAGAAAGGTCTAAAGCAGCATCCACATGTTGATGGACGGGAGTGAGGAGTTCGTGGCGAATGTGTGACGGAGGAAAGCGGCACCGGCCGGCCGGTCGGTTCGTCGCGGCGGGCGGAGGCAGTAGGTGAGCAACGAGCCAACAATATACTATATCGAGGGCCATGTGATCTCGGGTCAAAGCTCATGGCGCCTTTGACAATGTGGCACTCCAGATAGAGGGAGAACCTTAAAACTAAAGGCAGCGGCGGTATGCGCATAGTATGCTGGTGCAGATGCAGATGCAGATGCTTCAGAAAACAGGGGAAGTTTCCTGAACAGTTCTTCATCGTCGTAAGCTTAAAGGCTAAGGCAGAGTTCGCCGACCGATCGCTTGCAGAATGCAGATCATAATGTGACGCGGCGGTAATTAAGATCATTGTGTTGTGAGGTAGCCACCGCCCCGCTCGTGCAATGGTGGGGTAAAAGTCTGAAGGCTTTATCGTTTAGGATGATGTCTAGCTGTGCGCTAATAATCAGTGATGGATCTGCTGCCCATGTCATTCAGTGATGAGCAAATGTGCATAGGTGAAAATGGCTACAATTAACCCTTTTTGGAAAATTCAACGCAAAATAAATCAGATCTGCAAAAATTTCACAATCTGACCCTTTTTGCATGGCGCCATGGGGTACGGCGCCATGGGGTACGGCGCCATGGTCTTGCATGACGCCGAAAACTGCAACAAAGTCATGGCGCCATGCGACCATGGCGCCCTAGCCTATGGCGCCATGAAATATAACCATGGCGCCTTGGAGTTGGGCGCCGTGCAAAAGGGTCAGATCGTAAAAAAATTACAGATCCGGTTCATTTTGTATTCAAGTTTCAGAAAAGGGTCAATTTGAGTCACTTTGACTGTGCATAGTGTGTCCTCCTGTAAAGCAACTTACGGCTATTCATGGCACTAATACTCTATGCAGATGATCAGTCTTAGTAGCTATGGTCACCTAGTTATTTCGACACACCGAATCCAAATGAAGACGGCACTGCTGTAAAGCGACCATAGCTACTCCCTCTGTCAAGAATTACCCTACATTTTGGATTTAGTCAAAGTCAAACTATATAAACTTTGACTAAGCTTATAAGAAAAAATATTACTATTTATAATATAAAATAACCATCATTAGAATTTTCATAAAATATATTTTCATATTACATGTATTTGGTTTCATAGTTATTGATAGTTTTACCAATATGTTAGGTCAAAATTTGAAAAGTTTAACTTTGATCGAACACATAATGCAGGGTAGTAATATAGATCCACCAGCAAATGTAGGACCATGATCAACAGAAGTCCATCTCATCTGTATTTTCCTAACGACTGTGCTCATCATAATGGTACACATGCTTACGAATTGTACCAAACAAACTTGAATCATGCTATTATTGCAGGCCGCCCCGAAAATTATTGGTACGGCACGACCTCTGCTCGATCGGCCATGTCAACATTGCCGGGCTGGGAACACGACCTAGTGCTAGAGGGAAGCGGGCGTACAGACCGGATTGGCTCGGCGGTCAGCAGCGCAGTTGGATCCACTGATGACGGATCGGCAGGTCAGTCAGACTGCTGCCGACGCATGTCAGTGCGTACGCCTCCACGTGGTCCGTCACAACCTTCTGGTACTAGCAGTCTACTCAGGAGGAGCACCACGTGCTGCAGACACGGAGCAGAGGATTCTTCTTCTTTCCGTGGGAAAGATGATCTCGGTTTTTTTTTTCTTCATTTATTGTTTGATGAACTGACGGCACAAACCTAGACGACTGACAAACTATCACAAAAAATATGAGTTGTTTTAGCTTTTTTTTCTGACACACTTGTATTTAGATGCCCCGTTTAAAAATATAAGTTGTTTTACCTTTTTTCGGACACACATGTATGTAGGTTCCTTCATTTTGCTTCCGGCCTACACGCTAAAACATGTCTTTTTTTCGATAAAGACACTAAAACATGTACATCGTGTCAGAGAAATACTAAAACATCTTATATTTTAGAATGTAGAGAAGGGAGGAAGTACTCTCAACATTTTTGGTTTTGTCATTTTGCGTGGAAGAAAAGATCTCAAAGACGAGGACGGATGGATAGATGGATGGACTCTGTTTCAGCAACACGCTCTCTGAACATTCTTTCTTTTGTTCTTGGCGCACGGTTACTGTCACGAGTAACGGCAAGGGTTCTTTTCATGTGTGTGCCTATGTGGTGCGCAAGAAAGAGAGCGCGTGAGACCATGAGATGGCAGAAAAATGAGGGAGCGTGACATGATGATCGACCCCGTTTCCACAAGATGGCAACGTAAAAGCAGCGGCAGGAAAACAACCAAACCCCTCGAAAACGGCGTCTGCGAATAAAGCAATCGACCTCGCGCACGGGCAGGGCTAGATCACTCATCGATCGCCTTCCGTCGACCTCGTGAAAGCTACACGGCCCGACCACAGCGAGCAGCCGACACTCGACACCAAGTACTGTAAAAAAAGCAGTTTGTTTTACGTACCGTTTTCTCGTACCATCGCCGGACGAGGAAGAGGAAGTAGCCGTGGACGAGGAGGAGCGCGTAGACGATGCCGAGGAGGTGGTGCGAGTACCAGAAGGCGTTGAACCCCGCCAGCCGGCTCAGCGGCGCCGGGAGCCACGACGGCCCTGCCGCCGTCGTCGAGGCCGCCGCCTTCTCGCCCTTGCGGAACGGGTGGGTGGCCAGGGTGAAGGACACCGTCATCAGCAGCAGCATGGCGATCCCCGTCATCCCCTCCACGCCGGAGATCAGCCCCACGTAGGAGGGCTTCTCGGCGCCGAACGCGCCGGCGACCAGCCGGTACTCCTCGGGCCCTGACGCGATCACCCGCGGGAAGTCGCACGCCAGGTGGTTCCCCGCGTGCAGCGTGATCCCCACCACGATCGCCGTCGCGATCATCTGAATCAAAAAACACACAGCAACATTAGCAAAATGATTCGACCGCAGTGTCGAACAGGACTTTGGACTGACTGAGACGAAGTGCAGTGCACGTTAAGCCCGGCCGTCTACTGACTGTCCACTCTCCAGTAGGATTACATGACAGCCAGCACCACTGGGCAGAGTGATGGAGGGAGCCGAGCTACCACATGGGATCGAGTCCATCCAAGAGCGCCGGTGCTCCACACCACATTACGCCCAATCATTGCGCGCCACGCTCCGCCGGCGGTACGCGACAGACCACCGCGCCGCGTCGCTCGACGGCGACGCCCGAACCACCGGAGCCGACCACGGTAACAAAATGCCACGACGGATATTTTTATTACCTTGTGGAAGGTGATGTTGTCGTCGAAGGGGACGAAGAAGCGGGCCCAGGAGGATCGGAGCCAGGTGAGCGTGTTCCGGCAGACGGGGAGGAGGACGAGCGCCATGTTGAGCTTGAGCGTCTCGGCGGCGCCCTTGGCGGTGGGCAGGCAGTACCCCATCACCTGGAACCCCGCCGTGTGCCGGTACTGCACGAACTTCCACACGAACAGCGCCGCCATCGCCGCGACCCACAGCGCCACCACCCACGCGCGCCGCCAGTTCTCCTCCGCGGCCACCCGCACGTGCGACGCCGCACGACGCACGCCGCGGCCCAGCCCGCGCCGCCGCGACGTCTGCGCGCCGTCACTGCCGTCGTCCTGCTCTCCCCCTCTGGCTGGCACGGCGCCGCTGACGCCGCCTCCGACGCCGAGGTTCTGGCTCCACTGCGCGCCGCTCGCCGTGCTCAGCGGCCGGCTGTAGTTCATGTACGTGTCGCGCTGGAGGAGAAGCGTCTCCAGCTGCCACAGCTGGCGAAAAGACAGTCACACGTGTCACCATCTTTTTCAGACAGAGTTATAGCTGCTGTATACGTATGTAGACTGGTCTGATTAAGGCGAATACGCACCTCAATGTAGCCGAGGTTCTCCGGGTCGAGCTCCTCCATGATGAGCGATGCGTACTCCTCCGCCTGCTCCTTGAGCTTCGCCAGCTTGTTCGCCGACGCGCTCAGGACGATCAGCTGCTTGATCACAAAAGTTCATCTGAATAATTTTTTTACTTGGGAAGTGAGTGAAGCAGAAGCAGCAGCAGAGCACGTGGAAGAACAGCTTGCTGTTACTGTTACCCAAGTATGTAACTAACTGGGCGCCCACAGGAAGCTTCGACTACCGTTAATGGAGGAGAAGTGAAAACTTTAGTAAAGTGTTTAAACAAACAAGCAAGTCACCTCCTGTACTTCGTCCCTCGTTATCCTCCCGTCCACGTTGGTGTCCACCCTGAATTCGGGGCCAAGAACGTACGGTAAGAGAAGAAGAAGACGCACATCAATGGAAGTTTTCGCATTGGGATTAAGCCGTTTGATTGGGATCCGAAAATCAACAAGAGTTTCAGGAGTGCGTACATGTCGAAGAAGATCTGCAGGCGCGCGTCGAAGCTCTGATCGGAGATCTGGAGCCAGAAGTCGTAGAGCTCCTCCTTGGTGATCCGCTCGAGGCTCTGCCGCCGGCGCCGCGCCAGCGCGTCGAAGATGCCCTCCGCGAACTCCTTGGAGTCCACCATCCCTGATGAGACGATCGGCCGATTACGATTAGCTGTCGTCGTTAGGATGAGAGACGGAATGCGATTGCGGCCATGAATGAACAGAGTATAGGTACCGATGCATTCGCCGAAGTCGTCGCGTGAGAGGAGGCCGTCGCGGGCGAGCGCGTTGAACCGGTCCTCGACGCGGCGCCAGAGCTCGGCGGCCTCGACGGAGCCGGTGGTGCGGCTGATGAAGCGGAGGCCCTTGAGCGCGCGCTTGGCGCCGGCGCGGGAGCGGTTGACCCGCGCCTGGATGCGGCGCCGCTCGCGGGCCGCCATGGCCGCCTCCCGCTGCAGCTCGGCGGGCGTGGGCGTGGGCAGGCGCGGGGACGGGGACGGCGCGGGCGACGGGGAGCGCAGCCACGCGAACTTCCTCCGTATCCGGGAGGAGGTGGAGGAGCAGCGGCTGAGCGCGGCGCCGACGAGGCCGCCGGGGGGCTCGGGGGTCTGCGGCTGGGGCGGCTGCATCGCGCCGTAGAGCGCGGCGCTGGTGGGCGTGACGCTGCGCACCACCATGGACTCCTCGTCCAGCTCCAGCATGACCTCCACCAGGTCGCCCTGGTCGGCGAGGAATGCGGGGAGCATGCCGCCGCCGGCTGCGCCGGCGGCAGCGAAGAACTCGTCGTTGTAGGCGGTGGTGTAGGACTCGTTGTCGGAGGTGTCGGTGTTGGTGGTGGTGGTCTGGTCGTCGGCGAGGTAGTCCGCGATGCGGCGGTGGCCGGCCCGCCGCGCGTTGCTCCCGCGCGACGGCGTCCACATGGCCGCGCCCCGCGCCCGCGCGCCAGGGGAGGAGGAGGAAGAAGAAGGAGCCGAGTGAGTAAAAAAGGTAACTCTGGCTAGCTTTCGGTGGGGGCGGCAATGGTGGTTGCGTCCGCTCGTATATGATACGCAGTGGCTTGCTTGCTATCCCTCCCCGTACCCGTCCGGCCGTCCCTTCCCGTGGGCTGGCTGGCTGGCTTCCCTTGTCGTACGCACGCCCACCCGCGTCGTCGCGGGCCGGTGATCGCCTGATCCACCTCTCCTCCTTCTACTTCTTCAGCACGCGCGCGACGGACCTCGCGGGTTGGCTATGGCCTCGCGGCGCGGTGCTCTGCCGTTGCGCTCGCTTTATCTTTGGTGTTCATATATGCGTACAAAATGAAACCTTTTTTTTCCCTTGGCATCTGCCCGGTGCTGCGGTGCTCGACGCCCCAGAAACGAGCTGCGGGTGCCACGGGTTGAGTAGGGTGGGTGCTCTGCTCGGTGCGGCGGCGACCTGCGTGTACAGCGTAGACTCACCTCACCAGATTCCTGTTAGTCCTTCTCCAGCCTCTCAAGCTCTCTTGCGACGGCGAGCCTATCGGCGGCGGCCTAGATTCGACGATTAGCTCGACTCGTGGCGGCTCAAATTTCTGAGTGTTTCAATAACCTTGTTTGGTGCAATTGAACCCAAGTTGTTTCTACATCATTGTAGCTATTTTCCCTAGAGTTATGGAGGGATCTAAACTAAAAAGTGTCTTTGACATATGAGTACCGGTGCTCTCGGTTCTAAAAAATCATATTTCCGTGATTCTAAAAAAACTGAAATGATATACGCATATACATTACAAAGCTATGGTAGAAATTTTGTAGAGACATATGTTGTACTTTGACCTATACAAAAAAGACAAATATTAAACTTCGCACCAATATTCAGGAGGACTGTATAAGTATTTCAAGTAGCAGGAGCGCTGGTGCTCGGGTGCACCAAATCTGCTCTCGGATCAAAACATAGTTTTGAAAAGACGTTATCTATTTTTTCATGGATTTTAGAGGTATATTTTTTTTAAAAAATACCAATTTCTACATGAATTTAAGCGGGGTCTAAAAAGTTAGAAAAATACCAGCTGTTTTTTCATGAATTAGAGGGATAAAACGGTAGTTTAAAAAATACAAGCTATATTTTCATGAATTTTAGAGTGATCTAAAAATAGTTTGAAAAATACTAGCTTTTTCCATGAATTTTTTAGTGAACTAAAAATAGTTTGAAAAATAATAACTATTTTACCATGAATTTTAGATGGATCTAAAAAAAGTTCAAAATATTTTAGAGGTCATCAAGAACCCTCAAGGGTCATCGTCGATAACTATCACAGGTTATCGAGAACCCTCGAGGGTCATCTCGAGCACCATCGAGGGATCTATAAATATTTTAAAATATTTTTGAAGTCATCAAGATCCCTTAAGAGCCATTGTCGAGAAGCCTAGAGGGATAGAACCCTCGAGGTTCGTCATCAAGAACCCTCAAGGGATCTAAAAAATTGTTTAAAATAATTCAGAGGTCATCAACAACCCTTGAGGGTCATCGTCGATAACTATCGCAGGTTATCGAGAACCCTCGAGGGTCATCTCGAGCACCATCGAGGGATCTATAAATATTTTAAAATATTTTTGAAGTCATCAAGATCCCTTAAGAGCCATTGTCGAGAAGCCTAGAGGGATAGAACCCTCGAGGTTCGTCATCAAGAACCCTCAAGGGATCTAAAAAATTGTTTAAAATAATTCAGAGGTCATCAACAACCCTTGAGGGTCATCGTCGATAACTATCGCAGGTTATCGAGAACCCTCGAGGGTCATCTCGAGCACCATCGAGGGATCTATAAATATTTTAAAATATTTTTGAAGTCATCAAGATCCCTTAAGAGCCATTGTCGAGAAGCCTAGAGGTATAGAACCCTCGAGGTTCGTCATCAAGAACCCTCAAGGGATCTAAAAAATTGTTTGAAATAATTCAGAGGTCATCAACAACCCTTGAGGGTAATCTTCGAGAACCCTTGATGGCCATCATAGAGAACCGTCGAGGGATGAAATATTCTAGAGGGATCCATTACCACAACATTAACATTAGCACAGCACTACCATTACCACACCATTACCATAACACAACATTACCATTACCCAACATTTTATATATATATATGTCACTTCATTGTTCAACATTACCATGACTTAAAGCCAACAAACAATTCCAATTAAATAGACATATCTCACTAAATGGTCAACATTACTACATGCCAATGGTACTACGATATTTCAAATCATTAATTGCAATTTTCCTTTATCCTCTTAACCTTACCCTTGTTTGCATTACTAGATTTGAGTATATCAAACAACATGTATTCAAGCTTCTTCTTTTCCTCTTTCAGGGACTCCATTCCTTCACCCCATTTCTTATTCCTTATGTTCATCAACTCATGGTCTGCCTTTTGAACCTTCTTGAGCACATTCACCACATTTTCTAGAAATTTATTTTGCTTCTCCATCTCCACAAGTTATCATCCACTTATGAGTGTTGGTCCTCGCTTTGCTCTGTGATCCCTGCCAAGTTATCCTCCTCCACCTTTTTCTCAATGTAATCCATGAATTTGTGCACATGAACTAACATAGTGGAGTATTTCTTCTCCACTTTCTTCTTCTTCTCTTCAGCAAGATCCTTCACCACCTTTCTCAATCCTCTCATCAATTCTATCATTTTTGTTTTTTTCTTGGTACATCTCCTAGAGTCTCTCTAATGTATTTTTCATTGTTAGTGGGCACTAATCATCTAACCAAGACAAAAATCGACTGTTGTTGATTTTCTGCAAATATAAAACTAACTAACTAATGAAGGAATAATGCACTTATATTCAGCTTATAAAAATATATCACAATACATAAATAATTAATCTACAGATATAAAAATACTAATAATAAATTTATCGACAAATATTAACTATTTAACCTAAACTAGTACATTTATCTTCTAACAAAAGCTAATGCATCGATTAAAGCTACCAAGTATTAGTTCACTACATAAATAATTGAATAATTAATCTCAAGAACTAATACACTGATTTGATCTAATAACTAACAATTCACTGAATAATTAAGTGACAATTTGTATGCTAATTTTTTCTGCACAGATTCATGCACTGTATATATATCTACATATCTATTAAACAAATCACAAGATAATGTTCACCATAAATATACTTTCCGTGCATTGAATAGAGAGCTAATCGGAGTTGAACCAATATGGCACGAATCACCTATGTTCTGCAGTGAACACAGATAGAATGAGGACGAGAATGAGACGTGAACGGACGGCGGCGGCGCAACATCATGGTCGGTCGAGTAAGCAAGGAGGACGAGAATGAGATGGGTCAACATGGACACGTGACAAGCAAGTGGGTGGGCCCAATGTAAACCCTTAATGGCCATATTGTGAACCGTCTCAAAATTCGTTAGCCTTATAGGTGGCCCCCTATGGTCGGATCGCTCTCAATTCGCATTCAAAGCAGGTTTAGTCTTTTTGCGAAAACCTCAAAAATTATGGTGGCTTTTTGTCCCAAAAACCAAAAGTGGTAACATTTGGTAAATTTTGCTACTCCCTTTGTTCGAATTAGATGTCACATATTTATCAAGATTCATGTATTTATAAGCTGAAACGCATCTAGATACATGCGTGACTAGACAAAACTGCTACGAGTAATTTTGGACAGAGGGAGTATAAAGTTGTGGTTTTATGCTAAACACTCTGAAGTCGACTATCATATGGGTTAAGTTGGCAGTAGAATCTAAGGACCGTTGAGTTGAATCGATGACTTCGTTTTTTGTCTAGGAGTATGTGGTTTCCACATTTTTGAATAGTCAGAGCATTTTGCTCGGATTTTTGATTTCGTATTTCACATCCCCGCTATTTTCACTTCTTGTTGTGATGCTTCTTTATATTTTTTCTACTGAACGGTGATAAGAAAAGTATATATGTTAAACCTCATGGTGCTTAATTAGGTTGACCAATTGCTCGAGCAAGGGAACAAGGATCATGCCGTGATGGATAGAAGAGTCAACTGTCGAAGTTTCATGTGATGTCATTTGTTTGCCTATCCAGAAGACGCCACCCTATCAAGAAATTGTCATTTATGCCTTTGTTACAAAAATTTAGACAAACATGGGTTACCTCATGTTCCACTGCATTGATCAATGAAACAAAGTCAGAACATGGTAGCATTTGGGCTATAACATTGTGGAAACATCATGACGTTGTAAAAAGTAGGGAATACATCACCAGAGACTAAGCCAGGAAGCCATCCATTTTAAAATTAGTGTAGTGTGATATGTGCTAGATAGAGTACTTATGTTGTGTTTTCAACGATTTTTGTAGTTCTCTGCGGTGTTTTTGCAGTACTTTGAGTATTTTGGTCATTTCTCTTTCACTCGCAAACGGTCAATGCCACTATAGCCTCTCATGCACATAATCCTTTTTCTCTCATTCACCTTCCATGATAGGAGTCGATGGTTCCGAAACATCTCCTTCATATAAGGGAACATTGGGGTTGATAACTATCGGATCATGAATTTGTTACCATTGCAGATTGGGACATGGCGTCACACGGGCGGCAGCAACATACTCATATGTTTACATTTTCATGTATCCCTATTTTAGTACTATGATTGTTGGATACTATTTCTTCTAGGAATGATTGAATTGTTCAGTCTATATTGCCAACGCCCATACATAATCATTCAGACGGAAAGAAATCTGATGTAACACAAAAGAAACTTTCATATAGCCTCCAAAACGCCTAGTATTGTTTTCCTTTACTCTAGATGAGCCTAAACCTCCCTGATATACCTAGTGTACTCACAACAATACATTGAGTAGGTACATCCTTGTATGGTATATTTGTATGTCAAACATTGCTGGATTAAGCAGCTGCTCTCGAGGGAGGACCGGATAATTTTAATTAAAACTCGGGTCAACTATCGGAGGTAGATGCACCTGCACGGTGACGCCATGAAGCAGTTGTATGAATTTGCGTCATAGTTCACCGGAAGGGACATTGAAAATATATATCCAAGCAACTCGCTGTTGTTATTTCCCACTGTCACTATGATAGCAATGAAATAACATTGTCACTCGTTCTTAACTTCTTACTCGCTGTTGACTACTCCATGTAATGAATTTTACTAATTTCTGAAGCTCACCGGTGTGATGGACTGACTTCAGTTAAGCTCATCACAGATTCACAGTGTTCTTTTTTTTAAAATTATAGTCCGAGCATTGGTAACCATAACTAGCAGAAAACCATGTGGAGAAACTATTTGAATACCTAACATGGGCCATCAGTGTTAGCAGCCTCGTTGCCGAGTCTCATTGTCATCGTCAGCAGTGAGAGGGCCTTTTCCTTGTGGACTGAGACTGATGAGTGCTGACTCAGATCATCTGTTTTGTCTTGAAAATGCCACATGGAATGCTGTTAATTTGGCTCCTAGCTAGCAGTCTAGAATGGAATCGTTTTGAGCAGAATCCGAAAGAAAGTCATCCTAGAGGTTGATGGGTAAACGTTTTTTTTCTACCGAAAAAGGAAAGTAAGAAAGTGAAAGCATGCAGGGAATTGACGTGAAGGAAAGCAAGGCACCGTGAGGGCATGCAGGGTTGTTAGCCGGTGAAAAGATCGATGGATACTGAATGCACCGTGTAGAACACGGCTACCGGTAGATATCATGTTGTGGCAAAAAGCTATAGCCAGATGGCTGTGTTCCTTCTCGAGTTCTCGTCTCGCTTTGCCTTTCCATGCAGAACTCCCCTTGCGACTACGAACTTCATGAACAATCAATTGGTCGCGGTTCACGCAATTCCTTTTATGTAGTACAGTACAATACCAAGAGCATGATCTATCCTTCTACAAAGTTCATGCAGCAGTTGGTCTCACTTGCAAGCTAAATCTGCAGAGCTTTAATTTGTTGCGCTTTGGTCTCGACCATGCGTACTCCAGGTTAAGTTACTTTTTATTTTTTGAAACGAAAGCAAAAAAAACTTCGCCTTACCACCAGATTAAATCAGAGGAAAAATCTTCCGGCGAAAAACTTGGATGGAAAATCTGGGCTTTTGCTTTCTGTATTATATCGAGCTTCTGTACTGTATTATCAAGGACATGCTGTTTACGATCCTTAATGAATCAGAAGAAACAGTCAGCAGGCGATGTAGCTAGTGAGTGGAGATTAGGCAGTACGTACGGAGTGGTTTGTGAAAGCGAGAGCTGTACGTATATCACTGATATTTCACGTCAATGCCGTTGTTGGCACGGCGGCGACCGGCCGACCAGAGAACAAAAATTCGTGGCCCAGAACCAGCACCATAGCCTTTCTTCAGGACGCAGTAGTCAGTAGCACTAGCACCATCCTGGTTTTACTTGCCTTCAAGTCATTCAAGTCAAGTCTAGCCGTGTCTAGCTTTGCTGGATGGTGATGCACGCACTAGTTTGGAGCCGACCAAACATGCCGTCTACTGAATTTTCTGATCTTGTACACCCTTGCCTTATGCGTAGGACTAGGTCACCGCGGAAATCTGCTTGGCCCAAGCAATTTAGCGACCTCCCGTTGCTTCAGTATGGGTGTGTTTGGTTGCACGCATAGTTCTACGCATAAGACAACGCATAGTTCTACGCATAAGGCAAAGGGAACTCCGCCGCCTTCCGCCGCCTCATGAGCACCTAAGGCGCGATTGGTAGGGTGCAGGCGGTAGGTAGACTCGTATGCGGGAAGAAGATTTCTTTTTTCGTGGGCTGCCAAACGAGAGAGGTCTCACAAAGATGGTCCGCGCGCACATTAAAGCACCTCTGGGTCAGGCCCCGTGGAAACATAGGAATCGAGTGTTTCTCCACGGCCAGGTCGGGTGCGCACCACGAAGCTAAAAGATGCTCTTGTTTTCATTGTCAGGCTGCATGGCAGTCTCACATGGCATGCAGAAAGCGGCCACAACCAAACATCATGACTGCGGATGCCACAAAAGTCTACCTATTTCTATGTTGCCTACCAAACAACTTAACAGTATTTTTTTGCATCATTTCTACCGGGCCAAATCCCTCTGAGCCCTAGCGAAACGTAAAACCTGGCTCTAGAGTTGTTGGATACCAATCACGCCCCAAGATGTTGCGCCTCTTCTCTCACGCACACACGTACAAGATGGAGCAGCGGCCGGTGAAGTGCTAGCCTTAGTCCTGCCGCCGCGGGACAAGAAGGTAGAATCAAGGCCAAGCTGGTGGAATGATCAGCCACGAGTCCACCGTCGTGCTTCCTTCTTTTATATAGGAAGTGGGGCGATGCAAAACCTAGTTACCATCGGTCCACAATCCTGACCCTAGTCAAAGTGGGTCTAATCCATTGACACGTAACCCTTTTCCACTCAGCTTCTGCTCAGCTTGCTTGTAATGCTCATAATAAGATATGAAAGAGTGGTATCCCACTTGCCTTTATTTGTGGGGCAAAACATAAATGCCAAAGCACCTCTGAAGTTCAAGAGAAGACTAGAAGTAAAAATATCAAAGATACAAGCATCAAAGTTATACCATAATTAACCGTGTTCTGGGATAAGCACATTACACTAAGAACGACAGTCATGCTCTCAAGAAAGTGTTTAAAGTTAGAAGATGAAGACTCAACATAAAAGTAAAAGAAAGGCCCTTCGCAGAGGGAAGCAGGGATTTAACATGTGCTAGAGCTTTTCATTTGTAAAACAGAGATAAAAATTTATTTTGAGAGGTGGTTGTTTCATGTCAACGACTGGCAATGGGTTCTTGCTATCTTCCATACTAAACAAGTGAGAGCGGTTCCAAGTTCTTTGAAAATTGGCATATTGGTGCTCTTTTATAAAGCTTGGCACTCCTCCCCACTTTTCCTTTCTCAAACCATGGCTAACCGATTCCATCGGGTGCCCACCAACTTTCACATACCATGGAGGAGTGCCCTTTTTTCTTTTTCTTTTTAGATTTAGATTACAATGGTCTGACCAGCTCCCTTGCAAAATTAATGATGAGCAGATGAAGCATGCAAGTCGAGGGGTACTTAATTTAATATGGAAGATAGCAATTCCGACCACTACGTCCTCATGAGCTAAAAACAGTGGCACAAAATGAGAAGTATATGAAAGTTTTGAAAGGTAGCACATGAAAATTTACTTGGAATGGCTTGCAAATACCATGCATAGGAATTTATAGTGGACTCTTTGGGATTACTTGGTTTTCAGGAGTTGGATCCATGAGAAGTATTCCCTCTCAGTACAAGTGAAGGCTAGCAAAGACTGGGAAGCGACAATCGAGAGAGCAATAACTGTCATAAGCATGCTTGCGATAAAACAAAATTAATATAGGCATGAAAACGATACAAGAACTCTGAGGTAAAGTAAATCATCGAGGCTTAATTGACTTTTTGTTCAGTCATATGCATGCTTGAGCATGTGCCAAGTCGATTCAAATGAAGCTTTTCAGAGGAGGATACCACAAAGTCATACCGTTTTATGAATAAAACAATGCAAGCAAACAGCTACATGACATGCTAAAAACTATTAGTGCATTGGAACTAATCATATGAGAGCAAGAACTATTAAGCATCCATTAGATAACATACACCTTACATGAACAAGCTAAGCATGTCCACATATATGAGTATATGTACAAAAATGAAAACAAACAGAGTTCATACCAGCCTCTCACCACATCCCGAATTGTCATATGTCGTCATTATTGCCTTTCACTTGTGTGGCTCGAATAATATGAAGTGATAACCAAGCACCAATGGAGTCACGGGAGACTGAACTCTGCAACAAACTTTACAAAACTGGAGAAGAACAACAAATATTTTTGGGTTTTCAAATTTTGAAACAAGAACAGAAGGAAACAACAAACAAAGCAAAATCTTTTTGGATTTTTCAAATATCAAACCGAAAATGAGAAACAAAGCAAACCAAAGCTAGAAAACTCAAGACGCAAACAAAGAGAAACAACAGAAATATTTTTGGTCTTTTTGTGTTTTGGAAAGTAGAAAAAAAAATAACAAAGAAAAGAAAAGAAAGCGAAACATGGATGTACAAAGTACCGACAAGATATGATGTATAGATGAGTGAATCATCGGCGTACCTCCAACCAAGCTTAGGCTTTTGGCCTAAGTGGAGATCAATCCCATCTCCGGTAATCACCCCAAGCTGGTGGGTCATCATTGGCATGGTCGTAGCCTGGCTCTTGTGAAGATGAAGCAGATGGTGCATAATCATAATAACGCTGCTGGTACGGAAACTCTCAAGTGTTGGAGGGCTGGACCGACTCTTCAGTCGCCTCCCCATCATCGTGTACGGGCAGAGGGTGTTCCTCTATGTACGCATCGAGCTCATCCTCTGTGAGTGACCATCCATTCCTGCGATCAAGGTTAAACAAAAGAGGTACAGACAAATGGACTGATCGATCAGTCTTAACTACTTTCCAGGCTGATTCCTTGAAAATGGTTATCTCAAACAACGAGTTGTCCAAACAAGCATGAGGAGAAACAAACTTGTGATGTATCATAGAATCAAGATCAAGCCTCTCTATGGGGAAATGAAGGTCTAAAACATGAGGCACTACACCATGCAAAGCTAATAATCGAGAAGCAATAAGACCTCCACAAACTCCCCCTTTCTCACGGTTGGCAGCAAGACGGAAAGCTATCAAAGCACTCAAATTATAAGTCCTATCACATTTTAGAGAGCTGAAATAAAAGCTAGATCATAAGAGGATAACTTGCTTGCAGTCTTCCTAGCAAGAACACACTTGGTAATAAAGTAGGCAAAATATCAAATGGATGGGAAATGAATATTCCGAATTTTACCACTCTCTCCTGAGAAACTTCTTCCTTGGCAAATCTCCTCATATAAGTCCATCAATGGCCTGGGCCGCTCCCTCATCTTTTCGCGCGATCCCCACTGTGGTACTCTAATAGCTGCACAGAAAACATCAAAGGGCAAGTCCACATATTTATTGTAAATTTTATAATGAACCATGGGGTTAGATGAGGACCAACTAAATCTAAAATCCTGCACCACGGACATGGTTAGTTTAGCGTATTGGTGAGGTTCATCATCAATAAAATGTTCCAATCCTGCATTAGAAATTAGAGTTTGGAAGTTCTATAGGATCCCAGCAGCATTCATGAACACTGAGCATGGATAGATTGAGGGAAAGGCTCCCTCTTCACGGTGGACTCTCATGACCTCATGGACCTCTAGTTCATATTGAAAGAGTTGGTATAAATTCTCCTCCATCTCTGAAATTTTTAAGCAAACCTCATAAAAAGTGATTTTGAAATAAACAATTGAAACAAACTATACTATAGGGAGTTGCAAGAGGGCTAACATGCATCAAAATAACATTTCTAAGCAATAGAACAAGTATGCACACTTATTTAACCTGTCACCTATAGTGCTAAAATACTCAAGAAATACTCCACTAAACAAAATTCTAATTGGACAATCGAAGGAGTTACATACCGGAGAACAAATGCTCCAAATCTCAGCAGCAAAGATGGGTTGAGCAAGGAGATCGAAAATCATGAGGAAGAACAGCAAGAACACGGGTTTGAGCTGTGGTGTGGAGATATTTCGAGAGAGAGAGTGAAGTGGAGGGTGGAGAGGTAAGTGGGGGCCCAGGGGGCCCCTCACCATGCCATGCCACGGCCTAGCCCTGGCCGTGCCACCATGTGGTGTGGTGGCATGGTGGGTCCCCCTGGGGTGTCCCAGGTGCCTCTCTGCCCCATTTTTGACATAAAAAATTTAAAAAGAATTTTCTGGAATTTTTCTAGAAACTTTATTTTTGAGGATTTTTCAAAAATTGATAAGAGATTAAAACTCGGGAAAATGAAGATGGAACGATAAAAAGCAAATCCAAACCAAGCTTACAACAACTCTAAGATACTCTAGTATGAAACTAAGCAGCAGAAACAAAAATGAACAAGGTGGAAACAAAAGTAAATGCAGTGAACACATAGTTTCGTTCATTTGAACACCACTTTGTTAACAAAGTTGATCAAGTCTTGTTACCAAACCACTTTTCTATGAAGCAAAACTTTGCATTTCACTAAATGATTATGTTACCTCGACCTTGATAGACATAGTCCCAATCATAATAATTTGATATTCTTCCTTGGGCTTTGGCCTTGAACAAATAATTTGACTAACTTTGATGGTCTCAATATTCTTGATTGAGTTTAGAGAATATTTTCTATCAATCTTCTTGGGAAAATAAACCATGTGCTCTATATCATTGACATTAAAAGTTACTTTCCCTTGGTTGCAATCAATAACAGCACCTGCAGTGTTTAGAAAAGGTCTCCCAAGAATAATAGACATATTATCATCTTCAGGCATTTCCAACACAACAAAGTCAGTGAATATCAAGCAATTATTAGCAACTTGAACAGGAACATTCTCACATATACCAATAGTAACAGTAGTAGACTTATCAGCCATTTGCAAAGATATATCAGTCGATATCAACTTTTCTAGATCAAGTCTCTTGTAGACAGAAAAAGGCATCACACTAACTCCAGCTCCCAAATCACACAAAGCAGTTCTAACACAGTTATTTTTAATAGAGCAAGGAATAGTTGGTATACCTGGATCTCCAAGCTTCTCCGGAACTTTACCATCAAAAGAGTAATTAGCAAGTAAAGTGCAAATTTCCTCACTAGGAATCTTCCTTTTGTTAGTAACAACATCCTTCATATACTTTGAATAAGGAGGCATTTTAATAGCATCACTCAAAGGAATTTGCAAAAATAAAGGTCTCATCCATTCACAAAACCTGTTGTAGTGTTCTTCTTCCTTGGATTTGTGTTTCTTACCAGGAAAAGGCATTGGTTTCTGCACCCAAGGTTCTCTCTCACTACCATGCTTGTTGGCAATGAAGTCTTCCTTAGTGTACTTTGCATTCTTAGAAAGCTTTTCTGGTTCCTCTTCAACTTCTTCTTTATCAGAAACATTACCACTTTCGGTTTCAGCATCAGAAATAGAAATACTATTAGGATCTTTACCTGTCCTAGAAGATTCTGCAATTGTTTTATGCTTCTTCTTCTTTTTCTTGGAAGGAATATCATCTCCTGCAGCACATTGAGAATCCTGCTTGATCCTCTTAGGATGTTCTTCAGGATATAAAGGATCCCGAGTAGAAGCACAACCTCTAGTGCGTATTTCACATGCTTGTTTTTCTCTTGAAGCATTAACTAGCAAATCTTTTTGCACCTTGGTAAGCTGATCAATTTGAGTCTGAACCATTTGAAAATGTATAACAAGCATCTTCACATTATTGGAAGTCCTCTCCACAATATCTTGCAACTTGTTAATAGCTCTAGAATTTTCCAATAAATGATTTTGCACTCTTTTATTAAAGTTATCTTGCTTAACAATTGAAAGGACACAGATGTCGCCTAGAGGGGGGGGTGAATAGGCGATTAAAACTTTTACGAAAGGCTTGTACAAATGCGGAAATAAACTAATGTTTAATTTGACAAGCTTACAAAACCTAATAAACTAGGCTCACCTATGTGTACCAACAACTTATGTTAAGCAAGACAAGTAGCAAGGTATATAACTTCAAGCACGATGGCTATCACAAATGAAGTGCATAAGTAGTGGAGCTCGGATAAGAGTTACCGAGGCACGAAGGAGACGAAGATGTATCCCGAAGTTCACTTCCAAAGGAAGCTAGTCTCCGTTGGAGAGGTGTGGCGGCTTAATGCACTCCGAACGCCACAAAGGCCTCACCTTGAGATGTGGTAGCACAATGCTCACCAAATGCCACAAAGGCTCACCTCAAGATGCGGAGGCACGCTACACACCAAACGCCACAAAGGCTCACCTTATTCTCCTCGCGCCCTCGCACAAAGCAAGATGCCACGATCCACTATGGAACACTTGAGGGCGGTCACCGAACCCGTACAAGCTTGGGGCAATCTCCACAACTTAATTGGAGGCTCCCAAGAATTGCCACAAAGGCACCACAAAGGTTGGGGAATCTCCACAACTTAATTGGAGGCCCCAAGTATATGCCACAAAGGCCACTAAGCCGTCTAGGGTTCCAAGAACCCAAGAGTAATAAGCTCACAACTTCCACTTACCGAATCTCCGAGGAGAACTCAAACCGATGCACCAAATGCAATGGCAAGAGCACACAAAGTGCTCAAATCCTTCTTACTCAAATCCTACCAAAGCAACTAATGCTATGGAGAGATATAAGAGGAAGAACAAAGGAAATCAACAAATGAACTCCAAGATCTAGATCCCAATGGTTCCCCTCACTTAGAGGAGATTTTGATTGGTGGAAAGATAGATCTAGATCTCCTCTCTCTTTTCCCTCAAGAAGATGCAAGAATCATTGGAGGGATTGAGAGATAGAGCAAAGCTTCAAGGTCAACAATGGAGGAGAGATAGAATAGGAAGCCAACCAGCCCAAGGAGGAAGAAGGGGGCCTTTTATAGGTCCCCCACGAAAACTAGCCGTTGCTGGGCACTAGGGCCGGAGTCTCCGGCCTAGAGGACCGGAGTCTCCGCCCTAAGTGACTCCAGGGCCGGAGTCTCCGCCCCTGGGCCGGAGTCTCCGGTGCCCCGGGGTCATTCGGGGGCCTCAGGACGGACTAAGCAGGTGCCAGGCCGGAGTTGGGCCGGAGACTTTGCGTCTCGGGCCGGAGACTCCGGCCACCAAAAACTGGCAGAAACACCAACACGAAAACGACCATAACTTGAGCATCCGGACTCCGTTTTTGATGATCTTGGGCTCGTTGGAATCACAACAACGAGCTCTACAAGTATATGCATAGAAACATCATAGTCCAACAAGGGAGGATAAAACCAAATGATGAGAGGTTTGACCTCTCTTCAAAGTCGAACCGGTAAAACCTCCAAACACCAAAAACACAATGAGTGTTTCATGCAAAATCCCTTTTTGATGAGTTAGAGCTTGTCATGGAATTAACCACAAGCTCTAAAACCTCACATGGATAAAAGCCAAATAAGAACCAAGAAAGATGATGGCAAATATGCAAAGGTTTGAGCTCTCTTCGAACGATGCGGTTAAGTTACTCACTCGAGAGCCCCTCTTGATAGTACGGCTACCAATCCTATAACCCGGTCTCCAAACTAACACAAGAGACCGGTAAGAAGGAAACCCTATCAAGAACATACCTTTTCCTTGTGCATTCAACTTGAGCTAGATTATGACCATCTTGTCTTCCTCAAGTTGGAACACCTTTCTTGATCTTGATTGCTTGGTGAAGTCTTGCGAATTGCTCCCCCATAAATCAATATGGGAAAGACTCTCTTAGGAATATCTTCACATAGACATTACCACCAAATAGAATACATGCATCAAGCATATAATCTCCTTGAGATGGCATATCTTGAACTTGACTTATCATCCATGAAGATGATCACCACTTAATAATATCCTAGCCTTGTATCCTTCCTTCTTCCTTCATGATGATGATGTCTTGAAGGTAAACACAAATGTCCACTCAATTATATTCTTCAAGACATAGTTGCAATAAGCTCAATTCTCATATGACCATTCTTCCGATATTTCCTTGAATAACACATTGGTCATCACTTAAAGTTCTTCATCACTTTGACTTGATCAACCTTGTATCCTTCCTTCTTCCTTCATGATGATGATGTCTTGAAGGTAAACACAAATGTCCACTCAATTATATTCTTCAAGACATAGTTGCAATAAGCTCAATTCTCATATGACCATTCTTTCGATATTTCCTTGAATAACACAATGGTCATCACTTAAAGTTCTTCATTTGATCCTTCTTACAACCTTGAAGCCAACATATGGTTCAAGCATTGTCTATGGACATGTCCTACAAATATAACTCAATGCAAACATTAGTCCATAGAGATTGTCATTAATTACCAAAACCACACATGGGGGCTCCATGCTCTTTCAACAATGAAATTATCAAACTCATCTAAGCATTGATCAGGAGGTTTAGAGTAAGGAATATCTCTATTATCAAAGCATTGGAGAGAGTGTAGATTCTTCTATAGGTGGTAGATTCTTCAATAGTGGAGGAGCGAGAAATTGGCTTACATAATTCTTCTATAGGTGGTAGATTCTTCACCTCTTTAGATTTAATACACTTCTCCTTAAGAGATTTCGTGGCTTCTTGAATCACTTCATCATTTAATTCAATCATTCCTCTCTTCTTTGGCATGGGCGCTGGTGTTGGCGCTGGTGTCGGCTCAGCCATAGTCCAATCATCATAATTCCGGCTTATTTTAGCCATTAATTCTTCAGCTTCAGCAGGATTTCTTTTCCTGAAAACACCACCAGCATAACTATCCAAGTATGTCTTAGATTCAACAGTTAGTCCATTATAAAATATATCAAGAAGTTCATTCTTAGGCAATGGCTCTCCGGGCAGTACTCTAATTAAAGAACAAAACCTTCCCCAAGATTCTAGCAGTTTCTCTCCTTTTACCTGCTCAAAGTCAAAGATTTTCTGCAAAGCAGCATGTTGAGCACTAGCAGGAAAATATTTCTGAAAGAAAGCATTAACCAAAGTAATAGGACTATCAATAGATCCAGGAGACAAATTATTAAACCAAGCTTTAGCTGCACCTTTCAATGAAAAGGGGAAAATCTTAGCAACAAAGTAAGTACACAGCTTAGTACCATCAGAAAACAAATTACTCAAAGAAGAAAGCTCATTCATGTGCTCCATAGCACTTTCATTTTTAGTACCACAAAAAGGTTCTTTCTCAACAATAGATATGTAAGACAAATCCAAAGAGAAATCATAGTCCTTATCACTAATATTTATGGGCGAAGCAGCAAACTTAGCATCAAGAGATAACTTATATCTAATAGCACGTCTGGCAAGAAGATCTCTAATAGCACCAGCATCACTAGTAGCATGAAATTCATCAATAAAGCATCATCTAGCTCAATATAAGCCTCATCAAGATCATCACTAGGGCATTCCCTAGACTTAGGTGAACTAGCAGGTGTAACGGTAGCGTTCCCCATTTGCTTAGTCCTAGCAATTGTAGCTTCTAAAAAGGAACCTAACGAACCACTCTCATCAAGCATAGTAGAAGCATCATCAAAATTATCAGAAGCATTTTCAAACTCAGCAGAAGTAGTAGCATGTGCATGCAGTGGTGTAAGCAACTTACTCATCACAGATGGTGAATCAAGAGCAACAGAGGTGTTCAGAGTCGTACCTCTTCTTATAGTGGATGGCAATATAGGAACTTTTCCATCACGAGGTTTACCCATGATGAATGGCTTGTAGCGAACAATATGAATCCCAAGTGAACTTACAAATAAAGCTATGCTCCCGCAATGGCGCCAGAAAATAGTCTTGATGACCCACAAGTATAGGGGATTGCAACAGTCTTCGAGGAAAGTAAAACCCAAATTTATTGATTCGACACAAGGGGATCCAAAGGATATTTATAAGCCTTAACAGATGAGTTGTCAATTCAGCTGCACCTGGAAACAGACTTGCTCACAATGGTTTATCAGTAGCAACAGTTTTATAGTGGTGACAGTAGTAAAATAGTAGTAACAATAATAAAGTAAAGACGGTAATAGAAGCAATAGTAGATAGTAGGATTAAATACTGTAGGCATAGAGATGGATGTACGGGCGTTGCATGGATAAGATAATTCATGTAATAATCAAGATATGGGCAATTGCAGATAAATAATGATAAAGCATCCTAGTACTAAACAACCATAGGCATGTGTTCCATAAATAGTCGTACGTGCTCGCAATAAGAAACTTGCACAACATCTTCTGTCCTACCAGCCTGTTTGCAGTGGGGCCTCAAGGGAAACTACTGGTAATTAAGGTACTCCTTTTAATAGAGTACCGGAGCAAAGCATTAACACTCAGTGAACACATGTGATCCTTGATGCTTGTGGTACAGTTAATGTTCACCGTCCAGTTGGGAACCCCAAGAGCAAGGTATGATGAATATAGCAGCAAGGTTTTCCCTTAGTAAGAAACCAAGGTTTATCGATCTGAAGGGGAAGAAGCCAAACGACTGAAGGTGATGCTTGCTAGCTTGCGACAGCTCCGGACAATTTATAAGGCACCTCGTCTAAGCTTTGCTTTGCCAGCTGCAACGCGGAACCTGCACACAACACAACCAAATACTTTGCTCCCAACTTACAATGAGGTTGTCAATCTCACCGGTTTGCTTGAAACAAAGGAATGAGCGTATCGAGTGGAAAATAGTAATAGTATGCGAGTAAAGTAACAGTGCGAGTAAAGTAAACAGGTGATAGCAATATAAAGGAAATAGGACCGGGGTCCACAGTTCATTAGCGGTGTCTCTCCATAAGATAAAATAATACATGCTGGGTAAACAAATTACAGTTGGGCAATTGATAGAATAAATACAATGTGCATATGATGAGAGGATCACTATGAGATTTACTCTGGGCATTACAACAAGATACATAGACCGCCATCCAACTGCATCTATGACTAATAATCCACTTGTGGCGAATCAATCCGAGAACTCCACAAGTATTAAGTTGCGAACAACAGATAATTGCATTAAGCAAAGTGTGTAATGTAAACAAAGCATATGCCCTTGAGCATATGAATGTTTGTTTTCCCCTAGTAGCAACAGCACATCTACAACCTTAGAGGTTTTTGTCACTCCCCCAGATTAAATAGAGGCATGAACCCACTATCGAGCATAAATACCCCCTTTTGGAGTCACTAGCAACTACTTGGCCAAGATAGCTACTAATAACGGAGAGCATGCAAGATCATAAACAACATAGAGATTACATAAGATAAATTTTAGTACAGCAACTCAAGCATAACACCAATATTCATCGGATTCCAACAAACCAAATATGTAGAATTACATAACGGTGATCTCAATCATGTAAGGCAGCTCATGAGATCTAAACATGAAGCATATGGTGGAGAAGACAACCATCTAGCTACTGCTATGGACCCATAGTCCAAGGTAGACTACTCACTCATCGCTCCAGAGGCAAGCATGGCGATGAAGAAGACCTCCGGTGGTGATTCCCCTCTCCGGCAGGGTGCCGGGAAGAGCTTCTGGACCCTCCCGATCTTTGGGTCGATGGCGGCGGCGGATCGCGATGTGTTCTGGAAAAGTGATCGGGTTTTTAGGTTTTTCCCGTTGGGGGGTCTTTATAGGCGAAGGGGCATCGTCAGAAGTGGACCGAGGTGGTCTCACACATAGGGGGCGCGGCCTAGCCCCTGGCCGCGCCGCCCTGGTGTGTGGGGCCCTTGTGGCCCCACTCCGTCTCCTCTTCGGTTCTCTGGAAGCTTCGGTGAAATTTTGGGCGACTGGCTTTGGTTTCGTCCAATTCCGAGAATATTTCCTGTGTAACTTTTTTGAAACACAAAAACAGCAGAAAACAGGGAACTGGCACTGTGGCGACTTTTTAATAGGTTAGTTCCGGAAAGTGCATAAAATTGCCGCGAAGTGTAACAAAACACTAACCAAATGGTGTAAAAATAAGCATGGAGCATCAAAAATTATGGATACGTTAGAGACGTATCAGCATCCCCAAGCTTAACTCCTGCTCGTCCTCGAGTAGGTAAGTGATAACAAAAGAAATAATTTTTGAGGTGACATGCACCTACACAATCTTGATAGAATAAACTTAAAACATGGGCATGAAAGATATAATCTTGATAGAATAAACTTGGCAACCATGTTATAACATGAAAATGAACACAAACAAAAGATCATGAAAATGAAACAATGAAAGTCAAACGTGTGTTCAAATCATAAGGAAAAACATACAAATGGTTTTCAGCTTGTCCTTCATGGAGAGCAAAACATAAATGCATAGGACACCTTCAAGTTTAAGAGGGCGACTAGATACAAATAATTTAAGAACAAGTGGAACCAACAATATGAATCAATCAATGAAAACTTTGGGACAATGCATATTATACTAAGAATGACAACTATGCTCTCTTAATGGTGCGTAAAGGTAGAAGGTGGTGACTCAACATAAAAGTAAAAGAAAGGCCCTTCGCGGAGGGAAGCAGTGATTGCAAGTTTTATAAACCTTTAAAAATTATGGTACTTACCGGCTTTGAGCTCTCATTGCCCCCATCATAAGCATCTTGAATGGTTAAAGTTAATGCGAGAACACTTATGCTGCATTTGCTTGATAAATCATAAGTTGAAAACCTCGTGCCCCGTGAATACGAGTACCCAAACCTCATGCTACTTTACTTAGAGTCCCAAGCAAGCTCTTGTCATTGTAAGTATATACGTATCATTGAGAACCGCCAACGGGGTACCTCCGTGCCCGATGACATGGAACAAGCCCACATCAAAATGACAGGACAAGCAGACAATGAATACCTCGACATCTCTTTTATTTACCATTTGTATAGCTTTTTATTTTGAGATACGTCGTCGAATGTCCACTATGGGCATGCTGCAAATTTCCACCATGAATTATGCATGGTTTAGATTGGTGGCCCAGGTGTTTCTCTAACACATATACAAACTCCATGATCCCGCAAGATTCCTAATTTATTTCACACCGTGAGTATCCATAAACAAAAGATCACGATATCAACTCAAATAAGAAGTGCAATGTTGAAAGCTTACCCCATGATGGCATGGATGGGCTAATTCCCAACTTACAACTTGCAAGCATAACAACTCAACATAAGAGATCACAATGTCAAATTTTTAAGAACGAGAAAAATAAAGTGTGTCATCCGGTTCGTGAGAGCTTTACTGACCAATTTTCGCATAACACTGGTAAGAGTTTAATTTGAAGAGTAGATAAAAGCAAGTCAAATGTACTTCGGAATAGCAAATTGCTAATAGGTATGTATGGTGGACACAATGGCAAACTTGGTTTTTAGGAGTTGGATGCACGAGTAGAGCTCATACTCAGTACAAAATGAAGGCTAGCAAAAGACTGGGAGCGACCAACTAAGAGAGCAATAACGGCCATAATCATGCAAAGCGACAAAGCGACATTAAAAAAGCATAAGATGGCATCAAAAGTCAAAAACTAAATGATCATAGAGGCTATTGGCGACTTTGTAAGAGTCTAACATGTATGAGCATGCGCCAAGTCAACCCAAATAAAGCATCAAGTTGAAAACCAAAATAATGCTTCCAAACGATAAAAACAACGCATGATTTTTTCAAAGGCTCATTAAGCAATCTCAGTTATTTGAGACAAGTCATGCTACCGAAAAACCACTAAGCATGCTATCAAAAAGACATCAAGCACGACATGCAAAAGCCTAGGCCGCAGTCTACACAAGCTCCTCCTTGTACCACTTTTTTGCATAAAGCTTTTTCTCTTTTCCAACACCATTCAAACTTTTTATAACCACCTCTTTTGATGAAAACCAATATAGTCCAGAGGCAAAAATACACCTTGATGAAAAGATATAACAAGATCTGAACATAAATCAAGGCGAAAATCGAAAGCTAAACGTAGTTCTAGAAAAAGAGAACACTCGTTGAAACGAATAGAGTGAAAAACGGAGTGTTCTTGGCAAATGAAAAGCAAGGCAACTTCTCCCAAAGGAATTTGTTGGGATCCAACCATTTATTGCAGCAAACAAAAATAAACTAAACTGAAAACTAAAAACAACTGACGCTCCAAGAAAAACGCATAATGCATGAAGCAATTAAAATATAGTGTCTTGAAAGGTGACCTGATTTTTGCCGATGAAGAAGGGGTGCCTCGGGGGCATCCCCAAGCTTTGACGCTTATAATTCTTGGATATTTCTTGGGGTGATGCATGGGCATCCCCAAGCTTGAGCTTTTGTCCATTCTTCAACTCATCTCATCACTCTCCGATCCCTACACTTGAAAACTTCCTTCATACAAAACTAAACACAAATCTATTAGCAACATTAGTGTAAGCATAACATAGAATCAACCTCTTTTTGATTCAGGTTTCAACTCAAAACCACCACATATAAAGCATATACTACTGTATCAACTTCTCCAAAAGTTCCGTGATCAAAAGAACTCAAAAATAAAGCGATAAAGCGGCAAACACAAATATTGGCAGAAATCTGTCAAAATAGAACAGCTGAAAAATGTCGAATTTTTAGAGAGTTTTCTGTTGCTCAAATCAAAAAGTGTTCAACTAATGAAAGTTTGGATATAACCTGGGGCATATGCACAAGAAATTGCAGGTCCAAAAGATATACAGAGAATTTTCACGAATTTTTATGGTGCAGCACCGAAAACTGTTTTAGGACAGCGACATCCCCAAATCTTACCTCGCTCAAATTAGAGGCTTCTCTTGGCACAAAAACGAAATAAAAAGGATAAGGAGAGGTTATTACAGTAGTAATAACTTCCAAGAATCAAATAAAATAAAAAGAACTGAATGTAAAAATATTGGGTTATCTCCCAAGAGTGCTTTTCTTTAACGCCTTTGAGCTAGGCGCAGAAAATTGTGAATCAAGTAATTATGAAAGAAGAATTAGGATCCACTATAGGAGTCTTTTCAACAATGAAGGGAATTATGTCCAAATGAGTTTTGGAAGATTCTTTATGATCACGCTTTGGTACACTACTTTCATCGAAAGGATTTTCAGGGCAAATCCAACTAGAATTCTTTTCCCAAGCATCATGAATTCCTACAAGTTTATAAGGTATTGGCACTCTAAAATCTTCATTGGGTGTACCAACAACCGCTACAGGTGAGCCAAGCTTATTAAATTTCTTAAAAACTTTCCTAGCCTCAATGGCAACATCTCTAAATTCTATGCGCAAAGTTTCCAAGATAAAAGCTTTCTTCTCAGGATCTTCAATTTCATGAAGCTGAAGGAACATGTATTGCATAAAAGGATTAAGGCTAGCAAACCTAGCTTCTAACATGCGAACTAAATAAGTAGAAGCAACTTCATAACTAGGAGCAAGCTCAGCCAAAGACTTTTCCTCAACTTCTTTATGCATACTAATATGATTAAAGAACTCCTCAATGTTATCTTTCCAAATAATTGAACCACCTCCTACTGAGAGGTCCTCCAAAACATACTTAGGGAACAACATAATGACTAATAGTAAAGAAATAACAACTATCAAGGATTCTAATTTTTTTAGGTTTTTTGATAAAACGATGCAAGTAAAAATAAAGCAAAACTTAAAACAAAGTAAAGGATGTGCGTGCGAAAAACTCCCCTCGCAGAAGTCTTCTTTTTCCTTCCTGGCAACGGCGCCAGAAAATTCTTGATGCTTGCGGTACGGTTAATGTTCACTGTCTAGTTGGGAACCCCAAGAGGAAGGTATGATGAATATAGCAGCAAGGTTTTTCCTCAGTAAGAAACCAAGGTTTATCGATCCGAAGGGAAAGAAGCCAAACGACTGAAGGTGATGCTTGCTAGCTTGCGACAGCTTCGGACAATTTATAAGGTGCCTCGTCCAAGCTTTGCTTTGCCAACTGCAACGCGGAACCTGCACACAACACAACCAAATACTTTGCTCCCAACTTACAATGAGGTTGTCAATCTCACCGGTTTGCTTGAAACAAAGGAATGAGCGTATCGAGTGGAAAATAGTAATAGTATGCGAGTAAAGTAACAGTATGAGTAAAGTAAATAGGTGATAGCAATATAAAGGAAATAGGACCGGGGTCCACAGTTCACTAGTGGTGTCTCTCCATAAGATAAAATAATATATGCTGGGTAAACAAATTACAGTTGGGCAATTGATAGAATAAAGACAATGTGCATATGATGAGAGGATCACTATGAGATTTACTCTGGGCATTACAACAAGATACATAGACCGCCATCCAACTGCATCTATGACTAATAATCCACTTGTGGCGAATCAATCCGAGAACTCCACAAGTATTAAGTTGCGAATAACAGATAATTGCATTAAGCAAAGTGTGTAATGTAAACAAATCATATGCCCTTGAGAATATGAATGTTGTTTTCCCCTAGTAGCAATAGCATATCTACAACCTTAGAGGTTTCTGTCACTCCCCTAGATTAAATAGAGGCATGAACCCACTATCGAGCATAAATACCCCCTCTTGGAGTCACTAGCAACTACTTGGCCAAGATAGCTACTAACAACGGAGAGCATGCAAGATCATAAACAACATAGAGATAACATAAGATAAATTTCAGTACATCAACTCAAGCATAACACCAATATTCATTGGATCCCAACAAACCAAACATGTAGAATTACATAACGGTGATCTCAATCATGTAAGGCAGCTCATGAGATCTAAACATGAAGCACATGGTGGAGAAGACAACCATCTAGCTACTGCTATGGTCCAAGGTAGACTACTCACTTATCGCTCCAGAGGCAAGCATGGCAATGAAGAAGACCTCCGGTGGTGATTCCCCTCTCCGGCAGGGTGCCGGGAAGAGCTTCTAGACCCTCCCGATCTTTGGGTCGATGGCGGCGGCGGATTGCAATTTTTTCTGGAAAAGTGATCGGGTCTTTAGGTTTTTCCCGTCGGGGGGTCTTTATAGGCGAAGGGGCATCGTCAGAAGTGGACCGAGGTGGTTTCACACATAGCGGGCATGGCCCAGCCCCTGGCCGCGCCGCCCTGGTGTGTGGGGCCCTCGTGGCCCCACTCCATCTCCTCTTCGGTTCTCTGAAAGCTTCGGTGAAATTCTGGGCGACTGGCTTTGGTTTCATCCAATTCCGAGAATATTTCATGTGTAACTTTTCTGAAACACAAAAACAGCAGAAAACAAGGAACTGGCACTGTGGCGACTTGTTAATAGGTTAGTTCCAGAAAGTGCATAAAAGTGCCACGAAGTGTAACGAAACACTAAGCAAATGGTGTAAGAACAAGCATGGAGCATCAAAAATTATGGATACGTCAGAGACGTATCAATCCTCACATCACAGCCATCCCCTCCGGTTTTCCCAATTGCTGTCACTTTGGGGCCTCGGGTTCCGGACAACGATATGTGTATACAACTTGCAGGTAAGATCATAAACAACAATTATCATCATAAAATAATAACAAGTTCAGATCTGAGATCATGTCACTCGGGCCCAAAGTGACAAGCATTAAGCACAACAAGTTGCAACAATGTTATAAGCACTAATAATAGATACTAGGCACCATGCCCTAACAATCTCATAGCAGATTACACGAATGATCTCATCCAATCCCTACCATCCCCTTCGCCTACAGCGGGAATTCCTCACACATGGATGGGGGAATCATGGATGGTTGATGGAGAGACGTCGGTGATGAAGATCTCCTCCAAATCCTCGTCCTGACAGGGTGCCAGAACGGAGTTTCTGGTTCTGAATCGCGGTTTCTGATGGTGGCGGCGCAGCGGAAGTCTATCTGGAAAAAACGTCGAACCCCCGATAGTTTCAGGTCAAAGGGTATTTGTAGGCGGAAGGAGGGCTCGAGGAGATGGCTGGGGTGGCCTCACCACACCCTGGCACGGCCAGGCTTGGGCCGCGCCACCAGGTGGTGTGGTGGCATCCCAGTCCCTCTTCGTCTCGTATTCTGGCTCCGTGGATCTTCTGGTAAAATAGGATTTTTGCCGTATTTTCCGGGATTTTTCCTGAAAGTTGGATTTCTGCACAAAAACAAGACACCAGGGCAATTTTGCTGAAAACAGCATTAGTCCGTGTTAGTTGTATTCGAAACACACAAATTATAGAAGAAACAACAACAAAAGTGTTCAGAAAAGTAGATACGTTTTGGACGTATCAGCTACCATTATTGACCGGTTGGTGGCGTGACAGAACTTTGAACCACACCGCTAGTTAGTGGACCCGACCATGTGCCAAACTTGGGTTAGAATCGTGGCATGGGATGGGTTTCCCGCACCACCGTGATATGTCCCAAACGTATCTATAATTTTTGATGCTCCATGCTTATTTTTACACCATTTGCTTAGTGCTTCGTTACACTTCGTGGCATTTTTATGCATTTTTCGGAACTAACCTATTAACAAGATGCCACAGTGCCAGTTTCCTGTTTTCTGCTATTTTTATGTTTCAGAAAAGTTACACAAGAAATATTCTCAGAATTGGACGAAACAAAAGCTGAACATCCAGATATTAAACGAAGCTTCCAGAAGACCGAAGAGGAGACAGAGATGAGCCAGAGGCTGGCCTCACCATAGGGTGGCGCGGCCAGCCCCTGGCCCGTGCCCCCCTATGGGTGAGACCCCCCTGGTCCACCTCTGACGCAACCCCTTCGCCTATAAAGACCCCCCAACGGGAAAAACCTAAAAACCCGATCACTTTTCCAGAAACACATCGCGATCCGGCGCCGTCGTCGACCCGAGATCGGGAGGGTCCACAAGCTCTTCCCGGAACCCTGCCGGAGAGGGGAATTGCCACCGGAGGTCTTCTTCATCGCCATGCTTGCCTCCGAGGCGATGAGTGAGTAGTCTACCTTGGACTATGGGTCCATAGCAGTAGCTAGATGGTTGTCTTCTCCACCACGTGCTTCATGTTTAGATCTCGTGAGCTGCCTTAGATGATCGAGATCATCGTTATGTAATTCTACATGTTGTGTTTGTTGGGATCCGATGAATATTGGTGTTATGATTGAGTTGATGTGCTGAATATTATCTTATGTTATCTCTATGTTGTTTATGATCTTGCATGCTCTCCATTGTTAGTAGCTATCTTGGCCAAGTAGATACTAGTGACTCCAAGAGGGGGTACTTATGCTCGATAGTTGGGTTCATGCCTCTATTTAATCTGGGGGAGTGATAGAAACCTCTAAGGTTGTAGATGTGCTATTGCCACTAGGGAGAAAACAACATTCTTATGTCCGAGGACATATGCTTTGTTTACATTACACACTTTGCTTAATGCAATTATCTGTTGTTCGCAACTTAATATTCACGGGTTCCTCGGATGATTCCCCGTGGGTGGATTATTAGTCATAGATGCAGTTGGATGGCGGTCTATGTATCTTGTTGTAATACCCAGAGTAAATCTCATAGTGATCCTCTTGACATATGCACGTTATCTTTATTCTATCAATTGCTCAACTATAATTTGTTTACCCAGCATATTGTTATTTATCTTATGGAGAGACACCACTAGTGAACTATGGACCCCGGTCCAATTTCCTTTATATTGCTATTACCTGTTTACTTTACTCGCACTGTTTACTTTCTTGCATACTACTATTGCTTTCCACACGATACGCTCATTCCTTTGTTTACAGCAAACCGATGAGATTGACAACCTCATCGTAAGTTGGGAACAAAGTTCTTGGTTGTGTTGTGTGCAGGTTCCGCGTTGCTACTAGTTGAAGACGCACTAACAAGAATCGTAAACGGCGCCCTTGTTGGAGTGTCACTAAGCTAGCAAGCATCATCTTCTTGAGTTTGGCTTTTTCCTACTGGATTGATAAACCTTGGTTTCTTACTGAGAGAAAACTTGCTGCTGTGCTCATCACACCTTCTCTTGGGGTTCCTAACTGGTCAGTCATTTACATCATCAACACCGCGCCACCACACCGCCATGTCCATAATGGTGGCATTGGACACTTGTCGTGCCACATCTAAGTGGTCGGTGGTGGCGTTGAATGATTTCAATGCCAGAATCAAAAGGTGTCGGCCGAGCGACTCTGACTCTTTAATAAAGCGGCAGCGTGACCATTTCCCAGATCTACATTGCCGCTTGCTCTCGTGTCGTTGTCGCCCTTCCTTGCTGCCGCCCGCCCTCCCCTCCCACCGCGCTGGACCTCGTCGCCTCTGCAAGCCCCTCGCTGGATCCACCCTCCGTCGACGAAATCACCGTCTTCGGCACCCCTGTAGGCCCTTCCTCGCCAACTTCTGCTAGACCTCACCGGAATCACCATCATCGACGCCACTGCAGGCCCTTCATCGCCTGGTTGTGGTAAGTTGCGCCCCTCCTCCACCTCTACTGTGCATCGTCGGTCTCATATGTGCATCACCTCTAGATCTGCCGGTCTCCAGATCCGCCGCCCATACTAGCCGGTGTGAAATCTGTGTGTATTTATCGTGCAAATATGATTAGAAACTTGTTTATTGTGCATTGCCGGTCACCAGATCAGCTGGTGAATTTGAAGCTATGACAACGTGCCAAGTATGCCGCTGCATTGATTGTTCATCTGGCACGGCGAGCGGCATTGTGTTTAGCATTGACATGCGCCTGGAGTTTATAAATTATATGGTAATTAAAATGATATTGCTTTCAATTCTCTTTGCAGCATTGTTACTATATATATATGGTGTGGTAATACATATTTTTGCAATGTTTGTGTTTATGTAGATTGTCCCTTGCAATTCAAGGCTTTCGTTCAATGATGTTGTACCAAATCGAAGATCTGTACAGTATTTGGCGTATGGAGAAGTATATGAATTTAGAGTGAAGAAGGGACCGATAAGGACTACTGTGTCAGGATCTGGTTGGAGGCAATTCGTGCATGACAATGGCCTATGCGGCGACGAAAATATGATGATTTTATTTAACATGACACAAACCGTGTGGAAAATAGACATAGTTTATCTTAGCTAGTGTCATGTTCTTTATGTTAATTAGCAGATCAAGACTTCTAGTTCTAAGTTAGTCATAATCTATGTGTATCGGCTTCCAGTTGTATATATGTTCTAAATGTTAATTAGTAGATCAAGACTTCTCATTTGAAATCTGATCCAGCATGCAAACGACGCCTAAAATAAAAGACTGGCCGGTGTTGTATACATATCCCGATCGACTGGCGCCTAAAATAAAAGACTGGAAGGGGCTATGTGCATTTCCAATCAAGCGGCGTCTGAGAAAGTGATAGTGACGTGGTCCCACACGCCACCAAACACATGAAACAGTGGTGTCATACCTCCGCCGTACCATCAACATTCGGGGTAATAGTGATGTGCATAGCCATGCCACCATTACGCCTCAAACAATGGCGCAAAATTGATGGCGTTGCGAATCCGCGCCACCAAAGATAAAATCGTCGCGCTACCAATGGCCTATTCTATACTAGTGACATGCAACAAGCCCAATAGTTATGGCCTTTTTCTAGGCTTAGCTATTTTAGATCCATTTTTGTTGGGCCTTAGACTTTATACAATCTTTATCTAATTTAGGCATTGGCCTTTTTACAGTGAATTTCTTCTTGGGCTGGTCCCACCAGTCAGATGGGACTAGTGAAGACATTAGGTCCATTTGTCGATTACACCTTCTCATCGTGTCACACTTATGTGGTTTTATTATCCAAAATATTGATAGTAATTAAATAACAATAATTTAATCACAACCTAAGAATACATGAACTTTTGATAACATCCATAATTAAGTCTATTATATTATCCATGCAAAAAGTCTATTACAATCTAGATACGAGGCTGCAACTGAATCTAGCCAAAAATGTAAAAACATTTATATACAAGAAAGAACAGGACAGTACGGGACCATATCCCTACAAACAAGCAACATCATTTATCGATGATCCCGATACATTTTTCAACATTGAAATATATAAGAAACACATTTTACTTCTTGTTGATAATTTGTCTTCTAATAAACCTAAGAAGACAAAAACTATTTTCATATCGTTTTCTAGTAATATAATCCTATTTATTTCACTACTATTGTACCAAAAAACTACTACGATGGTGTTGGGGACAACAAGTTGTTTTGGGCTTTTACATGATTGTTGGAAAAGGTATAACGAGCACAAACCTTGAGTTTGATATAAATCTTGATTCAACCTTGTGGGAAATAAGACTGTTTGCTACAACACCCTACACGTGGATTCCATTGAAATGCATTGTTGTTGCCAGTGATCACATGGCCATCATGATTTTGAATGTGATCACTCATGGGGCCCAGATGAATATCTCTTCGAGTGGAAGGGGAAAATCCCATCTTAGCCAACCATGCCACCCAATTTTCTTAACTAATCAGAAATCTACCTTTATAACTACTCATTTATGTACATTGTAATGTTTGATAGACCCTAAGTAAGTCGAATCACATCACGAACCTTGGGTCAAGGACATGTCGTATATATTGTAGATATGACTCACAAATGACAGTAGCTCGTTGCATCTCAAAGTGGGTATGTATGACTGAGTAATATCCATTATTAAGTAAATATTATCAGATTAGCATCACTATTCCCATGACTTGTGAAACATATTCATCATCCGAGTCATATACTAATCAAGTGCATATGTCCCCATGACCTTATCAACTAGGAACGATTAAAACATGCATGACACAACATAGTTCCACAACTTAAAAACATATTCTATGATAAATATTATTTATGATGGTCAAGGACATTATAGATAACTTCTAAATACACTAGGAAAATATCATCACCACATGATTGCCTCTTGGGAACATTTTCAATAGTCTCACTTGCACCTAATTCAATCATCAAGGTTTCTAATACCCATTAACCTTGTGTATGCCTCATGATTTGGTTAGGAAGAGATTATGTAGTGGATCCGCGGCATTTGCATATGTGTGTACTTTGTATATTTTCATGTCACCCCTTTCAACGATTTCTTGAATAAGGTTATAACATCTTTGTATGTGTTCATTTTTCTCGTATTGTTTTGGTTCCTTGTCCTAACCAATAGTGCCCTTGTTGTCACGGTATAATCCCAAATGATTACGCTGTGAACAACTAAGCTCCTTTAGGAACTTTCTAATCCAAGAACCTTCCTTTGCAGCTTCTAAAGCGGATGTATAATCTTATTTCGTGGTATAGTCGGTAATGGTATCTTGCTTGGAACTCTTCCATCTTACAACACCTACATTCAACGTGAACATATATCTAGGCTACGAATGATAGTAATCCTCATCGGTTACGAAACTACCTCAGTGTAACCCATTACAACGAAGTCCTGCTCACCGCCATAAAATAGGAACATATATGTAATCCTTCTTGAGTAGTTAAGGATATTCGACTCATTGTCCATTGACCCTCATTGAGATCAGCTTGGTATCTATTTGTGACGCTTAGAGCATATGAAACATCTAGCCGAGTGCATATCATGGAATACATGATGGATCCCACTGCCAATGCACACAAAATTGCATTCATCTTACTCCATCCATCAGATGATGGACCCTGAGTCTTTCTAAGACTAACACCATGTGAGATGGGCAAGAACCTTTTCCCAGCCGCATCCATGTTTAACCTCTTCAACACCTTGTCAATGTTTGTAATTTGACTCAATCCAGTGTGCATCCTTCTGTCTCTTTAGATCCTGATTCCCAATATATAAGTTAATTCTCCCAACTCCTTTATAAAAAATCCTTTTCAATAATTTCTTCATAGATTCGGGTATTGGAACATCATTCACTATCAACAATATGTCATCTATATATATGATTATAAATACAAATGAGCCCCCACTAGAATTCGTGTATGAAAAAGTTCTTCTCTATTTTTCATGAAGCCCAACTCTTTGACTACCTCATCAAAACAAATTTTCCAACTCTGAGATAATTGTTTTAACTCATAATGGGATTTCTCTCATACCTTGCCAGCATACTTTGGGCCGACAAAACCCTCATGATGTATCATATACACATCAACGGTTAAATTTGCCATATCTCGTAGTTGAAATATACACATAGCCCTTTATTTTCAAGTATTTAAAAATCATACTTGATTTTTTTTTTGAAAAAGTCCTAAAGATAGCCAATGATGCATATTACGAACATGTAAAATCCCAATACAAACTACTTTATATTCTATACTACACAAAAAAGATAAAACTGTCAAATTATATAGTTTTAAAAATGTGCACTATTCACTAAATCTATTAATTGTTTTAACTTTTTGTAGCGGAGAATACAAAGTAGTTTGTAGTGAGATTTTGCATGTTTGTAGTATACATCGTTGGCTGCCTCTAGGATTTCTTTCAGATTTTTTTGGAACTTTGAAATATGATTTTTGAATGTTTGAAAATAAAGGGTTGTGTAGCTCGGCTGCCATTTTGAGTTTCCCACAATTGATAGTGTTATTCATATTGAAAAACACTATCTAATGATACCAGTTCTATATTTATTTTTATATGCAGGGGTTAATTTTTTATCAAAGACAAATTTTAAAAGTGTGTACACCTTTCATTGGAATGGAGGGAGCAGGTGACAACAAGGTATAAAAGCTTGGGCGGCATTAATGCGTCAAACCGCTTGGTTCCATTGGCAAATGGAATGAACGATGAACACGGAAAGCCTATCCGATATATAACTGCATTTGCTGTTGTCCTTCTCCCCATCACCTTTACATTACTACCGCATGATCATGTCTACCTAATCAGAAAGTAGTAGCAATAGCCAAAGGCGCGGCCAGATTAGATATAGTCACGCGCATCTCGTACCCTAAACTGCAGTGCAAGATAAACGCTTTGTAGGGAAAAGATCATCTTTCTTACGTACGCTTTGCTGGTTCAGTGTGTGAGTAGTCACCGTGCAATGACCTGCAAGAGAGGAAATCTGGTTATATCATATCAGTCTGTGATCTGCCGTTTTCCAGATGTAAACAAGGTGCCACTGTGCCAAGCCTGCTGGTACAAAGGCAAGGAAAAGATAACTCATTGTAGGAACAAGTGAGCACTGAACCGACTAACTAATAAACGTTGTTCAATTGTTGATTTACAGAGAAACATTGTATAGCCAACTGGCCATCGTCTGGAAATTGAGAGTGACAAATCGACAAGCTTCTAGATGACATCAAATACTTTTCGCCGAAACGGAGCCCTCGGAGAATTTAGTATAGTACCACTTTGTTCCGTTTTGTTCCCCTCTCGCCATAAGAACTTTCTTTTCGTTTTGAACTGGCTTTTAGCAATGCAGGTGCTCAAAGTGATGGAATTGTTCCTTTGTCAAGAAGAAAACCCAGTGGTTAAGCGTATGAAGAAAGCTAAAGCACCATATACTATACTATGTTTATCTATATACCCTTAAATCTTCCCTTTTTGTTTTTGTATTACCGGATGCATTGGTATATTCTTGTGTTTATGTCTTCTGTTCGGCAGGGAGGTGGTAGTTGAGGCCAAGTACATGCATTTGTAAGCAGTAGGTGAAAGCATACGTGTAGGACTGTTAGATAAACGCTAATGTAGGTCTCATCTTCTCTCTGCTTCCACTCTTTAGTTAATGTTTTCATTTGTCAAGGATTCGTACCGTAGGTTGAGCATCAGCTTGAAAGGGATTGTCCATATTTGTCCTTGCTCTAATTATTTCAGGTAGAAAAAGAATGAGAAGCAGTGTTCTAGAGAAAACAGGATGCTGGATGTAGATATTATAAAAGGCAAAATGGTGACTAGTTTCTTGACTAATCTGCATCCATCTACATGTCGAGGTAAAATAATTTGCAAACCCATGTTTAGAGAAACAATTCCCTCATTCAAATTCAATCCCAATGGCCCACCTGTTGTTAGTATTCCTTATAGCAGAAAGGTTGAGGTGCACACCTGTTATTACGATTTGATTGCTTTTTCAAGAAACACAAAGTATATTCGCAAGCTAAATGGGTTAATGGGCAGGTCAGCATGTACAGCCAGTTAGCTACAGGCGAGTACGCATACTCCATTGTGCATCCCTATCGCATGATATATCAGTAATAATGGTTTTAGGACTAAGAAGGACCGTCTGTTCCATTAAAATAGTTGAAGGCCAGTGTCTGACAAGATCGCTACTGCTGATCCCTACATTTCTTGTCAGGCTGGGTCATCTCTATCAGGCTAGTTAGGAATTAAGCAGAAAGTCGCCTTGGGCTTTGTACTCTTGTTGCCTTACTGGCCAACTGGAATTGTACGAGCAAGCAACAACCAACTATGATGTTGTAGCATGTAAAAGAGTGTTATATACTGCACATTATATATTTCATTGTCGACACAGTTATGATAACCGCGCGGCTTGTTAATTCATATGAGAGAAAATGGTTGAAAGGGAAATACCAACTGCTTGACTTTCGTTCTGACCTCCTGTAACCTAGACAACACCCATAATTTTGAGATGTTAGCCTTGGATGCAGGTGGTTAATTAGCACTAGTTGTCAGTATCTTCTACCTACACCTCCCACTTGTAGGAGAAGGTAGAACACTAATTGCACAAAGATTGGCTCCTTTCACGGAGATCACGGATGTCTGAACCTGAGAGAATAGTAGACACACATCACAATTAAAAGCAAAGGATGCTGGAGAGGGAAAAGACACTGAAACAGGCAAAAGCTTTGCCTTTGCATTAATTAAGAGAGAAAAAGAGTCAGGAGAATACAAGCTAGACGGAAATGATCATGCTATTCATAGAAATGTCGCCTCGGAGGAGGAGAGAAACAAGGTCCATGTGGGGAAATTCACTTTGTGCATTATTCGCTTGAGTACTTTTGCACTTCAAATTCCGAAAGAAATGTGCAGTACTAGGGCATGGTAGGGGTTTGTTTAGCTCATGTACACATAAGCCAAGTCAAGAAATAACATCTGCCCTATACTAATAAAAAACTTTTCTAGTGTTGCAAGCTTAACACCAAACAATGTTTTGGAAACAATTCTTTTCCTGCACACCGTTAGTGCAAACATCTTTCGGTTTAATCTGTGATATGTTTGGGTGTTAGTGGCAGGATCCGGTGTGTTATCTCTCTTTCTGATACCTTTAATTGATAAAGAGAAAAAATAAGTACATATTCCGTTTCCCAGTTCCTACACCTTCCGAGCACTTGGTAGCGCAACAGCCAAAAGAAGCATGCTCCCCACGAAGGGGATCTCTCACTGACAAGGGTATAGTTAATAGAGCCCGTTAGTTGAGTACCCCTGTGGCCCGTTAAGCTAGGCCCAATTGTAATGATAGTCGAATACGAGTTCTTACCGTATGTCGATATTGTAATATGTATCGGACCCTACCCGATCCTCGAGACCTGGCCATCTATATATAGGGGCCAGGAGGGGACGGTGTAGACCAGATTGAAAGCAAGCCAGGTTGAACACCCAAGTTTACTTTCGACACACACCTATTTCGACTAACTTTACCTTCGAGTTTATCTGACGCCCTATTTCCCCGATCCTAAGTCCTTCATCTAGGACATTTGTCGAGTTAACCCTCGTCAATTGGCGCCGACCGTGGGGATCGCGGCGACTGAATTTTGTTATCCGGACGGGATCCTTCAAGCTTTCATCGACAAGATCAGCAAATTTTTCATCGATAAGATCAGCAAATTTTGCGACTGCCGACAGCAGCAGCCAGATCGCATCGTCTCGTCGAGTCATACTCCATCAGCAGGCGAACTAGCCAAATCAGCATCAACATGGTGTGATCAAGAGTTGCAACGTTAAGACAAGGATCAACAAGTAATATCGGATACGAGTCTCATCCGATCCGATGATTTCCCAGCTTGACTGCTCTATGCGGAAGGAAAAAGGAGCCGACCAGCGACCGGTTAAGCTAGCGGATCAAGTCTCAAAGCAGAAGTAGGTCAACATACAACAAGTTTCAAGGAAAGCTAGAAGCGATCGCTACTAGAAGCTCACGTAACAAAGGCAAAAGCTGGATTAGTCTCAGAAAAGCACGTATCATAGCACTACTTGGACACGGATACCAAGAAAGAAGGATCAAACAAGAGCGTGAATCAGTTGCGCTCCAGCGCATAGATCAAATTTCAAGAAGGAAAAGAAAAAGCAAAAAACTGCTTGTACATGCATATCTCCTCAGACGGGACAACATCAAGGCAGCTGAAAACGTATTCAGCAAGTTACAAGGACTACTCGGACAACTCGGAGAAAAATATTTTGACTACTTCGTCTTCAACATCGTCGACTACATCCGCGTTGACTGCGGCTTGTTACGCTCGGGGGCTCGTCATCGCGAACTCGCGCAAACTATTGGCAACGCTCGGGGGCTCAACATCAACTCGCCCTGGAGTGCAGAAATCACCCTCAAGACCTGCAATTTCGTCGACATCAGCAACACGATAATCCCAACAATGCTCGGGGGCTCGACAACAGCTTCGCCTCCGATCGTGATTATGATTCTACGACAACAACTCGACTACATCATCGTCGACTATGCCGCGCCGACTATGCCGCACCCAATAAAAGCTAAGTTTTCCTCTTCCACGAGTCGATTATTATTTACTTTTTGCCGCACCCGACACTCGGGGGCTCCGCCATGAAAAATCATCTTGCATATCATTGACTTCGAAAAAATTGTGAAAGCCCTAGTAGCTAGCTGGCGTTCCTTGTCGAATACTTGTCAATTTAGTTTACAGTCGCATGAAGCTCGACTAACGGTTGGCAAGGCCAAAATCTTGGGCGTCAGGCTAACGAAAAGGCTTAGCAAGTATCTTGAAATTCAAATGCGCCAAACGCATCACATTACGTGTGACCTGAGTAGCTGATCGAGCCGTGAAGTGCATCAGGCTAACGAAAGGGTCTTACGTACGAGCAACAAAATTGCACAAAAAACATCGAGTTTTTATTTTACATACTACATCGTCATTATTACAATATGCAAACGCAATATTTCTTCAAGAGACAAAGTATTTCACAATTCTTCATATTTTCTGCAGGAGTCGACAAAATCATCAAAGTCATCAAGAGCCAAACTTCTTCGAGGAGTACAACTTGAGTCTATGCCCGGCTACAAGTATCCAAACATAGACTCGGGGGCTACTCCCATCGGGAGCGCTGGCCGCGCACCCGATAGAAAGACAATTTCAAGAGAAAAGAATTCGATAAGAAGAGAAGAAGAAGAAAACTGGAGCCTATGATCGACTACAAGTACCCGACCATAGCCTCGGGGGCTACTCCCATCCGGAGCGCTGGGCGCGCACCCGACGATATCTTTTTATGAATATTACAGAGATGAAGGCGAGA
This sequence comes from Dactylis glomerata, assembly GCA_007115705.1. Classification (NCBI taxonomy): domain Eukaryota; kingdom Viridiplantae; phylum Streptophyta; class Magnoliopsida; order Poales; family Poaceae; genus Dactylis; species Dactylis glomerata. Next base: position 4,683,484 of record QXEO01000555.1, read on the forward strand.
GAAGCTTCAGGAATCATCATTACTCCTATCGGGAGCGAGTTTTTATTGATCAAGGTTGAATAACCCGAATATTTTCAGTCAAATAAGACTGCGACATGAGATTCTTGAGTTGCGTTATCGCAACGAAACTCGAATGCCGTGATTTATCACGAAGGTAAGACCCCAGGATCCGTCCTGTGTGGCCCGATATACGCACATGGATGCGCTCTGCTGGTATGTATCCGTGTCTACGACGCGAAGAAAATCCTGGTGGACGCACTGGGTACCCTGAGAACCACTGGGATTCATTCTTTGTAAGTCCTAAATGCGGCAAAAGAATGGGTTTGACCGGTATCCCGAATTTAAGTCCAAGGGGATTGAATTTGAAGTAGGTGACAAGTATCTGTTCCGGCAGTTAACTGACCTCTTGATCCGTCAGAGTTGTCAGACTTGTTCATCAAAACCCCTTGCGAGATATTATGATAAAAGATAAGTCGAAAGACCAAGTCGAAGATTTGAAGATCTGAAGAATTCAAGTATTGATCAAGTTGAAGATGAAAAATTATTTCGAGAAAAACAAGGAAGAAAAATTCGAGTCCATTATCGGTGGCAAGCACCAGAAACATCGACTCGATATTTACTCCCATCGGGAGAGCATATTTCAAGAAGCCGAAGATATATGAAGTCGAAGATTGAAGAAATTGAAGTTTGAAGAAGTCGAAGATTGAAGAAATCAAAGTTTTTAAGAAGTCGGAGATTGAAGAAATCAAAGAATTGAAGAAGTCGAAGACTTGAAGTTTGGAGACTCAACCCGAGTCTGCAACTCGAATTGAGTCTCGGGGGCTACTGACATGGGTATGGCCTTCGGGTACCCACAGATTAGTATACCGGGTCTGGCCCATTAAGGAGGTGGACCGGCACAAGGACTCGAAGATGACTTGGAGACGAAGAAGGAAGGCTCTAATCTGTATTCGACTAGGACTCTTGTAAAACCTTAGCCCGATTGCATACATAAAGCCAGGCAGGGGCGCCCCTAGAGGGACAACTTAGATATCTTGGACAATCTCATAGACATCGAATATCATAGACAAGCAGTATTAGAGGTACAAGATAGATTAGACATAGACTAGATACAATATTCCGCCTACGACGGCACCATGTAAACACCATTGTGATTATCTACTAGATTGCTAGCAGGATGTAGCGATCCTCCACCGCGGGGACGTGAACCTGGGTACATCGTGTGCCAATCTCGATCCTAGAATCTCTAGTCGTTGCTCTTCCCCCGATCCTAAGTCCTTCATCTAGGACATTTGTCGAGTTAACCCTCGTCACTCACTCTCTTATTTTAAGTTCCCTTTTAAAGATCGACATCTATCATTTTTTCTTGGCAGGCATCTACAAAGGCAATACCGGTCAAAGCCATCCACAGTGACATCGTCGTAAAATGACAGGGCACGGGAGCGGTTGGAAAGCAGTTGCTGAATCATCAAGGTTATAAAATATGCTCAGTTCAACGTCGAAATACGCATCACGGGCTCAGATTATTAGGGATATTGGAGTCGCTAAGATGGATGGTGAAGTTAATTCTGTAAGTCACTCGTTGGAGAGCACGGGTACAATTCAGGACATTACAAAGGTTTGGCTAAGGCACTTCCCCCAGGGAAATGCCATATCTGTTGATTGTTATTCTGTACCCAATTAATAAAAATTTCTTTTCCCCGAAAGAAAAGTCATCCTACTGTCTGACTGTCTCGCTCGTAGAAATTCTGGAGTAAACTGCGTTGGTGGTTTGATCCATGGCAATTTTGATCTTCTTTTCTGTAATTTTGTGCAAGTGCATGCCTGTGCGAGAGTTATTTACTCTACAGCGGCAGCAGATCAGGGCAAAGTGTACTCACATGAGACGAAGACGAGAGCCAGACACGTAGGCTAACAACTACAGCAGGAAAAGGATTATCAGAGTAGCCACAAGCTCACGACACATAGATTTACAACGATGTGCCATACTGTGCGGTATCATCCGCTGAGTGCTTCCATACCGACATGCACCGCAAGAGGCAGACAGTCAGACACGCAACGTTGATGGGAACACAAACATACCTACTGTAGTTCCAGTACATGGATGATTAATTAGCTTCACAGGTGGTACGATCGAATGCAACCTGAGGCTGCCATCAGATATGGCAGCAGCTGAGGGATCAATCAACACTATAACTAACGGCCTTTGCGAGTTGCAACAATGTAAACCATGCTGCGACGAATTGAACGTTTACCAACCGCTGCTTATGGTAGCAATCTAGCAGCTTCAACTAGGTTCCTTTGATACCTTTGCCTAGTGAGATTCATCGGTCATTTTCACTCTTCTGGTGTGCAGGGGAAAAACGATGTCCAGCATCTATAACAGTGGAAGAGAGAAAAATCTCACCTTAGCCGTCACTACTCATGTAAAAAGAAGGTACTGCCACCTTTCAGGAATAGTCAATATTTCTAACAAAATCAAACTACCACAATGATCTTAGTCAATAGTGTGTTGGGGGTGCCTCAATAGAACAGTCCTAACAGTAAAAATTTGGGAATATTTTAGACAGGATACACCATTTGATTCTGGAGGCTAAAACCAGATAATAACGTGAGCATGCAACCCACTAGAACCACATATTCCAATTGTAATAAAGTAATAAACGATCATCACACTGACAGGAATTGACTGATTTGCAGGTTAGGTGAATAATTGCAAGTCAGCTCATTCGAGGTAGGGGTTTAAATCCAAGTGTAGGGGTTCTGAACTGTATGTAAGGAGAGCAAGTGCACATAACTCAAAACACCGTCTGATATGTTCATCTTACCCTTTTGTCACATCAGTGGATGGTGTGCTAGCATCTCTTGTGGCCACCATAAACTGGCAAACAAAATTGATGGTACCTCTACACCGGCTGTTAATGACAGAACGCTCCAGAATGGTATTCCTCAAATCACATTATAGTGAGCTGACATTGCAGTCTCCACAAAAAGTATGCAATGGTGGTTCTCCTGTCCCTACCCAACTTTTAACACTCGACGGAACAGGAATTATGAAACCAACTCCAGAACGGAATACAGCAGAAAGGGGGGTGACATACGCAAATACAATAATAATAGAGAACCCCCCAAATTGTAGCTATTTGAAATGAAGGATCAAAACTAGTAAGAAACAAAGATGTTCGTAGCTGCACACGAGCTGAATCACCCACGCAAATATTTAACATGGTTCAGAGCATCTCTAATGTAGATAGATTGCACGTACTAACAAGTTTTCACACAACTTACTAGAGGACGAACCTATTTATCTATTAATAATTTTGCAGTTACATGCATGAAAACAAAAGACAAATTAAGGGAACCACTCCTATATGAGATTGACATAAACAGTGCCAGAATAAAGCTGGTCTCAAACCAGCGGTGATATAAAACAAACTTTGAAGTACAAAACAAGGCATCGCTGAAACTAACACCTCCATCAAATAAAAGTGAGTATGTCCATCCACAACTGCAGTAGTGGCCATGCCACTATGACCTATATTCAGCTAGAATGGTGAAATCGTGCATATGTCAATAGGGCAAACTTTGACCATGTGACACAAATCTGAAAGATCAAAAGGAAGCAACCATAGCAGCCGTAAGAGATGCAAAATACAACGCAGACAAATTGCCATCACGAATGAGACTACAGCAGGTAGGTGAGAACTTTAGATGTCAGCACCTGGAAAAGAGATGGTACACTCATGGAAGAGACGATTCAATCTGAAACTTCCAGTCATCAAAAAACAATGACATGGACTCACCCTATCGCAATGGCATCCGGATGTGGTTGTCATGACTCAATGTTAGGGTCTTGAGTAATCAAACTTACATTATGTTTTTCATTGCTTGGATGCGCATTTGGTCAAACGGCTATCCTTACTAAGAAATGAAGAATTTTGTTTACAAAAGGAATGTGTTCTTTGCATGTCTACCTAAAAAATCACTTGGACACTTGGATGGCTCACTTTTTAGTAGCAACATGAGATTTTTCGAGGAACTTGTAACACCCCAGCTATAAACCATACCAACGATGCTACCATATACAATAATACTACCAAGTATGGGAGAGAAAAAATTCAACACGATATCCTTTGTAATTTCTAACAATTTGGATAGCATAATCTCAATTCCAAATTAAAGAGCAACACATAGACACGATATAAATCCAAGCAATGATAACAGTAATGAACTACTAAATGCTAACCATAAAAAATACAGACATTTAAATCCTACTAATTTGTAGTCAACTAGGATAACCCACAATAATTATCTCCCAAGCCTCAAGAAAACAGTTTATAAATCACAATATAGTAGAGCTTCCAATAAATCCTCAATGTCAAAGTTTGAAGCAAAATGATAGGAGAGATATGCTGCTACCCTCGGTGGGAAATATCACCCCTAGATCAAGCGTTAGTTTGTGCTTTGGGATTCACATATTTTTATTGTCTTTGTTTTAGAACATATACTCATTTCACACCTTAATGAAGTCAATTATTCAGAACTGCCATGTATAAAGAGGGTCAATGCGGCCTTAGAATCAACAATCACTTAAAATTAATATTTTTAAATCCCTAGCATGCATATAAATGAATTAGAACAGGCTAAATATGAACTGGTTCATCGTGGTTACTATATAATTGAATAGTGTAGATGCATAAAATATGCAAATGATAAAGCATGATCTGACAATCGAGGAATTGTGAAGTTGAAGTGACAAAAATGTGTTATTCCCGTTATTTTCATGTATATCATCCTCACGAGGAATTGTGAAGTTGAAGTGACAAAAATGAAGTGTTTTTTCTGAGACTTGGTAGTATTTCGAGTATGAGGTAGCCTTGCAAGGTACAGTTGATAGCTATGGTGTTACCCCTATACCCCCTATGATATACACAAATAATTACGAGGTAACAAAAAAGTTATCACCATTAGTTTTCTAGAAACAAAAACACAATGAAAAAGTGTCAATCTTATGCTCTAGTAGGTAAATCATACCTAGATGTTTCAATTATAGTAGCGAGTAATAACTCTTGCCATTTCCTTCTATATCAATAAAGTAATATATGTTTGTGATACAACTTATCTCCACTCCAGGATTGTATGTACCACTCACAAAAACACATAGAAAAACAAGGCATGCAATGGATGACAGCCTACTCTTCTGGAAAAGGATTGGACCTTGCTAGCTAGACACACACACACACGCACCACCAACAACAACAACTCTGAGAGTGGTTTTTGACATCCCATGAATTCATAGAACTTAATTCAGCAAAGTTAATGCTTTCAATCATTTGAAATTCCAGTATAACTTGTACCAGGTAAAGCTCAAGCAGCGCAAATATCATCTATTGCTATCAACCTATCCACAGTAAGGTTGGAAAGTAAGGTAAATATAACAAGCAGCTGACACCATTGTGATACACACAAGCATTCAACCATACAGAAGGATGTACATTATAGCCGAATATATAGAGAAAAATGAATATGGCATGATGGACCATAAATGACGATCGATTTTCTCAGTGAAAAAATTGCTAGCATTGCAATGGGCAGTGCATCTTACAATGAATTTTACAAGTGTTGTTTGGCAAAGCAAGTAGGCAACCGTGGCCATCGTGCCAAAAAGTACAGAACGAAAATTAGTGCAGAATTGAAAAGAGGATACACCAAGATGAAAATACAAATTAAACTATATCTCATATTCTGCAAAACTGAGCAGGTACCTAACATACCTAGTGTTTGGTCAATGCGGTTTCGGAACATGCCCATCAACAGCAAAATTTCTTGTTGCTGCTGGCAGTGCCAATCGTATGCCATCAAGTTCAGGGCTTGCAATTACTTGGCAACCAAGTCGAGATCTGAAATAATGAGACCGGGTTAGTTTAACCAGAGTAATATATTTTCTAGGATTCACAAAGAAAATAACCATACGTTTCTGTAAGCCCAAATGCAAGGTCCAGCATATCGTTTTCTTCATCCTCAGGATCTTCCAATTTGTTGTAGTAGTCTACATCCTGAATAGAACTTGCTCATCAAATTGCAGTTTGAACTGTCTCAAGACTCTCAACACATTGAAAACTTAGAAGAAGTGTATTTACAACTTCGTACCGTTACAATCACATGACATGTAGAACATGCAAGAGAGCCTTCACATGCTCCTGGTGATCACGAGCAAGCAATTCAGATATACATATATCACAGACAAAGCTAGCAAAATATTGTTTATACTTTAAGTCAACATGCAACATAATTTAAAGAAAGTAATAATGAAGCGCAGAATCAACGGAAGCGTAAAATGCTAAGAGTGATGAGGTGGCATGATATTGTATGTATACCTAATATTGAACTTACATATCAACATAACCTCCTTTGGTTAACAAAAACAGGTGATATTAAGTCCAAGGAATCACATGAAGCCAAGTACAAGCGTGTAATTACTGCCTATAGTCTAACCAAAATGAGTAAAAGGTAGCATTGGGGAGGACCTTCAAGTTCTATGTCATTCTCATGAGCAGCTTCTAGCATTGACATGCCAATAGGAACATTAATAAGCTTTTCATCTCCATCCTTATCAACAAATGTCACAGATATCCTGCAAAGTAAATTCCAATCATTGGTACTGAAGCGACAAGGGTAGGATAAAATTATACTATAAATTCCAGAGTTAAAAGCATGCATGACAATATTGAGCAGAAAAACGACCCAAGAGAAAAGGGTATAGAATCCTGATTTCCAGATTAAGTTCCTATAATTAATCAATGAAACATGTTATTCTAAGCTCAAAACCACAAGTTACATACTTATGTAAGCTGTAAACTGAAACAGATAGACCCCAAAAGACCTTATGCCTTGCAAAAGAGTCAAAACTGGTAAAAGAGTCACGTGTCCGGAAATCATCACTTTATTGTTCAACAAATCTCATGTCCCAATTTGTGGATAGGTTTCTTATCATACGAAATGGACAACCTGCATGGGGCCCAAAAAAAGGTTGAACAATCAAAAGGACCAAGTACACTTTCAAGTAAACTCTCAAAGCATACTTGGTCCAGAACTATGGACACAACAGAAGGGCATCCCAGGAGGAAGGGCCACCAGCCTAGAAGGTGCAGCCGTTCCTAATTGGGGGATATGATCAGTGGCGGAGACAGGGGGGCCAGCAGGGGCCCTGCCCCCCCCCCCCCCCCCCCCCCTAAGATCTGATATTTCTGTTTAGATCCCTGCTTCCTTGTGATGAAGTGTATGTAAGTTTGTGTTTCGACCCCCCTAATACATGTATTTACCGCTATGGTCCCCCTGATGATTTATTCCTGCCTCTGCCCCTGGATATGATCCCAGATATCTGTACGTTATGATTTTCAATTCTATACTTAAGATTGTTACTTTCCATCCTTAGGTTCGTAAGCCAGCTATAAAATGTCTAGCCCTACTCTTACCAATCAAGCAATATGTTATAGCAATTCCTAATTAAGGAGATAAGGATCCCAGCTATCCTTGAGTTCGGAATTCCCAGCTATCTTTGTGTTCGGGATTCCCAGTTATCTTTAAATCACTTCAGAGTTCCAAAGGTTGTTATGTTCCATACTTAGGTTTGTAAGTGGGGCATATAATGCCTAGCCATTTTCTTACCAACAAGCAAGAATTTTATCCCAGTTACGCCTCCCATGATTTTCAGCACTGCCTATGTAGCACGCTAGTCCCTTCAAGGGTGGTGTCGTAAGCTGGATATATAATGCCTGGACCTTTTCTTACAAACCAAGCAAGAAATTACAACAATTAGCTATATCTCAACCATAACCCTTCATGGGTGGTCTCACATCGCAGATATGCAGGACCACATCCTCAACATTTCATGGCTATCATCTTCCTTCTTCTAATCCTTCCACTGAGCACCCCCTGACATCCACATTCTACAAGTTATGGAATGGACACTCTGCAGCTTGGATAAAAGCTGCCTTTCTTATTACAGAATGAACATCGCAATGGGCTAGCAGTGGAAGCAACCATCAAAACAGGCAGAGAGGCCCACCAACAAAGTCAAGTCCAGTGGTAACAGTAGAGTTACTAAATCAGGCTGATGGCTTCTAAGTGGACAAACATAACACCATGTAGGTACTTGCAGAAAGTTTCACAATCAATTTTGTACCAGGAAGGCCTCTCTAGCATTGAACTGAGCACATCTACCAATTGGTTTAGCTTTTCCTTCATCTTGCAGTCATCCTGCGTGTCTGACCTGTTGTTACCTTGTCGCCCTTTGCGTCACATACCTTCTGTTTTCCTCCCTAAACTCTGTTGTATGTTTTGTTTGCAATGAAGCAGGGAAGGATCTGTGTACTCCTATAAATTTTGGAGTTGGTGTTTGATGGCCAGTCTGCCATTCCACTTCCCCTCCAACAGCTGACATGTTTGGTAATATTCATGAAGATTGATGTGCCACATGATGATATGATTAGATTTATTTTCGTCGTTACTTCTTTAGCAATATAGGATTTAGCTAGTTTCAGATGATTGGGATTGTTTTCACCATTACTTCTGTACTAATCCCTCTCTGACCCTTTCCAGATTCAAGAACTTTCCATACATGGCTCTCAATGATAAATCTGTTTGATATATACTCTCTTATGCCCATCCAGACTGACGCCCTTATATTCAAATACTCCTAAATTCCTAGTTGCACTCCCTCCTAGTACTCAACAGTCTGCTGTATTATTTTCAAACTGCCTATATCAATTAGTAACGACAATTGATAAGTACTATGGTCTATTGTGTTTTTCTGACAGACCCAATGAGCCATTCAAAAGTTCTAAAACAACTGAGAAATCCATCCAATCAACATAGGGTTGATTCCATAAGCTTTTGTTATTCTGAATTTGTGTACTCTAGATTAGTATCAGCCACTGCAGCAGGACACATATCAACGTTGTCTGATCGGGTATTGGGCATTTAATAGTAGAAACCTGATAAGATAAGACAACATTCACGTGCAAATATGCATGGTTCCAATGACTCCTGGCTTCCAGCAGGTGCCAACGATACCAAGAGATTGATAGCTATGTTAAACCCACAACAAAGATCACATTGGATTTACCATAAAAATTGCATACATACCCTAGCATCTTTATGGTAGTGTTAGGTTGGTTCAGACCTCAGTCCTCATCTAGGATATAAATATAATGGATATAACCCCGTAAAAATGCAGAGATAAATCACTGGATATAATATTAATGTGACACAATAGTTTGTATTGAAAAACTGAAATAATTGACCATACATGAGAACACTAGTATTTTACTTAACTATGCCTAACAGTAAGTCACTAACAGCCGACTGGACAAGCATCGACAGCAAAAAGACTTACTTAGCTTCTGGATGTTCGCTTTTTTCACTGACGTTAGCATCTGCAGCTGAACCTAAGGAATGGTTACCCTGAAAAGAATTTCATGTGTTACTCCATATTTTAACCAAGTTCTCCCAGTTGCTCTACATCTTACTTTTATTTTAAAATCCAACAGAATAAATAAAAGTTAACCACATGCACAACATTTGCTGATCTGCAAATCTTTTTTATTCAAAAATCAAAAGAATAATAAAAACTTAAGCAACACGCGGACATCCACATCCGTTAAGTTGTAAACTATGTTATATTAACATTTCTCAATGGTCAGCAAGTTCTGGAAGTTAGGCGTAGAGTTAGTCATGCTTAAAGGCACAGCAAATCAACAATGAAAGCAACAGGGGGAACTCTTTTGTATAAGTTGGCAATAAATGTAGACAAGTTAATAAGGCAGCATTGAGAGACAGGGAGGGAACTGACCACATAGTTCATACAAGATCGAATGCCTTCTTTCTGGTTCCTTGAAGTTACTAACTCTTGGCCTGATAAAAATGCTCAGAATAACTCAGTGAACATAGAGAAATGAAAGGCTGTCACAACATAGTGACAAGCATAACAGCCTACAGAAAGCGCTCTCTTGAAATTTACTTAAAGCAGTACCTAGTAGAAAAATATCAAAGGGCAAATTAAGGGTATTTAGCTTAGGAAGCACTTTCCAAATAAATGATCCCAACAAACTTTGATATCAGAGTGTCTAGTTCAAACAACCCCAGACTTTACTACTGTAGAGGTTTCATCGGAAATTAGATTGAGATCCAAGAAATACCTATATGTATTTCTGTCAAAATGCAGATCTAGACATAAAACAGGAACAGCTTGAACACTATGAATCGCAACTCAAAAATCTGTAGAGACATTATATTTTGTTGTGACGTTTAAAGTATTGCAAATTGATTAGGCCATTCCAAATTGGGTACTTGCAGCATTTAGTATAATCCTATGATCAGGGTGAGCAAGGAGACAACGTATCAGTTCTTTCCAAAGTGAGCTATGGACTCTGAAAAAAGACCAATTACATGGAAAAAATCCAAAAACCCCAAACTAGTGTATCCCCAAACTACCAGAGGTAGGTTAACACAACGTAGCCAAATAGCAGGAAAACAGTGGACCACAACCGACAGGTATCCCCTGGTGCTGCTGCTACAATACTTCATCAAAGCACCTCGCAATTTCACTATTCCCTTCCCACGCACTCGGCGCGTTTTTGCATTCGAATGGCCTGGAATTAACACCCCGAGCCGTAGCATGCTCAGCTGAGCACAAATTTAATAGGGGCGCCCCAGACGGAACACTTGGTGAGCAACTCAGGGTCACACACCCTCGATTCTAACCAACGCATCGAAAGCAAGCAGCAACGCAGCACAATTACGAATAAAACAGCAACGCAACAGAAGTAAATGAAATCGCCACGGAGCGATGGTGGGGAGTGGAGGAGGGGATCACCTAGCCTGGCCTGGTTCACTGCCTGGACACCGAGGCGGGAGATCCTCGACAGCATCTTCACCGCCGGGACGGGCGGCGCAGCGCCGGCGGCAAGATTCGGAGGGGGGCGGGGATTTGGGAGGATCGGCGGAGGAAGGAGGAGGAGTTCGGCTTCGCTTGCGATTTGCGAACTAAGCAGGGAGCATGGGCCGAGCGGGTGGGCTGAGAGGGTAGCCGAGCTAAACAGTTTTATCATGGGCCGGAAAGCCCGGCCCGAATGCTATTGTTGGGCCATTTCTATTGCCTTTTCGGCCCAAAATCTTAAGTCACACGGAATCTGAAACTGATCCTGGAAATGCGGCGATCTGATTGATGAACAAAACTGACGAAGAAGAGGAAAAGATAGTGGCAAAACCAGAGAAATGAAAAACGAAATGGAGACGCGGGGAATCGAACCCCGTGCCTCTCGCATGCGAAGCGAGCGCTCTACCATATGAGCTACGTCCCCAACTTGTTGAAAATGAGATCACAAAGCTATACAAATGTTTGGCTGGATTTAACAACAGAAGATGAAAATGATGATTTCCACAGGAAATGAACATGCAATATAGTATACCTGGTGAAAAACTGAAAACTGTTAGAAATGAGGCAGAGTAAAATACTCCTAGTTTTAAGCCCGCGTAAACTCGACGAGGGCCCTCTCGACATCATAGAAATGTGGAGCGAGGGAGCAAGCAAATGACTATTGACCGTTGTTCCTCTCCCAAGAAAATGTACTCACAGGGCATGGTATGTAGGCAAAAGGAGTTGGGAAGCCTAGGCATCTTTGACATTGAAATTTTTGGGAGAGCCATAAGGTTCGGTGGTCGTGGTATGCTTGGAATGATACCAAAAAGGTCATGGCATGGTCTTGCCACGCAACAAGGCGTACATGGAGATGTTTCGAGCTTCCACGGATATCTCTCTAGAGGATGCGGCACAAAATGCCTATTTTTGGCACAATCAGTCTATCAGTGGCTGCGTGGAAGAGCTTAATTTGAAGCTTCAATTCCTAGCCTTTTTTGCCATTGCAACAAGAAAAATAGGACCGTTCAAAAAGAGTTACAAGATATGAACTGGATGAAGGATCATGTGGAGTCGGAGGTGCAGCTAGCACATTGCGTGAGGCTATGGACTTTAGTACTGGGGGGTTGTCCTACATCTCATGCCAGATGCAATATCATGGGGATGGACATCTTTCTGGCAATATTTGGTGGCATCCGCCTATCTTTGTGTAGCTTATGCATTAGGCCATGGCCCGATTTGCAAATCGTGTACGATTCACCTGAAGACTGGGTAACACTTGTTGCCGGGTTGCAGTTTTTGCAACGGAGACGAGGGAAAGAATCATGTTGCATGGAATGGCACGATAGGAGACGCGGCTCCCCCAGCCGAGCGAGGCTCCAATGTTTGGTTGGATGAGACGATCGCGATCCTTCTCGAGGAGAGAGGAGAGAGGGAGGCGACGCTTTCATATACGCTATGTGGGGACGGTCTCTCGGAGTGCGGCCCTATTGCCGGAGGCCATAGCGGCGCTAGTTTATATAAGGATATTTCGCGGTGGCGGACTGTTGCTCATGGATAAGGCCTTAGAGCTTGTTTGGCACCCATTATTTTATTCCATTCGGCAGAAATCAAGGTTAGATATGGGATAAAATCCATGATATTCTCAAATAAATTTCAATACCAATTATGTGGTAGCCAAACAAGTTAATTCTTGAAATCACAAAAAAAAAACATTCCCAAATGATAGGAACCAAACGAAATATTCAGTTTGTCATTCATAACTATCTATTCTATCAAACAGGATGTGGCGGTACGACTGCATCCAATCTGCTTGCACTCTCTGACTAAAATAATCAGCGGAACAGATCCCCTATAGATGCAGGTGGTCTGGTTCGGCCCAATAACCTGCTGGACCGGACCTGGCTTTTGTTACCAATCTATACCAATATATCTATCTATCTATCTATATCTATATCTATACCAATATAAAATGGCACAGAGGGGGGCAGATCTAACAGATCTGGACCATCCAACAATCATCTAACGCCTCAAATAGAAGCCGCATTTAACGGTAAAACAGGGCCGAACGGACAATCCCCTCGCTAATTAACATCTAGTTTTCCCCGTAACCGCACAGCCCCAAACGCCGCCGCCATCTCAGCGCAGCTGGCGCGGTGGCGCCCTGCCTTCAATGTCGTCGCTGACTCGCTGCCGCTATGCCCCCAGGTCGCTGCACTGCTCCCACGCCCCCGCCCTGCCTGAGCGTTGCCGCCCTACCTCCACGCTATGCCCCCAGGCGAACCTGTCGAGTACGCCGCCGTCCTCCACGACGCTGTGTTCCAGCTTCCAGGACGCCGACGCCCTACCCGATGATCTCTTTCTCGGGAAATCACTCCCTCCATCGCTCCTTCATCTTGCCATCTCCTACTGCTCGCCGGAGCATTGAACGAGCGCAAGTGTCCAGGTACAACTCGAGATACACGTCACCTGTTCGACAAAATGTGCGAAAGATATTTGATCCTGGCATCGTGGTCTCTGTCTTCTGATTTTTATTGTATTGATGCCTTCTTGTATCGATACCTACACAAGTGAGTGAGTATATATAACTGAAGAGGCAAAATTGGATCAAGCGGGTACTAATCTGGAGATAAGGGGATATCATAGCAACCACTGTCAAGATACAGGAATTCGAGGAGGATAAGAATAGAGTTCTCCTTCACGTGGCTCTCAGGTCTGGGATTGGCTGCCTGATTTGCAGTGATTCAATGCTGAGAAATTGTTGTATTTCTATCAAATTGCCCTTTATCCTTACATTGCAGCTTTGATTTTTCAATCTTCTTGTTTTGAAAGGCCACAGTGATCGTAATTATCAAGTTTTCTGCTCCCAAATCAGTTACCCCGAAACACTATATACAGGAAAAAAACATCAGTTTTGATATACTTACTTTCTCAAGAGCCGATGTTCTGATTACACGTGTGAGTTCAACTTCTCAAATGTTGTTTCCGAATTCATGTCAAGTTCACGTGCTAAATTATCCAAAGTTGTGCTAGCTGAACCATACAATGCTTTGTATGCTTGCCTTTAGAAAAATGGGCAACTCTTAGCATATCACATCCTTAAATAGAACTTACATGTACATCCTTTTTTGTGTTTACTGTTATTAGCATGTGATACTGAAAAGTTAGACCATGTACTGCTAATTTCTTGCATGCTACATATATTTGTTTAGAAGTCTCATTTTACCTATTGATTCAGAAATCTACTCATTTTGTTCTAATATATTTCTGTAGTATTAGGATGTATACCGCGTTCGTTAATTACCGCTAGGATTAGTATTTTCCTGAGAGATTCTAGGGGTGATAATGGTTCATGCAAGAATATGATTCCTCTGTTTGAGTTGAAAAGATGCTTGCAACACAGCTTGTATTGACCGTGGTGATATAATATGTAGTCATGCCAAGGAAATTAGGAAGACCTGTTTTGTAGGCTAAGACGGTGATATATTTCAGGAGCAAGTCATGTACACTAACAAAGAAGAATCCTCTCTATTTGTAGTTGAAAGATCATGTCGAGCCCCATGTGTGGTTTTGGTAATTAATGATAATCCCTATGGACTAATGGTTGCATTGAGTTACATGTGTAGGACTTGTCCATAGACAATGCTTGAACCATTTGTTGGATTCAAGGTTGTAAAAAGAAGATTATGTGTTGACCAAGGTGTTATTCAAGGAGTGATCCAAAGATTGGTCTTAAGGGAGTTGAGCTTATGTCAAGTGTGTCTTGAAGAATAAGATTGAGTGAGCTCTCTCGTGTATCCTCGAGACACCATCATTATGGAGGAAGAAGAATTGGCTCGAGGATTGATCAAGTCAAAGCGCAAGTTCAAGATGAGCAACTAGAAGAGAACATATGCTTGAAGCTTGCCATCTATATTGTGATCATGGATATGTGAAGATATGCTTAAAGAGAGTCTCTTCCATAGTAGAGTATGGGGGAGCAATCCGCAAGACTTCACCAAGCAAGCTCAATCAAGAAAGGTGGTCCAACTTGAGAAGATCAAGATCGTCATTATCCACCTCAAGTGGAATGCTCAAGGCAAATGTATGATATTGATAGGGTTTCTTTCTTACCGGTCTTATGGTGTTAGTTGTGAGACCGGGTTATAGGATCGGTAGCCGTACTATCAAGAGGGGCTCTCGAGTGAGTAACTTAATCGTATCGTTCGAAGAGAGCTCAAACCTTTGCATACTTGGCATCATCTTTCTTGGTTCTTATTTGGGTTTTATCCATGTGAGGTTCTAGAGCTTGTGGTTGTTTCCATGACAAGCTCTAGCTCATCAAAAACGGAATCCGTATGGAACACTTCTTGCATTTTTGGTGTTTGGAGGTTTTAGCGGTTTGTCTTCGAAGAGAGGTCAAACCTTTCATCATTTGGTTTTATCCTCCTTTGTTGGACTATGATGTTTCTCTGCATAAAGTTGTAGAGCTTGTTGTTGTGATTCCAACGAGCCCAAAATCATCGAAAACAGAGTCCGGATGCTCAAGTAAGTGAAAGTTTGTGAGCTTATTACTCTTGGGTTCTTGGAACCCTAGACGGCTTTGTTGCTTTGTGGTGCCTTGGTGGCTATCCTTGGGAGCCTCCAATTAAGTTGTGGATGCGTGCCCCAAGCTTTGTGTAAAGGCCCGGTTCCGCCTTGAGGAACCCCTTAGTGGAAGAGTGAGCTAGGCCTTTGTGGCGCAAGCTCACACCGGAGAATAGGGTGAGGCCTTTGTGGCGTTGGTTAGGCCTTTGTGGCGATACCACACCCCTCCAATGAGACGTACTCCCTTTCAAGGGAGGAACTCGGGAATACATCATCATCTCCTCGTGCCTCGGTTATTTCTATACCCGAGCTCTTTACTTATGCACTTTACATTGTGATAGCCTTCGTGCTTGAAGTCATATATCTTGCTATCACCTTGTTACTTGTATTGCTTAGCATAAGTTGTTGGTGCACATAGGTGAGCCTAGTTTATTTAGGTTTTGTGTGCTTGACAAAATAAACGCTATTTTAATTCCGCTTTTGTTCAAGCCATTCGTAAAATTTGATATCGCCTATTCACCCCCCCCTCTAGGCGACATCTGTGTCCTTTCAATTGGTATCAGAGCCCGGTCTCTCATTTTAGGCTTCACCGCCTTGAGAGCAAAGATGTCGGCTAGGGGATTAGTGCACAATAACACTTCTATATTTGATGGCACAAATTATGATACTTGGAAAATTCACATGCTTAATTATTTTTGGGTCATGGACCCATCTATGGAGCAAATTGTAGATGCGGGTTTTTCTCCTCCAAAGGATACTCAAAATCTATCTTTAGAGGATGTGAAAAACTTGTATCTCAATGCTCAAGCTACTCATGTGATTGTTAATGCTTTGAGCGATGTAGTTACCTTCTCCATCACGCCTTTTCGGAGCGCTCATGAGATATGGACAAAGCTTCAAGAAAAATATGGTGTGTCCAAGTTTATTGGGGATGATTGTATTCCTTCCACTTCTGGCCATGATGAACTTTCATCCACTTCACCAAAGTGTGGCAAGACACAAGGTAATGATATGGTGAGTGGTGATGAAACTTGCAATGGTGATAGTATGCTTACTTTTGATGATCCTTCATCTCTATCTCATTGCAATGCTTCATCTTTGGACTTAAACACTTGTAGCCCCATAAATGTTTTACATGCTTGTGTTGATAGTCCTTGCATATCATGTGTAAATTTCTTGAATAAATCTCATGATGATATGCTTGCTTTGTCTTGTTGCCATGATACAAATGCTTCTATTTCCTCTAGTATTTGTGATGTTAACCATATAGAGGAAACCAAAGAGTCTTTGGGCCAAGACAAGGTCTTGAATGGAGCTTCAAGTATTTCTTCATCTTCTTCTTCTCACGGTTCCAACATATGCCTTATGGCTAGGTCTTCAAATCATAATGATGTTGAGGACAATGGTGAGGATGAGGAAAATGAAGAAGACTATATTGAGTATTTAAACAAGAAGGGTAAGGTGGTCTTTGATGCTTTGCATAACCATAAAAATGTTTTGCCCAACTTCTTTGAAATCATGAGTTGTGCTATTGAGAGCATGAAACTCATTGAGATGAAGGAAGAACAAATTGATAAAATGTTTTCTCTTGAGCGTGAGTATGCCAATGAAATCCATGATTTAAAATGTGCTCTAGAGGAAGAGCAAGAGCTTCGGGTTTCTCTTGAGGAGAAGCTTGAATCCATTGAGGAGTCATGTAATGAAATTATTTCTAAACTCACTAAAGAACGTGACCTCGCTCTTGCCAAGTTGTCTTATCCTATTGGTAATGATAATGATGCATGTGCTACTAACTCTACTTCTTGTGAAGCATCTATTTTGAAGGAGAATGTTGAGCTAAAAGCTCAACTTGAGTTTCTAACTAGCAAGTATGGGAAATTGGAAGAAAGTTATGAAAAGTTATCTAGCTCTAATGAGGATCTTCTAGTGTCATATGCTCACCTAAGGTTAGCTCATGAGGCTATATCTATAAAGGTAACATCTTGTGAGCCTCATGTGGACACTAGCACTATTTCTCAAAATGCTATATTGACATGTGCTAGTCCTAGTAATTCTTCATCTCATGCTATTGCTAAATGTTGTGATGAATTACTCTCCTTGCCTTGTTGCTCTAACAATGAAGCCTCTACTTCCACTAGTACTTGTATTGTCACTAACGATGTAGAGGATATCAAAGAGCTCAAGGCCCAAGTTACTTAATTGAAGAAAGACTTGGAAAATTGTCATGAAGGGAAGTCCACACTCAATAAGATCTTGAGTGTGCAAAAATCCCCCAATGACAAGAGTGGACTTGGATTCAAATCCAATAACAAGAACAAGTCCAAGATAAACAAGAAGAAGAAGGGCCAAGAACAAGTCAAGAATTTGGCCAAGATTGTTTGCTTCAAGTGCAAAATTGAAGGGCACCATGTTAGATCTTGTCCTTTGAAGAAGAAGCCTCTTAGTGAGAAGCAACAAGGGAAGCGGCCTCAAGTTCAAGGCCATGCTCAACCTCGTGTTGAAGAAAGGTCACTTCCCAAGAAAAATCAAGCTAATGCTCCCCTTGTGGCGAAATCAAGTGAGAAGAAGGTGAAGAAAAGAACTTGCTACATATGCCATGAGAAGGGTCACCTATCTTCTTCATGCACTAGTGGTAACTCATCCAACCCTATCATAATTGAGGATGTATATTCACTTTACAAGGATAAGGTTGGTAATGTGTTTGCCAAATTTGTTGGTACTCAAAGTGGTGTCAAGAAAAGAACCATTTGGGTTGCCAAACCTATTGTTACTAACTTCTTAGGACCCAACTTGGTTGGGGACCAACAAGCCATTACTTGAACAATAGGTGTTGGTGGAGGGCATTGGAGACTTGGCTATATCATGAAGAATTAAGGGATCTTCATCAATTATATTTTCTCAAGTCAAGTCAATTGGATTATCTTGTGTCTATCATATATCCAATGTTCCTCCTTGCGGTAACTTGTACTCAACTTATCTACATTGAAAGTTACTCGCCCCTTTGCATGTGTTGGGTTTTGTATCTTGCATGTGTTTGTATATGTTGTGCTTCCTACTTGCTTCATTTTGAGTAATCAAACATGTGCATGTTGGTTCGCACACCATGTACGGTTGTTCTTGTTGAGCCTTTTGCATATTTTTTGTATCTTGTTGGCTCTTGTGAGAGATTAATGGTTCATCCCATTTTGGGAGAGTGATATGCTTTTGCACTTCACAATCCTAAAAATGTGTGTACATAAGGAATACCACTTAGTGTTGATATTTAAAGATTATTGACGAGGGGTTAACTCGACAAATGTCCTAGATGAAGGACTTAGGATCGGGGAGATAGGGCGTCGGATGAACTCGAAGGTAAAGTTAGTCGAAATATGTATATATCGAAAGTAAACTTGGGTGTTCAACCTGGCTTGCTTTCAATCTGCCCTACACCGTCCCCTCCTGGCCCCTATATATAGGTGGCCAGGTCTCGAGGATCGGGTAGGGTTCGATACAGATTACAAATATCGACATACGGTAACAACTCGTATTCGACTATCATTACAATTGGGCCTAGCTCAACGGGCCTCAGGGGTACTCAACTAACGGGCTCTATTAACTATACCCTTGTCAGTAGCCCCTGAGATTCTACCAGAATTGCAGATTCGGGTTGAATCTCTAATCTTCAAATCTTCGACTTGATCAATTCTTCGACTTTATCTTCAAATCTTTGACTTGGTCTGTCGACTTATATTGATGATTATTTGCTCGCAAGGGGTCTCGATGAACAAGCCTGACAACTCTGACGGATCAAGAGGTCAGTTAACTGCCGGAACAGATACTTGTCACCTACTTCAAATTCAATCCCCTTGGACTTGAATTCGGGATACCGGTCAAACTCACTCTTTTGCCTCATTTAGGATTTACAAAAAATGAGTCCCAGTGGTTCTCGGGGTACCCAGTGCGTCCACCAGGATTTTCTTCGCGTCGTAGACACGGATACATACCAGCAGAGCGCATCCATGTGCGTATACTAGGCCACACAGGACGGATCCCGGGGTCTTACCTTCGCGACAAGTCACGGCATTCGAGTTTTGTTGCGATAACGCAACTCGAGAATCTTATGTCGCAGTCAAAGTTTGACTGAAAATATTCGGGTTTCTGCAACCATAAAACTCGCTCCCGATGGGAGTAATCCCTAATCTTCAATTTGTCGACTACGTAGTCGAAGCTTCGTATGCTTATCCTTCTGCATCTTCAATATTGATCATCTCATCTTTATCGGGTGCGCGCTCAGCGCTCCCGATGGGAGTAGCCCCCGAGGCTATGTTTGGCGACTTGTAGTCAAGCATAGGCTCAAAGTTCAGCTCTTCTTTCTTCTGTGGATCTCTTATTATTTGACGAGCCCCCGAGTCCAAGTCGAGGTTTTCATATCGCATAACCTCTCCCCCCTTTTTTTTCCTTCTTCTTTGATATTATCGTCTGCTGTGCGCAGAATTTAACTCCTATTGTAAATTATGTTCACGGGCTTTGCTGTAGCCCGAAGGCCCAATAGTATGTGCTTATAAATAAAGCGTCTGTTGATTAAGGTAAGAAACCCTAATCAGACTCCTCCTCCGCCGCATCATCTTCTTCCTCCATCTAGGGTTTTTGCGAGGTTTTTCTGTTGTGCTCATGGCGGATGCTCAAGGTTCTCGTCTGACCCTTGGCTCCCCGGTAGCCCCACGAGGTCGGGGTCGCCCTCGTGGAAGTAAGAACAAGAAGACCATGCCGGCCGCCGCAGGAACTTCTTCTGACGCTCCGGCCAAGCGTCGTCCCGGCCGCCCACCTGGTAGCAAGAACAAACCCAAGGTGACCAGCGCCACTCCAGGCCCTGCTGCTCCCGCTGCTCCTCCTCAAATCTTCTCCTTCCTCTGCATTGCCATGGCGCAGTGCCATGAGATTCAGCGACTACCGCTGAATTTTACGAAGTTTATGGATGGCCACGAACTGCGAGAAGCTGTTCTTCGTGAACAATCTGGCGGTGGCATCCCATACGAGGTGGAGGTATGGTATGATGGCGACGGCGAGCAGTACTTCAGGGGTGGCTGGTCGCAGTTTGCGGAGGACCATGACATCCGTCAAGGTTTCTTCATGGCCTTCGACTTCCATATCGGGACGTCGAAGTTCGACGTGAAGATCTTCGATGGCACTCTTTGCCAGAAGGAGTACGAAGCTTGAAGTCCACTTCCATTAGGACTTGCTGTTTTTTTTATGTAATTTCTTTTTATCATGTCCTTGCTACCATGCTTATCTGTAATGAATATTGTCCAAGTACTCGATGTCTTTTGCTAGTACCATGAGAACAAATTATGTTCTGAGGTATGTTTTCCATATATTGGGCTCTTTGCGAACCAAAGAAGGTAGGAATAATATCGGGTTCTTCTTATGAACCAACTTCTATCAATATTCATCGGGTTGTCTAAACAACCTTATAATAAGGAAAAAGCCTCCATCTTGCCATAATAATAATTTTTTCGTACGACCCAGGGGTTGAAGCCCCCGAGCGGAGAAGTAACACAAGAATCGTATAATTTTGTCGAGTTCAACCCAAAGAACCCGACCTGTGGCCTCATGTTCTGGGTTCAGAAGGCTAACTCGAATATATTGATACCTCTATATTTAGTCTACGCGTAAAAACGTCGTAGCTGTTCTGCATTCCACGGATTGCTTTCGTCCTTCCCAGTCTTCTTGTCTTGTAGTCGATATGCTCCTCCTGGTATTACTTCCGTGACGATGTAAGGTCCCACCCAAGGGGATTCCAATTTCCCATGGCTATCTTGCCTGAGTCGCAAAACAAGGTCTCCTACCACGAAGGATCGTGGACGAACTCGACTACTATGGTAGTTTCATAAGCTTTGTTGATATTGCGTAGCCCTTTCTAATGCTTTGTCTCTTGCTTCATCTAGCGCATCGACATCGTCTTGCAATGCTTCTGTCGATGTCGCCTCATCATATGCTGTCACTCTTGGAGCCTCGTGTGTAACTTCGACTGGAAGCACGGCTTCTGCGCCATGGACCAGGAAGAAAGGAGTTTCTTGAGTTGCTGCATTGGGCGTAGTTCTTAGGCTCCAAAGAACGGAGGGCAATTCTTCTACCCAAGCGCTCTTGGCTTTCTTGAGAGGTGCTAAAAGCCTCTTTTTTATTCCACTACTTATCAGGCCATTGGCTTTTTCGACTTGCCCGTTTGTCTTCGGGTGCGCCACAGATGCAAATTTAAGCTTGATCCCCAATCCTTCGCAGTAACTTTTGAATTCTTTTGAAGTAAAATTTGTCCCATTGTCTGTGATAATGCTGTGTGGTACTCCAAAACGAAAAACTATCGACTTGATGAAGCTGATTGCTGCTGTAGAATCTTGAGTTGTTACTGGGGCCGCTTCCACCCATTTGGTGAATTTATCGACTGCCACTAGCATATAGACATGCCCTCCTGGCCAAGATTTGTGCAACTTTCCCACCATGTCAAGTCCCCATTGTGCAAAGGGCCAGGATAATGGTATTGTTTGTAGCTCCGCTGCGGGTGCATGTGGTCTGGATGCAAACCTTTGACATGCTTCACACTTTCGAACTATATCTTTTGCGTCCTCGATGGCTGTTAGCCAATAGAATCCCGCTCGAAAAGCTTTTGCCGCTATTGCTCTGCTGCTGGCGTGATGGCCACATACTCCGCCGTGTATGTCTTTCAATATTGCTTGCCCTTCCTGGGGTGTGACACAATGCTGTAAAACGCCGGTAATACTTCTCTTGTATAGTTTTCCTTCCAACACGACAAACGCTTTCGCTCTTCGAGTTATCCTCTTAGCTTCCACTGCATCTTCTGGGAGCTTTTTATTTATCATGTACGCAAGATATGGCTGCATCCATGTTTATTCTATCATCATGACCTCTTCTGGTTCTGTCGTAGCCTCCGAGCCTGCCGTGGTAGTCGAACTTTTAGCACTTTTTATTGATCTTTCCGCTATTTCTTCCCAAAATACTCCAGACGGCACAGGTAAGCATTGTGATCCGATATTTGCTAAAGTGTCGGCTTCTTCATTGTTGTTCCTGCTAATGTGCGAGACTTCGCATCCATCGAACGTTCCTTCTAGATAATGGTACAAATTCTTGTAGGCCATCATGTTGTCGTTGATTGCGTCACACCTGTTCATGACTTGTTGAACAACAAGGTTAGAATCTCCAAAAAAATTTAGGCGAGTTGCTCCACAAGCTTTAGCCATCTTCATTCCGTGCAACAAAGCCTCGTACTCCGCTTCATTGTTAGAAGCCTGTGGGAAGCTCATCCTTAGGACATATTTTAATTTGTCGCCATGAGGCGATATCAATACTACTCCTGCGCCTGCGCCTTGGACTCGCTTAGAACCGTCGAAGTACATTGTCCAAGTACTCGATAAATCTGGTGGTCCCGTGCTTTGCAACTCGAGCCACTCTGCTGTAAAATCTGGCAAGATTTGCGACTTGATCACCTTCCTTTTTTCGTACGTGATGTCCATGGGAGATAACTCGATTCCCCACAAAGAGACACGGCCCGTTGCTAAAGGGTTGTTTAATATGTTCGATAGTGGTGCTTCATTGACCACTATAATTGGGTGCACAGTAAAATACTGTCGTAACTTACGTGCAGTTGTGAAGACACTGTATGCCAACTTCTGATAATGCGGATACCTCTGTTTGGTTGGAGATAGCACTTCACTGATGAAATATACCGGTCTCTGGACGCCATGAGCTTTGCCTTCTTCACTTCTTTCGACTACTAGAACTGTACTTACCACCTGATGGGTTGCGGCGATGTACAGCAGCAGTGGCTCTTTTTCTTTAGGTGCGACCAGTACTGGAGGCGTGGAAAGCACTTTTTTCAATTGCGCAAACGATGCGTCTGCTTCTTCTGTCCACTCAAATTTGTCGTCTGACTTTTTCATGAGCGCATAAAAAGGAAGTGCCTTCTCCCCTAGTCGAGCAACGAAACGACTTAATGCCGCGACACGTCCTGCTAATTTCTGTACGTCGTGGAGTTTCGTGGGTTTCCCCATTGTTAGAATTGCTTGAATCTTCTCTGGATTTGCCTCTATTCCTCGTGCTGATACTAAGAACCCCAAAAGTTGCCCTGCTGAAACTCCGAAGGAGCACTTTGTCGGGTTCAGCTTAAGCTTGAACTTGTTCAGGTTGTCGAAGGTTTCTGCCAAGTCGCTGATCAAAGATTTCTCCTCTCTTGTGGTGATGACTACATCGTCAATGTAGACTTGTATGTTACGCCCTATTTGGCTCCCGAGGCAACTTTGCATCATCCTTTGATAAGTTGCTCCTGCATTTTTTAGTCCGAATGGCTTCACTTGGTAGCAAAACACCCCATACGGTGTGATGAAGGCCGTTTTTTCCTCGTCTTCTTTCTTCAGTTTGATCTGGTTATAGCCAGAATATGCATCCAAAAAGGAAAGCCTTGCACAGCCCGCTGTTGAATCGATTATTTGATCGATGCGGGGTAAAGGGAAGGGATCCTTTAGACAGTGCTTATTGAGAGATGTGTAGTCGACACATACTCTTTGTACGTCTGTGTTCTTCTTGGGTACTATTACTGGGTTCGACACCCAACTCGAAGTTTTGATTTCTCTGATGAATCCAGCATCTTCTAATCTGTGCAATTCTGACGCTATTGCCTTCCTCTTGGGTTCATCGAATCGTCGCAGTGGTTGCTTGACTGGTTTTGCCTTGGGATCTACATTTAGTGCGTGCTCGACGAGTTCCCTGGGAACCCCTGGCATGTCCGATGGACACCAGGCGAAGATTTCCCAGCGCTCACGGAGGAACTCGACGAGCGCGCCTTCCTATGCGGGATCCAAGTTCACCGCAATTGATGTCGTCTTGTTTGGATCCGTAGGGTGGACCTGAATTTTCTTTGAATCCTGCGTTGTGTCGAAAGCCTTATCTGGCAGAGATCGTCCAATGTCGGGTAGCGCATTATGATCTGTTTCTCCTTTTAACCTCTCGTATTCTGCTGTCATGCCGAAGGTTTGCGCCATCTTGTTGAATTCTCTGTCGCATGTGTTGGCTACTTCAAAGCTCCCTTGTACTGTGATTGTTCCTTTGGGCCCTGGAATTTTTAACGTGAGATACGCGTAGTGCGGTACTGCCATGAATTTTGCAAATGCTGGGCGCCCCAGGATTGCATGATATTGTGACAGCCAATCCATAACTTCGAACTCCAGTTTCTCTCTTCTATAGTTTCCACTGCTACCGAAGCAGACATCGAGTTCTATTCTTCCCAAAGGGTAGTTTGCTCTTTGCTGCTCCTGGTACTATCCCGTGGAAAGAGCAATCTGTTGGCTTCAGACTCGTCGGTGAGATGCACATAGCCTTCAGTGTTCTAGCATATATTATGTTTATGCCGCTCCCTGCATCCATGAACACTCTTCCGATGTCGTACCCTCCTATTTGCGCTTTTAGAACCATAGGCGAGTGGCCCGACCTAGGAACTCTCCGTGGGTGGTCTGCTCTACTGAACTTGACTGGTTGCTCTGACCATCGTAGGTACTCTGTGGTAGCTGGTGGTGATGATATTGCTAGGTTCACTTGCCTGGATATGCTCTTTCGCTCTTTTTTCGACTTGGGCACCGGTTGAATCATGGCTGATATGTATACTTTTGGCTCTAGGTGCTTTGATAATCTTTGAGTTTGATATCCTTGACTTCTCCTTCCTTCTTGGCTCGAGCCCATGGCACCTTGCAACCTTAGGAATGTTCTGCAATCCTTCATCTGGTGATTTGAGACCCTTTTCCCGTCGAGGTACGCGTAGTGGATTCGACAAGGTCCGTATAGCATATCCTCAGCCGAAGGACCAGAGTATCTTGATTTTTCTGTTCCTTTTGCCTGAAACCTCCTACTTTCGTACCCTTCCTCTTCTTCTAGTATATAACCTGCGGCTACCTGATTTCGCCTTCCTTGGTTACCCCCGCTGCGGTATCGTCTCCTTTGTCGACTTATTCTGTCGACTTCTGGCGAACGCCCTCTTTTATTGTTATACGCGTCCTCTCCATCAGCGAATTTGTTGGCTTGTTCCATTAGCTCAGTTACTGTCGTAGGTCTTGTTCTTCCTATTTCTTCCACAAGATCTGAGCGACGAAGTCCTTCCGAAAAGGCGTCTATTGCTCGTTCATCGGAGACATCCTCTGCTGAGTTTTTGATTATGCTCCAGCGTTGTATATAAGATCGTAGCGTTTCGCCTTTCTTCTGCACACATGCTTTAACTTCTTCCAGTGATGCTGGGCGCTTGCAGGTGGAACGAAAATTTCTTGCGAATTGACTTTCGAGTTCCCCCCAGCTTCCAATGGATTCGTCGGGTAGGGTGTTCAACCAGGACCGGGCGGCGCCGGTGAGGTGCAGCTGCAAACTTTGCATTGCAGTCGCCTTTGTTCCTCCTAATATCTGCACTGCCTGTAGATAATCTGATAGCCATAAGGTGGGTTCCTGCGACCCGTCGTACTTGTTCTGATCGTGGGGTAGTTTGAATCCTTTGGGTACTCGCGTTTTGCGAACCCTGCGGGTAAAGCATAACGCACCCATATCTTTGTCATCGTCTTCGTAATTTTCTTCCCTCCAAGCATGCCGCGATTTATCTACTCGAGCTTGTGCTATTATACTTCTTGCATCCTCCTTCCTTTTCTGTCGCTTTTTCTCTTCTGATGATTCACTATAGTCATCGTTTGAGTACTTGCACCTGAACTTCTCCTTGCCGCTTCCCTTGTAGCTTGTCGACTTCACCTTTGGGGCTTGCTCCCTGATTTTACCTTCTACTATTCCAAGGCTTCGTATCGCGGCTCGGTGCATACCTTCTCGCGGGTCTCCATGTTCTGGTCTTGTAGCTAGCAAATACGCTTGTGCTGCTGCCAATGCTGCCTCTGGCGTTTTTTGTATCAGGTCATCTTCCTCCTCTTCTAGCTGCGGGGTGGGGCTCCTCGAGTACCCTTCTTCTCTGCCGCATGCTGTCACCCCCCTGTTGTGTTTTGGATCTCTACGCCTTTCTCTGCTATATTCTGAATCTTCGCTATAGTCTTCCCAGTATTCTTCCCTTGATGTACTGTTATTGTCTTGAAACATCATGTCTCTTTCCTCCCTTAGTTTCTTCTTGTGTTGGTATAGTGCATACTGATATCCCATTAGAACTTCTCTTCTCGATCCCTCGGGTACTTCTGTACCATGATTAATGGCTGACATGATCATTCTCCATTCACCAGCTGAGACGTGGACTTTCTCTTTTTCCTTTTTGTTGTGATCTTTCACTTTGTCGACTTGCCTGTCGACCTTTTTGCTTCCTTCGCTGTTGTTTCCATCTTCTGCTTCAGTGATAATGACGCATAACTGATGTACTTTGGAGACGCCGCTGCTTCCTCCGGCGAAGTCCTTTGCGTTGTTGTGTGTCTGACACGCTTTTTCTTCTGAGTCGAGATTTTCCTCGATTTCGTCGCCTTCTGCGATTGATGCTTTTTCTAAGCTGACCTGCGAGTTCACCTCATTGGAAGAGCCTTCTGATGACTCCAATGTTTCCTCTGTTTCGAGCTTTCTTGCCGATGGATCTGGTTTCGTCGAGTCCGAAAGGCGGGATGAACCCGATGGCCCGATGAGGATGCTGAAACTTCCAATTGTCAACTCTGTCTCTTGACTTTCGTCGAGTTCTGATCTGCTGTTGGCTAAAAGCGAAAAAGCCGTCGAATTCATGATTCCAACGCCCAGAGTCCCCACGGTCGGCGCCAATTGACGAGGGGTTAACTCGACAAATGTCCTAGATGAAGGACTTAGGATCGGGGAGATAGGGCATCGGATGAACTCGAAGGTAAAGTTAGTCGAAATATGTATATATCAAAAGTAAACTTGGGTGTTCAACCTGGCTTGCTTTCAATCTGCCCTACACCGTCCCCTCCTGGCCCCTATATATAGGTGGCCAGGTCTCGAGGATCGGGTAGGGTTCGATACAGATTACAAATATCGACATACGGTAACAACTCGTATTCGACTATCATTACAATTGGGCCTAGCTCAACGGGCCTCAGGGGTACTCAACTAATGGGCTCTATTAACTATGCCCTTGTCAATTATCTAGTTTCTATGTGGTATGTCATTCTCATGAGAAATTCAAATTCTATAATGTCCATTAATCATCTCTTGTTGGATTTTATTTACCTCTTGTGAAAAGAAATGCTTTATCACATTATGGGGGAGTAATATGCTTTGTGCATACTACAAACCAATAAAATGTGTATATTTGAGGTTATGTCACATAGTGTTGATATTGTAAATTATCTTGCTTCTATGTAGCATGTTTGCTCAAACAAGTTCCAATTTGCCAAATTGTTTTATTGCTCTTGTTTTGGATCTTGTTTATGAGATAATTTCTTGATAGGGTTTTCCTAAAATGTGGAATGCTACATCAAAGTTGGAAAACCATTTGCTTCAAGTTATCCTAATCATTGCCTTGCATGATTGTTTAACTATTTGAGTCTATCAAGAATATCTTCTTTAGCATGGTTTTTAATTCTTATCCTTTTCCATATGCTTCTTTGTTGTGAAGATGATCTTGCATTTATATGTAAACTATCACCGGGAAATAAATCCAAATACCTCTTGTTCTTGGACAATTGGTACTATATCATGTGGCATATGTATATTGATCATCTTTACATTGACTATTGCTTTTAATTGCCTTATCTCTAGCCAAAAATGTATTTGTTTTAGCTCCCATTGTCTTCCGTGACTTTTGTTATTCCATTTGATTTCGTTGAACTTGTCTTGTGTTATTTCTATGTAGGTAGATGTGATGATCCCACTTGTGTGCATTTTGTATTCAAATGCAAAATCATAAATAATGCACTAATCTTGGGGGAGCTCTCCTATTTTTGTTATAACACACTCTTTGTGCTTATTTCATTTTTTATTGGTTTTTGTTGGAAGACAAATCTTTTCTTTTTGGTACTTAGTGTGCCATCATAAAAAGTGTGGAGAGTTTGGTTTGTTTGTTTGAACCTTGCTCTCTTTGGGAGTTGGTGATCTCATTCCTTATTATTTATTCTTACTCTTAAAATGAGATATGCCTTTGAGCATGTGTGTTTTAGTTATGCTTTTTGCTCATTGGCTTTTGCTTGGTTCACTAATTGAACTTTGGAGTCAATCTTGTGTTGATTTGATTCTTTGATATAATTTGGACAACCTTTTGTCGCTTCACAATTTTGTGTGCTCGCTTGTCCTTCTTGGTGTTTTGTCCAAATTGTATCTTCTTTGGCTCTAGAAAGTCTTGTGCATGCATATTTACTAAATGTATACTTTATGGCATGCTTTTCTTTCTTTGATCAAATATATAGGAGAAGCTCCATCAAATCCAAAATCGGCTAAGATGTGCATGAAATTCAATCTCATATATATATGCACATATTTATGTGAAGTTTGTCCTATATGTTGTAGTTTCTAACTACTTTGGACCCAATGAGTTTGGGGACCATCTTATACTTGAACTTTGTTTTAGGTACATGAAGATATATTGGTGCTTGTCTCAATAATAAGGATGAAGTGGTGACTAAATGATAATTTGAGGCAAGCTAGGATTATTGAAGAACTCCTATCTACTACATCCTACCTTTAATATCTCGGTAACAAGTATCTTTTTATGCATACTTTTCTAGCGCCCAACCTTGTGTAGGTTGTTTCTTGGCATGGATATCTTTATTTGAAAATCATGTGGTTCTTGCAAGGATTCTAATGAAACCTCTATATTGCAAATGGGACCAAGTTGAGATGAGGACATATTATTGGGAACATATAAAAATCATGCTCATGATTCTCCTATCCCATATATGTCAACTTAGCAATCTTTTTGCATATCAATTCCTCAATAAGCTCACATGTGCAATATTGATGAAATTGCAAATTTATTTCTTCCGTTTGGTATCCTTCATTTTGATACTTATTGTTTTTATCAAAGTATCCCAACTATCTTCTTTCCCTTGTTGATATTTGCGATGTCTTTGACATGTTTATGGTTGAAGTTCTTCAATATACAATAAGATAAATTGAGCCTTTGGCCATGCTTTAAAAGCAAAAATCTCATTGGTATATTGCATGACTTCATTTTGGATATCATGTTCTATTCTTAGTATCTATTTTGTGTGTACATGTTTCTTTGTGATAATTATCTTTGTGATATTGTCTACTTAGAAACTTATACACATGAGAGATGATATCTCATTATTTGATATCTTATTTGAACCTTATGTGTTGGGATGGAATGCTAAGCAATATCATTCATTGAAGACTATGTGGATGCTCTATGCTTATCCTTGTGTTAGTCTTATAATATTCTTTGTCATTCCTATCACACATTCCTTTGGTTGAGCCTTTTAATATAGGGATTTCTATTTTCGTGCCCTCGGGTCCTTAGTTGTACTCAGTTTTCCCCAGCTCCTTAGTTTTTCCTCAGTTTTGTCCAAGCCCTTGGTTGAAACCGTCACCAGTGCTGGAACGGCCGGTTGCCCGACGGTTAAACACCTTTGACCGTTAACTGCTGACTAGTGGGGACACGTAGAGCCCGCAAAGACACGTCAGAGCATCCATCTTTGTTTGACCGTAAGCATCGCCGTATCCCTGACCAAAACGCGGACGAGTGGGGCTTCGGTATATCGAATGACAAGTGGGGCCATGACACTGATACAAGGTGCAATACACGGGTAGGATTAGATTTTTAAACAGAGCTCTACAGCGATGGCACGGAGGAGGTGGCCTGCGGGGTGCCGAGATGAGATCGACGTCCACAAAGAACTGCATGAGGCGAGACCAGACGCATTAGATAGATATGAACTAGACGCGTTTAACCATGCAAAGAAGAGAAGAAATGGTCGAGGACATCGACGACGACCTCAACACTTTGACTGACGGTGTCGGACACGAACGCGAGCAATGTAGAGAAAACTAGTGTCTCTCCTTTCTGGCGTGTATAGATAGGTGCTAGGGGAGTGTGGTGGCGAAGGGAAAGAACTCGCGGTGGTCTGTGGCGTCCAGCATATCGGGGCGACGTGGCCGTGCCCACAGCGGCGTGCATGTTCGGCATTGGCATCAGCATGTACGTTCGTCATTGGCCTCGGCGGTATCTCTGGTGTGTCAGTGATCGAATGAGGGGACGGGGTTGAGGGTGCATCCCGACGGTGACCTAGCAGTGGCGGCGAGCATGCATAGCCGTTCTGACCATGCCGATATCGGCATCGGCATCGTTTGGAGGTTGTGGTGCTCGAATCATGGTGGAAATTACGATTCCCTATTATTTTTACATGCATAATATATAGAAAATAGCTAGATCTCTAAATCGATGCATGTGAAGCTACATATATATTCTTGGTCATAATCCCCTGCTACTCCAAATTGATGTGGGAGCAAACTGTCCTTGTGCGTGGTGATGACCAGCCCGTTGGGAACCCCAAGAGGAAGGTATGATGAGTGTAGCGGCAAATTTTCCCTCAGTTAAGAAACCAAGGTTTAATATCGATCAGGAGAAGGGAGACGGTGACGACTGAAGGTGATGCTTGCTAGTTTGCGACAGCAGCGAACAACTGGCGCTTTGTCCAAGCTTTGCTTGCTAGCTGCAACGTGGAACCTGCACACACTCAAACAAGTACTTTGTTCCCAACTTGCGATGAGGTTGTCAATCTCACCGGTTTGCTTGAAACAAAGGTTATGAGTGTATCGAGTGGAAAACAGTAGTAAAATGCTAGTAAAGTAAACAGTGCGGGAAAAGTAACAGGTGATTGCAATATGATTAAAATAGGACCAGGGTCCACAGTTCACTAGTGGTGTCTCTCCATAGATAAAATAACATGCTGGGTAAACAAATTACAGTTGGGCAATTGATAGAATAAAGATAACGTGATATGTCAAGAAGATCACTATGAGATTTACTCTGGGCATTACAACAAAATACATAGACCGCCATCCAACTGCATCTATGACTAATAATCCACCCCCAGGGATATCATCCGAACACCCCGAAAGTATTAAGTTGCGAACAACAGATAATTGCATTAAGCAAAGTGTGTAATGTAAACAAAGCATATGCCCTTGAGCATATGAATGTTGTTTTCTCCCTAGTAGCAACAGCACATCTACCACCTTAGAGGTTTCTGTCACTCCCCCAGGTGAAATAGAGGCATGAACCCACTATCGAGCATAAATACCCCCTCTTGGAGTCACTAGCAACTACTCGGCCAAGATAGCTACTAACAACGGAGAGCATGCAAGATCATAAACAACATAGAGATAACAAAAGATATAATTCAGTACAGCAACTTAATCATAAACACCAATATTCATCGGATCCCAACAAACCAACATCATAGTATTACATAACGGTGATCTCAATCATGTAGGGCAGCTCATGAGATCTAAACATGAAGCACATGGTGGAGAAGACAACCATCTAGCTACTGCTATGGACCCATAGTCCAAGGTAGACTACTCACTCATCGCTCCGGAGGCAAGCATGGCGATGAAGAAGACCTCCGGTGGCGATTCCCCTCTCCGGCAGGGTGCCGGGAGGAGCTTCTGGACCCTCCCGATCTTCGGGTCGACGGCGGCGGCGGATCGCGATGTATTCTGGAAAACTGATCGGGCCCTTAGGTTTTTCTCGTCAGGGGGTACTTATAGGCGAAAGGGGACTGTCAGAGGGGGTCCCACGCCCCCTCACACGGGGCCGGCGCGGCCAGGGGCCTGGCCGCGCCACCCCTGTGTGTGGGGCCCACGTGGCCCCTCTCCGTCAGGTCTTCGGATGTTTGGGAGCTCCCCGGTGAAATATGACTTCAGGAACTTGTTTCGTCCAATTTCGAGAATATTTCCTGTGTATCACTTCTGAAACACAAAAACAGCAGAAAACAGGAAACTGGCACTGTGGCACTTCGTTAATAGGTTAGTTCCGGAAAATGTATAAAAATGCCACTAAGTGTAACGAAACAATAGGCAAATGGTGTAAAACAAAGCATGGAGCATCAAAAATTATAGATACGTTTGAGACGTATCATCCCCTTATCTAAAGGGGATGGATGCATGGCTTCACGTCGTCGTCGCTTTCATCGTCAGTATCTTCGTCGTCTGTGTAGTAGTACTTCCTGCACAATGTTACGTCGAACACC
Organism: Dactylis glomerata; assembly: GCA_007115705.1. Taxonomy (NCBI): domain Eukaryota; kingdom Viridiplantae; phylum Streptophyta; class Magnoliopsida; order Poales; family Poaceae; genus Dactylis; species Dactylis glomerata. The sequence goes on from QXEO01000555.1 coordinate 4,716,133, forward strand.
TTCACTGTGAGCACATCATCGCCTTCATATTTGAAGTGTAGGATGTAGCCGAAATCCACACCGTGCGCGATGGCGAAATTCTCCCAGCCCTTGTCGAGGTACATCCGGCCTTGTCCGTCAAATAGGACCTCCACGGTCCAGAGACGAGGACCGCAGTCAGCTGCTCGCAGATACACCTTTGCGGGCTCCTGGCCGTCAAGATAGTCCGCAAACTTTTGTGGGAGTGCCTGCAAAGAGATCGAGCGCCGATCGTTTGAAATTAAAGGCTTTTTGGAACATGCACATAATTAATCACATGCATCATATATGTGGGAACGCGTACGTACCTTCTTGGCCAAAGGGTCTTCATACATGACGATTAAGAACTCCTCTATGATCAATGGCAGTGTTGACGGTGGTGGTGGCAATGATGATGATCCACCACCCAGGCCGCCCCTTTCCCTTCCCCTTCCCCTTCCCCTTCCCCTTTCGGTCGGCGTCCGAGACGTGGAAGCCATGGCAATGGATCAAGTGTATGTGAACGAAGAAGAGAGAGACAGAAACGAAGAAGAGAGAGGCAGAACCTATTGACATGAGGGATGGCCGTTGTGGGGGTTTATAAGGGTGAGATGACCGTTGTGGTGTTTGCATAATAAATTAAGGAGGAGATGACCGTTGTGGGTGTTTATATCTCAACAAAAAAGTAATGCCTAAAAGAAATGGAAATTTGTGATAGTTTATTATTTTACCGTGAAAAGTAATGCCTAAAGGAAATTCGTGATAGTTTATCATTTCACCGTGAAAAGTAATGCCTAAAGGAAATTCGTGAAAAGTAATGCCTAAATGGAAATTCGTGATAGTTTATTATTTTACCGTGAAAAGTAATGCCTAAAGGAAATTCGTGATAGTTTATCATTTCACCATGAAAAGTAATGCCTAAAGGAAATTCGTGATACTTTATTATTTTACCGTGAAAAGTAATGCCTAAATGGAAATTCGTGATAGTTTATCATTTTACCGTGAAAAGTAATGCCTACAAGAAGTGGAAATTCGTGATTACCAAACTTGTTGAATCCGGTGGCCAACTCGTTATTTAGCATACATAGAGGGGTAGTAGTTTGCCACCGACAGATAGAGAGAGGGTGGCACGATCCTGCCCGTTAGATCATAGGATCGACGGTAGGTGGACACGATCCGTGTGACAACAGCTCGACCAATCATGCCAAGTTTGGGCTTCTGTGAGAAGGGAGAGGGTAAAACTGAGTAGTATCAAGGATACAAGGGCAAGTAAATAGTAAACAGGCTAAGGAATTCAAATAAGAGATTTAGAAAAAGGAAAACACATGTTTTGTACAATGAAACCCAGGTTGGCCTACCTCAAAGTATTAGCAATTCAAATATACATGAGTGTAAAAATTATGGCCTCATTCAGACAAACTATGTTTTGGGTATAGATGTTTTGAGAAGGGGTTTGAGTGGAAAGCCATGAACCTTCATAGCTACTAGTGATTTCAGAAGTGGCCATTTGTGTGAAAACTTGATTTATATATGATTGTTATGATTTTTATTTTGCGCATGAGTAGGAGGCACAATGATTTTATCTTTTTGAATTTTTTTGCGCATGAAATGACTCAATTAGATAGCTTAATCCCATCTGTTGACTCCCTGTTGACCAGCCACTTGAGGGTAGAACTGAGTATATTGCACTAGCCAGTATTAGTACTCGAGGGGAAAACTGAGTACAGATATTTTTCCAGTGTAAGACTCGAGGGTAGAACTGAGTACACGTAACGGTGCTGACATGCAGTCCCACGGACGCGTGTCGCGGTGAGCAGCGGTTAGCCGCGCGGTGCGCGTGTTGAGACCAAAACGTCAACTACTGAGACGAACCGTCACTTTGCCAGTACAGAGCCCCTCTCTCCCTCCCTCTGACACACACGCAACCACGCCTCTCACGTCCCGTCACCTTCTCCAAAAAACCCCAGCCGCCCTATGCGCGCTCCCCTGCCGGCGATGGAGAAGAAGAATGCGCCGACGGCCTACGCCCCCGAGCCCGTCGCCTCCGAGCCCGTCGCATCCGAGCCCGTCGCCGCTGAGCCCGTCGCCTCCGAGGGCGGCGCATCCAGACGCGGCACCTCCGTGAATTGGGCCTCTCTCAGGGCTGATGGACCATTTCACAAGATCGGCACCTGCTTACTGGCGAACGAGGAGTACGTGGACACCTACGCTGCTTTGAGGCAAGTTTGTACAAATTGGCGCTCAGATCTACCTGAGCCCGACGTGCACCTGCACGAATGGATCATGGTAGAACACGCCCTTCTACGCGCCGCTGAGTTCTCCTTCCTCAACCTTCGCACATCCCGCTACGTCACCATCGATCTAACGGAAGTTCATGCAAGGTTCAAATTCCTCCATATCTATAGAGTTAATCTATTTTTATTTTCAATCGTAAACATCTTAGTGCTGAATGTTATCTTCATCAACTCCCTTTTAGATACTACTTCGTCGGCTTTTACCGTGGCGTCATCGTGCTTGGTCAGAGGAACCAGCCGCACAAGATGCGGCTTCTGAACCCACTCACAAAGACAATGAACGCTACGTTTGAGGCGCAGATGCCATCTATGATTGTGCAGTCAATCGCTGTAATGAAGTCCCCGACTATGCTCTTCGTTTCCACATATTACCCGGCGGAAATTGCTTGGGTCGATGAGAGCACTCCAACTAAGGGTATAGATGAAGATTGGGGAGAAGGAAGATTTACGATCGAGCACCATTCTATGCGTTGCATTACCATGTTCAATGGTGAATTCTATGCACTAGCTCTACCTTGTCATTACCACAATTTGGAGTTCGGAACATTAGTGTGCACCAACAATGTCCAGTTGGAGCAGGGCGCGAGCAATGTCAACATGGAGACACTTTTTTCATTTCCAGAACTTGGAAATGACAGGTTCTACCTTGTGGAGTCGGATGGTGATCTGCTGCTTGTGTTGTTGGGCGGTCGTTTGGATGAAGGTCAAACATTGGTGTACCGTGTGGACACTGAGAGCCGCTCTCTCCATGCCGTCAATAACATTGGCAGTCGTGCCTTCTTCGTCCATCATGTCCGGTGTATCTCCGTCGACACCAGAGTGCACCCGACACTTCGACCTGGCTGCATCTACTACGCGGATATGGGTTATATCAGAGAGTACTTTGATGATATGAACGCCTGGGATGAGTGGCCACTACGTGTGGATAGATTAGGAAGGTACGGTCTGAAAGATGAACAAAGGTCATACCGTTTGGAGGATGTATTGGCTGCACACTGCAGACGGAAGGAGTTCAATGAATATTTCATTCAGACCAGAATAGGGAGCGACGAAGATATATATGATGAATGAAGAACAGATTCATTCATCCTGGGTATCCTAATCTTCATGTTGGGCATACATTGCGTCTTGTATTATTTTCAGCTTAGTTTGTCGTGAACATTAACATCGTTATTGGCTGCTTTTGGCTGCTGTATGCAGTTTATGTATTATACTTAGTTTTCTAGATTTATTATGCTGCTGTGAATTTATCCTATACTTGCTTCTAGATTTGCTACTAGATTTGTTACCATATTGGGCAAAAAATGAGGGCCAAAAGGCAACAATCATTGAAGAAAGATAGAAATAGAAGCTTCTCTAGATTTGATACTAATTTGGTGAAAAGAGAGAGAACTGTTACAGAGAGAGAGGGGAAAAAGGCGCTCTGAAAAATGCCAATTTGGGCCGAGAGAGACAAAACCGAGCTCTCACGTACAACCAAACGCGGTCTCGTCCTGTCCCACGCGGTCCCGTTCTACCAGCCCCACGCAACGCAGCCCCACACGTCAGCACGGAACGGTCAACTAAACGGCAACCCTCCCGTCCGACCGTCTGCGAGGGGTTTCAAACTAGAGCGAGGGGAAAACTGAGGAAAAGTTAAGCGGCTGGGGAAAATTGAGTACAACTAACGACCCGAGGGCACGAAAATAGAAATCCCTTTAATATATTGTCCCTTGCTTGTTGCTCAACCATTTGTTTGATGCAAGTGTAAGTTTAATTTCTTCTCTATGATCTCTTGCAAATGGTTGCGTTTTAAATGTTATTGAGGGAGTGAGGATTCCATATTGTGCAAATTGTATTCAAATGCAAATATTCCAATTTTTGCACGTACCTTGGGGAGCTTCCTCATTTCATTTAAAGCACCATTTTTCGGTTGTCATAATATTTGGTTTCACTTGGTATCATTTTTTTAAATAGTATTGAGGGAGTAATGATTCCATATTTGTGCACCTTATACTTCAACTAAAATAGAATATTTTGTGCACACACCTTGGGGAGCTTCCTCATATTATTTAGAGCACCCTTTTGGTCTTATCATAATATCTTTATTCAATTATTCTTTGGATCGATTTCTTTCTTCATTTGTTGAAGTTTATCCATCGTGTTATCTTATTTTGTTTGCAATCTTTGATCCTCAATATAGTTTCATTTCCTTCAAAAATTTTCCTTTGTATATGTGCATGTGTTTTCACTCATTTATTTTGGATATGCACACCGTTTTGGAGGAACTCTCACTATATTGGCCTTCTAAGCTTTTTTTGCCCATTTTGGCAATGGATGCCAATGGGGGAGAAGTTTCGAGGGTTTAAAGGGAATTGGGTTTTATGCTTTGGTTTTGTTCTTAAGCATTTGCCTTGGATGCTTTGCATCGTTGTGTGTTGCTTCGCATGGTTGAGTATATAGCGGAAACTCCACCAACAACCTTGGTTGGCAATATATGCAATGAAATCAAGATCATTCACACATGCATAGATTGTGGGGGAGTTTGCTCTATATATGGTGGTTCTACTAACATCACATACTTTTGTAGTATTTGATGTTAGTACAACCATTTTGGTTCTTTGAATTCATTATATAAACCCTCTCAAAGAGATTGTCATCAATTACCAAAATGGGGGAGATTGAAAGATCATGTCGAGCCCCATGTGTGGTTTTGGTAATTAATGATAATCCCTATGGACTAATAGTTGCATTGAGTTATATGTGTAGGACTTGTCCATAGACAATGCTTGAACCATTTGTTGGATTCAAGGTTGTAAAAAGAAGATTATGTGTTGACCAAGGTGTTATTCAAGGAGTGATCCAAAGATTGGTCTTAAGAGAGTTGAGCTTATGTCAACTGTGTCTTGAAGAATAAGATTGAGTGAGCTCTCTCGTGTATCCTCGAGACACCATCATTATGGAGGAAGAAGAATTGGTTCGAGGATTGATCAAGTCAAAGCGCAAGTTCAAGATGAGCAACTAGAAGAGAACATATGCTTGAAGCTTGCCATCTATATTGTGATCATGGATATGTGAAGATATGCTTAAAGAGAGTCTCTTCCATAGTAGAGTATGGGGGAGCAATCCGCAAGACTTCACCAAGCAAGCTCAATCAAGAAAGGTGGTCCAACTTGAGAAGATCAAGATTGTCATTATCCACCTCAAGTGGAATGCTCAAGGCAAAGGTATGATATTGATAGGGTTTCTTTCTTACCGGTCTTATGGTGTTAGTTGTGAGACCGGGTTATAGGATCGGTAGCCGTACTATCAAGAGGGGCTCTCGAGTGAGTAACTTAATCGTATCGTTCGAAGAGAGCTCAAACCTTTACATACTTGGCATCATCTTTCTTGGTTCTTATTTGGGTTTTATCCATGTGAGGTTCTAGAGCTTGTGGTTGTTTCAATGACAAGCTCTAGCTCATCAAAAACGGAATCCGTATGGAACACTTCTTGCATTTTTGGTGTTTGGAGGTTTTACCGGTTTGTCTTCGAAGAGAGGTCAAACCTTTCATCATTTGGTTTTATCCTCCTTTGTTGGACTATGATGTTTCTCTGCATAAAGTTGTAGAGCTTGTTGTTGTGATTCCAACGAGCCCAAAATCATCGAAAACAGAGTCCGGATGCTCAAGTTATTGCCGTTTTCGTTTTGGTGTTTCTGCCAGTTTCAGGAGGGGCGGCTTTAGCCGGCCCATGGCCGGAAATAGCCGGACCGGGGCGCTCGATTGCCTCTCTGTTTCAGTCCGGATTTTTGTCCGGCTTTAGCCGGTCTGGCCGGCTTTAGCCGGTGTTAAGTCCGGCTTTAGCCGGTCTAAATGGCTATAACGGTCATATTTCGTGGGGAGGACCTATAAAAGGACCCCCTTCTTCCCCAAGGGCTATGAGCTCAATTTTTCCTCTCTTTCTCTCTCTCCCACCATTGTTGACCTTGGAAAGCTTGCCCCTCTCTCAATCCCTCCCATGATTCTTGCATATCTTTGAGGGAAAAGTGAGAGGAGATCTAGATCTATATTTCCACCAATCAATCTCTCCTCTAAGTGAGGGGAACATAGTGGATCTAGATCTTAGAGTTCTTTGTGGATTTCCTTTGTTCTTCCTCTCATATCTCTCCATAGCATTAGTTGCTTTGGTGAGATTTGGGTGAGAAGGATTTGAGCACTTTGTGTGCCCTTGCCATTGCATAGGTTGCATCAGTTTGAGTTCTCCCCGGAGATTCGAGTAAGTGAAAGTTTGTGAGCTTATTACTCTTGGGTTCTTGGAACCCTAGACGGCTTTGTGGCTTTGTGGTGCCTTGGTGGCTATCCTTGGGAGCCTCCAATTAAGTTGTGGATGCGTGCCCCAAGCTTTGTGTAAAGGCCCGGTTCCGCCTTGAGGAACCCCTTAGTGGAAGAGTGAGCTAGGCCTTTGTGGCGCAAGCTCACACCAGAGAATAGGGTGAGGCCTTTGTGGCGTTGGTTAGGCCTTTGTGGCGATACCACACCCCTCCAACGAGACGTACTCCCTTTCAAGGGAGGAACTCGGGAATACATCATCGTCTCCTCGTGCCTCGGTTATTTCTATACCCGAGCTCTTTACTTATGCACTTTATATTGTGATAGCCTTCGTGCTTGAAGTCATATATCTTGCTATCACCTTGTTACTTGTATTGCTTAACATAAGTTGTTGGTGCACATAGGTGAGCCTAGTTTATTTAGGTTTTGTGTGCTTGACAAAATAAACGCTAGTTTAATTCCGCTTTTGTTCAAGCCATTCGTAAAATTTGATATCGCCTATTCACCCCCCCCCCCCCTCTAGGCGACATCTCTGTCCTTTCAGTAGTCTATTCCAGTGATATATTTATTTTTCTAATGATCCATATATGTATTTGCTATTATACTCTTCCGGTTAAACACCTATCTGGTCATACCTTTGTCCTCACCAAACTATGTATGTGATGTCTTGTTCTGATTTCTGATAATGGCAAATGTGTTCTACTATTTCTTCACTATTGTTTTATGAATATGGAACTTAAATGTTGTGTTGCGCAGTTTTTATATGTGAGCCTTATAGGTTTGGGAAGAATATGTGATCATGTAATGATAATGTAGGTTTGGGAACCTTGTGAACTACACGTTGCATCATCTTTCATTAAAGAAGACTCGTGCGTTGCACGCACGTACACACTAACTAGTAGGATATAGGATCAACCCAGAAAAAAATAGGTCCAAAGCGAACCTAATCCGTTCGACCCTGGGGTCGAACCGCTCCTCTCCTCTAGACAGCGAGCTGATGGCCGCCGCCGCCGCCGCCGCGCTGCAGGAGCTGGCAAGCCATCGGTACCGGAGTAAATTCGTCGGGGGAGAGCACGCCGCTGCCCCCTTCTGGCTCCTCCATCCTCTTTTCCCCTTTCTCAAATCATCCCCTCCGCCAGAGCAGGGCAGCTCGTCGGCCGCCGGATCAGGGCAGCTCGCCGGCCGCGGGAACGCTGCGGAAGGCGCTCACAGCTGGGGTGTGCTCTGAGATCACGGAGGACGCCATCCCCTACCCTCCTTCTCCAGTGAAGCTCTCCCCCATGCACCCTATGCAATTTTTGGTAAAGTTTTGAAGGCATGTTCTGTCATCTGGGTTCTCTTGAGAAGCAAGTCCAGATTAACTCCACGATTGATATGCGTAGTCTTTGGAACGCAGTGTTTGAAATTGCTTTTATTTTGTCTGAAATTACTTTTAGTTCTGAACTTTGGTCTTGTATCGTCAGTGAGGCAGTGTATCTGCTAACCTGCTATTTGCGCACGTAATGATGTGGTATGCAGAGGGCCGAACCTTGGAACCTAAAGGATTACTCCTAGGCAGGTGTGGGCCAACCCTTTATAACCTTTAAATTTATGTAAAGGTTCCCAGGTCCAACACCAGGTCCAGACCGGACCGGACCAGTTGCATGCTGAAGATCCCCTCACATGCAGGCAGCAGGGCAGCGAGGCTGCCGGGGCCCCCTCACACGGAACGGACACGACGTGACCGTGGGCGAGGAGACAGGTTCGAGAGACGTGGGCAGGTGGCGCGCCGGCGAACCGTCCGCGCAGCACACGATAGCCGTGCACGGACAGCACGGCGATCCCCCGGATCCGCAGCATTTCTGTGCACGCGACTGTGCAGGCAGCGCTGCGCCCGCCGTCGCGCAGTGCTGCATGCTCCGAGCTCCGCGCCGAAAATCGGCCCGCGCCAGATCAGGTGGGCGGCGGCGCGATGCGCGTGCACCGATGCAGAGATGAGAAAATATCAGTGTTGTCTTGCTTGGAAATGTTCGCCGGAGCAGTGGCGTGGCGACGGCCAACGGACGATAAATATCCCGGCGTCGAGAGTGAGGCGTGCCGTGGCGTCGGTATCAGTTGCAAGTTGCAACTCGCAAGTAGTAGTAGTCCTTGACTCCTTGTGATCTGTCAAACATCAGGAGCCCCTTATCCTTTTGACCTTAACCGTACAGAGAAGACTGAGCACAGTGGCGTTGATTATTCAGATAACCTTCACATCGATCTGACCCTGACCGAGCAAATTATTGGTTGCCATTCTCAGATCTTAATAGCGTCATTCTAAAACAATACTCCAATGTCCTGCCGGAGATTCAGAACACATAGCGCCGAACGGCACCTGGTAATAATCAAGGCGGTGTCCCACTGGAGATTCAGAACGCATTTGGCCGAATCGTGCTCGACAGCAATCAGAGCAGGGGCTCGCTGCAGATTCAGAAGAAGACGGTGCTTATATTAGCCATGCATTATTGCAGAAGTATTTTACAAAGCAGGGGAGAGCCGGCTGGGCTGCTACAGCTCTTCGACATCAGCTAGCTCCATCCCCTCTCTCTACTACTAGGTAGGATTACTGATTACATCCACGGTAACATCACACTTACATCGGTCTCATTCGCTAGCTTCAGGTCGTCGTCTCCGGTTGCCTACTACGAACTCTTCGTCGATCTACGATATCTCACGTAGAGGTTTACAACGGAAGTACTTAACTGACCATGTACATACGTATACTTGGACAAAGCTGTAAAGACAACCAGGTCTTGCGTTCTGTTCTGTCGAGCTTCCAGATCTTGCAGCTGCTCCTCTCGTTTCGCCTGTGCAGTTCCCTGTCTTGGTGAACCTGCTTCGGTTAGCGGTCGAGCGAGCTGATCACCACCCTGCCGAGATCGATGCATCGTTCAGAATCAGATCACAGGGTCTGCTTGTATAGTGTTGGTTGGATCCAATTATCCGTGAGGTATCAGGTACTCCAAAGTAATTCTGGAACGTACCAGTCGTAGACGGTGGGGCTTCTGGGCGTGCCGGGGCTGGCGGCGTCCGTGCCGTCGGCGGCCATCCGGACTTTCCGGCGGAACTTACTCCAGCCCTCTCCCCTGGGTGTCGTTGCTGCAACGCGATATACATGCACAAATCACAATCACTTCTCGTACTAATCTCAGGCAAGAAAACGATGGAGATTAAATGAGGAGCAGAGGCTAGGTACCTGTGCCGAAGGGGGAGTCCGGGACGCTGGCCGGGGACGACGGCGCGGAGCCGGACTCGCTGCGCGGCGACGTCACGGACAGAGCCGGCGGGCGGAGGATGGTGATGCTGCGCGTCACCGCCGGCGCCGCCGCCAGGTCGGCCGACTGCGCGGCCCCCGACGCCGCGGTGGTGGTGGAGGACGGGGAGAAGGAGGCGTACTTGCGGAGCTTGCCGAGGCCGTGGTCCGGCCTTGGCCCGGCCACCGTGTCGTCCCACAGCTGGTCAAGAAGTCCCATGTACTTACTCGCTAACCAAACCTGCGCGCGTTTCACGTACGTGATTGATCTCGTTAGCGACGCTCTGTTTCTTTCTCCTGTTCGTTCTTGATTCGCGAGTTCTTGGCGCAGGCAGAGGGGAACGAAAGAGAGCGAGGGTTACCTTGGTATTGGAGCTTGTCTGTGTGTGGCGCAGTGCGTCTTCTTCCTTCCTTCCTTCTTTGTTGGAGGGAGCCAGGCCGGGTGGATTTATAGGCGAGTCCGGCGAAGGGTGGGGAGAGGACGTAGGCGAGATATTTGGAGGGCTTGCGTAATTCTGGATCTCCCTCTTTCTGTTTCCGGGCTCCGACTTCCGCGGTCGGCTCGGCTCGTGCGGCCGGCCATAGCCTACGTCCGAATTTAGGAAACCGGATAGGATCGCTCGGATATGGGAACGGATAAAATGGGCAGCGTTGTGTTATTTTTGGAATCTTCACGACAAATGGATAATGCCTCAACGATACTAGTCCCTCTGATAGTCTGATCCATACTTACCGCTAGAATGGATATGTCTAGAGTCTAAGATATATCTAGATTCATCTATATATTAACAACAAGTATACTCTCTAGAAGTAATATGGATTGGAGGGAGTACCTAATAGCGTTTGTATCTCTTTAAATTATTTTTAGCTGCAATTTTAATTAAATTGGCTTCACATGCAAGTCTCCGCTAATTATGTAATATCATGGAAAATGGATCGTGAAAGCTAAGATAGGAAGGTATGACTCGAAATTTCTACCCATAAGGTGAATGTGTATTATTTGTATTGTCGAGGCATGATGATATACTTTGACTATTGTAATTAAATGTACACCAAATGCCAAAATGAACAACACAGAAAATGAATTAATTTTGGTGATAAAATGTATGCTGATTGAAGCCATGCAGCTCTGAGTTGCATAAACCTTATCGTGGCAAGTTAACACAAAGTGATGTAACCTAAATTTTCTACCCACGATGTACAACTAGGGACAATTACATGCTAGTCATGTGAGTAATGTAAGTGTCGAAGAATAATCTACACGACAAAAGATATGTCAAATATAAATTAAGAATAATCCCCTTCGTGAGCTCTAAGCAAGATATCACGATTAATTTTTGACATTACATTGTGTTGGTGTAAAGGCTAACTTTAACTAACATATTTGTGATATTAATATATTCCCTTTGTAAAAAAACAAGATTGAGCTAGATGGTGCTAACTAAAGAGTGACCTTATACATCCAAGTCCTCTTATGAGTTCCATATCCTTGTAAAAAGTGAACTTTTACCATGGTCTGTTTACACGATTGCAACTAAGGCTTTCCATAAATTTTTTCACTCGTGCCATATTCACTTTTTAGCATTTGGTATCGGTGCCCTGCGTTGCCTAGTCGGTGCCAAACAAAAAAAAATCTGGGCATCGAGTCATGATGAATGCTGCAATATAAATATTCCACGGTGCATGTTATTAGCAGTGAGGGCTTGTTCTAGAGTTAATTCCAAAAAAAACCACCACATTACAGTGCGATGTTTGAAAAATCACCACTTTTTTTGAAATCGCAAAAATCCAACAATATTGCGTCGGTTGTTGTAATTTCCACTAATGCTCGAGTTTAATCGTGCTAACTACATTTCTGTATGGGGCCCACTTTTAGGCTAACGTGGCAATGCGGTGACAGCCCAAGAGAGACAACTAAAAGGCGAGGGACTTTTCTATAAATTTCCATCTTAAAAGACCAACATCACCGCGAGCTACCCTGAGCCGCCGCCTACCTCCCCTTCATCGCGCGCCACCGCCGGCATACCCCTGCAACGTGCACCGCCGCCGCTGGCATACCCCTGCAATGCGTACCACCGCTGCCGGCGGCATACGCCTGCAATGCGCACCACCGCCGCTAGCCTACCACAGCACCATGCGCCGCCGCCGGCCTCCCTTCGCCCAAATCGCGTCCCCGGAGCCATGCCAGACGAGGCCCGTGAGCTACCAAGAAGCTGTTCACCGCGGTGGGGAAGCACGCCGGTGTGGATTTCTATCGACGGCCCACAATGGCGCCGGCGTGTTGTGCCAAAATGGCCATGTTGTGGGGTAGGTACCAAACTTTTCTCTTCTTGCTTCGCTAATAACACATTCATCACTTTTTTCAAGAATCTGGCACCGAAACATTGTGTACGGCCTAAGTACCAGACAAAATAGTGAGAGAATGGTGGCAACTGACAAGGAGAATGGATGAATCAGATCGTTTGGTTATATACCACTTGTTAAGCATTGCATCTTATGTTGTCTTTGGGATAACACTACCGTGGCACAAAAAAACCACTATGTTGATAATTTTGTTTATCATATATTGTTTCCCTTGGTGGTTGCCGACATATATAGTCAGTATGAACATATCCAATCTTAGAGTTTGCACATATTCTAACATGAGTTTAGACATTATCGTCTAGGTGAGTCTTCATGACAGGTATTTCAACCACAAAAATGAGAAATGTGATTACACGATCTCGAAAGCACAAATCACGACGTGAAGTGTTGCACTGTTGCCTAGTGGATCGGGGATATCATGTAGCTGCAAAGACGTCTCAATCTGTATGAATTGGGAAAAAAATGAGATCAGCTATATAGAAAGGATGATAATAGTGTTTCCGATTTTCATCTAACTTACACTGAATCCTGCTGAAAAAGGGCAAGGTAGCTTCCAAATGTAGATCGGTCCATTAGCTACGCACGGTCCACCGTCTGTTACGCTGCACAGTCCGAGACGGAATTCTCGGAGCGTGTGACCTATCAACTCCGGGGTGCATGCCACACATGCACACAGTGGCATTTTCTGAGCTTTCTCCGGGTAAAATGCTTGCTTGCTGAAGAACGGACGAGTATGGCCACGATCTACCCGAGCCGTATGAAGCCTATCTCGGCTCGGCTCGGCTCGTGACCCGCCAGCGAGACGAGCCTTCCGTAGAACGACCGGTAAAAAAAGGTCGGCTCGGCTCGTGATCCAGCGGGCCCGCCAGTGATGGGCCCCACGTCACCGCCTGCTTCCACGGAGGAGATAAGATCCACGGCTGCGAGCCAACTCCATCACGCCACGTAGTGGGGCCTGCGTGTTAGATTAGTCAAAACTAATTGGCGCTTTTGATCCGCGGGATGCCGACGAGCCAGAGGTGTGAGGCCAAAGTATTATGCATCTCCTGCGCGGGCACATGGACCTGGAAAATTCTAGAGCTCGAGTTAGTTGATTAACCTTGTGGCATCATCGTCTCCCATTTATTCGTTCCCTGCCCAAGGAAGTACTCCCCCTGTTCCGGTTTAAAAGACCTACACGTATTTTTGGATTGTTAATTTAAATAATGTAATATAAGATATATACTACAAAAAATATATCATTATAAACTTTAGATCTTCTCTTCTAGTTTTTAATGGTATAATTTTTATGTTATATAATTTATATTTTATTAGTTAAATTGATAATCTAGGGATACGCATAAGCCCTTTTAACCGAAATGGAGGTAGTAGCAACAACGATCCTGCAGAAATATCTCTCTAAAAAAAAGAGGATCCTGCAAAAAAGTGAAAGCTCCTGATTACTCCACGACATGACATGATTGCTTGAATCAATCATGCATGTTGGGAATAGGCTGCCTTATCGGACGAAAATCCCTTCTCTTTTTTTTTTGCTCTCGGCCTCCATTGGTCTCGTTTTTTTTTATAGAAGTATGAAGATTCAATTTTAAGTCTCTAAAAATTAAAAAAGCATACTAGCATATATACATGGGAATGTTATTTGTACTAGCTGAATACCCGTGCGTTGCTACAGAAAAATAACGTTAAACATAAAGGCATTGATCTAAATAATAATGACTTGTGTATTTATGTGCGTTTATGACTGTCTTGCAACAAAAGTCATGAAAGACAGTTTTTATAGATGATGGTGGACGAAGAGGCTCATAGTCGTAGTAAGGTGAGATGTATTTAAGCGATTAAACAATCAAGCAAATAGAAAGTATATACAGATAACAATGCACTCATTATCGTTCATCTTTCTACAGCAAAATACCGAAGGAACATGATGCATTTATTTGTACATTCACATGTCAATTAGCACAACTGCAAGTCGAAGAATGAGGACAAAATTTCCCCTTGCTCCATTCTTCTGAGAAAACTTCATGAATCTATTTTCTTAGGAAAATTGATTACTTTAATTTGCACTCATCCACACTTATATATAATGGGAAAATTAATTTAGCTGGTACAACACAGAGTACAAGATTATCTTCCTTCCTGTTGAACTTATTTAGACACATTGCCATTCAATCGTACTCTTCTCTTTCCCTTGAACCAAATTTGTTTTCTGCCTTTTTTTCTCCCTTTGTATACCTAATCTGGTGTGCGCTGTCTAATTTCACTCATATGGTCATATCAAGAACAATATCGGACAATAAAATAGCCAAATAGCAATCTGAACATGTGTATGCCAAATAGCCAAATAGCCAAATAAAAGTTTCAGTGGGATTAAGAAGCAGACTGAATTTTGAACTGAAACTTTTATTTTAATCCAGCACCACACTAACCACACTGCTACCGATGTAAGAACCCACTAATGAAGGAAGGATACAAATTTTGGGCAGAGAATCAAAGAAGGCATGGTAAATTTTTGAGTTGTAAAACTAAATGGAATCCTTGAATGATTTCTTTACGTTAAGCTTTTAGTGACATCTTCTTTACTATTGGTTTCGAGTTGGTGAAGGCACTTTTGCTATACATCATTTGATTTCCGAAATTACCCCTCACAAAAAACTCAATCCCACCCACTAATTAAGGAGTCAATCACGTCAAAACGCATGAGGCATCTCAACCATCGATCCATATCTGATGTGAGAGTTTTCACTACAAATAAAAGGTAAGTTTTTATAATAATGACCGCACAACCTAAAAATTAGGAATTTGATACGCAATTACTATTGGTTTCGAGTTGGTGAAGGCACTTTTGCTATACATCATTTGATTTTCGAAATTACCCCTCACAAAAAACTCAATCCCACCCACTAATTAAGGAGTCAATCACGTCAAAACGCATGAGGCATCTCAACCGTCGATCCATATCTGATGTCAGAGTTTTCACTACAAATAAAAGGTAAGTTTTTATAATAATGACCGCACAACCTAAAAATTAGGAATTTGATACGCAATTAATGAGATGTAATTAATTTCTTCCTTCTATTCCTACCGCATGCTGATGGCCTTCTCCTAAAAATAGGTTCGCCGAGGATCACAGGGGATGAGAACGAGGGGAATTGGAGTAGCTCGAGGCAGACATGGTCTGCACCTACAGCCAACTCCAACACATCCATGGATAGGCGTTGTCGATGTCGTCGGTCCAGTCTCCGTCTTCTCCAATTGGTTGGTAGAGGCGCGTCCTCTCCTCTATGGGCACCTCCTGGCGCGATGAATCGACCAAAGGCACTCGTTAGTTGCGGTATGGCACTCGTATTTCTTCATACTGTCCGGCATTGTTACTTTTGAAAATTAGTTTTGTGCATGCATGGCTTGCAGCGGGAATGCAATCTGAACTACAGCCTCTGTGCATGGTTCCACGACTGGAATAGCAGCATGGTGGCGGTCACGGTGTGCAGTGTGCCATGAGTTCATGACCAGACTGTGCTATCGCTCTATCGGGCCCACTTCGTATCGCGCCTACTCTGTACTCTCATGAATTTACCATGTATGCTTAGTTGCTTACCATGCTTTGCTTTGCAGAATGTGGAGTAAACAATTAATTCAGAGATTAGGAGGAGGATAAAGTAAAGAAAACTTGGATGTATGCATCGTAGGATAGAACATGTGATTTTTTGTTTATGCATGAGATCTAAATGGTGTACTCATTCAGAAGAGTAGAAGACGACGCTACCATGCAGATGGCCCCGGCGATGCTGCGGTACAACGATCGTCTTTGCTTTGTTGACTGGAGAGAGAAAAAACGATCGATTTTTTGAGTTGTTTCTGTTTATGTTGATTAAGTTAAAATAGAAAAAAGAACAACTGATTTTTAGTTGTTTCTTGGTTTTCTCTCGAGGGGGGGAAAGGGTGGTTGGACAATGAAAGAAGGGAAGTGTTGGATGAGTTAAACATTGCGGGGAGTGCTGATCCCTTATTGATGTGGAGCAGACTGTCCTTGTGCGTGGTGAATAACCAGCTCGTTGGGAACCCCAAGAGGAAGGTATGATGAGTGTAGCAGCAAGTTTTCCCTCAGTTTAAGAAACCAAGGTTTCTCGAACAGGAGAGGAGAGACAATGACGACTGAAGGTGATGCGGACTGGCTTAGTAACACTCCAACAAGGGCGCCGTTTACAATACTTGTTGACTCGTCTTCGGCCAGCAGCAACGCGGAACCTGCACACAACACAAACAAATACTTTGTTCCCAACTTGCGATGAGGTTGTCAATCTCACCGGTTTGCTTGAAACAAAGGTTATGAGCGTATCGAGTGGAAAACAATATAGTATGCGAGTAAAATAAACAGTACGAGTAAAGTAAACAGGTGATAGCAATATGATGGAAATAGGACCGGGGTCCACAGTTCACTAGTGGTGTCTCTCCATAGATAAAATAACACATGCTGGGTAAACAAATTACAGTTGGGCAATTGATAGAATAGAGATAACGTGATATGTCAAGAAGATCACTATGCGATTTACTCTGGGCATTACAACAAAATACATAGACCACCATCCAACTGCATCTATGACTAATAATCCACCCCCGGGGATATCAATCCGAACACCCTAGAAGTATTAAGTTGCGAACAACAGATAGTTGCATTAAGCAAAGTGTGTAATGTAAACAAAGCATATGCCCTTGAGCATATGAATGTTGTTTTCTCCCTAGTAGCAACAGCACATCTACCACCTTAGAGGTTTCTGTCACTCCCCCAGGTGAAATAGAGGCATGAACCCACTATCGAGCATAAATACCCCCTCTTGGAGTCACTAGCAACTACTCGGCCAAGATAGCTACTAACAACGGAGAGCATGCAAGATCATAAACAACATAGAGATAACAAAAGATATAATTCAGTATAGCAACTTAATCATAAACACCAATATTCATCGGATCCCAACAAACCAAACATGTAGAATTACATAACGGTGATCTCAATCATGTATGGCAGCTCATGAGATCTAAACATGAAGCACATAGTGGAGAAGACAACTATCTAGCTACTGCTATGGACCCATAGTCCAAGGTAGACTACTCACTCATCGCTCCGGAGGCAAGCATGGCGATGAAGAAGACCTCCGGTGGCGATTCCCCTCTCCGGCAGGGTGCCAGGAAGAGCTTTTGGACCCTCCCGATCTACGGGTCGATGGCGGCGGCGGATCGCGATGTGTTCTGGAAAACTGATCGGGTACTTAGGTTTTTCTCGTCGGGGGGTCTTTATAGGCGAAGGGGCGATGTCAGAGGAGGGGCCAGGCGGCCACACACGGGGGTGGCGCGGGCCAGGGGCTGGCCGCGCCACCTGTGCGTGTGGGCCCCTGGTCCCTCGCCTCCTACTCTCCTTCGGATCTCTGGAAGCTTCCGGGTAAAATAAGACTTCAGGAACTTGTTTCGTCCAATTCCGAGAATATTTCCTGTGTATCACTTCTGAAACACAAAAATAGCAGAAAACAGGAAACTGGCACTGTGGCACTTCGTTAATAGGTTAGTTCCGGAAAATGCATAAAAATGCCACTAAGTGTAACGAAACAATAGGCAAATGGTGTAAAAACAAGCATGGAGCATTAAAAATTATAGATACGTTTGAGACGTATCAAGCATTCCCAAGCTTAACTCCTGCTCGTCCTCGAGTAGGTAAGTGATAACAAAAGAATAATTTTTGAGGTGACATGCACCTACACAATCTTGATCATATATGTAAGCATTGGTGAGCTGGGATCAATAGAACTTAAAACATGGGCATGAAGATATAATCATGACAATAAGAACTTAGCAACCATGCTGTAAACATGCAAATGAACACAAACAAAAGATCATGAAAATGAAACAATGAAAGCCAAACGTGTGTTCAAATCATAAGGAAAAACATACAAAAGATTTTCAGCTTGTCCTTCAAAGAGAGCAAAACATAAATGCATAGGACACCTTCAAGTTTAAGAGGGCGACTAGATACAAATGATTTAAGAACAAGTGAAACCAACAATATGAATCAACCAATGAACTTTGGGACAATGCATATCACACTAAGAATGACAACTATGCTCTCTTAATGGTGCATAAAGAAAGAAGGTGGTGACTCAACATAAAAGTAAAAGAAAGGCCCTTCGCAGAGGGAAGCAGTGATTGCAAGTTTTATAACCTTCAAAAATTATGGTACTTACCGGCTTTGAGCTCTCATTGCCCCCATCATAAGCATCTTGAATGGTTAAAGTTAATGCGAGAACAATTATGATGCATATGCTTGACAAATCATAAGTTGAAAACCTCGTGCCCCGTGAATACGAGTACCCAAACCTCATGCTACTTTACTTAGAGTCCCAAGCAAGGCTCTTGTCATTGTAATTATATGCATATCATTGGGAACCGCCAATGGGGTACCTCCGTGCCCGATGACATGGAACAAGCCCACACCAAAATGACAGGACAAGCAGACAATGAACACCTCGACATCTCTTTTATTTGCCTTTTGTTTAGCTTTTTATTATGAGATGCGTCGTCGAATGTTCACCATGGGTATGCTGCAAATTTCCACCATGAATTATGCATGGCTTAGATTGGCGGCCCGGCGTTTCCCTAACACATATACAAACTCCATGATCCCTACAAGATTCCCAATTCATTTCACACCGCGGGCATCCATAAACAAAAGATCACGATATCAACTCAAATAAGAAGTGCAATGTTGAAAGCTTGCCCCATGACAGCATGGCTGGGCTAGAATCCAACTTACAACTTGCAAGCATAACAACTCAACATAAGAGACCACAATGTCAAATTTTTAAGAACAGGAAAAAGTAAAGTGTGCCTTCCGGTTCGTGAGAGCTTTACTGACTGAATTTCGCATAACACTGGTAAGAGTTTAATTTGAAGAGAAAATAAAAGTAAGTCAAATTTACTTGGAATAGCAATTTGCTAGTAGGTATGTATGGTGGACACTTTGGAAAACTTTGGCTTTTTAGGAGTTGGATGCACGAGTAGAGCTCATACTCAGTACAAGGCGATGGCTAGCAAAAGACTGGGAGCGACCAACTAAGAGAGCAATAATGGCCATAATCATGCAAAGCGACAAAGTGACATTAAAAGAAGCATAAGATGGCATCAAAAGTCAAAAACTAAATGATCATGAAGGCTATTGGCGACTTTGTAAGAGTCTAACATGTGTGAGCATGCGCCAAGTCAACCCAAATAAAGCATCAAGGAGAAAACCAAAATAATGCTTCCATACAATAAAAACAACGCATGATTTTTTCAAAGGCTCATTAAGCAATCTCAGTTATTTGAGACAAGTCATGCTACAGCAAAACCACTAAGCATACTATCAAAAAGACATCAAGCATGACATGAAAAAGCCTAAGCCGCAGTCTACACAAGCTCCTTCTTGTACCACTATTTTGCACAAAGCTTTTTCTCTTTTCCAACACCATTTGAAATTTTTAAAGACACCTCTTTTGATGAAAACCAATAAAGATCAGAGGCAAAAATACACCTTGATGAAAAGATATGACAAGATCTGAACGCAAATCAAGGCGAAAAATGAAAACCAAAAGCAGTAGCAGAAAAAGAAGAACGCTCGATGAACGATAAGAGTGAAAAACTGAGCGTTCTTTGCAAATGAAAACGAGTACATCTCCTCCAAAGAAAATTTGTTGGGGTCCAACCATTTATTGCAGCAAACAAACAAACTAAACCAACTAAGAAAACTAAAACAACTAACGCTCCAAGAAAAACACATAGTGCATGAAGCAATAAAAATATAGTGTTTTGAAAGGTGACCTGATTTTTGCCGATGAAGAAGGGGTGCCTCGGGGGCATCCCCAAGCTTTGACGCTTGTACTTCTTGGATATTTCTTGGGGTGATGCATGGGCATCCCCAAGCTTGAGCTTTTGTCCATTCTTCAACTCATCTCATCATTCTCCAATCCCTACACTTGAAAACTTTCTTCATACAAAACTAAACACAATTCTATTAGCAACATTAGTGCAAGCATAATATATAATCAATCCTCTATTTGCTTCAGGTTTCAACTCAAAACCACCACATATATAGCATATACTACTGTAGCAACCTCCCCAAAAGTTCCATGATCAAAAGAACTCAAAAGAAAGCGATAAAGTGGCAAACACAAATATTGGCAGAAATCTGTCAAAACTGAACAGCTGACAAAGGTCGAATTTTTGAGGGATTTTATGTTGCTCAAATCAAAAAGTGTTCAACTAAGAAAAGTTTGGATATAACCTGGGCCATATGCACAAGAAATCGCAGGTCCAAAAGATAAACAGAGAATTTTCACGAATTTTTACGGTGCAGCACCGAAAACAGTTTCAGGACAGCAACATCCCCAAATCTTTACCTCACTCAAATTAGAGGCTTCTCTTGGCACAAAAACGAAATAAACAAGATAAGGAGCGGTCATTACAGTAGTAATGACTTCCAAGACTCAAATAAAAGAAAAAGTACTGAAAAGAAAACATTGGGTTATCTCCCAAGAGTGCTTTTCTTTAACGCCTTTGAGCTAGGCGCAGAGAATTGCGAATCAAGTAATATCAGATGAAGCATTAATATCAACTGCAGAGGTCTTTTCAACAATGAAGGAAAATATGTTCAACTGAGTTTTTGAAAATCCTTTACGATCACGCTTTGGCACACTACTTTCATCGAAAGGGTTTTCAGGGCAAATCCAACTGGTATTCTTTTCCCAAGCATCATGAATTCCTATAAGTTCATAAGGTATTGGTACTTTAAAATCATCGGGCGTACCAACAACCTTTACAGGCGAACCAAGCTTATTAAACTTCTTAAAAACTTTCCTAGCCTCAATTGCAACATCTCTAAATTCCGTGCGCAAGGTTTCTAAGATAAAAGCTTTCTTTTCGGGGTCCTCAATTTCATGAAGCTTAAGGAAAATGTATTGCATAAAAGGATTAAGACTAGCAAACCTAGCTTCTAACATGTGAACTAAATGAGCAGAAGCAACTTCATAGCTAGGAGCTAACTCAACCAAAGACTTTTCCTCAACTTCCTTATGCATACTAATGTGATTAAAGAACTCCTCAATGTTACTTTTGCCAATAATCGAACCACTACCTACTGAGAGGTCCTCCAGAACGTACTTAGGGATCAACATGATAAACTAAAGTAAAGAAATAACAACTACCAAGGATTCTAAATTTTTTTGGGTTTTTGATAAAAAGCAATGCAGGTAAAATAAATAAAGTAAAGCAAAACAATAACAAAGTAAAGAATGTGTGTGTGAAGAACTCCCCTCGCAGAAGTCTTCTCTCCTCCCCGGCAACGGCGCCAGAAAGAGCTTGCTGATCCCTTATTGATGTGGAGCAGACTGTCCTTGTGCGTGGTGAATAACCAGCCCATTGGGAACCCCAAGAGGAAGGTATGATGAGTGTAGCAGCAAGTTTTCCCTCAGTTTAAGAAACCAAGGTTTATCGAACAGGAGAGGAGAGACAATGACGACTGAAGGTGATGCGGACTGGCTTAGTAACACTCCAACAAGGGCGCCGTTTACGATACTTGTTGACTCGTCTTCGGCCAGCAGCAACGCGGAACCTGCACACAACACAAACAAATACTTTGTTCCCAACTTGCGATGAGGTTGTCAATCTCACCGGTTTGCTTGAAACAAAGGTTATGAGCGTATCGAGTGGAAAATAATATAGTCTGCGAGTAAAATAAACAGTACGAGTAAAGTAAACAGGTGATAGCAATATGATGGAAATAGGACCGGGGTCCTGATACGTCTCAAACGTATCTATAATTTTTGATGCTCCATGCTTGTTTTTACACCGTTTGCCTATTGTTTCGTTACACTTAGTGGCATTTTTATACATTTTCCGGAACTAACCTATTAACGAAGTGCCACAGTGCCAGTTTCCTGTTTTCTGCTGTTTTTTGTGTTTCAGAAGTGATACACAGGAAATATTCTCGGAATTGGACGAAACAAGTTCCTGAAGTCATATTTCACGGGGAAGCTCGCAAACATCCGAAGACCTGACAGAGGGGGGCCACGTGGGCCCCAGACACAGGGGCGGCGCGGCCACCCCCCTGGCCGTGCCAGCCCCGTGTGAGGGGGCGTGGTCCCCCCTCTGACATCGTCCTTTCGCCTATATATACCCCCTGACGAGAAAAACCTAAGGCCCGATCAGTTTTCCAGAATACATCGCGATCCGCCGCCGCCGTCGACCCGAAGATCGGGAGGGTCCAGAAGCTCTTCCCGGCACCCTGCCGGAGAGGGGAATCACCACCGGAGGTCTTCTTCATCGCCATGCTTGCCTCCGGAGCGATGAGTGAGTAGTCTACCTTGGACTATGGGTCCATAGCAGTAGCTAGATGGTTGTCTTCTCCACCATGTGCTTCATGTTTAGATCTCATGAGCTGCCCTACATGATTGAGATCACCGTTATGTAATACTATGATGTTGGTTTGTTGGGATCCGATGAATATTGGTGTTTATGATTAAGTTGCTGTACTGAATTATATCTTTTGTTATCTCTATGTTGTTTATGATCTTGCATGCTCTCCGTTGTTAGTAGCTATCTTGGCCGAGTAGTTGCTAGTGACTCCAAGAGGGGGTATTTATGCTCGATAGTGGGTTCATGTCTCTATTTCACCTGGGGGAGTGACAGAAACCTCTAAGGTGGTAGATGTGCTGTTGCTACTAGGGAGAAAACAACATTCATATGCTCAAGGGCATATGCTTTGTTTACATTACACACTTTGCTTAATGCAATTATCTGTTGTTCGCAACTTAATACTTTTGGGGTGTTCGGAGGATATCCCCGAGGGTGGATTATTAGTCATAGATGCAGTTGGATGGCGGTCTATGTATTTTGTTGTAATGCCCAGAGTAAATCTCATAGTGATCTTCTTGACATATCACGTTATCTTTATTCTATCAATTGCCCAACTGTAATTTGTTTACCCAGCATGTTATTTATCTATGGAGAGACACCACTAGTGAACTGTGGACCCCGGTCCTATTTTAATCATATTGCAATCACCTGTTTACTTTTCCTGCACTGTTTACTTTACTAGCACATTACTACTGTTTTCCACTCGATACACTCATAACCTTTGTTTCAAGCAAACCGGTGAGATTGACAACCTCATCGCAAGTTGGGAGCAAAGTATTTGTTTGTGTGTGTGCAGGTTCCACGTTGCAGCTAGCAAGCAAAGCTTGGACGAGGCGCCCTCAAACTAGCAAGCATCACCTTCAGTCGGCACCGTCTCTCTTCTTCAAGATCGACATTAAACCTTGGTTTCTTAACTGAGGGAAAACTAGCTGCTATACTCATCACACCTTCCTCTTGGGGTTCCCAACGGGCTGGTCATTCACCACGCATCAAGCCAATTTTCTGGCGCCGTTGCCGGGGAAGAGAGAAGACTTCTGCGAGGGGAGTTCTTCGCACACACATACTTTACTTTGTTATTTGTTTTGCTTTACTTTATTTTATTTTACCTGCATTGCTTTTTATATCAAAAACCCAAAAAAATTAGAATCCTTGGTAGTTGTTTTTACTTGTTTACTTTCGTTTTGCTGAAATGGCCAATCCTGAAAACACCAAGTTGTGTGACTTTGCTAGCACGAACAATAATGATTTTATCTGCACTCCTATTGCACCACCTGTTCCTGCTACCACTTTTTATGAGATTAAGCCTGCTTTATTGAACCTTGTTATGAAAGAGCAATTTTCTGGTGCTAGTACTGAAGATGCTGCAGCTCATCTCAACAATTTTGTTGAGCTATGTGAGATGCAGAAATATAAGGATGTTGATAGTGATATTATTAAGCTCAAGTTGTTTCCTTTTTCTTTGAGAGGAAAGGCTAAAGATTGGTTGCTGTCTTTGACTAAGAATAGTATTGATTCATGGGCTAAGTGTAAGGATGCTTTTATTGGTAGATATTATCCTCCTTCTAAGATTATATCGTTGCGTAGCAATATTATGAAGTTTACTCAGTTTGATAATGAACATGTTGCTCAAGCTTGGGAAAGAATGAAATCTATGGTAAAGAATTGCCCCACTCATGGACTGACTACTTGGATGATTATCCAAACTTTTTATGCAGGACTAAATTTTTCTTCAAAGAACCTACTTGATTCAGCTGCTGGAGGCACTTTTATGTCCCTTACTTTGGGCGCCGCATCAAAGCTACTCGACAACATGATGGTAAATTATTCTGAATGGCACACCGAGAGAGCTCCACAAGGTAAGAAGGTAAATTCTGTTGAGGAAACCTCTTCCTTGAGTGATAAGATTGATACCATTATGGCTATGCTTGCTAATGATAGGACTCATGTTGATCCTAATAATGTTCCTTTGGCCTCTCTGGTTGCTCAAGAAGAGCAAGTTGATGTGAATTTCATTAGAAATAACAATTTTAATAACAATGCTTATAGGAACAATTTTGCTAGTAACAATTATAGGCCGTATCCTTCTACCAATGGTAATGGTTATGGTAACTCTTATGGTAATTCCTACAACAACACTAGGGCCGCGCCCTCTGAACTTGAGGTAATGCTCAAGGACTTCATCGGTAAACAAACTGCTTTTAACAAGTCTGTTGAGGAAAAGTTAGGCAAAATTGATATTCTTGCTTCTAAAGTTGATAGCCTTGCTCATGATGTTGAACTTCTGAAACTAAAAGTGTTTCCTAATGATGTGAATGTGAGCAATATTGTTGCTGCCGCTAATGCTACCCAAGTTGGAATTGATAGAAATATTAGATTGTCAGCGGAATTGCATGCCAGGTGGGAAAGAGAAGATGAGATGGCTAGAGAGATGAAGGTATGTACTATTACTACCTCTAATGATGTTGCTCCTACTGATAACAATCCTCTTACTTTGATTGGTGTAGAGAAAACTCCCACTCCTTGTGTTAAAAAGCCTAAAACTGCCAAAACTTTTTCTCAAAAGAGTGCTGAAATTTTTCGGAGTGTGGGAGATGACAGCTCTATTTCCTTTAATGATTTTGATGTTGATGGCTGCAATATATCTGAAGTTATTTTGTTCTTGCAAAAACTTGCTTTGACTCCCAATGCTAGTTCTTTAAATATTGCTTTTACTAAGCATATTACCAATGCTCTCATAAAGATTAGGGATGAAAAGTTGAAGCAAAAAGCCTCTGTTCCCAAGAAGTTAGAAGATGGTTGGGAACCCATCATTGATATGCATGTTAATGGTTATGATTGCCATGCTTTATGTGATCTAGGTGCTAGTATTTCCATCATGCCTAGAAAGATTTATGACATGCTTGATTTGCCACCACTTGAAAAGTGTTATTTTGATATTCCTATTGCTGATGTTGCTAAGAAGAAACCTTTGGGAAGGATTAATGATGTTCTTATTGTGGTTAACAATAACCTTGTTCCCGTTGATTTTCTTGTTATGGACGTTGAATGACATGCTTCATGTCCTATTATTTTGGGAAGACCCTTTCTTCGAACTGTAGGTGCTATCATTGATATGAGGGAAGGCACTATCAAGTATCAATTCCCACTAAAGAAAGGTATGGAACACTTCCCTAGGAAAAGAAATAAATTACTTTTTGACTCTATTATTAGAGCAAATTATGAGCTTGATGCTTCATCTATTGATATTACTTGATTCGCAATTTTCTGCGCCTAGCTCAAAGGCGTTAAAGAAAAGCACTCTTGGGAGATAACCCATTGTTTACTTTTCAGTAATTTTTCTTTTTTATTTGAGTCTTGGAAGTCATTACTACTGTAATGACCTCTCCTTATCTTGTTTATTTTGTTTTTGTGCCAAGAGAAGCCTCTAATTTGAGTGAGGTAAAGATTTGGGGTTATTGCTGTCCTGAAACTGTTTTCAGTGCTGCACCGTAAAAATTCGTGAAAATTCTCTGTTTATCTTTTGGACCTGCGATTTCTTGTGCATATGCCCCAGGTTATATCCAAACTTTTCTTAGTTGAACACTTTTTGATTTGAGGAACGGAAAATCCCTCAAAAATTCGTCCATTATCAGCTGTCCAGTTTTGACAGATTTCTGCCAATATTTGTTTTTGCCACTTTATCGCTTTCTTTTGAGTTCTTTTTGATCATGGAACTCTTGTGGAAGTTGCTACAGTAGTATATACTTTATATGTGGTGGTTTTGGGTTGAAACCTGAAGCTAAAAGAGGTTGAATATATTTTATGCTTTCACTAATGTTGCTAATAGAATTGTGTTTAGTTTTGTATGAAGGAAGTTTTCAAGTGTAGGGATTGGAGAATGATGAGATGAGTTGAAGAATGGACAAAAGCTCAAGCTTGGGGATGCCCATGCATCACCCCAAGAAATATCCAAGAAGTACAAGCGTCAAAGCTTGGGGATGCCCCCGAGGCACCCCTTCTTCATCGGCAAAAATCAGGTCACCTTTCAAAACACTATATTTTTATTGCTTCATGCACTATGTGTTTTTCTTGGAGCGTCAGTCATTTTAGTTTTCTTAGTTTGTTTGTTTGCTGCAATAAATGGTTGGAACCCAACAAATTTCCTTTGGAGGAGATGTACTCATTTTCATTTGCAAAGAACGCTCTAGTTTTCACTCTTATTAAAAATCGAGCGTTCTACTTTTTCTGCTACTGCTTTTGGTTTTCGTTTTCGCCTTGATATGCGTTCAGATCTTGTCATATCTTTTCATCAAGGTGTATTTTTGCCTCTGATCTTCATTGGTTTTCATCAAAAGAGGTGTTTATAAAAATTTCAAATGGTGTTGGAAAAGAGAAAAAGCTTTGTGCAAAATAGTGGTACAAGAAGGAGCTTGTGTAGACTGCGGCTTAGGCTTTTTCATGTCATGCTTGATGTCTTTTTGATAGTATGCTTAGTGGTTTTGCTGTAGCATAACTTGTCTCAAATAACTGAGATTGCTTAATGAGCCTTTGAAAAAATCATGCGTTGTTTTTATTGTATGGAAGCATTATTTTGGTTTTCTCCTTGATGCTTTATTTGGGTTGACTTGGCGCATGCTCACACATGTTAGACTCTTACAAAGTCGCCATTAGCCTTCATGATCATTTATTTTTTGACTTTTGATGCCATCATATGCTTCTTTTAATGTCGCTTTGTCGCTTTGCATGATTATGGCCATTATTGCTCTCTTAGTTGGTCGCTCCCAGTCTTTTGCTAGCCCTCACCTTGTACTAAGTATGAGCTCTACTCGTGCATCCAACTCCTAAAAGCCAAGTTTTCCATTGTGTCCACTATAAATTCCTATGCATGGTATTTGTAAGCCATTCCAAAGTAAAATTTTCGTGTGCTACCTTTCAAAAACCTTCAAAATACTTCTCGTTTTGTGACACTGTTTTCAGCTCATGGGGACGTAGTGGTCGGATTTGCTATCTTCCATATTGTTTATTCCAAAAAGAAAAAAAAAAGAAAAAAAAGGCACTCCTCCAATGAATGTGAATGTTGGTGGGCACCCGATGGAATCGGTTAGCCATGGTATGTGAAAGGAAAGGTGGGGAGGAGTGCCAAGTTTTATAAAAAGAGCACGAAGTGCCAATCTCTCTCTCAAAAACTTGCTTTATTTTTGTATGGAAGATAGTAAGAACCCCATTGCCAGTCGTTGACAAAGACAACCACCTCTCAAAATCAAGTTTTATCTCTGTTTTACAAATGAAAAGCTCTAGCACATGTTTAAATCACTGCTTCCCTCTGCGAAGGGCCTTTCTTTTACTTTTATGTTGAGTCACCACCTTCTTTCTTTATGCACCATTAAGAGAGCATAGTTGTCATTCTTAGTGTGATATGCATTGTCCCAAGGTTCATTGATTGACTCATATTGTTGGTTTCACTTGTTCATAAATTATTTGTATCTAGTCGCCCTCTTAAACTTGAAGGTGTTCTATGCATTTATGTTTTGCTCTCTTTGAAGGACAAGCTGAAAACCTTTTGTATGTTTTTCCTTATGATTTGAACACACGTTTGACTTTCATTGTTTCATTATCATGATCTTTTGTTTGTGTTCATTTGCATGTTTACAACATGGTTGCTAAGTTCTTATTGTCATGATTATATCTTTCATGCCCATGTTTTAAGTTCTATTGATCCCAGCTCACCAATGCTTACATATATGATCAAGATTGTGTAGGTGCATGTCACCTCAAAAATTATTCTTTTGTTATCACTTACCTACTCGAGCACGAGCAGGAGTTAAGCTTGGGGATGCTTGATACGTCTCAAACGTATCTATAATTTTTGATGCTCCATGCTTGTTTTTACACCATTTGCCTATTGTTTCGTTACACTTAGTGGCACTTTTATACATTTTCCGGAACTAACCTATTAACGAAGTGCCACAGTGCCAGTTTCCTGTTTTCTGCTGTTTTTGTGTTTCAGAAGTGATACATAGGAAATATTCTCGGAATTGGACGAAACAAGTTCCTGAAGTCATATTTTACGGGGAAGCTCCCAAACATCCGAAGACCTGACGGAGGGGGGCCACGTGGCCCCCACACACAGGGGCGGCGCGGCCACCCCCCTGGCCGCGCCGGGCCCACGTGAGGGGCCGTGGTCTCTCCTCTGACATCGCCCTTTCGCCTATAAGTACCCCCCGATGAGAAAAACCTAAGGGCCCGATCAGTTTTCCAGAATACATCGCGATCTGCCGCCGCCGTCGACCCGAAGATCGGGAGGGTCCAGAAGCTCTTCCCGGCACCCTGTCGGAGAGGGGAATCGCCACCGGAGGTCTTCTTCATCGCCATGCTTGCCTCCGGACCGATGAGTGAGTAGTCTACCTTGGACTATGGGTCCATAGCAGTAGCTAGATGGTTGTCTTCTCCACCATGTGCTTCATGTTTAGATCTCATGAGCTGCCCTACATGATTGAGATCACCGTTATGTAATTCTATGATGTTGGTTTGTTGGGATCCGATGAATATTGGTGTTTATGATTAAGTTGCTATACTGAATTATATCTTTTGTTATCTCTATGTTGTTTATGATCTTGCATGCTCTCCGTTGTTAGTAGCTATCTTGGCCGAGTAGTTGCTAGTGACTCCAAGAGGGGGTATTTATGCTCGATAGTGGGTTCATGTCTCTATTTCACCTGGGGGAGTGACAGAAACCTCTAAGGTGGTAGATGTGCTGTTGCTACTAGGGAGAAAACAACATTCATATGCTCAAGGGCATATGCTTTGTTTACATTACACACTTTGCTTAATGCAATTATCTGTTGTTCGCAACTTAATACTTTTGGGGTGTTCGGATGATATCCCCGAGGGTGGATTATTAGTCATAGATGCAGTTGGATGGCAGTCTATGTATTTTGTTGTAATTCCCAGAGTGAATCTCATAGTGATCTTCTTGACATATCACGTTATCTTTATTCTATCAATTGCCCAATTGTAATTTGTTTACCCAGCATGTTATTTATCTATGGAGAGACACCACTAGTGAACTGTGGACCCCGGTCCTATTTTAATCATATTGCAATCACCTGTTTACTTTTCCCGTACCGTTTACTTTACTCGCATATTACTACTGTTTTCCACTCGATACACTCATAACCTTTGTTTCAAGCAAACCGGTGAGATTGACAACCTCATCGCAAGTTGGGGACAAAGTATTTGTTTGTGTGTGTGCAGGTTCCACAAACACCTTCAGTCGGCACCGTCTCTCTTCTTCAAGAACGATATTAAACCTTGGTTTCTTAACTGAGGGAAAACTAGCCGCTGCACTCATCATACCTTCCTCTTGGGGTTCCCAACAGGCTGGTCATTCACCACGCACAAGGACTGTCTGTTGCCACATTCACCTGAAGCATCAGGGATATGCCGACTTTTACATCAGATGACGCACTTGCAAAGTTTGAAGTATGGAGTAGAAAGAACTATCATTGTAGTCATGATTTTCAAGACCAGAATATTGTTTTTTTGCTTTTCCTAGAACTATCTAACTTTCGGTTGCAAAAGGCAGAAATTTCTTTTCAGCAAATCCAACAATTACCACTCGATTCATTGATTTGCAAGCCCAGCCTGGCCAGTCTCAGGCATGGTACTTCATGGGTCGCGCCCCATGGTGCAGCAGATGGAGATCATCGGCATCGGCGACCCGACACTGAACACATCATTGCCATTGAGGCACCGCACATGCCAGGCTCTCGAGACCGCTTCGCCGTGTGCAGGAGATTTCTAAGATGTTGTTCCTGAGTCCCGGGGTAAATGAAATGGTGGTCGTGAGGACCTGGCGCCCGCCATCGGGAACAAGTGATGGACACTGCTTCTTCCTCTAACGCTTGCCAACATGAGTTGAATCACTTGAGAGCTTGATATCACTGTCCTTCTGCACGTCCTCTATTCATCTCTATTTTGTTCTCCACTATCAAATTATACTGACACTATATTGCGGGACAAAAAACAAACTGCCAACTTATATTTCCCTCGGAGTAACATAACACAAAACATTGCCAGGTCCAAGGGTGCAACAACTTTTTTTTCTAGCTGGAACAATGAAAGATAGGTTTTTTTTTCATTTCTTACTCAATTTTTTTTATGTTGGATGAAAACATCACCTTGTCATTCCTGAAGTCTGAATTTTCACACGGCACTTAATATGGATCGCACAAGTCATTCAAAAAACAATAGATATGGTTGGCTCTAAGTTGTGGTAACAAAACTATACTTTTTGTGTGTATATTTCATTTGAGATGTATTAGTAGTTCAATGCCACTTGAATTGTGATTTCAATGTTATACTCCAACTTCAAAGTTTTTTGGCGTTCAGGGTAAAAAAAGGTTTTCGTGTGTAAGATTTCTTGCTTGCCCTTAATTACTTCAAAATTTTGATGTCCTCAATGCATGTTAAGGGTCCGTTGTCTCTGAATGTAATTTATTTTTCTTTTATCACAATTAAGCATGGCTTGATGACATGAATGAAATGAAATAGTGGTACATCAAACTGGTCAAGGAATATTTGTTACTTTAGTAACATTTATGTTTCAACTAGAAACAAATTATTTAGATATCATGGGAGTACAAGAACAAAGAAAAAATGAGGAAACAAATTACAAAATACCCCCATTTTCTTCACAAAACTGTAATTATCACTTTCATATATAGACATGTGTGGCGATGAACAATTTGAGGGGCCGTGGCAACGCACGGGCATTCAACTAGTACAAGATGAATTCGCAGGTTCCGAGCTCCTTGTAGGATGCACAACAGATGCACTTAAATAGAGTTTACAGATCCAAGTGCACGCTGCAAGCCTACATCTACCATCAGACAAGTGCATTCATGTGGTACACCACACAAAATAGACCACTGGATACCTCGTTTCTTGGAACTGGCTGCTGGTCGAAGCGGCCGGGGTCCGGGGAGGTCTTTGCGGCGGAGGCTCCCTCTACCTCTACCAGGAGACCTATTAATACCTCCCATGCGCGTCTTCATCTCTCCACCGAGTCTCCAGCCACAGGCCTTCCCTCCGCATCTTCCTCCATCCCCCTCCACCTCTCGCCGGTGCCTCAGGCAACCACTTGTACCTTGGCCAAGCGGCAACCCTCCTTGCCTTCCAGCTCGACTGCCTGCCCTCGTGCCTGACGCGTGCGCCGCCAGCCAAAGGATGTGGCGCCAGCGCATCGAGGCCTGCCTCCTCACTCGGCAGCGAACGAGGCCGAAGACGGCCCCAGCGCATCAAGGCTTGCCGTAGGTCCGGGAGAGCGGCAGGCAGTGGCGGCATTTGCTTGGCGAGATCGCTGGGAAGTGCACATGAACGGTCCTGGGCGGCGGCGCTGATCCGATTGGGGTTTGGTGACGAGGAACCGACGTGATGAGAGAGATGAGTCAGGAGGCAGGGAAAGAGTTGGTGCATGTCCAACAACCAACTTAGTCCAGAAAGCAAAGTTTTTTAAGGCAGTCCTAAAGCCAAGTTGATAAGAAATGATCAACGGTTTTTTAAGATAAAAAAATGACCAGAACAATTGAACTGATTTCAAACGCAACATCTTTTGCTACATATGTCCTGGATTTATCCAATCCCTAGCATGCCATTTTATTTCAACCATTGTTATATCATTGGTGGTAAGTTGACAAACATGTTTCATACCATCTAGGGTAAGTGTTTTCCACCGTATCCTGCTTAGTAAATTACTAGAGCCATTATCTATGGATCAGCACAAATATACTCGCTAACTAAAGGAAATTAGTGATAAGCAGTACATGTCTTCTATTGTCCAAGTATAACCAAGTGCACGGTAGTGATCTATTCACTATTCTATAATAAAAGATGATAATGCGTGAGCAAAGTGCACGTAAAAAGGATACATGTGCCTTACATTCTCCCCAAAATGGAGAACATCGTTATCCTAAATTTGATGGAAATTATTCAGATCAATTAAAGTTTTACAAATAAATATTAAATTGTTTGCATAACAGATTTAAACTCCATATGATAGGAAGAGACATCAACAATAAATACTAGATGTCATCACAAGATAACAAAGCTTAAATGATAAGAAAGTATCCTGAATCCCAATATTATTGTCCAGTTACCATGCTAGGCCCTGCTGTGCACAGGCTAACAAACCTAGCTGCATCCAATACTGACTAATGAACAACATAATAAAGAGGCAATCACCTTTGCCTAACTTTGATATTACATCCCGAGAGTCGCCAACATTTGCCACACGTCACTGGTGGAAAAAAGGCCTTCAATCCCGGTTTGTAAAGCCCATTAGTCCCGGTTGTAGCAACCGGGACTAACAAAGCGGGACTAAAGGCTCCAGCCTTTAGTCCCGGTTGCTTACGAACCGGGACCAACGGGCCTCCACGTGGCCCGGGGCATGTGCTGCGGCCGGAGGACCTTTGGTCCCGGTTCGTAACACGGTCCGGGACTAAAGGTCCATTCGGAATAAAATTGTATTTTCTGTTTCGGAATTTCTGTATTTTCTTTATTTCTTTATTTCTCTATTATCTAATCATCTCTATTCTCATATCAAATTAGATACTTATGGCTCTCACTCTCCATATCTCATATCAAATTACAAGTACTTGTGGTCCTCACTTCCCGGTCGGTCACCCTGATGATCCACAAGTATAGGGGATCACAACAGTCTTCGAGGGAAGTAAAACCCAAATTTATTGATTCGACACAAGGGGAGCCAAAGAATATTTATAAGCCTTAACAGATGAGTTGTCAATTCAGCTGCACCTGGAAACAGACTTGTTCACAGCAGTTTATCAGTAGCAACAGTTTTATAGTGGTGATAGTAGTGAAACAGTAACAGCAATAGTAGAATAAAAGTGGTAATAGTAGCAATAGTAAATAATAGGATAAAATACTGTAGGCATAGGGATGGATGTACGGGCGTTGCATGGATAAGATAATTCATGAAATCAGTGAGACATGGGCATTGCAGATAAATAATGATAAAGCATCCTAGTACTAACAATCATAGGCATGTGTTCCGTATATAGTCGTACGTGCTCACAATGAGAAACTTGCATGACATCTTTTGTCCTACCAGCCTGTTGCAGCAGGGCCTCAAGGGAAACTACTGGTAATTAAGGTACTCCTTTTAATAAAGTACCAGAGCAAAGCATTAACACTCGGTGAACACATGTGATCCTCACATCATAGCCATCCCCTCCGGTTATCCCAATTTCTGTCACTTTGGGGCCTCGGGTTCTGGAGAACAATATGTGTAAACAACTTGTAGGTAAGACCATAAACAACAAGTATCATCATAGAAACAATAACATGTTCAGATCTGAAATCATGGCACTCGGGCCCAAAGTGACAAGCATTAAGCACAACAAGTTGCAACAATGTCATAAGCACTAAATAAAGATACTAGGCACTATGCCCTAACAATCTCATAGCGAGTTACATGAATGATCCCATCCAATCCCTATCATCCCCTTCGCCTACAGCGGAAATTACTCACACATGGATGGGGAGTCATGGATGGTTGATGGAGAGACGTCGGTGATGATGGTGATGAAGATCTCCTCCAAATCTCCGTCCCGGCAGGGTGCCAGAACGGAGTTTCTGGTTCCGAATCACGGTTTCTGATGGCGGCGGCGTAGCGGAAGTCTATCTGGGAAAAACGCCGAACCCCTGCTATTTTCAGGTCAGAGGGTATATATAGGCGGAAGGAGGGGTCGAGGCGACGGCCGAGGCGGCCTCACCACAGGTGGGCGCGGCCAGGGCTGGACCGCGCCCACTGGTGGTGAGCCCAGGCCGCTGCCCCCCTTCGTCTCTCCTTCTGGCTCCGTGGGTCTTTTGGCAAAATAAATTTTTTGCAATATTTTCCGGGATTTTTCCTGAAAGTCAGATTTCTGCACAAAAATGAGACACCAGAGCAATTCTACTGAAAACAGCGTTAGTCCATGTTAGTTGTATTCAAAACATACAAATTAGAGGAGAAACAATAGCAAAAGTGTTCGGGAAAGTAGATACGTTTTGGACGTATCAACTCCCCCCAAGCTTAGCTATTTGCTTGTCCTCAAGCAATTCAGTTAACAACTGAGAGCGATAAAAGAAACTTTCACGAACACATTTGCTTCATATGATGTATATATACTAACTATATGATCAAGTACTCAGGCAATTCATAATAAGAAATTTGCAACTAATGTTACCTCATAGTCAAGCAAGCTATGAAAGAGTGCCAATGCACTAATAACAAGTAACATGAACATAAGAAGCTACAAGATTGTAATATTCATAAATGATATGGAAGAGTGGTATCCCGCTTGCCTTTATTTGTGGAGCAAAACATAAATGCTGAGGCACCTCTGAAGTCCAAAGGAAGACTAGAAGTAAAAAATATCAAAGATACAAGCATCAAAGTTATACCACAATTAGCCATGTTCTGGGACAAGCACATTACACTAAGAATAACAGCTATGCTCTCAAGAAGGTGCTTTAAAGTTAGAAGATGAAGACTCAACATAAAAGTAAAAGAAAGGCCCTTCGCAGAGGGAAGCAGTGATTTAACATGTGCTAGAGCTTTTCATTTGTAAAACAGAGATAAAAATTTATTTTGAGAGGTGGTTGTTTCATGTCAACGACTAGCAATGGGGACTTGCTATCTTCCATAATAAACAAGTGAGAGCGGTTCCGAGTTCTTTGAAAATTTGGCACATTGGTGCTTTTTTATAAAGCTTTGGCACTCCTCCCACCTTTTTCCTTTCTCAAACCATGGCTAACCGATTCCATCGGGTGCCCACCAACTTTCACATACCATGGATGAGTGCCTTTTTTCTTTCTTTTTAGAATTAGATTACAATAGTCTGACCAGCTCCCTTGCAAAATTAATGACGAGCAGATGAAGCTGCCTAGTCGAGGGGTACTTAATTTAATATGGAAGATAGCAATTCCGACCACTACATCCTCATGAGCTAAAAACAGTGGCACAAAATGAGAAGTAGTTGAAAGTATTGAAAGGTAGCACATGAAAATTTACTTGGAACGGCTTTGAAATACCATGCATAGGAATTTATAGTGGACTCTTTGGTAGACATGGTTTTTGGTGATTGGATGCACGAGAAGTATTCCCTCTCAGTACAAGTGAAGGCTAGCAAAAGATTGGGAAGCGACAATCGAGAGAGCAATAACTGTCATAATCATGCTTGCGACAAAACAAAACTAATATAGGCATAAAAATGATACAAGAACTCTTAGGCAAAGTAAATCATTGAGGCTTAATTGACTTTTTGTTTAGTCATATGCATGCTTGAGTATGTGCCAAGTCGATTCAAATGAAACTTTCAGAGGTGGATACCACAATAACATACCATAATATGAATAGAACAATGCAAGCAAGCGTCTACATGATATGCTACAAACTATTAGTAAATTGGAACTAATCATATGAGAGCAAGAACTACAAAGCATCCATTAGATAACATATACCTTACATGAACCGACTAAGCATGTCCACATAGATGAGTATATGTACAAAAATGAAAACAAATAGAGTTCATACCAGCCTCTTACCACATCTCAGATTGTCATATGTTTTCATTATTGCCTTTCACTTGTATGGCTTGAATAATATGAAATGAATACCAAGCTCGAATGGAGTCACGGGAGAATGAACTCTGCAACGAACTTTACAAAACCGAAGAAGAACAACAAATATTTTTGGGTTTTCGATTTTTGAAACAAGAACAGAAGGAAACAACAAACAAAGCAAAGTATTTTTGGATTTTTCAAATATCAAACCAAAAATAGCAAGTAAAGCAAACCAAAGCTAGCAAACTAAAAAGGCAAACAAAGAGAAACAACGGAAATATTTTTGGTCTTTTTGTGTTTTGGAAAGAAGAAATAAGAACAAGAGNCTGCATCTTTCAACGAGAAAGGGAAAATCTTAGCAACAAAGTAAGTGCGAAGCTTAATATCATCATAAAAAAATTACTCAAAGTAGAAAGCTCATTCATGTGCTCCATAGCACTTTCATTCTTAGTACCACAAAAAGGCTCTTTCTCAACAATAGATATGTAAGATAAATCTAAAGAGAAATCATAATCCTTGTTTCTAATATCTATGGGAGAAGCAGCAAACTTAGGATCAGGAGACAATTTATATCTAACAGCACGTCTCACTAGAAGTTCCTTAACAGCTTTAGCATCACGAGTAGCACGAGCTTCAGCAATAAAATCACCGTCAAGCTCAATATAAGCATCATCAAAATCATCACTAGGATATTCTCTAGACTCAGGTGAACTAACAGGTGTAACAGTGGTGTTTCCTATCTCAGCTCTAGCAATTGTAGCATCTAAAAAGGAACCTAGTGAACCACTCTCATCAAGCACAGTAGAAGCATCATCTAAATTATCAGTGGCATTTTCAAACTCAGCAGAAGTAGTAGCAGTAGCGTATGCGTGTGGTGGTGTAAGCAACTTACTCATAACAGATGGCGAATCAAGAGCAACAGAGGTGTTCAAAGTCATACCTCTTGTTGTAGTGGATGGCAATATAGGAACTTTTCCATCACGAGGTTTACCCATGATGAAAGGATTGCAACGAACAATATGAATGCCAAGTGAACTTACAAATAAAGCTATGCTCCCCGGCAACGGTGCCAGAAAATAGTCTTGATGACCACAAGTATAGGGGATTCAACAGATCTTCGAGGGAAGTAAAACCCAAATTTATTGATTCGACACAAGGGGAGCCAAAGAATATTTATAAGCCTTAACAGATGAGTTGTCAATTCAGCTCACCTGAAACAAACTTGTTCCAGCAGTTTATCAGTAGCAACAGTTTTATAGTGGTGATAGTAGTGAAACAGTAACAGCATAGTAGAATAAAAGGGTAATAGTAGCAATAGTAAAAATAGGATAAAATACTGTAGGCATAGGGATGGATGTACGGGCGTTGCATGGATAAGATAATTCATGAAATCAGTGAGACATGGGCATTGCAGATAAATAATGATAAAGCATCCTAGTACTAACAATCATAGGCATGTGTTCCGTATATAGTCGTACTGCTCCAATGAGAAACTTGCAGACATCTTTTGTCCTACCAGCCTGTTGCAGCAGGGCCTCAAGGGAAACTACTGGTAATTAAGGTACTCCTTTTAATAAAGTACGAGCAAAGCATTAACACTCGGTGAACACATGTGATCCTCACATCATAGCCATCCCCTCCGGTTATCCCAATTTCTGTCACTTTGGGGCCTCGGTTCCGGAAACAATATGTGTAAACAACTTGTAGGTAAGACCATAAACAACAATATCATCATAGAAACAATAACATGTTCAGATCTGAAATCATGGCACTCGGGCCCAAAGTGACAAGCATTAAGCACAACAAGTTGCAACAATGTCATAAGCACTAAATAAAGATACTAGGCACTATGCCCTAACAATCTCATAGCGAGTTACATGAATGATCCATCCAATCCCTACATCCCCTTCGCCTACAGCGGGAATTACTCACACATGGATGGGGAGTCATGGATGGTTGATGAGAGACGTCGGTGATGATGGTGATGAAGATCTCCTCCAAATCCTCGTCCCGGCAGGGTGCCAGAACGGAGTTTCTGTTCCGAATCCGGTTTTTGATGGCGGCGGCGTAGCGGAAGTCTATCTGGGAAAAACGCGAACCCCCGCTTTTTCAGGTCAGAGGGTATATTAGGCGGAAGGAGGGGTCAGGCGACGGCCGAGGCGGCCTCACCACAGGTGGGCGCGGCCAGGGCTGGGCCGCCCCCACTGGTGGTGAGCCCAGGCCGCTGCCCCCCTTCGTCTCTCCTTCTGGCTCCGTGGGTCTTTGGCAAAATAAATTTTTTGCAATATTTTCCGGGATTTTTCCCGAAAGTCGATTTCTGCACAAAAAGAGACACCAGAGCAATTCTCTAAAACAGCGTTAGTCCTGTTAGTTGTATTCAAAATACACAAATTAGAGGAGAAACAATACAAAAGTGTTCGGGAAAGTAGATACGTTTTGGACGTATCACACCCATCCTCACACTGCTCCACCCTTAGCACGCTTAACTTCTCCATTCCTTCCGTACTAGCTTCTAAGACTGCGCTCGCGACTTCTTGATAATGGTATTCTACCAATTCTATTAACCTATACACTTTGGTAATATATAATATTACTTTTTTAAATTCCAAATAAATTCACAAAATAAGAAACAATGATTAAGTATAATAAGCACCAATGAATTTCAAATAATCTTTATGTATAATTTAATTATTAATATTTAATAATTAAAATATTCAAAAAAGCCAAAATACTTGAAAAATCACAAGTTCAAAAATTAATAGACTTTGTTAACTGAAACAAAGGGAGTACATTTTTCCAAACATACTCATCCAACATGGCTCAAAGGGAGTACATTCTTCCAAACATACTCATCCAACATTTTTCCAAACATAATCATCCACCTAATAATTAAACATTAAGGTTAATACGATCAACATGGCTATTGTAGCCTTTTAGCTTCCAGAATCTCCTAGCAATCTCAAAGCCTAGGCGAGCGTCTAAAGCGGCATATAACATTTGGTTGAAGCTCAATGGAACTTTTTTCCAACCAAATATTAGTTCATCTTCTTCATCATCTTCTTCTTCTTCTTCTCCCTTCTTCTTGTACTTCTTCTTGTCCTTCTTCTTCTTGTCCTTCTTCTTGTCCCTCTTTTTGTTCTCAAGATGTGTCCCAATAGTAGCATTGGCCAAATCATAGAGGCTCGGCGTTAGCTTGCTGGTGGGGGTTGGGACAATCTTTTGAAGATTGTACGCTGACGGAATAACAATTCCGTATGACCTTAGCATGCGCAGATCATTGCCGATAGCCGCACCACAAAATTTGATGGTGGTGTCCTTCAAGAAGTCCTTGAGTAGTTGAGGCACGCCATTGGCCTTACAAATCTGGAAGATCAATATCTCGGACGCCACCGAGAGTTGAAGGACGGCGGCACGTTGAGGGACCTCGTGAGTGGTGAACTCACAATCCAAGTCCACACACTTGATCGGTGCGGCGTCGAGGAACCGTCGCTTGATGGCGTGGATCCACTTCTCCACCCTTGAAGCACGGAGAGTCTTCGTGATGGTGAAGTTCATCTCTTCAATGATGACGTAGTAGAGCCGAGATCTTGGCAGAAATTGCTCCTCCATTGAGAGGGAGAGAGAGGGCGCCGGCGGTGGTGATATGCGTGGGAGATGTTTGGGGGAAGAAGATGAGAATGGTGTGTGTGCTTAAGATGATCAATATGAGTGCTATATATAGTAGAGAGAGGGAGATGAGAGGACACCGATGATGTGTGAATGCAGACGAGTTCCAAAGCAGCGCCGCGCCGGCGGTTCCCGAGAGCACGACGATCTCCGAAGCGACGCTCGCGTTAATGTCGATCGATCTCTGAAGCGTCATCGTATAACTGGCGTGGGAAGAGGGTGGTTCATTTGAACGGGCCATTGGTCCTGGCTCGTGGCACGAACCGGGACTAAAGGGTGCCCTTTAGTCCCGGTTTGAGCCACGAACCGGGACTAAAGGCCCAAAGGCATTAGTCCCGGTTGGTGGCTGAAACCGGGACCGAAGGGCCCATTTGAACCGGGACTAATGCCCCCTGGACCACATTTTCGAATGAACCGGGACTGATGGACCCTTTAGCCGCGGATCGAATAGGTTGGGGACTAATGGGGGCGAATGGAAGCCCTTTTTTCCACTAGTGCGTAAAGATGGTTTCCAACCAAAACTGTTGTCGATGCAGTTGACCCATCATCTCTATGAGTGTTGATTTCAGATTCCAAGAATTCTGAATCAGTTTTTTTGTATGTTTCACCCGTGAGTGGTAAAAATACAAATTAGATAGTCTACCACAATAAAGATTATTCTTAGAAATGGAATTAACAAAACCATACTTATTCTTTTTTTGGAAAGATAATCATACTTATTGCTAATTTTGTATCTGTCATGAATTCTGGATGTTTAACGAGATTCTCAAAGAAGTGCTCCTTCAAATACTCAGCAGCACGTGAACCCCCATGACCTGCATGAAACCAAAAAAAAATTAGATAGACAACCATTGAGAAAAGATAAGTAGTCTACAAGAAAGAATCGCCGACCATCAAATATTCCGAAGAGATTTATTTGTTTATCATCAATTTTAGATGACTTTATGTCAAAGAAGTCTTCCATGCTTGCCCTTTTTCCTCTAAAACTTGAATATCCACAACTCAAGCTTCCATTATCACTGCAAATCAGTCATAAACCCAAAATATCTGTTTGTTAAAATTTAAAGAGATTATAACTCATGTATAAGGAAAGAAAAATTGTAAAAAACCTGATATCGGATGTGGGTATACTAAATGGCTGTCGAATCGAAGTAAGAAAAAGAATCTGTATGTATCAATCAAATTAGGTACTCCCTCTGATCCATATTACCTGTCACTGATTTAGTACAAAGTTGTACTAAATCAGCGACAAGTGATAAGGGTCGGAGGGAGTACATGTATTTGAATTACAAGCTCTAGATCTAAATAATATGGGTGATACGTCTCAAACGTATCTATAATTTTTGATGCTCTATGCTTGTTTTTACACTATTTGCTTAGTATTTCGTTACACTTCGTGGCGTTTTTATGCATTTTCTGGGACTAACCTACTAATAAGATGCCACAGTGCCAGTTCCCTGTTTTCTGCTATTTTTGTGTTTTAGAAAAGTTACACAGGAAATATTCTAGGAATTGGACGAAACAAAAGCCGAACGTCCATATATTAAACGAAGCTTCTAGAACACCAAAGAGGAGACGGAGCCAAGCCAGGGGCTAGCCTCACCATAGGGCGGCGCGGCCTGCCCCTGGCCCGTGCCCCCTATGGGTGAGACCACCCTGGTCCACCTCTGACGCTGCCCCTTCGCCTATAAATACCCCCCGATGGGAAAAACCTAAATACCCGATCAATTTTCCAGAAACACATCGCGATCTGCCGCCGTCGTCGACCTGAGATCGGGAGGGTCCAGAAGCTCCTTCCGGCACCCTGCCAGAGAGGGGAATCGCCACCGGAGGTCTTCTTCA
Source organism: Dactylis glomerata (assembly GCA_007115705.1). NCBI lineage: Eukaryota > Viridiplantae > Streptophyta > Magnoliopsida > Poales > Poaceae > Dactylis > Dactylis glomerata. Next base: position 4,757,895 of record QXEO01000555.1, read on the forward strand.
TCGCCATGCTTGCCTCCGGTGCGATGAGTGAGTAGTCTACCTTGGACTATGGGTCTATAGCAGTAGCTAGATGGTTGTCTTCTCCACCATGTGCTTCATGTTTAGATCTCGTGAGCTGCCTTACATGATCGAGATCACCGTTATGTAATTCTACATGTTGTGTTCGTTGGGATCCGATGAATATTGGTGTTATGTTGAGTTGATGTGCTGAATCATATATCTTATGTTATCTCTATGTTGTTTATGATCTTGCATGCTCTCTGTTGTTAGTAGCTATCTTGGCCAAGTAGATACTAGTGACTCCAAGAGGGGGTATTTATGCTCGATAGTTGGGTTCATGCCTCTATTTAATCTGGAGGAGTGACAGAAACCTCTAAGGTTGTAGATGTGTTGTTGCCACTAGGGAGAAAACAACATTCTTATGTCCAAGGGCATATGCTTTGTTTACATTACACACTTTGCTTAATGCAGTTATCTGTTGTTCGCAACTTAATACTTGTGGGGTGTTCGGACGATATCCCTGTAGGTGGATTATTAGTCATAGATGCAGTTGGATGGCGATCTATGTATTTTGTTGTAATACCCAGAGTAAATCTCATAGCGATCCTCGCGACATATGCACGTTATCTTTATTCTATCAATTGCCCAACTATAATTTGTTTACCCAGCATGTGTTATTTATCTTATGGAGAGACACCACTAGTGAACTGTGGACCCCGGTCCAATTTCCTTTATATTGCTACCACCTGTTTACTTTACTCGCATTGTTTACTTTCTCGCATACTACTATTGCTTTTCACTCGATATGCTCATACCTTTGTTTACAGCAAACCGGTGAGATTGACAACCTCATCGTAAGTTGGAAGCAAAGTATTTGGTTGTGTTGTGTGCAGGTTCCGCGTTGCTACTAGTTGAAGACGCACTAACAAGTGTCGTAAATGGCGCTCTTGTTGGAAGTCACTGGGCTAGCAAGCATCACCTTCTGGAGTTTGGCTTTTTCCTAGATACGATAAACCTTGGTTTCTTACTAAGGGAAAACTTCCAGCTGTGCTCATCATACCTTCCTCTTGGGGTTCCCAACTGGACGGTGAAATTATATCAACACCGTGCCGCATCAAGGACTTTTTCTGGTGCCGTTGCCGGGGAAAAAGAAGACTTCTGCAAGGGGAGTTTCGCACGCACATTCTTTACTTTGTTTTAGTTTTGCTTTATTTTATTTTTGCTTGCATCGTTTTTATCAGAAATACAAAAAAATTAGTTTCATTTATAGTTGTTATTTCTTTACTCTTAGTTCATTATGTTGTTCCCTAAGTACGTTTTGGAGGACCCCTCAGTAGGTAGTGGTTCTATTATTGGGAAAAGTAACATCGAGGAGTTCTTTAATCATATAAGTATGCATAAAGATGTTGAGGATAAATCTTTGGCTGAGCTTGCTCCTAGTTATGAAGTTGCTTCTGCTTATTTAGTTCACATGTTAGAAGCTAGGTTTGCTAGCCTTACTCCTTTTATGCAACACATGTTTCTTAAGCTTCATGATATTGAGGATCCCGAAAAGAAAGTTTTTATCTTGGAAACTTTGTGCATAGAATTTAGAGATATTGCTATTAAAGCTAGGAAAGTTTAAGCTTTTTAAAAAGATTGGCTCGCCTGTAGAGGTTGTTGGTACAACCGATGAAGATTTTAGAGTACCAATACCTTGTAAACTTGTAGGAATTCATGATACTTTGGAAAAGAATTTCAATTGGATTTGTCCTGAAAACCTTTTTGATGAAAATAGTGTACCAAAGAGTGATCATAAAGGATCTTCAAAAAATCATTTGGACACAATTCAATTCATTGTTGAAAAGACTCCTAAAATTGATATTGATGCCTCTTTTGATATTACTTGATTTGCACATTTCTCCGTCTAGCTCAAAGGCGTTAAAGAAAAGCACTCTTGGGAGATAACCCATGTTTTCTTTTCAGTACTTTTTATTTTATTTGAGTCTTGGAAGTTATTACTACTGTAATAACCTCTCCTTATCCTTTTTATTTCGTTTTTGTGCCAAGAGAAGCCTCTAATTTGAGTGAGGTAAGATTTGGGGATGTTGCTGTCCTGAAACAGATTTTGGTTCTGCACCGTAAAAATTCGTGAAATTTTTTAGAATATCTTTTGACCTGCGATTTCTTGTGCGTATGCCCCAGGTTATATCCAAACTTTCAATAATTATACACTTTTTGATTTGAGCAACAGAAAACCCTCTAAAAATTCGACCTTTGTCAGCTGTTCTGTTTTGACAGATTTCTGCCACTATTTGTGTTTGCCTCTTTATTGCTTTCTTTTTTAGTTCTTTTGATCACGGAACTTTTGGGGAAGTTGCTACAGTAGTATATGCTTTATATGTGGTGGTATTGAGTTGAAACCTGAAGCAAAAAAGGTTGATTCATTATTATGCTTACACTAATGTTGCTAATAGAATTGTGTTTAGTTTTGTATGAAGGAAGTTTTCAAGTGTAGGGATTGGAGAATGATGAGATGATTTGAAGAATGAACAAAAACTCAAGCTTGGGGATGCCCATGCACCCCAATAAATATCCAAGAGGTACAAGCGTCAAAGCTTGGGGATGCCCCCGAGGCACCCCTTCTTAATCGGCAAAAATCAGGTCACCTTTCAACACACTATATTTTTATTGCTTCATGCATTATGCGTTTTTCTTGGAGCGTCAGTTGTTTTAGTTTTCAGTTTTGTTTAGTTTTGTTTGCTGTAATAAACGGTTGGACCCCAACAAATTTCTTTTGGAGAAGTTGTCTTGCTTTTCATTTGCTAAGAACACTCTATTTTTCACTCTTATCGTTCAACGAGTGTTCTCTTTTTCTAGAACTGCGTTTAGCTTTCATTTTTCGCCTTGATTTTTGTTCAGATCTTATTATATCTTTGCATCAAGGTGTATTTTGACCTCTGGTCCATGTTGGTTTTCATCAAAAGAGTTGTTTCAAAAAGGTTCGAATGGTGTTGGAAAAGAGAAAAAAAATTATGCAAAAAGATGGTACAAAAAGGAGCTTGTGTAGACTGCGGCTTAGACTTTTGCATGTCGTGCTTGATGTCTTTTTGATAGTATGCTTAGTGGTTTTGCTATAGAATGACTTGTCTCAAATGACTGAGAATGCTTAATGAGCCTTTGAAAAAATCATGCGTTGTTTTTATTATTTGGAAGCATTATTTTGGTTTTCTCCTTTGATGCTTTATTTGGGTTGACTTGGTGCATGCTCACACATGTTAGACTCATACAAAGTCGCCATAAGCCTCTATGATCATTTAGTTTTTAACTTTTGATGCCATCTTATGATTCTTTTAATGTTGCTTTGTCGCTTTGCATGATTATGGCCGTTATTGCTCTCTTAGTTGGTCGCTCCCAGTCTTCTGCTAGCCCTCATTTTGTACTGAGTATGTGCTCTACTCGTGCATCCAACTCCTAAAAACCAAGTTGTTCCAATGTGTCCACCATACATACCTATTAGCAATTTGCTATTCCAAAGTACATTTGACTTGCTTTTATCTATCCTTCAAATTAAACTCTTTTGGTGTTATGCGAAAATTGGTCAGTAAAGCTCTCACGAACCTGATAGCACACTTTATTTTTCTCGTTCTTAAAAATTTGACATTGTGGCTCTCTTATATTGAGTTGTTATGCTTGCAAGTTGTAAGTTGGAAATTAGCCCAGCCATGCCGTCATGGGGCAAGCTTTCAACATTGCACTTCTTATTTGAGTTGATATCGTGATCTTTTGTTTATGGATACTCGCGATATGAAATAATTTGGGAATCTTGCGGGATCATGGAGTTTGTATATGTATTAGAGAAACGCCTGGGCCCCATAGTGAACATTCGACGACGCATCTCACAATAAAAAGCTATACCAATGGTAAATAAAAGAGATGCCGAGTTGTTCATTGTCTGTTTGTCCTATCATTTTGATATGGGCTTGTTCCATGTCATCAGGCACGGAGGTACCCCGTTGGCGGTTCTCGATGATACGTGTATACTTACAATGACAAGAGATTGCTTGGGACTCTAAGTCGAGTAGCAAGAGGTTTGGGTATTCGTACTTCACAGGACACGAGGTTTTCAACTTATGATTTGTCAAGCATATGCATCATAAGTGTATTCGCATTAACTTTAACCATTCAAGATTCCTATGATTGGGGCAATGAGAGCTCAAAGCTAGTAAGTACCATAATTTTTGAAGGTTTATAAAACTTGCAATCACTGCTTCCCTCTGCGAAGGGCCTTTCTTTTACTTTTATGTTGAGTCACCACCTTCTATCTTTATGCACCGTCCAATAGAGCATAGTTGTCATTCTGAGTATAATGTGCATTGTTCCAAAATTTTCATTGATTGATTCATGATGTTGTTTTCACTTGTTCTTAAATTACTTGTATCTAGTCGCCCTCTTAAACTTGAAGGTGTTCTATGCATTTATGTTTTGCTCTCTCATGAAGGACAAGCTAAAAACCATTTGTATGTTTTTCCATATGATTTGAACACACGTTTGACTTTCATTGTTTCATTTTTCATGATCTTTCATTTGTGTTCTTTTTCATGTTATAACATGGTTGCTAAGTTTCTTCTATCAAGATTATATCTTTCATTCCCATGTTTTAAGTTCTTTTGATCCTAGCACTCAATGCTTTACATAGATGATCAAGATTGTGTAGGTGCATGTCACCTAAAAAATTATTTCTTTTGTTATCACTTACCTACTTGAGGACGAGCAGGAGTTAAGCTTGGGGATGCTGATACGTCTCAAATGTATCTATAATTTTTGATGCTCCATTCTTGTTTTTACACCATTTTCTTAGTGTTTCGTTACACTTCGTGGCGTTTTTATGCATTTTCCAGGACTAACCTACTAACAAGATGCCACAGTGCCAGTTCCCTGTTTTCTGCTGTATTTGTGTTTCAGAAAAGTTACACAGGAAATATTCTCAGAATTGGACGAAACAAAAGCCGAACGTCCAGATATTAAATGAAGCTTCCAGAACATCGAAGAGGAAACGGAGCCGAGCCAGGGGCCAGCCTCACCATAGGGCGGCGCGGCCTGCCCCTGGCCCGCACCCCCTATGGGTGACACCACCCTGGTCCACCTCTGACGCTGCCCCATCGCCTATAAAGACCCCCCGACGGGAAAAACCTAAATACCCGATCAATTTTCTAGAAACACATCGCGATCCGCCGCTGATGTCTACGCACGCGTCTGTTCTTGTAGACAGTGTTAGGCCTCCAAGTGCAGAGGTTTGTAGAACAGCAGCAAGTTTCCCTTAAGTGGATCACCCAAGGTTTATCGAACTCAGGGAGGTAGAGGTCAAAGCTATCCCTCTCAAACAACCCTGCAATTACGATACAGAAAGGCTCTTGTGTCCCCAACACACCCAATACACTTGTCAGATGTATAGGTGCACTAGTTCGGCGAAGAGATAGTGAAATACAAGTAGTAGTGATGATTATGAGTAGTAACTGTAATATGAAATAAGTATCGCTGTGAGTAAACATGTAACAAAACTGAAAGGAAACGGTGTGCAATACTTGGAAACAAGGCCTAGGGATCATACTTTCACTAGTGGACACACTTCCAACAAATATAACATAATTGAACCAATAGATACTATCATCAATATGCAACTCAAAACAATTCTCCAATGGAAAATGAACACTAATCATGCGTAGGGCTACGAAGCACTCCTCAAAGTCCATATGTACCCAAACTAGATTGTCCCACACTATCACCATGAACGCACTAGATGGTTCCAACAAACACCAACAATTCATAGAGACATTAACCAAAAAGATACACATGATGCGCACACTAGTCACCTTCACACCATGATACAAGGTATCTCTGGAGTTTACAAATATAAAGCACGGGAGTAGCATACTATCTGAATAATAACATCTACCAATTCAACTAGATACAAAGCTCATGATCACATAAAGATCACATCATGGGAGAGAGAGGTGAACCACATAGCTACCTGTAGAGCCCTCAGCCCCGTGGGAGAACTACTCCCTCCTCATCATAGGAGACAGCAACGGCGATGGAAATGGCGGTGAGGTCGATGGAGACGGCGGAGACGGCGATGGAGACCGATGGAGATGGCTCCGGGGGCACTTCCCCATCCAGGCAGGGTGCCGGAACAGAGACTTCTGTCCCCCGAAATTTGTCTTCGACGGCGGTGGCGCTGCGGAACTCTTCTGGAAATTTTGCCGATTGTTTTAGGGTTTTCTGTCGGGAAGCTCTTTATAGGCGAAGGGGTGTCGTCAGAGGTGGACTAGGGTGGTCTCACCATGGGTGGGCGCGACCAGGGGCTAGGCCGCGCCCCCCTGTGGTGTGGGCAGCCTCTGGCCCCCCTCCGGCTCTCGTTCGGTCTTCGGTCCTCTTTCGGGAAAAATAGGAGTTCTGGAAATTGTTTCGTCCAATTCCGTGAATATTTCCTGTGTAGCTTTTCTGAAACACAAAAACAGCAGAAAACAGGGAACTGGCACTATGGCATCTTGTCAATAGGTTAGTTCCAGAAATCGCAAAAAAATGCCACAAAGTGTAACGAAACACAAGGCAAATAATGTAAAAACAAGCATGGAGCATCAAAAATTATAGATACGTTTGAGACGTATCAGCATCCTCAAGCTTAACTCCTGCTCATCCTCGAGTAGGTAAGTGATAACAAAAGAATAATTTTTGAGGTGACATGCACCATCACAATTTGATCAACGAGGTAGAGCATTGAGTGCTGAGATCAAAGAACTCAAAACATGGGCATGAAAGACATAATCTTGATAATAGAAACTTAGCAACCATGTTATAGCATGAAAAGAAACACAAAGGAAAGATCATGAAAATGAAACAATGAAAGTCACGTGTGTGTTTCAACCATATGAAAAACATAACAAATGGTTTTCAGCTTGTCCCTCATGGAGTAGCAAAACATAAATGCATAGGACACCTTCAAGTTTAAGAGGGCGAATAGATACAAATAATTTAAGAACAAATGAAACCATAATCATGAGTCAATCAATGAAAACTTTGGAACAATGCACATTATACTCCGAATGACAACTATGCTCTCTTAGACGGTGTATTAAGGTAGAAGGTGGTGACTCAACATAAAAGTAAAAGAAAGGCCCTTCGCGGAGGAAAGCAGTGATTGCAAGTTTTATAAACCTTCAAAAATTATGGTACTTACCGGCTTTGAGCTCTCATTGCCCCCATCATAGGCATCTTGAATGGTTAAATTTAATGCGAATACACTTATGCTGCATATGCTTGACAAATCATAAGTTGAAAACCCCGCGTCCCGTGAAGTACGAATACCCAAACCTCATGCTACTCGACTTAGAGTCCCAAGCAAGCTCTTGTCATTGTAAATATATGTGTATCATCGAGAACCGCCAATGGGGTACCTCCGTGCCCGATGACATGGAACAAGCCCACATCAAAATGATAGGACAAACAGACAATGAACACCTCGATATCTCTTTTATTTACCATTGGTATAGCTTTTTATTGTGAGATGCGTTGTCGAATGTTCACTATGGGCATGCTGTAAATTTCCACCATGAATGATGCATGGCTTAGATTAGCGGCCCAGGTGTTTCCCTAACACATATAAAAACTCCATGATCCCGCAAGATTCCCAACTTATTTCACATCGCGAGTATCCATAAACAAAAGATCACAATATCAACTCAAATGAAAGATAGTGCAATGTTGAAAGCTTGCCCCATGACGGAATGGATGGGCTAATTTCCAGCTTACAACTTGCAAGCATAACAACTCAACATAAGAGAGCCACAATGTCAAAATTTTAAAATGAGAAAAGTAAAGTGTGCCATCAGGTTCGTGAGAGCTTTATTGACCAATTTTCGCATAACACCAAAAAGAGTTTAATTTGAAGGATAGATAAAAGCAAGTCAAATGTACTTGGAATAGCAAATTGCTAATAGGTATGTATGGTGGACACATTGGAACAACTTGGTTTTTAGGAGTTGGATGCACGAGTAGAGCTCATACTCAGTACAAAATGAGGGCTAGCAAAAGACTGGGAGCGACCAACTAAGAGAGCAATAACGGCCATAATCATGCAAAGCGACAAAGCGACATTAAAAGAAGCATAAGATGGCATCAAAAGTAAAAAACTAAATGATCATAGAGGCTTATGGCGACTTTGTATGATTCAAACATGTGTGAGCATGCGCCAAGTCAACCCAAATAAAGCATCAAAGGAGAAAACCAAAATAATGCTTCCAAATAATTAAAACAACGCATGATTTTTTTCAAAGGCTGATTAAGCAATCTCAGTCATTTGAGACAAGTCATGCTACAGCAAAACCACTAAGCATACTATCAAAAAGACATCAAGCACGACATGCAAAAGCCTAGGCCGCAGTCTACACAAGCTCCTTTTTGTACCACTTTTTTGCATGAAACTTTTTCTCTTTTCCAACACCATTCAAACCTTTTTGAGGAAACTCTTTCGATGAAAACCAACATGGACCAGTGGTCAAAATACACCTTGATTCAAAGATATAACAAGATCTGAACATAAATCAAGGCAAAAATTGAAAGCTAAACGCATTAGCAGAAAAAGAGAACACTCGTTGAAACGGTAAGAGTGAAAAACGGAGTGTTCTTGGCAATGAAAAACGGAGTTTATCTCCCTCCAAAACAACATGATGTGATCAAACCGTTTATTGCAGCAAACAAAACAAAAGAAAAACTGAAAGCAAAAACAACTTACGCTCCAAGGAAAACACATAATGCATGAAGCAATAAAAATATAGTGTCTTAAAAGGTGACCTGATTTTTGCTGATGAAGAAAGGGGTGCCTCGGGGGCATCCCCAAGCCTTGATGCTTGTACTTCTTAGGTATTTCTTGGGGTGGCATGGGCATCCCCAAGCTTGAGCTTTTGTCCATTCTTCAACTCATCTCATCATTCTCCAATCCCTACACTTGAAAACTTCCTTCATACAAAACTAAACATAATTCTATTAGCAACATTAGTGTAAGCATAATAATGAATCAACCCTTTTGGTTCAGGTTTCAACTCAAAACCACCACATATTAAAGCATACACTACTGTAGCAACTTCCTCAAAAAGTACCCGGATCAAAAGAACTCAAAAAGAAAGCGATCGAGAGGCAAACACAAATAGTGGCAGAAATCTGTCAGAACAGAACAGCTGACAAAGGTCAAATTTTTGAAGGGTTTTTTGTTGCTCAAATAAAAAAGTGTATAACTAATGAAAGTTTTGATATAACCTGGGGCATATGCACAAGAAATCGTAGGTCAAAAAGTCATTCTAAAAAATTTCACGAATTTTTACGGTGCAGCACCGAAATCTGTTTCAGGACAACAACTTCCCCAAATCTTACCTCCCTCACATTAGAGGTTTCTCTTGGCACAACAGTGAAATAAAAAGGATAAGGAGCGGTTATTACAGTAGTAATAACTACCAAGACTCAAATAAAAGAAAAAGAACTGAAAGTAAAATATTGGGTTATCTCCCAAGAGTGCTTTTCTTTAACGCCTTTGAGCTAGGCGCAGTAATTTGCAAAGATGCTCATGTGGGCGCCATATAAGAGCTTAAGGAAAAGGAGCCATATAAGAACTTGAAGCAAGAGATAGCATAAAAAAGCAAATATGAAACACATTTAAATCTAAACCACTTCCTATGAAAAATAGTCTTGTAAAGAGACAAGTCTTGAAAGCGCAAAGCAAAAAGCATAGGAAGGCAAAACAAGTATAGCTTCAAGAATTGCAACATAAAGAGGGGAAACTCAATATTGTTGAGATCTATCAAACCAGGTTTCCCTCTCTCATAATAACTTTAAGTAGCATCATGAATAGAACTAACAATATAACTATCACATAAAGCATCCCTATCATGAGCCACATGCATAAAAGAATTAATACTCCCCACATGAACAATCGTAGTAGGAGCAGATTCAACAGAATAATTATTCTCATCACCATAATCATCAAAAACAGGAGGCATATTGTAATCATAACTAATTTCCTCCTCAAAAGTAGGTGAACTGAAAATATTATACCCATCATCATAACCATCATAAACTAGAGGTTTAGTATCATCACAAGCTAGAGAACAGCTATTTCGCAAAGCATATTCATCAAACATATCATCATAAGAAGGAACATGGATAGTACTGATGGTACAACAATTATTAACCTTAGAATTGGTACCAAAAAGATTTTCAATATCAAAAGTGAAGGGAATATGCCCGAGAGGCAATAATAAAGTGGTTATTATCATATTCCATGTTTATGATAAATGTTTATTTCTCATGCTAGAATTGTATTAATCGGAAATATTAATACTTGTGTGATTAATAAACTTAAAAAGGTTCCTAGTAAAGTATCTTTTTTATACTAGCTCGTTGATTAACTGATGATCAAGGTTTCCTGATCATGAACATTGGATGTTGTTAATAACGAGATCATATCATTAGAAGAATGATGTGATGAACACTCACACCCATAGTACGAATAGCAATACGATCAAGTCATCAAGTTTCATTGCTATATCAAACTCATACGAAGTAGTTCTAATCCTTAGACCATGAGATCATGTTAATCACTGATACCGGAAGGGTACTTTGATGATATCAAACGTCACACCATAACAGGGTGATTATAAAGGTTGATTTGGGTATTCTGAAAGTATTAGTTGAGGCTCATGGATCCAGAGTGGAATTTGTCCGACTCGATGACGGGAAGATATTCTCTGGGCCCTTCTCGATGATATTGCATTGGAATCGCTTGCAAGCATGTGACTAGGTCACGGGAATGCATTATCACAGAATGAGTAAAGAGACTTGTCGGGAACGAGATCGAACTAGGTATGGTTGATACCAAATGATTGGATCTCGGACAAGTAATAATATCACGAGACAAAAGGAATTAACTATGTTCGTTATTGGTTCACATGATCACTAGTTCATCGTTGAGTAACTGGGAGTCATCATGGATTTCCAGATCCCGATGATGATTATTGATCAGAGAGGAGTCTCGATCTTGTCCACGTTATTCACGAACCGTAGGGTGACACACTTAAGGTTTGCCGTCGTTTTTGAGTGGATATGATACTCCGATCGAATTACAGTACAACATGAGGGTTGTTTCAGAAAAGCACCGAAACTATTTCGATATATCAAAATAACTCAAGGGGGTATTTGTTAATGTTTGTTAATTGATTGAATTAACAAATATTAAAGAAATAAAAATGTTTTATTAATTCAATTAGTGTGAATTTTAATTAGCATGAATGTCATGCAAAAATTAAATGGGGGGTGGGGGGGGGGGGGGGTTACCTCATGTTGATGAGGGGGTTACCATCATGAAGAGGGAGTTACCACAATGAAGAGGACCATGAAGAGGAGGAGAGGCCTCTCCTTGGCCGGCCACCCCCTAGGGGGCTGCCCCTTCCTCTTCTATAAAAGGACCCCTCTTCTCCCTCTTCACATACTTCTTGTTTCCCTCCCTTCCTCCCAAAGTTGCTGCCCCAAATCCGTCTTGGCTTACCGAAGCTCTGCCGGATTTTTAGTTCGAGATTCACACACTTGGAGAAGTAAGTGTTGGAATGTCTGGCGGATCCCTTCTTCCGCTGCCCTGCTGGACCGAGGGCGTGGAGGAGACGACGATAAGCCGTACGTGTGACCGAGTATGGAGGCGCCGCCGGTTGTGGCGCCATGTACACGATCTCGAGATCGTCAAGTGAACCACTACGTCGACTACGTCAAGTGAACAACTACGTCGACTACGTGGGTCTTTGTCGAGTCTCAATCGGCAACGTTTGTGCGGGAACATAATCCCTGCTACCGGTCTTTGAGGATTAGTTAATCGTTGCTTCCATCTCGTAGATGATCTTGGCTAGTTTTGTGTTCATGCGTAGGAAATTTTTTGTTTTCTATGCTATGAGCCCATCAGTGGTATCAGAGCCATCTCTATGCGTAGTTGGTATGCATGGTTAGAACACATGAGGATGTGGGCATTGATGATCATGTTATTGCTATTTTTTGTATTTTGGATCATAGTGGCATAGTGGGATTGAAGCTGCCCGAGACTAACATTACGTGACTGCGTTCACGAGACTTGTCCCACACTTGACATGCTTCGGCATATGTGGCTTTGCGGGTGCACGTTTCTCCCACTATAGTTATGATCTATTTTACAAAGAGTCGTTAATAATATTTTTATCACCGTTATGGTTACATGTTCGTAGGTAAGAACGGTTCTTCCTAGAAAGCCCCAAACCACGTAAAATATGCAAGACAAATTAGAAGCGTCTAACTTGTTTTTGCAGGGCATGTGATGTGATATGGTTAAATTGTTTATGTTACAAATTGTATGTAATGATCCTTTTTGTAAGTTATAAACAACCGACAGGAGCCCTATAGTTGTCTTTTTCATTTTATGGCCCGCGTGCCGAATATATATATCCAAGCGATATATTGTAATAGAGGAAGACAATCAAGGTGGCGCGCCATGGACCTTGATGCTGCGCCGGTGGAATGATGGAGATCATGCCATGACGCACAAGATGGAGATCGAATGCGTGAAGGACTATATCATATCACATTATATATGCATGTGATGTTTATCCTTTTATGCATCTTATTTTGCTTAGATTTGATCGCGCGGTAGCATTATAAGATGATCCCTCTCACATAAATATCAAGATAAAAATGTGTTCTTCCATAGCATGCACCGTCAAGAAAGTTCGTCGTTTCGAGACACCACGTGATGATCGGGTGTGACAGACTCTACGTTCACATACGACGGGTGTAAGACAGGTTTACACACGCAAGTGCTATGATTCTACTTGGCGAGCCTAGGTACAGACATGGCCTCGGAACATGAACCGAAAGGTTAAGCATGAGTCATATGGTTGATATGATGAACATGGTGATGTTTGCCTTTGAAACTATGCCGTTGCACGTGATGATCGGTTGCGGTATAGTGAATTTGGTTCGTATAATCACTTAAGAAAACTAAGAGGGATGTTGTTTTTAAGTGGGAGTTCACCTAGTAATTTTGAATTATAGAACTCAATTTATCATGAACTAAATCAAAGTGAATTTGCATAGTTTGTTGTAGGCATTGGCATCCGTTTACTACCTTGCGATTAGCTATAATTGAGATAATAGAACTATAGAATTCTAGATGTTAACTTTACGAATTGGTATCATATTGTTTGAATGTCAATCTAAAGTTTAAAGTCCTATTGCTAACTTTTAGCAAACCATGGTTACTCAATAAAATTTAATAAGTAGTATTAAATCAAGAGTAACAATTCCAGTGTTAGGATCTAAGTATCACACTTGCCTCCATGATCCTTGATATTCAAAAGTTGTTTTTAGTATCAAGGTTATCTAGGAGCTGAAAGGATTGTTTCATAAACTATCATGTGTGGAAGATATTTTGATATCTGAAACAATGTTTGGTTGCAATGTGATAGAGTATAATTTAGTAAGACACATGTTCTCGTATTGTATGAGAATTTGTGAAGATTGGAGACGCTAGGCGTTCAGATCTCCTAAAAAGGTTTTAGGAACTAACATTATACTCACAATTCGTCCTCATGAGCTATAGTAGCTTGATCATGAAAGTTGTCATGATAGGATGAATACAAGATGTAGGTAAAACGTTTACTACACTAAAAGATTACTAAAGAATGGAATTGGGAAGAACGCTAAATGTTTGATAATGGTGATCTACTTCAAAGTGCGAGTCCAAGGGTATTAGTGTTTGACTAATCATGCCTTGAACTATGTGCCATGTGTATGGTGCCACTATTGATGTTGATACATTCTTCTAGAAGAAAAAGAATTGCTAAAAGAGAATCCGAAATTTATTCTGGCGGAAAAGAAAAGACTGGAAATGTCTAGCTCAGGTATATAGAAGATATACATGTTATGGGTGTATTCGTTGCTTGTTAAAACAATGTGGTTCTTGGGTATTTGATATTAAATTGGTTGGTATGAACTGTCATACAGAACAACGCAATACAAGAACTACAATGGCCTAATTAATTAGCAAATGAATATGGGATGATTCTCATCGAAAACAAATAAATTGTTATTGTGTTTCGTTGGAATTAAACCTAGCTTTCAAGATTTGTTTTAATAATTGTTATTTTGTTATGGTATTATGAGAACAATGGTTGTTCAAATTATTACCGCATTCATAAAAGATGAATGAACGCTTATCTTGTTAGAGAAATCACATCCATAACACTAATGCTAAAAGTGTCTCAAGACAAATGATTAGAAGATCACTTATGATTGACACCACCGTTTAAATCATATTGGACAGTAAACATGAAGAAACTCCATGTTGATGGAATTTTGGAGTCCTTTTGATTTTGAATCAATTGACACTTGTGAAAATTTCCTAGAGATGATTAAAACTCCGTTTGTAGGCCAAAGAAGAACGGACGACTAACTTATTGGACGTTCTACATGTTGATGTATATTGTCCATTATGCGTAGCCGAGTGTGGTGGATCTTTGAACTTCATTTACTTTAACCAAGGATTTGAGTAGATATATGTGTATATTTACTTGATAAGGAAGAAGTATGAAATATTTGAAAAATGTTCAAAGTATTTCTAGATGAAGTTGAAAATCATTGTAACAAGAGAATAAAGAATTTATGATTTGATCATAAAGGAATATATTTGAGTTACAAGTTTAGCAAACACCTAAAAGTTGATGAATCGTTCCATAGACTTGTATTTCCCGAAACACCATAGGAGTATGGAGTGTTCGAGAGATGAAATCAAACTTTGTTTGACATCGTTGGATCAAAGGTGTCATCTATAAAACTGCCATTATATTTTAAGGATAAAGCTTTAGAGACTACCGCTTTTACACTAAAAAGAGCGCCATCATGATCCGTTGAAATGACACCATATGAGTTATGGCATGGGATAAAACCCAAGTTGTCTTTTCTTAAATTTTGGTATGCTAGACATATGTAAAATGTTTACAACCAAAGTCGGATAAATGCATCTTTGTAGGTTATCCCAAAGTAACTGTTGGGTATTCCTCTAGAACACCTAAGACAAAAGTGTTTGTCGCTGAAAAACGTCAAGTTTCTTGAGAAGGAATTTTTCGCAAAAAGTTAAGTGGGAGGACAATAGAACTTTGATTGGGTTATTAAACCTAAGCTATATATGCTGAGTAGCACAGCACTGGGAAGTGTCCCAGAGGCGGCCACAATGCGCATGGCTATTGTACCTCAAAGGTTGTGGTCACATAGATCTAAGTTCCTATTGAACCGCGTGAGTCGGGTAAAAATCAAATAGTTAGATTTGAGAACAGATCATTATTGTTTGACAATGATGAACCGACTACATGCAAAGAAGCGATGATGGGCCCTTACTCCATCAAATGGCTAGAAGCCATAAAATCCGTGATATTTCCATACACGAGAAACCAAGTTTCTGAACTTGGAAGACCCTCAAAAGGCATGAAGCCTAATGAACGTATTTGGATCTATAAACAGACATGGATGTTTTTGCATCTAAGAAATAGTCGACATATCGTCAAAAGAGTTTACGATTATGTTCAATGAGTTGACTATGACAAGATTTGATCTTTCATAGCGATATTTTGTCTGGACGGATTACTATAGCAACCACTACATATGCCAAATTTGGTATATGTTAGTTGAACAAACAAGACAACATTCTTCTAATAGAATGGTTACCTAGGACATGTACATGATATGGTCCAATGGGTTTTGTAAATTCAAAGGATGCTAAAAGACATGCAAACTTCAATGGTTGAAGTAAGCATCGCGGAGTTGGAATATTCACCGTGATGATATAATTAAAAGGTTTAGTATCATCAGATACGATGAATATGCTTGCATTTGCAAGAAATTAAGTGGGAGCGTTGAGACATATTTTTTAGTACATTATGTAGAAGACATATTGTTAATTGGAAATGATGTATCTTTTATTGACATAGGTTAAGAATTTTATTAAAATTAGATTTCAATGAAAGACTTAGGCAAAACAAAAATATTGGGTCTCAATGTCTATGTAGATAGATCGAGGTACCAATATGGTTGTGCCAAAGTACATGGATAAAATATTGAATGAAGTTCAATATGGAAACGACAAGAAAAGTTCTTGTCGCATGGAAGAGGTTGAAACAAGATTCAGGTGTTTTTAACACTTGATGAGTGAAGTCACATGAATGATTTGATCGATCATGTATACCATGATATGTACATATCCAGATATGTCCTATGCTCTAAATGTTATGAGCATATACCAGAGTGATAAATGTCATAAGATGATCACTGGACAATAGTAAGGATATCCTTATGTGCTTTGGAAGGACTAAGGATATATATTATGTATGATGAAGTGACACATAGTTCATTGTAAAGTGTTACATTGATACTAAGTTTGTCACAAGATACAAATTAAGTTTATCTCAATTTTAGCTATATGTTTAGGTGGCACAATGTAATGGAAGGAAGCTCCATGATGGATTTGGATGAGTTTCAAAGTTAAGACATTGTGATGGATTCTACAACAAAGGTTGAGTATATGGCTGCTTTAGAAGTAGCAAAGGAGGGTATTTGTGTCAAGAAGTTTGTTATCAAACTAGGTGTAGTTCCAAGCTGGCTATTACTGTGAAGATCTATTGTGCGATAATAGTGACAACATGATTTTAGCTAAAAGGAACTAATGTCTCACCTAAGGACCAAATTTATACCCAACTATCTCATTTGAGAATGAGTGATGCATAGAGACGCAAAGACATGCAAATACACATAGAACTGAAAGTGTCAGATCTGGAGATCAGGTTTACCACATGCAACGCGTACAGATAACATGTGAATGCCATAAGTGTTATATACGCAAGTATCAACTAGATTATTGACTCTAGTGCAAGTGGGAGATTGAAGGGAATATGCTCGAGAGGCAATAATAAAGTGGTTATTATCATATTCCATGTTTATGATAAATGTTTATTTCTCATGCTAGAATTGTATTTGATGGGTTCGTAGCATAGAAAACAAAAATTTTCCTACGCAAGAACACAAAAACTGGCCAAGAAACTCTACAAGGTGGTAGCAACAGAGACTAACCCTCGACGACCGTAAGCGGGGATTACGTTCCCGCACAAACGTTGACGATGGAGAGTCGATGTAGACGCACGTAGTCGACGTAGTTGTTCACTTGACGTAGTCGACGTCATGGTTCACTTGACGATCGCAAGATCGTGTACCCGGCGCCACAAGTGGCAGCGCCCCCGTGCTCGGTCACACGTACAGCTCGACGTCGACTCCTCCACGCCCTCGGTCCAGCGGAGCAGCGGAAGAAGGGATCCGCCGGACACTCCTCCACACACTTCTCCAAGTGTATGAACTACGAACTACAATTCCGGCAGAGCTTCGCTAAGCCAAGATGGAAAGTGGGCAGCAACTATGCAAGGGAGGGGAGGATCAAGAAGTGTGTGTCATGGAGGAGAGGGAGGGGTTTATATAGAAGAGGAGTGGCAGCCCCCAAGGGGTGCGGCCAAGGAGGGTCTCCCCCTCTTCATTGACCCCCTCTTCATTCCCTTGTAACTCCCCTCATCAACATGAGGTAACCCCCATTTTAATGCATGCCATTCATGCCAATTAAAATTCACACTTATTGATTTAATAAAACATTTTTATTTCTTTAATATTTGTTAATTCATTCAATTAACAAACATTAACAAATACACCCTTGAGTTATTTCGATATCCGAAACAGTTTCGGTGCTTTTCTGAAATAACCCTCATGCTGTCCTGTAATTCGATCGGAGTATCGTATCCACTCAAAAACGACGGCGAACCTTAAGTGTGTCACCCTACGGTTCGTGAATAACGTGGACATGATCGAGACTCCTCTCTGATCAATAATCAACAGCGGGATCTGGAAATCCATGATGACTCCCACTTACTCAACGATGAACTAGTGATCGTGTGAACCAGTAACGAACATAGTTAATTCCTTTTGTCTCACGATATCATTACTTGTCCGAGATCCGATCATTTGGTATCAACCATACCTAGTTCGATCTCGTTCCCGACAAGTCTCTTTACTCGTTCTGTGATAATGCATTCCCGTGACCTAGTCACATGCTTGCAAGCTATTCTAATGCAATATCACCGAGAAGGGCCCAGAGAATATCTTTCCGTCATCCGGATGGACAAATCCCACTCTTGATCCATGAGCCTCAACTAATACTTTCAGAGTACCCAAATCAACCTTTATAATCACCCTATTACGGTGTGACGTTTGATATCATCAAAGTACCCTTCCGATATCAGTGATTAACATGATCTCATGGTCTAAGGATTAGAACTACTTCGCATGAGTTTGATATAGCAATGAACTTGATGACTTGATCGTATTGCTATTCGTACTATGGGTGTGAGTGTTCATCACATCGTTCTTCTAATGATATGACCCCGTTATTAACAACATCCAATGTTCATGATCAGGAAACCTTGATCATCAGTTAATCAACGAGCTAGTATAAAAGAGAGGCTTTACTAGGAACCCTTTTAGTTTATTAATCACACAAGTATTAATGTTTCCAATTAATACAATTCTAGCATGAAAAATAAACATCTATTATGAACACGGAATAATATAATAACAACTTTATTATTGCCTCTCGGGCATATTCCTTTGCTCCTGAGTATTGGCTATGGCACCATTGTTATCACAATAGATACACCATTGGATCCAATGCACTCGGAACCACACCCAGTTCGGATATGAACTCCTTCATCCAAACTGCTTCTTCTGCTGCTTCTGAAGCAGCAATGTATTCCGCCTCTGTAGTTGATCTCGCCACCACACTTTGCTTGGAACTCCTCTAGCTTACCGCTCCTCCATTCATAACAAATACGTACCCGGATTGAGACTTAGAGTCATCCGGATCAGTGTCGAAGCTAGCATCGACGTAACAACTTGCGACGAGCTCTTCTTCACCGCCATATACGAGAAACATATCCTTAGTCCTTCGTAAGTACTTAAAGATATTCTTGACCGCCGTCCAGTGTTCCAAACCTGGATCAGATTGGTACCTACTAGTCAAACTAATAGCATGTGCCACATCTGGTCTTGTACATAACATGGCATACATGATAGAGCCTATGGCAGAGGCATAGGGAATCTTATTCATTTCCTCTCTATCTTTAGCTGTAGCCGGACCTTGAGTCGATCTTACTCAATATATTTCCTTGCAACATAGGTAAGAACCCTTTCTTACTATCTTCCATTCTAAACTTCTTTAGAATCTTGTCAAGGTATGTACTTTGCGATAGCCCAATTAAGCGTCTCGATCTATCTCTATAGATTTTGATGCCTAAAATATACGCCGCTTCACCAAGGTCTTTCATTGAAAACTTACTGTTTAAGTAATATTTTACGCTCTTCAAAAGTTCCGTATCATTTCCAATCAGCAATATGTCATCCACATATAATATTAGAAATGCTACAGAGCTCCCACTCACTTTCTTGTAAATACAAGTTTCTCCATAAGTTTTGACAAATCCAAACCCTTTGATAACTTCGTCAAAATGGAGATTCCAACTCCGGGATGCTTGCTTCAGTCCATAAATGGATCGCTGAAGTTTGCATACCTTGTCAGCATCCTTAGGATCAACAAAACCCTTGGGCTGTACCATGTACAACTCTTCCTCAATGTTACCATTAAGGAACGCGGTTTTCACATCCATCTGCCAAATTTCATAATCGAAAAATGCAGCAATTGCTAACATAATCCTAACAGACTTTAGCATCGCTACGGGTGAGAAAGTCTCATCGTAGTCAATTCCTTGAATTTGTCAGAAACCTTTTGCGACAAGTCGTGCTTTATAGATGGTCACATTACCATCAGTGTCTGTTTTCTTCTTGAAAATCCATTTATTCTCAACGGCCTTTCGGTCATTGGGAAGTTCCACCAAAGTCCATACTTGGTTTTCATACATGGATTCCATTTCAGATTTCATGGCTTCATGCCATTTGTTGGAATCTGGGCTCATCATCGCTTCATCATACGTCGCAGGGTCATCGTTCTCAACAATGGCATTTACGATAAGATCACCGTACCATTCAGGAGTGGTGCGTGTTCCTGTCGACCTGCGAGGTTTGGTAGTATCCTCCTTTGGAGTTTCATGATCTTCATCATTAGCTCCCACTTCATTTGGTGAAGTCACCATCGGAACGGTTTCCGACGCTGCGCCACTCGCCAATTCATGAAGAGGAGGTTCAATAACCTCATCGAGTTTTACCTTCCTACTATTCACACCTTTCGAGAGAAACTCCTTCTCCAAAAAGGATCCGTTCTTAGAAACAAACACTTTGCCTTTGGATCTGTGATAGAAGGTGTACCCAATTGTTTCTTTAGGGTATCCTATGAAGACACATTTTTCCGCTTTGGGTTCGAGTTTATCAGGCTGAAGTTTCTTCACATAAACATCGCATCCCCAAACTTTTAGAAATGATAGCTTAGGTTTGTTTCCAAACCATAATTCATACGGTGTCGTTTCAACGGATTTAGATGGAGCCCTATTTAAAGTGAAAGCGGCTGTTTCTAGCGCATAACCCCAAAAAGATAGTGGCAGATCGGTAAGAGACATCATAGACCAAACCATATCCAATAAAGTACGGTTACGACGTTCGGATACACCATTTCGTTGTGGTGTTCCAGCGGGAGTGAGTTGTGAAACTATTCCACATTCTCTCATATGTGTGCCAAACTCGTAACTAAGATATTCTCCTCCACGATCAGATCGTAGAAATTTAATCTTTCTGTTACGATGATTTTCTACTTCACTCTGAAATTCTTTGAACTTTTCAAACGTTTCAGACTTGTGTTTCATTAAGTAAATATACCCATATCTACTTAAGTCATTAGTGAAAGTAACAAAATAACGATATCCACCACGCGCCGGCACACTCATAGGTCCACATACATCGGTATGTATGATTTCCAATAAGTCTGTCGCCCGTTCCATTGAACCGGAAAACGGCGTTCTAGTCATCTTGCCCATAAGGCATGGCTCGCATGTTTCAAATGATTCATAATCAAGTGATTCCAGAAGTCCATCCGAATGAAGTTTCTTCATGCGTTCAACACCAATATGACCTAAACGGCAGTGCCACATGTATGCGGCTATATCATCATTTGACTTAATTCTTTTGGCATTCACGTTATGAATATGTGTTTCATTACTATCAAGATTCAAAAGAAATAAACCTTTCTTCTCAGGTGCATGTCCATAAAAGATATTATTCATATAAATCGAACAACCATTGTTCTCAGACTGGAATGAATAATTGTCTCGCATTAAACAAGATCCAGAAATAATGTTCATGCTCAACGCAGGCACCAAATAACATTTATTCAGGTTTAAAACTAATCCAGATGGTAAATGTAGAGGCAGCGTCCCGACGGCGATCACATCAACTTTTGATCCATTGCCGACGCACATCGTGACCTCATCCTTCGCAAGTTACCGCTTATTCTTTAGCCCCTGTTTCGAGTTACATATGTGAGCAACCGAACCAGTATCAATTACCCAGGTGCTATTGCGACTACTAGTAAGGTACACATCAATAACATGTATATCATATATACCTTTGTTAATCTTCCCGTTCTTCTTATCCGCCAAATACTTTGGGCAGTTGCGCTTCCAGTGCCCCATTTCCTTGCAGTAAAAGCACTCAGTCTCAGGTTTAGGACCAGCCTTGGGTTTCTTCTCAGAACCGGCAACAGATTTGCCGTCCCTCTTGTTTCTTCCCTTGGACTTATTATCCTTTCTACCTTTCTTGAAACTAGTGGTTTTATTGACCATCAACACTTGATGTTCCTTTTTGATCTCCACTTCTGCAGTCTTAAGCATTGAGAGAAGCTCGGGGAGAGACTTCCTCATGCCCTGCATGTTGTAGTTCATCACAAAGCCTTTGAAGCTAGGTGGGAGAGATTGGAGAACCCGATGTATTCCCAACTCATTGGGAATCGTTATTCCCAAGGAGATGAGCTTATCGGCGTACCCAGACATTTTGAGTACGTGCTCACTAACGGAGCTGTTCTCTTCCATCATGCAGCTAAAGAACTTTTCTGAAGCATCATAACTCTCTACGGCAGTATGGGAGTCGAAGATCAGTTTCAACTCTCCCATTGTATCATAAGCGTTGTTGTTCTCGAAACGTTTTCACAGCTCCGGCTCAAGTCCATACAGTATGCCGCAATGAACTAAACTGTGGTCCTCCTTACGAGTCAGAAAAACATTTTTTTCTTCATCGGGAGCATCTTCTGCAGGCGGGTTACCTAGCGGTGCCTCAAGCACATAGCCCTTTTGAGAGGCATTGAGGAGGATCCTCAAGTTAAGTGCCCAATTGGTGAAGTTGCTACCGTTGGTGGCTAGTTTTTCTTTCTCCATGAACGCATTGAAATTCAGAGCAGGTGGTGCCATGATCTACAAATTATTTGCAAAGTTAACTTAGACTAAGTTCATAATAGAATGAGTTCAGGTTAAATCAAATTCTACGTGAACTCCCACTTAAAAACAACATCCCTCCTAGTTTTCTTAAGTGATTACACGAACCAAATCCACTATACCGCAACCGATCATCACGTGCAACGGTATAGTTTTAAAGGCGAACATCACCATGTTCATCATATCAACCATATGACTCATGCTTAACCTTTCGGTTCGTGTTCCGAGGCCATGTCTGTACATGCTAGGCTCGCCAAGTAGAACCATAACATTTGCGTGTGTAAAACTGTCTTACACCCGTCATATGTGAACGTAGAGTCTATCACACCCGATCATCACGAGGTGTCTCAAAACGACGAACTTTCGTGACGGTGCATGTTATGGGAGAACACATTTTATCTTGATATTTATGTGAGAGGGATCATCTTATAATGCTACCGCGCGATCAAATCTAAGCAGAATAAGATGCATAAAAGGATAAACATCACATGCATATATAATGTGATATGATATGGTCCTTCATGCACTCGATCTTCATCTTGTGCATCATGGCATGATCTCCATCATTCCACCGGCGTAGCACCAAGGTCCATGGCGCGCCACCTTGGTTGTCTTCCTCCATTACAATATATCACTTGGATATATATATACGGCACGCAGGCCATTTAAATGTAAAGACAACCATATGGCTCCTGCCGGTTGTTTATAACTTACAAAAAGGATCATCGCATACAATTTGTAACATAAACAATTCGACCATATCACATCACATGCCCTGCAAAAACAAGTTAGACGTTTCTAATTTGTCTTGCATATTTTACGTGGTTTGGGGCTTTCTAGGAAGAACTGTTCTTACCTACGAACAAGAACCACAACGGTGATAAAAATATTATCAACAACTCTTTGTAAAATAGATCATAACTATAGTGGGAGAAACGTACACCCGCAAAGCCACATATGCCGAAGCATGTCAAGTGTGGGACAAGTCTCGTGAACGCGGTCACGTAAGGTTAGTCTCGGGCAGCTTCAATCCCACTATGCCACTATGATCCAAAATACCAAAAAATTGCAATAACATGATCATCAACGCCCACATCCACATGTGTTCTAACCGTGCATACCAACTACGCATAGAGATGGCTCTGATACCATTGATGGGTTCGTAGCATAGAAAACAAAAATTTCCTACGCAAGAACACAAAAACTGGCCAAGAAACTCTACAAGGTGGTAGCAACGGAGACTAACCCTCGACGACCGTAAGCGGGGATTACGTTCCCGCACAAACGTTGACGATGGAGAGTCGATGTAGACGCACGTAGTCGACGTAGTTGTTCACTTGACGTAGTCGATGTCGTGGTTCACTTGACGATTGCAAGATCGTGTACCCGGCGCCACAAGTGGCAGCGCCCCCGTGCTCGGTCACACGTACAGCTCGACGTCGACTCCTCCACGCCCTCGGTCCAGCGGGGCAGCGGAAGAAGGGATCCGCCGGACACTCCTCCACACACTTCTCCAAGTGTATGAACTACGAACTACAATTCCGGCAGAGCTTCGCTAAGCCAAGACGGAAAGTGGGCAGCAACTATGCAAGGGAGGGGAGGATCAAGAAGTGTGTGTCATGGAGGAGAGGGAGGGGTTTATATAGAAGAGGAGTGGCAGCCCCCAAGGGGTGCGGCCAAGGAGGGTCTCCCCCTCTTCATTGACCCCCTCTTCATTCCCTTGTAACTCCCCTCATCAACATGAGGTAACCCCCATTTTAATGCATGACATTCATGCCAATTAAAATTCACACTTATTGATTTAATAAAACATTTTTATTTCTTTAATATTTGTTAATTCATTCAATTAACAAACATTAACAAATACACCCTTGAGTTATTTCGATATCCGAAATAGTTTCGGTGCTTTTCTGAAATAACCCTCATGCTGTCCTGTAATTCAATCGGAGTATCGTATCCACTCAAAAACGACGGCGAACCTTAAGTGTGTCACCCTACGGTTCATGAATAACGTGGACATGATCGAGACTCCTCTCTGATCAATAATCAATAGCGGGATCTGGAAATCCATGATGACTCCCACTTACTCAACGATGAACTAGTGATCGTGTGAACCAGTAACGAACATAGTTAATTCCTTTTGTCTCACGATATCATTACTTGTCCGAGATCCGATCATTTGGTATCAACCATACCTAGTTCGATCTCGTTCCCGACAAGTCTCTTTACTCGTTCTGTGATAATGCATTCCCGTGACCTAGTCACATGCTTGCAAGCTATTCTAATGCAATATCACCGAGAAGGGCCCAGAGAATATCTTTCCGTCATCCGGATGGACAAATCCCACTCTTGATCCATGAGCCTCAACTAATACTTTCAGAGTACCCAAATCAACCTTTATAATCACCCTATTACGGTGTGACGTTTGATATCATCAAAGTACCCTTCCGATATCAGTGATTAACATGATCTCATGGTCTAAGGATTAGAACTACTTCGCATGAGTTTGATATAGCAATGAACTTGATGACTTGATCGTATTGCTATTCGTACTATGGGTGTGAGTGTTCATCACATCATTCTTCTAATGATATGACCCCGGTATTAACAACATCCAATGTTCATGATCAGGAAACCTTGATCATCAGTTAATCAACGAGCTAGTATAAAAGAGAGGCTTTACTAGGAACCCTTTTAGTTTATTAATCACACAAGTATTAATGTTTCCAATTAATACAATTCTAGCATGAAAAATAAACATCTATTATGAACACGGAATAATATAATAACAAATTTATTATTGCCTCTCGGGCATATTCCTTTCAGTATTAATCGGAAACATTAATACTTGTGTGATTAATAAACTTAAAAAGGTTCCTAGTAAAGCCTCTTTTTTATACTAGCTCGTTGATTAACTGATGATCAAGGTTTCCTGATCATGAACATTGGATGTTATTAATAACGAGGTCATATCATTAGAAGAATGATGTGATGAACACTCACACCCATAGTATGAATAGCAATACGATCAAGTCATCAAGTTTCATTGCTATATCAAACTCATACGAAGTAGTTCTAATCCTTAGACCATGAGATCATGTTAATCACTGATACCGGAAGGGTACTTTGATGATATCAAATGTCACACCGTAACAGGGTGATTATAAAGGTTGATTTGGGTATTCTGAAAGTATTAGTTGAGGCTCATGGATCAAGAGTGGAATTTGTCCGACTCGATAACAAGAAGATATTCTCTGGGCCCTTCTCGGTGATATTGCATTGGAATTGCTTGCAAGCATGTGACTAGGTCACGGGAATGCATTATCACAGAACAAGTAAAGAGACTTGTCGGGAACGAGATTGAACTAGGTATGGTTGATACCAAATGATCGGATCTCGGACAAGTAATAATATCGCGAGACAAAAGGAATTAACTATGTTCATTATTGGTTCACACGATCACTAGTTAATCGTTGAATAAGTGGGAGTCATCATGGATTTCCAGATCCCGCTGATGATTATTGATCGAAGAGGAGTTTTGATCATGTCCACGTTATTCACGAACCGTAGGGTGACACACTTAAGGTTCGCCGTCGTTTTTGAGTGGATATGATACTCCGATCGAATTACAGTACAACATGAGGGTTGTTTCAGAAAAGCGCCGAAACAGTTTTGGTATATCGAAATAACTCAAGGGGGTATTTGTTAATATTTGTTAATTGATTGAATTAACAAATATTAAAGAAATAAAAATGTTTTATTAATTCAATTAGTGTGAATTTTAATTAGCATGAATGTCATGCAAAAATTAAATGGGGGGGGGGGTTACCTCATGTTGATGAGGGGGTTACCACCATGAAGACGGATTTACCACAATGAAGAGGACCATGAAGAGGAGGAGAGGCCTCTCCTTGGCCGGCCACCCCCCTAGGGGGCTGCCCCCTTCCTCTTCTATAAAAGGACCCCTCTTCTCCCTCTTCACATACTTCTTGTTTGCCTCCCTTCCTCCCAAAGCTGCTGCCCCAAATCCGTCTTGGCTTACCGAAGCTCTGCCGGATTGTTAGTTCGAGATTCACACACTTGGAGAAGTGAGTGTTGGAATGTCCGGCGGATCCCTTCTTTCGCTGCCCCGCTGGACCGAGGGCGTGGAGGAGACGACGACAAGCCGTACATGTGACCGAGTATGGAGGCGCCGCCGGTTGTGGCGCCATGTACACGATCTCGAGATCGTCAAGTGAACCACTACGCCGACTACGTCAAGTGAACAACTACGTCGACTACGTGCGTCTTTGTCGATCCTCCATCGGCAACGTTTGTGCGGGAACGTAATCCCCTCTACCGGTCTTCGAGGGTTAGTTAATCATTGCGTCCATCTCGTAGATGATCTTGGCTAGTTTTGTGTTCATGTGTAGAAAATTTTTTGTTGTCTATGCTACGAACCCATCAAAAAGTAGAGTGCTTTTCCCAATCATGATCACTAACATAGGTAATAGGCATGGGAACATCATCCCAATCAGAATTATCATAATCTATAGCAGGATCATAATGCTTAGGGGAAGATACCGTGTCCTCTCGCCTTTTACTCCTCTTCTTCTTCTTCATACTCTTCTTACTCTCTCCTTTAGGAGGGAGAGACT
Organism: Dactylis glomerata; assembly: GCA_007115705.1. Taxonomy (NCBI): domain Eukaryota; kingdom Viridiplantae; phylum Streptophyta; class Magnoliopsida; order Poales; family Poaceae; genus Dactylis; species Dactylis glomerata. The sequence continues at coordinate 4,785,091 of QXEO01000555.1, forward strand.
TGAAGGGCATCTTCTCCACATATCCTTTAGGAGGGAAAGACATCTTCTCCACATAATCTGGTTTACTAACAGAAACAACAGAAGAAACTTTGGAGGATTCCTCTTCTCTATTAATAAGATAGAAACATCTATTAGTCCTGTCATAGCTTGGAAAACATCATGTTTTATAAGATTTTGTAAGTAAGTATTTGCGAGGCAATCTTTAACACAATAGAGACGACAACCACGAAGGCTGCTATTAATATCAGAATCACTCATATCTATCAAAGAAGTCTTTCTAGATATCTCTTCACACTCCAAAAACAAAGTAAGCTCATCATGCTGATTGAGAGTAATCTTGTCATCACAATACAAATTTACGGTACTCATTCGATTAAATGCGCATTGAAAATTAAAGTGACCCATGTTATCACAAAGTTCACAAATAAAAGGATAAAGCTCACAAACCTTTTCACCAAGCTCATCTAGAGCCCTGAGCCACATATTGGTTTCTTCATTCCCGTGGGTGATGCAATAATCTTTCTTGTTGTGACTCTGTTCACAAGGTCTATGTACTCCACAAAAATTAACATGCTTATAGGAAGTAGTACTTTCAGAATTTTGAGCATGTTTATTGCAATCATCAATAACAATATCACTTTCTATGCAAGTGTCCTTAAAAGGTTCATGATACACGTCCCCATTTCCTTTAGGAACATTAATATGAGAAGCAAAGGCTTTAAAACAATCAATCATAATTTGAGGATCAAGACCATACTTAGCACTAAGGTCTTGAAAATCAGCAGTTTCAGCGAAAGACTTAATGCAATCAAACTCGTAATTCATACCTGATCCTTTACCTTTGTCGCTATCCCAGCCTTCAATATTGTTTTGAATTGTTTCGAGCATATCCCACTTGGTGTCAACATCCTTGCTTGTGAAAGACCCATCAAAGCATGCATCTAGATAGTCCTTGTAATATCCTAAAAGCCTTGCATAAAAATTATTAATAACAATATTACGGGGAAGATCATGAATAGGACATTTGTGCATTAGTAACTTCAATCTTTCCCACGCTTGGGCAATGCTTTCTCCCTCATGCGGATGAAAATTATAAATGTAATTCCTATCTTTATAAACCTCACTAGAAGGATAGAATTTAGAATAAAAGAGAGGTACAATTTCCTCCCAGTCAATAGATCGACCATCCTTCAGTGTTTTATACCATTCCTCGGCTCTGACTTTCAGTGATAAAGAGAATAGCTTCTTCTTAACTCGGTTCATCAAAATACCTGCACACTGGAACAACTCGCATAATTCATGTATAAAGAGCAAATGATCACTAGGATGGACAGTTCCATCTCCTAAATAGCAGTTATCCATAGCACGTTCAATAATCTTCGTATGTATTTTAAAAGGATGAGGAGCACAAACATCATTAGAAACATCACATAGGGGAGATAAAATATCATCAGAGCAAACTTTCTCCACTAAAGCTGGGGAACTAAAAATATCATGCTTAACAAAACCAGCTTCCCCAAGCTTAGACTTTTCTATAGCATTAGCAATAACGGTATTCAAAGCATTCGTACTAATAACATTGCTATGCGAAATAAGCTCTAAAGGTTTTTCAATTTTCTCTTCAAATCTAAACTTAGGAAAAAGACTAAAGAACTCTATATTTTCCATTAAGCCTAACTAGTGAAAATAAAAACAAGAAACAAAAAAATATAATTACAGAATCTAAAGGAAATAACTTCGAGCACTCACCAGCAACTAAAAGACTTAGTAACCAAAGAATGTGAGTACCTTTTACCTTACCTCCCCGGCAACGGTGCCAGAAAAGAGCTTGATGTCTACGCACGCGTCTGTTCTTGTAGACAGTGTTGGGCCTCCAAGTGCAGAGGTTTGTAGAACAATAGCAAGTTTCCCTTAAGTGGATCACCCAAGGTTTATCGAACTCAGGGAGGAAGAGGTCAAAGCTATCCCTCTCAAACAACCCTGCAATTACGATATAGAAAGTCTCTTATGTCCCCAACACACCCAATACACTTGTCAGATGTATAGGTGCACTAGTTCAGCGAAGAGATAGTGAAATACAAGTAGTAGTGATGATTATGAGTAGTAACTGTAATATGAAATAAGTATCGCTGCGAGCAAACATGTAACAAAACTGAAAGGAAACGGTGTGCAATGCTTGGAAACAAGGCCTAGAGATCATACTTTCACTAGAGGACACACTCCCAACAAATATAACATAATTGAACCAATAGATACTATCATCAATATGCAACTCAAAACAATTCTCCAATGGAAAACGAACACTAATCATGCGTAGGGCTACGAAGCACTCCTCAAAGTCCGTATGTACCCAAACTAGATTGTCCCACACTATCACCATGAACGCACTAGATGGTTCCAACAAACACCAACAATTCATAGAGACATTAACCAAAAAGATACACATGATGCGCACACTAGTCACCTTCACACCATGATACAAGGTATCTCCGGAGTTTACAAATATAAAGCACGGGAGTAGCATACTATCTGAATAATAACATCTACCAATTCAACTAGATACAAAGCTCACGATCACATCATGGGAGAGAGAGGTGAACCACATAGCTACCGGTAGAGCCCTCAGCCCTGTGGGAGAACTACTCCCTCCTCATCATAGGAGACAGCAACAACGATGGAGATGGCGGTGAGGTCGATGGAGACGGCGGAAATGGCGAAGGAGACCGATGGAGATGGCTCCGGGGGAACTTCCCCGTCCCGGCAGGGTGCCGGAACAGAGACTTCTGTCCCCCAAAATTTGTATTCGACGGCGGCAGCGCTGCGGAACTCTTCTGGAAATTTCGCCGATTGTTTTAGGGTTTTCCATCGGGTGGCTCTTTATAGGCGAAGGGGCATCGTCAGAGGTGGACCAGGGTGGCCTCACCATGGGTGGGCGTAGCCAGGGGCTAGGCCACGCCCCCCTGTGGTGTGGACAGCCTCTGGCCCCCCTCCGGCTCTCGTTCGGTCTTCGGTCCTCTTCCGGGAAAAATAGGAGTTCTGGAACTTGTTTCATCCAATTCCGAGAATATTTCCTGTGTAGCTTTTCTGAAACACAAAAACAGCAGAAAATAGGGAACTGGCACTATGGCATCTTGTCAATAGGTTAGTTCCGGAAATCGCATAAAAACGTCACGAAGTGTAACGAAACACAAGGCAAATGGTGTAAAAACAAGCATGGAGCATCAAAAATTATAGATACATTTGAGACGTATCAGCCGCCGTCATCGACCCGAGATCGGGAGGGTCCAGAAGCTCCTCCCGGCACCCTGCCGGAGAGGGGAATCACCACTGGAGGTCTTCTTCATCGCCATGCTTGCCTCCGGCGCGATGAGTGAGTAGTCTACCTTGGACTATGGGTCCATAGCATTAGCTAGATGGTTGTCTTCTCCACCATGTGCTTCATGTTTAGATCTCGTGAGCTGCCTTACATGATCGAGATCACCGTTATGTAATTCTACATGTTGTGTTTGTTGGGATCCGATGAATATTGGTGTTATGTTGAGTTGATGTGCTGAATAATATATCTTATGTTATCTCTATGTTGTTTATGATCTTGCATGCTCTCCGTTGTTAGTAGCTATCTTGGCCAAGTAGATACTAGTGACTCCAAGAGTGGGTATTTATGCTCGATAGTCGGGTTCATGTCTCTATTTAATCTGGGGGAGTGACAGAAACTTCTAAGGTTGTAGATGTGCTGTTGCCACTAGGGAGAAAACAACATTCTGATGTTCAAGGGCATATGCTTTGTTTACATTACACACTTTGCTTAATGCAGTTATCTGTTGTTTACAACTTAATACTTGTGGGGTGTTCGGACGATATCCCCGTGGGTGGATTATTAGTCATAGATGCAGTTGGATGGCGGTCTATGTATTTTGTTGTAATGCCCAGAGTAAATCTCATAGCGATCCTCGCGACATATGCACGTTATCTTTATTCTATCAATTGCCCAACTGTAATTTGTTTACCCAGCATGTGTTATTTATCTTATGGAGATACACCACTACTGAACTGTGGACCCCGGTCCAATTTCCTTTATATTGCTATCACCTGTTTACTTTACTCGCATTGTTTACTTTCTCGTATACTACTATTGCTTTCCACTCGATACGCTCATACCTTTGTTTACAGCAAACCGGTGAGATTGACAACCTCATCGTAAGTTGGGAGCAAAGTATTTGGTTGTGTTGTGTGCAGGTTCCGCGTTGCTACTAGTTGAAGACGCACTAACAAGTGTCATAAACGGCGCCCTTGTTGGAAGTCACTAGGCTAGCAAGCATCACCTTCTGGAGTTTGGCTTTTTCCTGGATACGATAAACCTTGGTTTCTTACTGAGGGAAAACTTCCTCTGTGCTCATCATACCTTCCTCTTGGGGTTTCCAACTGGACGGTGAAATTATATCAACACCGTGCCGCATCAATGGGGTGCAAAATGCTATCAGCCACTTGGATCGCAGAAACTTCATTTCCTTTTTTTACAAAATATTCAAATAACAAGTCTAAAAATGACAGAATCAAGACCATGGAAATTACAATATTAAAACATAGTATATTTAAAGAAAGAAAAATACATAATTTTTCAGAAGACAAACTGTGCTCGTCACTACTATGTCAATCAAAAGGAACTTTATCTTCAGAACCATTCTTACATAACTTGACAAGATAATTGCAACTGGTGTACAGTCAGCTCAAGATTTATGAAGGTCCAATTGTTCTACATAATACAACATTAATACGACAAAACATTATACTATTTCTAATCCCTAAGTTGCTTCAAATCTACTTTTGGGTCATGCATTAAACCGTCAACTCACAGTTCCAGCAACTAAACCCTAATCTGATCATCACTAATGTGGGATGGATTGGTGTCACCAGAGAGGATGGCGGATGTGAAAATGGGGGCAACATGCAAGGAAAACATCACTTAAATGAAGTAAAGATTATGGACTAGCCATGCTACTTTATAAAGGCATGTGCATTGCTGATCCCACACAATGATGCCAAACAAAGTTGGTTTAGTTGAAGAAAACAATACTTATTTGAGTAGTTGACCCACTTAATGATGAAGATATGTTGAGAGAATACGCAAAAGCATCTTTAAGCTCTGGTGATGAAGAAATGTTCCATTAACATCAATTGTTCCTTGTGGAGTCATCCTTCCATATGATATGTTGTCCTTGTGGAGTCATCCTTCCATATGATATGTTGTTGTTGTTTTTTGGAAAATAACTTACCATAATCCAGCTGAAACATTATTTTGAAGTTTTATTATTTGTATCACCAAAGAGTGGTTTCATAGCACTTGATAAACAGCGTTTAAAATATGATGGTGTGCTTCCATTTGTACTGTTCTCATCTCAAGTTTCTATAAAAAAAAATACTGTGTTTTCCTTATTCAAAAGATGGCATTGTCAAATGGAACTTTGTAAGATACAGCATTATGCTTTTCAGCACGGTTATATTGTCCACTACTCCGTCTAGAAGTGTATGTGTACGTACTATGGAACAGGTTGACTGGACGCTGCTGCCAATTGGTAAAAACAACACGTGAGATTTTGAATTTATGTTGATTCCATAAAGTTGATGTCCTGGTCCGCAAATAAGTCTGGAACTATAAATAATTCTAAATAGGGAGAAAACTATAATATTCTAGCCAGAAGGGGGTCATGCAGATGTATTTCCAAGCTACTCCCGCTCCTTTTTTTACTGAATGAATCTAGATGTATTTCCAAGCTATACCTGCCGCCATTATTACTGAATCGAAATTGTCGTTTAGCGGTATTTAGTGGACTATTTTAATATTTTCTCCTTTTTGCATGGGACAAGAAAATCACGTAAACTTCAATGAACTCTTCAGTCGCAAAATCAAAGGTGTGCTCGCTTTGTGGCCCAACTAACCTGCCAAATTGGACCAATTATGGGCAAGAACATCCATATATTCAAGCGCCAAGGGATGCCAAAGTTGGCATAGCTTGTTCAGCCATAACCATAGATACCTTCATAATACCACAAAGCAACCACCAAACTAACAAACTAAACAACAAGATCCGTTCGATTAATATCCCGGACATAGCATTGATTCGCAGAATGCTATATTCGACGTCATACACATATGGTCAACCCAAAGCCACCAAAGCCACAAAGTATTAATACCGCATCCAGCAGCTAGTGGCAGTAATTTAGAATTCTTAAATTGCAAATGGCTGCAACGTACCTACCTACATACCGGTCACATTGAGAGATTATTTGTAGAGATAAACAAAGTCACATCGAAATAAACATGAGAAGAAAATGTTTTTTAAAATTATTTCAGCCAAACGTACCCAATGGCCTTAGAAAGTTGCCAGGGTAATTAGCTTGTGGGGCCTGATAACTTACATTTTTCCGAATTACTATCTTTTGTTGCCAACTCAGATCACACGGCTCAGGCTACGTCATAGTGCAGAATTCCTCACTTTTGTGTGTAATGAGGATCCTTTTTTGCCTTTTCATCCATGATTTCATGCATTTTTGTAGCCTAAAACACTAAGCATTATCAAGCAAAGCACTCCAGATATCTAGATAACACGTGTATGTACCCACGTCATTTTTTTTGGAATTGTAAAACTTTTAAATTCCATATTTGAAACTTTTAAAATACCAAGACCACTAGAACTCCGCAGCCAAAACATCTTTCTCCCAGCTATCAGACTACCATGATGTTTGATGTGTTTTAGAAGAAAAGAATTTATGGAAGAGTGCAATTTATATCATGATCGCCTTTGCTTAGCTTTAGTTCTTTCATGTCAGTTCTAGATGGTCTGAGATCTTTGCACTACTAACTGAAAGACGGATAAAACTGAAGGCACATATTGGACAAAAAGAATTATCTTTATGTGTATATAAAGATGATTTGAAATGAGCAGTCTTATCAATATTTTGAGTCTCATAGACACCCACAATTGAACTTTCTTGAAAATGATCAGTTTTTTACTATGCACAAAAGAAAGACGCATTTAATTAGGATTAAAAAAATTAAGTTTTCAGAGCACTTAACTGTTTTCCAAGACAAAAAGGATGTTTCTTTTGAAATAAAAATAACGCCAAAGACTCGAATATGTACATGTGCAACTTTTTTAGTGTTTTATGTATTCCACACTATTTCTTAATTTTATTGTTCATGTTAGGTGCATGTGAACCAGGGACCTCTATCCACTATGTTTTTTTTAGAGAAAAACATGTTCCTTCTCCCAAACTTTTCCACACAAAAACATGCTCAATTCCATTGTTTTTTTAACTCAAGTTGGAGCAATTTTTGTATCAAATGGCTAATGATTATTCGAGCATTGGATAATGTCGATGCACATAGGTTATGGGATATCAAGATGAACACAAATTCAGTTTAAATAAGTGTGATGGATCATTGTGCAACATCACCCTGTTCGATTCCTGGACCAAAAAATAGGAGATTGTAATGTTGTGGTTATTTTTTAAATTCTTCATGGGAATATTGTAATTGAGCATCCATGCAGACCTCTTATCTCCATCCAGGTTTCCAATGAAGATGTCATCCTTGTGTAGATGAAACTTTGCAGTAAACAATACACACATAAACTCCATGGATAAAAATGTAATCATATTTTCTGGTATAATAGAATTCCAAAATGAGAAACTTTTTTATATTTATTTTGAAAAGGGGGAAAATGCCTCAACCTCTGCATTGATTTTTTTTTTATAAAGGGTGTTTAGACTCAAGCTTTACAGATGATATTCTAAGACCCCACACCCTAAAATGATAAACTTAATCTAGACTACATAATAATAGTTACTTATGATGTACCAAAAATATGAAAACAATTATGTGCACCGTACTGTTATTTTGTCTCTCAAATCTTTTGTTACTTGGGAGAAACGCAAAATTACTCGGACCAAGCTACGCCCCGGAGGCAACTACATATAGAGAAGGTAGCCGGGGAGGAAAGGGTGGTGGCTTAACAAGCACCGAGTGGTTTAGATGAACGGATTGAATGACTTTAGATGCAGATTCGAAATAAAAAATGAGAGAGGAGGATTGCGCTAGTAGCAGAGAGAGACGGATATTAGGAGTAAAAGGGTTGGTATTAAAAATAAAAACATCTTTGTTTTACAAGTAATTTAGTAGAATAATCTGATGTTGGCCAATCAAAGAAGAATTAGCTATCAATGAAATACACTCTCTACAAATCTAATGAATAGGGCTTGCACTGATCGTTTAGGGTGGTCATAATGGGTAGTATCATATAGTTGTATCATGCATATGAAACTTGTGTATGATACTTCCTCTATAATTAATGCATGGTATCATGTAGTACTACTATTATATACTCATTTTATTTATTGATATGTAGAATTTCTATGCAAAATTTTATATAAGATTTACATGATATTAATTTTTCTCATAATGTGTGCTATGATACGGTATCCATCTATATTACTCTAACCCCTCTATCTTATTAATTAGCTACCGTATCATCATTTTTGTGAGCCTCATTTACATGATACTACCTCCATTCCAAAGATTAAGGCTTATTCTTTTTAGAAATTCAAACTACGTCAAGTTTGACTAAGTTTTTATCTAAAATCATTAACACACAAAATAAAAATAGATAGTGAAACATATTTTCATGTGGTATCTAAAAAATATCATATTTTTTGATATATTCTTTTAAAAGTTTGATCAAACTTTACTTAGTTTGACTTTAAAAAAAATATAATAAGTCTTAAGCCTTGGGATGAAGGTAGTACTAGCTACACTATGGCTAGCCTTAGGATTTGATGTTTCAGTTACACCGTGTCACTAGTGGATTCAGAACCTATCACCTATGTATGTTCACGGTGGAGACTCGATGGTACCCTAGATAAAACTTATCACATATCTTTGTCCGCATTGGATGAAGTAACATCAATCGCATTCATATTAGGTAAAGTTCCAGCAACGTTAACATTATCCAAAAAAAAAACTTAGGAAAAGGGAAAAAATCGACCGTGTGACTAGCTCACCCTTCACCTAAAAGCTACGCCCTTTTTTTTCAAGGGAAACTAGCTTGGCAGGCCGTGGCTAGTGAAGGAACGTAAACCATACACCGTGACAGTGATCGGTGTGGAGTAGATCCATATCTTGGTACGCTTTTGCGCTGGCGCTAGCTTCGATTCGCCTTCTCCTTCTTTTTCACCGAGACGATCACGCTGTCGCATCACGTCCCCGTCCACGTAGAAAAAGTACATGCCGTGGTGAGTCAGTGAACGCGAATCGTGCGAGGTGTGAGTGTGACAGAGAGATATTTGTACGTCTCATATACATGGATCATAAAACTTAATCCAATATAAGGTAGTAACATTTTTTCACATGATCTCTGATAATATGTCGAACTATTATCACTTCCGTTACAGGAGCAGATCAACAGCAGTTCGATCATTCTCCGATGCGCCGGCGGGGCTAGGAGCTGGAGGCGCGGTGAGGCCGCAGACGTTGCCGAGGATGGTCGGGTAGACGTCGGCGAACGGGGAGCCGGAGAACGCCACGCGGTAGCACCGAGCGCCGACCGCCTCCAGCGCGCGGCAGCAGAGGTCGCGGCCGCGCACGCCGAAGAAGGACCTGACGATGTCGTCCGTGCAGCTCTCCTCCACCACCCGCGACGCCGCCGCCGCGCTCCGGCTACAGCCAGCGACGGGCGGCGCCTCCGCCACCGTTGTAGCGGGTGATGAGGCCGATGTTAACATAAATAGTAGGAGTAGCGGAAGGAATGGCCGGGACATGCTGATGTTGGATGCTTTAATTTGGAATTCAGGTTCCTGTACGAGAGTGATTGACGTGCTGCGGATGCGGAGAGACTAGCTAGGGATGAAGAATTATAGATTCTGCAATGCGCGTTTCTCTTTTCTTTATGTCGAAGCATTCATTCGATATGCGCGTTTGTTGATGGGGGCGGTGGTCAGTTACAATTGCAAGACTCCACGCGGATTCTCGTTCTCGCAAAACTCCGAACTGCACGAAATCGCAGGAACTTTCAGAAGCGCACATTGGGCCAGGCCCAAGTAGTAGAACCAGGAAGAACATTGTTGGTGAATCCTATTTTCAGATTTGGAATTTACAATTGCAATTGTCAGTTACAATTGCAAGACTCCACGCGGGTTCTCATTCTCCCAAAGCTCCGAATCGCACGGAATCGCACGAACTTTCAGAAGCGCACATTGGCCCAGGCCCTACTAGTAGAACCAGCAAGAACATTGTTGGTGATTCACCTGATGTCTAGATACATTTGACACTTTACGCGCCGGTTACGAATCCACGCGTACCCTCGCTTAGCTATTTTTTCGAAGTGGGCCGGACCATTAACATCCAATATGTTCAATTTTTTTTTCTGGTTTTTAGGAACGTTCTAGAAACTTTGTTGGGTTTTACTGGTTCCCTGTCGATTTTCTCTGTTTTCTCTCTCTTTTCATTTTTCATTTTTCTGTTTATTTTTATTTTCTCTTTCATTTTCGTTTTCCTTTTTAAAATATAAAATTGAACAAATTCAAATTTTTGAACAGATTTCAAATTGAACGAATTCGAATTTTGAGCAGAATTCAATTTGAACAAATTTGATTATGAACGGATTTCAAAATTGAAAAAATTCGAATTTTAAACAGATTTCATATTGAACAAAATCGAATTTTGAGCAGATTTTAAATTGAAAAATTCAAATTTGAAAGATTTTTACAATATGAACAAATTTTAAATATTGAATAGATTTTGAATAAAAGAAATGAAGAAAAAAACTCAGCCTAGTTGGGCTGGCTCACCTAGGAACGCTTGATGTGTCAGTTACTAACCAGTGCTAAAGGCGCCGAATAGGACCTCCCAACATTGTTTGCGTGGTATCTGAAGCTTAAGAGTTGTTTTTCCTAGAAAAAATATCCTCGAAATAGACTGTCGCCCCGTTTTATAAATAAAGCCACACATGACTGAACCGATACAAGGTAATGAAAAAAAACTCTCTTACACAGCAGATCAAAGATAAACAACAAATAACAAGAAAAACAAGACTTGCCATAGACAAAAATATCATCATGGGCCAAACTCTTAAGAGTTGTTTTTCCTAAAAAAAAGGTTGTCAAATTTTGCAAGAAAGTTAGATACAGCTGTATACATGTACCGGCCAGTATGGTCGAATGACTTGACTAAACTAAAGGCAACATCATCCCCTCCTCAGAATCATGATGGAACGAACTATAGCTTACGCTAGCTAGCTCACTCTGCTCGTCGGTGATCTATTTCCGGCCTACCACGCGGCTAGCTTTCAAAGAAGATACCCTATAAAAACAGTTTTTCGTCGGAGTAGCGTAGAAGATTTCAGACTAGCCGAAAGACCATACACGCATCCAGCTGCGCATATGGGACATGCCCTACAAAAACACCAGAGATTCAATGCCACAAATCTAGCTTGGCCATGCATCGATCCGGGACGAAACACGGAAACACGCTAGACGCCATGGCCGAGCGGCCGGCCGAACTGCTGGACCAGTTGGCCGTTCACCACGAGCGAAGCATGAATATAGAAGAAAAATTAACCGCCAATCGGCAGTTAAGAAGAAGCCGCCCACCGACCTCCGCGTCTCTATCTCTAGGTCACATGGCTCGATAGCTTTTGCAGTACTGGCGCTTAAATTCGTTGGATGAGCTTTGCGCGTCACTGCTAGCTTTCGACTGTATCCATGCAACATGTCAAGGTCTCATGCGATACCGTACCTTGGGGAAGCCGGAAGCGACCGGGCGCTTTTGCGTACATCTCCCGTGTGTGCTAGTTGGTCAGTCCCCAGTAGTTGATCGATCATGTGCATGCACGTTGCCTAGACCAGCTTTCCAAGCGATGCCCTGGCCTTATCTGAGAATCTAGCATGATTGGTCTGTACGTACGTCCAGAGGTACATGCTGCGTTAGTGAGTTATTACATGAATTAGATCAAGGAAAGCGATCGACATAGAGTAAGTTTCTTTGTTTTGTAACCACGAGGCATGTTTTGTTTTGTAACCAACCATGTACAATGCCGATCGATGTGTTAACGGTTGCTTGGTTGTCGTCAAATTAACAATCTGGCCGGGCTGTTCAGGGTGCAGATGCGATGCATGCATCAGTGGCTGGGAGCCTGTATTTGCAAAACACGTACGCAAAGATTATGGTTTCTTTACTGTTCTGCCACCCAGTCATTAGTTATTGTTTAAGCGCCTGAGAATTGTCCTGATCGCGAGATGTCTGTCCAGGGTGCAGCGCTCAGTGTTTTCATGCCCCCCTGTTTTGCCGTGTCGGGTCACGGAAAGGGGAACCCGGTCACGGAGGATGTACAAAGGTGGCCGTGGCCGGTGGTGTATATTTTACGGTACTTTCTATACCCTGCACAGATCGGAGGCGCACTGGCGTAATCATGCCCTAACCTGGCATCCATCCAACATAATCATGCAGGCATGTGTACGTGTAAACCGCAGGGTTTATCTAGGAAAACAACAACTCTCTCTCTCTCTCTTCTGTATTTTTTTACTAATATTTGGTTAAGACGTGTACAAAAGGAAAGCATAAACCTAGCTAGCTTAAACAAAAATTAAATCCTAGATAGTATTCTGGTCAAACTGGCCTGGTGTTTTTTTTAAACAAGGCAAACCATCTATCATTTTCGTTGATTAACAAGATGTTTTTAGAGGTCTTACAAATTAAAATTGGCCTAAATAAAGGCCAAGATCAAACAAAAATCTACTTCTAGCAGCATTACTACTCAAGGCTTTAGCACGTGAGAGAGGCAACACATAGTCGCCTCCTATTTGATTTTTGGACAAGCATAGTGAAAGTGATTGATGGCTTACGGAAAACTTAGGCGTTTCTTTCCTTCAAAATTTCCCAAGAAACCAACACTGCAAGGACAGCAATGGCCTTTCTAGAATCTTTGCTCTTGTGCACCTTTTTTTGGGGATGTTTTACGGTACATCAATGCAACATGGATCATCCAATCGGCTTGAACCTATGGTCCAGATCTAATATACTACCTCAAGTTTATGGTAGTATATTTCGTCCCAAGTGGCATTTTTGGTATAACATGGTTTAAATCATGCATCTAGTCAAAGTGTAAGGTTGTAATTTCACTAAAACTATGATTTTCTCCATGATTTTTTTTATAGAAATTACCAAATAACTACTTGCCCACAGTAACCGAATTAATTCAGACCATCCGATCAGTACCATATACTTTACATGGATGTGTAATCCGATGCACTGTAAAATCTCCATTTTTTAGGAGAATAGAGGGGGGGGGGGGGTGTCCCCACAATAGTTTTTGTAATCATATAATAATGGGATATGTACAAGTGGTGTTTATTGTCAACTGGCAAGCAACAAATCTGTAAATACAAAGAAAAAATTAACTTAAGTTACATCTCCACTCATTGAAACGATCTAGGTTCTTCCTCTTCATTATGTGGCGCAACATTTCCAATTCATTGTGAAAAATGGGTATCCACTCCTTGATAGATGGTCTTAAGATCTTATTGTTTCGAGTAATCCATACTCCCCATGCACCTAGAATAATAATCTTCATAGAAAGGAAATTTAATCTTTGCTCTTGTATCTTACAGAGATTCCAAGATCGAGATATTTTCTGCACCTTTTCAACCCACCATTCTTTGACATTACAGATAGTGTGCCAACCCCTTGGGTCAACATCATAGAGGCCTAGTGAATCCTTTAAGGAGCCCCACACCCTAATGGTGAAACGACATTTGAAGAGGAGGTGGTCCGTTGATTCTTGCACTTGATTGCGAAGCTTGCAAATTCTACAATTTTACCATCCTCCTTTTTCAAGTCTACGAGCCGTCCAAAACGGTTTTGGAGAATCAACCATGCAAAAAACTTTGCACTTCGGCCGTGCCCAAGGCTTCAAACTAAGGAAGGTATCGGGGAGAGGGCAAGCCCCACAAATTGCATCTTGTATGCCAGTTTGGCCGAATAGAAACCATCATTTGAAAGCTTCCAATTGATCTCATCGGTGGTGTCATTGAACTCAATGTGTTGGTTATTGAGCATCTACCGGCCATGCCCAAGGCTTCCAACTAAGGAAGGCATCGAGGAGAGGGTAAGCCCCGCAAATTGCATCTTGTATGCCAATTTGGCCAAATAGCAACCATCATTTGAAAGCTTCCAAGTGCTCATCAGTGGTGTCACTAAACTCAACGTGTTGGTTGTTGAGCATCTTCCAAACCATTGCCAATTGCACAATAAGGTCCAAGGAAAGGCCAGTTTGAGTGTTGATTTGTGAGACCCGTAGTTCATTGTCCATAGCTTTTCCTCACCGAAATTTTTATCTTCATTGAAATGTCATATATAAGGGTAGTAACATCTTTTGGCCTCATACCATCAAGCCAATAAGCCTCTCAAAAGAGAGTTGTTTTCCCTATTTTCAGTAGAGGTATAAGTATCTAGCAACCGGCATTTGCTATGTAGCGCAGAAGAAAGCATAATGTACATTGCTAAATTTAAATCTAAAGTTTCCGCCACCTAGTACTTCTGCCAAGTTAATTTCAATATTCCTGCTTAGCTTGCAAGCAGCACAAGTTCCCCCTGCCTTTTGCCACCCAGAAAATCTGAGCAACTGGCCTGATGGATGGATCAAATACATATTCTTACGCGGTCTCTTAGCAAAGCAAGGCCTTAAAATTTTAATAATCGGCAACGGAATCATTTTTCTTCTCTCTCTGGAGGCCGCCATGGCGCCATGTTACCTCTTGCGCGTCGGACGGTATAGAAGTACGACTTGATTATATAATCGGCGCATGCCACCCTCTCGTTTATTCTTCCAGCTCCGGCCAGCATCCATCTCAACCTCTCGAGATCCAAGAAGTTCGCCACTAGCTAGGTGTGAAGGTGTACGGTGCCGTGCGCATAGCAATAGCAAGTACGTAGTGATGGGCGACGACGGCGCGAGGTCGGCCACGACGACGATCGTGCGTCTGCGAGAGCTGCTGCACAGGTGGGCGCTGGGCGCCGCCAGGGACGACGACGTCGACGACGGCGAGCAGGAGGTGCACACGGAGGCGGAGGGAGCGGCGGCAGGCGGAGGAGGAGCGCCGCCGTCGATCCCGCCGTTCGTGCTGCAGCGTCTGAGGCGTACGCTGACGGTGGACTCGGACGACGAGAGCTGCCACAGCCCTGAGGCGGCGCCGGACGTGCCGAGGGGGTACTGCCCGGTGTACGTCGGGCTGGAGCAGCGTCGGTTCGTGATCCCGACCAGCTACCTGGGCCACCCCGTGTTCCGGCTCCTCCTGGAGAAGGCCGAGGAGGAGTTCGGGTTCCGGCAGGAGGGCGCGCTGGCCATCCCCTGCGAGACCGAGGCCTTCAAGTACATCCTCCAGTGCGTCGAGCGCCACGACAAGGGCCTCGCCGGAGACAGAGACGACGTCGACGCCGCCGGTACGTTACCTTGCTCAATTAATTAGCCCCCAAAATGCTTGTTTATAATTAGCATAGAAATTATGCGTTCATCTCTAACAAACGTTTGGGATGCTGTTTTGTGTTTTTGCAGAAGGGAACCAGGCCGCAGCGCTAGAGCCATCGTCTTCGATTCATCAAGTTTCGTAGATACCATCTGCAATGTTGCAGCTCCTCTGTCCCTTCTTCTGAAGTTTTTCTTTTCGATAGAGTCCTGAAGGACCTATAGTATGTGTATGTGATCAAGAACTAATTGAATTGATTGATCTGTCAAATTAAGTAGTAGCTGTGTTTGGTTGTGACTAAAGGTAGCCTGTAATGGTAAACGATACTTCCGGTTTTCCTGAGCTCGCTTGATCAGTCCGCATCTGTTTGTCAACGTGGAAGTTCGATCCAGTGAGTGCTGGAACGGGCTGGAGTTCTCTGCTCCACGCAGCCATCTCTGTTTGTTCTGAACTTGTGGTTTACTCTCTCTCTTTTTTTTGAGGTATGTGGTTTACTCTCTTGATTTGAATTGATTTGTTAACATAACTTAACATATCTCTGACTCTGACTGTCCGGAAAAACTCTGAAATCGTACCGCATGTCTCCTGATCGTCCTGCCTGTCGTTAGTTTATCATATCCAGCGTTTTATTTCT
This sequence comes from Dactylis glomerata, assembly GCA_007115705.1. Classification (NCBI taxonomy): domain Eukaryota; kingdom Viridiplantae; phylum Streptophyta; class Magnoliopsida; order Poales; family Poaceae; genus Dactylis; species Dactylis glomerata. The sequence goes on from QXEO01000555.1 coordinate 4,801,238, forward strand.
ACTACAGTCGCCGTCTCGATCAGTCGGTCGCACCCTCTAGCAGTCTAGCTCCCCTCTCCCGTTACAAGAATTCTCCGGAGAAATGTATCTGGCCACGCACTTCCGTTTGACGGCCGATGAAATGGTCCCCAGATAGCGCAGCAGTGTTTCGTCAGGCGGGCTGACCTTGTCGAGGCGGTCGACCGGCTTCGATCACCTGTTGCTGTTAACCTTTACGCTACCATGTCGACCTTAGCTACGGCGGCAAGGCAGCCGACGTCTTTGGACCGACCATGGCATGTACTCTATTGCCTACAAAGGCCGCCGTCGCCGCCGCGCCCGCGCGTCGTCCCCCAAAGCAGCCACGGAATTCTGGGGTTCAGGCGTTCAGCTCATGCCTGCAATTTAGCGCGAGCGCGCGCAACTGTCCATGGCCCGGGGGATCCGGCGGAGCCTGCGCCGGCGGTGAGGCCGTGGCCGCGTGGTATCTTATCTTTGCTCCCCTGCTTCGATCTATTTTCAGGTAGCCTACGATGCGTGATGCCGCGTCCACCACACGCTCGTTGGAGTGGCGTCGGGTAGATACCCCCGTGCCGTACGCACTCTCAGCGCGATCGGCCCATGCATCCGGTCGACCGGCCTGTTTCGTTCGAGTTTTTTTTTTGTTCGAGGAATCTGTTTCGTCTAGGCTCTGGATTTTCTTTTTTAGCAAATCGGTTGGTTCATGGGCACTGGACCGGGCTACATTGTATAGTCAGCAGTTCATTTCGCTCCTGTTCCGGGAGCGAAGGCATCTTCCATTTGCGCGTTGTCAAATGCATGTTCCATTTGCGGGGAAAAGGACTCCTGGAGGCACTCCTTACTTAACTGCTCCATAGCTCGTTGTGTCCGGTCTTTGGCAGAAGAAGGGATAACAGAACATGTCTGTGCAAATGAAGATCCATCTGCTAAGAACTGGTTGTTTATAATGATGGAATCTATGCCGCGTGATGAATTTGCTAAAGTCGCGGTTACCCTCTGGTCCATATGGTATGCGAGGAGGAAGATCATCCATGATGAGGAATTCCAATCACCTCTGTCTACCCATCTCTTCACTCAAAGTTACCTCCGGGACTTATCTGTTGCCTCTAGCAGTGGCCAAGCAACAAAAGTCGGAGGGAAAACAATCCATCCTCGCTGGATCCCACCCCAAGCAGGATGTGCAAAGCTGAATGTGGACGCGGCTACTGCAAGGGACTCCCGCGATGGTGCGGTGGGAGTTGTGTGCAGATTGGAGACGGGGCTCTTCCTTGGTGCCTCCACGTTGAAGATCCAGGGAGTCTCGGACCCGGCAACACTAGAGGCAATGGCGTATCGCGAGGCCCTCGCCCTCGCACAAGATCTCAATCTTCAGAGAGTCACTGTTGCCACAGATTGTCTCTCAGTTGTCAATGATTTGGCAAGGCCTATGCGGGTATGTACAACACAGTTATCCACGAGATCAAGGCGCAAGCGGTAACTCTTCCGGCTGTCTTGTTTAGACATGAAAATAGGGCTTCAAACTCAGAGGCTCATAGACTGGCTTGTTTAGCTACTTCGTTTAATTTTGGACATCAGCTTTGGCTCTTACACCCACCTGACGGTCTTTGTATTCCAGATTATATTATTGATCAATAAAGTGCCATGTTTTCCCTAAAAAAAATCTTCGCTCATGGCGTCCATCCATTGGGCTATATTTTCTTCCGATTTTGTTTCCCTAATATGCGATGATTATCAAGGAGATTGTCAACAGAGGACGGCATCTCTTCCGAAGATGCGGGTTTCAATCATAAACAACGGGCTATCTTCAATATTAGATAAGCCCCTTGACGACTACCGCAACCTGCTTGATATGCTCTAAAGGTAATTTCAATCATTATCGGTCTCTTTCGTCAATTTCATGATATCAAGTAATTAATAACTTCTATATTCATTTTATTGCCGAACAGTGTTTAGAATCAGTTCATCAAGAAAGAGAAAGGTGAATGGAAGAAGGAGCCCAGGATTCGAAAGATATCGGTAGTAGTACTTGGCCCGAGCATCTCTTTAATTCTAGTTCCAATATCATTATCATGCTTGATTAATATTTGATTGAATTCTATTCTCGTAAAGTCCACGAAGCAACCATAGGGAACAAATTTATGTGGATTCATCGTTTGTGAGAACATTCACATGTCCAGCCGTTCGCATCGCATGGATGACGGTCAACTTGAAGTACATAAGCAATATTAACAATTTTATTTTATTTACCATCAATTGTGAAGTTTCATTAATAATATTTTTTGGTGATTTCATATATATATACACACAACTCACATATTGATCTTCTTCTTTATAGATACGATGATTGCGGAAAGAGCTCCCAATAACGAAACGCGTACGAGCAATTCAAGAGGAAATGGCGGGATTTTTAATTAAGGAGGTCATATCTCCTAGCGGAGAATACCATTGCCAATAATACACGTGTCCATAAAATCTGATGATCTCCATGTAATTAAATAGATAATATATACCAAATTGTATATATATGTATGATCTATGGATCAACGTGTACAGTATGTAGTAACGTACAATATATGTATATGAAATTTTGTTTGAAATGAAAAATAATTAAATAAAAACACAACAATTCATAAGTCCTAAACCCTAAAATAGAAATTAGAGGCTGCACGTGTGGCCGCAGGCTGAGAACTCTTTAGTCCCGGCTGGTATTACCAACCGACACTAAAGGTCCTCCGCCCACAGCGCGCCAGCCGCGCCCATGTGGAGGGCCTTTAGTCCCAAGATGTGGTCAACCGGGACTAGGGGGTGGGGCCGGGGGCTTTAGTTCCAATTCCATAGTCTCGGTTGGGGAACCGGGGCTAAAGGCCCTCTAGAACCGAGACTAAAGGCCGTTTTGCACTAGTGGATTGATCGTGGTTGTCATGTGATACGTCTCTAACGTATCTATAATTTTTGATGCTCCATGCTTGTTTTTATACCATTTGCTTAGTGTTTCGTTACACTTCGTGGCGTTTTTATGCATTTTCCGGAACTAACCTATTAACGAGATGCCACATTGCCAGTTCCCTGTTTTCTGCTGTTTTTGTGTTTCAGAAAAGTTACACAGGAAATATTCTCGAAATTGGACGAAACAAAAGCCAAACATCCAAAAATTCACCGAAGCTTCCAGATAACCGAAGAGGAGACGGAGTGGGGCCACGAGGGGCCCACACAACAGGGTGGCACAGCCCAGGGGTAGGCCGCGCCCCCTATGTGTGTGGCCGCCTCGGTCCACTTTTGGCGATGTCCCTTCGCCTATAAAGACCCCCCGACGGGAAAAACCTAAAAAACCTGATCACTTTTCCAGAATACATCGCGATCCGCCGCCGCCGTCGACCCGAGATCGGGAGGGTCCAGAAGCTCTTCCCGGCACCCTGCCGGAGAGGGGAATCGCCACCGGAGGTCTTCTTCATTGCCATGCTTGCCTCCGGCGCGATAAGTGAGTAGTTTACCTTGGACTATGGGTCCATAGCAGTAGCTAGTTGGTTGTCTTCTCCACCATGTGCTTCATGTTTAGATCTCGTGAGCTGCCTTACATGATCGAGATCACCGTTATGTAATTCTACATGTTGTGTTTGTTGGGATCCGATGAATATTGGTGTTATGATTGAATTGATGTGCTGAATATTATCTTATGTTATCTCTATGTTGTTTATGATCTTGCATGCTCTCCATTGTTAGTAGCTATCTTGGCCGAGTAGATACTAGTGACTCCAAGAGGGGGTATTTATGCTCGATAGTTGGGTTCATGCCTCTATTTAATCTGGGGGAGTGACAGAAACCTCTAAGGTTGTAGATGTGTTGTTGCCACTAGGGAGAAAACAACATTCATATGCTCAAGAGCATATGCTTTGTTTACATTACACACTTTGCTTAATGCAGTTATCTGTTGTTCGCAACTTAATACTTGTGGAGTTCTCGGATTGATTCGCCACAAGTGGATTATTAGTCATAGATGCAGTTGGATGACGGTCTATGTATCTTGTTGTAATGTCTAGAGTAAATCTCATAGTGATCCTCTCAACATATGCACGTTGTCTTTATTCTATCAATTGCCTAACTGTAATTTGTTTACCCAGCATGTGTTATTTTATCTTATGGAGAGACACCACTAGTGAACTGTGGACCCCGGTCCCATTTCCATTATATTGCTATCACCTGTTTACTTTACTCGCATACTACTATCACTTTCCACTCGATACGCTCATACCCTTTGTTTCAAGCAAACCGGTGAGATTGAGTACCTTATCGTAAGTTGGGAACAAAGTATTTGGTTGTGTTGTGTGCAGGTTCCACATTGCCGCTCGCAAAGTAAAGCTTGGATGAGGCGCCCTATAAATTGTCCGGAGCTGTCGCGAAGCTAGCAAGCATCACCATCTTGAGTTTGGCTTTTTCCTACTGGTACGATTAAACCTTGGTTTCTTACTGAGGGAAAAACTTGCTGCTATATTCATCATACCTTCCTCTTGGGGTTTCCCAACTGGCCGGTCATTTACTTCATCATCACCGCGCCATCTATAGCAATCAAGATTTTTTCTGGCGTTGTTGCCGGGGAAAAAGAAGACTTCTGCAAGGGGAGTTTCGCACGCATATCATTTACTTTGTTTTAAGTTTTGCTTTACTTTATTTCTACTTGCATCGTTTTTATCAAAAATACAAAAAAAATTAGTTTCCTTATAGTTGTTTTTACTTGTCTGCTTTTAGCTTTGCTAGAATGGCTACTCCTGAGAACACCAAGTTATGTGATTTTACTAGCACTAATAATAGTGATTTTATCTGCACTCCTATTGCGCCACCTGCTCCTGCTGCTGATTTTTATGAGATTAAGCCTGCTTTGTTGAACCTTGTTATGAAAGAGTAATTTTCTGGTGCTAGTACTGATGATGTTGCAGCTCATCTCAACAATTTTGTTGAGCTATGTGAGATGCAGAAATATAAGTGACGAGGGTTAAACTCGACAAATGTCCTAGATGAAGGACTTAGGATCGGGGAGACAGGGCGTCGGATGAACTCGAAGGTAAACTCAGTCAAACAAGGTGGCTATGAAAGTAAACGTGGGTGTAGAACCTGGCTTGCTTTCAATCTGTCCCACACCGTCCCCTCCTGGCCCCTATATATAGGTGGCCAGGTCTCGAGGATCGGGTGGGATCCGACACAGATTACAATATCGACATACGACATGAACTCGTATTTTGACTAGTATTACAATTGGGCCTAGCTTAACGGGCCTCAGGGGTACTCAACTAATGGGCTCTATTATCTATACCCTTGTCAGTAGCCCCCGAGATTCTACCAGAATTGCAGATTCGGGTTGAATCTCAGATCTTCAATTCTTCGACTTGATCAACACTTGACTTCTTCAAATCTTGAAATCTTCGACTTGGTCTTTCGACTTATCTTTTTCTATGATATCTCGCAAGGGGCTTTGATGAACAAGCCTGACAACTCTGACGGATCAAGAGGTCAGTTAACTGCCGGAACAGACACTTGCCACCTACTTCAAATTCAATCCCCTTGGATTTGAATTCGGGAAACCGGTCAAACCCATTCTTTTGCCGCATTTTAGGACTTACAAAGAATGAGTCCCAGTGGTTCTCAGGGTACCCAGTGCATCCACCAGGATTTTTCTTCACGTCGTAGACACGGATACATATCAGCAGAGCGCATCCATGTGCGTACACCGGGCCACACAGGACGGATCCTGGGGTCTTACCTTCGTGACATATTTCAGTCACGGCATTCGAGTTTTGTCGCGATGACGCAACCCGAGAATCATATATCGCAGCCTTGTTTGACTGTTCCAGCATACAAAATATTCGGGTTTTTTCAACCTTGATCGATAAAAATCTTCCTCCCGATGGTAGTAATGATGCTTCCAGAATCTTATTCGCCTTCATTGTTCGTTATAAAACATCGTCAGGTACGCGCTCAGCGCTCCCGATGGAAGTAGCCCCCGAGGCTATAGTCGAAAAAATCTTTTTTTTCGAGTATAGTCTCAAAGACAACGTGCCTTCTGTGAGATTGTAATGTGACTCAATAATATCGTCGGGTGCGCGCTCAGCGCTCCCGATGATAGTAGCCGCCGAGGCTATAGTCGAATATTTTCGGGTATAGACTCAAAGAATGATTCCTTTTTTACCAGGCTCAATTTTTCGTTGGCTTCCTTGATCTTCCTTTATCCAAGTTTACCAACTCAAACCATCTTTGGAATATTCATCGTACTAGCGTCCACTGCTTATCATGGTCTTCAGTTCTCGTTACCCGTACGTTTGTGATATCATTAATCTGTTTGTAATTATCTCTAGATTTTGACCGTTACCCATGGGCAGCGCGGTAATTTCGCAATTCCTCTGCTCGTTAGTGGGCTACCGTTTTCGCTCCTCAAGGGGCTTATGCTTTTGTAAATATATCCTCTTTTGTGAAATGTCATGTTCGGTTTAGATTCTGAGATTGTCCTCTCCTCTTTCTCTTTTGCCTTCCAGCCTATGCGTGCTGGTGAATTATCTGGTCGCGGTCAAGCTCCATCTTCTGCCGATGCTTTCGACTCCGGATCTTTGTCGCCTCCTCGTCCTTCTTCCCGTTGTGCTGAATATTCCTCAAGGATTGCAGATCTTGAGAGCTGTTTAACTTTGTCGAAGCGCCAAGCGCAGATGGCTATGGATAAGGCCAGCAAATCTTGTGGTTTTATGAAGCGGATATCCATAATCGAGGATAAGGTGTCGAGTCTGACAGCTAAAGTTGTACATTTGGAGGAGTGCGACTCCTTTCTGGTTGGCATTGTCGAGCCTGCTTGCAAGTTGCTGCGATGTAAGTTTTCTTGCCACTTTTCCTCTTTTGCTTTTTTTTTCTGCAATGCTGCTGGCCCATGATTTGTGTTACTGTAGGTACTTGCTTAGACTTCGTTAGTGAAGCTCGCCGTGTTTCTGAACGGATCACGGCTCTTGAGAAATCATCAGGTGGAGTTGAAACTTTTTGGTCTGATCCCCGGCGCCGTGGTGCCATTGTGCTCCTCCAAGATCGTGCTCAACACATTGGGGAAGCGGTTGATGGTTGTCGAAAGTCTCTGACTACTATGCACTCCGTCATGCTTCCTTGTAATCCTCTTCCTGGGACTTTTCCGCAGCTGCTTGCTGCTTTTAGGGCTACTCAGCGCATTCATCGCCTGATAGAACTTAACTTAGTGGCTGGTGCCAATTTTGCACTTGGTTGGACACGCAAGTGGCATCCGAGGCTCAATTTTATTTCCATGTCGCTAAGCTTACCTTCGGGAGGAGCTCAGCTGCGAGTTCATATGGATGCTACCCTCCAACCAGCTAGGAGACTTATAGCTAGGTTGCTTCAAGAGGATGCCGCGTTTTTTCGCGAGCATCATTATTTAGATCCTTTGGGCGTAGATGATTCTGATCAGCCATTGATGTAATACTTTTGTGCGTATAATGTGAGAGTTTGCTATTTTCTAACTTTTTTGTGTCAGAATTTTTTATCCTCAGAGCATTGCACTTTTGTGTGTGTGTGTTGGTGCGCTTGCCGCAATTTTTGAAGACACGTAAACTCAAATAATAGGAACTTTTGTCTTTTATTTATACGTATAACGTAAGATACATGGGATAACCTAAGAAATCCGGCCAATGACCTATGTTCTGGATCTAGAGGGCATTGCCCTGGAATAACTTGTGGCTTTTACAGCCTTATTTTCCTACTCTATTTATTCGCCTATGTCACTTGAGTCTTCTCTTCTTCTCCTGTAGACTTCTCTTGCTCTGGTGGCTGTACCCGAGGTTTCTTTAATTCTGGTTTCTTGGGGTTTCCTTCGAGTTGCTGCGTGACTCCTGTAGTCGTGCTTTTTGTTTTGTGGTTGGGTTCCCCGTAGCTTGCCATCATGCCGAAGTTTTGGGCCATCTTGTGAAATTCCTTGTCGCACAGGTCTGATAACTCGAAGCTTCCTTTGACTGTAATAATTCCTTTGGGTCCTGGCATTTTTTATTCCAGATAAGTGTAGTGAGGCACTGCCATGAATCACGAAAACGCGGGTCGCCTGAGGATCACATGATATTGTGATGGCCAGTCCATGACTTCGAAGTCGCGTTTCTCCCTTCTGTAATTTTGTTGATTTCCGAAGCAAACATTGAGTGCTATTCGACCAAGTGGATAGTTAGCACTCCGTGGGACTATTCTATGAAAGGAGCAGTCAGTTGGCTTCAGGAACTCTAAGAAAATGTGCATTGTCCGTAGGGTTTTTGCGTAGATCAGGTTTATTCCACTTCCTGTGTCCATGAATATTCTGTCGACATCGTATGTCCCTATTTGGGCTTTGAGTACCAAGGGCGCGTTTCTGATACGTCTCCAACGTATCTATAATTTTTGATGCTTCATGCTTGTTTTTACACCATTTGACTAATATTTTGTTACACTTCGTGGCACTTTTATGCATTTTCCGGAACTAACCTACTAACAAGTTGCCACAGTGCCAGTTCCCTGTTTTCTGCTGTTTTTGTGTTTCAGAAGTGATACACAGGAAATATTCTCGGAATTGGACGAAACAAGTTCCTGAAGTCTTATTTTGTCCGGGAGCTTCCAGTCATCCGAAGGAGAGTAGGAGGGGAGCCACAGGGGCCCCACACGCCAGGCCGGCACGGCCAGGGACTGGGCCGCGCCAGCCAGGCGTGAGGCCACCTGGCTCCAACTCTGACATCGCCCCTTCGCCTATAAAGACCCCCCGATGGGAAAAACCTAAGTACCCGATCACTTTTCTAGAACACATCGCGATCCACCGCCGCCGTCGACCCAAAGATCGGGAGGGTCCAGAAGCTCTTCCCGGCACCCTGCCGGAGAGGGGAATCGCCACCGGAGGTCTTCTTCATCGCCATGCTTGCCTCCGGAGCGATGAGTGAGTAGTCTACCTTGGACTATGGGTCCATAGCAGTAGCTAGATGGTTGTCTTCTCCACCATGTGCTTCATGTTTAGATCTCATGAGCTGCCCTACATGATTGAGATCACCGTTATGTAATTCTACATGTTTGGTTTATTGGGATCCGATGAATATTGGTGTTATGATTGAGTTGCTATACTGAAATATATCTTATGTTATCTCTATGTTGTTTATGATCTTGCATGCTCTCCGTTGTTAGTAGCTATCTTGGCCGAGTAGTTGCTAGTGACTCCAAGAGGGGGTATTTATGCTCGATAGTGGGTTCATGCCTCTATTTAACATGGGGGAGTGACAGAAACCTCTAAGGTTGTAGATGTGCTGTTGCTACTAGGGAGAAAACAACATTTATATGCTCAAGGGCATATGCTTTGTTTACATTACACACTTTGCTTAATGCAATTATCTGTTGTTCGCAACTTAATACTTGTGGAGTTCTCAGATTGATTCGCCACAAGTGAATTATTAGTCATAGATGCAGTTGGATGGCGGCCTATGTATTTTGTTGTAATGCCCAGAGTAAATCTCATAGTGATCTTCTTGACATATCACGTTTATCTTTATTCTATCAATTGCCTAACTGTAATTTGTTTACCCAGCATGTGTTATTTATCTTATGGAGAGACACCACTAGTGAACTGTGGATCCCGGTCCTATTTCCATCATATTGCTATCACATGTTTACTTTACTCGCACTGTTTACTTTACTCGCATACTTCTACTGTTTTCCACTCGATACGCTCATAACCTTTGTTTCAAGCAAACCGGTGAGATTGACAACCTCATCGCAAGTTGGGAACAAAGTACTTGGTTGTGTTGTGTGCAGGTTCCGCGTTGCAACTAGCAAGCAAAGCTTGGACGAGGCACCATATATAAATTGTCTGAAACTGTCGCAAACTAGCAAGCATCACCTTCAGTCGTTATTGTCTGCTTTTCTCCTGATCGACAAACCTTGGTTTCTTACTGAGGGAAAAACTTGCTGCTATATACATCAAAACCTTCTCTTGGGGTTTTCCAACTGGCCGGTCATTTTACTTCATCAACAAACGCCAACAAGATTTCTGGCGCCATCATCACTCGGCCTCATCAAGTTTTTCTGGCGCCGTTGCCGGGGAAGAGTGGAAGACTTCTGCGAGGGGAGTTTTCGCACGCACATCCTTTACTTTGTTATTGTTTTGCTTTACTTTATTTATTTTACCTGCATCGTTTTATATCAAAAACCCAAAAAATTAGAATCCTTGGTAGTTGTTATTTCTTTACTTTTAGTTCATCATGTTGATCCCTAAGTACGTTCTGGAGGACCTCTCAGTAGGTAGTGGTTCAATTATTGGAAAAAGTAACATTGAGGAGTTCTTTAATCACATTAGTGTGCATGAGGAAGTTGAGGAAAAATCTTTGGTTGAGCTAGCTCCTAGTATTGAAGTTGCTTCTGCTTATTTGATTCACATGTTAGAAGCTAGGTTTGCTAGTCTAAATCCTTTCATGCAATACATGTTCCTTAAGCTTCACGAAATTGAGGATCCCGAAAAGAAAGCTTTTATCTTGGAAACTTTGCGTATAAAATTCAGAGATGTTGCAATTGAGGCTAGGAAAGTTTTTAAGAAGTTTAATAAGCTTGGCTCGCCTGTTGAAATTGTTGGTACACCCAACGAAGATTCTAGATTGCCAATACCTTGTAAGCTTGTAGGAATTCATAATACCTTGGTAGCTAATACTAGTTGGATTTGCCCTGAAAATCCTTTCGATGAAAGTAGTGTGCCAAAGCGTGATCATAAAGGATTTTCAAAAACTCAGTTGAACACATTTTCCTTCATTGTTGAAAAGATTTCTGCAGTTGATCTTAATGCTTCCTCACTTGATGTTACTTGATTCGCAATTTTCTGCGCCTACCTCAAAGGCGTTAAAGAAAAGCACTCTTGGGAGATAACCCAATGTTTTATTTTCAGTACTTTTTCTTTTATTTGAGTCTTGTAAGTCATTAATACTGTAATGACCGCTCCTTATCTTGTTTATTTTGTTTTTGTGCCAAGAGAAGCATCTAATTTGAGTGAGGTAAAGATTTGGGGATGTTGCTGTCCTGAAACTGTTTTTGGTGCTGCACCGTAAAAATTCGTATAAATTCTCTATATATTTATTGGACCTGCGATTTCTTGTGAATATGCCCCAGGTTATATCCAAACTTTCGTTAGTTGAACACTTTTTTATTTGAGCAACAGAAAACCCCTCAAAAATTCGGCCTTTGTCAGCTGTTCTGTTTTGACAGATTTCTGCCAATATTTGTGTTTGCCACTTTATCGCTTTCTTTTGAGTTCTTTTGATCATGGAACTTTTTAGGTGGTTGCTACAGTAGTATTTGCTATATATGTGGTGGTTTTGAGTTGAAACCTGAAGCAAAAAGAGGTTGATTATATGTTATGCTACACTAATGTTGCTAATAGAATTGTGTTTAGTTTTGTATGAAGGAAGTTTTCAAGTGTAGGGATTGGAGAATGATGAGATGAGTTGAAGAATGGACAAAAGCTCAAGCTTGGGGATGCCCATGCATCACCCCAAGAAATATCCAAGAAGTACAAGCGTCAAAGCTTGGGGATGCCCCCGAGGCACCCCTTCTTCATCGGCAAAAATCAGGTCACCTTTCAAGACACTATATTTTTATTGCTTCATGCACTATGTGTTTTTCTTGGAGCGTCAGTTGTTTTAGTTTTCTTAGTTACTTTTTTTTGTTTTCTGCAATAAATGGTTGGACCCCAACAAATTTCCTTTGGAGAAGTTGCCTCGTTTTCATTTGCCAAGAACACTCCGTTTTTCATTCTTACAATTTCACCGGGTGTTCTTCTTTTTCCGCTACTGCTTTTGGCTTTCGTTTTCACCTTGATTTGCGTTCAAACTTTGTCATATCTTTTCATCAAGGTGTATTTTTGCCTCTGATCTTTATTGGTTTTCATCAAAAGAGGTGTCTTTAAAAATTTCAAATGGTGTTGGAAAAGAGAAAAAGCTTTATGCAAAATAGTGGTACAAGAAGGAGCTTGTGTAGACTGCGGCTTAGGCTTTTTCATGTCATGCTTGATGTCTTTTTGATAGTATGCTTAGTGGTTTTGCTGTAGCATGACTTGTCTCAAATAACTAAGATTGCTTAATGAGCCTTTGAAAAAAATCATGCGTTGTTTTTATTGTATGGAAGCATTATTTTGGTTTTCTCCTTGATGTTTTATTTGGGTTGACTTGGCGCATGCTCACACATGTTAGACTCTTACAAAGTCACCAATAGCCTCTATGATCATTTAGTTTTTGACTTTTGATGCCATCTTATGCTTCTTTTAACATCGCTTTGTCGCTTTGCATGATTATGGCCATTATTGCTCTCTTAGTTGGTCGCTCCCAGTCTTTTGCTAGCCCTCGCCTTGTACTGAATATGTGCTCTACTCGTGCATCCAACTCCTAAAAGCCAAAGTTTTCCAAAGTGTCCACCATACATACCTACTAGCAATTTGCTATTCCAAGTAAATTTGACTTGCTTTTATTTTCTCTTCAAATTAAACTCTTACCAGTGTTATGCGAAATTCGGTCAGTAAAGCTCTCACGAACCGGAAGGCACACTTTACTTTTTCCTGTTCTTAAAAATTTGACATTGTGGTCTCTTATGTTGAGTTGTTATGCTTGCAAGTTGTAAGTTGGAGACTAGCCCAGCCATGCAGTCATGGGCAAGCTTTCAACATTGCACTTCTTATTTGAGTTGATATCGTGATCTTTTGTTTATGGATGCCCGCGGTGTGAAATGAATTGGGAATCTTGTGGGGATCATGGTGTTTGTATATGTGTTAGGGAAACGCCGGGCCGCTAATCTAAGCCATGCATAATTCATGGTGGAAATTTGCAGCATACCCATGGTGAACATTCGACGACGCATCTCACAATAAAAAGCTAAACAAATGGCAAATAAAAGAGATGTCGAGGTGCTCATTGTCTGCTTGTCCTGTCATTTTGATGTGGGCTTGTTCCAAGTCATCGGGCATGGAGGTACCCCATTGGCGGATCTCAATGATATGCATATACTTACAATGACAAGAGCCTTGCTTGGGACTCTAAGTAAAGTAGCATGAGGTTTGGGTACTCATATTCACGGGACACGAGGTTTTCAACTTATGATTTGTCAAGCATATGCATCATAATTGTTCTCGCATTAACTTTAACCATTCAAGATACTTATGATGGGGGCAATGAGAGCTCAAAGCTGGTAAGTACCATAATTTTTGAAGGTTATAAAACTTGCAATCACTGCTTCCCTCTGCGAAGGGCCTTTCTTCTACTTTTATGTTGAGTCACCACCTTCTATCTTTATGCACCATTAAGAGAGCATAGTTGTCATTCTTAGTGTAATATGCATTGTCCCAAAGTTCATTGATTGATTCATATTGTTGGTTTCACTTGTTCTCAAATTATTTGTATCTAGTCGCCCTCTTAAACTTGAAGGTGTCCTATGCATTTATGTTTTGCTCTCTTTGAAGGACAAGCTGAAAACCATTTGTATGTTTTTCCTTATGATTTGAACACACGTTTGACTTTCATTGTTTCATTTTCATGATTTTTTGTTTGTGTTCATTTTCATGTTTACAACATGGTTGCTAAGTTTTTATTGTCAAGATTATATCTTCATGCCCATGTTTTAAGTTCTTATGATCCCAGCTCACAAATGCTTACATACATGATCAAGATTGTGTAGGTGCATGTCACCTCAAAAATTATTCTTTTGTTATCACTTACCTACTCGAGGACGAGCAGGAGTTAAGCTTGGGGATGCTTGATACGTCTCCAACGTATCTATAATTTTTGATGCTCCATGCTTGTTTTTACACCATTTGCCTAATGTTTCGTTACACTTCGTGGCACTTTTATGCATTTTCCGGAACTAACCTACTAACAAGTTGCCACAGTGCCAGTTCCCTATTTTCTGCTGTTTTTGTGTTTCAAAAGTGATACACAGGAAATATTCTCGGAATTGGACGAAACAAGTTCCTGAAGTCTTATTTTGTCCGGGAGCTTCCAGTCATCCGAAGGAGAGTAGGAGGGGAGCCACAGGGGCCCCACACGCCAGGCTGGCGCGGCCAGGGCCTGGGCCGCGCCAGCCAGGCGTGAGGCCACCTGGCTCCACCTTTGACATCGCCCCTTCGCCTATAAAGACCCCCCGACGGGAAAAACCTAAGTACCTGATCACTTTTCTAGAACATATCGCGATCCGCCGCCGCCGTCGACCCGAAGATCGGGAGGGTCCAGAAGCTCTTCCCGGCTCCCTGCCGGCGAGGGGAATCGCCACCGGAGGTCTTCTCCATCGCCATGCTTGCCTCCGAAGCGATGAGTGAGTAGTCTACCTTGGACTATGGGTCCATAGCAGTAGCTAGATGGTTGTCTTCTCCACCATGTGCTTCATGTTTAGATCTCATGAGCTGCCCTACATGATTGAGATCACCGTTATGTAATTCTACATGTTTGGTTTGTTGGGATCCGATGAATATTGGTGTTATGATTGAGTTGCTGTACTGAAATATATCTTATGTTATCTCTATGTTGTTTATGATCTTGCATGCTCTCTGTTGTTAGTAGCTATCTTGGCCGAGTAGTTGCTAGTGACTCCAAGAGGGGGTATTTATGCTCGATAGTGGGTTCATGCCTCTATTTAACCTGGGGGAGTGACAGAAACCTCTAAGGTTGTAGATGTGCTGTTGCTACTAGGGAGAAAACAACATTCATATGCTCAAGGGCATATGCTTTGTTTACATTACACACTTTGCTTAATGCAATTATCTGTTGTTCGCAACTTAATACTTGTGGAGTTCTCGGATTGATTCGCCACAAGTGGATTATTAGTCATAGATGCAGTTGGATGGCGGTCTATGTATTTTGTTGTAATGCCCAGAGTAAATCTCATAGTGATCTTCTTGACATATCACGTTTGTCTTTATTCTATCAATTGCCCAACTGTAATTTGTTTACCCAGCATGTGTTATTTATCTTATGGAGAGACACCACTAGTGAACTGTGGACCCCGGTCCTATTTCCATCATATTGCTATCACCTGTTTACTTTACTCGCACTGTTTACTTTACTCGCATACTTCTACTGTTTTCCACTCGATACGCTCATAACCTTTGTTTCAAGCAAACTGGTGAGATTGACAACCTCATCGCAAGTTGGGAACAAAGTACTTGGTTGTGTTGTGTGCAGGTTATGTGTTGCATCTAGCAAGCAAAGCTTGGACGAGGCGCCATATATAAATTTTCCGAAGCCATCGCAAACTAGCAAGCATCACCTTCAGTCGTTATTGTCTGCTTTTCTCCTGATCGACAAACCTTGGTTTCTTACTGAGGGAAACACTTGCTGCTATATACATCAAAACCTTCTCTTGGGGTTTTCCAACTAGCCGGTCATTTTACTTCATCAACAAATGCCAACAAGATTTCTGGCACCATCATCACTCGGCCTCATCAGTTTCCTGGCCGAGGTACTGTTATTGGGTGATCATCTCTGTTGAATTCTATGGGTTGCTCTGACCAATGTAGATATTCCGTTGTTGCTGGAGGTGAAGTTATTGCGAGGTTAACTTGTCGGGTAAGGCTTTTCTCCTCTTTGTTCGACTTGGGCACTGGTTGTATCATTGCTGTGATGTGCCCTTTAGATGGAACATATCCTTCCTCGTTGTCATGTCCCTGGTTTGATTGATCTTGACCCTTGGGAGCTCCACTGTTTCCTTGTTGGGTTGCAGGCATGTTGTTTGTGTTTCCCTTGTATCCCAGGCGTTTTGCCTCGGCTTGCTTGTTAAGTGCTGCTTCTTGTAGTTTCAAGAACGTAGTGCAATCTTTCATTGCGTGTCTGGATACTCGTTTCCCATCGACGAACGCAGAGTGGATATGACATGGTCCGTTGAGCATATCTTCTGGCGATGGGTTGTACTCTCTGGATTCCCTTGGCGGAAACTTTTTGTATTCTTCACTGGCATAGTTACGGTATCCCAAACTTTTGTGATCGTTGCCTTGGTAGATGTTATCTTTATATCCTGCGGCTACCTGGCTGTGGGAGCCGTAATTGTCGTAATTGCGGGACCTTCTCCTTTGACCTCCATATCTGTTTCCTCTATCATCTTCTGGCGATCGTGTGCGTTTATTGTTGCACGCATCTTCTCCATCTGCGAATCTGTTTGCCACATCCATTAGATCTGATACTGTTTTTGGCTTGATTCTGCCCATCTCTTCGACTAGGTCTCCTCGTCGTAACCCAATTATGAATGCATCTATTGCTCTTTCGTCCGAGACCTCGATTGCCGAATTTTTTATAATACTCCACCTTTGGATATATGCTCTTAATGTCTCCCCGCGTTGCTGGACGCAGGCTTTGACTTCTTCTATGGATGCTGGCCGCTTGTATGTCGACTTGAAGTTATTTGTAAATTGTTTTGTGAGCTCCTCCCAGCTTCCGATTGTTTCCTTTTCTAATTTTCTTAGCCATGACCTTGCTGCACCGGTGAGGTGTAATTGGAAACTTTGCATTGTTGTTTCCTTGGTTCCTCCTAATAGTTTTACTGCTTGTAGATAATCTGAAAGCCATGACTGTGGCTCCTGAGATCTGTCATACTTTTGTTGATCGTGTGGTAGTTTGAAACCTTTGGGTACTGGCATGATGCGAACCCTACGATTAAAGCATGACGCCCCCATCTCCTTTTCATCGTCTTCGTACTCATATGTTCTGTTGGGAGTTCTGGATCGTCGGGTTCCTTTGTTCTTTGGACTATTGTATCGTCCAGGCGATGGCGTCCTAGATCGGCGACTTCCACTTCTGTGCCGAGGACTGTTGTGACGGCGTGGTGATCTTGGTTTATGGGTTCCTTTGTTGCGATATGCATCCTCCTCTTTTGCTGATAATTTGTTGCCTACCATCTTCAATCCATTTAACGCTGCTCGGTGCATATGTTCCCTCGGGTCCCCTGGATTTGGTCGTGTTGTATGCAGGTATGCTTGAGCTGCCACCAATGCTGCTTCCGGAGTTTTTGGGATAATATTTCCTTGCTCGTCGACCGACAGGAAGGACGAGTCGAGGTTTTTCGAGATACTTTGCCTTTCTGAGTACTCTAGATTCGCATACCTCGATCCATATCGATGATGCCTTCTGTTTGTGTATGATGCATCACTACGTGCTCTGCGAGCAGCGTCGCTTACTGCAATGGTTGAGTCCTTCCTTTTCTGTATTTCAATCTTCTCTTTTGCTAATTGCTTCGCCTGTTGCCTTAGGGCGTAATGCTATCCCAAAAGCATGTTCTGGCTGTAATTTGTTGGTATTGGCGTACCGTGCTCCATGGCTCTATTGATTGTTCTCCACTCATCTTCTGATAGTCGAACTTTTACCCTTGTTGCGAGGGAGTCAGTGGTTTCTCCTTCTGCTAAGTGATTTGCCCCTCTGTTTATATTTGCTGGATTAAGCACTGGGTTGTTATTGTCGTCGAGTTCTTCTGAGTTATCTCCTATGATGGTGAGTATCTAATATCGATTGTCGAGTTTGCTGTTGTAACTTGAGAAGATCGAATTGTCATCTTCAGAAAGTTCTAGTCCCGTTTTCCAGGTGTCTGTTGATTGGTCTGAGGTGTCATCGTGGTGGATCGTGAGATCTTCGAGTTGCACTTCTAAGTCAAAATTCTCCATGGTTTCGTCGCCTCCTGCGATTTTTTCCTTCTTTTGCTTCTGCTAAGCTGACCGGCGAGTTTACCTCGCTGGAAGAGCCATCTGATGACTCCGACATTACTACTGTCTTGGGTCCACTTGCCGACGGACCCGTTTTCATCGGATCTGAAAGGCAAATCGAACCTAGTGATCCGACGCGAAAGTTTAGACTTCTGATCGTCAAATCCATATCTTGATCCATACTCTCGAATACTTGCGTGAAACTTGACTGGTGAGGTTGAAAATCGACGGTTTCGATGGGTATCTGAATTTCGTCGACTTGCGAGTTGTTGTTGGCTAAAAGCGAAAAAGCCGTCGAGTTCATGATGCCAACGCCCGGAGTCCCCACGGTCGGCGCCAATTGACGAGGGTTAAACTCGACAAATGTCCTAGATGAAGGACTTAGGATCGGGGAGACAGGGCGTCGGATGAACTCGAAGGTAAACTCAGTCAAACAAGGTGGCTATGAAAGTAAACGTGGGTGTAGAACCTGGCTTGCTTTCAATCTGTCCCACACCGTCCCCTCCTGGCCCCTATATATAGGTGGCCAGGTCTCGAGGATAGGGTGGGATCCGACACATAGGGGCCAGGTCTCGAGGATCGGGTGGGATCCGACACAGATTACAATATCGACATACGACATGAACTCGTATTTCGACTGGTATTACAATTGGGCCTAGCTTAACGGGCCTCAGGGGTACTCAACTAACGGGCTCTATTATCTATACCATTGTCAATAAGGATGTAGAAAGTGATATTATTAAGCTTAAGTTGTTTCCTTTTTCTTTGAGAGGAAAAGCTAAGGATTGGTTGCTGTCTTTGCCTAAAAATAGTATTGATTCATGGGCTAAGTGTAAGGATGCTTTTATTGGAAGATACTATCCTCCTGCTAAGATTATAGCTTTGCGTAGCAATATTATGAAGTTTAGCCAGTTTGATAATGAACATGTTGCTCAAGCTTGGGAAAGAATGAAATCTATGATAAAGAATTGCCCTACTCATGGACTGACTACTTGGATGATTGTCCAAACTTTTTATGCAGGACTGAATTTTTCTTCAAGGAAACTATTGGATTCAGCTGCTGGAGGCACTTTTATGTCCCTTACCTTGGGCGCCGCAACAAAGCTTCTCGACAATATGATGGTAAATTACTCTGAATGGCACACTGAGAGAGCTCCACAAGGTAAGAAGGTAAATTCTATTGCGGAAACCTCTTCCTTGAGTGATAAAATTGATGCTATAATGCTTATGCTTTCTAATGATAGAACTCATGTTGATCCTAATAATGTTCCTTTAGCCTCTTTGGTTGCTCAAGAAGAGCATGTTGATGTAAACTTCATTAGAAATAATAATTTCAACAACAATCTTATAGGAACAATTTTGCTAGTAACAATTATAGGCCGTATTCTTCTACCAATGGTAATGGTTATGGTAACTCTCATGGTAATTCCTCTAACAACACTAGGGCCGCGCCCTCCGAGCTTGAGGTTATGCTCAAGGACTTCATCGGTAAGCAAAACGCTTTTAACAAGTCTGTTGAGGAAAAGTTAGGCAAAATTGATATTCTTGCTTCTAAAGTTGATAGCCTTGCTCATGATGTTGAACTTCTGAAATTAAAAGTGTTGTCTAATGATATGAAAGAGAACAATCCTTTTGCTACTACTAATGCTATCCAAGTTAGAATTGATGAAAATGTTAGGATGCTAGCAGAATTGCATGTCAGGTGGGAAAGAGAAGATGAGATTGCTAGGAAGATGAAGGTATGTACCATTACTACCTCTAATGATGTTATTCCTAATGCTAGCAATCCTCTTACTTTGATTGGTGTAGAGAAAACTCCTACTCCTAGTGTTAAAAAGCCCAAAACTGCTAAAACTTTTTCTCAAAAGAGTGCTGAAATTTTTTGGAATGTAGGAGATGATAGCTCTATTTCCTTTAATGATTTTGATGTTGATGGATGCAATATATCTGAAGTTATTTTGTTCTTGCAAAAGCTTGCTTTGAGTCCCAATGCTAGTTCTATAAATGTTGCTTTTACTAAGCATATTACCAATGCTCTTACGAAAATTAGGGATGAAAAGTTGAAGCAAAAAGCTTCTATTCCCAAAAAGTTAGAAGATGGTTGGGAACCCATCATTGATATGCATATTAATGGTTTTGATTGCCATGCTTTATGTCATCTAGGTGCTAGTATTTCTATTATGCCTAGAAAAACTTATGACATGCTTGATTTACCGCCGCTTGAAAAGTGCTATTATGATGTTCCTATTGCTGATGTTGCTAAGAAGAAACCTTTGGGAAGGATTATTGATGTTCTTATTATGGTTAACAATAACCTTGTTCCCGTTGATTTTCCTGTCATGGATGTTGAATGCAATGCTTCATGTCCTAGTATTTTGGGAAGACCCTTTCTTCGAACTGTAGGTGCCATCATTGATATGAGGGAAGGCACCATCAAATATTAATTCCCACTCAAGAAAAGTATGGAACACTTCCCTAGGAAGAGAAAGAAATTGCTTTTTGACTCTATTCTTAGAGCAAATTATGAGCTTGATGCTTCATCACTCGATAATACTTGATTCGCACTTTCTGCGCCTAGCTCAAAGGCGTTAAAGAAAAGCACTCTTGGGAGATAACCCAATGTTTTTTACTTTCAGTACTTTTTCTTTTATTTGAGTCTTGGAAGTTATTACTACTGTAATAACCGCTCCTTATCCTTTTTATTTCGTTTTTGTGCCAAGAGAAGCCTCTAATTTGAGTGAGGTAAGATTTGGGGATGTTGCTGTCCTGAAACAGTTTTCAGTGCTGCACCGTAAAAATTCGTGAAAATTCTCAGTATATCTTTTGGACCTGCGATTTCTTGTGCATATTCCCCAGGTTATATCCAAACTTTCATTAGTTATACACTTTTTGATTTGAGCAACAGAAAACCATCTAAAAATTTAACCTTTGTCAGCTGTTCTGTTTTGACAGATTTCTGCCAATATTTGTGTTTGCCGCTTTATCGCTTTCTTTTTTAGTTCTTTTGATCACAGAACTTTTGGGGAAGTTGCTACAGTAGTATATGCTTTATATGTGGTGGTTTTGAGTTGAAACCTGAAGCAAAAGGGGCTGATTCATTGTTATGCTTACACTAATATTGCTAATAGAATTGTGTTTAGTTTTGTATGAAGGAAGTTTTCAAGTGTAGGGATTGGAGAATGATGAGATGAGTTCAAAAATGGACAAAAGCTCAAGCTTGGGGATGCCCATGTCACCCCAAGAAATATCCAAGAGGTACAAGCGTCAAAGCTTAGGGATGCCCCCGAGGCACACCTTCTTCATCGGCAAAAATCATGTCACCTTTCAACACACTACTTTTATTGCTTCATGCATTATGCGTTTTTCTTGGAGCGTCAGTTGTTTTTAGTTTTCAGTCTTGTTTAGTTTTGTTTGCTGCAATAAATGGTTGGACCCCAACAAATTCCTTTTGGATAAGTTGCCTTGCTTTTCATTTGCCAAGAACACTCCGTTTTTCACTCTTATCGTTTTAACGAGTGTTCTCTTTTTCTAGAACTGCATTTAGCTTTCGACTTTCGCCTTGATTTGTGTTCAGATCTTGTTATATCTTTGCATCAAGGTGTATTTTGACCTCTGGTCCACGTTGGTTTTCATCAAAAGAGTTGATTCAAAAAAGTTTAGATGGTGTTGGAAAAGAGAAAAAGCTTTATGCAAAAAAGTGGTACAAAAAGGAGCTTGTGTAGACTGTAGCCTAGGCTTTTGCATGTCGTGCTTGATATCTTTTTGATAGTATGATTAGTGGTTTTGCTGTAGCATGACTTGTCTCAAATGACTGAGATTGCTTAATGAGCCTTTAAAAAAATCATGCGCTGTTTTAATTATTTGGAAGCATTATTTTGGTTTTCTCCTTTGATGCTTTATTTGGGTTGACTTGGCGCATGCTCACACATGTTAGACTCATTCAAAGTTGCCATAAGCCTGTATGATCATTTAGTTTTTGACTTTTGATATCATCTTATGCTTCTTTTAATGTCGCTTTGTCGCTCTGCATGATTATGGCCGTTATTGCTCTCTTAGTTGGCCGCTCTCAGTCTTTTGCTAGCCCTCATTTTGTACTGAGTATGAGCTCTACTCGTGCATCCAACTCCTAAAAACCAAGTTGTTCCAATGTGTCCACCATACATACCTATTAGCAATTTTCTATTCCAAAGTACATTTGACTTGCTTTTATCTATCCTTCAAATTAAACTCTTTTTGGTGTTATGCGAAAATTGGTCAGTAAAGCTCTCATGAACCTGATGGCACACTTTACTTTTCCCGTTCTTAAAAATTTGACATTGTGGCTCTCTTATGTTGAGTTATTATGCTTGCAAGATGTAAGTTGGAAATTAGCCCAGCCATGCCATCATGGGGCAAGCTTTCAACATTGCACTATCTTTCATTTGAGTTGATATCGTGATCTTTTGTTTATGGATACTCGTGATGTGAAATAAATTGGGAATCTTGCGGGATCATGGAGTTTGTATACGTGTTAGAGAAACGCCTGTGCCGCTAATCTAAGCCATGCATAATTCATGGTGGAAATTTACAGCATGCCCATAGTGAACATTCGACGACGCATCTCACAATAAAAAGCTATACCAATGGTAAATAAAAGAGATGCCGAGGTGTTCATTGTCTGTTTGTCCTATCATTTTGATGTGGGCTTGTGCCATGTTATTGGGCACGGAGGTATCCCGTTGGCGGTTCTCGATGATATGTGTATACTTACAATGACAAGAGCTTGCTTTGGACTCCAAGTAAAGTAGCATGAGGTTTGGGTATTCGTACTTTACGTGATACGAGGTTTTCAACTTATGATTTGTCAAGCATATACATCATAAGTGTATTCGCATTAACTTGAACCATTCAAGATGCTTATGATGGGGGCAATGAGAGCTCAAAGCTAGTAAGTACCATAATTTTTGAAGATTTATAAAACTTGCAATCACTGCTTCCCTCCGCGAAGGGCCTTTCTTTTACTTTTATATTGAGTCACCACCTTCTACCTTTATGCACTGTCTAAGAGAGCATAGTTGTCATTCTGAGTATAATGTGCATTGTCCCAAAGTGTTCATTTATATATTCATGATGTTGGTTTCACTTGTTCTTAAATTATTTGTATCTAGTCGCCCTTTTAAACTCGAAGGTGTCCTATGCATTTATGTTTTGCTCTCTCATGAAGGACAAGCTGAAAACCATTTGTATGTTTTCCATATGATTTGAACACACGTTTGACTTTCATTGTTTCATTTTCATGATCTTTCATTTGTGTTCTTTTTCATGTTATAACATGGTTGCTAAGTTTCTTCTATCAAGATTATATCTTTCAAGCCCATGTTTTAAGTTTTTTTGATCCCAGCGCACAACGCTTACATAGATTATCAAGATTCTGTAGGTGCATGTCACCTCAAAAATTATTTCTTTTGTTATCACTTACCTACTCGAGGACGAGCAGGAGTTAAGCTTGGGGATGCTGATACGTCTCTAACGTATCAATAATTTTTGATGCTCCATGCTTGTTTTTACACCATTTGATTAGTGTTTTGTTACACTTCCTGGCGTTTTTATGCATTTTCCAGAACTAACCTATTAACGAGATGCCACAGTGCCAGTTCGCTGTTTTCTGCTATTTTTGTATTTTAGAAAAGTTACAAAGGAAATATTCTCAGAATTGGACGAAACAAAAGCCAAACATCCAGAAATTCACCGAAGCTTCCAGAGAACCGAAGAGGAGACGGAGTGGGGCCACGAGGGGCCCACACAATAGGGCGGCGTGGCCTAGGGGTAGGCCGCGCACCCTATGTGTGTGGCCGCCTCGGTCCACTTCTGGCGATGCCCCTTTGCCTATAAAGACCCCCCGACGGGAAAACCCTAAAAAACCCTATCACTTTTCTAGAATACATCGCGATCCGCCGCCGCCGTCGA
This sequence comes from Dactylis glomerata, assembly GCA_007115705.1. Classification (NCBI taxonomy): domain Eukaryota; kingdom Viridiplantae; phylum Streptophyta; class Magnoliopsida; order Poales; family Poaceae; genus Dactylis; species Dactylis glomerata. The sequence continues at coordinate 4,824,873 of QXEO01000555.1, forward strand.
CCCGAGATCGGGAGGATCCAGAAGCTCTTACCGGCACCCTGCCGGAGAGGGGAATCGCCACCGGAGGTCTTCTTCGTCGCCATGCTTGCCTCCGGCGCGATGAGTGAGTAGTTTACCTTGGACTATGGGTCCATAGCAGTAGCTAGTTGGTTGTCTTCTCCACCATATGCTTCATGTTTAGATCTCGTGAGCTGCCTTACATGATTGAGATCACCGTTATGTAATTCTATATGTTGTATTTGTTGGGATCCGATGAATATTGGTGTTATGATTGAGTTGATGTGCTGAATATTATCTTATGTTATCTCTATGTTGTTTATGATCTTGCATGCTCTCCGTTGTTAGTAGCTATCTTGGCCGAGTAGATACTAGTGACTCCAAGAGGGGGTATTTATGCTCGATAGTTGGATTCATGCCTCTATTTAATCTGGGGGAGTGACAGAAACCTCTAAGGTTGTAGATGTGTTGTTGCCACTAGGGAGAAAAACAACATTCATATGCTCAAGGGCATATGCTTTGTTTACATTACACACTTTGCTTAATGCAGTTATCTATTGTTCGCAACTTAATACTTATGGAGTTCTCGGATTGATTCGCCACAAGTGTATTATTAGTCATAGATGCAGTTGGATGACGGTCTATGTATCTTGTTGTAATGCCCAGATTAAATCTCATAGTGATCCTCTCGACATATGCACGTTGTCTTTAGTCTATCAATTGCGCAACTATAATTTGTTTACCCAGCATGTGTTATTTTATCTTATGGAGAGACACCACTAGTGAACTGTGGACCCCGGTCCTATTTCCATTATATTACTATCACCTATTTACTTTACTCGCATACTACTATCACTTTCCACTCGATACGCTCATACCCTTTGCTTCAAGCAAACCGGTGAGATTGACAACCTCATCGTAAGTTGAGAACAAAGTATTTGGTTGTGTTGTGTGCAGGTTCCATGTTGCCGCTCGCAAAGCAAAGCTTGGACGAGGCACCCTATAAATCGTCCGGAGCTGTCGCGAAGCTAGCAAGCATCACCTTCTTGAGTTTGGCTTTTTCCTACTGGTTCGATTAAACCTTGGTTTCTTACTGAGGAAAAAACTTGCTGCTATATTCATCATACCTTTCTCTTGGGGTTTCCCAACTAGCCGGTCATTTACTTCATCATCACCGCGCCATCTATAGCAATCATCATGCCATAACAAACAAGAGAGATAAGAGTTTGGGGAAGAACCACACTGCTCAACACGGCTAACATTGTCTCATTATATTAATGTGTCAAGGTACAAATAGACTAAAGTATTAACAACTAACTAACTATGGATTAGTTACAGTTTGCAAATTAGGATTCTAAATAATCTATTCTAAATAGTAGTTTACAAAAAGAACACACTCGAAATCCTCTTCTAGTATTTATACTAAAGTTTTATACTTGTCCATTAGTAGACCTGAGCCACTTAAAATTACATAGTATTTATACCAAAATTTTATACTTATTTATAACTCTTTTATACCAAAATGTAATACTCATTTAAATCTCTCTGTTGCTTGGTTGCATAATTAACCATTTTAATATTGATGTTCTTTGTTATACAATTGTAATTTATTACTGCAAAATACATATGTCATAGTTTAAAGCATATTCTGTAACAAATAGTCACATATAAATTTTCCTTCTCAATGAATTGCTCTTAAAACCATTTTCAAAGTATTCATATAAACAAGATAAATACACGACCCCACAACCCATGACAGTTGCATACACGATAGTGTACAATGTGCACCTATATATGTATGATTGTTCTTGCATATATTATTTATATATTTACATTACTTATGTTTCAAATGATCTTACAAATATCTAATTAATATCTTTGTAACAATTTCTATCATATGACCACGTATAACCTCTTAGAAAATTCTAGAGTATATAATGACATAATAAACTTATAATGAGGTTGTCATGAGGTGGTTGGCATGTTTCTTTACTGGTTTTTTCGTAGTCAAGTATTTCTTTTATTTTTCAAGAATACCAGATGTTCCTTACAAGTTCCACTGAGTTGGGGTGACCCAGTCTTTGTTTAACATCCCTTATAGTAATCAGTAAAATATAAATCATGAATATCTTGTTGCTTATGTGCATACGTTTTTTTATTGGGTTTTTATGACCGTGTCAATACTACACGCTTATATTAGAATTATGCCACTATGATTCAGTGAATTGGATAGACACGCGCTAGCTTGGAAAAGACGTTTGTCCTATACCCCTGTATACACTTCACATCAGTTACCGTGAGGACTGGCTAACTTGTCGCTGGTTTGAACCATTTTCTAATGTGTGAATCCCACCTGGCTTATTCCTTTTGACTACTAACCTTATAGATGGGTCCTACCATATCAACAAAGGACAGTGCACGTCTAGGAGCATCTCTAGCAGTCGCACTAAATTTTGGCGATGTAAAAGCACTTTGCAGCGCGCTTCATCCGTATTTTGCGCGTGAGGTCATGTTTACCTCCACCAGAAGCTCTAAATGTTTGGGCTGTAAAAATGGGTAGTTGTTCCTGCGCGCAATTTATGCCGCGCACTCCATCCGGGGCGGTAGATATAGTGCACGAGATAGCGCTTTTGTCCCGCGCATCATTTTACAGCGCCGGTTGCAGCATCTGTTGGAGCATCAATTTGCGTCTCCCGCACGCTAAACTAGCATGAACCAAAATTTGACACCCGGCATGAATAATTTTGGAGTTCACAATTTATAAAATTGCGGGAATGGAAAACATCGAAATAATTCGCAAACAAAAAATTACAATAAAACATGCGCAATTATTCGTGCCATATACGTTGCAAAGCAATAAACCGTTTGCGACCTACATACTCGCACACGAGGTTTTAAGAAAAAACATGTGCATTCTTTATAACTCGTTTCCAAAAATGTGTTGTCAAAAAAGTATGAAATCGCCTAACTTTTGCATAAAAAATACCAACTAGCAGGGTATATTCAGTGATGTTGTCGCAATTTACTTAATATAGCATGTCAAGTAAATTGTGCCAAATCAACAAACATACATACGTAGTTGATTCTCACCAAAAAAGATGTTAGACACAGAATTTGAATTCTCCACTCCCCTGAGATAACTAATTCTATTAGAACTACTGGGCTAGGCTATATATGATTGTTTTTGTTGTAAACATTTTCTCTTTGTATAAATGAGTTAACTACTGGACGCTAGGCTAAGACATTATATTATTTTTGATTTGTCCCGTATCCCTATCGGGCGCAGGGCGGCCGATGCCATATAATTAATTTATTAATTAATTTCAGATACTAGTACAATATTAATAACTATATATATATATATATATGCAAACTCATTAAAAAATATGTAAATTCATTCCATGGTGCATGGATTAGTAACTTAATTAGAATAAAGTCTGGATCGACACTCTTTGTACGATCGGAGGAAGTATATAACAGTGTACACACACGATTAATGCTCCATCTGAGTTAGCGATGGACCACATTAATGAAATGGTAGAAACATGCAAAGCGTCACAGAATAAATGCACATGATACGCACTGAATAATTGTTTGTGATATTACTGACAATTCGGCTAATCGGTGCCGCGTGTGAGATAGCTACTGCCAGTTTTCTCCATTTCTCTATTTTCACTGTGCGTTATAGCCCACGCGGGCCTCCGGCACACGATTGAGATGCCGACCTTTAAGCAATCTTTCATATCGCACAGGACACAGACCTGTTGTTTGCGACAAGGGGGTGTCTTAAAATGCCCAATTTGTACTAGTGGAGGTAGCACTTCTTGGGAAATACATCCAGACACATGGTGCAAAGCACCCCATATACATATGTATAAAAAAGTAATTCCTAAGAACGGTTAAAAAATCTAAATCCTTTAAAAAAAACCAAAGATGATCAAGTATTAATATTTTGCAAGGGAATTACTATCATTGTACCCTGGGTAAAATATCATTGTACCCTGGGTAAAAAAGCCAAAATAAAAAAAGCCCATGTCCATATACTATATATTCACGCTATATTTGTCATAAATTTGACTTTTTTGTCCAGGATACTTTATGAATCATTTTCGTGCCCAACATTTTTATACAAGTATAATATTTGATCATCTTTTGTTTTTAGGAGGATTTAATATTATTAACATTTCAAATTACTATGAATTTTGGGGGTTTATGTGGTGCATAGTACCCGTGTGCCAAAAATTCACGTGCAGCACTTCTGCCCTTTGCTTAAATTGTCCAGAGTCTTAACAGCTAGCCAAGGATTGGCCTACTGCGCTTCTAGCCCGACAGTGAAGGCGTTCAGTTTGTCCCCGACATGTATGTAGCTTTAGAGCTAGCTTGCTCAAGAGTCGCCGAGTCCCACCACATCAATCATCTCAGTCGCCTGTTCTACAGCTGCATGCATCATGGACGTCTTTGGAGTGAGAAGTGGTGAGATTAGTCAGTGGAGTAGTGCATGAGTTAGTGGCTTGGTTAGTACGTGGGTATTTTACCTGTATAAATATTTTTTCAAATGAATGGAAAAAAGGCAGCCGTGAGAGAAACCACCAAAACCATGTAAGCATTGTGATCACCAAGGAAAAGTTGCCTCGTTGCAAAGCTAGTTAGGCTTTCATTCTTGGTGAATGCGCGTGTGGTCTTGGGAGTGTTCATAAGAGAGATTGAGAGAGTGAGAGGTAGAAGAATGCAGCTTCAACAGTGCTTGGAGCTCCCTTGAGGCCTTGAGATCCATCGACGGACGAGGCACGAGGCGGGACCTATGCAGGTTAGCCTGGTTCATGGTTGTGCTGACGCCGTCTATCTGGGCTATCCATAGTATACTGTCGGTACAGTCGAGAGGAGAGAGGACCAGGCAGGCCACGTGGGTATTCATACTTGTGTACTATACCAGTACAGTCGTATTAGTTGCTTACTAAGTTGCACTAGCTAGCAGGCCGCTTCGTGACCACATAGGCAGACAGGCACACAGGGTCGTCGTTTACGTACGGCCAGCGATCAAATAATTGCTCTCGCGTACTGTATGTGCGAACCCTTCGCACCGATCTGCCCGTTCGATCGACGGGGCCATCCACCGGGGTGAGGATCGATCCGACGAGACGAGCTAGCTCTGAGCTCCGACGAATGGGCCTCTGAGGCGCAGCCGGCCCCGAGCTCCGACACGAGCACGCCGCGGCCGGCGCACAGGCCGAGAGGCATCAGACGCGACCTACCCCGGCCGGCCGCGCGCGGGAAGCTGGGGCTTGAATGCGGCGGTCTACTCGATCGTAGGCAGTATACGTCGTACTAGTAGTACTGTTGCCCGGCCGTGCCCACGACGCGTACGTACGCCGCCCGTGTTCCACGCGCCGCGCACATGGCCCGTACGTCGTCATACGCCTCTACGCCGCGCGCTACACCGACTGTTCAACGGCAAAGCTGCTGAACCCCCATCGATCGAGCTGTTGCGATCAGGTGAACTGTAGTCCTTGATATCCAAGGACCAACCCAAAATCTGTACGTACTGATATATCCTGGTTTTACTTGGATCATCGGCCTCTCGATCGAAAGCATGTGGCTCGGCGGAGATCCGGGGCTGCATGCTATATCTTCTCCCTCCGGTCTTGGTCAGTTCTGATGCTCGCTGGTTCGGTTCGTCGGGGCGTCGCCTTCGATGCAGGCTGCCATGCATGGAACCACGCGCGGCGCACGCACTCCATCGCGGCCGGCCACACACACCACGCCATCTCTAGCTATCCGATACGCTTTATTGGTTGCTCCACTCCACTCCTGCGTTCACCTCTGTCTCTCTGCTAGTACCTCCCATCAGCACATAACAGTCCAGACGATCCCGATAAATAGACACTCCATCGGGGTCTTTGTTCTTATGTTTTCAGTGCGGCTTTCTTTGCATTGTGTTGTCACATATGTGTTAAGAGTTGGGTTGTGCCGAGTAGAGAGGGTTTGCTAGTCTACCAAGAGATGTTTTGGGAGTAGTCCGCTTGTGAGTGTGTTGTGACGGTTTTCGCCCGGTTTTTCATTAATTAACTGGACAATTTTCTTCTTGTTAATTAATAGATTGAGGCAACGCTTTTGCCTCCATTTCAAAAAAAAAATATAGACACGAATAGTTCGTCGTAACTAGAGTTCCCGAACTAATTATCACACTCCTTAATTGTTGATGATTAGGCACAATTTTTATAATTAATTTCATAATATTAAACATGACAACAACAATAACTACCACATATGACTCGAACATACTAAATGTACTAAACAATAAGATAAACGGAAACAAGTTGCAACTAAATGTATGTACTTGTAAAACATGATGAATAACCAAACAGGAGCACGTCACACGTACCGTTCGCTTACAGATGTAGTCGCAACAGTAACGTTGTTGATGACAACATTGGAGAAGACTGATCGAAACAGACGGCGATGAAGACGGCGCTAGGCAGCACCGCCTGACTTGGATGGAAGACGACCCGTGATGAAGAACTCGAGCAGTCGCGCAGAGCGCTTCCCAAAAACCTAATTCGCCCTCTCCCCGTAGAGGATCACAAAGGTGAGTGGTTTCGAAGACCTGCTCTCCCGCTCGCCGGTCTACGTCGGCGCTTGGGATGAGATAGACTACGGTGGCGACATAAGTAGAGAGAGGCAAACCTATATTGGTTTGAGGTTATGTGCGGCAGTAGTTGGGCAAAAGTTTATATAGGTGGAGCTAAGGAAAACCCTAGCAAGATGGGCAATGCCCACGTCGCACGCTCGAGTCAGTTACAACAGCTCACGATCTGGGAGCGATCCAAATCGACTAGCTATGACGCGTTCGTCAAAGACTAGGTCAAACGTTCGATTTTCCTGTGCTTCAAAAAAGATAAGCTCGGCTCCGAAGCTCAATTCCACGGAGCGCGCACGCGCGACAGACGTGTCGAGTCGAGACGAGCGAGGAGGAGGAGCTTGCGTGTCGCACTCCTCTTCTTACTCACTTACCAAGTGATGCAGTACTCCACCTCATATGTTGGTCTACATCCTTCCGAACTTTTCATATGGGATTAAACTTAGCTTCCACCTCTTGCGTTTATACAGCTAAAAACTTAGTTACATAGGCTCACACACATGAGTTTTTAGAAATCTAGAAATTTCTAAAATCTAATATGGACCAACAGGAAAAAAATCCAATATTTCAACATTAACTAACTAGCTCCAAGCCACTTGGACCATGTTTGCGGTGTTCTTCATCGACCTATTTCTCTCCCCTGCAGTACTATTCAATTCGTAGCTGTTTGAGAGAGATACGCGTACCAAAGCGTAAGCTGGCGCCACTACAGCGTCGCCATCCAAAGGATCCTCGCACCAGACACCGGCCTGCAGCCACGCGGGATCAGTGTATCTCGATCACACGTACATATTTCTTGTCTGCTTTGCTTAATCTGGTCGTAAGGATAAAGCTAAGCGTGCACTGTGCAAGCGTTTTTCTTCTCTGTTTCAGCGGTCCGGCAGGCCCAGCATAACTAGCCGCCAGCGGGCGATTTCAGCACGCACATAGGTACTTCTTCCGTTCCATAATGAGTGTCGATGATTTAGTACAACGACACTTAATATGTATCAGATGGAGTATACTACTAGTATATATTGTATACTTTCCGATAAGTCCCACCAACTTATTAATAATTATCGATAGCAGCATATGGAGTCCCAAAAATACTATCAATTGTAAATAGGTATTTAGACCACCTAACGACGACTACAAGCACTCGTGTGAGCTAAAGACGCACCACCGTCCTTGCCCCTCCATCGCCGGAGCCAGAAAAAGCTTGTCGTAGTGTAGTTTAGGTCGTCGTGCAAAGGATCCAAAGAACCAACACAATAGAGCAACTGTTATAAAAGCGATAGGCAATAACAAAGAACGAAAAAGAAATCACAGCACGGAGACACAAGATTTTAACGTGGAAAACCCTCTCCAACAAAGAGAGGTAAAAACTACGGGCGCCAGCTAGCAAAAACTTCACTATATCGGGTGTGTGTTTACAAACGCCATGGGCTATCTTATGATGCGATAAACCCTAGCCGGAGGCTTACAAGGAGTATATATAGGCGGCAGCAACGATCCGTACCGCGGGGGGCTGTCGCCCCCCGCACCCCCCACAGGCGTCCCTGTCTTCGCTTCGGCCCAAGCCTCCCGGCGACGGGCCTCGCTTCGCTCCGTCGTTAGCCTTCTTATAGATTTTGGATCAACATACAACAGCAACAATCATCAACCATAGATTTTAAGATGAAACCACACCAACTAACATAGAAACCGACTGAATCCTAACAGATCCACTAGACACACAACTCCACATGCCCTTCGACTAAGGATAGTTCAGAGAGGACCTTATTCTGACTTCAAGATATTGTCGCCGCCTCCCCATTCCGACACATAAAAAAAATCTAAATCTAGCCTCCTTCCCTTTCTCCTCATTGCTCCCATTATACTTTACAGCTCCTGCATGATAAATGTATATATTGTGAATTTGGTTGTCCTTCTTCCAGATACCAAAAGTGGTGTTGGAAATGCTTGTTTATTTCGGGTCTATAATGTATTGGAAAAATGATAGCTTAAATTAACACTTGACCGGATGAAAGTTTATGGAGACTTAAAATCTAGAGATAAAAAACGCCGCTAACCTAAGTAAATGGTAAATTTAACTTTGTAACGTGGATGTGGATGTGGTGTCATCTATTGATTAACAAATATACGTTCTTCAAGGATCTCTCTTAGGCTCAGTGAAACCCATATGATTCTCTTTTTATTGGTTTAATGCGAGTGAATCAATTTTTTTTCCATTTTTAGCGATATTAGCACATTTAGCTTTTTACCTTAGAAAATATCGAAGCATAGAGAGCGATCTAGGATTTTACCAACATTGTTTGAGTGCAAATTTTTTGTTGGACCTTTGGTATCATGCATGGGTTGTTTTACCTTCTGGTCTCCTTACCCAGCTTACAAGTGTTGTTGCCAAGTGACCAATAAATGCACTCGACAAACGCCGGGGCAATCGGCAACTACGCGAATTTTGGTAGTGTCTAGTACCATGGATCTGTTTTACATTCACATTTCTTCAGTAGTTTTGTGTCCCTCTTGTTACATAGAGACAAGGTGTGAACTCTTGATATTTGTAACGGCTAGGTGTGATGTTTCGAGTCACTGAAGTTTTGAGTCACCAAGGACCTCAATGTATTTTTTTAGGTGCTTTGAAATTGTTTGTGAACTTTTGTAATAGAACCGGTTTTTTCTATTAAAAAAGAGCCAATAAGTTAATTCCCTTATGAAAAAAATCTGCATTAAGGGATAATGTTGTGTTACTATATCTGAATACACAAATGGTGCGAATTAATCATTAGGGGGCGTCTGGAGGGTCAGGTGACTGATCTCTAACTATAGATAAGTCGTCTTCCTCCTCCAGCCCCTTGCCTCCAACTCCGGTGAGCATCCACACCCTAAACTGTAAGACCTGCCCCGACCTTCCTCTAAACATTTCCTAACTCCGGTGAACGAACTCCGGCGAGCCCCGCACCCTAAACCCTAAGACCCCAGCACCTGAAACCCTAAGTACCTTATGCCACCAAAGAAGTGCCCATTTGGTCATGGGCGGGCACAAAGCTATTCATGGGTATTCAGCTGAATACCCATTATTTTTGGTAGAAAATATCACCACGTATTCAACCCACCTAGATCAGCAAATCTATATGTCCCACTCGCTCAAATCATCTTCACTGAACATTCTACCCAACAGCAACAACTTATATTCTCACCATTTTAACTGGAATTTATGTTGTCCCGTAGTGGGGTCAGTCTTCTAGGCTCTAACGACCGGTAGGGGCAGCAATGTGATCGCTTTGCTTTTGTTTTGAATAACCATTGCCAGTTGTTCTGTGCCCGCCCATGCATCTGGTGCATGTGATGTTCTGGTCTAATTTCCGAGTTAAGTGTCTTGGAATATGCTTTGCCAAATAAATCAATGCCTGGTCTAAAAATTTTTGAGTATGTGAGAGCAGCCGATTGCTATCCTAATATTTATATTGCTTATCGGAGCCTATGACTGTGTCATCAGCTGAAAGGAGCTTTTCAAAGTTGAAACCGTTGAAGAACCATCTGAGGTCTACAATATCGCAAGAGAGGTTAAATGGTTTGGCTACTATATGCATCGAGAAAAAATTATTAAATGAGATTGATATGGAGACCATCATCAATGCTTCGCATCTAGAAGTGTGAGAAGAAATTTATGAGGTAATATGTTCACGTATTTGATATGAATATTGCAATAAGAGATACTACAAAATTTTATTACTAGCATGTATTGATTATATTATTTAAAAGTTCAATGATGAGGCCCAAAATTTTAGTTTCGTCCCAGACCCTGAAATCTTAGGATCGGGGCCTGCCACTATACTGTCGGTACACTCGAGAGGACAGAGGACCAGGCCAGGAGGGTATTCCTACCTGTGTACTATAGATGGGATTTGGTTAACCATTTATTTTTTGGATTCGAACCTAAATAACCATTTTATGTAAATGGATGATACAGGTTAACCATTAGTTTATTTAGGTTTAAATGGTTAACCGTTGGTTATTTAGGGTCGAACCACTTTTAACTTATGTAATGCTAAGCTACCACAACTAGTTAGAATATGAGAATATATTAGAGAATATGTGTCGCATAGCTCTATGGCTCAAAGATTCAGTTAAAAAATATGCCACGATCTTTTGTCTGAAATCAAAATTTCACATTCAGGTGACAATATATATCTGTTTTTTTTGCACGGGACAATATATATTCATGAATCAGCAATAAAATAGTCAACAAGTTTAAGAACATACAAGCAATCCCATGATACAACATCTGTTGTCAAGAGAATAGCAGGTAGCTATCGATTTGTCTATTTGTATGCATCAATTAACCTTCCTTAATATCAGTCTTGAGCATGGCATTTGTACATCGTTGTTCCCACGGTAAAATATGCATCCTTGGATAATTTTTTCCATTTGATCTAAGTGCTCATCCCGAGTTCACAACTCCGCTAATTAGAGATGTACAGAAGAAAAAAGGCCCTTGACCTGAGGTGGTCGGGAAGGACCGCCTGAGAAGCTCTGCACATTCAACGGAGAGGGTTGCAGGCACCGGTGCGGTGCAAGGTCAGGTTGGAGGGCGTGAGCGTCAAGGTAGGAGAAGGGACGGAGGAGCACCTTGCCGCTGGACGAGGGGTGTCGTCACCGCCGCCTGCCGTTGAAGTCGCGGTTGGGAGGACGCCGACGAGTCATCCCATCCCAAGCAGGACTGATCCCAACGGAAGATGGAGTTGGTACATCAGCTGATGGACGGACAGCGGACCCGAGGCCGGAGATGGGGAAGGCGAGCGCGCGGACGGGCGGCTCGTCGGTGGTCGTCTGCGGGGCTCCGGATCGAGGCGCATGGGCGGGCAGCTCGTCGTTGGTCGTCGGCGGGGATCCGGATCGAGGGGCGAGGGCGGGCGGCGCTGGGTGTCGATAGCGGTACGGGAAACCGTTGGTTGACTTGGATCGAACCAAAAGAACCTAGTTAGTTTCTAGGATAACCATTTGGCCCATTGGGCTCTTTTTTAGGTTAGGTTAACCTAACCATTGGTTAAACGGGAACCAAGTCTCAATTTTACTGTGTACTATACCAGTACAGTCGTATTAGTTGCATACTCGCACTAGCAGACCGCTTCGTGACCACATAGACAGACAGGCACAGGGTCGTTTACGTACGGCCAGCGATCAATAATTGCTCTCGCCTATGTGTGAACCCTTTGCACCGATCTAACGGCGCGATCGATGAGGATCGATCCGACGACGAGCTAGCTCTGAGCTCTCCCTGGATAACGTCCGACGAATGGGCACAGGGCGAGAGGGAGACGCGACCTACCCCGGCCGTGCGCGGGAAGCTGGGGCTTGAATGCGGCGGTCTACTCGTAGCCAGTATACGTCGTACTAGTACTAGTACTGTTGCCTGTACGTACGCCGCCCGTGTTCCACACCGCGCGCACATGCCCCGCGCGATACGCCGCTACATCGACTGTTCAACGGCAAGCTGCTGAACCCCCATCGAGCTGTTGCGATCAGGTGAACTGTAGACAGACCCCCCGGAGTCCGGTGGTGTATTATCTAGCTAGCAGACTAGCACGTACTGATATATCCTGGTTTTACTTCGATCATCGGCCTCTCGATCGAAAGCATGTGGCTCGGCGGATATCCGGGGCTGTCCCTCCGGTCTTGGTCAGTTCGCTAGCCGCCGCATGTCCTGCTTCGGTTCGTCCGGGCGTCGCCGTCGCTGCAGGCTGCCATGCATGCAACCACGCGCACGCACTCCATCGCGCGCAGGCCACACACACACCACGCCATCTCGACAATTTTGATAAAAATAACCTAATTTTTAAAGTTTAACACCGAATAACCTACCGGCGAATGTATTTCACAAAATAATTTTTTTTAACGTCTTATGCCGAAGCTCTAAGCAAAATAGCATGACGCCGTCAGTAAGGATGTCAAGCAATACGTAGCGCCTTTGTTCAAGGCACCAAGAATTGATCAGCGTGGCGGCTCCGGGTAGAAAAAAAAGCATGACGCCTTGGTCAACGGCGCCGTACCCCCTAGCTTGGCGCCATTGACCAAGGCTCCATGCTTTTTTTTTCATTTTTTAATCTAGCAGCGGAGATAATATGTTGCCGGCATTTTTTGCAACTATTTTTTCTTGGAGCGATTTTTGAATTTTTAAATTCTCCTAGCATTTGTTCATTTTGTATCCAATTATTTGCAACTTTTATTTTACAAATATTTGATAAGTGCTTTTTGAACACCCCTAAGAGGCTTTAAGAAAATAAGATGTTCATGCCTTAACTGTTTCTCGGAAAACTTATAAAAATTGTGCTCCCTTAAGTAAGGACTTTCTTAAACCTTACCTTTGGTATGATCATTATTTAGAGCTTGTTCAACACTTGATTCTTTGAGTGTTTGCTTGTGTTGACTTTTTTGACTATATTTGATGAGTTGACTTTGTGCTACTCTATTTTACTTTGATTGAGCTGACTTTGTCTGACTTATGTGTAGCTATGATTATAAGTGGAAATATGGCCCAACCTATCTAAAGCATATCTTATTATATTATGGTTAGTGAGGATTTGCTTAGAAACTATTTTCTACCTTTTTCCACCAAATAAAATCCCGTTTCCAAAGAGCTTGGCCTCTTTATTCTCTGTATCCAAATGATCTACAAATAAATATCAAAACCGTTAACCATTTAATTCATTTCTCAACTCTGAACTTTTTTCAAAGAGCTTAGCATCTTTATTCTCTGTATTCATACTTCTTATTGGTTGCTCCACTCGACTCCCCTCTGGTCTCTCTGCCAGTAGCTCTCATCACCACATAACAGTCCAGACGATTTCTGAAAAATTGTGTTATGCGGTGGTGCCTAAACCGGCCCTATAGGTGTTTATTTATATTGGACATATTACAACTTTTCTTGGAGCACAAGGTCTTGTACATCAAACATGAGTCTTACTCTATACAACACAATACAAAAACTATGTTTAACACTCCTCCTCAATCATAACTTATCTACGTTAAGATTGCGTTTGAATGCTTCTAGTTTACTAGTAGAGAGTGCTTTAGTGAAGCCATCTGCTTGTTGATCTCCTGTAGGTATAAACCGAATGTCCAATAGTTTCTGGGCTACTCTCTCACAAACAAAGTGATAATCAACTTCAATATGTTTAGTCCTTGCATGAAACACATGATTAGCTGAGAGATACGTAGCTCCAATATTATCAGACCACAAACATGCTGCTCTTGGCTGAGGCACGCCTAATTCTTTTAACAGGGTCTGTAACCAAATTACTTCAGCTGTAGCATTTGCCAATGCCTTGTACTCTGCCTTTGTACTTGACCGAAACACCGTAGGTTGTTTTCTCGCACTCCACGAGATTAAATTTTACCCAAAGCACAGAGCAAAACCACCTGTAGATCTCCTGTCATCTGGACATCCAGCCTAGTCAGCATCAGAGAATGCACTGATCAAAACGTAGTTGCATCTACTGAATCGCAACCCTACCGAAACTGTTCCTCAAAGATATCGTGAAATACACTTAACCGATATCCAATAAACTGTTGTTGGAGCATGTAAAAACTGACATACCTTGTTAACAGAAAAAGATATATATGGTCTAGTCAAGGTAATATATTGCAGCGCACCAACTATGCTCCTGTAACGAGTAGAGTCTTAACTACTCAAAAGATCTCCATCTTCCTTAGATAGTTTTTCTGATGTAGATAACGGTGTATCAACCGTAGAACACTTAGTCATATTCACACGTGCAAGTAGATCATTGGCATAACTTTCCTCAGAGAGAAGAATACCATTGGAGACCTTTTTAACTTCTATTCCCAAGAAGTAACTTAACTCGCCTAAGTCTTTGAGAGCAAAGGCCATGCCAAGATCATGTAAAAGAGCATCAACAGCTACATTGGAGGAACTTGCTACAACAATATCATCCACATAAATAAGCATATAAATGGTTACTCCCCCTTTGTTGTAGAAGAACAACAAAGTATCAGCCTGAGATGCAGTGAAACCAAGTTGTTGAAGCTTAGAACTAAGATGAGCATACCAAGCACGAGGAGCCTGCTTCAATCCATAAAGAGCTTTATCAAGCTTGCAAATATAGTCTGGTCGAGAATCATCAACAAACCCAGGAAGTTGCCGCACATCCACTTCTTCTTCCAGAACACCATGTAAGAACACGTTCTTCACATCAAGTTGCCTGAGCTTCCAATTGCGAGAAATAGCCAAAGACAAGACTAAACATATAGTAGCAGATTTCACGACAGGACTAAATGTAGCCTCATAATCAATACCATATTGTTGCTTAAAACCTTTAGCAACCAATCATGCTTTGTATCTGTCAAAAGTACCATCGGCCTTGCGTTTAACTTTGTAAACCCACTTACAGTCAATCACATTCCATCCACGATCAGCAGGAACAAGATGCCAAGTAGCATTATGATGAAGAGCAGAGATTTCCTCACCCATAGAAGTTTTCCAACAAGGATCCCCAAGAGCTTCCTGAATATTTTCTGGTTCTCCAATTGACGAGGGTTAACTCGACAAATGTCCAATATGAAGGACTTAGGATCGGGGGAGTAGGGCGTCGGATGAACTCAAAGGTAAAATCCGTCAAACAAGGTGTGTATCGAAAGTAAACGTAAGAATAAACTTGGCTTGCTTTCAATCTGCCCCTTACCGTCCTCTCCTGGCCCCTATATATAGGTGGCCAGGTCTCAAGGATCGGAAGGGGTCCAACATAGATTACAATATCGGCATACGACATGAACTCATATTTCGACTAGCATTACAATTGGGCCTAGCTTAATGGGCCTCAGGGGTACTTAACTGACGGGCTCTGTTATCTATACCCTTGTCACCAGACGAACAGAAATTAGCAAAGTGAAGCTTATCATACCGTATATGACCATCGGTAATGATTTTAGGCTGAACAATGCCATCTTGTAGGCGAGTCCGAGGACGCTCAAGAGTAGGAGCTGCAGCTGCAGGAATCAGCACAGAAGATCTAGACTGCACAGAATGAGGGTTGTCGGCCACAGGGGAGGAAGCTGCCTCCACACCCGATCTAGAATCCGGGTGTAAGTGACGAGACACCACTGGGCCCGGCACCAGGGAATCCCGCAGGAGACAGTACGATCACGGGCCTGCGACCACGTGCAGGAGGCGACGCAGACGAAACACGCCCGGCCACGTCGCGAAAAGCGACAGCAGACGGGGAAACAAGATCTGCTCCGGGATCACCACGCGGGGGCCGATTCGAGGCAGATCAGGTTGTTGATCCGGAGGAGGATTTGTCTGGATTGTCGCCAATACTCCCGCCAGAATTAGTTGTAGATGGAAAAAGGTCTGATTCCTGCGCAAAGGACTTACCAGCTATATAGTTAGGAGGATTAGCATCAACATTAGCTCGTTCATTAGTACCCCCAAGCAAATGGGAAAAATTGGATGGAAGAAGCGAGATTTCAGCACATAATTGAGCGTCGGCATTTGGGTGGAGAGTGGCAAAAGGGAAAACAGTCACATCAAAGACAACATCACGAGACGCCAAGAAAAGCACATTGCTTGGAACAGAACTGAAGTTTATGAGAATTATATGGGCGAAATTAGGCCAACAAGCACACCCAAAAATATGAAGGATAGAATAATCAGCCTTCTTTTGAAAAAGATGCTCAATGGGGGTTTGATTGTCGATAACACGACTAGGAAGATGATTGATAAAAAAACCGCCGTTTGAAATGCTTCATCCCAAAACTTTAGGGGCATCAAAGCATGAGCTAAAAGAGACAAGCCAACCTCAACAATATGGCGATGCTTACATTCAGCTGATCCATTCTGCTGATGAGCATGGGGACATGAGATGTGGTGAGAAATACCCACACGTTGGAAAAAGGTGTTGAGCTTATGATACTCACCACCCCAGTCACATTGAACAACCAAACTCTTTTTGTCAAATAGTCGTTCAACATGATGTTGAAAGTCATGAATTTTTTGAAACACATCAGATTTGCGTTTGATCATATATATCCAAGTGAACTTGCTATAAAAATCAATAAAACTGACATAGTATTTATTTCTTCCAACAGAAAGGGTAGCAGGACCCCCAAACATCAGAAAACACAAATTCTAAAGGAGAAGTGGACACACTAGTAGATGTAGGATAGGGTAACTGATGACTCTTAGCTTTTTGACAAGCATCACAAACTAACTCTTTATTAGACTCACTAAACAAAATCTCATTATCCTAGAGAATTTTCTGATACAACTATGGAAGAAGGATACCCAAGACGCCTATGCCAATGCGATGAAGACTGCACACCAAGGACTTGCTTTTGCGTTGGCTGTGGAGAAGATGGCATTGGATAGAGACCCCCCACGCATCTGCCTTAAAGAAGAATTTTCCTCGTGTCCTGGTCCTTGATAGAGAAAAAGTTAGGCCAATATTCAAGGAAAGCATTATTATCTTTTGCAAGTCGGTGAACAGAAAGAGGACTTTTGGTGGCATCGGGAACATGAAGAATATTGTTTAGTTGAAAATTATGTTTGGGAGTATAATATAACGAGTGTCCAATGTGACGAATATCCATACCTTTCCCATTAGGTCCATGAATTTGTTCTTGGCCATTGTACTGCTTTCTCATAGTCAACCTGTCCAGCTTGCCTGTAATGTGATCAGTAGGGTCTGTATTTGTGTACCAAATTGGATCTATACCATATGCACCTGAAGCAAAATTCACAGAGCGTTCTGGACCTGGGCCACGGAAATTCTTCTTGAACCTTTGCCAGCAGCGAAACGCTGGATGTCCTATTTTCCCACAAAGTTGGCATGTGATATCAGGACGTCCACGGTCATCGATACGTTCACCACCACCATGGCGTTGCTGGTAACCACCCCTTGGTTGATAGCTGCCATTTTTTTGAAACCTTTTCCTGTGGGGGAATCCCCCACAGCCCCACTTTATTAGACAAAGAGAATTACAGAGTTATTTACAAATATGTACAACAAACTGTACATAAAATTAAGGCAAACTAGCTAGTCAAGAAGATAAAAGGATTTCCAACATGGATGAAAGAGGATTTCCAACATGAATGAAAAATGATTTACACATAATCTTTTTTCACTCTATGCATAAGCAGAGAGACCTCATGAATGAAAGAGGATTTCCAACATCTAAAAGTTGGCCTGATATTCTTGAAAATCCACCCATTCCTTTGATTCCATATACACCAACAAGAGATGATCACAATCTAAAAAAACAAGGACCATTGAAAGATTTCTTAGCAGCCATGAGGGATGAGACAGTATCTCTAGGATTCCATGGAATTTGCAGATAATTCCAAACTCTCGTGCTAAACATGAAGTTAAAAAACAGATGCCTCCAGTCCTCCATCACATTAGCATGGCATAACACACAATCATTATTTCCAGCTACCTTCCAGTGCCTTCTAAGTAGCATATCCTTGGTGTTAATTCTGTCATGCAGTGCAGCCAAGCAAAGAACTTGTGCTTAGATATACATTTACTCTTCTAGATAGCACAAGAAGGATGATGAGTATCCAGATGGCTGAAATGGTGCCTATAGACAATGCTAGGCTTGAAATTCCCCTTTCCTATATTGAATACCCAAGAATCATTGGTATCATGCTGAAGCTGAAAACTATCTAGTATTCCCTAGAGTATAATTAATTCTTCATGGGCTTCAATCGAGAGGGGTAGATGAAAATTACGCAGAGGAGAAGCAGAACCCATAAAATGCTTAATTGATTGTAGCTTATCCTTGGCAAAGGAAAATAGTCTATCAAACTGATTCGCAAGGACCTAATCTTTCCAAAGATCTGACCAAAAAAGGACAGAAGACTCATTTCCCACTTCACATTTAGTCAGTACCCTGTACTGATCAGATAACTTCATAATGTTCTTCCACCAGAAAGACCTAGAAAAGGTAACAACATGAGGGACTACATCATAGTAGTAAGAATCCCAAATCAGCTGGACCCAAGGGGTGCTATCATGATTATAAAATTTATGCAAGTGCTTGAGCAAAAGAGTAGTGTTCTGGATAGAAAGTTTCAAGATACCCAGACCACCTTTGTTTTTTGTCTTGCAAATCATATCCCATGCAGGAAGAGCCTGAACTTTATTCTTGTCTTTCTTCCTCCAAAGGCAGTGCCTCCTTGCTCTGTCAATTACATCTAGAATTCCAACTGGAAGATTTAAAGATAACATGAAATGTGTTGGCAGAGAGGACAGAACAAAATTAACAAGCACCAATCTGTCACCATATGAAAGAAATGAGGATGTAGCAGAGAGTATTCTTTCAATCCTATCAATCAAAGGTGATAAATCTTTGATAGTAGGTTTAGTTGTCCCCATAGGCAGGCCCAAATAGGTGAAAGGCATAGCTCCAAGATGACATTGGAAAGCCTGAGAAAGTAACATTGCTTTGTCATGAGGCACATTGATTGGAATCATAGAGGACTTGTGATAATTAACCTTTAAGCCAGTAAAGGATGCATAATGATTCAGAAGGCTTTTGAAAACCATCAGCTGAGAGACATTGGCATGGAGGACAATAATTATATCATCGGCATACTGGATTATAGGAAAATCCTCTCCCACAGGAATTAGCCTAGTGAGTAAACTATGTTGAAAAGAAAAATTTACCAAAGATTGGAGCAGGTCAGCACCTTGAACAAATAAAAGTGGTGACAAGGGATCACCTTGCCTAACTCCTCTCTTGTAGTGAAAGGATTTGCCAGGAACCCCATTCAGAAGAACACTATAGGAGCCAGAAGATGACACTTTTTCACCCATGAGATAAAAAAATTAGGGAAACCCTTAGCTCTCATAATTGCCAGAAGAGCCCCATGGTCCAAAGTATCAAAAGCCTTCTCAAAATCACTCTTGAGAACCCCAATTTCTTTTTAGATTGTTGACACTGATATAGATATTCAAACGACTAGGCAAGACAGTCTTGGATGGTTCTATCTTTTATAAATCCATATTGATTTGCATTATTTGTCCTTGAAATAATAGCCTGCATTCTATTGGCAGCCAATTTGGTGAGAAATTTTAGGCTAGTATTTGTCAAAGAAATGGGTCTAAACTCATTTATGAATTCAGGAAATTATTCTTTGGGACAAGAGTGATGAAAGACCCATTAATACTCTAAAGAGAAACTTGCCCAAGATGAAAATATTGACAAAGATTGATGAAATCCTCCTTAATAATATGCCAACATTTTTTTAGGAACAAGCCATTGAAACCATCAGGACCACGGGCTCTGTCTGGTTTCATATGTTTAACAATGTTGGAAATTTCTTCCATAGAGAAAGGTTCCACCTAAAGAATCCAGATCTGCAATAGGATTTAGAACATTCTACAACTGAAAAGGAGAATTTGGAGGAATGGATACTCCCATCCTATTCTTGAAAATGTGACAAAAGGCATTCGCTTTTTCATGATGTTCAGTTAGAATAGAGCCATCCTCATCTTTAATGGAAGCAATAGAATTATGCCTATATCTTTCAGTTGCCTTAGGATGGAATTTTTATTTATTTTCTCCACCCAATTTAATCCATCGAATTGTGCATCTTTTCTTGCAGTAGTCAGACTGAATATGAAGAAGACTTTTTAGATGGACTTTGACTATGTTTCTGAAGTTGAACTCAGGTACACTGAGAACCCTTTCATCTTCCAACTGATCTAGAAGGAAAATCACTCTATTACACTTCTCAATGAGTAATTTAATATGAGAAAGATTCTTCCCCCATTTTTTCAAAGCATGTCTCAGATTCTTGAGTTTGGCATAAATGATATTAGCAGATGACTTGGCTCAAGGCTGACTCCAAATGCTCTTCACAAGATCAAAGAAACCAGGCCGTTTCACCCAATGGTTTTCAAATCTGAAAATATTAGCTTTTGGAATTTTGGTGGAAATACTATCTACACATGGAGTATGATTAGAAGTGGATTTTCCCAGAGGGTGTACCATAGTATTGGGATAAGACAAAGTCCACTGATAAGAAGTGAAGAACCAGTCAAGTTGCTCCAAAAGAGGCTGGGTTTGCATATTGGACCATGTAAAGGCTCCCCCCTTTAGAGGCAATTCCACTAAACCCAAGTAGCTGATGATCTCATTGACTAGGAAAATATCATGCATATTTGCACTAGGTTTATTCTTATTTTCAGGGGATCTTGATGGCGCGGTGATGATGGTGCCAGAAAACTTGTTGGCGTGTAGTTGATGAAGTAAATAACCGGCCAGTTCAAAACCCCAAGAGAAGGTTTGATGAATATAGCAGCAAGTTTTCCCTCAGATATGAAACCAAGGTTATCAATCCAGTAGGAAAAGGCCAAACGACTGAAGGTGATGCCCACTAGCTGCGTGACACTCCAATAAGGGCGCCATTAACGATAACTTGTTAGCGCGTCTTCAACCAGTAGCAACGTGGAACCTGCACACAACACAACCAAATACTTCGTTCCCAACTTACGATGAGGTTGTCAATCTCACCGGTTTGCTTGAAACAAAGGAATGAGCGTATCGAGTGGAAATCAATAGTAGTATGCGAGTAAAGTAAACAGTGCGAGTAAAGTAAACAGGTGATAGCAATATAAAGGAAATAGGACCAGGGTCCACAGTTCAGTAGTGGTGTCTCTCCATAAGATAAAATAACAAATGCTGGGTAAACAAATTACAGTTGGGCAATTGATAGAATAAAGACAACGTGCATATGTCGAGAGGATCACTATGAGATTTACTCTGGGCATTACAACAAGATACATAGACCGCCATCCAACTGCATCTATGACTAATAATCCACTTGTGGCAAATCAATCCAAGAATTCCATAAGTATTAAGTTGCGAACAACATATAACTACATTAAACAAAGTGTGTAATGTAAACAAAGCATATGCCCTTGAGCATATGAATGTTGTTTTCCCCCTAGTAGCAAGATCACATCTACAACCTTAGAGGTTTCTATCACTCCCCCAGATTAAATAGAGGCATGAACCCACTATCGAGCATAAATACCCCCTCTTGGAGTCACTAGCAACTACTCGGCCAAGATAGCTACTAACAACGGAGAGCATGCAAGATCATAAACAATATAGCGGTAATGTAAGATAATATTCAGCAGATCAACTCAATCATAACACCAATATTCATCGGATCCCAAGAAACACAACATGTAGAATTACATAACGGCGATCTCGATCATGTAAGGCAGCTCACGAGATCTAAACATGAAGCACATGGTGGAGAAGACAACCAACTAGCTACTGCTATGGACCCATAGTCCAAGGTAGACTACTCACTCATCGCGCCGGAGGCAAGCATGGCAATGAAGAAGACCTCTGGTGGCGATTCCCCTCTCTGGCAGGGTGCCGAGAAGAGCTTCTGGACCCTCCCGATTTCGGGTTGATGGCGGCGGCGGATCACGATGTATTCTGGAAAAGTGATCGGGTCTTTAGGTTTTTCCCGTCGGGGGGTCTTTATAGGCGAACGGGCGTCGTCAGAAGTGGTCCTGGTGGGGCTCACCATAGGGCAGCGTGGGCCAGCCCTAGGCCACGCCCCCTGGTGGTGTGGCCCACCAGTGGCTCCTCTCTGTCTCCTCTTCAGTTCTCTGGAAGCTCCGGTAAATTTCTAGACGTCTGGCTTTTGTTTCGTCCAATTCTGAGAATATTTCCTGTGTAACTTTTCTGAAACACAAAACAGCAGAAAACAGGGAACTGGCACTGTAGCATCTTGTTAATAGGTTAATTCCAGAAAATGCATAAAAATGCCACGAAGTGTAACGAAACACTAAGCAAATGGTATAAAAACAAGCATGGAGCATCAAAAATTAGAGATACGTTGGAGACGTATCAGCATCCCCAAGCTTAACTCCTGCTCGTCCTCGAGTAGGTAAGTGATAACAAAAGAAATAATTTTTGAGGTGACATGCACCTACACAATCTTGATCATCTATGTAAGCGTTGTGCGCTGGGATCAAAAGAACTTAAAACATGGGCATGAAAGATATAATCGTGATAGAAGAAACTTAGCAACCATGTTATAACATGAAAAAAAACACAAACGAAAGATCATGAAAATGAAACAATGAAAGTCAAACGTGTGTTCAAATCATATGGAAAAACATACAAATGGTTTTCAGCTTGTCCTTCATGAGAGAGCAAAACATAAATGCATAGGACACCTTCAAGTTTAAGAGGGCGACTAGATACAAATAATTTGAGAACAAGTGAAACCAACAATATGAATCAATCAATGAAAACTTTGGGACAATGCACATTATACTCAGAATGACAACTATGCTCTCTTAGACGGTGCATAAAGGTAGAAGGTGGAGACTCAATATAAAAGTAAAAGAGGCCCTTCGCGGAGGGAAGCAGTGATTGCAAGTTTTATAAACCTTCAAAAATTATGGTACTTACCGGCTTTGAGCTCTCATTGCCCCCATCATAAGCATCTTGAATGGTTAAAGTTAATGCGAGTACACTTATGCTGCATATGCTTGACAAATCATCAGTTGAAAACCTCGTATCCCGTGAAGTACAAATACCCAAACCTCATGCTACTTTACTTAGAGTCCCAAGCAAGCTCTTGTCATTGTAAGTATACACTTATCATCGAGAACCGCCAACAGGGTACCTCCGTGCCCGATGACATGGAACAAGCCCACATCAAAATGACAGGACAAACAGACAATGAACACCTCGGCATCTCTTTTATTTACCATTGGTATAGCTTTTTATTGTGAGATGCGTCGTCGAATGTGCACTATGGGCATGCTGTAAACTTCCACCATGAATTATGCATGGCTTAGATTAGTGGCCCAGGCGTTTTTCTAACACGTATACAAACTCCATGATCCCGCAAGATTCCCAATTCATTTCACACCGCGAGTATCCATAAACAAAAGATCACGATATCAACTCAAATAAAAAGATAGTGCAATGTTGAAAGCTTGCCCCATGACGGCATGGCTGGGCTAATTTCCAACTTACAACTTGCAAGCATAACAACTCAACATAAGAGAGCCACAATGTCAAAATTTTAAAATGAGAAAAGTAAAGTGTGCCATCCGGTTTGTGAGAGCTTTACTGACCAATTTTCGCATAACACCAAAAAGAGTTTAATTTGAAGGATAGATAAAAGCAAGTCAAATGTAATTTGGAATAGCAAATTGCTAATAGGTATGTATGGTGGACACAATTGCAAAATTGGTTTTTAGGAGTTGGATGCACGAGTAGAGCTCATACTCAGTACAAAATGAGGGCTAGCAAAAGACTGGGAGCGACCAACTAAGAGAGCAATAATGGCCACAATCATGCAGAGCGACAAAGCGACATTAAAAGAAGCATAAGATGGCATCAAAAGTCAAAAACTAAATGATCATAGAGGCAATGGCGACTTTGTATGAGTCTAACATGTGTGAGCATGTGCCAAGTCAACCCAAATAAAGCATCAAAGAAGAAAACCAAAATAATGCTTCCAAATAATTAAAAAATGCATAATTTTTTCAAAGGCTCATTAAGCAATCTCAGTCATTTGAGACAAGTCATGCTACAGAAAAACCACTAAGCATACTATCAAAAAGACATCAAGCATGACATGCAAAAGCCTAGGCCGCAGTCTACACAAGCTCCTTCTTGTACCACTTTTTTGCATAAAGCTTTTTCTCTTTTCCAACAGCATTCAAACTTTTTATAATCAACTCTTTTGATGAAAACCAACATGGACCAGAGGTCAAAATGCACCTTGATGAAAAGATATAACAAGATCTGAACACAAATCAAGGCGAAAAATGAAAGCTAAACGCAGTTCTAGAAAAAGAGAGCACTCGTTGAAACGATAAGAGTGAAAAACTGAGTGTTCTTGGCAAATGAAAAGCAAGGCAACTTCTTCAAAAGGAATTTGTTGGGGTCCAACCATTTATTGCAGCAAACAAAACTAAACAAAACTGAAAACTAAAACAACTGACGCTCCAAGAAAAATGCATAATGCATGAAGCAATATAAATATAGTGTCTTGAAAGGTGACGTGATTTTTGACGATGAAGAAGGGGTGCCTCGGGGGCATCCCCAAGCTTTGACGCTTGTACCTCTTGGATATTTCTTGGGGTGCATGGGCATCCCCAAGCTTGAGCTTTTGTCCATTCTTCAACCAATCTCATCATTTTGCAATCCCTACACTTGAAAACTTCCTTCATACAAAACTAAACACAAATCTATTAGCAATAGTAGTGTAAGTATAACATTGAATCAACCCTTTTTGCTTCAGGTTTCAACTCAAAACCACCACATATAAAGCATATACTACTGTAGCAACTTCCCCAAAAGTTCCGTGATCAAAAGAACTCAAAAAAGAAAGCAATAAGGCGGCAAACACAAATATTGGCAGAAATCTATCAAAACAGAACAGCTGACAAAGGTTGAATTTGAGAGGGTTTTCTATTGCTCAAATCAAAAAGTGTTCAACTAATGAAAGTTTGGATATAACCTGGGTCATATTCACAAGAAATAGCAGGCCCAAAAGATATACAGAGAATTTTCACGAATTTTTATGGTGCAGCACCGAAAACAGTTTCAGGACAGCAACATCCCCAAATCTTACCTCACTCAAATTAGAGGCTTCTCTTGGCACAAAAACGAAATAAAAAGGATAAGAAGAGGTCATTATAGTAGTAATAACTTCCAAGACTCAAATAAAAGAAAAATAACTGAAAGTAAAAGCATTGGGTTATCTCCCAAGAGTGCTTTTCTTTAACGCCTTTGAGATAGGCGCAGAAAGTGTGAATCAAGTAATATCAAGAGAATCATTAAGACCAACTGCAAAGTCTTTTCAACAATAAATTGAATTGTGTCCAAATGAGTTTTTGAAGATCCCTTATGATCACTTTTTGGTACACTACCTTCATCAAAAAGGTTTTCAGGAAAAATCCAACCAAAATTCTTTTCCAAAGCATCATGAATTCCTAAAAGTTTACAAGGTATTGGCACTCTAAAATCATTGGTTGTACCAACAACTTCAATAGGCGAGCCAAGCTTATTAAATTTCTTAAAAACTTCCCTGGCCTCAATGGCAACATCTCTAAATTCTATGTGCAAAGTTTCCAAGATAAAAGCTTTCTTTTCAGGATCCTCAATATCATGAAGCTTAAGAAACATGTATTGCATAAAAGGATTAAGGCTAGCAAACCTAGCTTCTAACATGTGAATTAAATAAGCAGAAGCAACTTCATAACTAGGATTAAGCTCAACCAAAGACTTTTCCTCAACATCTTTATGCATACTAATATGATTAAAGAACTCATCAATGTTACTTTTTCCAATAATTGAACCACTTCCTACTGAGAGGTCCTCCAAAACATACTTAGGGAATAACATAATGAACTAGAGTAAAGAAATAACAACTATAAAGGAAACTAATTTTTTTTGTGTTTTTGATAAAACAATGCAAGTAAAAATAAAGTAAAGCAAAACTTAAAATAAAGTAAAGGATGTGCGTGCGAAACTCCCCTTGCACAAGTCTTCTTTTTCCCAGGCAACGGCACCAGAAAACTTGTTGATGGCGCGATGATGATGGTGCCAGAAAACTTGTTGCCGTGTAGTTGATGAAGTAAATGACCGGCCAGTTGGAAACCCCAAGAGAAGGTTTGATGAATATAGCAGCAAGTTTTCCCTCAGTTATGAAACCAAGGTTATCAATCCAGTAGGAAAAAGCCAAACGACTCAAGGTGATGCCCACTAGTTGCGTGACACTCCAACAAGAGCGCCGTTAACGATAACTTGTTAGCGCGTCTTCAACCAGTAGCAACGTGGAACCTGCACACAACACAACCAAATACTTTGTTCCCAACTTACGATGAGGTTGTCAATCTCACCGGTTTGCTTGAAACAAAGGAATGAGCGTATCGAGTGGAAATCAATAGTAATATGCGAGTAAAGTAAACAGTGTGAGTAAAGTAAACAGGTGATAGCAATATAAAGGAAATAGGACTGGCATCCACCGTTCACTAGTGGTGTCTCTCCATAAGATAAAATAACGCATGCTGGGTAAACAAATTACAGTTGGGCAATTGATAGAATAAAGACAACGTGCATATGTCGAGAGGATCACTATGAGATTTACTCTGGGCATTACAACAAGATACATAGACCGCCATCCAACTGCATCTATGACTAATAATCCACTTGTGGCGAATCAATCCGAGAACTCCACAAGTATTAAGTTGCGAACAACAGATAACTGCATTAAGCAAAGTGTGTAATGTAAACAAAGCATATGCCCTTGAGCATATGAATATTGTTTTCCCCCTAGTAGCAACAACACATCTACAACCTTAGAGGTTTCTGTCACTCCCCCAGATTAAATAGAGGCATGAACCCACTATCGAGCATAAATACCCCCTCTTGGAGTCACTAGCAACTACTCGGCCAAGATAGCTACTAACAACGGAGAGCATGCAAGATCATAAACAATATAGAGGTAACGTAAGATAATATTCAGCAGATCAACTCAATCATAACACCAATATTCATCGGATCCCAACAAACACAACATGTAGAATTACATAACGGTGATCTCGATCATGTAAGGCAGCTCACGAGATCTAAACATGAAGCACATGGTGGAGAAGACAATGAACTAGCTACTGCTATGGACCCATAGTCCAAGGTAGACTACTCACTCATCGCGCCAGAGGCAAGCATGGCGATGAAGAAGACCTCCGGTGGTGATTCCCCTCTTCGACAGGGTGTCGGGAAGAGCTTCTGGACCCTCCCAATCTCGGGTCGACGGCGGCGGCGGATCACGATGTATTCTAGAAAAGTGATCGGGTCTTTAGATTTTTACCGTCGGGAGGTCTTTATAGGCGAAGGGGCGTCGTCAGAAGTGGTCCTGGTGGGGCTCACCACAGGGGGGCGCGGGCCAGCCCTAGGCCAAGCCCCTGGTGGTGTGGCCCACCAGTGGCTCCTCTCCATCTCCTCTTCGGTTCTTTGGAAGCTCCGGTAAATTTCTGGACGTCTGGCTTTTGTTTCGTCCAATTCCGAGAATATTTCCTGTGTAACTTTTCTGAAACACAAAAACAGCAGAAAACAAGGAACTGGCACTGTGGCATCTTGTTAATAGGTTAGTTCCGGAAAATGCATAAAAATGCCACGAAGTGTAATGAAACACTAAGCAAATGGTGTAAAAACAAGCATGGAGCATAAAAAATTATATATACGTTGGAGACGTATCAGATCTCATAAAATTAAAATCTCCCAGAATTAACCAATTATCATGTTGAGGAATATTAAGATCATGCAGCCACTGAACAAAAATATCTCTCTCAGGACCCGCACAAGGTCCATAGACATTAACCAAAGTCCAGATTTCATTGCTTTGCTTAGCAGAAAACTGGCAGATCTATGAATCTCCTATAATTTGCCTTCAAACACAGAGCTATACCAAAGCACAATGAGACCACCAGAGGCACCAAGAGAAGGAGAATATACAAAATGATCAAATCTCTTTGGGCAAAAGGATCTGATAAAGGAATGGTCAAAAGATTCACACTTGGTTTCCTGTAGACAAAATGATAGCATAGTTACTTTTATCTATTTTATTGAACACTACCAATCTCTTGTCCTTATCATTTGGCCCGCTGACATTCCAGTCCAACACTAACCAAGTTGGTGTACTATCCATGGAAACCCCATATACAAAAAAAATAAGGTGATCTGGATACCAGTCCACCCAAAACACACATAATAAAGCAAGCTCACATAGATATAATAGCACCATTATCTCACACATATAAGGTTCAACATGAAGTGATGAACAAATAAAGTCTGTGTGCTGCCAATAACATAGAAAGGAAGGACATCACCCATAAAAGGGTAAAATGCAACATGAGACTTAATCATTTAAGCAGTTGAGGGAGAAGTGCCAGATGGAGCAGCCATAAGCTTCTCCAGAGTCAGCTCATGATATGTCTCAAACGTATCTATAATTTTTGATGCTCCATGCTTGTTTATGCACCATTTGCTTTGTGTTTTGCTTACACTTTGTGGCGCTTTTATGCATTTTCTGGAACTAACCTATTAACGAGATGCCACAGTGCTAGTTCCCTGTTTTCTGCTGTTTTTGTGTTTCAGAAAAGTTACACAGGAAATATTCTCGGAATTGAACGAAACAAAAGCTGAAGTCCCTAATTACCTGACACAAAGACGGAGTCCAAAGGAGAGCAGGAGACGAACCAAGGGCTGGCCACACCTGGTGGTGGCACGGGCCAGCCCTAGGCCGCCTGGTCCACCTCCTGATATCGCCCTTCTGCCTATTTAATCCCCTCAACGGGAAAACCCTAGGGGCCCGAACTCTTTTCTAGAAAACATACTGCAAGCCGCCGCCGTCATCGATGCAAGATCGGGAGGGTCCAGAAG
This sequence comes from Dactylis glomerata, assembly GCA_007115705.1. Classification (NCBI taxonomy): domain Eukaryota; kingdom Viridiplantae; phylum Streptophyta; class Magnoliopsida; order Poales; family Poaceae; genus Dactylis; species Dactylis glomerata. Next base: position 4,853,947 of record QXEO01000555.1, read on the forward strand.
CTCTTCCCGGTACCCTGCCGGAGAGGGGAATCACCACCGGAGGCCTTCTTTACCACCATGCCTGCCTCCGTAGTGATGTGTGAGTAGTCTACCTTGGACTACGGGTATATAGCAGTAGCTAGATGGATGTCTTCTCCTCTATGTGCTTCATGTTTAGATCTTGTGAGCTGCCTATCATGATCAAGATCATCGTTATGTAATTCTACATGTTATGTTTGTTGGGATCCGATGAATATTGAGTACTATGTCAAGTTGATTTGTGATTTATCATCTCTATGTTGTTTATGATCTTGCATGCTCTCCATTGCTAGTACATATCTTGGCCGGGTAGATGCTCACTACTAGGAAAAAGCCTATCCGTGGCGTACAAAATTTGGTCATTGGTGGCGTATCTCTGTACGCCACGGGTAAGATGCCACTGGTACTGGCCGACCTGTGGCGTACAGATTGTACGCCACAGCTAAGTCACCCACCCGTGGCGTACAGGCCTGTACGCCATGACGACGATCCCTACCCGTGGCGTACAGGCCTGTACGCCACTGGTGTGTTTTGTATCCGTGGCGTACAGGCTTGTACGCCTCGGGTGTGTTTCGTAGCAGTGGCGTGCGGCCCTCTACGCCACTGATTTGTATGCCACAGAACTTCTATTTTGTATGCCACGGCTGTGTTTTTTCGATTTTTTATAGTAATTTTACTCGAATATTGCAGATGAGATATAACAGATATATTACTGGTAATATTACAGATATATAACAATACATATACAAAACAATATATAAATAGTCATTTCCATCATATTAGAAGTATCAGCCAAAGTCACATTAGTACAAGTTGACAAATATCATATTATTACACAAATACTACAAGTCTTCATCGAGCTAACTAGTTAGGCATGCATGCATATCACCGCCGGCGGTGCCGGTAGTCATCTAAACTACCATCACATACACAATGAGCAAGATCATAAGCAAGACGGAGATAACGATGAAGCATGTCTTCATCCTACTCCGCCCCTCTCTCCCTCGCCGATAGTTCTTGTACCTAGCTTCCGCCTCCTCTCTAGTCTTGAATCCTTTGTAGTTGTTGCTCTTGAACTTGTTGACTTGCTTGAAACAGTCCTCCCACTTGTCGTAGACCCCTGGAACCCTACCCTCGAACATGACGTACCACCTCGTCGTCATCTTTAAACCAAAAACATCACAAAAGATTTAATAGATGATAATATGCGAGACATAACATTAATTAGTCAACAAAAACAAAAAAGGCTAAAGCATGCATGCAAGAATGTACACAAGCATATACAAAAGGTATATATCGAGAGCAAGCTAGCTAGAGATTGGTACACATGTTCATGAAAAGTAATAACATTGTGCGACAACATTTTTTGTCCATCATGATTACAACAAGTCACAAATATCTATCGCTTCATTTTGTGCTCTTCGGTTTCGGCGGGAAGGGGCGGATGCCCTGTAGTGTGTTGAAGGGCCTGCCGTCGCCCTGCATCTCTAAGCGTGCTTCTATCTCCGTGTTGGTTGGTGGGATAGGGTCGTAGTAGAGCACCCCTTCTCTACTGCAGACATCTCTGTGGATTATCTGCGCGATCTTCTGCTGGATGCGGTAGATCTCAAGGCGGACATCTGCATCAGATGCGTTCGCAAAGTCTTTGCGCCATTCCTGGAGACTACTCGGCAACAGAAGCTGATGTTGATCCCATACAAACTCCCGCATATGATGGATGGCATAGTAGCCGTCCCTTGAACTATTTGACGGCTGCTTGAGGCATGGGAAGGTCGTGTTGTGCTTGAAGATCAGCTGGCCTCGCCTGACTACTTCTTTCTTGATGGGGCTAGCTTTCTCGACAAAGCCGTTGATGGCATCATCTAGAACTGCCTTGATAAATGTGTAGTCCTTCTTCTTGTCAGCACTCCCCGAGTCAAGATACATGGCATATGAGTCTTGCGGGTATAGTACGATGAGGACGTAGTATGTTCTTCTGCGGAAAACAATTCCAGGTGTGTTATGCATGCAAAGGATTGACGGAAATCTAGGAAAGCACGTTATGACGGCAAGCGAATGACTTACTCAAAAAAAGTACGGCACGAGAAATATCTGCTTCTCCTTATTCGCCACCATGAAGTCCATAATGTAGTTCGTCACTATTTGACGGGTGCCTTCGGTCTGCAAGTATATGTCTTTCATGTAGTAGGGGTCCAGTATCGCGAGCTTTGGAGTGTTTTCTTGCTTGAGCTGGTGCAACATACTCAGCGCAACTATGCGGACCAAGGTTGGGTCGAGGCGGCGGTGGTGGAACATCTCGAAAATATCATCAAATCTTAGGAAGAACACATCACCGGGGGATCTGTTGACGAAGCTCAGTTTCTTCAGCACTCTGACATAGAAAACTGGGTATGAGGGAGATGTCATTGAGAGAAGATGCATCTCCCATGTGAGTACGCTGTCATGTAGGCTCCTCATATCCCCAGTTAAGGTCTTGAGAGCTTCCGGTGGTAGGATCGGTTGGCCCGCCACGTGATACTCCCTCCACCCCTTGATCGGTATGTTGTCCTGACTCCGGATCTCCTTCACAGGCTTGCCAGCTACAGGAGGCACAGGCTGGCTGCTGGATACACCTTTATCCTTCTTAGCTCTTTTCTGCGGCTTCTTAGGGTGAGAGACGACTTCTGCGCAAGCCTCATCGATCAACCCATGGAGTGTATTCGGGGTGATAATATTTGCCGCCACAGTTTGAGTATCGGCGGCGACATCCTCTGGTGTTTCTTGAGACAGGAAGCTCAGACGATGATTAGAGACATTACTTTTCTCCGGGAGCTGTTGATTAGGGATGCAAACATGGGGAATATCAACTTCAAATGGTCCATCGAAGTCAGCGATGAAGGCATCGATAGGATCCATATTATTCTGTGCCACAGGCTCTACGGGATCATCCGCTGTAGGATCATCCGCTATAGGAGATGGCGCCACTGGCGGCATAGTGCCCTTTCCCTGGCTTGGCGCCGATCCGACCGGCTCTGCCAACTTCTGTGAGGTGCTGGTGCTGCCTATGATAGGGTTGCTTGGCGGCGCCGATCCGACCGGTGGTTCTAAGTTGCTGGCGGTCCCTGGGTGGTCTAGCCGAATCATTTCTTTCGGCCAGAGCATCATATAACCCAAGCTTCCTCCTAGGTACACCTCGCTCTCGGCTCCAGGTGGTTGCATAGGAGGTCTACTTCTTCTTAACCTGGCAACACCCGAACAATGGAAATCATGTAGGCATTGGGGGGCATTGGCTGGCTGTGGAAGTTGCACTCGAGTGGTTGAATGATATTTGCTTTCGTGACCTCATGTAATTCCTCATTAATAATCAAGAGGAGGGTGCATCCCACTTCGTTCTCCTACGGAGACATGTGTAGGGCGTCAGAAAATGGATGCAAGCTAATGAAAAAGTTAGTTGCTGAGGATTGCGACGCTTATATACTGTTATGGCGTCGAGTTCGGCTAAAGTCGAAGGGCCACGAACGGGCATGCAAGCGACGGAGGGGCTGCTACGAGGCGTGGTGCAGGATGGCGACTCATCATCCCTAGTACTAGCACTAGGGTTGGAGGCCGCCGGCGGAGACTCCATGACTCGTGCGTTCTTCTGGACTAGGTCCGAGATGTTGAGCGAGCTGCTCTCGGTAAAGCTGGCCAACGGGCTAGGCCCGATTTTGCCTCCGTCAACCCATTCCGTGTAGGCGGTAAGCAGGTGGGGCAGGAAGGCCACGACAGTCTTTGTCACCACATCATTGATCATCTCGGGCATCTTAGCCAACTGAGACTTCACATCTGTATCCTCCTGCTGCTTCCTCTTCGCTCGGTCATCCTTGCTCTCGGGAAAATACAGACTAGGTCTGCGACCTAGTCCTTTGCCAACAATATGGCCACGGTGTGGCGGTTCCAACACCGGCCTTTCTGTCACCTTGTTCACGGCCCTGTGAAAAGGGTTATCCCACGGGGCCTTCGACGACGACCCCTGGGATGACGAGCATCGAGCAGCAAGTTTTTCTTCTTTCTGCAGATGGGAAAGAATAACCATATATTAGGAAAATTACTACTGAAATTTGTCGGAAGTGAGGATAAGATAAGCTGGTAAACTCCTTACCAGATATTCTTCCTCAAGTTTCTTCACCTTATCGATCGTGACAAGCAACCCGGATTTCGGGTCTATACGGTATCTTGACATGATAAATTTCTTGGCCTTCTCATCGGTGAACTTGTTCCACGGGTTCGGCTTGCCCTCATGTTCTAGGGCCTCGTCCTCTTTCTTCCAAACTGGCTCCATTCCGGCGTACCCCTGGCTTCCGAGGTTGTGGTTACCCAAGTTCTTCTCCCGCATGCTCTTCCCCCACTTCTTAAGCTGCGCGACTGTAGGTTTCTTTTCGTTAGCTAGGAATGTTTTGAATTGGTCATTCGATATCTACGGATAGTGTTTGTGGACCTCTTCAAAACCACCACCTGCAGTAATCATCACCCTCAACCTAGTTTTCCAGGCGCTCAGGGCTTTGCTCATCTTTCCAAGGGCTACTGTGTTCACCACGTTACCCGTGAGCTCCTGGCCATTGTAGGGCGACGGGAACTGGTATCGAGCGTGCAGCTTTGAAATCAGGAGGACGGCAATGGATTTCTTGAGCTTCTGCCTTATGTTCTGCTCATTGATGGTGACGGTGTCTCAAAGGATACAGGCGACACTGTTGCCGTACCCCCTCGTGGCTTCCTCAGGCAGTTTAGGCAAACTGCTCTTGGGATCCACTTCAAGTATTACTTCTTGCATGGGTTTTAGCTGGTATGTTGTCTTCATCATCATCCTCCATCGGGTCACCATACTGGTCGAAGTCTTCCTCATTGGCGATGCCATCCATTCCAATTATGTTCCTCTTGCCTCTCCTCACGACAACACGACTAGGCTTTGCTGGGTCGGTTATGAAGAAGCATTGGGTCACATGCTTAGCCAATACCCATGGCTCATTTTGTGCGGTAACGTTTGCACCGGCGGTGGTAGTTTTTTGCTTCTGGTATAACCATGGTGGTGAACCCATGTTCTTCTTTTACGACACTCTTAGCCCATCTGACACGGAAGATTGGGACCTTCTCTCCTAAGTAGTTAAGCTCCCATATCTCCTCTATCCTTTCGTAGTATCTTAGCTTTACGTCACCGGTGTAGGACTCCATCGTTACCCCTGAGTTTTGGTAATCACTATTTTTGTCCTTTGACTCAGTGTAGAATGTGTACCCGTTGATATCGTATGCTTGATAAGTCATGAGGTTGGGCGCAGGGCCATGCGACAAGGCGAATAAGAGTTTGTTTTCGTCAGAGTTCATCGGTGGGGGCTTAGCCGTAAGCTACTCTTTGAACCATTGCGCGAAAGAGGAGTTGTGCTCTCTGAGTATTTCTCCTTCCATCCTCTGGCTCAAGTAATTCGCTGCAATTATGGTTTTGTGCTTGGCAAGCCAAGGATGGACCATTTGAATGTGTTGTAGCACTACCAAGTTGGCCCTGTCAAAGTCTGTGCGCCTGCCAGAGTAGCCCACATGCAGTTCACTCCGGCCAGTTTTGTGACCAACTCCATTGAGCCTGTCAAGGTGCTTGTTTCTGGGCAAACCAACAGGGTTTTCGACGTCTAGATAATTTGTGCAGAAAGAGATGCATTCTTCGGTAAGAAAGCCTTGGGCGATGCTTCCATCCGGACGGGCTCTGTTACGAACATATCCTTTGATTACCCCGTTCATCCTTTCAAACGCCATCATGTTGTGAAGGAATGGCGGCCCGAGATGGACGATATCATCCATGATATGGACCAACAGATGAACCATCACATCGAAGAATGCGGGTGGGAAGTACATCTGAAGCTCGCATAGAATCACAAAGATCTCCTCCTGCAGCCGTGCGAGTTTCTTCCGGCTGATCGACTTGCGAGAGATGGCGTCAAAAAAGGTGCAGAGGTCAGTCAGCGTATCCCAGACATGCTTGTCCATTATACCTCAGATTGCTACCGGAAGTATCTGCGTCATCATCACGTGACAGTCGTGCGACTTCATCCCGCTGAAGTTTTGCTTATTCGGGTCTAAGTATCTGCTTATCAGCCCTGAGTAACCAAAAGGCACCTTGACTCCTAGAAGGCATTTGAACAACTGTGTGACCTCATCCGAACTTAGAGTGAAGCAGAAGGGAGGGCAGTAGTAGTCCTTTTTTACCATCATCCTTTGTTGACCTTCCGTCGACGTCTCCTGAGTAGCCTCGTTATTCTTAACCCTTTTCCGCTTGTGGACTTCTTCTGTCTCTTGAGGAGGTTTACTTACTTGAAGATCATGTCTGATATTCAGATCTATCAGGTCATGTCTTGCTTTTGGCCCATCTTTGGTCTTGTCCGGCATGTTGAACAGAGTGGCAAGCAAACTCTCACACACATTTTTCGTGATATGCATGACATCAAGGCAATGAGGCGTACCGAGGATATGCCAGTATGGCAAGTCCCAAAACACGGACTTCCTTTTCCATACCCCAAGTAGCGGTGTTGGCTCCTTTTTCTTCTTTCCTGACGCAGGGCACTCTACCCAGTCGTTTAGCAACGTCTGGATTTCTTTTCCGCTCCTCCTACATGGAGGTCCTCGGAGCTCGTCTTCACCATTGAACAGCTCTCCACGCCTTCTCCACGGGTCTTTCTTGTTGGCTAGCCACCTTTGATTCCCCACGTAGACGGTTTTGGAAGACCCGGGAAATTTCTTAAGCTGTAACCACGTGGTATCATCCATGCACTTCATGCATGCATTGTGTCCGTGACACACCTGGCATGTGATATACCCGTAGCCGAGATAGTCCTGCACCGTCGTGAGCAGCACGGCTCTCATAGGGAAATAGTCTCTCGTGGCGGCGTCCCATGTATTGACCCCTGCAGTATTCCATAACGTGTCTAGCTCATCTTTTAGTAGCTGGAGATACAGATTCAGGTCATTCCCTGGCTGTTTAGGCCCTTGAATTAGGATGCTCATGTGTATGTACTTCCTCTTCATGCACAACCATGGTGGGAGGTTGTATATCCATACAAACACGGGCCATGTGCTATGCGTGCTGCTCTGGCTCCCAAACGGATTGAGTCCGTCCGTGCTCGCACCCAACCTGATGTTCCTTGGCTCGGTCCCGAAATTACGATATTCAGCATCTAATGCTTTCCACTGGGTTGCATCCGAAGGGTGTGTCAACACCACGTCTTCATCTAGCTTCTTCTTCCAATCATTCATAACTGCCACCTTTCTTTCAGCGTGCCAGCGCATCAACCTCGCTTCCTTGGGGTCCACAAAGTACCGCTGCAAGAGAGGAATGAGCGGAAAGTACCACACGACTTTTTGAGGAGCTTTTTTTGCCTTTTTTCTTGTATCGTGCAGCATTGCACACAGGGTATGTGGTCTTGTTAGAGTCCTCTTCTTTCCGATAAATGTAGCAATCATTGATGTAGGCGTGATATTTCTCGTGCGGTAAATCCAGAGGACACATGACTTTCTTGGCTTCGTCTAGACTACTAGGACACGTGTTCCCATCCGGAAGGCGGTCGTGCCAGTATTTAAGGCTCGCATTGACACTTGCATCGGTCCATTTGTATTTTGCCTTCATCTGAAGGACATCAAGCGCAATTTTTAAGCGGGTTTCCTTGATACGTCTCCAACGTATCCATAATTTTCGATGCTCCATGCTTGTTTTTACACCATTTGCTTAGTGTTTCGTTACACTTCGTGGCACTTTTATGCATTTTCCGGAACTAACCTACTAACAAGTCGCCACAGTGCCAGTTCCCTATTTTCTGCTATTTTTGTGCTTCAGAAAAGTTACACAGGAAATATTCTCGGAATTGGACGAAACCAAAGCCAGTCGCCCAGAATTTTACCGGAGCTTCTAGAGAACCGAAGAGGAGACGAAGTGGGGCCACGAGGGGCCCTCACGCCAGGGCGGCATGGCCAGGGGCTGGGCCGCGCCCCCTATGTGTGAGACCGCCTCGGTCCACTCCTGACGATGCCCCTTCGCCTATAAATACCCCCCGACGAGAAAAACCTAAGGACCCGATCAGTATTCCAGAACACATCGCAATCCACCGCCGCCGTCGACCCAAAGATCGGGAGGGTCCAGAAGCTCTTCCCGGCACCCTGCCAGAGATGGGAATCGCCACCGGAGGTCTTCTTCATCGCCATGCTTGCCTCCGGAGCGATGAGTGAGTAGTCTACCTTGGACTATGGGTCCATAGCATTAGCTAGATCGTTGTCTTCTCCACCATGTGCTTCATGTTTAGATCTCACGAGCTGCCCTACATGATTGAGATCACCGTTATGTAATTCTACATGTTTGGTTTGTTGGGATCCGATGAATATTGGTGTTATGCTTGAGTTGAAGTACTAAAATTTATCTTATGTTTTCTCTATGTTGTTTATGATCTTGCATGCTCTCCGTTGTTAGTAGCTATCTTGGCCGAGTAGTTGCTAGTGACTCCAAGAGGGGGTATTTATGCTCGATAGTGGGTTCATGCCTCTATTTAATCTGGGGGAGTGACAGAAACCTCTAAGGTTGTAGATGTGCTATTGCTACTAGGGGGAAAACAACATTCATATGCTCGAGGGAATATGCTTTGTTTACATTACACACTTTGCTTAATGCAGTTATCTGTTGTTCGCAACTTAATACTCATGGGGTGTTCGGATGATATCCCTGTGAGTGGATTATTAGTCATAGATGCAGTTGGATGGCGGTCTATGTATCTTGTTGTAATGCCCAGAGTAAATCTCATAGTGATCCTCTCATCATATGCACATTGTCTTTATTCTATCAATTGCCCAACTGTAATTTGTTTACCCAGCATGTATTATTTTATCTATGGAGAGACACCGCTAGTGAACTGTGGACCCTAGTCCTATTTCCTTTATATTGTTATCATCTGTTTACTTTACTCGCATTGTTTACTTTACTCGCATACTATTATTTTCCACTCGATACGCTCATTCCTTTGTTTCAAGCAAACCGGTGAGATTGACAACCTCATCGTAAGTTGGAAGCAAGTATTTGGTTGTGTTGTGTGCAGGTTCCGCGTTACAGCTAGCAAGCAAAGCTTGGACGAGGCGCCTTATAAATTGTCCAGAGCTGTCACAAGCTAGCAAGCATCACCTTCAGTCCTATTGGCTCCTTCCTCTCCTGAACGATAAATCTTGGTTTCTTAACTGAGGGAAAAACCTTGCTGCTATATTCATCATACCTTCCTCTTGGGGTTCCCAACTGGACGGTGAAAAGATAACACCACCGTACCACATCAAGCTCTTTTTCTGGCGCCGTTGCCGATGAGGAAGAAGAAGACTTCTGCGAGGGGAGCTTTCGCACACACATCCTTTACTTTGTTTTATTGTTTTGCTTTACTTTATTTTATTTTTACTTGCATCGTTTTATCAAAAACCCAAAAAAAATTAGAATCCTTGGTAGTTGTTATTTCTTTACTTCTAGTTCATTATGTTGTTCCCTAAGTATGTTTTAGAGGACCTCTCAGTAGGAAGTGGTTCAATTATTGGGAAAGATAACATTGAGGAGTTCTTTAATCATATTAGTATGCATAAGGAAGTTGAGGAAAAGTCTTTGGTTGAGCTTGCTCCTAATATTGAAGTTGCTTCTGCTTATTTGATTCACATGTTAGAAGCTAGGTTTGCTAGCCTCAATCCTTTTATGCAACACATGTTCCTTAAGCTTCATGAAATTGAGGATCCTGAAAAGAAAGCTTTTATCTTGGAAACTTTGCGCTTAGAATTTAGATATGTTGCCATTGAGGCTAGGAAAGTTTTTAAGAAATTTAATAAGCTTGGCTCACCTGTAGCGGTTGTTGGTACACCCAATGAAGATTTTAGAGTGCCAATACCTTATAAACTTGTAGGACTTCATGATGCTTGGGAAAAGAATTCTAGTTGGATTTGCCCTGAAAATCCTTTCGATGAAAGTAGTGTACCAAAGCGTGATCATAAAGGATCTTCAAAAACTCATTTGGACACAATTTCCTTCATTGTTGAAAAGACTCCTATAGTGGATCCTAATGCTTCTTTCATAATTACTTGATTCGCAATTTTCTACGCCTAGCTCAAAGGCGTTAAAGAAAAGCACTCTTGGGAGATAACCCAATGTTTTTACATTCAGTTATTTTTCTTTTATTTGTGTCTTGGAAGTTATTACTACTATAATGACCTCTCATTATCCTTTTTATTTAATTTTTGTGCCAAGAGAAGCCTCTAATTTGAGTGAGGTAAGATTTGGGGATGTTGCTGTCCTGAAACTGTTTTCGGTGCTGCACCGTAAAAATTCGTGAAAATTCGTGAAAATTCTCTGTATATCTTTTGGGCCTGCTATTTCTTGTGAATATGACCCAGGTTATATCCAAACTTTCATTAGTTGAACACTTTTTGATTTGAGCAACAGAAAACCCCTCAAAAATTCGACCTTTGTCAGCTGTTCTATTTTGACAGATTTCTGCCAATATTTGTGTTTGCCGCTTTATCGCTTTCTTTTTGAGTTCTTTTGATCACGGAACTTTTGGGGAAGTTGCTACAGTAGTTTATGCTTTATATATGGGGGTTTTAGGTTGAAACCTGAAGCAAAAGAGGTTGATTCTATGTTATGCTTACACTAATGTTGCTAATAGATTTGTGTTTAGTTTTGTATGAAAGAAGTTTTCAAGTGTAGGGATCGGAGAGTGATGAGATGAGTTGAAGAATGGACAAAAGCTCAAGCTTGGGGATGCCATGCATCACCCCAAGAAATATCCAAGAAGTACAAGCGTCAAGGCTTGGGGATGCCCCCGAGGCACCCCTTCTTCATCGGCAAAAATCAGGTCACCTTTCAAGACACTATATTTTTATTGCTTCATGCATTATGCGTTTTTCTTGGAGCGTCAGTTGTTTTTAGTTTTCAGTTTAGTTTAGTTTTGTTTGCTGCAATAAATGGTTGGACCCCAACAAATTTATTTTGGAGAAGTTGCCTTGCTTTTCATTTGCCAAGAACACTCGTTGAACGATAGAGTGAAAAACGGACTTGATCGAGTGTTCTTCTTTTTCTAGAACTGCGTTTAGTTTTCATTTTCGCCTTGATTTGCATTCATATCTTGTTATATCTTTTCATCAAGGTGTATTTTTGCCTCTGATATTTATTGGTTTTCATGAAAAGAGGTGTTTATAAAAAGCTTGAATGGTGTTGGAAAAGAGAAAAAGCTTTCTGCAAAAAAAGTGGTACAAGAAAGAGCTTGTGAAGACTGCGGCTTAGACTTTTGCATGTCATGCTTGATGTCTTTTTGATAGCGTGCTTAGTGGTTTTGCTGTAGCATGACTTGTCTCAAATAACTGAGATTGCTTAATGAGCCTTTGAAAAAATCATGCGTTGTTTTTATCATTTGGAAGCATTATTTTGGTTTTCTCCTTGATGCTTTATTTGGGTTGACTTGGCGCACGCTCACACATGTTAGACTCTTACAAAGTCGCCAATAGCCTCTATGATCATTTAGTTTTTGACTTTTGATGCCATCTTATGCTTCTTTTAATATCACTTTATCGCTTTGCATGATTATGGCCGTTATCGCTTTCTTAGTTGGTCGCTCCCAGTCTTTTGCTAGCCCTCACCTTGTACTGAGTATGAGCTCTACTCGTGCATCCAACTCCTAAAAACCAAGTTTGCCAAAGTGTCTAGCATACATACCTATTAGCAATTTGCTATTCCAAAGTACATTTGACTTGCTTTTATCTACTCTTCAAATTAAACTCTTACCAGTGTTATGCAAAAATTGGTCAATAAAGCTCTCACGAACCGGAAGGCACACTTTATTTTTCTCATTCTTAAAAATTTGACATTGTGGTCCTTATGTTGAGTTGTTATGCTTTCAAGTTGTAAGTTGGAGATTAGGCCAACCACGCCGTCATGGGGCAAGCTTTCAACATTGCACTTCTTATTTGAGTTGATATCGTGATCTTTTGTTTATGGATACTCGCGGTGTGAAATGAATTGGGAATTTTGCAAGATCATGGAGTTTGTATATGTGTTAGAGAAACGCCTGGGCCGCCAATCTAAGCCATGCATAATTCATGGTTGAAATTTGCAGCATGCCAATAGTGGATATTCGACGACGCATCTCAAAATAAAAAGCTATACAAATGGTAAATAAAAGAGATGTTGAGGTGTTCATTGTCTGCTTGTCCTGTCATTTTGATGTGGGCTTGCTCCATGTCATCGGGCACGGAGGTACCCCGTTGGCGGTTCTCAATGATATGCATATATTTACAATGACAAGAGCCTTGCTTGGGACTCTAAGTAAAGTAGCATGAGGTTTGGGTACTCGTATTCACGGGACACGAGGTTTTCAACTTATGATTTGTTAAGCATATGCAGCATGAGTGTTCTTGCATTAACTTTAACCATTCAAGATGCTTATGATGGGGGCTGATACGTCTCCGACGTATCCATAATTTTTGATGCTCCATGCTTGTTTTTACACCATTTGCCTATTGTTTCGTTACACTTCGTGGCACTTTTATGCATTTTTCGGAACTAACCTATTAACAAGTTGCCACAGTGCCAGTTCCCTGTTTTCTGCTGTTTTTGTGTTTCAGAAGTGATACTGAGGAAATATTCTCGGAATTGGATGAAACAAGTTCCTGAAGTCTTATTTTACCCGGAAGCTTCCAGAGATCCGAAGGAGAGAAGGAGTGGGGCCACCAGGGCCCCACACACAGGGGTGGCGCGGCCAGGCCCCTGGCCGCGCGAGCCTCGTGTGAGGGCGCCTGGCTCCCCCTCTGACGACGCCCCTTCGCCTATATAAAGCCTCGGGATGGAAAACCCTAAAGGATTCGGCAATTTTCCAGAAGCAGTTCCGCAGCTCCGCCGCCACCACCGACGAATTTCGGGGGACAGAAGTCTCTGTTCTGGCACCCTGCCGGGACGGGGAAGTGCCCCCGGATCCATCTCCATCGGTCTCCATCGCCGTCTCTGCCGTCTCCATCGACCTCACCGCCATCTCCATCAACCTTGCTGTCTCCTATGATGAGGAGGGAGTAGTTCATCCCCGGGGCTAAGGGCTCTACCGGTAGCTATGTGGTTCACCTCTCTCTCCCATGATGTGATCTTTATGTGATCGTGAGCTTTGTATCATGTTGAACAAGTAGATGTTATTATTCAGATATTATGTGTACTCTAGTGGTATTATTAAAGTAATCTATTCCTCCTGCCATGGTGTAACGGTGACAGTGCGTGCATCATGGTGGTACTTGGTTTAGGCTATGATTGTGATCTCTTGTGGATTATGAGAGTAATTATTACTATGATAGTATTGAAGTGATCTATTCCTCCTTTCATGGTGTAATGTTGACAGTGTGTGCACCGTGTTAGTACTTGGTCTAAGTTGCAATAATATTATCTTGAGTTGTGCTTTGATTTGGATATCTCTATGAGTGGTGTTTGTCAAGTACTTGATGAACTTTAAGGGGTGCTTCTGTAGCCACTATGCAATGATTAGTGTTGTTCAATAGGTGACAAGGGTATAGTTAATAGAGCCCGTTAGTTGAGTACCCCTGAGGCCCGATAAGCTAGGCCCAATTGTAATGATAGTCGAATACGAGTTAATACCGTATGTCGATATTTGTAATCTGTATCGAACCCTACCTGATCCTCGAGACCTGGCCACCTATATATAGGGGCCAGGAGGGGACGGTGTAGGGCAGATTGAAAGCAAGCCAGGTTGAACACCCAAGTTTACTTTCGATATACACCTATTTTGACTAACTTTACCTTCGAGTTCATCCGAGGCCCTATCTCCCCGATCCTAAGTCCTTCATCTAGGACATTTGTCGAGTTAACCCTCGTCAATTGGCACCGACCGTGGGGACTCTGGGCGTTGGAATCATGAATTCGACGGCTTTTTCGCTTTTAGCCAACAGCAGTCCAGAAGTCGACGGAAGTCAAGAGATAGAACTGACCATCGGAAGTTTGAGCGTCCTCATCGCGCCGTCAGGTTCCTCTCGCCTTTCGGATCCGACGAAGCAAGGATCATCGGCAAAAGAGCCCGAAGCAACAACAATAATGGAGTATTCCGATAGCTCATCCAGCGAGGTAAACTCGCCGGTCATCTTAGAAGAAGTGCAAAAGAGGAAAATTGCAGAAGATAGCAAAGAAAAGGATAACTTCAATGCAGAAGTCCAACTCGACGATTTCACGATCTGCTTCGACAATATCTCAGACAACTCAACAGATACATGGAAGATAGGGTTAGAGCTTTCTGAAGACAGTGAGTCGATCTTTTCAAGCTTTAATAGCAGCATCGGCAAGCAGTGCCAGGTACTCGCCATTGTGGGCGACAACTCAGAAGAATTCGATGAAAATAACAACCCAGTGATAAACCCAGCAAATATCGACAGAGGAGCAAATCACCTAGCAGAAGGACAAACAGTGGAATCCCTCACAGCCAGGGAGAAAATTCGACTATCAGTCGACGAGTGGAAAATAATAAGAGAAGCCGTAGAACACGGCACACCGATACCATCCAGCTCCAGCAAAGACATGCTTTTTGGGTATCATTACGCCCTCAGGCAGCAAGCAAAGCAATTAGCAAAGGAAAAGGTAGAGATACAAAAAAGAAAAAACTCAGCCATTGCAGCCAGCGAAGCCGCTCGCAGAGCACGAAGCGACGCATCGTACAACAATGCAAGGAAGAATCGTCGACATGGTTCAAGGTATGACAATCTCGAGTACTCTGACAGGCAAAGTTTCTCGAAAAACCTAGACTCGTCCTTCCTATCGGTCGACGAGCAGGGGAACATCCTACCAAAAACACCTGAAGCAGCATTAGTAGCAGCGCAGGCATATCTGCTCACAACTCGACCAAGTCCAGGGGATCCTAGGGAACACATGCATAGAGCAGCATTGAACGGACTCAACATGGTAGGCCACAAGCTATCAGCAAAAGGAGAAGAAGTACATCATCACAAGGAAGCACACAAAGCAAGGTCACCTCGCCGTCACAGTAGTCCTCGGCATAGAAGCAGTAAACACCGATCTCGATCGACATCACCAAAATAGCACGGTGGAACTCGAAAATCGCGATCCCCAAATGAAAGGCGCGACTATGAAGACGACGAAAAAGAGATGGGGGCATCGTGCTTTGCCCGTAGGGTTCGCATGACGCCAGTGCCTAAGGGATTCAAGCTACCTCATGATCAGCAAAAATATGACGGATCACAGGAACCGCAATCATGGCTCGCAGATTACTTGCAGGCAGTCCAAATACTAGGAGGAACCAAAGAAACAGCAATGCAAAGTCTGCAACTACACCTCACCGGCGCAGCAAGGTCATGATTGAGCAAATTAGAGAAAGAATCCATTGGAAGCTGGGAAGACCTCACAAAGCAATTTACAAGCAACTTCAGGTCGACATACAAACGACCAGCATCAATAGAAGAGGTCAAGGCATGCGTACAGCAACGCGACGAAACATTACGGGCGTACATCCAAAGATGGAGCCTCATCAAAAATTCAGCAGTCGAAGTTTCAGACGAAAGAGCAATAGACGCGTTCATCATTGGATTAAGGCGAAGAGACCTAGTCGAAGAGATGGGTAGAATCAAGCCAAAAACAGTGTCAGATCTCATGGACACAGCAAACAGATTTGCAGATGGAGAAGATGCGTGCAACAACAAACGGACACGATCTCCAGAGGACGACAGAAGAAACAGATACGGAAGTCAAAGGAGATGATCCCGAAACTACGACACCTACGGCTCTCATAACCAAGTCGCCGCAGGATATAAAGACAACAGTTATCAGGGAAACGAACGCAGAAGCTCGGGATATCGCAGCTACGGAAGAGAGGAGTATAAGAAGTTTCCACCAAGAGAATCCAGAGAGTACAACCCATCACAAGAGGATATGCTCAACGGGCCTTGTCATATACACTCAGCGTTCGTCGACGGAAAGCGAGTATCGAGGCACGCAATGAAAGACTGCACAACATTCCTAAAGCTACAAGAAGCAGCAATCAACAGACAAACCGAAGCAAGGCGACAAGGATTCGAAGGAAGTAACAATCCCTCGACAAGCAAGCAAGGAAACAACGGAGCCCCCCAAGGGCAAGACCAGCAAGACAAGGAACACGATGACGATGACGAAGGGTACGTCCCATCAAAAGGACACATCACAGCAATGATACAACCAGTGCCCAAGTCGAACAAAGAAGAAAAGAGTATAACTCGACAAGTCAATCTAGCAGTCATGTCGCCTCCAGCTACAACAGAATATCTGCATTGGTCAGAACAACCAATCGAGTTCAACAGAGAGGACCACCCCATAACAGTACCTCGGCCAGGAAACGCGCCTCTGGTACTCAAAGCTCAAATCGGCACGTATGATGTCGACAGAATATTCATGGACGCAGGAAGTGGAATTAACCTGATATACGCGAAAACACTCAGGGCAATGCACATATCATTGGAATTCCTAAAACCAACAGATTGCTCCTTCCATGGAATCATACCAGGAAGTGCTAATTACCCGTTGGGTCGAATAGCACTCAATGTTTGCTTCGGCAACCGACAAAACTACAGAAGGGAAAAACTAGACTTCGAAGTCATGGACTGGCCATCGCAATATCACGCGATCCTCGGACGACCCGCGTTTTCGCGATTCATGGCAGTGCCTCACTACACATATTTGGTACTTAAAATGCCAGGACCAAAAGGAATAATCACAGCGAAAGGAAGCTTTGAAGTTTCAGATCTCTGCGACAGGGAATTCCACAAGATGGCGCAAAACTTTGGCGTAATAGCCAACCATGCAGAAAAGGCAAAGAGCGCGACTACAGAAGGCGTCAAGCTACTCGAAGGATGCACCGCGGAGCCCGAAACAAAGAAGCCACGAACAGGAACATCAGGAGAAGACACAGGCACAGAAGAGAAAGGGAAAGCTACGGCGACATAAGCATCATAAAGACAATAGAGTAGAACAATAAAGGCCGTAAAAGCCACGAGTTATTCCAGGGGCAATGCCCTCTAGATCCAGAACACGGGTCACAGGCCGGATCTCTTGGGTCACCCCATGTATCTTACATTAAAAGTATAAATAAAGACAAAGCATTCCTCATATTCGAGTTTACGAGTCTTTCAAAGAGAATATGCGGCAAACGCACGAACCATAAAAATACGCCTTGAGAATAAATTTCAGACATATAGTCGCGAAATAAATAATCTCTCGCGTTCCACACATACTTTACAATATCGGGTTGTCAGAATCATCTACGCCTAAAGGATCTAAATAATGATACTCGAGGAAAAACGCGGCATCCGCCTCTAGAAGCCTAGCTACAAGTCTTCGAGCAGGTTGAAGCGTGTTCTCCATATGAACCCGAAGGCTAGCTCCACCGGGAGATAAATTTAAGTACATCGTGCTATAATTCAATCTGGGGTGCCACTTGCGTATCCACCCGAGAGCAAAATTGGCACCAGCCACTAGGTTCAGTTCTATTAACCTATGAATACGATGGCTGGATCGGAAAGTATCAAGAAGAAGTGGGAAAGTTGCAGGCAAAGGATTACGGGGAAGCATGATGGAGTGCATAGTTGTAAGAGCTCGCCGGCAACCATCAACTGACTCGCCAATGTGCTGGGCACGATCTTGAAGCAATACAATGGCGCTACGGCGTCGAGGATCAGACCACAGAGTCTCATAGCCAGTCGACATCTTCTCCTAAGCAGCATTTCGCTCAGCAACTCGACGTTCTTCAGCAGCAAAATCCAAGCAAGTACCTACAATGACAAATATATCACAAAAGAAGTGCACAAACAGCCAAAAGAAGAAGTCGAAAGAAAACTCACATCGCAACAGCTCGCCAGCAGACTCGACAATTCCAAGAATGAAAGATTCGCACTCTTCATTGTGAACAACCTTCGCCGTCAAGCTGGAGACCTTTTCTTCAAGTGAAGAGATTTTCTTCATATAACCACTGGCCTAGCTAGCCTTTTTAATAGCCATCTGTGCTTGGCGTTTAGCCAAGGATAGGCGAGTCTCAAGGTCGGAAATCCTAGAAGAATATTCTTCGCAGTGACTACATCGACTAGGAGTCGACGAAATCTGAGGATTGAATCCGCGAGCAGAGGAAGGAGCAGGAGCATGAGAAGAAGGATCACTGTCACGCATCGACTACAAAAAGAAAGAAAGGAGAAACAATTTCAGAAAGATAGCATAATACTCCATGCAAAGAAGATATATTTACATAAGAGCATAACCCTCTGGCTAAGATTCTCGGGTTGCACTTAATTGGAGTCTTTACATTCCAAAGGAGAAAACTAAAGTACTACAAAGAAGCTGAATCTACGCCACCTCAGCATTGTGCTCCGTGGAAGAAGGGGGCGCGGCCAGTTCCTCGCTAGAAGTCGATGGTGGCACCAGAGCCTTCGGCGCTGGAGATGGTGCAGCAGGCACAGCAGAGGCTGCCGAAGGAGAAATTGTGTTCAGCAATGCAGGCGCCAATTTCTTCGCCTTCTCGAAAAACACCTTCATCTCGTCGCGGGTATGGCCATGGGGGGAGTTAACTTTCTCCCAATCAAAGTTTGTGCCATGCGCAAGAGAAAGGGCAATGGCACCTTCGGCGCCGCGCTTAATGGATAGCCCCTTCAGATGGAGAGTAGGGTCTTCATCGCTGTCAAAAGTCTTGGCGAGTTCAGTCAGGTTGCTCTTCGGGATTGCCATCTTTTTCTTCGGCCACAACCCGGCAAATAGCCGTGACAGCACGCGGCCAACCAACTCGAAAGTTTCCTGGATAGATATCCAGTTTTCTTTGAGTAGGTTAACCGCATCCATAAGAGGATCATCGTCCGTTGGCAGGGACGACGGAGATACCCCTGTGAATTCTAAAGCAATAGAAAAGAAAGGAAGAGGCAAGTGTCAACAAATACACCAGTGCAACAGGGGACGAAAACAGAAGATAAGTCGACGAACTTACTTTCGGCAGCAGTAGACATGGTGTGAAGACGCTCCGCCACGGCTTGCTCGCGTTGAGCATGCTCTTTGTTAGCATCTGCTAGCGCCCTCTCAGCCTTCTTCGCCTTGGCAAGCGCAGATTTCTGCGACTTCTCAGCAATTGCCTTAGCAGAGGTCGCAGCATCATAAGCTTTTTGCGAAGCTTTGAGCTCCGCTTCCAGCGACGCAATGCGAGCATTAGCTGTCGCTAAAGCAGCTGCAAAAGCAGACGAAAGGAGGTCAGATAAACAGCAAGAGACAAAGCGCAGAAGAACAGTAATGATTGAATATCAAAATTGTACCTTCGGAAGATTTTGCAACCTTTAGGTACCCCGCACACTCCGTGCCCAGGGCGATAAATCTCTTGACCAAAGCCTGATAAAAGAAGAGTATAAGAGAAGAAGTGCATGCAAGGAAAGAAGGGAAAAAAGAATCGCTCACATCATCAGAAGAAACTGTAGAAGCATGGGCCTCCAGAGAAACCTCGGCTTCTTTGGTCTTCTTCGCGCGTTTGAGGGTTCGGGCTTGAGTTTGAGAAACCTTCTTTACAGAGGCCCTGGTAGTCCTCGGAGCAACATATGGTTCGACAGGCTCATCAGTCGCCACAGGAGAAGGTGGTGAAACAGCCGCCGCACATACTGGTGGTTCTTCATCGTCACTGCATGAAAAGTATAAGTTATAAGCAAGAGGCAAGAACAAAGCAATTGAAAAGTTTGACTACAATACTTACGATGCAAGCATGTCAAAGTACTCCATATCTTCTGCAAAAACGGGGGTTTTCCCAGCCGCTGCAGAACTCGATGAAGCAATCTCGTCGACACGTTTCCGTTTTTTGTCGACACCAACATCTTCAGTAAGAGTAGGAGGAGGAGATGTCGACGAGCTAGTCTCATCTTCTGATTCTTCGACATCATCTCCGTCCTGACTTTCGTCAGCCTCGGGGGCTTCAGATGCAGGAGATGCTAGATCAGCAGGAAGGGGCCCTTCCTCCGGAAGAGGGAGACGAGAAACAATGAATTGGTGACCCTGCGTATTAATAAATCAGCAGAGTGCAGAGGCAAAGAGTAATGCAAGTCGAAGTTAAGAGAAGTTTGACAAAAGTGGATGCAGCGATGTATACCTCAGGAATAGGGTGCACGGAGTCGAAGAAATCTGCCTTCAGGTCAGCAACTGAGTGCTCCTTGGTGAGCTTGGTGAGATTCCTGACTCGCTTGTCGACATCTTCTTTCGACATCAGATCCTCAGATATGCGAGTAGGGTCTTCTAAGCCAGAATAAGTCCAAAGCTTGGTGAGGCGGTGCTATAGGGGTTGAACTCGACGTTGTATGAAAAACGCCATGAGTTGGGTACCCGACAAAGCACCTCCTAGGCCTGTTTTCAGATTTTGAATGCGGGATAGAAGAGGAAGAATTTGTGCAACTTCCGCATCTGAGGGAAGCGAGTCCCATGACTTCAATTTCTTCACTTCTTGAGAAGCGTCAAAGAGAGGAAGGCCGAATCTATCTTCAGGAGAGGATTTGCAGTCCTTGATATAGAACCACTTTGTCCTCCACCCTTGGACAGATGCGGCCATAGAAAATTCAAGATATTGCGCCTCAGGGCGCACAGAAACGACGGCTCCACCCAGTTTGGGTTTCCTTTCCAGAGAAACATTGGGGCGGAGTCGAAAGATCTATCTCCAGAGAGTGAAGTGGGGCTCAATGCCCAAAAATGACTCGCAGAGAGTCACGAAGCAAGCAATATGGAGAAGGGAATTTGGTGTGAGCTGATGGAGCTGAACACCATAAACAAATAGCAGCCCACGGAGAAACTCGTGGGCAGGAAGTGACAGACCGCGGAAGAGGAGAGCAAGGAACATTACCCGGTAACCGCTCGGGGGCTTCGGGATCCGTTCGGTGCTGGGAAACTTGATGGAATCTTTGGCAGCAATGAGGCCGTCCGCCGTGGCTTTCTCCACCTCCTTCTCGGTGATGGTGGAGCGGACCCAGTTGGTGGCAGAAGACTTGGCCATAGTGCTCTTGGTGGCCAGATGCTTCACGCGCATACAGCACAAAAGTGCGCTCGGGGGCTCCGCAGGAGAGGAAGAGGCAGAGGAGATCAGCAATGGAGGCGGCGGAGGTAACGAGCTGGTGAACAGTACGATTCCCCACTATGCCAGTTATATATCTTCTGGGAGAAGGATCGTGGGCTGAGTCGTGGCGCAAAGATCGGAAACGTTAGCCCACCAAGGGTAAAAAATCGTGCAGCCCACTAAACGGTCAAAAATCGGGAAAATTACAGTGCTACCCATAAAACGGTTCGCATTGATGAAGAGTTACGTCTTTATTGACGTCATCAAGTATACATATAAAGGTAAAAGGATGGCGCCGATGAATGTTGAAACTTATCAAAGGAATCAGATGTGAAGGATCTTTTGGTTATAAGCCTTGGGGGCTGTTAATTGCATAAATATCAAGTGGAACTCTTCATTGAAGTAGCGGACCTGAACTAGAAGACAAGATGTTCTTGAAACTATCTCGAGTTGAAGAATTTTGCAGGTAAGGTGTTTCGAGTTGAAGTGTGACGAGCTATATTATTTCTTGAGCCTATACTCGAAAAAATCTTTTTTCGACTATAGCCTCGGGGGCTACTCCCATCGGGAGCGCTGAGCGCGCACCCGACGATATTCATTGGCAAAGCATTGAAGATTGGAGAAGTGTTACTCCCATCGGGAGCGATTTTTATGGTTGTAGAAACCCGAATATTTTCAGTCAAACTTTGACTGCGACATAAGATCCTCGAGTTGTGTTATCGCAACAAAACTCGAATGCCGTGACTTGTCGCGAAGGTAAGACCCCGGGATCCGTCCTGTGTGGCCTGGTATACGCACATGGATGCGCTCTGCTGGTATGTATCCGTGTCTACGACGCGAAGAAAATCCTGGTGGACGCACTGGGTACCCCGAGAACCACTGGGACTCATTTTTTGTAAGTCCTAAATGAGGCAAAAGAGTGAGTTTGACCGGTATCCCGAATTCAAGTCCAAGGGGATTGAATTTGAAGTAGGTGACAAGTATCTGTTCCGGCAGTTAACTGACCTCTTGATCCGTCAGAGTTGTCAGGCTTGTTCATCGAGACCCCTTGCGAGAAAATTATCATTAATATAAGTCGAAAGACCAAGTCGAAGATTTGAAGATAAAGTCGAAGAATTGATCAAGTCGAAGATTTGAAGATTAGAGATTCAACCCGAATCTGCAATTCTGGTAGAATCTCAGGGGCTACTGACAAGGGTATAGTTAATAGAGCCCGTTAGTTGAGTACCCCTGAGGCCCGATAAGCTAGGCCCAATTGTAATGATAGTCGAATACGAGTTAATACCGTATGTCGATATTTGTAATCTGTATCAAACCCTACCTGATCCTCGAGACCTGGCCACCTATATATAGGGGCCAGGAGGGGACGGTGTAGGGCAGATTGAAAGCAAGCCAGGTTGAACACCCAAGTTTACTTTCGATATACACCTATTTCGACTAACTTTACCTTCGAGTTCATCCGACGCCCTATCTCCCCGATCCTAAGTCCTTCATCTAGGACATTTGTCGAGTTAACCCTCGTCAATAGGAGAGTAATTCAGAGTACCATAGTGAAGAGAAGTTGTTTATTTGTTCAATCATGTTATATTGTTGGGAGTGTGTCCACTAGTGAAAGTATGATCCCTAGGCCTTGTTTCCAAGCTTTGCACACCGTTTACTTGCTATTTTGTTACTTGTTTGCTCGCAGCGATATTTATTTCACATCACGTTTGCTACTTATAATCATTTATACCACTTGTATTTCACTATCTCTTCGCCGAACTAGTGCACCTATACATCTGACAACTGTATTGGGTGTGTTGGGGACACAAGAGACTTTCTGTATCGTAATTGCAGGGTTGTTTGAGAGGGATAGCTTTGACCTCTTCCTCCCTGAGTTCGATAAACCTTGGGTGATCCACTTAAGGGAAACTTGCTGCTGTTCTACAAACCTCTGCACTTGGAGGCCCAACAAGTGTCTACAAGAATAGAAGTGCATAGACATCAAGCTCTTTTCTGGCGCCGTTGCCGGGGAGGTAAGGTAAAAGGTACTCGCATCCTCCTATGCGAGTGCTCGGAGTTATTTCCTTTAGATTCTGCAATTACATCTTTTTGTTTCTTATTTTTATTTTCACTAGTTAGGCTTAATGGAAAACATAGAGTTCTTTAGTCTTTTTCCTGATTTTAGATTTGAAGAGAAAATTGAAAATCCTTTGGAGCTTATTTCGCATAGCAATGTTATTAGTACGAATGCTTTGAATACCGTTAATGCTAATGCTATAGAAAAGTCTAAGCTTGGGGAAGCTGGTTTTGTTAAGTATGATATTTTTAGTCCCCCAGCTTTAGTGAAGAAGGTTTGTTCTGATAATATTTTATCTCCCATATGTGATGTTTCTAATGATGCTTGTGCTCCTCATCCTTTTAAAATACCTATGAAAATTGTTGATCATGTTAAGAATAACTGCTACTTAGGAGATGGAACTGTCCATCCTGGTGATCATTTGCTTTTTATACATGAATTATGCGAGTTGTTCCAGTGTGCAGGTATTTCAATGAACCAAGTTAAGAAGAAGCTATTCTCTTTGTCACTGAAAGGCAGAGCTGAGGAATGGTATCGGCTACTTGAAGATGGTCCATCTATTGCATGGGAGGAAATTGTGTCTCTCTTTTATTCCAAGTTTTATCCTCCAAGTGAAATTCATAAAGATCGTAATCGGATATATAACTTTTGGCCTCATGAGGGAGAAAGCATTGCCCAAGTGTGGGGAAGATTGAAGTTACTAATGCATAAATGTCCTATTCATGATCTTCCCCATAATATTGTTATTAATAATTTTTATGCAAGGCTTTCAGGACATTACAAGGACTATCTAGATGCATGCTTTGATGGGTCTTTCACAAGCAAGGATGTCGACACCAAGTGGGGGCTGCTTGAGACAATTCAAAATAATATTGAAGGTTGGGATAGCGACAAAGGTAAAGGATCAGGTATGAATTACGAGTTTGATTGCATTAAGTCTTTCACTGAAACTGCTAATTTTCAAGAGCTTAGCGCTAAATATGGTCTTGATCCTCAAATTATGGTTGATTGCTTTAAAGCCTTTGCTTCCCATATGAATGTTCCTAAAGGAAATGGGGACGTGTATCATGAACCTTTTAAGGACACTTGCATAGAAAGTGATATTGTTATTGATGATTGCAATAAACATGCTCAAACTTCTAAAAGTCCTATTTCTTATAAGCATGTTAATTTTTGTGGAGTACATAGACCTTGTGAACAGAGTTACAACAAGGAAGATTATTGCATCACCCACGCAAATGAAGAAACCAGTATGTGGCTTAAGGATCTAGATGTGCTTGGTGAATGAGTTTGTGAGCTTTATCCTTTTCTTTGTGAATTTTGCGGTGAAAAGGGGCACTTTAATTTTCAATGCCCAATTAATCGAACGAGTACCGCAGATTTGTATTGTGATGATAAGATTACTTTCAATCAGTATGATGAGCTTACTTTGTTTTTGAATTGTGAAGAGATATCTAGAAAGATTGCTTTGGTAGACATGAATGATGTTGATATTAATAGCACCCTTCTTGGTTGTCATCTCTATTATGCTAAAGACTGCCTCACAAATACTTACTTACAAGATCTTATAAAACATGATGTTTTGCCAAGCTATGACCTGACTAATAGATGTTTCGATATTATTAATAGAGAGGAGGAATCCTCCAAAGTTTCTTCTGTTGTTTCTGTCAGCAAACCAAATTATGTGGAAAAGATGCCTTTCCCTCCTAGAGAATATGTGGAGAAGATGCCCTTCAAGTCTCTCCCTCCTAAAGGAGAGAGTAAGAAGAAGAAGAAGAAGAAGAAGAAGAGGAGGAGTAAAAGGCGAGAGGACACGGTATCTTCCCCTAAGCGTTATGATCCTGCTATAGATTATGATAATTCTGATTGGGATGATGTTCTTATGCCTATTACTTATGTTAGTGATCATGATTGGGAAAAGCACTCTACTTTTGATATTGAAAATATTTTTGGTACCAATTCTAAGGTTAATAATTGTTGTACCATTAGTGCTATCCATGTTCCTTCTTATGATGATATGTTTGATGAATATGCTTTGCGACATAGTAGTTCTCTATCTTGTGATGATACTAAGCCTCTAGTTTATGATGATGAGTATAATGTTTTCAATTCACCTACTTTTGAGGAGAAAAATAATTATGATTATAATATGCCTCCTGTCTTTGATGATTATGGTGATGAGAATAATTATTCTATTGATTCTGCTCCTACTACTATTGTTCATGTGGGGAGTATTAATCCTTTTATGCATGTGGCTCATGATAGGGATGCTTTATGTGATAGTTATATTGTTAATTCTATTCATGATGCTACTGAAAGTTATTATGAGAGAGGGAAACATGGTTTGATGGTTCTCAACAATATTGAGTTTCCCCTCTTTATGTTGCAATTCTTGAAGTTGTACTTGTTTTGCCTTTCTATGCTTTTTGCTTTGCGCTTTCATGACTTGTCTCTTTACAAGACTATTTTTCATAGGAAGTGGTTTAGATTTAAATGTGTTCCATACTTCCTTTTTGATGCTCTCTATTGCTTTAAATTCCTATATGGCGCCTTTGCCTCAAGCGCGCCCACATGAGCATCTTTGCAAATTTCTGCGCCTAGCTCAAAGGCGTTAAAGAAAAGCACTCTTGGGAGATAACCCAATGTTTTTACTTTCAGTACTTTTTATTTTATTTGAGTCTTGGAAGTTATTACTACTGTAATGACCGCTCCTTATCCTTTTTATTTTATTGTTGTGCCAAGAGAAGCCTCTAATTTGAGTGAGGTAAAGATTTGAGGATGTTGCTGTCCTGAAACTGTTTTCGGTGCTGCACCGTAAAAATTCGTATAAATTCTCTGTATATATTTTGGACCTGCTATTTCTTGTGCATATGCCCCAGGTTATATCCAAACTTTCATTAGTTTAACACTTTTTGATTTGAGCAACAGAAAACCCTCTAAAAATTCGACCTTTGTCAGCTGTTCAGTTTTGACAGATTTCTGCCAATATTTGTGTTTGCCACTTTATCGCTTTCTTTTGAGTTCTTTTGATCATGGAACTTTTAGAGAAGTTTCTACAGTAGTATATGCTATATATGTGGTGGTTTTGGGTTGAAACCTGAAGCAAAAATAGGTTGATTATATGTTATGCTACACTAATGTTGCTAATAGATTTGTGTTTAGTTTTGTATGAAGGAAGTTTTCAAGTGTAGGGATTGGAGAATGATGAGATGAGTTGAAGAATGGAAAAAAGCTCAAGCTTGGGGATGCCCATGCATCACCCCAAGAAATATCCAAGAAGTACAAGCGTCAAAGCTTGGGGATGCCCCCGAGGCACCCCTTCTTCATCGGCAAAAATCAGGTCACCTTTCAAAACACTATTTTTTTTGCTTCATGCACTATGCGTTTTTCTTGGAGCGTCAGTTATTTTAGTTTTCTTAGTTAGTTTGTTTTGTTTGCTGCAATAAATGGTTAAATCACATCATGTTTCTTTTGGAGGAGATAAACTCGCTTTTCATTTGCCAAGAACACTCTAGTTTTCACTCCTATCGTTTCAACGAGTGTTCTCTTTTTCTGCTACTGCTTTTGGTTTTCGTTTTCGCCTTGATTTGCGTTCAGACCTTGTCATACCTTTTCATCAAGGTGTATTTTTGCCTCTGATCTTTATTGGTTTTCATCAAAAGAGGTGTCTTAAAAAAAATTTCAAATGGTGTTGGAAAAGAGAAAAAGCTTTATGCAAAAAAAAGTGGTACAAGAAGGAGCTTGTGTAGACTGCGGCCTAGGCTTTTGCATGTCATGCTTGATGTCTTTTTGATAGTATGCTTAGTGGTTTTGCTGTAGCATGACTTGTCCCAAATAACTGAGATTGCTTAATGAGCCTTTGAAAAAATCATGCGTTGTTTTTATTATATGGAAGCATTTATTTGGTTTTCTCCTTTGATGCTTTATTTGGGTTGACTTGGCACATGCTTACACTATGTTGACTACAAAAATAAGTCACCTATAGCCTCTATGATCATCTAATTTTTAACTTTTGATGCCATCTTATGCTTCTTTTAATGTTGCTTTGTCGCTTTGCATGATTATGGCCATTATTGCTCTCTTAGTTGGTCGCTCCCAGTCTTTTGCTAGCCCTCATTTTGTACTGAGTATGAGCTCTACTCGTGCATCCAACTCCCAAAAACCAAGTTTGCCATTGTGTCCACTATAAATTCCTATGCATGGTATTTGTAAGCCATTCCAAAGTAAAATTTTCATGTGCTACCTTTCAAAAACCTTCAAAACACTCCTCGTTTTGTGACACTGTTTTCACTTCATGAGGACGTAGTGGTCGGATTTGCTATCTTCCATATTGCTTATTCCAAAAAGAAAAAGAAAAAGAGAAAAAAAAAAGAAAAAATGCACTCCTCCAAGGAATGTGAATGTTGGTGGGCACCCGATGGAATTGGTTAGCCATGGTTTGTGAAAGGAAAAAAGGTGGGGAGGAGTGCCAAGCTTTATAAAAGAGCACAAAAGTGCCAATCTCTCTCTCTCAAAAACTTGCTTCATTTTTTTATGGAAGATAGTAAGAACCCCATTTCCAGTCATTGAAAGACAACCACCTCTCAAAACCAATTTTTATCTCTCTGTTTTACAAATGAAAAGCTCTAGCACATGTTTAATCACTGCTTCCCTCTGCGAAGGGCCTTTCTTTTACTTTCATGTTGAGTCACCACCTTCTACCTTTATGCACCATTAAGAGAGCATAGTTGTCATTCTGAGTATAATGTGCATTGTCCCAAAGTTTTCATTGATTGATTCATATTGTTGGTTTCACTTGTTCTTAAATTATTTGTATCTAGTCGCCCTCTTAAACTTGAAGGTGTCCTATGCATTTATGTTTTGCTCTCCATGAAGGACAAGCTGAAAACCATTTGTATGTTTTTCCTTATGATTTGAACACACGTTTGACTTTCATTGTTTCATTGATCATGATCTTTTGTTTGTATTCTATTTCATGTTATAACATGGTTGCTAAGTTTCAATTGTCAAGATTATATCTTTCATGCCCATGTTTTAAGTTCTTTGATCTCAGCACTCAATGATTTACATATATGATCAAGATTGTGTAGGTGCATGTCACCTCAAAAATTATTTCTTTTGTTATCACTTACCTACTCGAGGACGAGCAGGAGTTAAGCTTGGGGATGCTGATACGTCTCCGACGTATCCATAATTTTTGATGCTCCATGCTTGTTTTTACACCATTTGCCTATTGTTTCGTTACACTTTGTGGCACTTTTATGCATTTTTCAGAACTAACCTATTAACAAGTTGCCACAGTGCCAGTTCCCTGTTTTCTGCTGTTTTTGTGTTTCAGAAGTGATACACAGGAAATATTCTCGGAATTGGACGAAACAAGTTCCTGAAGTCTTATTTTACCCGGAAGCTTCCAGAGATCCGAAGGAGAGAAGGAGTGGGGCCACCAGGGCCCCACACACAGGGGTGGCGCGGCCAGGCCCCTGGCTGCGCGAGCCCCGTGTGAGGGCGCCTGGCTCCCCCTCTGACGACGCCCCTTCGCCTATATAAAGCCTCGGGACAGAAAACCCTAAAGGATTCAGCAATTTTCCAGAAGCAGTTCCGCAGCTCCGCCGCCACCGCCGACGAATTTCGGGGGACAAAAGTCTCTGTTCCGGCACCCTGCTGGGACGGGGAAGTGCCCCCGGAGCCATCTCCATCGGTCTCCATCGCCGTCTCCGCCGTCTCCATCGACCTCACCGCCATCTCCATCAACCTTGCTGTCTCCTATGATGAGAAGGGAGTAGTTCATCCCCGGGGCTAAGGGCTCTACCGGTAGCTATGTGGTTCACCTCTCTCTCCCATGATGTGATCTTTATGTGATCGTGAGCTTTGTATCATGTTGAACAAGTAGATGTTATTATTCAGATATTATGTGTACTCTAGTGGTATTATTAAAGTAATCTATTCCTCCTGCCATGGTGTAACGGTGACAGTGCGTGCATCATGGTGGTACTTGGTTTAGGCTATGATTGTGATCTCTTGTGGATTATGAGAGTAATTATTACTATGATAGTATTGAAGTGATCTATTCCTCCTTTCATGGTGTAATGTTGACAGTGTGTGCACCGTGTTAGTACTTGGTCTAAGTTGCAATAATATTATCTTGAGTTGTGCTTTGATTTGGATATCTCTATGAGTGGTGTTTGTCAAGTACTTGATGAACTTTAAGGGGTGCTTCTGTAGCCACTACGCAATGATTAGTGTTGTTCAATAGGAGAGTAATTCAGAGTACCATAGTGAAGGGAAGTTGTTTATTTGTTCAATCATGTTATATTGTTGGGAGTGTGTCCACTAGTGAAAGTATGATCCCTAGGCCTTGTTTCCAAGCTTTGCACACCGTTTACTTGCTATTTTGTTACTTGTTTGCTCGCAGCGATATTTATTTCACATCATGTTTGCTACTTATAATCATTTATACCACTTGTATTTCACTATCTCTTCGCCGAACTAGTGCACCTATACATCTGACAAGTGTATTGGGTGTGTTGGGGACACAAGAGACTTTCTGTATCGTAATTGCAGGGTTGTTTGAGAGGGATAGTTTTGACCTCTTCCTCCCTGAGTTCGATAAACCTTGGGTGATCCACTTAAGGGAAACTTGCTACTGTTCTACAAACCTCTGCACTTGGAGGCCCAACAAGTGTCTACAAGAATAGAAGTGCGTAGACATCAGGGGCAATGAGAGCTCAAAGCCGGTAAGTACCATAATTTTTTAAGGTTTATAAAACTTGCAATCACTGCTTCCCTCTGCGAAGGGCCTTTCCTTTATTTTTATGTTGAGTCATTCTTAGTATAATGTGCATTGTCCCAAAGTTTTCATTGATTGATTCATATCATTGGTTTCACTTGTTCTCAAATTATTTGTATCTAGTCTCCCTCTTAAACTTGAAGGTGTCCTATGCATTTATGTTTTGCTCTCCATGAAGGACAAGCTGAAAACCATTTGTATGTTTTTCCTTATGATTTGAACACATGTTTGACTTTCATTGTTTCATTTTCATGATCTTTTGTTTGTGTTCATTTTCATGTTATAACATGGTTGCTAAGTTTCTTCTATCAAGATTATATCTTTCATGCCCATGTTTTAAGTTCTTTTGATCTCAGCGCACAACGCTTACATATATGATCAAGCTTGTGTAGGTGCATGTCACCTCAAAAATTATTTCTTTTGTTATCACTTACCTACTCGAGGACGAGCAGGAGTTAAGCTTGGGGATGCTGATACGTCTCCAACGTATCCATAATTTTTGATGCTCCATGCTTGTTTTTACACCATTTGCTTAGTGTTTCGTTACACTTCGTGGCACTTTTATGCATTTTCCGGAACTAACCTACTAACAAGTCGCCACAGTGCCAGTTCCCTATTTTCTGCTGTTTTTGTGTTTCAGAAAAGTTACACAGGAAATATTCTCGGAATTGGACGAAACCAAAGCTAGTCGCCCAGAATTTTACCGGAGCTTCCAGAGAACCAAAGAGGAGACGGAGTGGGGCCACGAGGGGCCCTCACACCAGGGCGGCGTGGCCAGGGGCTGGGCCGCGCCCCCTATGTGTGAGACTGCCTCGGTCCACTCCTGACGATGCCCCTTCGCCTATAAAGACCCCCCGACGAGAAAAACCTAAGGACCCGGTCAGTTTTCCAGAACACATCACGATCCACCGCCGCCGTCGACCCGAAGATCGGGAGGGTCTAGAAACTCTTCCCGGCACCCTGTCGGAGAGGGGAATCAGCACCGAAGGTCTTCTTCATCGCCATGCTTGCTTCCGGAGCGATGAGTGAGTAGTCTACCTTGGACTATGGGTCCATAGCAGTATCTAGATGGTTGTCTTCTCCACCATGTGCTTCATGTTTAGATCTCATGAGCTGCCCTACATGATTGAGATCACCGTTATGTAATTCTACATGTTTGGTTTGTTGGGATCCGATGAATATTGGTGTTATGCTTGAGTTGAAGTACTAAAATTTATCTTATGTTTTCTCTATGTTGTTTATGATCTTGCATGCTCTCCGTTGTTAGTAGCTATCTTGGCCGGGTAGTTGCTAGTGACTCCAAGAGGGGGTATTTATGCTCGATAGTTGGTTCATGCCTCTATTTAATCTGGGGGAGTGACAGAAACCTCTAAGGTTGTAGATGTGCTATTGCTACTAGGGGAAAACAACATTCATATGCTCGAGGGCATATGCTTTGTTTACATTACACACTTTGCTTAATGTAGTTATCTGTTGTTCGCAACTTAATACGCATGGGGTGTTTGGATGATATCCCCGTGAGTGGATTATTAGTCATAGATGCAGTTGGATGGCGGTCTATGTATCTTGTTGTAATGCCCAGAGTAAATCTCATAGTGATCCTCTCATCATATGCACATTGTCTTTATTCTATCAATTGCCCAACTGTAATTTGTTTACCCAGCATGTATTATTTTATCTATGGAGAGACACCGCTAGTGAACTGTGGACCCCGGTCCTATTTCCTTTATATTGTTATCATCTGTTTACTTTACTCGCACTGTTTACTTTACTCGCATACTATTATTTTCCACTCGATATGCTCATTCCTTTGTTTCAACCAAACCGGTGAGATTGACAACCTCATCGTAAGTTGGGAGCAAGTATTTGGTTTTGTTGTGTGCAGGTTCCGCGTTGCAGCTAGCAAGCAAAGCTTGGACGAGACGCCTTATAAATTGTTTGGAGCTATCGCAAGCTAGCAAGCATCACCTTCAGTCGTATTGGCTCCTTCCTCTCCTGAGCGATAAACCTTGGTTTCTTAACTGAGGGAAAAACCTTGCTGCTATATTCATCATACCTTCCTCTTGGGGTTCCCAACTGGACGGTGAAAAGATAACACCACTGTACCGCATCATTCCTCCATGGTACAACCTGCGTACAATGGTGTAGTAGAGTCTATCTCGAGTTGCACCAGCTTAGCTTGAAGATGAGGGTCATGCATGGCTGAAGTCAGCGGCGTCCGCGTGTCCTCGTCATCTACATGTTCTTCCTAATCATGATCTTCAACGGCATCATCATGTTCTTCATCAATATTGTCTTCTTGTCCCTCGTTGTTGTTGTTGTTGTTGTTGTTGTTGTTGTTGTTGTTATTGTTGTTGTCTTCATGAACCTCATCCTCATTCCCATCTTCACCCATCCATTGAGTGTGGCCATCCATAAAACCACTCATCAGCAGGTGCTCCAGCACTTTGCCCAAAAAGGGGTTGAACAAGGTCCTTAGTTTGCATTTCCGGCATGGACACCTTATCTCTTTAAGGTTGTTTTGGATCATGTCGTCCATCATGTGGCTCAAATATCTAATCACGGTGCTTTCCTTTATCATGACCATTTTCACCTGCACGGCATATATGCAAGAGAATAAGAAGCATATGGTGGGTTGTCATTCAAAATTTCGGCATGACCTTCCTACAAATAAGAACGATGCCGAGAGCCAATTTTTTGTCGAAATGGAAATGAATCAACATTTCGCCAAAAAATCGGCAACTCATTTTCAAGTCATCAACTTTCGATCAAAAACACAATACAAATTCACATATATATAGAATCAATTACATCATCGCATGCATGCAACGCACACACAATTTTTCCCACAAATTTCCATATTACAATATCTATTTTATGCATCCTCCAAGCAAATTATAGTCACCTATTAGATAGGTAACCGGATATATGCCGATGTCAACCGGGTGGCTTGCCGATGAGCGAAGACTTCTAATTAGTACACCTAGATCTAGATCTAGATCTAGATCTAGATCTAGATCTAGATGAGGTGTATGGAGAGATCCACATATACAACCATATATGGGGACAAGGAGGGAGTGATTTTGTAGATAAAATGATAAAATAGTGGTTTAATTGGTTAAAAAGAGTGATATATATGTGAGAAATAGGGTGGAGAGGAAGGAGAGTTCGAGCTAGGAGGGGGGAATAAATGTTGTGGCTGTTTTGGTAGGTGGAAGGGGCTGGCTGGATTAAGGGTGTAGTGCCAGGTTATCTGTGGCGTACAGGAATATGCGTGCCTCTGCTACGTAAAGCACCCGTGGCATACAGAGAGCCTGTACGCCACGGGTATAACTGGTGGGACCGGGTTGCGACAGGGCCGGCAACCACCGGAGGAGTACAAGAAGTTGTACGCTACCACTATGACCTGTATCCAAGGCGTACACGGATGCTGTACGCCACGGATAGGTTTGGTGGCCCCAGAAGGTACCAAGACCAATAGCATCGGCGACGTACGGGGTCTCTGTATGCCACGGATATGGGACTATCCGTGGCGTACAGAGATCCTGTACGCCTCCGATGCGATACCCCGACCAGCCCAACCCACCCTACCAAAGCTCTATGGCGTGCGTGCTTTCTGTACGCCACGGCTATGGCCGTAGCCGTGGCGTACACTGTTCCTGTATGCCTCCGCTACATAGCCGTGGCGTACAGATTTTTGCGTACGCCTCTGATGAACATTCCTCCTATGACCTATTTCCTAGTAGTGGCTAGTGACTCCAAGAGGGAGTATTTATGCTCGATAGTGGGTTCATGCCCCTGGTAACCTGGGAGAGTGACAACAACTTCTAAGGTTGTAGATGTGCTATTTCTACTAGGGAGAAAACAACAATCTTGTGTTCAAGGATATTTGTATTGTTTACATTACACACTTTGCTTAAGGCGATAATCTGTTGCTTGCAACTTAATACCCAACGGTTGTTCGGATGATATCTGGCGGGTGGATTATTAGTCATAGGTGCATTTGGATTACGGTCTATGTATTATGTTGTAATGCCCAAGTGAATCTCATAGTGATCCTCATGACATGTATATGCATTGCTTGCATTCTTTATTCTGTCAATTGTCCAACTATAATTTGTTTACCCAACATGTTATTTATGTTTATGGAGAGACACCTCTAGTGAACTGTGGACCCAGGTCCATTCTTTTACAATCATATTACCGTTTACTTTCTACAAGCATTATTTACTTTCTTAGAAACAAATATCTTTTACAACACGATACGTTTAATCCTTTGTTTACAGCAAACCGGTGAGATTGACAACCTCACTGCAAGTTGGGGTAAAGTACTTTGGTTGTGTTGTGTGCAGGTTCCACGTTGTTGTTGGTGCCAAGGCTACGCCCCGATAGGCGCCATAAATAAATTCTCTGAGTTGTCACCAAAGCCAGCTAGCATCAACCTTCAGAAGTGGTTTCTTTCTCCTACTAGTTCGATTAACCTTGGTTTCACAATCGAGGGAAACTTGCCGCTGTGCTCATCATACCTTCCTCTTGGGGTTCCCAACTGGGTGGCTAGCACCGCTACCAATCAGCTCATCAAAGGAAATCTCCAAAGCAATTCCCACAGACTGTAGCACTTTAACATGTGTTGGAGGAGTGACAAACTCTGAATCTTCCTTCCTAGGCTTGGATGACTTGGGCTTTTTCTTGGGCTCTGGCTGATCCTTCATGGACTCCAATCTATACCCATCGTTTTTTACAGCAAGCCTAGTGCACCTTCTAACCTCAACAACAGAAATGGGCTCCTTCTGAATTCCTCTGCTCCTTTTCCTCACAGGAGTGGATGCAATGGGGGCAGAGCCATTTTCTAGCACCATAATCGCAGGGTACTGTGCTGGGAGTTAACCTCCACATTCACCACAGGAGCAGGTGTCTGAGCTTCTAGAGTAAGGAGCTGAGTCAAGATCACAGGTGGGGGAACATATGGTACAACGGCTAAGGGATTAGAAGGAGCAACCAGAGGATCTAAATTGTTCTGCTAGATAGGAAAATTAAGTTCCTCATCTGAGTCCACAACATCCTCAACAAGAACAAATTCAGCTGGCACATTGTTTACCAAACCCATATGGCCTTGTGGATGAGCAAAAATTTCTTTCACAGGACCACCTCTAGGGATGACATGAACAGAAGAAGTGGAGCCCCCACCTAACAACTGGAAGGTGATGTCAGATACGTTGCAGACGTATCTATAATTTTCGATGCTCCATGCTTGTTTTACACCAATTGCTATATGTTTTATCTACACTTTGTGGCACATTTATGATTTATTTGGACTAACCTAATAATAGTTCACTTGGATTTGGAAAACCAGTTGCCAAGCAAAGCACAAATTCTTCTTCTGGTTACTTCTTCATGATAGGCTTAATACAAGAAATTTGTTGGGAAGGAAAAACTTCATCTTGGCATGCTATGATTGTGCTACCATGGATTGCAGGCAAGAAGAAACTCTGATTAATCTGTTCTGGACTTGTCCTTTT
Organism: Dactylis glomerata; assembly: GCA_007115705.1. Lineage (NCBI taxonomy): Eukaryota > Viridiplantae > Streptophyta > Magnoliopsida > Poales > Poaceae > Dactylis > Dactylis glomerata. Next base: position 4,889,416 of record QXEO01000555.1, read on the forward strand.
GCTAAAAAATGTTGGGATTATATTTGCCCTCAAAGAACAAAAAATCTCTCGGTCTTGGAATCTATATCCAACATGAAAGATTTACTGAAGCTCCCATTCAGCATGGACATTGTGATTTTGGCTTCCTGGAGTATTTGGATCATCAGAAACAATAAAATCTTCAAGAACCAGGAAGCTAGATGGTCTAGTTGGAAAGCTATTTACATGAATGAGCTTAGAATGCTAAAGTTCTGAATGAAGAAGAAATTTTATGATCAATTTGTAGATTGGCTACACAATGTAACATAAACTACCTCTTTTTTTTCTACTTTCTCTTTGTTGTTTGTAAATATGTACACTTTGTAAATTCCCTCAATCTATAAAAAATTGTAGTGGGGCTCTCCCCCACTGTTTTTCCCTTAAAAAAAACCTACTAATAGTTGCAAAAGTGCACAATGTTCTTGTTTTACACTTTGATGTGTAGGAATTACCAAGAATACAAGTGGAAACCTTGTTGGAGTCAAATTGGGACTTTCCAGAAATCTGTGCTACAACTCTTTTCGAAGATGGTCACGTTACGGGTTGAAGATAGCGTCAAATGGAAAACTCTTGAACTACAAAGTTGTAGTGAATTTCACGGCAAACGTTCTGGACATAAAATTTACCTGATTTCGAGTCCGGACGGCCGAGTTAGGCCCGATTTACTGCAGCCCAAGATGGGGTGATGGGAATCCGAGAGACTATATAAAGGGAGGAACCCTAGCTCGTGGGAGACACCTCCACCCACGAATTTGCAGCTACCAGAGCCACATTTTCACCTCCCCCATGGATCTCATCTCCATGGGGGAGGGCTCCCATGAAGCTATGAAGGAAGGGGGCTAAGGGGCGGCGCTCCCCTATGATGTCGGCGGCAGGGGAGTCCCCCGCGCCGCCGCTGGCGCCATCGCCGCCTTGCCGCGGCCACCCGCGCCCCTTGCTGCTCATCTCTGCCATCTTTACCGCTATCTCCATCACCAACTCCTCCTATTATGCAGTGGTTCATCCTCCCACACACCTCTGTACCGTCCTATGTAAACATGGTGTTTGATGCTATAATATTTATCCTATGATCTATGTCATGTTTGCATAGTTTATTTATTCTTAGATTGATTTGTTGAATGTCTTTGGTTCATTAGAGTTATATGCTGATATGATACTGTCCTTTGGTGTCCATTATATTTATGCGCACATGGATTAAACATCTTAGGGTTATTAGTATGTGCAAAAGGAATGGGGTAGTTCTGCCGGAGTGACAAAAACCCGAGAACGTGAACCGGAATGTTGCACGTATGGGAGTAAGAGGACCATTAACTTAAGGCTATGGTTGGGGAAACCTTAATGCATTGTTAGTATTTGCGGATGCTTGCTAACAATCCAATCATATAGTACTTGTATTTCCAAGTAGTGAAGTGTTTGTATATTTAGCCTCTCCCACATAGAAAACTACATCGAAGACAATGAACCCAATTTATTCACTAATTGAACTTAGACAAAGCCACCACTATTACCACCACTTTTCCACACTCATGGTACTGTTAGTTTATGGTTACTTAGTATATTTTATTGTTGCAGCACTAACAATTACTTTCTTGTATTTATTATCTTGCAAAGCTATCTCTCATACCCATATTGTTGCTCTAGTTTTATTTCCTAGATGATGCAAACGTTTAGTATGCGTAGAGTTGTATCAGCGGTTGATAGAACTTGAGAGAACATTTATCCTACCTTTAGCTCCTCGTTGGGTTCGGCACTCTTACATATCGAAAAGGCTACACGCGATCCCCTATACTTGTGGGATATCAATGTCAGAGATAGGTAGCTGAATATTGGTATTCTGAATCTATGGCCCATCCCACTGTCCTTGCTGAATATTGTCTTCAGCAACACTAGCATCCCATTCTCCCCAGTTCTCAGGTTTAGCAGGTGGCACCCAATAATCATGAGGAGGAATTGGACCCACAAAAGATTGGGGATGTGGATTTCCATTGGCAGGCTCAGGGGATTCATCACCTGGCAACAGATCAACAGGCTCACTTGTTAGAATGTACACTAGGACATACCAAGACACAACCTGACCACCAAATTGACGCGGCTCCCTTATTACCATTGATCTGGGTACATCGGCATTACCACCATAGGTACAATGAACTAGAGTATGAGCTGACTCAGGGTACTCTCTGATCCACCCATGCATCTTGCCAAACTTGGCCACAGATTCTCTAAGGAACTCCTCGTTCCTATAGTCCATTGGGATGTTCAAAAACATCAGCCAGCTCAAACGAGTGTAAACAGTAGCCCTAAAATTCTCTCCTTCATCATGATGCACAAAATTCACCATGAAACCCTGTCCCAGGTGACGAGGCGGCTGTGCGACGAGCAGATCTCTAGTAGCAATATCCCTCATGCAGAACAAACCTAGACCAATTGCACTCTCCGCAAAGCTAACAACATTCCATTGCAGATTGCCCACAATATGGTCATGTACCTGTTTCAGCACCTCATCAATCTCTTCGTCTTCAGGTCGTGGAACATCTTGGGCGATTGCCCATGACTCATGTCGATGAGCTGACGTGGAAGAAGTAGTGACGTAGAGACGAGCTGGATGACCATCCACGCCCCAAGTTTCCAGGATGCCAAAGCTCGGTGGCAAAAAGCGATGAGGATCAACGGGGAAGTTCGCCATTGCGCCGCCGTCAAGAAGCAGGGGTGGTGGGACAGAAGAGCTAATTGGGGCAACAGTGCAGACAGAAGAGGAATCATCCAAGTGTTTCCCTTTACCAGCCCGGGTTTCTCTGCGTGAATCGAGATTTCCGGAAGGAGATGATTTTTTTACCCAATGCATTAACTTCTTTGCCTTCCAACATTTATGTTTGACATGACCATATCTGTAACACGATTTGCATCTTGTTTTACTAGTGCAATTTTCTGTGGTGTGGGACATACTGAGGCAACGTTGGCAGAGCCAGAAATCGTCAACCATGTCACTGATCATATTAGCAAAAGAAACATCTTGGGCTGAATCCACCACTGGAGCAGTAGGCCCTGAAACGATAGGCCCATTAAGCGAGGAGGCAATTACATCCCTAGAATTTGAAATTCCGCTAACCGCGCCTGAAATGCTGCCATCTTTACTAGGCAGAAAAGATCCAAAAGGAATCTATTTTTCAGTCGTGATAGCCAGATGGTCGGGGATAAAAAACCCTATTTTACGATTAATTTGTGGGCAGTTATATCCAGCCTGCTTGAGATCTTTTGCAATGGCAGTAGACATTGGAAATTTATAGCCAGGACAAGCATCATATCTTTCAATTGTAGCAAAAGAAAGCTTCTTCGATACCTACTTACCATGACTCCTTGACAAAGAGGAGTTCGAGGCGTGCTTATTCAGAGCTTCCATAGCCTTCAAAGATCTACGTTTGCCTATACTAATAATAGTCCATTCCTCGTGGCATTCAGATTTCCAAAGGTCAAATTCCCTCCTCCAATTTGGGCCAGCATTGCCCCATAAGTGAAAATAGCACTTAAAGGATTCACATGAAAAGGATCTCATTGCGTAGATCTAGAATCCCACAAAACTAGTAGAGACAGAGAATCTGAAAACTCTATCAGATAATTGAATGACACACAAATCATCACATAAACCCCCTAAGCATGATTCCAGAGCGAGACTAACTGAATCTTCATTAAGTTTGAAAATGGCCCTGCCAAAAGACACAACAAGGAGAAAATGACCAGATTTGCTGAAAGGATGAACTGTAGTCCTAAATCTGCTTTTGACCTCATCCGCAAACGATAGACCATGAGAGAAGTCAAATTTCATGGCAATGGAAGAATGAACCACATTAGAGGATCCAACATCAATCAACTGATCCGGAACATTAGCCTGCCTTGGAGAGTCAGGATGAACCAAACCTCTGAGAACCCTAGCCACGTGACAGGGAAACATCACTTGGGAACCCAGATCAATGACCACCCCATTTTGAGGTATTTTACTATGATTGCCTGGCCCTTAGCATTGATCAGAGCAATCCAGTCATTCGAGGTCCACAAATGCAGTTGACCATCATACTCTCTTTTTTGGCCACGATCCAGATCTTTGGCCGTGGTGTACGAAACCTTCCACGTCCATGTGGGGGGAGCCATGGGGAAAGGAAATGGACAAAAGGGGAAGAAAGTGGATCACCTTGAAGATTGGGAGACGCTGAGGAGAATGATCGGTGGGAAGGAGAGAGATCACCGAGGAGAAAGGAAATCGCCGACAATCAAGGTGCTAGGGTGGAGGTCACCGTGGAGTCGCCATCGTGGGTCCTAATACTAGTAATCCTAGATAGCTGCAATTAAAATTGCCATGGCCGCCATAGTTGTTGCTACCACCTCCTTGACCGCCATAGTGATTGTAGCCTCCGCGGTTGTATTGATCACGGCCATGCCCACTGCCTCCAAGGTTTACTCGCCCACCTCATCCACCTCTGTTGACAAACTGGCCACGACTTGCAGCATTGGCAGAAGACTCACCAAAGTTTTCGCCGCTAGGGTTTTGAGTTTCAAGACGAGCCTCATATGCAAGGAATTGTGAGTAAAGACCTCCAGGACGGATTGGCTGCTGAGCTTTAATCATGGATGTAATTGCTACAACAAATCCATTGTATTCATCACCTAATCCGGCAAGAACATAGGAGGCAATATCATCATCGTCCTAAATCTTGCCAGCCGTAGCCATCTGATGGTGTGGTGTTGATGTAGATGACCGACCAGTTGGGAACCCCAAGAGAGGTGTGATGAGCACAGTAGCAAGTCTTCCCTCAATTATGAAACAAAGGTTTATCGAACCAATAGGATAAAGAACCAAACTTCAGAAGGTGATGCTTGCTAGCTGATACGTCTCAAACGTATCTATAATTTTTGATGCTCCATGCTTGTTCTTACACCATTTGCTTTGAGTTTTGTTACACTTCGTGGCGTTTTATGCATTTTCTGGAACTAACCTATTAACAAGATGCCACAGTGCCAGTTCCCTGTTTTCTGCTGTTTTTGTGTTTCAGAAAAGTTACATAGGAAATATTCTCGGAATTGGATGAAACAAAAGTCGAACCTCCTATTTTTACCGAAGCTTCGCGAAGACCGAAGATGAGACGGAGGGTGGCCAGGGGCCAGCCTCACCACCAGGGGACGCGGCCTAGCCCCTGGCCGCGCCCACCTGTGGTGAGACCACCTGGACCCACTTTTGACGCTGCCCCTTCGCCTATAAAGTCCCCTCGACGGGAAAAACCTAAGGGATGGATCGCTTTTCCTCGAAACATACGGCAAGCTACCGCTGTCGTTGAAACGAGATTGGGAGGATCTAGGAGCTCTTCCCGACACCCTGCCAGAGACGGGAATCCCTGCCGGAGGCCTTCTCCACCACCATGGTCGCCTCTGGAGTGATGTGTGAGTAGTCTACCTTAGACTACGGGTCCATAGCAGTAGCTAGATGGTTGTCTTCTCCACCATGTGCTTCATGTTTAGATCTTGTGAGCTGCCCTACATGATCAAGATCATCTTTATGTAATCATACATGTTGTGTTTGTTGGGATCCGATGAGTATTGGTACTATGTCAAGTTGATGTGCTGAATTATATATTTTATGTTATCTCTATGTTGTTTATAATCTTGCATGCTTTCCGTTGCTAGTAGGTATCTTGGCCAAGTTGATGCTAGTGACTCCAAGAGGGAGTATTTATGCTCGATATTTGGGTTCATGCCTCTATTTAATCTGGGGGAGTGACAGAAACCTCTAAGGTTGTAGATGTGCTATTGCCGCTAGGGAAAAAACAACATTCTTGTGTCCAAGGACATTTGCTTTGTTTACATTACGCACTTTGCTTAATGCAATTATCTGTTGTTCACAACTTAATACTCAAGGGGTCCTCGGATGATTCCCCGCGAGTGGATTATTAGTCATAGATGCAGTTGGATGGCGGTCTATGTATTTTGTCGTAATGCCCAGAGTGAACCTCATAGTGATCCTCGTGATGTATGTACGTTATCTTTACTCTATCAATTGCCCAACTGTAATTTGTCTACCCAGCATGTTATTATTTATCTTATGGAGAGATGCCACTAGTGAACTGTGGACCCCAGTCCAATTTCCTTTACATTGTTACACCATTTACTTTACTCGCACTATTTACTTTTACTTGCATACTATTATCCTTTTACCACTCGATACGCTCAATCCTTTGTTTACAGCAAACCGGTGAGATTGACAACCTCATCGTAAGTTGGGAGCAAAGTACTTGATTGTGTTGTGTGCAGGTTTCACGTTGCTGCTGGGTGAAGACACACCAACAATATTCCTGGCTCCATTGCCCGGAGTGTCATGAAGCTAGCAAGCATCACCTTCTTAAGTTTGGTTCTTTCTCCTACAGGTTCGATAAACCTTGGTTTCATAACTGAGGGAAGACTTGCTGCTGTGCTCATCACACCTCTTGGGGTTCCCAACTGGTCGGTCATCTATATCAACACCGCACCATCAACAAGTTTTCTGGCGTTATTTCTGGGGAGAAAGAAGACTTCTGCAAGGGGAGTCTCTCACGCACAATCTTTTAATTTGTCTTTGTTTTGCTTTATTTTATTTTTTGCTTGCATCTTTTTATCAAAAATACAAAAAAATTAGTTTCCTTTATAGTTGATTTTATTTACTTGCTTTTAGTTTTGCTAGAATGGGTACTCCTGAAAACAACAAGTTGTGTGACTTTACTAGCACCAAAAACAATGATTTTATCTGCACTCCTATTGCGCCACCTGCTCCTGAGGCAAATTTTTATGAGATCAAACCTGCTTTGTTGAATCTTGTTATGAAAGAGCAATTTTCTGGTGCCAGTTCTGATGATGCTGTAGCTCATCTCAACAATTTTGTTGAGCTATGTGAGATGCAAAAGTATGAGAATGTAGATGGTAATATTATTAAGCTTAAGTTGTTTCCTTTCTCTTTAAGAGGAAGAGCTAAGGATTGGTTGCTATCTTTGCCTAGAAATAGTATTGATTCTTGGGATAAGTGTAAGGATGCTTTTATTGGAAAATACTATCCTCCTGCTAAGATTATAGCTTTGCATAGTGATATTATGAAGTTTAGACAGTTTGATAATGAACATGTTGCTCAAGCTTGGGAAAGAATGAAATCTATGATAAAGAATTGCCGTACTCATGGACTGACTACTTGGATGATTGTCCAAACTTTTTATGCAGGACTGAATTTTTCTTCAAAAAATCTATTGGATTCAGCTGCTGGAGGCACTTCTATGTCCCTTACCTTGGGTGCCGTAACAAAGCTTCTTGACAATATGATGGTAAATTATTCTGAGTGGCACACCGAGAGAGCTCCACAAGGCAAGAAGGTAAATTCTGTTGAGGAAACCTCTTCCTTAAGTGATAAGATTGATGCTATTATGTTTATGCTTTCTAATGATAAGCTCATGTTGATCCTAATAATGTTCCTTTGGCCTCTTTGGTTGCTCAAGAAGAGCATGTTGATGTAAACTTCATTAGAAATAATAATTTCAACAACAGTGCTTATAGGAACAATTTTGCTAGCAACAATTATAGGCCGTTTCCTTCTAATGGTGATAATAGCTATCTTGGTAGACCTAAAATGCCTAGCAAAGAAAGGATTTTAGAAGTTGAAAGGGCTACTAAGAATTTTATGCAGATGCAATATGAGCAGAATAAGGTCTTTACCAAGACCATGGAGGAGCAATCTGCCTTGTTGAAGACTATTAGTCATCAACTTGATAATTTGAATATGGCTATTCCTGAGTTGCAAGCTAAGATTTCTAAAGCTGAAACCGATATTTCATCTTTGTCTGATGCGCAATCCTCCTTGATTAATAGAATGTCTGCTAAACCTGACCCTTTTGCTGCTACTAATGCCATTCAAGTTAGAATTGATGAAAATGTTAGGATGTTAGCAGAATTGCATGCCAGGTGGGAAAGAGAAGATGAGATGGCTAGAGAGATGAAGGTATGTACCATTACTACCTCTAATGATGTTGTTCCAAATGCTAGCAATCCTCTTACTTTGATTGGTGTAGAGAAAACTCCTACTCCTTGTGCTAAAAATCCCAAAACTGCAAAAACTTTTTCTACAAAAAGTGCTGAATTTTTTTGGAGTGTGGGAGATGATAGCTCTATTTCTTTTAATGATTTTGATTTTGATGGCTGCAATATATCTGAAGTTATTTTGTTCTTCAAAAGCTTGCTTTGAGTCCTAATGCTAGTTCTTTGAATATTGCTTTTACAAATCATATTACAAATGCTCTCATGAAAATTAGGGAGGAAAAGTTCAATAAAAAGGCTTCAATTCCCAAGAAGTTAGAAGATGGTTGGGAGCCCATCATTGATATGCATGTTAATAGTTTTGATTGCCATGCTTTATGTGATCTAGGTGCTAGTATTTCTATTATGCCTAGAAAGATTTATGACATGCTTGGTTTACCACCGCTTGAAAAGTGTTATTTTGATGTTCCTCTTGCTGATGTTGCTAAGAAGAAACCCTTGGGAAGGATTAATGATGTTCTTATCATGGTTAACAATAACCTTGTTCCCATTGATTTTCTTGTTATGGATGTTGAAAGCAATGCTTCATGTCCTATTATTTTGGGAAGACCTTTTCTTTGAACTGTAGGTGCCATCATTGATATGAAGGAAGGCACCATCAAATATCAATTTTCACTCAAGAAAGGTATGGAACACTTCCATAGATGGATGAAGAATTTTTTTTGCCTCTATTCTTAGAGCAAATTATGAACTTGATGCTTCATCGCTTGTTATTACTTGATTTCCACTTTCTGGGCCTAGCTCAAAGGCGTTAAAGAAAAGCACTCTTGGGCGATAACCCATTGTTTTCTTTTCACTTCTTTTTCTTTTATTTGAGTTTTGGAAGTTATTACTACTGTAATAACCGCTCCTTATCCTTTTTATTTCGTTGTTGTGCCAAGAAGAACCTCTAATTTGAGGGAGGTAAGATTTGGGGAAGTTGCTGTCCTAAAATAGATTTCGGTGCTGCACTGTAAAAATTCGTGAAAATTCTCAAAATATATTTTTTACCTGCGGTTTCTTGTGCATATGCCCCAGGTTATATCCAAACTTTCATTAGTTTTGCACTTTTTGATTTGAGCCATAGAAGGTCCTCGAAAAAATTGACCTTTGTCAGCTGTTCTATTTTGACAGATTTCTGCCACTATTTGTGTTTGCCTCTTGATCGCTTTCTTTTTGAGTTCTTTTGATCACGCAACTTTTGGGAAAGTTGCTACAGTAGTATATACTTTATATGTGGTGTTTTTTAGTTGAAACCTGAACCAAAAAGGGTTAATCTACTATTATGTTTATGCTAACGTTGCTAATAGAATTGTGTGAAATTTTGTATGAAGGAAGTTTTCAAGTGTAGGGATAGGAGAATTATGAGAGGAGATGAAGAATGGACAAAATCTCAAGCTTGGGGATTCCCATGTCACCCCAAGATATATCCAAGAGGTACAAGCGTCAAAGCTTGGGGATGCCCCCGAGGCACCCCTTTTTCATCGGCAAAATTCAGGTTACCTTTCAACACACTATATTTTTATTGCTTCATATTCTATGCATTTTTCTTGGAGCATCTTTACTTTTGCTTTCATTTTTATTTTGTTTTGTTTTCTGCAATAAATGGTTGGACCCCAAGAAAACTTTTTTGGAGGATATTTACTTGTTTTTCATTTGCCAAGAACACTCTATTTTTCACTCTTATCGTTCAACGAGTGTTCTCTTTTTCTAGAACTGCGTTTAGCTTTTGTTTTTTGCCTTGATTTTAGTTCAGATTTTGTTTTATCTTTGCATCAAGGTGTATTTAGACCTCTGGTCTATGTTGGTTTTCATCAATAGAGTTGTCTCAAAAAGGTTTGAATGGTGTTGGAAAAGAGAAAAAGTTTCATGCAAAAAGTGGTACAAAAAGGAGCTTGTTTAGACTTCGACTTAGACTTTTTCATGCCATGCTTGATGTCGTTTTGATAGTATGCTTAGTGATTTTTGCTGTAGCATGACTTATCTCAAATAACTAAGATTGCTTAATGAGCCTTTGAAAAAATCATGCGTTGTTTTTATTATACGGAAGCATTTATTTGGTTTTCTCCTTGATGCTTTATTTGGGTTGACTTGGCGCATGCTTACAACATGTTTGACTCTTACAAAGTCGCCATAAGCCTCTATGATAATTTGGTTTTTGACTTGTGATGCCATTTTATGCTTCTCTTAATGATGTTTTGTCGCTATGCATGATTATGGCCATTATTGCTCTCTTAGTTGGTCGCTCCCAGTCTTTTGCTAGCCCTCATTTTGTACTGAGTATGAGCTCTACTCGTGCATCCAACTCCCAAAAACCAAGTTATTCCAATGTGTCCACCATACATACCTATTAGCAATTTGCTATTCCAAGTACATTTGACTTGCTTTTATCTATCCTTCGAATTAAACTCTTTTGGTGTTATGTGAAAATTAGTCAGTAAAGCTCTCACGAACCTGATGGCACACTTTACTTTTCTCGCTTTTAAATTTTTGACATTGTGGATCTTTTATGTTGACGTTAAGCTTGCAAGTTGTAAGTTGGAAATTAGCCAAACCATACCGTCATGGGGTAAGTTTCAACATTGCACTTCTCTTATTTGAGTTGATATCGTGATCTTTTGTTTATGGATACTCGCGATGTGAAATAAGTTGGGAATCTTGCGGGATCATGGAGTTTGTATATGTTTTAGAGAAACGCCTGGGCCGCTAATCTAAGCCATGTATCATTCATGGTGGAAATTTATAGCATGCCCATAGTGGACATTCGACGACGCATCTCAAAATAAAAAGCTATACCAATGGTAAATAAAAGAGATGTCGAGGTGTTCATTGTCTGTTTATCCTGTCATTTTGATGTGGGCTTGTTCCATGTCATCGGGAAAGGAGGTACCCCGTTGACGGTTCTCGATGATACGTGCAGACTTACAATGACAAGAGCTTGCTTGGGACCCTAAGTCGAGTAGCATGAGATTTGGGTATTCGTACTTCATGGGACACGAGGTTTTCAACTTATGATTTGTGAAGCATATGCTCATAAACGTTCTTGCATTTACTTTAACCATTCAAGATGCCTATGATGGGGGCAATGAGAGCTCAAAGCTAGTAAGTATCATAATTTTTGAAGGTTTATAAAACTTGTAATCACTGCTTCCCTCTGTGAAGGGCCTTTCTTTTACTTTTATGTTGAGTCTCCACCTTCTATCTTTATGCATCGTCTAAGAGAGCATAGTTGCCATTCTAAGTTTAATGTGCATAGTCCCAAAGTTTATCATTGATTGATTTATGATTATGGTTTCACTTGTTCTTAAATTATTTGTATCTAGTTGCCCTTTTAAACTTGAAGGTGTCCTATGCATTTATGTTTTGCTCTTCCATGAAGGACAAGCTGAAAACCATTTGCTATGTTTTTCCATATGATTTGAACACACGTTTGATTTTCATTGTTTCATTATTCATGATCTTTCGTTTGTGTTTCTTTTCATGTTATAACATGGTTGCTAAGTTTTTATTCTCAAGATTATGTCTTTTATGCCCATGTTTTAAGTTCTTTGATCCCAGCACTCAATGCTTACTTAGATGATCAAGATTGTGATGGTGCATGTCACCTAAAAAATTATTCTTTTGTTATCACTTACCTACTCGAGGACGAGCAGGAGTTAAGCTTGGGGATGCTTGATACGTCTCAAACGTATCTATAATTTTTGATGCTCCATGCTTGTTCTTACACCATTTGCTTTGAGTTTTGTTACACTTCGTGGAGTTTTATGCATTTTCTGGAAACTAACCTATTAACAAGATGCCACAGTGCCAGTTCCCTATTATCTGCTGTTTTTGTGTTTCATAAAAGTTACACGGGAAATATTCTCAGAATTGGACGAAACAAAAGCCGAACCTCCTATTTTTACTGAAGAATTACGAAGACCGAAGATGTGACGGAGGGGGGCCAGGGGCCAGCCTCACCACCAAGGGGCGTGGCCAAGCCCTTGGCCATGCCCACCTGTGGTGAGACCACCTGGTCCCACTTCTGACGCTGCCCCTTCGCCTATAAAGTCTCCTCGACGGAAAAAACCTAAGGGACGGATCACTTTTCCTCGAAACTTACTGCAAGCCGCCGCCGTCGTCGAAACGAGATCGGGAGGATCCAGGAGCTCTTCCCGGCACCCTGCCGGAGAGGGGAATCCTTGCCGGAGGCCTTCTCCACCATCATGGTCACCTTCGGAGTGATGTGTGAGTAGTCTACCTTGGACTACGGGTCCATAGTAGTAGCTAGATGGTTGTCTTCTCCACCATGTGCTTCATGTTTAGATCTTGTGAGCTGCCCTACATGATCAAGATCATCTTTATGTAATCATACATGTTGTGTTTGTTGGGATCCGATGAGTATTGGTACTATGTCAAGTTGATGTGCTGAATTATATATTTGATGTTATCTCTATGTTGCTTATGATCTTGCATGCTTTTCGTTGCTGGTTGCTATCTTGGCCGAGTAGATGCTAGTGACTCCAAGAGGGAGTATTTATGCTCGATAGTTGGGTTTGTGCCTCTATTTAATCTGGGGGAGTGACAGAAACATCTAAGGTTGTAGATGTGCTATTGCCACTAAGGAGAAAACAATATTCTTGTGTCCAAGGATATTTGCTTTGTTTACATTACGCACTTTGCTTAATGCAATTATCTGTTGTTCGCAACTTAATACTCAAGGGGTCCTCGGATGATTCCCCGCGAGTGGATTATTAGTCATAGGTGCAGTTAGATTACGGTCTATGAATTTTGTCGTAATGCCCAGAGTGAATCTCATAGTGATCCTCATGACATGTGTACGTTATCTTTACCCTATCAATTGCCCAACTATAATTTGTTTACCCAGCATGTTGTTATTTATCTTATGGAGAGACCCGGCTAGTGAACTGTGGACCCCAGTCCAATTTCCTTTACATTGTTACACCGTTTACTTTACTCGCACTGTTCACTTTTACTTGCATACTATTATCCTTTTACCACTCGATACACTCAATTCTTTGTTTACAGCAAACTGGCGAGATTGATAACCTCATCGTAAGTTGGGAGCAAAGTACTTGTTTGTGTTGTGTGCAGGTTTCACGTTGCTGCTGGGTGAAGACACACCAACAATATTCCCGACGCCATTGTCTGGAGTGTCACGAGTGGTAAAAGGATAATAGTACGCAAGAAAGTAAATAGTGCGAGTAAAAGTAAAACGGTGCAACAATGTAAAGGAAATTGGACTGGGGTCCACAGTTCACTAGCGGTGTCTCTCTATAAGATAAATAACAACATGCTGGGTAAACAAATTACAGTTGGGCAATTGATAGACTAAAGGTAACGTACATATGTTATGAGGATCACTATGAGATTCACTCTGGGCATTACGACAAAATACATAGACCGTAATCCAACTGCATCTATGACTAATAATCCACTCGCGGGGAGTCGTCCGAGTACCCCTTGAGTATTAAGTTGCGAACAACAGATAAATGCATTAAGCAAAGTGCGTAAAGTAAACAAAGCAAATGTCCTTGGACAAAAGAATGTTGTATTCCCCCTAGTGGCAACAACACATCTACAACCTTAGAGGTTTCTGTCACTCCCCCCAGATTAAATAGAGGCATGAACCCAACTATCGAGCATAAATACCCCCTCTTGGAGTCACTAGCATCTACTCGGCCAAGATATCTACTAGTAACGGAAAGCATGCAAGATCATAAACAACATAGAGATAACATAAGATATATGATTCAGCACATCAACTTGACATAGTACCAATACTCATCGGATCCCAACAAACACAACATGTATGATTACATAAAGCTAATCCTGATCATGTAGGGTAGCTCACAAGATCTAAACATGAAGCACATGGTGGAGGAGACAGCCATCTAGCAACTGCTATGGACCCGTAGTCCAAGGTAGACTACTCACACATCACTCTGAAGGCCACCATGGTGGTGGAGAAGGCCTTTGCAGGGGTTCCCCTCTCCGGCAGGGTGCCGGGAAGAGCTCCTGGATCCTCCCGATCTCGTTTCGATGACGGCGGCGGCTTGCAATATGTTTTGAGGAAAAGCGATCCGTCCCTTAGGTTTTTCCTATCGAGGGGACTTTATAGGCGAAAGGGCATCATCAGAGGTGGGGCCAGCTAGCCTCACCATGGGGTGGCGCGGCTAGGGGATGGGTCGCGCCCCCTGTGGCGAGCCTAGCTCCTGGCCCCCCTTCGTCTCATCGTCGGTCTTCGCGAAGCTTTGGTAAAAATAGGAGGTTCGGCTTTTGTTTCGTCCAATTCCAAGAATATTTCCTGTGTAACTTTTCTAAAACACAAAAATAGCAAAAAATAGGGAACTGGTACTGTGACATCTTGTTAATAGGTTAGTTTCGGAAAATGCATAAAAATGCCACGAAGTGTAACAAAACTCAAAGCAAATGGTGTATAAACAAGCATGGAGTATAAAAAATTATAGATACGTTTGAGACGTATCAAGCATCCCCAAGCTTAACTCCTGCTCGTCCTCAAGTAGGTAAGTGATAAAGAATAATTTTTGAGGTGACATGCACCATCACAATCTTGATCATCTATATAAAGCATTGAGTGCTGGGATCAAAGAACTTAAAACATGGGCATAAGAGACATAATCTTGACAATAAAAACTTAGCAACCATATTATAACATAAAAATAAACACAAATGAAGGATCATAAATAATGAAACAATGAAAGTCAAACGTGTGTTCAAATCATATGGAAAAACATAGCAAATGGTTTTCTGCTTGTCCTTCATAGAAGAGCAAAACATATATGCATAGGACACCTTCAAGTTTAAAAGGGCGACTAGATACAAATAATTTAAGAACAAGTGAAACCATAATCATAAATCAATCAATGATAAACTTTGGGACTATGCACATTAAACTCAGAATGGCAACTATGCTCTCTTAGATGGTGCATAAAGGTAGAAGGTGGAGACTCAACATAAAAGTAGAAGAAAGGCCCTTCGCAGAGGGAAGCAGTGATTAAATATGTGCTAGAGCTTTTCATTTGTAAAACAGAGAGATAAAAATTGGTTTTGAGAGGTGGTTGTCTTTGTCAACGACTAACAATGGGGTTCTTACAATCTTCCATACAAAAATGAGAAAGTTTTTGAGAGAGAGAGAGATTGGCACTTTGGTGCTCTTTTATAAAGCTTGGCACTCCTCCCCACCTTTTTCCTTTCACAAACCATGGCTAACCGATTCCATTGGGTGCCCACCAACATTCACATACCATGGAGGAGTGCCTTTTTTTCTTTTCTTTTTGGAATGAAACAATATGGATGATAGCAAATCCGACCACTACGTCCCCATGAGCTGAAAATAGTGTCACAAAATGAGAAGTATTTTAAAGGTTTTTGAAAGGTAGCACATGAAAATTTACTTGGAATGGCTTGCAAATACCATGCATAGGAATTTATAGTGGACACATTTGAATAACTTGGTTTTTGGGAGTTGGATGCACGAGTAGAGCTCACACTCAGTACAAAATGAGGGCTAGCAAAAGACTGGGAGCGACCAACTAAGAGAGCAATAACGGCCATAATCATGCATAGCGACAAAACATCATTAAAAAAGCATAAAATGGCATCACAAGCCAAAAACCAAATGATCATAAAGGCTTATGGCAACTTTGTAAGATTCAAACATATTGTAAGCATTCGCCAAGTCAACCCAAATAAAGCATCAAGGAGAAAACCAAATAAATGCTTCCGTATAATAAAAACAACGCATGATTTTCTTCAAAGGCTCATTAAGCAATCTCAGTCATTTGAGACAATTCATGCTACAGCAAAAACTACTAAGCATACTATCAAAACGATATCAAGCATGGCATGAAAAATTCTAAGCTGCAGACTAAACAAGCTCCTTTTTGTACCACTTTTTTGCATGAAACTTTTTCTCTTTTCCAACACCATTCAAACCTTTTTGAGACAACTCTTTTGATGAAAACCAACATAGACCAGTGGTCTAAATACACCTTGATGCAAAGATAAAACAAGATCTGAACAAAAATCAATGCGAAAAATAAAAGCTAAACGCAGTTCTAGAAAAAGAGAACACTCGTCGAACGATAAGAGTGAAAACTAGAGTGTTCTTGGCAATGAAAAACAAAGTACATCTCCTCCAAAAGAAATTTTTTAGGGTCCAACCATTTATTGCAGCAAACTAAACAAAAGAAAACTGAAAGTAAAAGTAAAGATGCTTCAAGAAAAATGCATAGAATATGAAGTAATAAAAATATAATGTGTTGAAAGGTGACCTGATTTTTGCCGATGAAGAAGGGGTGCCTCGGGGGCATCCCCAAGCTTTGACGCTTGTACCTCTTGGATATTTCTTGAGGTGACATGGGTATCCCCAAGCTTGAGTTTTTGTCCATTCTTCATCTCATCTCATCATTCTCCAATCCCTACACTTGAAAACTTCCTTCATACAAAACTTCACACAATTCTATTAGCAACGTTAGGACAAACATAATAGTAAATCAACTCTTTTTGGTTCAGGTTTCAACTCAAAAACACCCCATATAAAGCATATACTACTGTAGCAACTTCCTCAAAAGTTCCGTGATCAAAAGAACTCAAAAATGAAAGCGATCGAGAGGCAAACACAAATAGTGGCAGAAATCTATCAAAACAGTACAGCTGACAAAGGTCAAATTTTTCGAGGACTTTCTGTTGCTCAAATCGAAAAGTGCAAAACTAATGAAAGTTTAGATATAACCTGGGGAATATGCTCAAGAAATTTCAGATCAAAAAGATATTCTGAGAATTTTCACGAATGTTTACGGTGCAGCGCAGAAATCTGTTTTAGGACAGCAACTTCCCCAAATCTTACCTCCCTTAAATTAGAGGTTCTTCTTGGCACAATAACAAAACAAAAAATGATAAGGAGAGGTCATTACAGTATTAATAACTTCCAAGACTCAAATAAAAGAAAAAGTACTAAAAAAGAAAACATTGGGTTATCTCCCAAGAGTGCTTTTCTTTAATGCCTTTGAGCTAGGCGCAGAAAGTGGAAATCAAGTAATATCAAGCGATGAAGCGTCAAGTTCATAATTTGCTATAAGAATAGAGTCAAAAAGTAATTTCTTCCTCTTTCTTGGGAAGTATTCCATATCTTTCTTGAGTGGAAATTGATATTTGATGGTGCCTTCCTTCATATCAATGATAGCACCTACAGTTCGAAGAAAAGGTCTTCCCAAAATAATAGGACATGAAGCATTGCATTCAACATCCATGACAAGAAAATCAACGGGAATAAGGTTATTGTTAACCATAATAAGAACATCATTAATCCTTCCCAAAGGTTTCTTCTTAGCAACATCAGCAAGAGTAACATCAAAATAACATATTTCAAGCGGTGGTAAACCAAGCATATCATAAATCTTTCTAGGCATAACAGAAATAGTAGCACCTAGATCACATAAAGCATGGAAACCAAAACTACTAACATGCATATCAATGATGGGCTCCCAACCATCTTCTAACTTCTTGAGAATAGAAGCCTTTTGTTTCAACTTTTCCTCCCTAATTTTCATGAGAGCGTTTGTAATATGATTTGTAAAAGCAATATTAATGGAACTAGCATTGGGACTCAAAGCAAGCTTTTGCAAGAACAAAATAACTTCAGATATATTGCAGCCATCAACATCAAAATCATTAAAAGAAACAGAGCTATCATCTCCCATACTCCGAAAAATTTCAGCACTTTTTGTAGAAAAAGTTTTTGCAGTTTTGGGCTTTTTCGCACAAGGAGTAGGAGTTTTCTCTACACCAATCAAAGTAAGAGGACTGCTAGCATTTGAAACAACATCATTAGAGGTGGTAATAGTACGTACCTTCATCTCTCTAGCCATCTCATCTTCTCTTTCCCATCTGGCATGCAATTATGCTAACATCCTAACATTTTCATCAATTCTAGCTTGAATAGCATTAGTAGCAGCAAAAGTATTGCTTTCTTTCACATCATTAGGCAACACTTTTAGTTTCAGAAGTTCATCATCAAGAGCAAGGCTATCAACTTTAGAAGTAAGAATATCAAATTTTCCCAACTTTTCCTCAACAGACTTGTTAAAAGCAGTTTGCTTACCGATGAAGTCCTTGAGCATGACTTCAAGCTCAGAGAGCGCGCTCCTAGTGTTGTTGGAGGAATTACCAAAGGAGTTACCATAACCATTACCATTGTTAGAAGGATACGGCCTATAATTGTTGCTAGCAAAATTGTTCCTATAAGCACTGTTGAAATTATTATTTCTAATGAAGTTTACATCAACATGCTCTTCTTGAGCAACCAAAGAGGCCAAAGGAACATTATTATGATCAACATGAGTTCTATCATTAGAAAACATAAGCATAATAGCATCAATTTATCACTCAAGGAAGAGGTTTCCTCAACAGAATTTACCTTCTTACCTTCTGGAGCTCTCTCGGTGTGCCACTCAGAATAATTTACCATCATGTTGTCTAGAAGCTTTGTTGTGGTGCCCAAGGTAAGGGACATAAAAGTGCCTTCAGCAGCTGAATCCAATAGATTTCTTGAAGAAAAATTCAATCCTGCATAAAAAGTTTGGACAATCATCCAAGTAGTCAGTCCATGAGTGGGACAATTCTTTATCATAGATTTCATTCTTTCCCAAGCTTGAGCAACATGTTCATTATCAAACTGTCTAAACTTCATAATATCACTACGCAAAGCTATAATCTTAGCAGGAGGATAGTATTTTCCAATAAAACCATCCTTACACTTATCCCAAGAATCAATACTATTTCTATGCAAAGATAGCAACCAATCCTTAGGTCTTCCTCTCAAAGAGAAAGGAAACAACTTAAGCTTAATAATATTACCATCTAGATGCTTATACTTATGCATCTCACATAGCTCAACAAAATTGTTGAGATGAGCTGCAGCATCATCAGAACTGGCACTAGAAAATTGCTCTTTCATAACAAGATTCGACAAAGCAGGTTTGATCTCATAAAAATTTGCCTCAGGAGCAGGTGGCGCAATAGGAGTGCAGATAAAATCATTGTTTTTGGTGCCAGTAAAGTCACACAACTTGGTGTTCTCCGGAGTACTCATTCTAGCAAAACTAAAAGCAAGCAAGTAAAAGCAACAATAAAGGAACTATTTTTTTGTATTTTTGATAAAACGATGCAAGCAAAAATAAAATAAACCAAAAAAAAACAAAGTAAAAATTGTGCGTGCGAGGCTCCCCTTGCAGAAGTCTTCTTCCTCCCCGGCAACGGCGCCAAAAAATTTGTTGATGGTGCGGTGTTGATGTAGATAACCGACCAGTTGGGAACCCCAAGAGAAGGTTTGATGAGTACAGCAGCAAGTCTTCCCTCAGTTACGAAACCAAGGTTTATCGAACCAGTAGGAGAAAGAACCAAACTTCACAAGGTGATGCTTGCTAGCTTTGTGACACTCCGGACAATGGCGCCAGGAATATTGTTAGTGTGTCTTCACCCAGCAGCAATGTGAAACCTGCACACAATACAAACAAGTACTTTGCTCCCAACTTACGATGAGGTTGTCAATCTCACCGGTTTGCTGTAAGCAAAGGATTGAGTGTATCGAGTGGTAAAAGGATAATAGTGTGCAAGAAAGTAAATAGTGCGAGTAAAAGTAAAATGGTATAACAATGTAAAGGAAATTGGACCGGGGTCCACAGTTCACTAGCGGTGTCTCTCCATAAGATAAATAACAACATGCTGGGTAAACAAATTACAGTTGGGCAATTGATAGAGTAAAGATAACGTACATATGTCATGAGGATCACTATGTGATTCACTCTAGGCATTACGATAAAATACATAGACCGTAATCCAACTACATCTATAACTAATAATCCACTCGCGGGGAGTCGTCCGAGTACCCCTTGAGTATTAAGTTGCAAACAACGGATAACTGCATTAAGCAACATGCGTAAAGTAAACAAAGCAAATATCCTTGGACACAAGAATGTTGTTTTCCCACTAGTGGCAACAACACATCTACAACCTTAGAGGTTTCTGTCACTCCCCTAGATTAAATAGAGGCATGAACCCAATTATCGAGCATAAATACTCCCTCTTGGAGTCACTAGCATCTACTCGGCCAAGATATCTTCTAGCAACGGAAGGCATGCAAGATCATAAACAACATAGAGATAACATAAGATATATGATTCAGCACATCAACTTGACATAGCACCAATACTCATCGGATCCCAACAAACACAACATGTATGATCACATAAAGATGATCCTGATCATGTAGGGCAGCTCACAAGATCTAAACATGAAGCACATGGTGGAGGAGACAACCATCTAGCTACTGCTATGGACCCGTAGTCCAAGGTAGACTACTCACACATCACTCCGGAGGCGACCATGGTGGTAGAGAAGGCCTCCAGCAGGGTGCCGGGAAGAGCTTCTGGATCCTCCCGATCTCGTTTCAACTACGGCGGTGGCTTGCTGTATGTTTCAAGGAAAAGCGATCCGTCCCTTAGGTTTTTCCCGTCGAGGGGACTTTATAGGCGAAAGGGCATCGTCAGAGGTGGGGCCAGCTGGCCTCACCATGAGGTGCGCGGCCAAGGGCTGGGCTGCGCCCCCCTGTGGCAAGCCTGGCTCCTGGCCCCCCTCCGTCTCATCTTCGCTCTTCGCGAAGCTTCGGTAAAAATAGGAGGTTTGGCTTTTGTTTCGTCCAATTCCGAAAATATTTTCTGTGTAACTTTTCTGAAACACAAAAACAGCAGAAAACAGGGAACTGGCACTGTGACATCTTGTTAATAGGTTAGTTCTGAAAAATGCATAAAAACGCCACGAAGTGTAACAAAACTCAAAGCAAATGGTGTATAAACAAGCATGGAGCATCAAAAATTATAGATACGTTTGAGACGTATCACCATCTCATCAGCTAGGGCAGTGATGCGATCAAAATAATCTGCACCTGCGGAAAAATTCTCCCTCCTAGTTTGATTCAGCTAGGTCCGAAGATATACAACCCAAGCCTTTGATTGCGGCAAAAAGAGATCCGTCACCTTCTTCCAGACTTCTGCCAAACTTGTCAATCCAACAAGTTGTGTGAGAACCTCCCTCATCATGTTTCAAAGGAGATAGGAGAGCACGGCTTGGTCTTGAGCAATCCACCTTGCATAATCAGGGTTTGGGATCATAATCTCGTCCCCATCTTTATCCTTGGCCTTGATCTCCTTGGCTGGCTCCACAACCGATCCGTCAAGGTAACCCATCAGTTGGGCGCCCCAGATCAGGTAATTTCCCCTCGAAAGCTTCTCAGAGACAGCGCCGCTCAGAGATCTGCCGGTCATCGGCGAGGAGGAGGAAGAGGAAGCACTCATGGCTCTAGATGCGATCTTGGAAGCCTCGCTCTGATACCATGTAAAATTGTGTAATGCGGTGGTGCCTAAACCGGCCCCCTTGGTGTTTATTTATATTGGACATATTACAACTTGCCTTGGAGAACAAAGGTCTTGTACATCAAATAGGAGTATTAATTCTACTAGCTCAATACCCGTGCGTTGCAACGGGTAAGCTACATATGTGTCGCGGTTAGAGGCGTCGGCACTCTCTCCTTTGTCCAATGTGTCTGCACCAAGAAAGCCATAGGCTGTTGTCACCACCTCGCTCCATTTTGATAAGGCTTTCGCCTTCCTAGGATCAGATAAATCATCGCGGGAGGAGTCAGGATGCGGATGTGCAGGCCGGTTCGATCATCTGCTCCCTCCAACACCAGTGACGCATTTTGATTTGACATGACCTTTTATCTATACCTAATAATATTAAAGGGAGCAAGGTTTTTGGTTAAGTTTATTTTTGTTCATCTAACTTGGTTTACCCCTTGGTTTCTTGTCGTCTGTATTTTCATAATTTTTGTTTTATGTTAGATCATAAACAAATTAATCTCTCCTTGCAGTCACTTATGATCAAGCTTCACATCACGTACAAACAGATATTGTGTTAAATGGTTGGCTGAAAAATCCCATAGTTGATTTACTAATAGAATGTATGAGAAGTTTGGTAATTTTCCATTTTCTAGGAACTCAAGTGAATATAATGAACCTCTACGCTTAATAACTATTCTGATATATCATATTTGCCATGAGCAGTGTCTCAAACATGAGCTGCTGCTAGCAAAGCCTCTCAATGCCCTCACTCGACCAAGCAGCTCTATGAAACTCTCCCAATCCTTGAAAAAATGTTTTTGAAGCCCAAGCTCATTGGAACTCTTTGTTTTGAAAATTCAAAAATAATATTTTAAAGTTTTAATTATTATTTTTAAAAATATGTATGTAGGTAATGATGTGTACTTTAAGTGTGCAACATCTTAATCTTAAATACATTATATTACAGATTACACACACAAAAATCTAATAAGACAGAGATGTAACCTGGTTGCTGGCCATCCTTGTCTTGATCCTCCTTGACTGGTTGATAGCTTCTACAACTTCTGCACAATCAGTTTCAGAGACTACAGGGCCAGCGACCCAATTTAGAGTTAAGAAAATACCTTCTTTCATTGCCTCAGGTTCTGCCTCCTCAGCCGAGCTGTACCAATCCACTTTATCTCGCAGATAAGAGCCATGGCATTCTTGGTCTTCCCACTAACATCTTCTGGAGGCCATTGAATATGCATTACCACTATGATGAGACTGCAGGTGTACCTTCCTGCTTACAAGAGCTTTGCTATTGTCGTTCTGAATAGATCAATTTCAGATTTTGGCCGTAGTTAAGTAGAAATTTAGAACTGCTGCAGACTGCCAGAATAGATCAGTTTCAGATTTCCGCTGTAGTTAAGTAGAAATTTAGAACTGCTACAGACTGCCAGATGCTCGTCTTGTTCCCAACCCCATCGCAGTCATGGTTAGGACTTCTTGCGGCGCCGAGTGCTAGCCAAGATACTGTGACCCGCCCGTGGAGGGGAAGGCACGCCGCCAGAATCGCAAGGGTTTGATGCCACGAAGATGGGATCCTCCGCTAGCTTCCCTGCGCCTCCTTCTTGGCTGCTTCACCACTGCCCTGCTGCCCCAGAATCCATCCGCGCCCCGCCGCCCCGAATCCATCCCCGCCCGCGGCCGCTCGAGGACGAAGAGGAGGAGCGGAGGAACACCAGGGCAGGGCAGCATCACCGACGTCTTGCTCCTCGCTGTCAACAACAAAAGGGAGACCGACGGGACGGAGGATGGGGAACGGGATAAAATCGAACCGGTCGTTTGACTTCGCGGTGGCATAGGCCCGTAAATTACTTCAAATTGAAGGGTAGTTTACAAACGATGTACTTACGAACGGTCGCATAGCTGTTTTATTAGTAGAGATACAACACAATACAAAAACTACTCCCTCTGTCCCAGTTCTTAAGACTTACATGTATATCTAGGTTGTCATTTTGACCAACATAATACAACTTATATACTACAAAATATATATCACTAAAAAGTTTAAACATCGTACTTTCTAATGGTATAATTTTTATCTTATAAAATTTAGATTATATTTGTCAAAATAACGACCTAAGTATACGTGTAAGCCTTATGAACTGGGACGGAGGGAGTACGTTTAACAATCCCGATAATAGACACGAATAGTTCGTCGTAACTAGAGTTCCCGAGCTAATTATCACACACCTTAACTAACTAGCTCCAAGCCACTTCGACCACGCGCGTACGTTCCCGATGTTCTTCATCGACCTATTTCTCTCCCCTCCAATACTATTCACGTTCTTAGCTATTTGAGAGAGATACCATTAGGACATCTCCAGCGGGCCGACGCATCGCGTCCGAATGCGTCCGATCAGACCGGCGCGTCGGTTTCGCACGCTCCAGCGGTGCGACGCAACCGGCCCGATGCGTCCGGTCCGACACATTTGTGGCCTAAATTTGCGGCATGCGCCGGAGCGGCAGGGCCCCCTCCCCGCCAACGTTGGCCGCTCTTCTTCGCCAGCTACCTCTGGTGCCTCAGTAGGAGGATTACGTTGGGCGAGGGCTGACCATCGATTAGTCCCCACCGCGGCAGCGAGATCGCCGCTACGTGCGCCTTGAGGAGTGCGAGGCGCTCTGGGCGGCTAAACAGAGCGTCGACCACCACGACGTCTTCCTCCCCCACGGCTAGCACCTCAACCCTGCCAGGGTGCCGGTTCTGCCGGCGTCACCGGTGGGTCCGAGGCTGGATGCGGAGATGCGCCACCACATCCGCTACCTCTCCTAGTGGCTGCGGGAGGACCGCTAGTACCGGAACAGGCAGTTCTGGTATGACTTCCTCAACTGGGAGCACACGGCACGCCGCCGCACCTCCCGCCACAAGGACTTCCAGCCGTGGGAGGCGCACGAGGTCGTCGAGTTCGCCCCTCCCCCCCCCCTCCCGATGAGGAACAGGAGGACGACGAGAACAACCACGTCGTCATGGAGGCAGCAATGCAGGATGTGCCGCCGGGCGCCGGAGACCTGCCCCCGGAGTACCAGGCACTCTTGGCCGACGGCTACAACGAGGAGGCCCTCTTCCAGTAGGCCTTGGACGCGTCCAAGGCAGACGAAGACGAGGTCTGCCCCGGCTACAGCGAGGCCATCAAGCTCACGTGCCTGGTGGCCAACCATATGGTGTCGCTACCACCACCACCACTCCCGCCGCACGCGCGGCCGTTTGCCGACTACGAGGGGCAGGAGGTGTCGCCGCCGCCCGGAGTTTTGCGCCGCCAGCGTCGCCATGACCACCCGCAGGGTGCGGTTATCAACCCGCCGCTGCAGCCCCAGCAGGAGGTCCTCGTCGACCTCGTCTCCGACAACGACGGGTAGCTTGCGGCGGCGCAGTTCCGGGTGGATTAGTTTTTAGGGTTTTTTTTAAAAAATATTGTAAATTTCATTTCTATCAATGCCAGTTTAATAAATTCGCGTGTATTTTGATTGTAATTTTAATTTCAAGCAATTAAAAAAAACTTGCGCCAGACAGGATGCATCGGCCTATTGTGCGTGCCGGCTAAGCGAGCCGGACCGCGACGCAAAATATGTTCTACCCTCGACGCAAATAGACCAGAACGGATCGTCTGTATCGGCAGAATGCGTCGGCCCGCCGGCGGTGCCCTTACCAAAGCGTAAGTTGGCGCCACTACAGCGTCGCCATCCAAAGGATCCTGGCACCAGACACCGGCCAGCCACGCGGGATTAGTGTAGCTCGATCACACGTACAGATTTCTTGTCTGCTTTGCTTAATCTGGTCGTAAGGATAGTGCTAACCGTGCACTGTGCAAGCGTTTTTCTTCTCTGTTTCAGCGGTCCGGGAGGCCCAGCATAACTAGCCGCCAGCGGGCGATTTCAGCACGCACATAGGTACTTCTGCCGATCCATAATGAGTGTTGAACTGTTGATGATTTAGTACAATGACACTTAATATGTTTCAGATGGACTATTACTAATTTACATTGTGTATTTTTTTGTGAAAAATCCCACTAACCTATTAATAATCATCAAAAGAGCCAGACCTGAAACCACGACACCAAGAAACACAGCAACCGACTGAGTCCCAACAAATCCACCAGACCTATAACTCCACGCGCCCTCCGACCAAGGATAGTTCAGAGAGGACCCTATTCTAACTTAAGGATATTGTCGTTGTCTCACCATTTCGAAGAAGACACAAAATTCTAAAACAAAAAGGGGAACCCTCTTGTCGGCAAGAGACCGGGGTCCTCCCTACCTACAAGGCTTGAAATGGCATAAGAGGTGGGACAGACCAGCGGCACCGCCGACAAAGAGGACAAAACCCTAGTCGCCTCCTTTTTTCCTCATTGCGCTTGTTATACTTTACAGCTCGCCACACGATAAATGTATATATTGTGAATTCGGTTGTCCATCTACTATGTACCAAAAGTAGTGTTGGAAATGCTTGATTATTTCTAGTCTATCACTACAGGAAATCTTGCTACGCCGACGCCCAAAACGTACGCCGATGGCACTTAGTCAGGTCCGTCGGCGTAGGCCACGAGCGGGGCAGCCCACGAACAAAGCCGTCGGCCTAGATAAGTCGTCAGCATAGGCCATGCTAGGCCGACGGCCGCCGTTGGCATAGCCTAGCTAGGCTTAGGGCGTGAGACCTATGCCGATGGCAAAGCCGTCGGCTTAGGTCCTTTTTTTTATCGCCTTTCTAATTTCACGAGACATATGCCGACGGCAAAGCCGTTGGCTTAGGTCCTTTTCTTTTTAATCGCCTTTCTAGTTTTGTAAAAAATAAACGACAATGATAAAAAAATTAAAAACTAAAACCCTTTGAGATGTAGTTACCTTACATGATCTAGTTGTTAGGAAAAATAAGGAACTTGAATTTTGACGAATTTTGCAAAACAAACTATGTGCCTTTTTAATTTCTAGCTAGGTTTAATTTCAGGGGGTCTCTGAAAACCATAACTAATTGAAAAAAAACAACTCAAGAATTTTGCATAGCGTCATCTTATGTGACCCTTTTTAAGGAAAAAACACTTGGAATTCAATGATTTGTACCTCGACGAGCTTATGAGGTTAGGATTAACAGGGTTAGGCTAGGGTTTGGCTTTGAACGCAATCATCGAATTTTTTCCTTGCAACTAGGTCACATAGAATGAAGCCACACAAAGTTCTTGCATTTTTTTATTTTTTTTGAATAATTTATGCCCGATTTGGGGGCCGCTTCCAACAAACTCAGAAGCTTGTACAAAATTCAGAAGATATCTCCGAAGGTTTGTGCATCGAAACGAGAGTTGATATGTGTATCATAGGCGGCCTATTATTTATGTGGGATGTTGTGCCCAACTTTTGAAATGTGGTTTCAGTAGTTGCCTGACAAAAAAATCCGGTTTTGGCACTCTGAAAATGGAAAATGCACTTTTCATGGGACGAAATGGAAAACAACCCTCGTGGTGTTCCTCGTCATCGCAAGGGCCACCTGTGTGTCCAATATAGGATTGTTGTTGGAAAAATATGCCATGATCAAGACCATGACCTAGCTTATTTGACCTAAAAGTCATGCAACCTCGAACATGGTAGCTCAATTCTATGATGGGACTTTCAGAAAAAGTGGCATGTTTAATTTTTGAATTTTTCTTGCAACTAAGTCACATAAAATGACGCCACATGAAGGTCTTGTAGTTTTTTGATTATTTTAATTAGTTATGCCCGAATTGAGACCCGTGTGAAATGACGATGCACTAAAGCTCCCGCTCGTGGCCAAGCGGTGCAGAGTCTTGCTAGAACAGTCAATGTTTAGTGAAGAAATGATATGTTGCGGATCAAAAAATGATTTTTTTTAAAAAAATTAGGAGTGCATCTTGATAAATGCTAAAGTACAAACCCACCCCGCTTCCGACGAAAACAGCAGAAGCTTGCGCAAAATTTAAAATATACCTCTGAAGATTTGTGCATAATAAAGAGAGCTGCCAGCGATGTATTATTTATGTGGGATGTTGTTCCTAGCTTTCAAAATGCCGTTTCAGTAGTTGCCTCACAAAAAATCCAATTTTAGCACCCTAAAAATAGAAAATGCACTTTTCATGGGAAGAAATAGAAAATGACCCCTCGTGCTGTCCCCCGATGCCCCAAGATCCATGCATGTGTCCGGAATGAGATTATTTTTTTATTTTTAACTTTTTATTTTTTTGAATTTTCAGAATTTTTTTCAAAAATTCCGAAGTTTTGAAGGTTTTTCAAAATATAAAAAAACACATACGCACATACGCATACACATCTACACACACATACATATAAACATACACATGGACATATCAATAAGAACTTTAGTAGTAGTAGTATTGGGGTAGCTTATTCAAATAGAACTTACAAGTTAAGCGTGCTTGGCATGGATGAGTGACCGTGTGGGAAGTCATCGTTCTGGTGTCATTAGAGGGATTTCAAAAAATTCACAAAAAAATTAAAAAAATCCAAAATCTGAAAAATCCAAAATTCAATTTTTTTAAAAAAAATCTAAAATTACCTACGCTGACGGCATTTCTAAGCAGTCGGCATAGCCTGCCGTCTATGCCAACATCATTTGCTATGTTGATGGCAATTTAGCCTGACCCGACGGTGGTATACGCCGATGGGGCTACGCCGACGACAGCCGGTGACATAGCCTACGCCGAAGGCATTTCAGAGCTATGCCGATGGCTTCTGGCCGTTGGCGCAGCGAGGCTTTCCTGTAGAGAATAATGTATTGACGAAATGATAGCTCAAAATACCACTTGGCCAAATGGACTGTCTTAAGGAGACTTAAAATGTAGACGCCAAAAAATGCCGCTAGCTTAAGTAGACGGTTATTTAGACTTTGTGAGGATCTGGATGTGGCATCATCTATTGATTAACAAATATGCAGGTTTAAGGATCTCTCTAAGATTCATTGAAACCCATGTGATTCGTTTTTTTTGTTGGTTTCATGCGAGTGAAGCAATTATCTTCCAATTTTTAGCAATATTAGCACATGTAGCTATTTACGCAAGAAAATATCGAAGGAGAGCAAGAGATCTAGGTTTTTTACCCAACATTGTTGGCTCTGCAGCTTTTGGGTCGGACCTACTTGGTATTATTATGGGTTGTTTTACATTCTCCGGCTTACAATTGTTGTTGCCGAGTGCCCAATAAATTGCACTCGACAAAATCTGCATTAAGGGATACTGTGTTGTGTTATACATCTGAATCAACAAATGGTGCGAATTAATCATTAATTAATACGAGGAAACTCTCCTAATGGACACCTGATTTAATACACGATTCAGCAAGTACGATCGAGCCTGCTAACTGCTGTGCAATTAACAGATGAGGAGCTTAAACATAAGCATTAGACTACAATCATCTCGAACTAGTACAATGCTTTGTTTTTGGCAAATAACGAGCAAAATGCCAGATGCGTGGATTGTGTCAACTAAGGACAGTGTTACGGACGCGCGCGTCGGTTAAGGAAATGGACCGGCGACCTACCTGACGCATCCAACTAACGTGCAGATCGATTCAACCAGCCGGCTATGTATATAGGCATCAATAGCTAGCACGTCTATACATAGCATGACGTAAAACCTAACAGTCGAAAATATCCTTTTCCGGATCGACCACTTCAATTGGAGCGGCAGTTCTAGCTGCTCACACATGATTTCAGCTCGATCGGTTGGACATCCTGAGATTCCACAATCAATTTCTGCAGGACAATCTACTTGCACTGCGACACAATCAGCTGGCCCGGCCGGCTACCTCCACTGTTTGGTGAAGTTCATAGTGCACTGCTTGTAATAAGAGCATCGGCCGGCATGGTTGGACCCATCTCTTAAATTTTAAGAAGCAGCTAGCTAGCCCTAGTTGTCATGAATTGCCATGCAACCCCTCCATTCAATCAGAACTTTAAAAGGGAAAAGTGTTAAATTAACCGAGAGAGAGAGAGGGGGTTTGTTGGAGAAGAGGTAGCACTTGTGCGCTTGCTTAAATTGTTTAGAGTTTTATATGTAACAGTGAAGTCGTTCAGTTTGTCCCTGACATGTATGTAGCTTTAGAGCTAGCTAGCTCGACTGCTCGAGAGTGGTCGAGTCCTACCACTTCAATCATCATCATCAGTTGGCGCCAGCGCGCATACAACTACGTACATGATCTGATTTGTGCTGCACCGGGTCTACAGAGGGCTGGAGATGTGCATTGAAAACGATCAGCATTCCGTCAGGGCGCCACACATAGCAAGGGTATAGTTTCTGGTTTGCCGATCGAACTGTCGGGCTCAGCTTCATTCTGTTTCAGAAATATGCCACATGCATGTAGCTACCTAGTTCTATATGTATAGTGTTCAATCTTCTTAATTTTGCATGTCCTGCAAATATAATCCTTGTAATTAAGGCAGGACTTGTCATGAGTTTTTAGTAGCTCAAAAATACCATGAGTACAATCTACCCAACAAAAATGTCACCATCGATCCATCGGTTGGTGAGGCTTAAGAAAGTTGTGCCAATCAACCAGCTGCTACAGCATCTGTGAAGAAGAATTTAGTTTACTGTGGTTCGGTGTGGATGCTTGGTCCAACCCCAACGATATTCAGGGGACCAAATGCTTTCCCTTACCAACCAACTTAAATGGCCCTGGTTAGTACGTCCAAATACATGCCCAAAAGGTGTCATCATCCAGTCAATCAAGCGGATTAAGCGCAGCGCAGGTCCGTTAGTGAGCATGCATGCAAACACGAACCATGCAAAAGGAAGGGAAAAGAAAGGGGCCATATGACAGCCAGGAATTGGACGTACGTACCCATCATCCGACTCTGTACCAAACTTCTTCTACTTAACAATCTGATTATAATATGACAATTAGTCTGATGAGTTCTGATGCTTTGGCAACTAAGTTGTGTGTTGCTTTGTGCATGCGCATGATGGCTATTTTTCTGCGCGTGAGGCCTAATTAATCATAATTAAGTTTGATCAAAGTTGCCTTTTTTTGGCTTATGAACAATCCAACAGCTGTCTTGTAGTATTTGTTAGGCTGTTGGTAAAACTTCATGATCAACATTTAGTATTCTTGGTCTCTCCACAATCATGAATTTTGCTACATTTGGTCCAACAAAATGTAATAACCATTGCAAAAAGTAGACAGGAAATGATATTCAGGGGTGGATCCAGACAAAATTTCAAAATCAAGTGCAAATTTAAATTTATTGAAATTTTTCCTTCGAGTATGAATGATTTACAATGAAATTATGAAATTTCAGTGGGGGCCATGGCCTCCACTCAGTTGTGTGTGGACTCTCCCATGACGATATGCTTTTGGAGGATCAGCGATCTACGCCTACATCCCTATAGCATGACTTCCCGCGTTTCTCCCTATTTATTAAAACAACATTGTACAGTCGATAAAAAGCCTGCATAGGCCATCAGAAGCCTCTTGTTCACCACACCACATTTATCTGGCCACCTCTGCCATATGCATCAGAGTGTCCTCTTGCATTCTTATGTCTCGCCTGCCAACTTCGTTTAGTTATTTTGCCTACCCACACTGACTTCATATATTTGATCCAGTTACAAGTGTTCGATTCAGCCATCTAACTCCAACCGTAACCCTATACACATATTGGACACAACTACAATAAGGTTTACGAAGACATGATTCCCATTTTGACACCCCACCACGAGTTAAGTTAATTTAGCCCCCACACTAAATTTAGAATTTTCATATGTGTTTAGAAATTGTGTGTCAACTAGAAAATGTCCTCGGGGTCAGAAGAATGCTTTTATTTTATAAAGGAAGTTCTTATATCTCAAATTCGTATCAAGTCGATATAATCAAAAGAGTTACGGTTTTGCTAGTTTTTAGCAGTTAAGTTCTACACCATTAGATTTTATCGTGCTTAATGCACTTGAATTGGACATTGGGTTACAACTGAGATTATTTTTGTTGCAAGTTAGATTGCAACCAAGAATTTTTAGTTGCAAGTGAGGTTTCAACTAGAAAATTTTCATACCGATAGATTTGTTTCGTGATTCATGCTAATAGTGATCTATATATAACATGGGTTGCAACTACAATTCGACAACATCATCTTACTTAGTCACACCTAAAAAGTTAGACCTCTTCCATAACAAACGCACACACAACCCGCAAACATGAGATAAAAAGTTCGACAAGGATATCTAAATGCCGATTAAAAAAATCTCATTAGACATTTAAAGATAATGTATATCCCAGAAGAAAATGAGCTTGCATGCACTTTATACATCGACGGAAATGTACATGGATGCGTTGATCCCTAATCTTATTTTAGAAGAAAATGAAAAGTGAAATAATAGTAAAGAATAATGAAGCTACTACAGTGGAGTATTACAGCAACCATTAGAGAACTGATTAGGGGCATAATTCTTGGGCGTGCGGTAATCGCGCAGCTAATCTCCAAATCACAGCGAACACCTCAAGGTTAAACAAATCTCCACACGGTAACCACTCGCTTCGTCGTCGCCCGGCCCTCGGCTCGCGCTCGACAGGCTGTATATTACAACGGCTCTACCACTAACTTAAAGAAAGAATCGCCAAATTACCCCTATAGAAGCCTCCTGCTCCGGCGAGCTAGCCCGCCGGCGTGGTGGGACGACGATTTAGGCCGTAGGCGGTCAACAGGCGTAGTACTCGACGAGCTCATCGAGGGACTCTGGCTGCGGGTCGGCATTCTCCAGCATCCAGAGGAGGTGCTCGAACAGAACGACCTCGCAGCCGACGATGGTGCCGCCGGCCCCGGAGCCGCCGCCCACATCGCCGCCAGAGCGGTCGACAAGATTCTGGAACAGCGGGTGTCCGACGAGGTCGGCGGCAATGAGGTAGCGGCGGCGCGACTTGCCGACGTAGACCGGGTGGAGGCCCGGTGGCACGGCGTCCGCGCCGTGGAACGACGCCGACCCGCCGTCCGTGCCGACGCCGCGGCCCCACGGGCCCTCCTCGCCGTCCACGCCGTGCGAGCCGCCCGTGGGAGTGCGGGAGATCCGGCTGGACGAGTGCCACCGCTTGATCATGCACCGGAGCTTGCTGCTGAGTCCGCCCTTGGCCATTGTCCCCAAGAAGCAAAGAAGAGAGAAGCAGAGGATGGTCTTGGCGAGTCTAGGAAGAGGAAGGGTAAGGATGACTTGGAGGGTGGAGGAGGTGGCCGAGAGCTTATATAGGAGGAGCGAGGCCGGCGACGTGGCGGGATGGAGACTTGGGGGAGGCGCTGGGGTCCGGCTGCCGGTGGTGAAAAACTGGAGAACAGTCGGGCTGCAACTGGCCTGATCATGTCTTCGATGGGAGGGGTGACTTGGAGGATGGTGTGAAGCATCTCTTTCTCTCCGGTTGGCAGCACATACGGCAGCGCGCAAATCGGGCTGTGAATATTTTCGGACACTGACCGGTCGTCAGGTGGTACGTCGAGCTGATATCTGTCGCATCTAGATTTAAGCTATGCTCGTCGTCGTCGGCGGCGACGGCAAGCTCTGCACAGATGGCTGAAGAACTTGTCTGAAAATAGAAATTCTGCATGTCTGGAAACTACACCGATTTTCTTTCACCTGAAAACGGAACATTCCATCAGCCAGTGGATTCCGATCGAGTGTGCGACCCTAGCTCATCATCTTCCAGGATCGCGTAATTTTGTTCCTCGTACGTATGATAAGCTCTCATTCCATTATTCCCTTGCTGATTCAGACCTTCGTGGCAGCAGTACTATACTACCATTAGCCACATCCGCAGATTGCGTTTGGGATTTGCAGCCCAGCTGTCGAAAAGTACGCCGCCGCTATACGTGTCAGACTTCCAACGGCCCTGCACTTTGATCAGTCCGCAGAGGTCACTGGTTAGTTGGCTCTGAACTCAAAATAGATTCTTCAGTTCCCAGTTCTCTGTTTGAGCCAACCACCGGTGTAGGCCTCCTTTGATTCATAAGATAGGAAAAACACGGGGATTGAAAAGATATAGTTTTAGGATGTCATG
Organism: Dactylis glomerata; assembly: GCA_007115705.1. Lineage (NCBI taxonomy): Eukaryota > Viridiplantae > Streptophyta > Magnoliopsida > Poales > Poaceae > Dactylis > Dactylis glomerata. The sequence continues at coordinate 4,922,970 of QXEO01000555.1, forward strand.
CCTAGTTGAATCCTATATGGAAAGATGGATTCTCTTTCGTACTAAAGGAATTTTCTTTGATACATGACCTAATTTTATTTTTTTAATAAGATTAACACTATAAGATTTATATAGGATTTCTTCCTATAGAATTGTTCCTATAAATCCAAATCCTACATAATTTCTATACAAATCCTATGAATCAGATGGGCCCTTAGGGTCAGATAACAAGAGCCTGCATCCGATAGATGCAGCATTCTCATGAAGCAATCAATGCAACGAAAAGTTTGCTGTTAGTTTTTTTTAGAAAAGGGAATAACTTAACTTCATTGTCGAAACTTAAGTTTAACATATAGAATTTTCCTTTTAAAAGTTTATACACTCCGTCACTTGCGGTCCACAGAAAAGTAGCATCAAGCAGAAAAGCAAAGAATAGAGATGGCCAAGCAAATAAACACACCCCAATAACCTCTCCCTAATCTAAGTACGGCCAAAATGCGGTTGCTCCAGGCAAAGCTTATCCACTATCAATTCTTCAGCATATTGGCGCCCATCATTTAGACCGCCTGAAAATGTTGTGGAACACTGTACTCAGCAGTTTAGTACATCGCCGCAACACCCTTTGCACCTTTGGATTCTATAATTCGCTCCAAAAATCAATCCAATGACATATTTGATACGATATATCACAAGGGTCATGGAGCAAAAAATTGTCAAAACAAGCTCCCTTTTTGGTCTTCCACAAAGACCAGAAAGCATAGGCCAAGCAAAATCTCACTACCACTTTTTCTAATCCTTGGAATTTGAGAACCCATCTCTCCAATTCAGTAAAACCATTTTGATGCATAGCAGAGTCAAATGCACAGTGAAAACATTTCATATGTAGCATGCACCATGACAATGGAAGAACAGGTGAACTATACTCCCATAAAAAGCGCATAACATACATTGTGTAACCCCATCCACTCTTCGTCAGCGTATCCTTGGTTGAAGTCCTTCCCCCACATAACCAACCATAATTTGTTTTTAGTTTTGGCACCAAAGTTGCCTAATTTTGTTGAAGTGCTTGGTCTATAAGCCTTTTGCCCCAAATGTCCAAGTCACATTGTCATCCCCACCCCATCGTAAATTAACATTGTGAATTATTTCTAGAAGCTTAGAACAATATCCCGCCAATTTACCCAAGAGGCACCTTCTAAAGATCAAACAAGCTCCACTAGATTGCACTAGTCTGCCAACTTTAATAATTTTAGGGAAGGACATGTTACACAGTCTAGGAAACTTTCTATCCAGAGACTCCCGCACAAACAAAAACCTTATTTTATTCCTAAATAACACATTAATCCTTTAACAAAATTATAGAAGAGATTTTTTAACCATTAATCCTGCCCAAAAATGACACACTTGCTTACACCTAGCCAAGAGTAGAAGTTTCTTCTTGAAGATATTTTTTCTTCAAGAGTTTTTGCTAGACTCCATCTTCATTCTCCAACCTACAAAGCCATTTGCACATGAGATTAATGCCTATAAAATCCAGATACAACACTCCTAGCCCACCTAAACCTTTAGATGAACAAGTCCTCTCCTAGTTCAGTAGATGATATTTCCTAATTCCTTGCCTCTCCTACCACAACAGATCTAAAAATGTCAATGTTCTGATACCAAACCATATATAACTCAAATGACATCTCATAAAATATAATTATATCAAGTATGAGTTCAAGAATCATCTTGAACCAACATGTAAAAGTTTTACTTGTCAACACTCTATTTCTTGTATGTCTTATCCTTGGTAGGATTCCATTGAATGTTAAGAAGTTTTTTCTTACCAATAGGAATTGCCAAGCATTTAGGAGGAAAACTCCAAATTTGCAAGTAGAAAAGTTCCGCATAAAAAAACTAGTATGTTTAATACTACAATCTCCAGAGCAAAACAGAAGAAAAGTTTCTCGCTAGGTATTATTCTTCAATCTCTCTATATGTCGTCTTCGAGACCGATGGCTTCTTTTATATCATTGGAAAATAATGCTCGAAGAGTATCCATCACCATATTTGTTGCCATCTTCATACGAGTTGCCAAGAATATAGATAGATAAAGTTTATGCTTTTCAAGTTCATTACCACGATAAATTTTTATACAACCAACGATACTTATCAGCTTTGATATATGAGAATCTTAACGGGTTGATGTAGCTGCATATAGATTCTATCAAGGTTGGTCCTAAGAAGTCAAACATTTTCCTATTGTGCTAGATATTTTTTATTTTTGGAAATCAGTCTATTCTTTATTTCCATTGAAGTTAAATTTATTCAGCAAAGTTGAATCTCGTACAACAAATTGGACATTCAGAAAATGTGCAACCATTTTATTTGTAATGTGAAACGGAATTTATTTGGTCCCCACACTTTTTTTCTAACTTTATTGGGTATGTTGCACCGTAAGTAAATAGTAGTTGCACAACATGTGTACTCATAATGTTAAAATTTTCCTTTTATTATTCAGAATTTTACTTCTAAATATACAGTAGTTGCCCTTTTCACAATGTGCATTCTACCTTTTTGTATTGTACAAGATTTGTCTTGTTGTTTCCAAATTGTTTTTTATTCTACATTTTTTGAAATTATTTAAAAGATATTTGACCGATTGCATTCTCAGTATATACTATTTGCACATGTGTGGATGTTTATTTTGTGAAGCAAATATGTTCTCTGGCCTTTTCTTGCGTTTAATTTTTCTGCCTTTGATTTTGGTTAGCAAATTTTTATGTGCTTGTTGTCGGCTTACGTGTCTGAATATTCCATGCAGCTATTGGGAAGTTAGACCCATATTATACCGACAAAGCAAAAAATGAGACAACTGAAAATTATATTCTCAAGAAAGATGCATACACATGTGGTAGGTTATACACCCACTATGAAATGGATGAGTGATCTAGCAAATCGAGTCATTCATGTCTATAAAATTTTTTGTAGAGCATTCGTTGGGAAACTCACCACGGTAGATTTAGATAGGGTCGGACCCAAGTACACTAAAAATTTGAGTTCCCCTAGAATTTTTTCATATTTGAAAGAAAAATTGGATCTACCATATTGTACAAAGAATACCCCCGGTCAACTAATGTTCCGCTCTTGTAATATTCCCTTCTCCGCCCTGAGTGTAGAACAATGCTATTATATGTTGTTTTTTATGTCGTGTCACATATTGTAGCAGGTACTCTCTATTTGTCACATTATGTATTCTTTTTAATTACGGTTTGTGGCATACAAAAAGTGTATTTTAACTAAATAAGTATATATGCAATGAAAGTACGGATACTTTTAGTAGAACAATGTACTGCAGAGTACTATATAAATAGTGTTGTAATGTTGCTAAAAATCAAATCAATGATAAAATTCTGCTATTTTTATCTCGATTTGCGGCATATTTGTTTTGTGACACGTGGGAAGCATTATGTAGATCATCTTGACATCACCCTAACGAGGCAGCATCAGCTCATACGGCCGGTAGATGCCGACAAATTACAAACGGTTGGCCCCTAATCTTTCTATACTGATCAATACATTAATTTAGGCAGTGCAACCACAAGAATGGCTTAACAAATCAGAAACAGGAGACTGTTCGTCCTATTTCGTGCGTGCCATTAATCCCGTTCTTACGAAAGCTATTCGGTGATTTGACAAAGCCATGAAGGGCTCCGCGAGATTCTTCTTAACCTCCACGGATACAGTTTCTAGCATTAGAAGAGCGGTTAGCTAGCTAGGGGCGCGGTCGTCAAATCTAAGATTATATATGTCGCCGCTTGTCACCTAGTAGGATTTGATTCCCACGAAATGCATGACATGCATGCATGAACCATTGCAATCATATGAAGTGTGACCTGCTCTCTCCTCATCATTTTCATATACACATAAAATTATGTACACTACGTTCATGCACAAAGGGGTCGGAGAATATAGGACGTGGCGCGTTATGAGGAAAATCTGCGAATAAACTAGGTCGATCTAATTGGTGATCGGCTATAGAGTATGTTTGGTTAGGACTGGGTTAATGACATCGAGGCGGCGAGCTGCTGCCGCAAACGACGAAGACATGCTTTCATGTCGTTAGTGTCTCTGATTTTTTAGGGAGCTAGCTTAAGCTTGTAGACTTTGTCGCCTAGCCGCACCGTGTGTAGCTACCGGGTGGTTTGTAAAGTTAGCTTAAGCAAAAAAAAACATCTATTTTAAGCGTTTGGTGCTTCAAATCACTATGGGAAGAAACTTTAAATAAGCTTGGATAACATGACCATTTGTATGCTAATGTTTTGAAGCTGCAAATTTTAGTTTGTGTGCACTGTACAAAAAAAATGCTTTGATCATTTTTGACAGATTAGTATACACCGGTATCTGCTGCGAAGTCATGGTCGTCGACACTCTGAAGAAAAATCATAATCGTAACTAAGGCTACCCATTAATCTTTCTCGCTCCTATAATTTGGCATTAACCCTAACATAGATTATAGGACGCGACTCCAGGCTAAATTACCCTGTAAACAAAACGGCCAGATTAAGTTGGTACTCCTATCCATCTTTAGGGAGTACAAGGTACCGTAAAACTTCTCTAATTTATACTAAACTTTTATGCTTATTAATAACTTATTTTAGCATGTCGTGGTTTCAAAGAATAAAATTTTTAATTTCTTATTTTGCATATTAACCACATACAGAAGTTCATATTTGTTGTAGTGTTTTTTTGCTATATAGTTTTAATGTACATTGCATAGAAACACTTGCATTATATTAAACTTAAATTGTATTGTAATATTTTCTTCATTATTATTTTTGGCAATTGTACAACCCATTTTTGTATACATATTATGATAGAGACATCTAAAGTATATGAGCAAAATAATATCTCAATATAGTTTCTCGTGTGTGATTACGTAATTATATTTATTAAACTTCAAAGCATGGACTAAACTTTAGTAGTACTAGTAAATTAGACTTGAGCAATGGCACACTTTCGTATTTAGGGTCCTCGTAGACGGTTAGCCTGTTTGCCTGACCTATGAGTCGGCCCTGCGCATCGGTATTCTTCTGCGTGACACGCCGGCCTCATCGATCGATGCGGCAGTGCGGCAGGGGACAGACAGACAGAGGACACGCACCGCGGGCATGAGCGCATCCACTTGCTGGGTATGTACGCGCGCAGAGCATTCAGGTGCGCCTGTATGCGGTTTGCACGATCGCATGCAACTTTGGTCGTTGATGCACGGCACGCACCAACTTGCTAGTTCTATCTCCGTTTCCTATTAAATCGACGCATGAACTCGATTGCATCTGCCACCATCCGTGTCCACTAAGGACCTGTTCGGTTTCCCGCTGCTCCGCCGACTCCCTGGATCTGCTGGGAGCGTGTGGAGTCCGAGTTTTGCAGCTCCGTGAAAATGGACTACACCTTGCTTCACTGTGGAGTTGAAGCGTTCCGCGCCACTCCATCCGCTACGGGAGCTCAGCCGCGGAGCTGGAGAGGATCTGAACATGTCGTATAGCGGAACTAAGGGAGTTGCAAGTTAATTACTCCGGAGAGTCTTTGTGTAACTCTGGTAATGATGCAAGTGGGATGGGCTTGCCGCCTAATCCCGCCTTCCATCCCGGCAGCGGAGCACGTTTATCCCATCCCGTTGTATCCCGCTCCAGCTGATGGGATTAGCGATTTTCTTCCATTAATCCCGTTTGTTTCCTGCCAGCCTATATATACAAGCACGAGAGGAGCTTGCTTTGTGCGGAGCAGGACTTTATCTGACAGCGTTGAGGTAGTATAATTCTACGGGATGCTGCATGTCCACATTCAGTTGATTGGAGATGGGTTTTCTTGGTGGCTCTCCTCGCGTCGCCCCCTCCAGGCGACCGAGGGGGGCGAAACCCTAACCGCGCGCCGCCGCCGCCCCTCCCCCTTCCTCCCCTTCCTCGTCGCCCCCAGAGGCATCCTCGGGCTAAGCCCCCGGCGCCGGGGAAGGGGGCGGCGGGGATCTGAGCTCTTAGCCCCCTCCCACGACGAATCGATGGAGGACCCCGCGCCGGGATCGCTACGACCGGGGCGGCGGCTGGACGAACCTCCCCCTCCGATGGCTGGCCTCTGGCTTGGCCTTGGGGAGGGCGGCCCTGTTATGCTCCTCCCATGGTGGGAGCTCGGGAACCTTGGGCGGCGGCCCGATCTGGTGAGGGTGGCGTTGCTCCTGGCGGCGGGAGACGCCCACCGGTGCTGATGGCCGTCCTCCTTGGCCGTGCGGGCGGTGAGGGGACGGTGGCCAGTGGTCCTGTTCTGAAGACGGAGGTTGCAGGCTGCCCCCATGCCCCTGGTTTGGCTCCCCGGATCTTTGAACCTTGTGGGATGGAGGGGCTTGGGTTATGTCCGGGAGAAATCCCTGGCCGGGAGGCCACGGCGCCGGCGACGTCTTGGACGCCGTCTTCCTCCTTGGAGGCGGCGCTGAGGTACATCCCCTCCCCCTCCTTCCCCTGTGCCCGGGTGAAAGCCCCAAATCTTCAGATTGGGCGGCGACGGCGCTGTGGCGTCGCTCCCTGCGGAAGGCGCCGTCTTGGGTCCGTGGGAAGGGGGCGTGTTGCATTTGCTCGGTCTTCCGTGGTGACCTTGGCCGTTAGCTTGCGGCCGGTCAGGTGATTGGTGCTGGCGGCGACGACGCTCGTAGGTGGTTCTTGTTCAGAGGTGGTGCTTGTTCTTCTTCTTCTCCCTTGATCGCTTGGCCATGTTGCTACTCCGTGCTCTAGGGTGAGCTACTCTGCCCTCGATGGTTCGACGCCCTTCGATCCAGGGCGAGAAGATAGGGGTCTTCTTCGGAGGCAGAGGCGGATGCCACTTTGGCGACGTCGAGCTGTTTTTGATGAAGACGTGTTCCACCGGTGGCGAGTCTTGCTTCTCGGCGTTCTCTCCTCTCCTCCGCTCTACCTGTCAGTCGTTGGCCTCGAAGCCCAAGCTGTGTTTCTTGTTCTTTCTTTGTTTGCTTGTTATTCGATGCCTGTAAGCTGATTCTTCAGCATTTGTATCTGTTTCGCCGTTGTTGGCGTTATTAATTTAACGTCGGGCCTTTGGCCTTCTGTTTTAAAAAAGTATAATTCTACGTCTGTGGTTTAGTCAATGGGACCCACGAGATGCATGCGTCGCTTTCCCATAATCCCGCTCAGTCCCGTTAAGTCCCGCTGGGCGGAATAGTCGGGAGACGGCCTTTCCATACCCGCGCCGGTTGCATCATTACTCTGGTCAATGGTCCATCATCCATTCGAGTGCCTAGCTGGGTGCCATGGAGTCGTTAACTGAGGATAACTAACTAATTATTCGGCTTGCTAACCAAGAGCTAGTGACTAGTGACGATCCACACCACAGGGTGTACATATCAGCAGTGCATGTATGCACTGTGGGTCTGTGGCGAAATCGGTGCCGCGGCGGCACGTGCAGATGCATATAATCTGCCGAGATCTCCGGACAGACGCTGGCTTGTTTGGAGCAACGCGCCGGTTCGGCGCGATCGGACACGAGCAGAACACATGCATGGGTCAAATCAACTAAGCTTGGACCGGCTGGGTCTTGATTAGGCGCGATCAGACAGGACAGATGGGTCAAATGGAACCTCAGAGATTCAACTTGATTCCCATTTGTTCTGGATAAAACTGAACGGTCATCACAAGATCATTAAGATTAGTAGATAAGGTATGTGCATGTGACCTGTGACATCCTGCTTACTGGAATACGGGATAGTGTCTTAGATACATGCATCACGATTCATGATCATGCATGAACGTAACCGCGCATAAGCTTGTGGAATCAGCCAAATAGCCGGATCGCTAGCAGTATCACAACAGTTGTCACGTTGGCGTGCCCACACATGTAAGCACATCCATGTGGACTAGCTGAATGGTCTTTTGGACTGACGAAATGTACATCACGCCATGTGTATATTATAACTCCATCGGTCAGGTACACTAATAAAGAAAACCAGCTCGATCGATGTGGTTACAAAATTTGCTTACGATAAGGAAACAAAATTCACACGACTTAGAAAAACATACTAGCTGCCAGTCTGGTCCATAGTTTTAAAAACCAAACCGGTTCGGTAGTTCGACCAGAAAAAACCTGAACCGACGCTCTCTTCGGTTTTTTAAGAGTCACTGGTCCAACTAACAAAAAACCAGAAAAACTGCATAAAAAAATGTATTTTTGCGAGGATATGATCCTAAAGCCTAGAACCTTCCTCCAAATACCACACATAAGGCCTAATACCACCTCTACTACACTTAGTTTATGATGAAAGTAAACACAAAATATATGATTTAATGCTATATTTTTTAAAAATTGACTTAATTATTTATTAAATTTGATGGTTTTTTGTCGCTCTTGAACCAGTTGAGCCACCGGTTGGACCAGTGAACCAATGAGCCACTCACCTCACCGGTTTACTCGTCGATCCGGTTTTTAAAACTATGGTCTGGTCTAGCCCGCACGTGCTACAGTGAGCTAGGTGGCATATAGAGATCATGTGGTGTGGCAGTAGCAGTATAGACAATGCAGCTTCTGTCTGGCTGAATCGAGACCAAGCAAGAATACATCATGGCGGCTGCAATTCACTATTTTTTTTCTTTCAAAAATGGTCGCTTTTTTTAGCGGGTTCATTACTCAATAGTCAAGCAATAGCTGCAATTCACTATGCCTGGAGGAGCCGTGAGGATGGAGCCAGACACATCGCCGTCCGTCCATGCTAGCTTATATATGAACATATACCGGTATACGAACGAACATGGATGATGGATCTGATTTGTACGGTTCCTTACACGATAATGTGTAATAGTAGCCTACATGTACCCTGTTAGATTATTCCGTCACTAGCTAACTATTGAGCCAACATGCACGATCGAGACGAGGTACCGTCGTTTGAATAATGCATTGTGACCGGCGTACGTCCGAGAACTCATCCAAGACGGCGCAGTGTCGCGACCATGATTTTGCAGGATCCTGCGTAAGAGACAACAATGATAAGACAACAAAGTTTTGTACAAATGCATGCACACACTAGTGTCAGCACTTGTCTCTCAGATGGCACTGCAGTGGTATGGTCGAAACTAAACCCTAGCCATGTTGGATTCCCTGGTTGGACATTGACAAATACTCCCACGAGGCCACAACACAGAAATTTTAGGGGATTTTGACAGGACCATATCTTGATTTGTTTGTTAATCGGTAGAATTCAATCAGCAATCTCAAATTACACCCACGGCTACGTGTGTGCCGGTGTGTGATATTCGGAGTTTTCATTCACCTACGGAGGGAAGAAGATGGACCTGATCGTGTTCTGAAATCGATGCAGGGTCTTCAGTGCTTATTTTTAGGGCCTGTTTATAATTTTCTAGTTATTCTGGGCCTATCTGTAATTGTTCCACCAACAGCAATGAACAGAAGCAGTTTTGTTCGGGTGCTTTGCACCCGGTCCGGTTCAAACAAAAAACGGAGACCAAACGTAGTAGGGCAGATCTAGTGACGTGCCTTCCGAAAATTACACGGTCGTCAATGCAAACTAAATTGCTGTAGATTGCTAGCCAACGAGCACTGTACTGTAGAGGAATTAATTTTGCTGTATTAATTTCGCCGTCGTGATCGAGCAGGATAGATTTTGTCCCGGATGGTAGACCACTGCGTACAAGTTGCAATGACCCGACAAAGATCCATTCGGTTCTTACAGTACACGCATTCATGTCGTGCCCCAAGGATCAACAAATACTCCCTCCTATCGGAAAAGACTAAGATAATACTTCCTCCAATTTATATTACTCTTCGTTAATACGGATATATCTAGACATATTTTAGTGATAGATACATTCATTTTTTAAATGAGGGCAAAAGCTTTGCCCAATTTCAAATTAAGGAAGGAAGGAGTTTACAAGAAAGTACAAGGAGAACCTCCCCAACACAAACAAAACCTACTCTCAGGGCATCATTTCGCCTAAACGCTTAGCTTCTGCTAGCACCCACAACCTAGCCTCACACTTAATCTTATCTAAGATTACAAAAGTTGGAGAGAGTTTCTTGCGAAAAATCCTAGCATTGCGCTCTTGCCAAATCTCCCACACGATTAGCAAGGCAAGGGAAACAAGTCCCTTCCGGTGATGGCTCGACCCTTCCGTCAAGCCGGACCACCAATGTTGGATTTCCAAACCCGCCCAAGAGGTTGAATTCCAAGAAGACCTAGCCAATCTCTTAGGAGCTCCCATTATAACGGTGAAGCGGCAATGGACGAAGTGGTGGTTGTTATTTTTTTCAGTTTGCTTACAAAGGGGACAAAGGCCGTAATTTTCTCACACACGCCTCCGCAATCTATCCGTCGTCCAAAGCCTATTTTGCAAGGCGAGCCAAGCATGGTGCTTCACTTTAGGAGGTGCCCAAGCTTTCCATACGATCTTGTTGAGGGGGGGCTCAATAAGGCCAAAAAAATTGCAATTTGTATGCGGAGGCCGTGGAGCTTTCTATATATCCGTTTTAGAGAAGAGTAATATGGGTCGGAGGGAGTACAAAATTACCAATAATCTTTTTCGATTGGAGGAAGTGTATCTGTTCACCACTCAATGCAGATGAAAATATTAGGTATTATCTGCAAAACTTTTGCTCAAAAACAATACTGGAGCCTGGAGATGCCAATACCAGCGAATGCTTTCTTTTTTAGCAGATTACCAGCGAATGCTGAACTGGGCAGATGTTCTCCCGAGAATTGATGCCTTAAAGCTTAAAAAAAAGAATTGATGACTTGCTGGGCTCAGGCCTCAGGACACCGGTACGATTTTGCTGCGCCTACTCTAAACGATGCCATTCATGATCAATAACTCTCGGTTGTTGCTGGTGTAGATCGTTCTGCAACTTTACAACATATGCATTCTTGAGAACCAGATGTCCTCAATACTCACTGTACAACATATGCTTTCTTGAGAACCACAAGTGTCAGCTTTGGTTCGCATCCTCGATACTAAACAAAGCACACAAAACTGTCCCAAATGTTACAACTATACAGAAAAATATAAAACAATCCGCACATGCCCCATATACTGTTGCACTAGGCGTAAAACGCCAACTAGCAGAAGGCCGTGCATGGACAGGGCTGCCTGCCTGCCTGCTGGAAAGTGTATAAGGCCAACTTAGCCTCACAGGTGCCATACCTGAGATTAGATCACTGCTCTCCTGGTATTTGGGTCAAATACATTGCATGGTCTGACTATGGTCCCAACACTTGGCGCCAAACTTCCAAATCTTGCTGAGATAATAGTACCAGTACGGACTGCCGGTGAGCTTGCACGACCAGATGTACTCAATTCTGTCCAAATGCAACGCTCTTAGAGTCGTAGGTTATATAATACTTGGGTCAAATACATTGCATGGTCTCCTTGCAATGGTAACCTCCAAACCCAGCCAACTATATCAGCCAATTCTACAGGAACCCATAAAATGTTTGTGATGCATGATCCAAATTAACTGAATGAAGTCCGTATAGTTGCTATAGATTCTACATATATTTCTGCAGTTCTGGCTCTGATGTGTGTAAAAGGATCTCCAACGTGGTAACTGCATGAGTAATGCAATTGCAATCAATAATGATTCTTGGATTTTACACCACAGAAGTTGCACGGAGATGTTAAAGTCCGAGAATGGTTGTGAATTGACTATGTATGGATTCTAGGTACAGTAGTATTGCATACCTTCATACGCAGCATTCTGAACTTCAATGGACACACAGTAATTAAGTATCTAAACTTCTAGAGGGATCTGAACCAATCAGCGATGGTTCTTGAGAGGACCCTAGTCTCATTGAGAGCCAATGATTTTAAACCCTGGGCCAGAGCATCTGCTGGGGTGTATTGTGAACCAGCCTGCCATTTAACATCCTGTAGTATAGCTAATAGTTAATGCCTGGCATACATGAATATCGTTTATGTAAATGATATTACACATAAACAGAGAAGCATTCTTTGATATGATCAGGTGCGTCAGAGAATGATATTGTTATATTCCTAGTTTAACAACATATAGCTGCTTAATTTCTACTGATAGCACCAAGTGGATACTATTGGTAGTGAGTACCCTAACAAAATAGCCCGCAGGAATATACCGAGTTCTGAATGTCTGCATATGACCAACCATGCAATTTAAGATGAATAGTATGACCAGCCATACCTGTATACATGGAGTTAGATGTGTTCCTGACAGTATGACCTTCTTTATTTGCCCACCAATTGATTCTACCCGAGGTATCAAGATGTCCTCAATTATGTCTGTATCATCAATAGCGTCGACGCTGAATTTCACCTACAGTACGCGCATGAAAAATTAATAAATGGTAAACTAGAACAGAAAGAAGTTAGCCTAAAAGTGCAATTTTGTCAACACTACCAATAATGTATTCGGTACACTGTAGGAGTTCTTGCAGAATTCACGGTTTTCAGGCGGTGTTGGTTTGAATTCAGATACACCTTCTGTAACCTGTAAATAACATGAGAAGCACACATGTTTAGGATTAGAAAAATATTTATGAATGAACATACTGTAGAAGCACGTTTGTATAATCAAATAAGTTAGATTCATATAGTACCTGATTCATTACGGAGGGTAACTGATCGACAAATTTGCTCACAGATGCCATAGCTTCTTGATCATATTGTTGTATCAGACCTCCAGCTAAATCAAATATAGCCTTCCATGCGTCCCCTACACAGTTAGACCACATCTTACTGTGAAGGCACCATAACCTGTTCTTAGAATTTTTTTATATCTTGTTCTAACTTACCCTTGCATCAAACTAATGTTTTGACAGTAGACATTTCTAGCATGTCAATGATGTCATGGAATAAAAGATCATGAGGCATAGCACCAACGATGCAATACCATGAAGCAAGAAGATACACCATCATAATTAACAACTAAATATATCATTAAGCTTAAGTTATTAGGTCCCACAATATTTCCATTACACTTAGATATTAATTGGAAAATATAACAAGGTAAGAGTAAAGGAATAATCACCTGATGCATCTCTTGCCACAGAGTATACAGGTGATGCTTCCATCATAGGCACTAGTTGGCTAAATAGGGGGCCTATCTGCACAAAACAATTTTACTACTAAGGATAACCAAACAACAATAAAACAGGAGAGACCATCGGTAACAAACTAAGAAGACCTTACGAGTAACTTCAGAAGACTAATAAAAATAGGTTAGTTAAAGCAACATTAATTTAGTTGTTCAGAATAGAGACATTAGTTATATATAGCCCAAATCTTAGTAGCATAGGCCCCAGTGTAGGAATCACATAAAATGTGCTGGTCATTTTGATGAGGGACAGTAGAGAAAATAATATAAAAGAAAATAGAAGTAAAATCCAGTACTAGCTTCTACACACTTCTACTGTACTCTAGGTATTATGGTTCTTTAGTCACATGTGTGTAGTAGTTTCCAGAGTGTTCTACTATAAGTTGTATCTAGATATTTGTATTTCTCTCCTAGTTTTGAGTAGTATTCTCTAGAGCCTTCTAGCTATGAGCAGAGCTAAGTAGTAAAGGCTCATGCAGCCTACAAATAGAGGTCCTCACCTCTAACTGTATAACCAAACTATGTACCCACTACCTATCAATAAAAGGAACTTTGTGTTCTTATCTAAGATTTTGGATTGGATCTTGTGTGTTGAGAGTTTTGGACTAAGCTCTTGACAGCCCCGCCCCTAGAGCGATATCTAGCACACCACCCCTAGAGCGATATCTAGAGTAGCACGTTGAGGTGGTTCCCTCAACATTTGTGTTGTCCGCATTGTAGCAGCAAGGTGGAGTTGTTCCTCCACAACCTTGTGCTGCATCAGGTGGTATCAGAGCCTTGCTGATCCATTCCGACTCTTGGTGTTCTATTTGAGAGGAAGCTGCGCCAAACAATGGAAGAATTGGGAAGGAGAATGGATGCTGCAGAACAACAGATCCACGCACTACGTGAAGATCTTAACCGGAAGTTCAATCAGCTGGTTGAGATGATAAGAAGGGGTGTTCCCCCTGCTGCCAATGAAGATGAGTCATCAAAAGAGGAAGGAGATATTCAGCCGCGAAGAAGGAGAGGTCATATTCACTCCCAAACACCACATGGACATGCAGATCGGCGTACTCCAAGAAGGCAAACTTATGCAAAAACTTCGGAAGGTGAGGAATATGACGAGGGCCTTGAAGAACCTGATCTCTACGCGTACCCGAGAGTAACCAACACAACATATGCGAGAGATACATACAAGGTAAAAGCTGAGATACCTACCTTCAATGGAAATGTTGATATTGAAGGGTACCTTGATTGGTTGTATGAGGTGGATACTTTCTTTGAGGTCATGAATATTCCAGAAGACCGCCGAGTTTCTTTGGTTGCATACAAGTTGAAAGGAGGAGCTGGTGCATGGTGGCATCGCCTTCAAGAAGATCGCATGCTAAGAGGAGAACCTCGTGTGAGAACTTGGCGGCAAATGAAGAATCTTTTGAAAGGGAGATTCTGGCCTGCAGATTACGATCAGATCCTACTTATTCAGTTTCAGAACTGTGCTCAAGGAAAGAGGACTGTGTTTCAGAATATATACAGAGGAGTTTCTAAGGCTACAAGTGAGGTGCAACCTTGCTGAAACTGAAGATCAACAAGTTGCAAGGTACATCAATGGTCTCAATGATACTATCCAAGATCATTTGATGATGCAACAAATTTGGTCCCTTCATCAAGCACAAGCTCTAGCCTTAAAGGCCGAGAGGTTGGTAAAGACAAGAAAGGCAATTAAGGCCCCCTTAACTCAAATGGAAGGCTCATCTAGGATTCAGTCCCCTAGAGTTGAAGAGAAAACCCCTCAGCCCAAGGCAAAACTTCCCCCAAAGCAAGTTGGCAGCAAGAGTAGGGCAAAGCCTGTGATAAAATGCTATAAATGCGGCGAAGAGGGGCATGTATCTAGCAACTGTCCATTGAGGAAGTTTATCATCACAACAAACCGTGATGGCAAAGATGATGAAGAATATGAATCTGAAGACGTAGAAGGCCAAGATGTTTGTGAAGAAGAGGGTGAAGCGGTGGTATGTGTGATTCAACGTCTCTTGTGCTCAACACCACAACCCGACAACACACAACAGAAGAAAATATTTGAGAGCAAATGCACGGTGAATGGCAAGGTATGCAAATTAGTGATTGATAGTTGCAGCTGCGAGAATCTTATCTCTCAAAATTTGGTGAACCATTTAAAACTTGAGACCCATGATCACCCAAGTCCCTACACTATTGGATGGATCAAGAAAGGGGTAAATATGAGGATCACCAAACAATGCAACCTGCCACTCTCTTTGGGCAAGTACTACCGCTCAAATGTGTTATGTGATGTTGTTGATATGGACGCTAGCCATGTTCTTCTTAGGAGACCTTGGCAATTTGATGTGGACACGACACACAAAGGGAAGGAAAATTCTTACTCTTTCACTTGGAACAAGCGAAAGATCATAATTCTACCAAACCAATCAGATCACAATAACTCTAAAGATGAGGAGAAAAACATGTTAACTGTTTCTTACACCTCTAGTGAGTTTATGGAAGACTTGAAGGAGGCAAATTTATGTGCTGCACTTATTGTGAAAGGAGAAGTGCAACCAGAGGTTGAAATTCCAGCAAAGGTGCACGGCCTACTAGCTGAATTTCAGGACATACTTGGAGAACCACAAGGCCTACCACCAATGAGAGGAATTCAACATAGAATAGACTTCATTCCGGGAGCAAGTCTTCCTAATCTTCCACACTATCAAATGAGCCCAAAAGATACTCAAGGAAAAGGTGGAAGAATTGCTGCAGAAGGGGCACATTCGTGAAAGTATTAGTCCATGTGCCATACCAGCTTTGATCACACCAAAGAAAGATGGATCATGGCGCATGTGTACGGATAGTAGATCTATCAACAAAATCACCATAAGGTATAGATTCCCTATTCCCCATTTGGATGATATGTTAGATCAACTAAGTGGTGCAAGGGTGTTCACAAAGCTCGATTTAAAGAGTGGATATCATCAAATTCGCATCAGACCCGGGGACGAATGGAAAACAGCATTCAAGACAAATGAAGGGTTGTTTGAGTGGATGGTCATGCCATTTGGACTCTCAAATGCTCCAAGTACCTTTATGCACTTGATGAACCAGGTACTTCGACCCTTCTTATCCCACTTTATTGTGGTGTATTTTAATGACATCTTGATATATAGCAAGGATGAAGATGAACACTTGGACCACATTCGTAAGGTGCTATGGGTACTAAAGGAAAACGAACTCTATGTCAATTTGAAGAAGTGTGTTTTCCTTCAAACAAAACTTTTTTTCTTGGGGTTTGTCATAACAAGCGAGGGCATTCATGTTGATGACTCCAAAGTTGAAGCAATCAAAGAATGGCCAACTCCAAAGACTATTTCAGAGGTGAGAAGTTTCCATGGTCTTGCAACCTTCTATAGGCGGTTTGTGAAAAATTTCAGTACCATCATGGCACCTGAAGAAAGGAAAGTTCCAATGGAATGAATCTGCTGAAGCTAATTTCAAGGAAATAAAGACAAAGCTCTCACAAGCTCCTGTCTTGGTACTACCTGATTTTGCTAAGACTTTTGAGCTGGAGTGTGATGCAAGTGGAGTAGGCATTGGGGCTGTTCTATCTCAAGAATGAAAACCCATTGCGTTCTTTAGTGAGAAGCTCAGTGAAGCAAGACAAAAGTGGATTACCTATCAACAAGAATTGTATGTTGTTTTCAGAGCTTTGAAGACTTGGGAAGTCTATTTGTTGCCTAAGGAGTTTATTGTTTATACGGATCATCAATCCTTGAAACATTTTAGAAATCAAAAGCATGTGGATCGCATGTTAGCAAGGTGGGCAGCATATCTAGAGAGATTTAACTATCTCATTATGCATAAATCTGGAGCAACCAACAAAGTGGCTGATGCTTTGAGTCGGCGTGCATGCCTCTTGACTTCCTTTGAGGCTGAACTTCCAGGCATGGATCAAATAAAGGATTTGTATGGAGAGGACGAAGACTTTGGCCATGTTTGGCTAAAGCACATGAGAGGCCGGCCATTAGGTGATGACTTTTTGGTGCAGGATGGCTATCTCTTCAAGAATAATCGGTTGTGCATCCCAAGAAGTTCTCTATGTGACAAGTTGATTAGAGAACTCCATTCAAGTGATCTTAGTGGCCATGTTGGACGCGACAAAACTATAGCCAACCTGGAGGATCGCTACTTTTGGCCACAGCTAAAGAGAGTTGCTGGAAAATTTGTTCAACGGTGTCCCATATGCCAAACTTGCAAAGGTCAGGTCCAGAACTCCGGGTTATACATGCCTTTGCATGTTCCTAACGCTCCCTGGGAGGACATCTCTATGGACTTCGTTTTGGGTTTGCCAAGAACAAGACGCGGGAATGATGCGGTATTTGTGGTTGTGGATAGATTCTCTAAAATGGCTCATTTCATTCCATGCCGCAAGACAACAGATGCTCATCATGTGGCAAATCTTTTCTTTTGAGAAGTGGTTAGACTTCACGGGGTTCCAAGGTCCATTGTTTCAGACCGAGATAGCAGGTTTCTTGATGCATTTTGGCTAACTTTGCGGAAGCAATTCAACACCGAATTAAAATTTTCTAGCACTGCCCATCCACAAACAGATGGACAAACAGAAGTGGTGAACAAGTCTTTGGGTAATCTGATCCGTTGTATTTGTGGAGATAGAAAGGGGCAATGGGATTTAGCTTTATCTCTTGCTGAATTCTCCTACAACAACTCCAAGCATAGA
The DNA here is from genome assembly GCA_007115705.1 of Dactylis glomerata. NCBI lineage: Eukaryota > Viridiplantae > Streptophyta > Magnoliopsida > Poales > Poaceae > Dactylis > Dactylis glomerata. The sequence continues at coordinate 4,940,791 of QXEO01000555.1, forward strand.
TCAATAGGAAGGAGCCCTTTCTCTATTATCTACACTAAAGTTCCAACACACCTGGTAGATCTGGTGAAGCTACCATCAAGGGGAAACTCAAAGGCGGCATTGTCCTTTGCTAACAATTACACAGAACTATTTGAAGAAATCTGTAGTGTGTTGGAAGCACAAAATCAGAAGTACAAACAATTGGCTGACTGCAAACGGAGGCAGCAATCATTCCAAGTTGGTGATAAGGTGATGGTATACCTCCGTAAAGAAAGGCTGCCTTTGGACATAAAAGAGAAGCTTAGACAACAAAAATACGGACCCTTCTCCATTCTAAGGAAGATAAATGATAATGCTTATGTGATAGATCTTCCAGCTGAGATGGGAATATCTAGCACATTCAATGTGGCGGACTTAGCTCTTTATCATCCCAAACAAGCACTCTACGAAGATAACTCGAGGTCGAGTTCTAAACAACCAGGGGAGGATGATGATGGACAGTAGAGAAAATAAGATAAAAGCAAATATATAGAAGTAAAATTCAGTACTAGCTTCTACACACTTCTACTGTACTCTAGGTATTATGGTTCTTTAGTCACATGTGTGTAGTAGTTTCCAGAGTGTTCTACTATAAGTTGTATCTAGATATTTGTATTTCTCTCCTAGTTTTGAGTAGTATTCTCTAGAGCCTTCTAGCTATGAGTAGAGCTAAGTAGTAAAGGCTCATGCAGCCTATAAATAGAGGTCCTCGCCTCTAACTATGTAACCAGACTATGTACCCACTACCTATCAATAAAAGGAACTTTGTGTTCTTATCTAAGATCTTGGATTTGATCTTGTGTGTTGAGAGTTTTGGACTAAGCTCTTGACAGCCCCGCCCCTGGAGCGATATCTAGAGCAGCACGTTGAGGTGGTTCCCTCAACATTTGTGCTGTCTGCATTGTAGCAGCAAGGTGGAGTTGTTCCTCCACAACCTTGTGCTGCATCACATTTTGACAAGTAATCGAATGAACACGAGAAAATCATTTCCTACTCCGAGAGGAGGGAAGCGTATTTCTCTGCACCGGAGAACATTAAAATGCGGGCATGCCAGTGCATCGTAATGCACAAATAAAAAGAGATGTGAAGAGTACTTTATTCATCTTATAGATAACAAATAAATTAAAATTCTGGACGTTTTGCGCTCCATGGCCTGCTAGCATGGCTAGCATGACTAGTGATGTGGTGTCCTGGTTCCCAGGACCTCGAAAGGCTCCCGGGTCCCACCTCCAATAAAGCCATGTGGTCATCTTTGTTTCGTGTTCTGCATGCATGGTGATGGTGCATTGTGTGTTGGCAGCAGTAGCAGTACAAGGCGGCAGAAGAGTGTAGTGGCCTTCCAGGTGAAGAGAGGTTAGACTACAAGGACAAGTAGTGCCTAAGAGGGGCACCTTTCTATACTTTCAAACAAATGCTGCAAAGCAATTATGGTATCATTGAGGATGTAACAGCGGATGAAGTGGAGGCAGCCATCTAGCCTCCTCTGTGAGACCGTGACAAGAAGGTCCCTCACAAGCTAAAATGTTGGCCTACTAAGACAACACATCCAACAAATGAGTGTCATAGAGATGTGCATGCTAAGGTGGATGTGTGGCCATACAAGAAAGAATCAAATCATGAACAAGGTAATACATGATAGGGTATGGGTGGCAACGATGGAAGAGAAAGCAATCCATCCCAACTAAGGGGGGTTTGGGCATAACTAAAGGGTAGCAAAATTAAAGAAGGGCAGGGGTGACTGGGTGACAAAAGTTAACACGGGAGGAGGCAATAAATGGGACTTGAGTGATTGGAATGTACCTATAGATTTGACATTTGGTAGGACTGCATTGAAATAAGCTATCCATGTGCTGGAACCTTAATTTAGTTTGATCATACTTCAATTATTTTTCTCTCTTCAATCTTTGGTTACCACAGGTTTTTGTTGGGTTTCATCTCTAGTCTATCCCAAATTGCTTGGGACAAAAGGATTTGTTGTTGTTGCTGCTGCTGCTATGTCATTTAGTTTCAACAATAAAAAATTAAACATAATAGTTACTCCAATTGACCAGAATGTAAGGATGCAGTGTGCAGGAAAGTGCAGACCGAAATACCTGCTCAAAGTAAGGAACAGCCTCTGACGCGGGCCTATTGTTGAATGAGACAATGGCATTAGCCTAAAATGACCAGAAACAATGAAAGAAAATCAACCAATAGGAATTAAACTTTTCTCCACAATCGCCAGATGGAGCCCCTTATTATTAACTATATATAATCAGCAAACCTTTGGTATCTTTTCCGAGAAGTAGCTTCCCACCAACAGCTGAAGCAGCGCACCATTGCTGAAACTCACAGAGCAATACCGTCAACAAAGCTTCAAACATCCTCTGCGACAATACATCGAACAGGTGGTGTGCGAGACTCCGTGCTCAGATCACCTGTGGCCAACGGAGTAGAGCGGCAGGTCCGCGATGTCCAGAGCGCTTAGCCCGGCCTCGGGCAGGCCCGACGCGAGGAGCGCGTCGTAGCAGCCGTGGAACCTCTCGAAGACCTCCCGCGCGGCGGCCGCGTGGTCGAAGGTGACGTTGTACGGCACGGAGACCACGAGGAAGCCCTCCTGCGCCAGGAGCTCCAGCAGGTAGCTGTGACCAAATTTCGGGGGCGCAAACGCAAGTCAATAAAAAGTTCTTCCCCCGCACCTCTAGCAAACTCCGCTACAATTACCCGTAGGTGGCCTCGGGGACGGCCCCGATGAAGGCGCCGCCGAGAAACTTGACGACGGCGAGCGGGCGGCGGCCGCGCGGGGGCGGGAAGAGGAGGCAGGAGTGCTCCCGGAGGTACGTCCTCCCCGGGGCGGGTGCCGGTACAGCGGCGGCGAGCGCGGATAGGGGGCCATCGGAGCCAAGCGTCGCGCGGCAGGATATGCTCGTTGTAGGTTCGGTCTGGTGTGTGCCGGTGCGGCGGTGATGCCAAGAGCTCGGCCGTGGAGGGAGACCGAATGCGACGGGTGGGGAAGAGAGGAGGTGAGCCGCCGCCGCCGCCATGGGAATTCGGGAGGCGGAGGCGAGCGCGCAGGGCGTGGCTACGAGTGACAGCTGATAGTTGCGCCACGAGGCACACGGCGCTGCCGCGCCTTTCTGACGCGAGGAAGCACGGGCCACGCGGCTCAGCAGGCACCGCCGGATCTCGGCCGAGAGATACTTGGGTGCAAAGCGTAGCCAGTACTCTTTTTTTTTTTTTTTGACAAGCGTAGCCAGTACTCTTGTTTAGAAAGAAATCTAAATCACCCCCACAACTATCGAGTTTCGGCCGGAGAGCCCCCTCAAGTTTGAAGTGGAGCACTTAACCCCCCTAACTATCATATACCGGGCAAACTACCCCCTCCAGGCGGTTTTGGATGTTGATGGTTGTTTTGATGAGTGGTTTGGGTCCACCTGCGGTTAGCCACGAGAGCGGGGCTGCCTCGCGCGCGCGTACAAGCGCGGGAGGTCAGCCTGTAATTGGGCACGTCCACGGGTGTCCACGGTCTGGCCGCTCCTGCCCGTACGTATTAAACGGTATGTCCGCTAGTGTCCAATTTAAGTGTAACATGTAAAGTGGCGTCCACCTCTGTCCGCTGAAATTTAGGCTAATTAATTAGCGATGGTGTGCCCTCCACTAGCATCTTATGATCTTATCTGCTCAGCATCTCTCCTTCACTTGCTCTCCATGCGGTCGACGAGGCCGACGGGCGCAGTTGGGGCGGATCGACCGGAGCACGGACACGCGGCCGCGCCCGTCGACCATCCCATCCCGGCGACGATGCCTCTGCCCACGCAGCCAACGGCGGCCTCCTCCCTCACGATGCAGGCCTGCATCGTCCACCTCCAGCTGCACCTGCGCGGTCCGGCGCACGCGCACCTCTGCGGACGTCTTCCCGAGCTTGTAGGCGGCGTGGAGGAGCTTCTGCAGCGCGGCGTGCGAGGCGGTGCGCCACGGCTGCTGACCCCGATGAGGAGCTCCTCCACGAAGAGGGGGGACAGAGCGGGGAGCTCACCGGGAGGGTGCTGATAGAGTCGGAGATGCGCGGCACGGCCGGAGACGCCGGAATTAGGCCAGGGCGGCGACAGACGGAGTTGGGGAATAGGTCGACGGAGATGTCGTTTGGGGCGGCGTGGCGACGGTAGCGAACGCGCCGCGGATGACCGTCACTCTTTTTCGTCTCGCCGTGGGTGTCCAATAAGCAAAAATTAGTGGGATGGGCTAGCGGCGCCGTGGACAGCCCGTGCCCAATTACAGGCATACGGGAGGAGCAGCGACCTCCACCATGCCGCCGTTCGGCAGCTCGCTGCCGCTCGGGCACTGCCTCGGCGGACCTGTCCAGCATGATATCTGTGCTCTTGATGTTACCGTGTGCCAACTTCGGCGCCCCGCTCCTGCCGCTCCAGCTCCTGTGATGGATGAATGCAAGGCCGCGCGCGGCAGACGCCGCGATTTGCATCCACATTCAATTCATGCTGCACCATTGGACCTCGGTTACCTGCACGCGATGACATATGTTTCCACGGATTCGATAGAGGATGCTCAGCGAGATTGCCATCCCACCCATGTAGCTTAGTACTTCAGACCCACCCCTCACGTTTTTTTTTTAGGTAAAATATGTAAAATTGAGCTAGCAAGCCGCCTCATTAAAAACCTTCCAGTCCCCTTAGGTACCCTGGTAAGGAAAAGAGTGCGTCTGAAACTTGCTGCTCCAATCACAGTACTGTTACATCATCTAGGAGTGTTTGTACTAAAAAGCTAGGGGGTTCATCGACCCAATTACAAGAAGCCTGAGAAATAAAACTATTCCTAACTATTATATGTGCTGCTACGTTTGAATCTCTCCCGCAATGTTTGAATTCAACTTTCCCAAAACTTCCAACTTGCGTCAAGATATCACCTTAGATTGCAGTAGCTTCATTCCAGATCCTTTGCCTTCATGTGCATAGTTGGATTACTTCTTCTGCGTCTACTCAGCTTCAATCATAGAATATCCCAAAGTGCTAGCCAAAGATAAGCCATTGAGCATGGCTAGGGCTTCTGCCATGGCTGCCGACAAAATATGAGGAATATACACAGATGCAGCAGCCACAAAATTTCCATTACCATCACGGATAATAGCTCCAGACGCACCTGAATGATTTTCAGCCGAGTACGTTGCATCTACATTTAATTTGAAACTATTGGCACACGGTCTTGTCCAGCTTTTCTTTCTTACCATAGTCGTCGAACCCTTTGCTTTCACTGAGTTAGCAGCAATAGCTGTAATCGAATTTGCACAGTAGCGTAACGGTGGTACACTCTCACCATGAGTTTTACGTCGACGTATCCACCAAATATACCAAGCAGCAATTGCCAACACCTCCTGAGCATTTATGGAACTGTAGCCCGGTACTTGTATTGTTGGAGATTTAAGCAAAGTTTCAAGTACCTGTGATCCGGAATGGCCACTAATCATACCATTATTTATCCAGTTTTGAATGCCAAGGATGTTCCAGATCTGCATTATTTCTAGGCATTTGAAAACCATATGCATCACATCCTCAGGCTCAGACTTACAAACAGGGCAAAGATCATCTGTACCGATATGTCACATCAGTAGTATAGCTTTTAGAGGAATAATACCATGCATCAACCTCCAACAGAATATCTTGACTTTGGCAGGGACATTAAGATTCCACAAATTCTTCCAAATTGGATTATTTAGTGACATGCCTATGATTAGGGATCGGCATGTAACCCCATTAAACCGGTGTTTCCATTCTATGTGATATGCAGATCTTACCGAAAAAACTCCAGATTTGGTTCCATGCCAAGCCAAAAAGTCCTCAAACGCATTAATATTTAAAGGAATTTGGAGTATCCTGTTAACATCAATTGGATGGAAAATATCAGTGATGAGTTGCAAATCCCACGTACCGGTTATAGGGTCAATAAGATCGGCCACTTTGTTCAAGATGCAGGCGCCCCTTGGAGTTACTACCTTGCAGTCTGGACTACCAGGGATCCATGGATCCTTCCAGATTTCAATGGATTCTCCACTTCCCACTCTCCAAATACATCCTCTTTTAAAAGTCTGGATTCCGGCAACTAAGCTTTGCCACATGAAGGAAGACCCCGTTTTTGACCCCGCCTTCAATAAGTCTCTAGAGGGGTAGTATTTCGCCCGAAGAACTTGAGCGCAAAGAGAGTTTGGCTCATCTATCAGTCTCCAAACTTGTTTTGCTAACATGGCAAGATTAAAAGAATGAAGATCACGGAAACCCATACCGCCTTCATTTTTAGGGAAACACAACTTCCACCATGAGTACCAATGCATCTTTTTTCCATCATCTTCATCCCCCACCAGAATTGTGATATCACATCAGTAATCTTTTTGCAAACATTTTTCGGAAGTAGGAACACTGACATTGCATAGACTGGTATAGCTTGTGCTATCGCTTTTAGGAGGATTTCCTTCCCACCAATAGATAAAAGTTTTTCCTTCCAACCTTTTATTCTTTGCAATATTCTTTCCACAAAATGCATGAAATAGTCACTCCTATCTGCTCCTACCAAAGCGGGTAGGCCCAAGTATTTATCCGAAAGAGCCTCTGTGTTTATATTAAGTATATTGCAAATCTCGACCTTCTCATCAACATTTGTATTTGGACTAAAAAATATGCTAGATTTTGCCACACTCACCAATTGTCCCGAGTTTGCACAATGAGTTTCAAGAACTTGCTGCAAGGAGGTTGCATTATTCAAATCTGCCTTCAAGAGAATCAAAGAATCATCAGCAAATAGTAGGTGTGAAACTGATGGTGCATTCCTGCACACCTTGATCCCTTCAATGCCACCAACCTCTTCAGCATGCAACAAACAACTTGATAAACCTTCTGCACATAAAAGGAACAAATATGGGGAAAGAGGATCCCCTTGACGAATACCTCTTGTAGGAGTAAAACCTTCTGTCATTTGGGAGTTAAACCTGACAGAGTAAGAAACTGAGGTAACACAAGCCATCACTAGATCAATCCAAAGACTATGGAAACCAAGCCGACCCATCATCTTTTTCAAAAAATCCCACTCCACTCTATCGTATGCTTTGTGCATATCAAGCTTGACTGCACATAATCCATATTTCCCTTTTCTCTTGTTCTTTATTTTATGGATGCATTCATAGGCCACCAATACATTATCAGTAATAAGTCTCCCTGGGACAAAAGCGCTCTGAGTTGGAGAAATGATCTCTGGTAAAATCACTTTTAACCTTGCTGCAAGCATTTTAGAAATGATTTTGTAAACAACATTACATAAAGATATAGGTCGGAATTGTGCTACCTCTTCACACTAGTAGAAAATGGGCCTTTGGCCTGGACCCTTTAGTCCCGGCCTCCATCTGGGCCGGGACTAAAGGCCCGGCCACGTTGCCCCAAAATGGCCTAGCCGCCCGGGAGGCTCTGGTCCTAGCCCGTAACGAGACTTTAGTCCCGGTTTGAGACACAAACCGGGACTAAAGGGCTATGCGCTGAGCGGCCCGCATGTGCGCCCCCTTTAGTCCCGGTTTGTGTCTCAAACCGGGACTAAAGTCCTCTGCCTATATATATTGGCCACAGCCCCTCTCTCCCCTCTTCCTTGCATTTTTCTTGGATGGAAGAGTGTGGGTGTGTGCTAGCTCACCTTTTTTCTTTGATGCACTAGAGGTGTTTGTTGAAATGTGTGTTAGAGCGATGCCGCTTCAGTTCACCGAACACAACTACGATATGAGATGCCCGAGCCATGTTTAAACCTCTTCCTCTTTATTTCCACTTATTCTAAAAGGTTAGCAACTATATTTTCTCGTTTAGACCGTGCGGTACTAATTTTTAGGATCGTGATTGTGTTTGATATACTGTCGTATGACGCAAATGAGCCATCCATGGATGTACGGTGATCGACGCACAGCCGCTTACAGAGAAGGCGTGCATTCTTTTCGAGATGCGGCCGATGCGAACAAGCATGGTGGTGGCTATATGTTTTGTCCATGTGTTGAATGTCGGAATGAGAAGGATTACACTTCCTCAAGAGTCATTCAGAGCCACCTGCTTCGGTCCGGTTTTATGTCGGGCTATAATGTTTGGACCAAGCACGGAGAAAGAGGGGTTATGATGAAGATGACGATGAAGAAGAAGAGAACGATGATGACAACTACCGATCTATGTTCCCTGAGTATGCTGATACCGCAATGGAAGACAATGAAGAAGAAGATCAGGGTGCAGAACGGGAACCAGATGAGCCCGCTGATGATCTTGGCCGGGTCATTTCTGAAGCACGGCGAGGCTGCGACACAGAAAAGGAGAGGTTGCAGTTTGAGCAGATGTTACAGGACCACAACAAATTGTTGTACCCAACTTGTGAAGATGGCCAGAAGAAGCTGGGTAGCACACTGGAATTGCTGAAGTGGAAGGCAGAGACCGGTGTGACTGACTCGTCATTCGAAAAGTTGCTGGTACTGATGAAGAAGATGCTTCCAAGAAAGAACGAATTGCCCGCCAGCACGTACGAAGCAAAGAAGCTTGTCTGCCCTCTAGGATTAGACGTGCAGAAGATACATGCATGCCCTAATGATTGCATCCTCTACCGCGGTGAGAAGTATGAGAATATGGATAAATGCCCGGTATGCACTGCATTGCGGTATAAGATCAGAAAAGATGACCCTGGTGAGATTGAGGGCGAGCCACCCAGGAAGAGGGTTCCTGCCAAGGTGATGTGGTATGCTCCTATAATACCACGGTTGAAACGTCTGTTCAGAAATAAAGATCATGCGAAGTTGTTGCGATGGCACATGGAAGATCGTATGAAAGACGATAAGTTGAGGCACCCCGCTGATGGTCGGCAGTGGAGAAAAATCGAGAGAGAGTTCCCGAGATTTGCAGGTGACGCAAGGAACTTATGGTTTGGTCTGAGTACAGATGGCATGAATCGTTTTGGGGAGCAGAGTTGCAGTCACAGCACCTGGCCCGTTACTCTACGTATCTACAACCTTCCTCCTTGGTTGTGCATGAAGCGGAAGTTCATTATGATGCCAGTGCTTATCCAAGGTCCAAAGCAACCCGGCAACGATATTGATGTGTACCTAAGGCCATTAGTTGATGAACTTTTACAGCTGTGGGCCGAACCAGGTGTACGTGTGTGGGATGAGCACAAACAAGAGGAATTTGACCTTCGAGCATTGCTTTTCGTAACCATCAATGATTGGCCTGCTCTTAGTAACATTTCAGGACAGTCAAACAAGGGATACAATGCATGCACACACTGTTTGGATCAGACAGAAAGTATATATCTGGACAAATGTAGGAAGAATGTGTACCCGTACAATCGTCGTTTTCTTCCGCCCAAGCATCCCTTAAAGAAAAAAGGCAAGCATTTCAATGGCAAGGCAGAACCCCGGGGGAAGCCTGTCATCCGTACTGGTGCTGAAGTATTTGATATGGTCAAAGATTTAAAAGTAATATTTGGAAAGGGTCCTGGCAGCCAACCTGTTCCTAACGGCCCTGATAAGCGCGTACCCATGTGGAAGAAGAAATCTATATTTTGGGAGCTACCCTATTGGGAAGTCCATGAGGTCCGCTCCGCAATCGACGTGATGCACCTGACGAAGAATCTCTGCGTGAATATTCTAGGCTTCCTGGGCTTGTATGGGAAGTCAAAAGATACACCGGAAGCACGGGAGGACCAGGAACGTCATAAAGGAAGAGATGGCATGCATCCAGGGCAGTTTCAAGGGCGTGCCAGCTATGTTCTTACCAAGGAAGAGAAGGAAATCTTCTTTGAAGTCCTTTTCAGTATCAAGGTCCCGACTGGTTTCTCGTCGAATATAAAGGGAATCGTAAATATGAAAGACAAAAAATTCCAAAACCTAAAGTCTCATGACTGCCACGTGCTTATGACGCAATTGCTTCCGGTTGCATTGAGGGGAATTCTACCGGAAAATGTTCGTCTGGCACTTGTGAAGGTATGTGCATTCCTCAATGCAATTTCTCAGAAGGTAATCGATCGAGAAAGTCTATCAGGGTTACAGATTGATGTGGTCCAATGTCTGGTCAGCTTCGAGTTGTTGTTCCCGCCATCCTTTTTCAATATAATGACACACCTCCTAGTTCACCTAGTCGAAGAGATTAGAATTCTCGGTCCTGTGTTTCTACACAATATGTTCCCCTTCGAGAGGTTCATGGGAGTCTTAAAGAAATATGTTCGTAACCGTGCTAGGCCAGAAGGAAGCATCTCCAAGGGCTATGGAACAGAGGAGGTCATTGAGTTTTGTGTAGACTTTCTTCCTGACCTTAAGCCGATTGGTGTTCCTGAATCTCGGTATGAGGGTAGGCTGACAGGAAAAGGCACACTAGGAAGGAAAGCAAAAGTATGTATGGATGGGCATTCTTTCTCTCAAGCACACTACACAGTTCTACACAATTCCACCGTGGTGGCTCCGTATATCGTGAGACACAAGAATATTCTATGCTCCAAAAACCCGGGGAAGACTGACTCTTGGATTAAAGGGTAACACGAGAAGACTTTTGACAGTTGGTTGCAGACACATCTCATGAATGACGACACCGTTGGAGATCAGCTGTACTGTTTGGCCAGGCCACCATCTTCGACTATATGTACTTTTCAAGGGTACGAGATAAATGGGAATACATTTTACACGGTTGCCCAAGATAAAAAGAGCACCAACCAAAACAGTGGTGTCCGCTTTGATGCAACAGACGAGAATGGGCACTGTTTGGAAACATATTATGGGTACATAGAGGAGATATGGGAACTTGACTATGGACCTACTTTTAAGATCCCTTTGTTTCGGTGCAAATGGGTGAAGCTGACAGGAGGCGGGGTAGTTGTAGACCAAAAGTACGGCATGACAATAGTGGATCTCAACAATCTTGCGTACATGGATGAACCATTCGTCCTAGCCAACGATGTCGCTCAGGTTTTCTATGTGAAGGACATGTCTACAAAAACGAGAAAAAGAAATCAGCAAAAGAAGACATCGTCCGATGAGCCAAAGCGCCACATAGTTCTTTCAGGGAAAAGAAACATCGTGGGAGTAGATGACAAGACAGACGTGTCAGTAGATTATAATAAGTTTCATGAAATTCCGCCCTTCAAAGTGAAAACTGACCCAAGCATCCTACTGAACGATGAAGATTCTCCATGGCTACGACCTAGGAGAAAACAGAAATAATAGATAGGATTGTTGGTGCTATAATGTAATAATGTATTAAACCTTTTATGTAATGCATGATGAAGATTCTCCATGCCTTTCGTATTTATAGTTGGTGCTAGTTATTCAATTTCAAACACTTTTCATATTTATAGTTCTGTCAAATTCTAAAAAATACAAAAAGAATATTAATTAATATAGTTTTAATTGAAAATGGCAAACTAGTTAATAGTTCGGATAGTTAAAATAATTAATTTTGAAAATATAAATTAGTTTTGAATTAGTTATTCAATTTCAAACACTTTTCATATTCATAGTTCTGTCAAATTCTAAAATATACAAAAAGAATATTAATTAATATAGTTTTAATTGAAAATGGCAAAATAGTTAATAGTTTGGATAGTTAAAATAATTAATTTGGAAAATATAAAATATTTTTGAATTAGTTATTCAATTTCAAACACTTTTCATATTTATAGTTCTGTCAAATTCTAAAAAATACAAAAAGAATATTAATTAATATAGTTTTAATTGAAAATGGCAAACTAGTTAATAGTTTGGATAGTTAAAATAATTAATTTTGAAAAGATAAAATATTTTTGAATTAGTTATTCAATTTCAAACACTTTTCATATTCATAGTTTTATCAGATTCTAAAATATACATTAGTTATTCAATTAAAAATTAAAAATTGATATTTGAAAATGAAAACCTGAAAAACTTTTGCTTTGGCGCGCATTTATTGCGCCTTTAGTCCCAGCTGGAGCCACCAGCCGGGACTAAAGGGGGGGGGGCTCGGGCGCCAACCGCCCACCACCCTTTAGTCCCGGTTGGGGGCTCCAGCCGGGACTAAAGGCACCCTTTAGTCCCGGTTTGAGCCCCCAACCGGGACTAAGGGGGGGGGGTATATAAGCCCCCCCTCTTCTTCTTCCCCAACACTTAGCCGTTTCCGAGATCGACGCGCGCGAGGAGCCTGCTTCTGTGAATCGTTACGGCCGCCCTTCGGATTGAGCCGCCGCCGGTCACCGCGCCCGCGCCGTCGCGCCCGCCCCGCCGTGCCACCGCGCCCGCCCCGCCGTGCCACCGCGCCCGCCGCGCCACCGCGCCCGCCCCGCCGTGCCACCGCGCCACCGCGCCCGCCCAGCGCAAACGCGCCGCCGCGCCCGCGCCCCGCCGGTCACGCTCGCCGCGCCCGCCCCGGCCGGCCACGTCCCGGCCACGCGCACCCTGGCCACGCCCGCACCACCGTACCGCAAGGTTTTTTTTTTTGGTTAATTTTTAGGGTTAGCAAAATGTAAGTTAGCAAAATAGAGTTAGCAAATTTTAGTTAGCAAATTTGTTAGCAAATGTAGTTAGCAAATTTTAGTAAGCAAATGTAGTTAGCAAATTTTAGTTACAAATTTTAGTTAGAAAATTTTAGTTAGCAAATTGTAGTTAGCAAATTTTAGTTAGCAAATGTAGTTAGCAAATTTTAGTTAGCAAATTTTAATTTTAGATATTAGGTTATTTGTTAGTTAATTTAGTTAGTTAATTGTTTGTTAGGAGTACTTAGTTTAGAGTTATAAGTATTTAGAAGTATTTTTTTAGTTAGAAGTATTTTTGCAAATAGAAATAGAATTACTTTGCAATTAGAAATAGAATTATTTTACAAATAGAAATAGAATTATTTTGCAAATAGAAATAGAATTACTTTGCAAGTAGAACTAGAATTACTTTGCAAATAGAAATAGAATTACTTTGCAATTAGAAATAGAATTATTTTGCAAATAGAAATAGAATTACTTTGCAAATAGAAATAGAATTATTTTGCAAATAGAACTAGAATTACTTTGCAAATAGAAATAGAATTATTTTGCAAATAGAACTAGAATTATTTTGCAAATAGAACTAGAATTATTTTGCAAATAGAAATAGAATTACTTTGCAAATAGAAATAGAATTATTTTGCAAATAGAAATAGAATTTATTAGTTAATCAAATGTCCGTATTTTGCAGAAACTATGGATCCACATAGCAGGAACCTCGAAGAGGAAGAACTTCTCGAAGATATAATCAAAGACGCCCCCGACGTTGAACCAGCTGAATCTCCGTCGTCATATCTAAACCCCTCCGGAGATGGAATGGAGGTCGACCGACACGAAGATGAAGCCGACGGGGCAGGAGATAGCTCCAATGACGGAGAAGGTGATAGCTCCACTGATGGAGAAGCCGGTGGAGAAGCCGGTGGAGAAATAATAAAGTCCGGCGAGGTATTCATATGAAGTTCGGCAATCACTTGTAATATGTGAAAAATATTGGAGATAGCTCTATATTGTATACATATATATTAATTTGACGAATGTTTCTCCCTCTTAGGCCTCCACATCGAGCAAAGCTACGAAACGAGGCCCGACTAAAAAGTTGGATGCACGGACGCATTACACCTTTGAGGTGATATTGCCTACGGGCGAACCCAAGCTTCCTAAGAATGCTGCTGACACATTCAAGAAGCAATGCGGAGTTCTCGTTAGGGATCACGTCCCGATCAGCGTTCGGGAGTGGAACAAGCGCAAAGGGGCAGCCGATAATGACTATGTCGCCGAAAGGTACAAAGATAATCTTTGGAATGATATCATGTCACATTTCAACCTGCCAGAATGTGGGAATGAAGACGCCGCAAAAAAACTGAGGGCCAAAGTCAAGCAGTGGACTCTAAAGAAGATGGCCGAACTATTCCGTAGCTGGAAGAAGAAGCTATGGAAAGACTATCTGAAGACAAACAAAGTGCCAGTATTCGAGGGGTATCTAGCCAAGCAGGCGAATCACTGGAAGGCATTTCAGGAGTACAAGCAGTCAGAAGATGCCAAGGCATTATCAGAAAAGAACAAGAAAAATGCCGATAAGAAGAAATATCACCACACGCTGGGGCCAGGGGGCTATGAGACTGCCATCCCAAAGTGGGATAAGAAAGAGCAAGATCTGCTAGCTAAAGGCATCGTACCTGAACCCATCCGTGATGAGTGGGAATTGAGAGCAAGGAATTGGTTCCTTGCGCATGGTGGTTCGTACGACGAAGAAACAGGGGACCTCATCTGCAGTGACGGTCTTAGGATACCCAGGGAGAATTGGAAAAAGATAGTGAAAGAAATTAAAGAGGGAAAAAGACAGTTCACTGCAGATAGAGAGAAAGATTTGCTCACACTGGTCCTCGGCAATGACGAACATGGAGGACGAACGCGAGGCTTCGGTCCTTCTTACCCGTGGTGGCTTGGGTTTGCCAGAGACCAAGACACTTACAGAAGCCGAGCGAGAGCAAAGAAGCGACAGCAGGATGAGGAGAATGACAAGTTCAACCAGTTGCTTGCCAGGCTTAACGAGCAACAGAAGCAGATTGACGAGCTTAGAGGAGTAGCGCGCCAGGAAGATCCTGCACTCGATATTACTGGCGCCCCATCTAAGCGGAAAAGCAGCGTGGCTGAATCTGAGGCCCCGCCCGACGATGCACGAAGAATGATAGAGGGCGGTCCCGGCTACCCCGTGGATGGAATCAAGGAGTCAACATCATGTGAACTCCATCAGAAATTCAAGAACATATCCATGAAGGTGGCCGTCGGACAAGCTTTACCTTCTGGCCCTGATGCACGCTGGCATGGCCGTGAGATTCCAGCTGGCTTTGCTAAAGTCGGGGTGGATGAAATCATGGCGAGGTTTCATGATATGGAGCTCGACATAGCTGGACCCGAAGATGAGAGGACACTCGGAGAAGTACTGGGTGGAGTCATCCTATGGGACAAGAACTACATCAAGCTTCCAGGCTCGGCCCCACGGACAACACCGCCTCCGAGTCGTCGCAGGTCACCTACACCTCCATCACCTCCAAGCCCTCCACATGACGACGGCCACCACAACACGAGTCCATCTCGATCACCGCCGCCGGACTTGGGTCGGCCGTCTCCGCCGCCGCCCGCTAAGGATACTAAGCGGAAGCGTGCCAGCAAGAATGCTCCGTCGATGAGTTCTAAGCGACGGAGCTCCCCAAAGCGCAAACTGTCGCCCCTCCCAAAGGTACCTCATGCTAATCTTCCTATCAGACCTTATGATCGTACCGACGAGGAAAACGCCAGGATAGCAAAGGAACATTATGATGCGCAGATGAAAAAGAAGGAACCCGAGCCCCGCCCGGAATACACCGAGAAGCAAATAGCATATGCAAAATACTTACTGACCCTTCCATCACAGTATGACTTACACCATAAGCCTGACGACTATACACGCACATTGCAGAAGGAAGGGAAAAAGAGCAAGTCACGTGCAAGTGCAAGTGGGAGCAAATCAAGTTCAACTACAAGCAAAAAAAGATCAGACGTTCCTCAGCTTGGACAACAGGCCAAACAGTTGATCCCACCCCTCAGGGTGTTACCCGAGAATGTTCCCTCTCTGGTGCAGGGGCAAGATTTGGAATTAGCAAAGAAGTGGGCTGCTGAATGGGGTATCCCGGTTGAAGACGTTTTGGCTTCCCAAGACGACAAGTTACCCAAGGCTGTGGTAGCCCCTAAGCCACAGTTTGTCATGGGAGCGCCTTTGGTCAGCAAAGATAAGTTTGATGATCTCCCAACAAATATGCATTACTTGCATACATGGTACTTAAGTGAATCAAAGAATGGGAGAACGATGATCGTGGCGCGTGTCCCACGGGAGTACTACGGCCGTCCCGAAGACATCCATATCGACTTTGATGAACTCTTCCAGATGTACAATGCCGACGCCCTCGACAAATCGCTTATGAGTTGCTATTGTCTGTAAGTTTTTCAATTCGTTGTCTACATATAACTTGTTCAGTTATTTCAATTCATTGTCTAAATATAACTTGTTCCGTTCTGACTTGTACTCTATTATGCAGAATGAAGATTCTGGAATGTAAAAGTAGGAACATCCTAAATATTGGGTTTATTGACCCAGATAAAATACATATAAAGACGCTAACTGATAACCCCAAGGAGACAGAGGAAAACCTTCTAAGGTTTCTAACAGATCAAAATTTCTGTGACCACATACTGTTTCCATACAACTTCAGGTGAGGGTCTTACTCTGTTGTGTCCATTCACTTATAAGTGTAATTGATAAGTTACTGACACATATATATATACATGTGCAGCTACCACTGGATTCTGTTGGACATTCAAATTGATAAGGGAAGAGTTGATGCCTTCGACCCATTATCGAGACCCTTGGAACAGTTCCAAAGCCTGCAGGACATGCTCCAAGGGTAATTTCAATCATTCTTGCGCTCTATCGGTCTCTTTCGATGATTTTCTGATATATCAATTAATGAAAAACTTAGCAAATCATTTTCCTTGTCGGGCAGGGTTTGGAAGCGGTTCAAGTGCGTGACTGACGGTATCGAGCATGAGAAGCTGACCTTTAGAGCGGCTCAGGTAAGTAGTAGTATGATATACTTCTATTTTCAATACATTTATGATGCTAGATTATTATTTTGATTATATATATTCTATTCTCGTAAAGTGCGACCAGCAGCCACGGGGGACGCATCTATGCGGATACTATGTTTGCGAGACCATTCGCACGTTTACCTCTGAGCACAAGGATTACAGATACGACGTAAGCAATGAACATTCACACCTCTATTTTTACCCGTCATTCTTTGTTATCATGATTGATATTCATATGCATCTCCTCTTCTTATATAGTACACGGCCATGAGGGAGAAGTACCTACCAGAGCAACGCGCGATTGCTGTTGCAGAGGAGCTAGCGACCTTTCTGAGGATGGAAGCTATAGATGACAAATGACGATTTAGTGTAGCTAGGGGCCATTACTGATGTTGGTCCATGTAATCGAATAGACGGGCTCTAGTCCCGATAATTCTGATCTCCATATAATTGTATATATATGCTCGCTTGTAAGATAAGTTAATCTTATATATATATATGCATAAACTAATTCCCAACACCAAACAAGGCACCAAACGAGGCATCACGTTAATCCCCCGAACACCTAAAACCCTAAAACCCCTAAACCCTAAAACCCTAAAGCAAAAAACAAAATCTGTAGATGCCTTTAGTCCCGGTCTGTCTTACAAACCGGGACTAAAGGTCCTGGCCCTGGATTCACTCGAAGCCGCCCACGTGGACGCCCTCCAGTCCCGGCTGGTAACCGGGCCGGGACTAAAGGTTTAGCCTTTAGTCCCGCGGCTGGGGTCCCGGTTTGCAAACCGGGACTAAAGGCCCTTACGGGCCGGGACTGGAGGCCCTGTCCCCACTAGTGTCAGGATTATCTACCTTAGGAATCATAATCACCACTGTTTCATTCCATCCAGCCGGAATAGACCTTTCATTAATCGCCTTCAAGACTGCCGCAGTGATGTCATTGCCTATTAGGTGCCAAAATTTCTTGAAGAAAAGTGCATGTAGTCCATCCGGTCCGGGTGCTTTAAGATCACTTATACTGAAAATTGCCTTCTTTACATCTCGGAAGTAAACGGGGCTATCAGTTTTTCATTCATCTCCATTGTAACCTTTGGATTAATTCTTTCCAAGAACACCGGGTCAACCACATTATTTTCTGATGAAAACAGATTAGTAAAATATTCCAAAATAATGGGATTAAGGTTGTCCGCCCCTTCCACAAAATCCCCTTGCGAATTCTTGAGCTTTTTAATTAAATTCTTCTTTCTCCTTGCAGTGGCAAAATTATGGAAGTAAGACGTATTCTTGTCTCCGTTTTGGAGCCAGTTCGCCCTCGAGCGCTGATTTCAATGGATTTCTTCCTGTTCTAGAAATTTTTCAATTAGTGCAGCTAACTCATACTTTCTGGCATCAGTCTGTTGGTTTATCGGACCGATCATTAGCTGCTCAAGCTCACGCTGGGCCGCCCGCAATCGTTTCTTAGGTCCACGCAAACTCCTTCTGTCCCAAGCATGCAGTCCAGCATGCATGGTATTGAGGCGAGAGAGTACGTCGATCGGATCATGTGCAAGTGCAGCTGCATCCCATTCCTCTTTTACTACCTCAGCAAAATTTTCCTCTCTAAACCATTTAGCTTCAAACCTTTTTTTATCCGTACTGTTATTACTTCGGGACGCTGCGAGACCCACCCCTCACGTTAGTTGAGTAGAACCACGAGGTACCGAAGAATGATTACAACCATCAGATTGTCATAATATGGACACGGTTGAGGTTATTTCCAAGCACACGAGAATCTCCCATCTTTCCACATTCAATTCAGTATAGCATCTAAAAAAAATCAATATTAGCAAAGGTGTTCGATGGAATAAACGGCGAGATGCCAAAGTTCTTCGGAGCAGAGAGAGAAGGACAAGACTTGTGGAGGAGGGAGAAGAGGTTGCCGTTTGGACTGAACTCGCAGACGAGCGGCTTCTTGCCGGGGCGTAGTAGTAGACGACGAGCCGCGGTGGCAGAGGCGGCCGAGCACGGCATGGGGTGCTCGAACTCCTTTCTCCCTCCGGACGATGACGCGGTCGCAGCGTCGCGGAGCTGCTTGACGGCCACAACGCTGCCGTCGTCAAGCACCACCTTGTACGTCGTGCCGCAGCCACCCTTGCCGAGCATCTCCGCGGACGCGTGCAGCAGCTCCTCCCACGCCCAACCGCCTTGCCGAGTTTCAGTGTAGCGTTGCACTTCGTGTGACAGCGCCCAGTCTTCCCCGACCAACTAGCAGCAGCACCAAACTCATCGCGGATGTCTTTTCCTTGAACTCGCGCGGGCGCCGTACCTTGCTGCTCCCGTTTCGTCTACCGTTCTATGGCGCGCGTGCACGCCTGTCGCCCCGGCCGCTCCTTCGAGTTTCTGTTGCCGTTCCGTGTCAACCCATCGCACCTGGCAGCACACGTGGACCAAAACCACTCATCAAAACAATCATCAGCCTCCAAAACCGCCTAGAGGGGGTAATTTACCCGATATTAAATAGTTAGGGGGGTTAAGTGCTCCACTTCAAACTTGAGGGGGCTCTCCGGCCGAACACTAGTGGAAAAAGAGGCTTCTATCCGCCACCTTTAGTCCCCAAAGGGGGCATTAGTCCCGGTTCGTGCCGCTGGGTACGGCCAGTACCTAGTCCCGGTTCGTAATGGACCTTTAGTCCCGGTCGTTAACACGGACCGGTTCTAAAGGTGTGGCGGGCGGGAACCCCACTGGTCGTAATGGACCTTTAGTCCCGGTCGTTAACACGGACCGGTTCTAAAGGTGTGGCGGGCGGGAACCCCACTGGTGGCGACCTTTAGTCCCGGACCGTGTTAACGACCGGGACTAAAGGGCGACCTTTAATCCCGACCTTTAACACGGCCTGGGACTAAAGGCCGTCGCCTACAAAATGGAGCTTCTCTTCCCCCGAGCCTGCCAGTACACTAATGGTGGTCGGAAGCTTGGCTTGAGTGGGGAGGTCATGCCCAATTTTTTAATCAAAATTATACAAGATTTTGAGTTATTTCATCTATCTAATTGGTTCAAAAGGTTAGCAACTTCACTCTCTCATCTTTAATTGCTAATTTAGCTCATATAATGCTCTAGATGTGGTGAGATTTGTGGCTTTAATTTGGGAGTAATTATGGGACTTTATTTGATTTATATAGCATTTGAGCTTAAATTATTTCCTTAGTTTGCACATGTGTAGAGGTGGTGTACTTGTATGTTGACCAAAATGAGTATGGAGTAGAAATTTGTCATGCACATATATAGCTCTTTTTATGCTCAAAAAAATAGAGGAATTTGTGGAGTAATTAATGTTAGAAAGTAATGTGGGAGTAATTGTGAGCTTATGTGATTTATAATAATAACTTTTGAGTAGGATTTGTTTGCAATAATAACTTGTAAGTATGAGGCATTTTCTTGATTGATTTCCATGCACATATATAGCTCTTTTTATGCTCAAGAAAATAGAGGGATTTTTGGAGTAACGTTAGAGAGTAATGTGGGAGTATATATGATTTATATGCAATGTGAGTTCATTCCTTGTATTAATTTGGTTTATTATATACTTACATAATAATGCAGATGAACCGGCAATGGATGTACGGTAGCCGAGTCTCAAGCGAGTTCATTAAGGGCTTGCAGGATTTCCTCCGTGTGGCTGATGCGAACAAGCGGAATGGTTTTGTTGTCTGTCCATGTAGTGTGTGTAAGAATCAGAAGAATTACTCTTCCTCAAGAACCCTTCACGTGCACCTGCTTCAGCACGGTTTCATGCCCAGCTATAATTGTTGGACCAAGCACGGAGAAAGAGGTGTTACAATGGAAGACAATGAAGAAGAGGATGATGACAACTATCCTGGGTTCCCTGAATACGGTGATACTTTCATGGGAGAAGCTGAAGGGGGAGCTGAAGGGGAAGCTGAAGGAGACACACATGATGAGCCCCCTGATGATCTCGGTCGGACCATTGCTGATGCACGGAGAGAATGCGAAACTAATAAGGAGAGGGAGAAGTTGGATCGCATGTTAGAGGATCACAAAAAGTCCTTATACCCAAACTGCCAAAATGGTCTGAAAAAGCTGGGTAGCACACTTGAATTGCTGAAATGGAAGGCAGAGGAAGGTCTATCTGACTCCGGATTTGAAAAGTTGCTGAAAATGATGAGGAATATGCTTCCAAAGGATAACGAATTGCCCACCAGTACGTATGAAGCCAAGAAGATTGTCTGCCCTCTAGGTTTAGAGGTTCAGAAGATACATGCATGTCCTAATGACTGCATCCTCTATCGTGGTGACTATGAGAATTTGACTGAATACCCGATATGCACTGCATTGCGGTATAAGATCAGAGGAGATGACTCTGGTGATGTTGAGGGCGAGCCTCCCAGGAAGAGGGTTCCTGCCAAGGTGATGTGGTATGCTCCTATAGTACCACGGTTGAAACGTTTATTTCGGTGCAAAGAGCATGCCAAGTTATTGCGATGGCACAAAGAGAACCGTTTGTCAGACGGGATATTGAGACACCCCGCTGATGGGTCTCAATGGAGAAAGATCGACAATAAGTTTAAAGATTTTGCAGGTGACGCAAGGAACATACGGTTTGGTCTAAGTACAGATGGCTTCAATCCTTTTGGGGAGCAGAGCTCCAGTCATAGCACCTGGCCCGTGACTCTATGCATCTATAACCTTTCTCCTTGGTTGTGCATGAAGCGGAAGTTCATTATGATGCCAGTGCTCATCCAAGGTCCAAAGCAACCCGGCAACGATATTGATATGTACCTAAGGCCATTAGTTGATGAACTTTTACAGCTGTGGGCCAAACCAGGTGTACGTGTGTGGGATGAGCACAAACAAGAGGAATTTGACTTACGAGCGTTGCTGTTCCTTACCATCGATGATTGGCCTGCTCTTAGTAACATTTCAGGACAGACAAACAAGGGATACAAGGCATGCACGCACTGTTTACAAGAGACTGAAAGTATATATTTAGCTAATTGTAAGAAGAATGTGTACCTATCGCACCGCCGATTTCTTAGCAAAACTCATACCGTAAGAAAAAAAGGCAAGCATTTCAACGGTAAGGCAGATCACCGGGACAAGCCTAAGGAACATACTGGTGATGATGTATTCGATATGGTCAAAGATATAGAAGTAATCTTTGGAAAGGGTCCTGGCAGACAATCTGTTCCGCATGACGCACACGGACACGCACCCATGTGGAAGAAGAAATCTATATTTTGGGAGCTTGAGTATTGGAAATTCCTAGAAGTCCGCTCTGCAATCGACGTGATGCATGTGACGAAGAATCTTTGCGTGAACCTGCTACGCTTCTTGGGTGTGTATGGGAAGACAAAAGATACAAACGAAGCTCGACAGGACCTGCAACGTGTGAAAGACCCAGAAGACCGACATCCAGAACTGTTTCAAGGTCGCGCCAGCTACGCTCTTACTAAAGAAGAGAAGATCACCTTTTTTGAATGCCTGAACAGTATCAAGGTCCCGGCTGGATTCTCATCGAATATAAAGGGAATAATAAATATGGCAGAGAAAAAGTTCCAAAACCTAAAGTCTCATGACTGCCACGTGATTATGACGCAATTGCTTCCAGTTGCATTGAGGGGGCTTCTACCGGAAAATGTTCGACTAGCAATTGTGAAGCTATGTGCATTCCTCAATGCAATATCTTAGAAGGTAATCAATCCAGAAGATCTACCACGGTTACAGAATGATGTGGCCCAATGTCTTGTCAGCTTTGAGCTGGTGTTCCCACCATCGTTCTTCAATATTATGACGCACCTCCTCGTTCACCTAGTCGAAGAGATTCCCATTCTCAGCCCTGTATTTCTACACAATATGTTCCCCTTTGAGAGGTTCATGAGAGTCTTAAAGAAATATGTTCGTAACCGTGCTAGGCCAGAAGGAAGCATCGTCAAGGGATATGGAACAGAGGAGGTCATTGAGTTTTGTGCTGACTTTGTTCCCGACCTTAAGCCGATTGGTCTTCCTCAATCGCGTCATGAGGGGAGACTGAGTGGAAAAGGCACGATCGGAAAGAAACCAATGATATGTAGGGATGGTCATTCTTTGACTCAAGCACACTACACAGTTCTACAAAATTCCCTCTTGGTGGCTCCGTACAGTGAGGAATACAAGAATATTGTACGCCAAGCAAACCCAGGGCAGTCTGAGTCCTTTGTTTTACAGCTCCACATGGCGACTTTTGGCGTTTGGTTGCAAAGACGTCTCATGAATGACAATGTTGTTGAAGAGCAGCTGTACTTGCTGGCCAAATTACCATCTTCGACTATATTGATGTTCCAAGGGTACGAGATAAATGCGAATACATTTTACACGGTCGCCCAAGATAAAAAGAGCACCAACCAAAATAGTGGTGTCCGCTTTGATGCAGTAACCGGCAAAGGGCGAACAGACACATATTATGGTTACATATAGGAGATATGGGAGCTTGATTATGGACCTAACTTTAAGGTTCCTTTGTTTCGGTGCAAATGGGTGAAGATGACAGGAGGCGGGGTAAAGTTGGACGAGTAGTACGGAATGACAACGGTGGATCTCAACAATCTAGGGTACCTTGATGAATCATTCGTCCTAGCCAAAGATGTGGCTCGGGTTTTCTATGTGAAGGACATGACTAGCAAACCAAGAAAAGGAACCAAAGCGAATACATCATGTGATGAACCAAAGCGCCACATAGTTCTTCAGGGAAAAGAACCATCGTGGGAGTGGAGGACAAGACAGACATATCACAAGATTATAATCAGTTTGGTGAAATTCCGCCATTCAGAGTGAACACTGACACAAGCCTCAAGTTAAATGATAAAGATTCTCCATGGTTACGCCACAATCGTAAGCAAGGGACTAAAGGTGGGAGTGGAGCGAAGAAATGATGTGTAATCATGTATTAAACATTTTATGTAATGTATTGTTCTAATAAGTTAATAATATTTTGATAAGTTAGAATAAGTTAACAAAACTTTAGTCTTGGCTGGTGGGTACAACCGGGACTAAAGGTGGTTTTTGTGTCATCTAACAAAACTGTCGGTGGGATAAGGACGTGTGGGTAACCTTTAGTCCCGGCTGGTGGGTGCAACCGAGACTAAAGCTGTCGGCAGGATAAGGACGCGCGGGTGGATGCACTGCTCGATGAGATAACGCATGTAGCGCACGACGCCCCTGTCGGAGGAACAAGACAAAGTAGAAGCGACGTCGTGCCTATAAAAGGAGCATCAATACGCCATGACAAGCAGCTCAACAAGCCAACCTAGAAGGCAGGGAGAGTTTCATCCCCATGGATGGAGGAAAGGGTTAGGAAATCTACCGTGGCGGAGCTTCTCGAAGATGTCGTTGGTGCTCACGCCCTACGGCATTTTCGGAAGCTCCGCCTCGGAAAAATTTCCCTGCAAGCCTGTGAAAGACTCCATCTCCTCTAACAGTGTTGGGGAAAGGGTTGGGAAATCTACCGTGGCGGAGCTTCTCAAAGATGTCGTTGGTGCTCACGCCCTACGGCATCTTCGGAAGCTCCGCCTTGGAAAAATTTCCCTGCAAGCCCGTGAAAGACTCCATCTCCTCTAACAGTGTTGGGTAAAGGGTTGGGAAATATCAAACTTATTATAATCTTCTGGTTTTGAAAATAGAAAATGGTTTTGAATTAGTTAATCAATTTCAAACACTTTTCATATTCAAAGTTTTATCAGATTCTAAAATATGCAAAAAGAATATTAATCAATATAGTTTTAATACAATTGGTTTCACTAAATTTAGATTTGTAAATCTTTAGATATGAATTTTCAAAGTTTCTATAAGCATATTTGGAGTATTTTAATTATGTAAAATTATTGGATTATCATACAAATATGGGAACAGTGGCATTTGATAGATATTTAAATTTGTGATTTGTAGGATTTTGAATCACTCGATTTGCAGTTGTAGATTTCTCAGAAATTTAATTCGAATATTCAATCAAGTTATGAATTGCAATTTGTTAAGTTTATTCAAAAAAACCTTTAGTCCCGGCCGGTGAAATGGCCCGGGACTAAAGGTCCCTGCGCGCGCAAACTTTGGAAACCGCCCAAAATGGGCCTTTAGTCCCGAGCCTCCTTACCAACCGGGACTAAAGGTCCCTCTTTAGTCCCGGTTGGTAATACGAACCGGGACTAAAGGTTCTTTAGTCCCGGCTCGTATTACCAACCGGGACTAATGGTCCCGGGGTATAAAAGCCCGCGCTGCCCCCGTCCTTCTCTATTCTCGATCCAGAGAAGAAGAAGGAGGCGCGCCCGATACAGTGAAAGCTTAGGCGGAACCGAGGTCACGCCGCCCGCGCCCGCGCCGCCATTCGTTGTCGTCGCCTCGTCGCTGTCGCCGCCGCCGCCGCACCCGAGCCTCCTCCACGCCGCCGCCGCGCCCGAGCCTCCTCCACGCTCCCGCCGCGCCCGAGCCTCCTCGCCGTCGTCGCCTCGTCATCGTCATCGCTGCCGCCGCGCCCGAGCCTCCTTCCACGCCGCCGCCACGCCCGAGCCTCCTTCCACGCCGCCGCCGCGCCCGAGCCTCCTCGTCGTCGTCGCCTCATTGTCGTCGTCGTCTCACCGCCGCCGCGCCCGGGCCTCCTCCATGCCGCCGCCCACGCCGACGCCCGCACTCGATTCCAACCGCCGGTACGGCTCCGATGGTCACCGGAGTTCACTCCGGTGACACTTTTTTATTTTAGGAATTTATTTAGTTGGCATATTTTGTTAGTTTAGGAATTTAATTAGTTAGCATATTTTGTTAGTGTAGGAATTTATTTAGTTAGCATATTTTGTTAGTTTAGGACTTTATTTAGTTAGCAATTTATTTAGTTTAAATGCATATGGGGGCGTTGGCCGGGCACCGACGCGGTGAAGGGGTCTTCCCTCACCGCGTCGACGCCCGGCCAACGCCCCCTTTTTTTTGGTTATTGATTAAATATGTGTACTAAAAGGGGGCGTTGGTCGGGCGCCGACGCGGTGAGGGGGTCTTCCCCCCACCGCGTCGGCGCTCGGCCAACGCCCCCCTTTTTTTTGGTTATTGATCAAATATGTGTACTAAAAGGGGGCGTTGGCCGGGAGCCGACGCAGTGAGGGGGTCTTCCCCCCACCGCGTCGGCGCTCGGCCAATGCCCCCTTTTTTTGGTTATTGATCAAATATGTGTACTAAAAGGGGGCGTTGGCCTGGCGTCGACGCGGTGAGGGGGTCTTCCCCCCACCGCGTCGGCGCTCGGCCAACGCCCCCTTTTTTTTGGTTATTGATCAAATATGTGTACTAAAAGGGGGCGTTGGCCTAGCGCCGACGCGGTGAGGGGGTCTTCCTCCCACCCCGTCGGCGCTCGGCCAACGCCCCCTTTTTTTGGTTATTGATCAAATATGTGTCACTAACTTGTTTTACCTGTCTTTAGAAGAACATGGACGGTCAAAATGACCCAAGCCACCCTGAAGAATTCTTATATGGCATGATACGTGAGAATGCCATATATGTGCATCAAGAAGGTGCCGATCGAGAAGACGCCGGAGTAGCCGGCCGAGAAGGTGCCGGAGAAGCTGAACTTGAAGAAGATGTTTTGTCATTTCTTAACCCTTCCGATGACGGAATGGAGATAGAAACGTTTGACGACGAAGGGCAAACAAACACCGATGCCGAACGACAGTTGCAAACAAACGCCGATGGCGAGGTATATAGATTTAGCTTTTGGTGATATGAAGGGAATATGCATATATGTATTAACGACTCTTTTTTTATTTCAGCCCTCCGGATCAAGCAAATCGTATTCTAAACGAGGTCCGAGCCAAAATTTGAGTGCGAATCAGAAGCTGAGCATCGATCTAGTATCTCCAGATGGCAAACCGTTGGAGCCAAAACAGCACGCAATAAAATTTATAAATCAATGCGGAGTGATTGTTAGGGACATGATCCCGATCACAGTTCAAGAATGGCAGG
Source organism: Dactylis glomerata (assembly GCA_007115705.1). Taxonomy (NCBI): domain Eukaryota; kingdom Viridiplantae; phylum Streptophyta; class Magnoliopsida; order Poales; family Poaceae; genus Dactylis; species Dactylis glomerata. The sequence goes on from QXEO01000555.1 coordinate 4,967,386, forward strand.
AGCCAAAGAAGGCACGTCTTGGAGCTACTTTTATGAACAAAAGATCCAAGAAAGACCTTTGGAGGAAGCTCATGGCAAATTTCATTCTACCTCCGGAGTACTCCAAGAAGGATGATGATGGTCATGAAATTCTAGGTAGACGTAAAAGGAGGAGGAAAGTCAAAGAGTACGCTCTGAAGAAGATGGGTGAAGCATTCCGATGCTTCAAGAAAATGTTATACGCGAAGTATATCGCGAAAGGGAAAACTCCAGTATTCGAAGGAGCATACGAGAAGTTGAGACAACAGTGGCCTGAATTTGTGGCATTCAAGGCTTCTGAGAGAGCCAAGGAAATGTTGGTAAAAAATAAAAAAAATGCTGACAAGAAGGCACATCACCATATTTTGGGGCCAGGCAGCTACAACGGTGCAGTGCCTAGGTGGGAAGCTATGGAGAATGAACTGAGGAATAAAGGAATCACTCTAGGTACAGAGGGATGGCCCAAAAGGGCCAAGCACTGGTGGTACGGACATGGAGGATCGTTAGACCCGGTAACAGGGGAGTGTGTTCATCGGAAACAGACCTTTACTCCCATAGCAAAACTTGTTAAGGCAATGGAGGATGCTCAAGCGGGATTGATCCGTGTCGACCGAGAGAACGACGAGCTGACACACGCCCTCGGGAATGCAGAACACATAGGACGAACAAGAGGCAAAGGCGCTGGTGTTCCATGGAAGGAAGGGTTTTCTCAGCAGGAAGATCCGTACGGTTACAAAAGCCGTAAGAGAAAGAAGGATCGGGAAGCAGATCGGATCGGCAAGGTAGAACGTGAATTAGCCGACATGAAGAGTATGATACATCAACTTAGCCAGGGAGGCAGATCTCGGCTGCAGGAAGATCCAGCATTGGATCTTAATAGTTAGCGGAGAAGCAGTGTGGCTTCCACGGAGGTCCCAGCTGATGAGCATGATGCACGGATTATCGATGATGCACCGGGGTCTCGCTACCCCGTGGATGATGTTAGGGAGATGACAAATTGTGAGCTACATCAGCCAATCAAGAACATGACCTTCAAGGTGGCGAGCGGCGACGCTTTACCTTGTCTACCTGAAGCACTCCACCATGGGAACCCGATACCGGCTGGCTATGCTCGTGTCTCGGTGCTTGACATAATATCGGGGTTCGAGGACCTAGATCTTGATTTTGCTACACCTGAAGGGGATCGGAGACTTGGAGATGTCAAGCGCCAAATCGTTTTATGGCAAAAGAAATACATCAAGTTTCCAGGCTCAGCGCCAAGGCCACCGACTTCGAGGAATCCAAGTCCACCCTCCCCCGGTGAACGTCGTCCACCTACGCCGCCCCTGAGTCCACCTCGGGCGCCGCGTGAGCCGACGCCACCCCCGAGTCTACCTCGGGCGCCGCGTCAGCCGACGCCACCCCCGAGTCCACCTCGGGCGCCGCGTCAGCCGACGCCGCCCCCTAGTGCACCTCCCGCGCGCCAGCCCATGTCGTCCTCCAGTGCACCTCCCGCGCGTCAGCCCACGTCGTCCTCCAATGCACCTCCAGCGCGTCAGGCAAAGCCGCCCCCCAATACTACTAAGACGGGGAAAAAGCGGAGCAGAGCCGCTACGGTTAGTACTACTGATAAGGTAGTACATAAGTCCACAAAGATACCAGGGCCATCGCTAAAGCCTCTTCCCCAGAGAGCAGGTGAACGGACTTACGAGGAAAACAAAGTGATATTAGAGGCCGAAGTGAAGGCCTTTTTTGCACCGAAACAGCCTGAGCCCAAGCCGACATACACGGAGAAACAGAAGGCGTATGCTATCGATTTTCTTACTACAAATGCCCAATATAAGAGAAGTCTGCCATCAGACTATAAACGCGAAATTGAAAGGCAAAGTGACTTGGCCAAGGCAAAAAGAAGCAGAAAACAAATTGCTCAGCTTGGAGAACAGAAGAATCAATCGGTCCCCCGCTCATAGTCGGCCCCCCCGATATCGATACGGCCTTCGAAGCCGATATTAATATGGACCGTGAGTTATTGGACCCCAGAGTAGTAGAAGTTGCAAAACTACTGGGTGTAACTGTAATGGAGGCCAAAGAGTCAGCGGCCGCATTGAATATTTCTCTTATGGCTATGTTAGGCCTTGAAGAAGCGCCAGTGGGAGAGATAGTAGAGAGATATGTTATGGGGGGGCCTCTGATCAAGCCTGAGGAGGAACGCGGTCTATCAACAAATATGTGAAATCTGCTCGGCTGGTACAAGGTGCATATACAAAAAAAGGACTTCAAACGTTTTATCCTCTTGGACGTTAGAGAGGAGCATTACTTCAAAAGATACCTGTTACATATTTCATTGGACGAATTGTTTCACATATTCAATCAGCGCGATCTCGACAAGTCTACCATCAGTTACTATTGTCTGTAAGTGATTTATATTCAAGTATCTAGCTAAGCTCGTTCATTGCCTGTAATATATTATCTTAATTAACTATATGATTTTTGTACGCTATTATGCAGATTTAAGATGTTCGAATGCAAACAAAAGGGAATCTGTGACGTTGGGTTCATTGACCCATATATCATTAATGAAAGGATGTTACAAGATCACCCCAAAGACGTGGAGAATGACATCTTCAGATTTTTTTCCAGGCAAAGTCTTAAAAGAGAAATTCTATTTCCTTACAACTTCAAGTGAGTGTTTCTATCTTATACACATTCTTTTTTGCTTACTCGATGTTAAGTGTAATTGATGAGTTATGCATGCGTGTCTGCAGTTTCCACTGGGTTCTGCTAAAGATTCAATTTGACACATCAAATGTTCAAATCTTGGACTCATTGGATAAGCCCGATGTCCTGTTTAGCGACATGAAAGCAATGCTGCAGAAGTAATTTCAATCATTACCCGACTATATCAGCTCCTTTTATTAATTTCCTGATATCAAGTATTTAATAACTCATTTGTTCATTTTCTTTGCCATGTAGCGTTTGGACACATTTTAGAAGGTCGTGTGTAGGTGAATTCAAAGAACAGCTAACTTTTAAAAAGATAATGGGTTTGCAGCAACCACCGGGGACCAATCTCTATGGATTCTACGTCTGCGAGTTCATCCGGTGGTACACCAGTGAGCGGAGAGCACATTCCACGGACTTTGATATACGTAAATAATATTCACAGTTTTTTTATTATAATCAATTGTGTTGAGTTTCATCCAACTTATATATATCCATATCGATCTTCTTAAAGTTGTTAGTGATGCGGGAGAAGCTCCTACCAACCCAGCGCATAAAAGCAATTCAAGAGGAGCTGGCGGGATTCATCCTGAGGGAGGTCCTCCGTGAGAAAGAAGAACACTATGTGGAGGACTATGAACGCTATATATAATTTAGTGATCTCCATGTAATTAACTTAGCTTGTTTGAAACTTGTTTGAAAAATAGTTGTACATATATAGACTTGTTTGAAGTTGTTGTATATACAGTCGCAAGACATCGTATAATATTATATATGCATGCACCAACATATAATGTGTATGTACTAGTCGTAGAATATGGGTACGGAAACTCGCTTGAAATTAAAGTGAACCCTAATTAACCATAAACCCTAAACCTATAATCTGAAACAGAAATGAAAAAAAACAAAACTCTTTAGTCCCGGTTCTTATTACGAACCGGGACTAAAGGTCCCCGGAGCAGGCGCTCCCAGCCGTGCCCACGTGGACGGCCATTGGTCCCGGTTCATTTGCAACCGGGACTAAAGGTTTGGGGCCTTTAATCCCGCTTTGCTAGTCCCGGTTGGGAAACCGGGACTAATGGCAGTTACAGACCGGGATTAAAGGCCTTTTTCCACCAGTGGAAACTGAATACTTGTGGGGGAGATATTTTCTCTTGTTTATTTCTCGAGAATGATGAATATGATATATCTAGACAGGGAGTATTATTTAGCGATCTGGAATCAGATCATTTTTTCTCCTCTAGCGTCTCTTTGACCTAGCCGCCACCTCCAAGCTGCCTCTTCTATAGATTGGTTCCCTCTCCTCTGACCGGCTTCATCGGTGTCGGGAGGGGTGGGGAACCCGATCTATGGGTGGAGATTTCAATAAAAGTAGTATTTCTCAAAGATTAGGTTAGCATTTTGGTAGTCATCTTCGTTTCTTCTACGTCAATGGAGATTTCATCGTTTATAATAAGTGATCTTCAGCTCTTCATTCGGCGACGAGATCTTCTTCCCGGCGTCAATGGTGGTGCTGTAAGATTACAGTTTTTTAGGTACAGTCTTCAAGATCTTGCTTCGCCAGATCGGTTTTGGATTGTTTCTCCTGGTTGCCACGAGGAGGGTTATCCTCGTAATATTTATCCCGACTGCTACGTCTTCGATAATGGTGATTCGTACTCTCGGCTTTCCAGTGGTGTTGACAAGGCTGTCGATTTCTCTTCCCTGGAATACTAGTGTTGGTACTCTTGATGATCTGGTATGATTGCTTTAATGGTTACGTGCGTGCACATAGCCTTGGCACTGCGGCTCAAAAAAAAGGAGAACCATCATTGGTATTTACAGGTTTATGGTTTGATATCTGTGCCATTGTCTTTTGGCTGGCTTCAGGAAAATACAAGATTGTGTCATAAAAGAAGAAGAGTTTGAAGACCTCGAAGATTAGCTCGTTTTCTCTTATACTTTATTTTGTAATTGCTGGAGACAGCTTATATATTTCTACTATGTAATGTTCGTTGCTATAATATATCATGATATTGTTTCAAAAAAAAGACAGAGAGTATTATTTTAGCTGGACTATTTTGCAAATTGGGTTTAAGTTAATTGTACCACTTGTCATGTAATCCAAGATTTCTTTTCCTTTATGGCTCTATACCCTAGGATATTCCATTTTTTTTTGAACAAGGGTCGAGTGCAAGCACCCGAAAAGACTGCTTCCATTAAACGCTGTCGGCATACAAATTACATGAAGGACCAAAAGATAGGAAAAATTACAAAAGAGTACTGAAACTAAGCACAGAAGACCCTGGTTCTCTTCTAGAACGCGATCAGGTCCTTGACCTCCATCTCCAGGAGACCGACGAGCGGCGGCCACCACACGCAGCGCCAGGGACGGCACCACTTGGGCGGAGCATGAGGAGAAAAACCGCGCCGGGAAGATGAAGCAGACGGGAGCGGCTGACTTCCAGCCTATGGGTCCGGAGCGACGCGGAACAAGCCGCCGATAGACACCGGAGAAAAGCTCCCTTCAAATCGAACCAGATGTCGCTGAACTCCAGCAGCAGCATCCGCCGCCGCCACCAAGGCAGCCAGCAAAGCTTCGAAGGAGAAGCAGCCACACCAAGAACTGCACCGGCACCAACACCAGAGGAAGTTGCAGATGCACACCCCCAGCTCCCCCCTCGCCACCACGGCCGGCCAGAGCAACCGAGAGTACACAACCACTGACTTCGAAGACACCTTCCCCGCCACCACGACCGGCCGAGGAGATCCGCCGACATCCACCTCCAGCACGCACCAGAGCCAGATCCTAGACCCTTTATTGGGTGCGCCGAGAGAAGATCAGGCCTCCACCTACGGCTCCGACCACCGGAGCACCGAGGAGAACCAGATCCACACCGGAGAGAGGCAGATCCCAGCCAGAGAAACTGCCTCTCACGCGCCAACGACGGCAAAGATGCCGCAAAACCTACCCTAGCCTTACCCTACTCTACCACCGGCACCTTTCTTCCGCCACCTCCGGCCGCCATGGCCACCGGAGAGGCTCGGGATCGGGCCGGACTCTGGAGATCTGGCGGAGGCTCTCGGGGGAAAGGCCTGCGAAGTGTTTGAGTTGCTTGGTCACTTGCTATTGTTTGTTCTCTACGGATATTCCATGAAGATCAGATAAATAGAACACACAGGATTAAGGTTTCATATTATTTCACAGCAACTCTGACCTAAGAAAACAGTTGATTACTACTAGTGTAAGACAACAGTTTCTAAAGAAAGGCAGCTAAAGAGCATACAGGTATGATACATCTGGATATTTTTTTCCTTGTAGATCTCAAAAGATCATCCTTTACATCAGGGAAGCATTACATTTACAGTTAACCTTACAGTGAGAAGATGAGGAGCATACATTGCATGATACATCTGCTAAGTATGTCATGTGCCTATTTTCTACATAGTGTATTGTCAAAATTTGTTACCTCACAACTCGGGTATCTGCTTGCGTTCCGATTTTCAATAAAACAGAAAAGGAGACTAATCATATCTACAGACTAAACCTATATGTCAACTAGTCAGCATAAACTACAAAGCGTTTCTAAAAAAAATCGGACAGCCTGCACAGCATATTGGGCAAAACGGCAGAAGTATCAACTTCTATATTATCATGTCTCTTGCCAAAGCATCCAAATTGTTGTTGGGATTGTTGTATACTACACCTGCATTTGCAATAACATTGAGGAGAGATTAGTTTGCAATTTAGTAGAATCTCAACAAAGTATAGTTGTAGATTAAACATACATACCTTATAACGAATGAAATAAATCATCCAAGTTTGGAGTTTATCATGAACCATGTTGAAATATATTAAAAGTTCATCCATACAGTCTAGAAAAGAGTGGCACATAAACTTTCCAGTGATTAGTCCCTCATAAACCCCAGTCACAGCTCTAAACCCATCAGAAGCACCCTTCAGTGGGTGCTCTTTTGGGCAAGTTACAGTGCACCAGCAATTTGAGCTGAACTTCCAACATGGTACACTAGAGCACCCTTCAGTGCTAACGTTCTGCCCATGAGATCTTGTTGAAACTCACCTCCAGAGTAATTTTTTTGGTCCTCTTGATTCTCATGAAACAGATGTATCCTTCTGGCCAGGTTTTTGCGGGAAAAAAAGAACAGCAAGTAACGCACATATACTTAAGCCAATTGCACCATCGAAAGGATGCAGATGGTAGGTGCTTATCATCCATAATGGAGTTTCAGGTTTGAATGTGATAATGCTACTGCTTCTTGTGAGATAACTAGCAGTCATAATCCCAGAACGCATGCCAATTGGTGCAGCAAGATTCCCTTGCGTTCTTTGCTTAAGCCCAAAAAGCACCAGCGAAAGTAGCAAGAAACCTGGTACTGAAGGTAGAGACCTGCCATTCATTTGCAAAAACGTCAAAATATTGTTTGTTGCTTCGAACCACAACCGATCATGCTAGGTTAGTAAAAACAATGAAACATAGTTTTTTGTTAACAGAAGTGAAATCGAGATATAATTGTAGGATTGCGCTCTTCTACAGTCAAGAAACCATATAAGAAAAGGTTCACTCCACTCGTTCTCTTTTCTGCCCTGTTAGGATTGCTCTTCAAACCGTAAGCAAATAAAGGTTTACTCCACTCAATCTCTTCACCATCCCCACACGCACACACCACATGCGCGCGCACACCCACCCCACCACAGTGGCATGTGTCAACGATATTAATTGCCTCCCAAACTATGCTCAGTTGCTCATTAGTATGTATTCAGTTATGACTGCCTTGAGAAGTACCAGCAACGAAATGAACTGTGTATTAAAAAGTGAGCAGTGAAATAACAGAAGGGATTGTGGCTAAAATGGATATACCGGTGAATTAGAGAAAAAGCAAGTCCAGACATCAGAATGGCATTGTAGTAACCAAGATCAACCGCAACTTCTTCTGGAAGCCATGATCTAAAAACCACTTCTTCCACCACAGCAATGCTAGTTGCTGTGATAAACCCTCTAAGAGCTAGCAACAATGAATTACTTGAATATTTAAGAAGATCAAATGGTCTAAACAAGAATGAAGATGACCCTTCTCGAAGAGTTGCAAAGCCCAGTAAAATACTTGTCGAATGCACCAACCAAACAATAGCCACACCTCCAACAAGACCTTGTAAAAATTCTTGCACCTGCAATCGAAGGTTAAGCTGTCATAGAGAGAAAGAGAGAGACCGGGAGCCTTTGACAAATATTGCACATAAGACAAAGCAATGATCATACCCTTGACATAGATGTAAGATTCATCCCATATTGTTCAACTGGATTCTCGTAGTCACGTATTCTTTTTCCCCATAGCATGACAAGTATCATTATAGATACATACAGGCCAACAATGCAAGCATCTCCAACAATCCCTGTTGAAGCACTTATTGTCCAACTTTGAACAAGTGTTGGCAGTAGAGGAATCACAACAGGAGACCACAGAACAAGTACCATGAAGGAAAATCCCAAGATCCTAAGATTTATAGAAGACAAGTTAAGCATAACATGATAATAAGACAATACAATGCAATGGGAGGAGGATTTGGTGCACATGGGCACCAGTGCTCTCATCACTTCCAAAATTTTGATGATTTTAAAATCTTATACTTCTATATTTTCAAAAATTATGGCATTAAATATATAGATAGATATACACAAGAGGAGTGTATGCAAAAAAGTTCCATCAAAAAATACGTTATATTTAGGAAGATATAAAAAAGACAAATCTCTGACAGTAAATAGTAGTAAAGTAGTAGTAGAATAATATAACTTTTTGTCAGAAATGTGTCTTTTTTGTATACCCTAAAATACAAAGTATTTTTTAAAGGGACTTTTTTGTGTCTGCTCCTTCTGTATATATCTTTTTATAGATTTAACGCCATAATTTTTGGAGACATAGAAATGTAAAATTTTGAAATTTTTAAAAATCTAGAAGTGGTGGGATCACTGGTGCCCATGTTCCAAATATACTTTCCGCAATGCAAAGCTATAATAAGTTTAGTATGTGTGCGCACTAAAGGTTCCACCACAATAATCTATGAAGGAGCGGGGATAGTGTTCACTATTTCACATAGCACTTGCAGTAAAAGAAATTCAAGCAGATCACTGTCCAAAGAACCAATACAGTCTAGAGTGAACCACTCACTGATAATATTCGTAGTGCTTAAAACATAAAAGGTTATGGCCATTTGATGTGTGAACAAACGGTCATCAGTTCAAATACTTTGGAAGTGCAATTACGTGGCAAGCAATTGTGCAATATCTGTTGGCTCATGGCTGAACCAAAAAATTTAGGGGACTCCTTCCGCCTTCCAGTACTCATAAAAAAGACTTCCGATCTTGGTATAAAATGTTCAAAGATAGCTGAATCATGCAAGGTCTTCTGTTCAAGTAGGCCCGTAAATGGGCACGTCCACGGGCGCCCATGGTCAGTCTGTCTGTGGCCGCAAGAGTTAACGGAACGCCGCAGATAACCCTCCAAATTAATTGCTGATTATACGGTGTCCGTTACTGCCCCGTTCAACTCACCGATTAGGATCTGCGCGCACTCTTGAATTCTGCCAGGCTGCCAGCACATGCTCGCCATGACCGCCCCGTCGCTGGTCAAGACGGTAATGCTGTGACGTGCCTACTCCATCTCGCCACCGGTGAGAGAGCTGTGGCTGGAAGGGGACGATTTGAACCACGTTACCCCCTGCTACTCCCCACTGACATTTTTTTTTCAAAATGGGGAACTACCCGGCCTCTGCATCGAAGAGATGCATACAGCCTCTATTTATTTCCTTTACTAAAAAAAGACTGGAAAAAAGCCTTACATCGAAGCCACCAAACAAAGATGCAAAGCACTACCAAACTAGTATAACGCTAGAGGATTAGACAAGGCCTTGTGCCATGGCCACCGCCATAACTGACTCCCCGGTAATATCCGAAGAAAGCGGCTTGTGTGCATGCTCCTCTGCTTATTTCCGTCAACCCATCTCCAGGGTGTTAGACCGAAGCGAAGCCTCTCACCTGGCCTGCCATCGACGCCACCATGACGCCAGACGACGCCCCCGCCCTGCACGAGTCCATCATGGCACGTCCGTTGCTGGGACCCTGCTGCGCCATGTGGCCAAGACCCGGCATCGTCACGCGGTAGATGTACACCACTCCACCTCTTGTCTCCACCATCCAGCAGCTACTCCAAAAACAATGCCCCAAAGAGGGAGAGCGACACCAAACGCGCCGCCATCGTCCGATTTGGGAGCAGCTACTCCAAAAACAATACTCCCGGTTGTTGGCACGTGGTGACTGTCCGCCAGATTCTATACGTTGCCCATGGGTTTTCACTTATCGATTCAAGTGGATTTGGGCTGGCGGCACCGTGGGAGCCCATACCCAGTTACAGGCTTATGTTCAGGGATGTGGGACTCCCTGAGCAAGACAACGTTGGGTGGTTTCAATTTCTGTCAAGCTTTTATAGCAGTTAAGATGCATGCCATGAAGTTGCTGGCACAAGAGAATCTGGGTAGAGCTTGTTTAAGTCAGCATTCTTTGTAGAGGGGAGCGGTGTAAATATGGGAGGTGCATTGGCTTTGGTGCAATCTGCATGTGGTTTCTTTCAGTTTGCTGAAAATAGTGTCCTAAAAAGAAGAAAATATGACTTCTGGAGACATATCAGCTACTTGTATACTATCAGCTTAGCTGAACTATTACAAGGCAAGATGGAAGGCTAATACTTAACCATCTATAGCTACATAAATGTATAACAAAAAAATTAAGTATTTCGGTTGGTCATGGTTCAAATCAACCTCTTTGCATAAAAGGCAAGGGAAAAGCTGCCTAGAAATTCCCTTCCACATACCCCACAATGTGTGGGAGCTTTCGGCACTGGGTACACCCTTTTTTATTTCAGTTGGTCATGATGCTCTATAGCTGGTTGTTTCACTATCTCCACCAAACATAGATCAAGCAGTTGTGATTTATTTATCATGCTGCAAATTGACAGCTAATTTTGCAGTGTCATTTCATTTCATAATATGACTGATTTTGTGAGGCATACTCAAATGATTTGAAATTATAGTGTGCTCGAGGCCGGTTGCAATCTAGGGGCACATAGCCAGCAGCTTCAAAACTTCCATAACCTTCTAACATAATCTATGGGATGGTGACATGCCATGTGACTTTTTTGTTTATTTCTAAACTTTTTTTTGGAGGGAATTAGAACTTAGAAAAACTGACCTCTGAAGTAAGGGACGTTCGCTGATACGCAAGAATAAGATAAGCCTGTCAGTCAAGCTCATAGCACCACGAATACCTCCCCAGAGTAGAGCAATTTTCCCCACAAATTTCAAAATTCCACCTTTTTGACCAAGTTCGGCTAAAACAGCCACGAGCCTGCTTGCAAAAGCCACACATGGTAAGTGTATTCAAGAGATAACAAAGATACAATAAAAAACAATAAATGAAATGAGAACATTAAACAGACCTATCATGGTCAACCGCACCATCACCCTTTGTGGGTACTACGGGAGCTGCAACAGACATGGCTTTCTCAGCAAAGCTGCTCACTAAGTCATTATGACTCTTTTCCTGTTCAGATGTCGTGGTTCTATCCATGCTATCATGCTCTTCAACTTTATTTTGCTGAGATTCAAAATATATGCATTGTTAGAGAAAAGAAGTATATAATAAATATCTCAACAACAAGGATTATGAACTTAAGATTGCAGTAGGCATCTTTTTTGGCGTAACATGGAATGTGCTGTAAGGATCAATCTCCACACACTCTTGACCTTGTGACAACTGACAAGCCAGAACTAGTACCTGATACTATACAAGATATTTGGACTAATGTTCAAACAAAAAGACTGAATCCATTATCCATGTGTTTTATTCAAGAAGATAAGAGAAATGCCGAAATAAGACAGTCATATTAGCATCCAACTAACTTTAAATATCATACAAAGGCATGTGTATGTGCACGAACGTGTACATGGAATTATGAACAAGAAAGAAACTATAGGGAATTATTTACTTACTTGATGATGTGCTACTAATGCAGAGGCACCTAGGGCAGCTGTAACAGCCCCAACCATCATGCCTTTACCCTCTGAACTTGTTATCTCCTGCTGCTTGTGTTCTCCAGTTTTTTGAATTCCATGATCTGTATTTGCTACTTTTTTGTGGAAGCAATGGCATGTGTTTCTTTTCTCGGAGAAGGATTTTCTATATTTGCTTTGCTTGCATCCTCAACAATAAGATCCTCATTCAAAATTCCTGACTTGACTGCAGCTTTTGTAAGGTTGTCATGCTTAGAGACACCAACTTGGAAATAATTTCTCAAAGATGCTAATGTTATACCAACTATGACACCAACTGGAAGAACCTTTCTCAGATCATCAGATTGCTGAACTGCAGTTGATACAGCTTCAACGACATTTTCTCCATGAACCACACCAAATTTCACGGTTGTTGGATTTCTCTGGACAGACGTAGCTCTGTATAACTCACAGTCGCGCACAATAGTTCTAGAAACTTGAGTAGCGAGTCGTTCTACATCATGTGCAAGACTTCTTTGAAGCTTCACCGTATTTTTAATCCCCAATTTTCGACGAACTTCAATTTTGAGCACATTTGATAATTCATCAGTAATGAAATATGTGAGTGTCTGTCTCAAAGCATTACCAGGCAACTTTTCATTTCCTGCAAAGTTTCCCAGAAGCGAGTATGGTGGCAAAATAACATTGTCTGTACTAGGTAGAGCTTGGGAGGAATCTTCATGCTCGATCTCTTTCTCAATGCTGCTATGTGTGCCAGATTTAGATAGGTCGTCTTGCCCATTGCCCATTTGATCTGCTAGTTTCCATTTACCCTCTTGCGGATCAAGGAAAAGATCAGTTGCTGAGTTCAAATCTGGTGACTGAAGTTGCAGTTGTGTTGAAAGATATTCACGAAGGTATAAAGCATACTGCACCTTCAAATAAGAATTGGGAGCTATATCCAATAAATAATCAAGTGAGAGACTTGCGGGCTTTGTACCATCACCACTCACATAGTTCCTAGGTTTGTTTCTTTGAGAATCTCTTATCTTTCCTTTCGAAGGTGGAATAATTAAATCAGAATTTGTCTCACCAAAAGTGTGGTCCTCAGACATTATTGGACGAGCTTTAACAGGAATACTATGTTGCAGCTGATCAGATGATGATTGTTTGTTTTTCCCACTCAACTCATTGTCCACATCGGACTCTGTCTCATCTACAGAATGTTCATCAGTGGTTCCCACAGAATTGCCCCCGTTCTCAGAGTCATGATGTTTTTGGAACTGGTCAATCATATTTTCGAGAACTCCAAATACACTGGTGACAGCCATTTGAGTCGAGTCATCAAATCCAGTTAAAGCATCTAATGCCTGTGTCACATTAACTGGGGGAGGTCTAGATTCTTCTGCCTTGACTTGCATGTTCTGATCAACAACATTATGTGCAACCTTATCTTCATTAACACGAACTGAATCAACTTCCTTATCTATCACATTAGACTCTGGATTCAGCTCTACTGTAGAATCTGCCGATTGCACTTGTTCTCTAGGAGCCCCATTTGAGTTGACTGTTGATTGATCAGCGGAAACATTACTTGGAGTTGTTTCACTTCCCTCATCGGTCATGTGCTGTTCTTCACTGCTTTCATTTACTCCAGAGTTGCCTTTCTCTGATTTGTTGAGCTGAGTCTGTTCACTTCCCGTTTCAGTTCCAGTTCCAGGAGTTCCAGAAGTTGGTAAGGCTTTCCTTGTAATACATCAGTGCCTTCTACAGGATTCCTGTCGCTCGAGGTCAAATTAGTGTCCTTTTGGTCTCCCTCACCAACGGATGTAGCACTCTTGTCATGATCAAGCATTTTGGCATCCTTAAGTCCACTTTCCTGATCTGACTCTTTGACCTTTTCTTGGACCACTGACTTGGTGGATGATCTTACACTAGTCCAGCGAAGCCGTTTCAGTGCCTCCAAATTGAAATTGCTCCGTTTAGATTGTAAAATTTCAGTCACGGAAGCTGTAAGCTTTCCACGCACATCTTCAGGTACAGCTTCTTCTAGAGCTTTCACAAGAGATTCACCTTGTTCCACTGCCACCATAACCTTATGACAAGAAAGGAACACGTAAGAGGCTTGACATGTTACTCACAAGACCAACACATGCAAATTTTGTCAGGACGATACTATTCTATGGACATGCAGATAATCCAAAAATCAACATAGCAAGAAAGTTACTGCAGCCACTCGCATCTATCACAGAAATATCCCACCATCAAGATGCAAGAAGCATTCAAGCAACATGTAGCTTCAGTTTTAATTTCTTGGAAACCTATCTCAAGTTTAGCATGAGTTGTATAGTATTAAGTTGGGTTGGAGCATGTACAGAGACAGAAATGCTCTTCTACCATGCACGGTAGATACCGTGCATGGCCCACCTCCTTCTTTTGTATAGTTTACATATTTTATTCCCTCTTCTTCCACACTACTAGATCTAGATTTAAAACTAACAACTTCTGTAGCTTTTGAACAAAAGGCAATATGCGAACCGTTTCATATTTGAGTTCGCAGTGAAGGAAACTTCAAAATTAGACCAATATTGAATGTTTGACAAATTTTGAAAATCAACATTTGAAACTTGGTGAATTTTTTCTTAAAACATTTTTAATCTGTTGTAAAGTTGGTTCACCCGAGATAGAAAATATTTGAAATTGTCTTACATTTCAACTTGGAGAAATGAACCCTTTTTAGGATTGTTGCCGAAATGAACCCTTTTTAGGATTGTTAATAGATATCGTCAAAATATTTCATAGAAACTAGTAATTATATCGGTGCACCAAATCATGAGATAAAGTAATAGTGTGGGGTAGGTTGCATGCAAAAGATTCCATGCAATATCAATCTCAAAGTAGATCAAACGGTGCATGCATGCACAGTGTATCAAGTGCATGCTAGATTTGCCACTCTCTGAGAATCCTCCAATAAGAGACATTTTAAGACAACCAAATTGACATTAATTCCATGTGATCAATGGCTAATAATACAATTACCTCTTAATAGGTAAGATGCCATCAACAATTATCTAAGTTAACCTGTACTTTGCGGTTTTCTAAACAAAGAAATAAATAATAGTCATTAAAGACCAAAGGTAAATTATAGTACTAATTAATATTTTCAAACATTGTCTTTGTTTCACGGTTTAAAAAGCGTCGCTCAGCGTCGCCTAGGCGCCAGGCACTGGCCCTCCGCTTTGGAAAAAATGGCCGCTTTGGGCGCCTAGGCGTCCAAAGAACCCGCTTAGGCGTCGCCTAGACGTCAGGGCACCCCCACTTCGCCTTAGGACGCCTTAACGATTTTAAAACCATGCTTTATTTCGTCCATGGGAGTTGAACTTTGACTATTTTTAGAAATGCGTCTTTAAACTCACTGTACGAATAGCTATCCCTTGAACCATGTGTTTTTCCTAGTGAGATCTACAAACTAAGACAAATGTTGGATACAACAAGATCTTAAGTAGACTGTGCATGTAAATCTTTCGATTCGCACTGCAGTGATCTTCTTTATCGTAACAATACTTGTATTTCATGATCACCCACGAGTAATATCAATATGTTAGTATAGTAGGAAAGGATAATTCATTCGTTAGATTTTTTTCTCTTACTTGCTATATGTGGAACCTTCATATGGACGGATTTACATTTGAGCAATGCACGGCTAGGATTGCATATGCCTCTTACGGTCTTACTGCTTGGGAGGTAACTTGGAGCATCTTACATATCATATCATGCAGCAAAATAACTTAGCATGTTTAGACTGTCAAAACAAACTAAGATCTTTAGTGAGTGGCCTACATTTTGTAAATGAAATGCTACAATGCATGGATAATTTTACTCCACCAGAGAACATTTCATAAATCTTATTTACCTTCTTCTTTTGATCATCATCCAGAGTTCCAGGCATTGTAGCATCCAGCATATTCATCACAAGACTTGCGGATTGAAGTACATGACCTGTTTCATCATCTTCAGAACTCTCTTCTGACTCCTCTTCATCTGTATCTTTGCTAACCCTGTTCATGTCACCATTATCTTCTAACAGCCCACTTTCGCTGTTTTCAGCACCGGCATATCCATTTGCAGAACCAGTGAGCATCCCATTTGTTCCAGGTGGAATATTATCATAAAAAATCACTGCGGCTGCTCACGAAATTATGATCTTCTGGGAGCTTATTATTTGGTTGAGGTTCAATGAATGCTAGCCATTGGATGGGTTAATAGTAATGTCTACATCTTTAATAAGCGGATGGCGACCCTTCAGAAGTGCCAACTCCACTGCTGACAACCCACTGCATAAATCCAAAAAAA